>BSBM01002098.1:5170000-6495000 GCA_027924585.1 Larix kaempferi | reverse complement strand
CATCATCTTCATCATCATCATCATCTTCGTCATCATCATCTTCATCTTCATCACCTTCATCATCATCGTTGTCACCGTCATCACCATCATCTTCATGGTCTTCATCACCATCATCTTCATCTTCATTATCATTATCATATTTGTCGTCATCATCATCATCATTATCATCTTCATCATCATCATCCTCATCATCATCGTCTTCCTCATATTCATTAGCATCATCATCATCATCATCATCATCATCATCGTCTTCATCATCATCATCATCCTCATCATCATCATCGTCATTTCCATCACCCTCTTCCTCCTCCTCCTCATCATCATCATCAACATCTTCATTATGATGATGATCATCATCATAATCATCATCATCATCATCTTCATCATTATCATCATCATCATCGTTGTCATCCTCAACACCACCACCACCACCATCATCATCATCATCTTCATCATCATCATCTTCATCATCATCATCATCATCACCTTCGTCATCATCATCATCATCTTCATCATCTTCATCACCATCATCTTCATCTTCATCATCATCACCGTCATCTTCATGATCATTTTCGTCGTCATCTTCATCATCATCATCGTCATCATCATCGCCATCATCTTCATCATCATCTTCATCATCATCATCATTGTCATCACCCTCTTCCTCATCAACATATTCATCATCATCATCATCTTCATCATCATCATTTTCGTCGTCATCACCATCATCTTCATCATCATCATCATCATCATCATCATCATCATCATCATCACCCTCTTCCTCATCATCATCTTCATCATCATCATCATCATCATCATCATCTTCATCGTCTTCATCATCATCATCATCTTCATCATCATCATCATCTTCGTCGTCGTCATCATCATCATCATCATCATCATCATCGTCATCACCCTCTTCCTCATCATCACCATCATCATCATCATCATCATCATCATCATTATCTTCAGCATCATCGTTGTCGTTGTCATCACCATCATCTGAATCGTCTTCATCATCATCATCATCATCATCATCCTCATCTTCATCATCATCATCATCATCGACTTCATCATCATCATCATCTTCATCGTCATCTTCATGATCATATTCATCATCGTCATCATCATCATCATCATCATCATCTCCCTCTTCCCCATCAACATCTTCATAATCATCATCATCATGACCATCATATTCATCGTCTTCATCATCATCAACATCTTCATGATGATGATGATGATAATGAAGACGACGAAGATGATGATGATGATGATGATGATGATGTTGAATAAGAGGGTGATGACGATGATGAAGATAATGATGAAGATGATGATGATGAGGAAGAGGGTGATAATGATGATGAAGAAGAACATGATGATGATGAAAATGTTGATGAGGAAGAGGGAGATGATGACGACGACGATGATGAAGATGTTGATGATGATGAAGATGACGATGATGATCATGAAGATGAATATGATGGTGTTGAAAATGATGAAGATGATGATGATGATGATGATGATGGTGATGATGACGATGATAATGATGGTGATGACGACGACAATGATGATGATGATGATGATGATGAGGAAGAGGGTGATGACGATGACGATGATGATGATGAATATGATGATGATGATGATGATGATGACGATGATGATGATGATAATGAAGACGATGAAGATGAAGATGATGATGATGATGATGGTGATGATGATGAAGATGATGATGATGATGATGATGTTTGCGGATAATGTATGCAAGTGGATGCGAGCGTGATCTCCCTAGTCCAAGTGGATCTAGAACAAATGAATACATGATATAGATCTACTTTCCTAGATCAATTAGAGATTAAAGTAGATAGATTTCTTACCTTCAAATTCGTGAATCCTTCTCCTTTTTGTCGCTCCGAGCTCCATGGTCTTCAGATCTAGAGCTGCAAAACCCTGTCAAGCATATAGAGACAAACAAACCATAAAAGCACATCTAAATATCATTAACAAAAAGACATTTATGGAAAGAGATTATATTACTGTGAATAAGTGGGAAATACATAGAAGAGTGATTATTACAACCAAGCCTTAATGCCATAAGCTTCCTCCAACAGTCCAAGCCAAGCCTCCAAAGGGTGTGTGTGTCTCCCAAGAGATGAATAGGGATCACCTAGGGTAATTCCACCAGCATGTAAGTGCTATAGTCCTTCCTCCCTTCTCAATCGAGAGAGAGGTCTTATTTATAAGGCTAGGAGGATAGAGTAGGTTGAGGATTAGGGGGAGAGGTCTAAGGGATCTTCCCATTAGGTTAGGATCCAAATACCAACTGGTCCTACCAATAAGGGATAGGAATCCATGTCACCCATCTTTGAGAATTCCCTCGCATCCCCTTGTTATCCACTCTAACCAACCCTGGTGCACTCTGCATGAGGACAACAGGGGCCAGCAAGGGTCAGGCGCAGACTGCATGAGAACAATAAGAGCCACTGGCGCAGGGTGTTAGTGTACAGCAGGCTCAAGCCAAGGTTTGGCACCCCTTGCTAGGCAGTAGCATGCACCAGCCTCACTAGGATAAGTGGAAGACAAGGTCAACAACTTGCTCAATGATGTTCTAGCCAGGGAAACTTCAGGGATTAAGACACTAAGTTAATACATGGCTCATGATGATGAGATTTTGGTGTAACAAAATTCCCCCTAAAACATGAAGCTGGTAAAATAAGACAGGTGAGATGCTTTGTAAGGATTAACAGCAAGGACTTGTTGTACATAAGAAGCTACTACAGTACAAGCGACTCTGAGATACTAGTCTCACGTGACTCATAACATGGCTGCCAACCAATACACTGCAGATCCATGGTAGTAGGGACCAACTGAACACAATCATGGATACTGGACACAATCGTAGATCCATGACGAGATGATAACACAACCATGACCAATACAAAGTGGGTCCATGTAATATGACTCAAACAATCTCCATCGCAACCTGGGTAAGATATGATTTCCCCGGGGTCTTCAAGTTGAACCCGCAATGATACGAATCTAAGCATGTGATTACAAATGTCTTGGAGTCGAACATGGTAGAAACCACTTGATTACCAGTCAATGATGTATACCGTTAACAAGCGTGAGGGAAATCACCATTGATGTCAATGATTCCCAAGGTATCACATTACATACCATTAAATGTGAATCAATGAGATGAGGTCAAACAATCGATGGAATCTTTCAATCAAGAGTCAGTGATGTAAATTCAAGTTGAAAGCAAGGTAACTTGCCATTGAGGCATGCAAACCCAAGGTACTTGGTTGGCTTCTAGATTCAATCCTCGGATGAAGATTTGAAGTCGACAAGGATGAATCTGTCGAAGGAGGGCCATGATGAATCCCCCATCATCGACACGAAAAAAGATCATAGATGTTTGAATTAAATCAAACAGTAATGTGTGAGACTAACTCAAGGACGATCGACATGATGGAAGGTGAACTGACTGCAGATAATGAACGAATGACCAAAACTCCTCTTGAACATGGGCATGGAATGACTTGGCAGTATTTACATGACGAGAATGATGCTGACTCCCGATGAGAATGATGTTGACTCCCTAATGCAACTAATGTCGGAAGAATTCTTTCGGATGACCCAAAGGAGTAAGAAGACTCACAGGACTAGTGAATCAAATGACAAATGGATTACCCAAGTACTGAAAGCATATGCAGATAAGTGCCATCTTCAAGAATGACTATGTACTACCGTAAATTATAGTGTAACACAAAATCTTTCATTTTCCCCATCATGATTGATGAGTACCTCTTTTGTTTTTTAACGAGCTTGGGAAGGGTAACAGATGCTCAGTATAGCTCATCCTTCGGATGAGTCCAATTCCATATGTTTTATGAACCTAGGATAGGAGGGGTTCGTCCCAAAACGGGCACTTCTATGTTAGAGTTTAATGAGTCCAAAGAAGGAAAACTCGGCATCATTTCATGTTTAGAGAGTCTGAAAAGAACTAAAGAAGACTCCAAAGGTTCTTTTTTGTAAAAGTTAGTCTCCTCACCCAAAAAAGGATAAAACAATGTGAGAGAGAACTCTTCCAGTCATGCTTGGCTAGAGTGCTCCTTTTTCGTAAATAGTACTTCCTAGTCCGAAAAAGGGGTAAACTATCACCAGGAAGACGACCATTCAAATACTTTGACAAGTGTGAAAGAATCAAGTTTGCTTGGCGATCTTTTTGTATTTAGGGAGACTGAAAAGAGCTTAAAGGAAGACTCCCATGGGGTCGCTTTTTCGTGGGAGTTTTACGATATTTGTCAGTTTGGAGAAATTCTGAAAAATGGCTTAAGTGTTGGAAAATTGGTCCAAGTGGCCTCAGTAAAATTCCCACCACAATTCATGGGTGAAAGTAAATTCCCACACCATATGGTCAGGATGTAGCTTGTTTGGTCTACCTACGCATGGTCTCATTTTGTCTTGAGAGTGTCTTAGGAGGAAGTTATAGGTCTGCCAAAACACGGTTTTAGGTAGTTTTGCACCAAGTTCAGTAAAATGCCTGCCTAAGGAAAATGAAGATGAGTCTAAGAGTGAAATCAGTTTTGTTGTGCTCAGTGAGGTGCAATACATCATCTAGTGGCATTGGTTTAGGATTCTGGTGAAATAAAAAATCCACATTATAAATTGCAAAAATTGTCTAAGTATAGAATTACTGGTAAAAAATGTCTAAGTGACCTCAGTAAAATGCCCACCATTTGCTATGGTTGATGTCTTAAATTATTTTGAAAATATGGATCTATAGAATGTTGTATGGTGCATCCAACCATATCAATGGTTTGTCCAAAGAGTTTCTATAGGTGAATATATTGATCTGCCAAAAGTGCATCCCATACTAAATTACACTACTCGAGTAAAATGCCCACCAAGGAGAGATAAAGAAGCTTCAGAGGATGAAATTGGTCTTGATGGAATCACCTTGTTAGACTCTACCCATTTGGGTGTCTCACACTTCAAATTTGATGAAAATAAAATCTCATCATGTTGACCTACGGTTTGACTATTTTGTCTAAGTATTGAATTAATAGTTTGGAAGGCTATTTTCAAATGCCCGCCAGATGATGTTTGAGTATCAAAAAATTCAAAAGGTGACATGGATCTGTTCCTTGTTGAAGTGGCTATCAAGCAATACTTTCAGTTTTCCTTATGATGGTCAAATATGCAAAATATCAATCTGCCAAAAATAGGAAAAATATTATTTTACATATTAAGAACAAAAGAAAATTGGCTGTGTTAAAATCAGAAAGTTGAAAAGGCATTTGGAAATGCCCACCAAAGAGTGTCCTTGTGATGATAATTTTTCCAGATGACATGAGCATGTTCCTTGGTGATCTGGCCATCCAGCTGTGGTATCAGCTCCCTCCTTAGTGCTCACACATGCGAAATATTGATTTGCCAAAACGAAGAAAAACCATAGTATTCATGGTTTAATTTAATAAATAGGATAAGCCCACAGGAGCTTAGAAATACCCCCAGGGGATTAAATATGCTCGCAAGAGGAGAGATTAAGCCCGCTAGGGCTTAAGGATTCTCACAGGGGCTAAAGTTAAAGCCCGCAAGGGGCCTAGGAATGCCCGCAAGGGTTGAAAGATGCCCGCAAGGGCTTGGATATACCCGCAGGGGCTTAGGGATGCCCCTAGGGGGTAAAGTTAAATCCCACAGAGGCTTAAGGATTCCCACAGGGGAAAAGTTTAAGCCGTAGGGGCTTAGGGATGCCCGTAGGGGGTGAAGTTAAGCCCGTAGGGGCTAATATTAAAGCACGCAAGGGCCTAAGAATGACCGCAAAGGGTTAGATGAGCCCGCGAAAGGAAGCCCGCGGGATTGATATGGAAGGAGCCTGCATCCCTGAGATGAAGGAAGACCATAGAGATGGATGAAGCCCGTAGGCCTAAGATGTCCAAAGAGGTTTTTAATTAATTAATTAAAAATATTTAATAAACAAGAATTTAATTTGAAGAGGCACGATGATGAAAAGTCATGAGCACAATTTGAAGAGATGTAATGATTAAAGGGTGAATTATATAATATATAAACACACATTGGAGATGGAAGAGAGGTGTCTTGGGTGTCTAGGTTGAAGGAGCAGCAAGTACAGGTCGAGACCAATGAAGTTCCAGAGTTGAAAAGAAGTTTTGTAAAATCTGAAGAAGTCAGACAAGGGTGGAAGGGTGGAGCTAGGGCAGGTTTGTAGCCTGCTAAAAGGGTGTTGGTGCATCCTGTCAGTTGTAGCTGACAAAACATGGTGTTGGTGCATCCTTCAGTTGTAGCTGAGAAATTGGGTGTTGGTGCATCCAACAAGTTGGAGCTTTCAAATTGATTGTAAATATAATTTTTGCAATATTAGAAAGAGTTGGTGGTTTTCCCAATTGGGATTCCACGATAAAATTGTGTCTTATGTCTTCTTTGTTAATTCAGTATTTTTTGTGATAAAATTTAAGAATAGTGAAATACTGATTCACCCCCCCTCTCAGTATTGCTTGATATTCCAACAAATGAGAGATTGAGTCACAACCGTAGATATAGCAAGGAAAATATCTAATATTAACCATTAAGATCCGTAGGTAGATGAAAATTCATTAATGAAGTTATAAAAGAGACCTAAGGAGAGTGGAGAGGCACATTAAGTGAGAGAATTTTTAAGAGCTGAAGAGAAAGAGGAAAAGGTAGTATCAAGAGGAAGAGGGCACAAATTGCGAGGGGAAGAGGGTGAAAATTCCTAGACATCATTTAATGCTCAGAAGAGTGACTATACAATAGGAGAGAGGACCGTACAAGGATTTGATTTTCAGGAGGTTGTACAACAGAGAAGTACACAATCCTAGGCCCATTTTTTGAGGGTTGTATGGGCTGTAAAATTGTTGCATTTATTGCATAGATTTCGAGGCAGCATATAGGTTGAAATTAACATGTTATACAAGTTGTACCTATAGCTAGGAACGATTCCCAAGAAGGTTGTACAGGTCGTACTACATATTGGGCATAGATTTCGAGGTGGTTTGCAATTCTTGCAAACCATACAAGTGCGTTAACTATTGAGTTATATTGCAGTACAAATTATGAGTTTTTTGAGTGAGCTGCATAATGAAATTCTCTCTCATTTGACTGGTTTTCCCTTCGAGGTTTTTCTAGGGGCATTGCCTAGAAAATTACTATGTCAAATGTGTGTTTACTATTTGTTCTTCGTTGCAAACTTTCTAGTTATTTGTCATTTGTATTTCTGCTCATAATTCCATTTGAATGCTTAAGGGTTTAACATGCATTAATGGTGAATAAATATTGGAGACTAAAATATGATTGTTGGCTAATTGTTTGATGAAATCTCAACATGGTATCATGTGGCTGGGACTTTGAGAAAGGTACTTAAGACATTTGACACAAGGGAGGTAGCAAGGGTACGAATGAGTTGTTTCACCTAGTATATTTGGGCTTGTTGTTGGTTGGTCAATGAGTATCTATTTGACATTTGGATTGAGGTATGAGGATAAGTTGAAGGGTACATCGAATTTCATCCCATGGAAGGAGAGGATCACTTTGTTATTGGAGGAATTTGAGTTATGGGATATAACCAAGGAATTCATCATGATTCCCACTAATCCTGATCCAATGGTTGAATTTAAAAATAAGAATGTGAAGGAAAAATGTATTCTTCTTGATGCAGTGAAAGACCACATTATGCCTCATGTGATGTAATGTCCCTAACCCAACTAAGGCTAGAGGCACTTGGAAACCTAGGGAAAATCACTAAGACCGGTATAGCACAATGTATTAAGGTGATCTAAGGTTATTCCAATAAGCCATACAACCAATAAATTAAAAAAAATTACCCCTTTTAAAATGAAAAGCATGAAACTCAAGCCTAATATTCCCGAGTGTGAATGCTATTGAATGCTAGTAATTGTAAACATTGATTTTACATGAGTAAGGCACAATAATTGGTATCTCCAGTAACCATATAATGATTAAAAACATACAATTATCCCATGTACTTGATAGTATCTATTGGATTGTAATATTATTGAAAACATGAATGTAAATAATTAATTGTTGTTGTTAGCATCCACTTGTATATCGATATGAATATATTAGTTCTATTATGAGTGTGTTGATTGGTTTAATAGTAAGTAATAAAAATATTAAGGACACATCCATGGCATACCATCTACATTCCACACAACCATGGAAAAAATAGAGACATAGGATTCCATCTACAACCTCCAAAATAAAATCCCATAGTTGTCCTCTACAACCATCTTTTACTAGTAAAAAATCATACTTTATGGCTTCCCTCCCTCTAGCCATCAATCACTAAGACAAATCATATTTATGGTCATTAACTACAACCATCCAACACTAATACGACATATTTTTATGGTTTTTATTTACAACCATCTACATGCATAATACTTCAAATCTCATGGATTCCACCTGCATCCATTCGAATCATAAGAAACAAGAGAAAGGACGACTACCACCTACAACCATTCAAATCATAAGAAAGAAGAGAAACAATGGAAGATAAGGTTCATAGTAATCCGGATTTATAACACACGAAGTCCATCAATCCTACATACAATCCATGAACATAAACACGATACAAATCAGCCTCCACGGGCACATATACATAATAAAATAGCATGAATAAACATATGAGAAAATACTTATCTTCAAAAAGGGAAACTGTCTCCAACAGGACAAATTTCCACCCAATCATAGACATAGTCAAGTTGAATCTCACTTGGACAGGTCGCCCCTAATCTGAGGCCATAGATCCACTAACAGAGGCACACTCAATCTAGCAAATCTTAGAACTCCTTTTTCAATAAACCACAATACTTCCCACTACTACTTTCCTATCTGTCTCCATTGCTTATGGGATGTGACTCCATTGACCTAAATCATCCCTCAGGATATCACCATTCAATTTCTCGGCTTCATGTGGAGAACCTAGACTAGTAGAGTGAACTCAAGGAAGCAAGGACATCATACAACTAGACTAAATCTTTGATGGGATCCCACAACAAACACTAAGTCCCAACACAGTCTCTATACTGTCAACACTCACAACACAATGGGGTAGCACAAGTGAAGTGATCCAAATCTTAGGATTAGCTTCAACAAGGAGAGAGCACATGAATTTATAGCACAAGGAGGCCAAATCTAACCCAAGGGAATCAACTAGAATTAGAGAGAGGTAAGGTTAGTTTTCATCATTGAGGCTTAACTCGAATTAGTGGAGTGGCGGCTTAGTTAGGATATTCCCTTTCCCAGATTAGCAACATGAGGAGGAGTTACCAAAAAACAAGGAGTGGAGCATAAGGAGGGCACACTAGTCACGAGGGGTGAACGAGTGGGTACAATAGGATAATCAATGACCTATAAGCACAAAAATAGCGAAATCCAGCTATATTTTGGGAGCAAGGGTGAAATTTTGGAGGTGGAGGAAAAAAGCAAAGAGGTGGAAGCTAAAATCTAGCTTACAGCTCCTAGAATCTAGGAAGAGGGCTCCTTAGTGAAATGGGGGGCCACTAAGGAATGAATAAGGTGAAATTAACTCTATAGGCCAAAATAACCAAAAGTAGGGTCCGTTGTACAATTTTTGGGTGAACAACAACTCTAAAAGTCACCAAGGTGCAAATATGAACTAGGGTGAATAGAAACAAGTTCTAAAGTGCTAGGAATGTCCCCATTCCCCCTCAAATTGTGGTGTCCATGGACTCCCATCTTCTTTTAGTTGTCTCTATTGAGTCAATTGTTTTTTTAATTTACTGTAACAACAACAACACTAATAATAATGCCAAATTCTATAGTCATCTTAACAAACAAATAATCATAAGTCTAGGGCTTAATAACCGAGGTATTACATGTGACTAGTAAAAGGAATGTCTTTGATATGTGGGTAGTTTTTATGAAGCTATACCAAAGCAATAATCAAAACTAAAAAATAGTTTTGAGGGAGAAACTGAGAGATACTAAGATGACCAAGAGTGACAATGTTAGTTCATACCTTACCAGGATTTCACAGGTACGTGATGAGTTGGGTGTTTTGGTGAGGTAGTCGACGATACCGAGTTGGTTAGAACTTACTTCAATGGTTTCTCACAACCATGGAAATACTTTGTGTGTACGATCATTTATGACTTTTGGACGATTCCTTACAGGAGGAGTTTAGAGTTAGCTCCAACCACATAGATCAATAGCATGGGGATGACGAGGATAATTTTTCTCTTACATGGAATAGCAAGAATAGGCCCAAGGAAGGCCCTAGTGGTGGGTCTAGCTCGAAAGGTGAACAAAAGAAAGATATGAGCAAATTTAAATTGTCTTCTTGCCACAAACTAGTCATTATGCAAGTCAATGTCCAAACAAAAAGAAGAAGGGAAAGGATGAGACACAAACTGCAACATCAATTGAGATTAAGGACTTTTCTAAGATGTTTGAGAAGGAATTATATACGTTCTTTTGCCTTTTGAGAAGTTGTAGTGCATGGTTTGAGGACATTGGAGCATGGGTTGTGGGAAGTGGTTCATTTCCTCATATGATGGGAATGAGGTCAGTGTTCCTTAGTGTCTCAGAGATAGACTTTGAATACTATGCAGATAGTGGATTTGAAACCATGCATGTAGTGAAGGGGGTTGGATGTGTGATATTATAGATAGAGTCAGGAGGATCTTTGGAGGTGGATGATATGTTGTTTGTACCGGAGGTGAAGGATAGTTCAATCTTAGTATCATATTTGGAGGATGAGGGATATAGCATGGTCTTCTATTATATTCACCTTGAACCATATAATATATAGAAAATGAAATAATAGAAGGGAATAATATTCCAAGAAGAGAGGTGGTGTGTAAAGACACCATTATAGCACTTAAGCATAGCGCATTGTGATCAGAACATCACAATGCATTCCTCAATACATGATCCGAACGTATCAAGCATATAAACAAAACCCATAGGTTCATTCTTTTATAGTCTCCATATCTAACAGACTCCCTTGAAGTGAGGAATATCTAGTCCACAAATAGGTGTCGTTGGTTGTAATCATTTCCATGAAATCTACAATGTCCCATAATTTAGTCGGTTGTTGTAGTCGATCCAACCACAGCCTCATTGACCATTGACTTGGGACTTTGAATCTACCAATCGATCCACCAGTCAATTTTTATCTATTGATCGACTATCTCTAGAAGATCCAAGAGTGTGATGAACCTAGATAACCTTAAGCCCCCAACAATTATCTCCTTCCAATTCTTGGATTCATAACAAGTATTTTCCTTTTCCTTTCCTTTGTCTGCTAGCCTCTCAAGAGGATTTTTAGCAACTTCAAAATTTCAAGCTTTGATTTTTTTAATAATAAGATCCACATTCTATCACTTGTGCATTTCTTTTAAACTATGGAATAGTTTATCAACTTGCTTATTCACCAGTACTGCTTGCAACTCCAAAAAATTTCTAAGCTCCATGATTTTCCATGATTTGTAGCATGCTTGTATGTATTCATTCATGATATAGATGAGAGGACCTACAAAGGACCCACAAGAACCCTTATGGAGTGAATAGAGTTCAATGACAATGGGTAGCATGGAAACTACCATGATCTTTGAATAGATTTTCCCCACATTGGAATCCTGATAGAACTCAAGCTCTATGTAGCTATTTTTTGTGAGCAATGAAATCGATGCCTTGTAAATTTTACCATCATATTTACCTTGGTTTAGCCATGATTTCAAATCCTAGATGGATTTTAGTTTGAATATATACACTCCTATGGGCATATGCATAAAGTCTAAGTATTTCACAAAGTTGCCAAGATTTCTTGGTCCTCTCCACAATTGTTGTGCAGATTATAGACAAACAAAAAATCAACATGGCAAGCTATCATTAAGATATTAGAGAATAACATCTATGAAATCAACCAATAAGAACTAGAAAAATATGTAGTAGAAGCAAAATGTGTAGGAGCGTGTACTTCTAAGTTTTCTTAATGAACATGAACATAAATATACTCAAATAGCTAAACCTCTTGATTGATCCTCCATCTAGTTCCATGAACTCTTCTTATATCTTTGTAATAATTAATTTCCATAAATCTTCCACAAAAAAATATACACAAAGACCTAAGCCGTCGTCACCCATATGTCTTGGGTAGTAGACAACGATTGTGAACCATCTCCACTGATGATTGCACACTATTATAAGATGAAAATATATTGCACAATGATAGTTGTGATCAACAACTATTCCAATCTATCATTCTTGTCTCTCTATCTGTCAATCTCATCTCTATATAATATTATCCTCTCTAAATTGTCACTATATTCTTGGATTCCTCTACAGAAACTATGATGCAAGACCAGATGATAAAAAATATCGAAAAGATTAGGACTAATCAGATGATGATGTACTGAAGTTGGTGGGTACACCTTCTGATTCATCACTGCATTGCATCCTCTTCAAATGCTTCCTATGTAACTAGAAATATTGTCTTTTATTACTTTGTCTAGGATTAGAGGACATGAATTCTCTGAGGAACGAACCCCTAGACGCTCTTGTTCGGAAAATACTTGTTAGGAGGTAAAGTCAAGATCTAAATTTCTACATGTAGAGAAGTACATGACTATTTTATCGCAATTCATATGCTCCAAGGACACATAGGGGCATAGGGAGGGTCATTAGGGCCCCCCTATGAGGGTGCGGGGTTGGAACCCCCAAGGCATAAATTTCTAGACCCTTCTAATGTATTTTGGTTCCTTCTAAAACTCTTGTACATATTGTATAAAACAAGTGACCCTTTACATTATATCACAAGAAAAGAAAGCATTGTATTTTTTTTGTCGAGTGATAATAAAATGTTGAAGCTTTCATTGCCCCATGGTTGTACTTATGAATAGCAGGGTTTCCATGTAAATCTCATGTTTTATATTTATTATTACTTGATTATATTTTTACATTTTTCCTAAGGGATGATGCACAACAATGAGCTCCTTTGAACACACTTTAGTTGCTACATGAAACTGAAAAAACATGAACCTTCAACTTCAAGAGGCAATAAGAGGTACTTACATAATGAATTTTAAGATGATGTAAAAATAAAAAAAATATAGTAAATCAAATAAGCTTTCATACTATATAAATTTTACTTCTATAAATTTTGTGTAGTTATTTATAAAATTTGTTTTTTCTAAAATTTACTTTTAAAATTTCCAACACAATATAACATATATGTCTATGCAAGTGCAACACTATAAGAACTAATTGATAGCATTTATATATATATATATATATATATATATATATATATATATATATGTAGAGGACATCTTGTACTAGTTCAACACTATTTTTCTGAAATTATTCATGATGTTTTCATTTTTTTATGATTTATTGAAGTCAGAAAACTTTGAAAAAAGGATGATGTGTGCACATGTAGTACTTTATGGGTAGAACTTAATGAAATTTTGAATTTTTTATATGAGTTTATAGAAATATCTTTATTCTAGTGCACCATATAATTTGTTTGAGAAATGGTGAAGGTAGCCAAAAGTTGCAACAGAAACAACGGAGCGTTGCACTCTGGAATCCCGATATTTGGTCGCATAAGAAAGTGGACCCAACTTCATGCACCCACCCCTAACATTTGGTATCAAAGACTATAAAACTAATAGGGATGGTTTTTCCCATCACTGGGAGTTGCAACAATGATAGGATATTTAAGAAAGTTCAATACTAAAGATTTTGATGGTAATAATTTCTCCCTATGGAATAGAAGGTGGAGGATTTCCTGATTCAAAATGACCAAGGCCTAACCTTCAAAGGTGTTGCAAAAAAATGAAGTGACATGAAAAATGAGGAGTTGATAAATATGGATAGGAAGGTTGTTTCTATAATTCGTCTTTTCCTAGTAGACTATATCTTGTTCATTGTTTTCTAAGAAAATATAGTAGAATCTCTTTGGGAGAATCTTATGGGGTTATTAGAGACTAAATAAACAACAAATAAGGTTTTCATTAAAAAACAACTTTATCATCTGAGGATGAAGGGGTGTCCAAGTATGGAAAATAATCTAGATGAGTTTAATACCCTAATCAACAAACCAGTCTTGATTGGTGTAAAGGCCTAGAGGATGAGGACAGAGATGTCTCCACTTAGAGACTAGTTTGTCAAATATCAACTCTATAGTGGTGGGATGGTCTACTTCAGTGATGATCATCCCCTAGAAATTGTGGGAAGAAGGGATATTAGGACCAAGATAGACATTGGGAGAGAAAGCAATTTGTGTGATGTACAACATGTACCAGATCTACAAAATAATTTGTTCTAAAAGAAGATAATGGATAAACTGGGGTATTCTACTATCTTTGGTGATAATCCTTACAATATTACTAAATGATCCTTAGTGGTAGAAAAAGGAGAATATTATGGGTCCCTGTATCATTTATGCAATGATACAATAACAAATCATGCAACAATAGAAAACTCAGGGAATCTTTTGGATGTAGTGATTTTGTGGCATCAACAACTTGGACATAGGAGTGAAAAAGGTTTGAATATTCTACATGATCGAGTTATGCTTTTTGGGATAAATAATTGTAATTTAGACTTGTATGAACGTTACATTTTTGGTAAAAATAAGAGAGTTTGGTTAACTGCTAGCTCTGGTAAAATTTCAAATATTTTGCAACTTATTCATTATGATATATTTGGATTAGTCTCTATTCTTTCTATAAATGGTGGTCGATATTTTCTAATTTTTATAGATGATTACTCTAGAATAATGTGCATGTATTTTCTAAAAAATAAGTTGAAATCTTTTGATGAATTTAAGGAGTTCAAGTTACGAGTAGAGAAAATTTTGGGCAAGTCTATTTTATGTCTTAAATTGGATAATGGAGGAGAGTATTTCTCCAAGGATTTGACAAATTCTATGTGTAGGAAAGAGTTAATCACCAAAATACTGCTCCATATTCTCCACAACAAAATGGTGTGGTTGAGAAGATGAATTCAAGATGATGACAGGGAGATCACTTTTCATTGGGATAGTCAAAGTACTATTCACTTAGTGAAGAATCCATCATTTCAAGATCACATGGAGCACATTGATATTAAGTACCATTTCATAAGAAAAGTGGTGGACTAAAGTAGGATCCCATTGAAGAAAATTGATACTAATGAGAATAATATAGATATATTCTTACAAAGTTAGTCAAAACAAAGAAGTTTGAATAGTGAAAACGTTTTTTAGGTTGCTAAAAATGTGATAAATGCGGCATTGGGAAATGGCATGCAAGTGTAAAACATAGGAAAGGAACTTCATGTATATTGACTTCAAGTGGAACAATAGTTGGTCGTAAAGTCCATATATATATCTTTGAGATATCCCCATAGCGTGGTGCATGAATATTTTATTGTGTGATTCATATGTGTCGGGGGGTGCATGGGGGGTCCTAGGGGGAATGATATGCCACCCCTCTGGGAACGTGAGGGTGCAGCCCCTGAGGAAAATATTTATAATCCTTTCTAGTGTATTTTTAATTCCTTCTAGAACCCTCATTCATGTTGTATTAAAGGGAAGTGACCCTGTATTGGACAAAACTCACTATGGCTTGGGAATACCACAACAGACAGATGACTACCAGAAATCAACTCAATTCTCAAAACAATGCTATTATAAATGACAATGTTAAGATAATGGAGAAATGTAACCAACCTCGATCCAAACGTTTGATGTAGATCCCCGTTGGAGCTTTCAATCCGTGAACTTGAAATCTACAAATTAGTCTTGACAACCAATATCCAACAAGTACATATAATATATAAATGACATTAACATTATCAATAACAATGGTCCATAATATCATAAGCAAATGTAGCCCAATGTGCAATAAATAAAATTCACAACATGATGGACGAGAATATGAGTATTTCTATTAATCAACAAGAAGAAGTACAAGATAATACGACCTCTTGCCAGCAACCAATCTGAACCAAGATCCGAATCAATGTACTTGTGCCTCCACCACTTCAATCCTCCATGAATGGAAACTCAAACTATGAAAGGAGTTTGGAAGGTGAACATAAGGGGTTCACAACTACAAGGATCAATGAGTGCAAACTCAAGATAGGGAAAAAATCCACTAGAGTTCTCTTGCTATTCTCTTCTCCTTCTCGTCCATAAGCCATATGTGCTCAATATATAGTCCTCTCACTTGGGTAGATGGAGGGTCAAAGGTCACCCAATAACCACTTTGTGGGAGTAAAAAGTGATAAAATAGTGTTTTTTACCATTTTACTTGATACCCGTGGGCTATAGTGATGCAACTTGCGGGTACGCCTGCTATAAGGATGCAACAGGAGGGTAGGAATAAAAATAGGGCTAGTGTCTGAAGGATATAAGTGGATCTCAGTCACTGAAATGGATCCTACAGGCCAAATAATGCTGATGCTCACAAGGGTGGAAGATTACGATGTAACAGATGCCCCCTAATGTGTGAGGTCAGAGATTGATGCTACGATGGCCTAAACACATTATAAAACTCAGAAGTGGAGTGATGGAGACACAAGTGGAAAGAGCAAGTCACTCGTCATAATACAATAGTATCTCTAAATACATGTCGGTATAGTACAACAATCTGATACAATGGCCATGAATAGGCAATATATAATAGATACATGTCATAAGTGATCATAGCCAAGATCCCTCTACAGTAAGATATGGTCCTCTGCTGAAAAGAAGACAACTGGTGCAAACTGGAGGTACAAACTACTGAAATCTGAGAGGTGATATCTTAGATGTAAAGTCAAAGTCATATGTAGCATACTGAATGCCACAATCGCCTAGGGTCTTCTACACAAGTCTTCGATGGTGCAAGTCCCATCAAGTGAATAAAGGATTTGGGGTTGAACCTGATGAGACATCGTCTGATGTATCCATTAACAGATGCAAGATGACCCACCAATAATGAAAATGGGCATCAAGGCACAAAGCACAATCATCGGAGTGTGAATAAATGGGTTGAAGTCGAACACTAGGATGAATCCATCGATCAGGGGACATTGATGTATTCCCAAAAACTGTCGATGGCGAGAGAACTTGCCACTAATGACTACAAGCCTCAAGGTACTCAATCGAACTCTAAGCCTCAAATCCCAGAATAAATGGGTTGAAGTTGACGGAACGAGACTCGCTGGAAGGAGGGCATTAAGGCATCCCCCATCAACCAGCACGAGGTACCAGCAATGCTGAAAGATTTGGAAGATCTCAGGTGAAACGGACTAACTCAATAAGGATGGCCGACATGCAATAGTCAAGAGATCTAAGGAGTGGCCGACACTGGTTTCAGGACTTCCTTTGAACAAGAGCATGAGCAGATGGATAGACTCAGGCAGCATAGAATCGATATAGAAATGTAATGCAGGAGGCATCACACAGGGCTCCATAATGACTGGAAGCTTAACCAATCGGTGGAGTAAACTGAGAAACAAGTATAGCTCCTAAGGTCCAACTACAGTCCCAACTCATAATGTACGGAGTGGAATGAATGCTCTATTCAAAGGCGACACAACAGCTGCCAACAAGAAATAGTGACCATAATCCCGTTCGGATTTTTGGAATATTTGATTTTTTTGGTCTTTTTCATATTTAGGAAAAGATTGAAAAAGAACAAAATTGCTTATAGTACAACAAGTGAGGGAATGGGTGTCAAATAGCTAGCGGACTAGTCCCAAGTAGTGGAACATACCTATGCTTAATACAGGAAGTGAGTGCAAGATGTGGACACTCGGGGGTATGTTCCCTCAAGGTCAAAAGGGTCATCAAATTGTGAAGGGAAAATATGTAAGCTCTGCAGGGCTCGACAGGGAAAAGTGCTCAGGCACCAGGCTAACAATTGAGTAAGCGGGAGCTGACACAAGGCTCAAGCGGCAAGCAGGATGATGCAATGCAATCACAACATGATATAACTGAGGGGAGTCCTTAAGGGAGATGGCCGGCATAAGACAAAGTAGAGTATGAGTCTTTATCGCAATGTTATGGCGTAACTACAAAGGACTCCCAATCCTAAGGACAAACAATGGCATGGGCACCAGAATGCATAAAGGGGTTCTAACTAGGGTACCCATGTTCGAGAAATCCCTACCACGAAATAACGACACTTCTAAAGCAGTGTGAAGGTTCAGTGTCAGTTACGAAGCAGGGTCACACCCGGGGTTTATGAAAATGGTCAATAGGTCAAATGCATAATGCATCTGAAAATGGCATCTAACCTATATGCCAGTTGTGAAACGTACCTGCCATAGGTGTGAAATGGTTCAGAACAACTTTCGCCAAGGAAATCTTATTAAAAAACACTATTCCATGACATGATATTAGTCCATAATGGCTAAAAATGGCAAAAACTATAGAGAAGTGGGTCCAAAAAACTATAAATAGTAATAAAATTTTATAATTTTCAATTCATTTGCACTATTCACCAATTTGGAGTTTAGTGGTTAGTTTTCACCTGAACGTTCAGTTGCCGATAATGGGAGCTACAAGCGACCGTTCAGCGAACCGTCCTGAGCAGGTTGGTGGTTACTTCCATACCTTTCATTTCAATGCTTTTATTTCAATTTTTGTCGGTGGTATTTTTTCTTTGGCCAAGCCCTAGATGGCTTCAGTGCTGTTGGGCCCTGAAATTGTCCCCTTTTAACCATATTTATCACGTCATTTTGCCAAATTTTACTTTACCTTTGTAAACCATATACATGTATTTTTCCAAATCAATCAGCAATTCTGACAAGGTATAAGTTATTATTGTTTCATGCAATTATGCCTAAGATTGTTATGGTTACGAGTCCTGACCTTTGGTTTATGTTGACATTTGTGAGTTCATTTAGTTCAAATCTAAAGCACAGGTGTATCAACCTAGCAGTGCCAGCTGTGACTCTTCAACCATCAGCTCCTCATACTCCAAGGGACAACACATCCTCCATGCAAGTTGTATCAGATCCCCACTGTAATAGATTCCATTGAAGCAGAGCCTAACTGCGACAGATAGGTGGCGTTCCAGCTACTGAGTCTGTTGATCCAATTAACTATCAAAGCAACAACATCTTTTACAATTAACAGCCCTGTTTAATATGATGTATCAGTTAGTTGTAACTCCGCAGCATGAAGATCATAGATCTTCACTGCTGCGCGATTTTAGTGGATCTAAAACTGTATTTCCTTTGTATAAATTCCAGAAGGCTCTCGTAGCCTGGGGTTGGACAATCATTACTTGTGTAAGCTGTAACAGAGCACTGACACTCACGATCTTCCATTAATAATATGAGAGAAGAGTTCTTCATTTATGTGTCTTAATTTGCTGTGACTCTCGGCATCTCTGTTAGAAGGTTAGGGCCCACCTTCTCACAGAGATAGCCGGTTTAAGTAGGTAGAGTAGTTTAGTTTTACTTTTTTTGTGTAGTGTGGAATGATTGCAAACATTATTTGTAGCTGTAACAGAGATTAGATTTCCTCCTTGGTAGTTTATAATTGCATCTTGAATAGCTGTATCAGAGTGGTGTGATAGTCGACTGTGTAGGATAATTTACTTAATTGCATGTGTGTTTTAATCAGCTGTGACAGCCAAGCTCAATTCCAATTATCTTATAGTTGTTTATGCTTTCTAGGATTTCCATTAATTATCAGTTAGATTTCAAGCTTGTGTTTTAATCCTGGTTGCTCTTGTATCTTCAATTACATTCATAGAATAGACAATTAATGGTAGAGTTACAGTAGCTACTGGATAAATCATTTTGGTAAAGATTGAATGTTGTAGTTTGATAATTATAGGATTTAACTTCTTGCAAAAGTAATCCAATTTCATTTCATTATTAGATCATTAACTTGCTGGGTTGATTTATGTAGGGAAGTTGCTTTATTTCAAATTCTTAGATGTATGAATTAGATTAGTGTTCTTAGGGAATGAGTTGGCTAGACACATAGGTAGGATCATTATTCACATTCAGTAAATCAACTGCTTGATATGTTTATGCATAGACTATTCTTATTGCCTTTGAAATAAAAGACCTTCCTGGGTTTGACAATTTATATTGACCATTCTGTATGTTAACTTTAATTAACTGACATATAGGGTGACCAACATTTTGGCACCATTGCCGAGGATGGTAATAGATAGACAAAATTAGTAGTTGGTTTCATTTGATTTTATTTTAGTTCAATTTTTTACAGCATGCATGAATACAAGAAAAACAAATCGGGAACCCCCTTTGAATACTAACATTGCAGGTGGAAGAGGTCAAGGTCGTAATGCAGGTCAGGGAAGACACACATATATTGATGAGATAATTGCTAGAGATGATTCTTCCACTAGACCACCGCAGAACTGTACAGGTAGGGGAAATTCTGTTCCTCCCAATCTTGAACATTCAGCATCCACAATGGAGAATACAATGGGACCTTCAACTCCTGTTGCAGAGAGTAAACCTCCTGAAGATAAGGGAAGTGCTGTAGGTGCACCAGATAGAGAAGAGATTTATCATATTGACGAAACCAAAGTTACTAAAGAGGTGTGGTTGGAGACTCGTAGAATAGCAGAGGAAGAAAGAAGGAAAAGAGAATAGAGGAGAAAAGAAGAAGAAGCTAAAGCAGAGGAAGAACGCATAAAGGAAGCTGTTAATTTCTGGACTAGAACCATGGCTGGTAGAGAACAGGAGGGTGAGAATGAACATGAGGATCACTAGGAGGAAGAAGGAGAAAATAATCAGCCTGGTAATACTGTGGCTACGTTAGAATTCCCTATCCTCCAAACACCTGGAGTAGCTGCTATGAAGAATATCTCACCATCAGTCCTCCCTAATTTTCATGGTAACTCCTCTGAGGATCCTGATGAGTTTCTTTTTGAGTTTGATATCCTCTGTCGTAGCTATGATTACACCTCCAGTGCTTAGAAGCTAAAGTTATTCCCAGCCACCTTGAAGGGCAATGCGTTGCGTTGGTTCATGAGTTTGGGTCGTGAGACCATTACTACTTGGGACCAAATGAAGAACAACTTCCTTTCTAAATATCAAGAATATTGCAGAACTAGAGATAGAAAGGAAGAGTTGTTTAAAATGGTTAAGAAGGATGAAGAGAGTTTGGAAGACTTTGTGGAGAGATTGTTGTACAATTTGCAAAGATCTGATCATGCTGAGATTGGCAAGGATGTGCTCAAGATTATCTTGCTAAGAGTAATTAGAGAAGATTGCCTTGATATGTTGAATCTGCTAGGAAAAGGGGATATCTCAAAGGAACCTTTTGAAAAGATTGTTGAATTATGTCGAAGGCACTCCAGGGGATTTTCCAGAACTAGAAAACGAGACAAAGACCAAGACCAGGATGTCTTTACTAGGACTCAGAAGTCAGCTAGTGGAGGTGCCACTCGAGAAGAAATAGGAAACCTATTGGAGAACTTTAAAACAGACATGATGAGTTCCATTTCCTCAGAGCTGGATGCCATGAGGGCAAAACAGAAACAAGTAGTAGAAGATCTTACACTTGGGGTATTCTGTCCTAAATGTAGGAAGAAGCATCCACTGAAGGAGTGCCCATTAGACAAAGTAGAGGTATGTAGACTATGTGAACTCAATCATGATACTAAGGAGTGTCCATCATTACCTAAGGTTAAAGCAGTCCTGCAGGCATCTATTCCGAATGTAGAGCCAGCATACTTTATGGCACAGAAGAAACCATGTCAGCCTAGAAACCAAGGTATGAATCCAGATCCAACATTTTTTTTGCATAATGTGAATGGAATGAATAATATGCATAATATGAATACACAATTCCCTTCACATTATTCCAACAGCCAGTGGCATCCATCTCAGAACCCAATGCAAAATCCTAATTCATGGACACCATGGCCACAACAGTCAAACCAAGCTCCTTGGAATTCCAACTGGAGAAACTCTTACCAAGGAAATAACTTTCCCCATCACCAGACTCAGTATCAACAGTACCCTCCTCAACAGTATCAGCATCAGCAGTTTCAGCAACCACAACTCCCTTTCCAGAACAATGCCTCACCTTTGAATGCACCACTTCGACCACAGCTACCTACACAACCTAACCCGAACCCAAATAATAAAGCAGTCCATCAATTTGAGACTGCCAACATGCCTACATATTCCATCACTTAGATTCCCTGCAATGATATACAATTACGATCAGGAAGGGTGGTGGAGCCTATTATCACTGAGGGTGTTTCACCCCCAATGATTGAAACTGGAGTAAATCAGCATTATGAGAACATGGTTAATTCAGCAGGCCCCATTATTGAGGATGCTGATACTCCCACTGAAGAATCTACTGAAACTCAGGAAGCAACACACGATGTTTCACATCCTGCACAGTTGATTAGAGAACCACCATACCCTGAACGATTGCAGCTGTAGAAAATAGTGGAACAGCCCCGATTTGATCTTGTGAGAGAGTTGAAAATTTTGTATGTTAAAATTCCACTGTTACAGGCCCTCCATGATGTGCCCATTTATGCTAATACAGTTAAATATTTGTGTGTTAAGAAACCAGGAAGAAGGCCCAGGGATCCTCCCACTATCCACGTGCTGGGGAAACTTTCAGAATTAATAATGGGAAAGGCCCCTGTGGTAAAGTACGATGACCCTGGGAACCCGACTGTTACAGTGCACATAGGGAGCACACAAATTCCAAATGTCTTGGTGGATTTAGGCGCAACTATTAATGTTATGACCATAGAGACTGTGAATAAATTGGGACTCACTAATCTTCGGCCAACCCCTACTATTTTGGAACTTGCTGATAGATCAACGATCAAGCCTGAAGGAATCCTAGATGACCTAGTAATTTCAGTTGACTCGTGGGAATACCCTGCGGATTTTTTGGTATTACAGCCAAAATCTTAGTTGGGGGGACACCCACTGATCCTGGGAAGACCATGGTTGGCCACAGCTAATGCCTGTATCAGCTGCCAGTCAGGTTCTATGACTATTTCAGACGGAACTGAGATCAATAATCTAACCCTGTACCCTCCAGCTCGACCAAGCACAGAAGCTAAAACTCCATTGTGGGAAGATTTGGAGGAGGAAGAGGGTGTGCAGCCACTATTAACCATTGGGAGAGCCTTGACATTTAAAGATGAAACAGAGGATGATGCCATTAATAGTTTCATTAGTGAGCCCACGTCAATCAATAGGAATGTTTATCAAATCTTGGACAGTACTTTAGCTGCAACAGAACAAGAAAATCTTACAGAAGAGACTCTGATCAGTGATGATAATGTAATTGCAGTACTTAAGAATTCGAAGAGTTTTCTAGAGGAAATTGAGCCAGGAAAAACATTGAATATCAATCCTAATCTGGCACCTAGTGAGCTGGAACAGCTAGTCACTCTGCTAAAACATCGTAGGGGAGCTTTTGCTTGGGAGTACACAGACATGAAAGGAATTCCTTCTCATTTTTGCACTCATCACATCTATATTAAGAGCGACTCCAGGCCTGTATGTCAACCCCAATGAAGGATGAACCCGAACCTGAGAGACATAGTGAAAGAGGAAATCCATAAACTGTTGGAAGCTGGATTCATATATCCAATTTCAGACAGTGAGTGGGTTTCTCCACTTGTGATCATGCCAAAGAAGAATGGGAAATGGAGGGTCTACGTGGATTATAGAGAATTGAATAAGGCAACGCAGAAAGACCATTTCCCCTTTCCTTTTATCGATCAGGTCCTTGATACCTTGTCTGGGAAAAAGTATTTCTCTTTTTTGGATGGCTTTAGTGGCTATAACCAGATTCAAATTGCTCCAGAAGATCAGGACAAAACCACTTTCACTTGTCCCTGGGGGACCTTTGCATACCGAGTACTTCCTTTTGGGTTGTGCAACGCACTAGCTACATTTTAGAGAGCGGTGATTGGAATATTTTCAGAAATGGTGAATGATTGCATGGAAATTTTTATGGATGACTTTACTCCATATGGTGACAATTATGAAGAAGCATTGAAGAACTTAGAAAAGGTCCTGAAACGAAATGAACAAATCCAGATCTCTTTGAGCACTGAAAAGTGCCACATGATGATGAGTGAAGGCATAGTGCTGGGACACTTCATCTCTTCTGATGGTATCCAGGTAGATCCATCCAAAATCAAGGTAATTGAAAATATACCAACTCCTGGAACACAGAAGGATATACGTAGCTTCTTGGGGCATGCTGGCTATTATAGAAGGTTCATAGAAATTTTTTCCAAGATAGCTTCTCCTTTGTTCACTCTGTTGATGAAGGATGCACAGTTTGTCTGGAATGATGCATGCCAAACAATGTTTACTGAGCTAAAGAAGACACTGTCTACAACACCCATCTTACGAGGACTCAATTGGGCTCTGCCTTTTCACATTTCTTCAGATGCTTTAAACACTGCCATTGGAGCAGTTTTGGGACATCAGGAAGGTAATGCTCCTTATGCTATTTCCTATATTAGTAAAAAATTGTCTCCTGCTGAACTGAATTATACTGTCACAGAAAAAGAATTTCTTTCCATTGTTTATGCGATCAATAAGTTTAGACATTATATTACTGGATATTCCACTTTTGTGCACACTGATCATTCTACTATCAAGTATTTAATGAATAAACCAATCACGAATGCTAGAGTTACTAGATGGATGTTACTGTTACAGGAATTTGATATTACAATTATTGATAGACCAGGAAAGGAAAATGTTGTTGCAGATTTTTTATCTCGACTTACTAACAATGATGACAATTTACCAGTCGAAGATTCCTTCCCTGATGAACATTTGTTTGCAGTATCAGCTCATTCCCCATGG
This sequence comes from Larix kaempferi, assembly GCA_027924585.1. NCBI lineage: Eukaryota > Viridiplantae > Streptophyta > Pinopsida > Pinales > Pinaceae > Larix > Larix kaempferi. The sequence continues at coordinate 6,470,133 of BSBM01002098.1, read as the reverse complement.
TATGCAGATATTGCTAACTTTTTGGCTGCAGGTAAGCTTCCAGCACATTTTTCAAAGAGAGAAAGAAGGAAGATCATACAACAGAGTGCTAGGTACTGCTGGATTGATCTCTTTTTCTACACAGGGCTTGATTTAGAAATCAAAAGATGTGTTAGAGAAGATGAAATCTTCAGCATTCTTAAAGCTTTCCATGATGAGCCCTGTGAGGGACATTTTGCTGACAAAAGGACATGTCATAAAGTTTTGAGAATGGGTTATTTTTGGCCTACATTGTTCAAAGATGCGAAGAAGTATGTTCAGGCATGTGATAGCTGCCAAAGGATGGGTTAAACCAATAGATTAGATGATATTCCTTTACAGCCACAGCTTGTGGTTGAACCGTTTGATAGGTGGGATCTAGATTTTGTAGGGCTTATCCACCCTCCTCAAAGCAGAAAGTTCATATTTTGGTTTGCACAGACTACATGACTAAATGGGTAGAAGTTGTAGCCTTGGTCAAGGGCAATGATCAGGCTGTGATTGATTTCCTGTATGAAGAGATTTTTACTTGGTTTGGAGTGCCTAAGGAAATCATTACAGGCGGTGGACCATAGTTTGTATCTTACAAGCTGGAAGCACTATTGCAGAAATTTCATATTCAACACAGAATAACCTCACCATATCATCCATAGTCCAATGGGAAGGTGGAGAGCACAAACAAGGTTATTGAGGCTATTTTCACAAAAATAGTGAAGAGCCATCGTAAAGATTGGGCTGAAAGACTTCCAGAGGCACTGTGGGCCTATCGTACCACTTGGCGTAACACCACTGGTTTTTCCCCATATGATTTAGTGTATGGTAAGAACGTTGTTTTTCCAATTGAATTTGAAATCAGAACTTTAAAAATAGTTGTTGAAGCAAATCTGGATTTATCAGAGGCATAGAGGAATCGACTGAATCAGCTCAATGAATTGGATGAGAAGCGCACAGCTATAGTACATCATACAGCTTTAATCCAACAATAGCGCTCTAGATGGCATGATAGATTCATAAAGAAAAGAGACTTCTAGGAAGGAGACTGGGCCCTATGGTATGATTCACGATTTAAGAGGGATTTTAAAGGTAAATTGCGCACCCGTTTGTTGGGACCCTATCAGATAGATTGGGTATTTGATAATGGAATAGTCCGGTTGATCACCATTGACAAGAACAAAGTACCATTATTTGCAAATGGTCATCGGCTGCGACTGTATCACAGGCCGATCTCAAGGGAGGCTTTTATTTCACAAGTTGCAGCTGATCCAGAGTATCAGTTAACGTCAGGACAAGGATTTTTAAACCCTGTGAATTCCTAAAAAGTTGCAGTTTCCACACATATTTTTGTACATAAATAATTGGTTTTTCTTTCATTCTGTATTTTATCTATTTTTAATTTTTCTTGCACTTGATCGGTTTGTTTTGAAGAACTGTGTGCAGGAACTTATTGGAGGATCAGCAGCCGTGACTGGGCCAGACGACTGCAGACACCCCATATTTGTTCCTGATCTAATAAATCTCTTTGAAAAGATGGATAATTCATGGTCTTCCACAGATAAAATTTGCTTATACTACAGTCTGACGCAGCTGCGACTCCGCCATATTTGCCCATTCTGCCAAATTTCGTAGCTGCAACTCCGCCATTTTTCCTTTGCTTCACTTTTCCACAGCTGAGACTCTGCCACTTTTGCTCATTCGGCCAAATTTCACAGTTGCGAATCCGCTATTTATGCTTACCTTTCTAAGTTGGCAGCTGCTACTCCGCTATTTCTGCTTCATTTTTACTCCTTCCCAGCAGCTGAGACTCCGCTACCTTTGTCCATTCCGCTAAATCTAGTAGCTGAGACTCCGCTACCTTTGTCCATTCCACTAAATCCAGCAGCTAAGACTCCACTACCTTTTCCCATTCCGCTAAATTCAGCAACTGAGACTCTGCTACCTTTGTTCGTTCTGCTAAATCTAGTATCCACGACTCCGTTCTTTTCCACTTCATTCTCGCTCCTTCCGTATAGCTGCGACTCCGCCATTTTTCGCTTATTCTGCTAGATTTCGCAGCTGATACTCTGCCAATTTGTCTGCTCTCCAGTGATGATGCCAATAATGATTCAATCAGACTTCAGTCTCAGTTGTTTTTCTCTATCAAGCCCAATTGCAGTCCTCCTCAAAGGAAACTATCAGAATGTTCTGTTACCTGTCAGCTCAGGTGGCATAGCCACATCACTTCGACACATGCGCATTTATTCTTATTCTTAATGACAGGATGATGAAGGCAGGCTATGATGGCTGGCACGCCATGACGATTAACTCACGGATGGACGCATAGCGTGAAGGTACGGATTCTAACTATAATCATGATTAGGTATTTATTGACGTCGTGAATAATAATGGTTATGCCTGTCATTTATCCCTATCAGTTATCCCTACCATTTATCCCGGCGAAAACTGTGCTTAAATCCATTACCCGTGCTCCTGATCATGATTATCATTTTATCCAATTCATGTGACAAACCAGTCATAAATCTTACTTCGCAACCAATGCTGCCACCTTTCCAACACGACTCAATTCAACTCTTGACTATCCATCAACTGTGGCTGCATGTAGACAGTTTGATAGTTGGAGCTATGACCGGCACATTTGTTACAATTTCTTGTAGAGGTCTAACAATATGGGTATTCCTGTGAGATACGAACCTCTAACAATAGAATCCATGTACAGAAATAGAGATGTCTTTGTCATTTTTCAAGAAGCAGGGTGGACGATTTATTTCCAACACCTGAATGGTTTTAATGAGGAAGCGGCCCTTGAATTTGCTCAAAACTTGACGGACACTCATTCAGAGGTTCAAGGAATAAGGGTACATATTTCAGAGGAAATTCTGGTAGAAGTAACAAGACTTCCCAGAGTTGGGTGTCGTTGGTTTAGTCAGAAGCGCTGTCATCCCACCGTAGTTGAAGATTTTCTTGCAACTAGAGAGGGAGTTCGACCATTGCGCAGGGGAACAGCCTTGGAAACCCTTCCACGCCTATGGAACCAAGTTGCAATCTTTTTGAAGAAATATATTACCTGCGAGGGGAGGTATAGTGTTGTTTATATCAATGAATTTTTACTCCTATCACATTTATGACACAGCCGTTTGCTAAACATGCCATACTTTCTTTTTCAAACTTTGCAACGCATGGCTTACTATGTTAAAGGTGCTCATCACCCCTTAACATCCCTCACAAATCATGGGCTCATTAAATTGCTAATTTTACGAGCCCTTGCATAGCATAATTTGACATGGGATCAATTTCTGGACCGGCCAAACCTCCCTCGTGAAATGTCTTTAGAAATATTGCATGAGGACTGGAGTTCCTCAAATTCAGTTGAGGGGAGGGAAGATGGAACACCTGAAAAAATAGAAACAGAAGGGGATGAAATGGGGGCAGCCAAAACTGAAAAGGGAAATGGAAACCCTCAAGCGAATGCAATATTAGAAAATGAACAAGCAATCCCAAATGTAGAATCTTCTCCCACAAACATAAGGACTCTAAATCAGAAGGAGGGAGTTGTCCCTATTTTTAAGGCAATAAGTTTTTCCTTGCCCCAGAGAAAGAAAGGGCCGATGAACATGGGCCAGTCATCTTGCTCAGTGAAGAAGAGAAGAATAGGAATTGCGAATGCAGTAAAAGTAGGTCATTCGGTTAAGGTAGATAGTGGGACTCCGATTTTTAAACCCCAACCACCTGCTGACACAAAAGAACTTGTTGTAGAAGAGCCTCAATTAGATAACCTTCTATTTGAAAATGAGTTGTTAAAGAAGGAGGTGCAAGATCTTTGGGAAAAACTAGATAAATGGAAGGCGACATGCAGGGAATAGGAAAAGAAGCATTCGGATGCAAGGGTGGAAGCTGCAGATCAATTGAGGAATTTATTGATGACTTGGGGAATTGGAGTACAACAAGAGATAATATGTCCAGAATGTGGATATATTTTTAATTTGGCAGGGCTTAAAGTTACAAAGGCAGACCTAGCAGTTCAAGGATCTACAAGAGCAAGGTAATCAAAGAAGCTCTTTTCGAGCTCAACTTCATCATTTTTGAAGGCATCAAGACGGCCCAGCAGACTAAAATTATCAGTAAAAAGGGCATTGTTACACAAGAACCAGCCACCTTAAAAAAAAATTGTTGGAAGTCTATTGTAGATTGAAGTTGCTAAGGGTAGGAGGGTGTTGTCACACAAGAACCAGCATTCCCAATAATTGATTGGAAAAATTTATTTTCTCAACCGGCATAATATGAACAGGGGCCAGCCTCATAATCAAACTAATCAGCTGTTGCATGAGGACATGCAAATGGATAGTTGGGGGGAGATGTTGGGCCCTAGAATTGTCCCTTTTTAACCATATTTATCTCGTCATTTTGCCAAAATTTACTTTACCTTTGTAAACCATATACATGTCTTTTTCCAAATCAATCAGCAATTCTGACAAGGTATAAGTTATTATTGTTTCATGCAATTATGCCTAAGATTGTTATGGTTACGAATCCTGGCCTTTGGTTTATGCTAACATTTGTGAGTTCATTTAGTTCAAATCTAAAGCGCAGGTGTATCAGCCTAGCAGTGCCAGCTGTGACTCTTCAAGCATCAACTCCTCATACTCCAAGGGACAGCGCATCCTCCACGCAAGCTGTATCAGATCCCCACTGTAACAAATTCCATTGAAGTAGTTCCTAACTGCGACAGATAGGTGTCATTCCAGCTACTGAGTCTATTGATCCAATTAACTATCAAAGAAACAACATCTTTTACAATTAACAACCTTGTTTAATATGCTGTATCAGTTAGCTGTAACTTCGCAGCATGAAGATCATAGATCTTCACTACTGCGCGATTTTAGTGGATTTGAAACTGTATTTCCTTTGTATAAATTCCAGAAGGCTCTCGTAGTCTGGGGTTGGACAATCATTACTTGTGTAAGCTGTAATAGAGCACTGAGACTCACGATCTTCCATTAATAATATGAGAGTACAGTTCTTCATTTCTGTGTCTTAATTTTCTGTGACTCTCGGCGTCTCTGTTAGAAGGCTAAGGCCTGCCTTCTCACAGAGATAGTCGGTTTAAGTAGGTAGAGTAGTTCAGTTTTTCTTCTATTGTGTAGTGTGGAATGATTGCAGACATTATTTGTAGCTGTAACAAAGATTAGCTTTCCTCCTTGGTAGTTTATAATTGCATCTTGAATAGCTGTATCAGAGTGGTGTGACAGTCGACTGTGTAGGATAATTTACTTAACTGCATGTGTGTTTTAATCAGCTGTGAAAACCAAGCTCAATTCCAATTATCTTATAGTTGTTTATGCTTTCTAGGATTTCCATTAATTATTAGTTAGAGTTCAAGCTTGTGTTTTAATCCTAGTTGCTGTTGTATCTTCAATTACATTCATAGAATAGACAATTAATGGTAGAATTACAGTAGCTACTGGATAAATCATTTTGGTAAAGATTGAATGTTGTAGTTTGATAATTATAGGATTTAACTTCTTGCAAAAGTAATCTAGTTTCATTTCATTATTAGATCATTAACTTGCTGGGTTGATTTCTGTAGGGAAGTTGCTTTATTTCGGATTCTTAGATGTATGAATTAGATTAGTGTTCTTAGGGAATGAGTTGGCTGGACACATAGGTAGGATCATTATTCACATTCAGTAAATCAACTACTTGATCTGTTTATGCATAGACTGTGCTTATTGCCTTTGAAATAAAAGACCTTCCCAGGTTTGACAATTTATATTGACCATTCTGTATGTTAGCTTTAATTAACTGACATATAGGGTGACCAACAGGCGCTACCCACGGGCTATAACTATGCGGATCGTGGGTAGGGCACCAAATGTGCAGTCAAAAAATAGATTGCCCGCGGGTACCCACCACTGTATACAAATTAGCCCGCGGGTACGGCCGTGAAGAAATTTTTAATCATGAAACAGACCAAAATTTAATTTCTTTGCACTCCAGGATGGTTCTAGAGTGGAGGGAGAGAGAGCATGACCAGGTTGATGAGGCCGTGCGCAATGATTTGCAAGCGCAATAAGCATTGCAAGCATGTGGTTTGTATAAATACTGGAGTATAGGGGGTTTAAGGGCCCAAAACCTATTACTTCGTAATCCGATAGACTACTGGGATGTGGATGCTCAAAACTTCATCCTCAACGAGCCAACTCTGACACTGGAAGTAGAGGATATCTATTTCATTACCAGTTTGTCCCGCAGAGGGGAGGTGGCCAGCCTTGGTCTTGGACCGTGGGTTGTGGGATCACTGTTTAGGACTACATAGCGCAGTATTGTCCCGCAAACACACGAGCGGTGGGAAGCGAAGTGCCCATCAACGCCATAGTGGATCTGAGTACAAAGATCATTGTGGATACCCTGGTGCGGATCACTGGATCCAAAGCACTGCACCAAGCATCCAGACCGATGATGTTCTATGCATCACAATGCATGCAAAATATGATATTCGACTGGTGTACTACTCTGCTGGTGTCTATGAAGACACAATTGACGGAATGCAAAGACGGGAAGGAAAAAAACTTCGGGTATGGTGGCATCCTATGCAGCTTCTTCTTTGAGAGGGTTCTAGGGCTTAGCCCTAGGGTGGATGTACCTCCTCACAGCCTCCGTGATCCATCCCTGACCTGGTGGGATGAGATCCTGACACGACATGGTGGTGGCCATCTGGTGTCACCATATACTGAGGAGTTATTCCGTTGTTGGAACCCGTAGGTGATCGCTAAGAGGACTACCCCTATGCGGTGATAGACTTCACACAGGACCGTGACATGCTGTTGCCACCAAGCGCAGCGTTCGGAGACATCGGTGAGTACTCTTTTGGTTTTGTGTTTATTAAACTTTTATGGCTTTTTTTATTATAGTTGGAATGCAAAAAATATTTTTAGTGGTAGTATCAAGTGCTAAAGTTTGACTGTTTGTTCGCAAACAAAGGCCCAGTGAGACCTGAGGGCTTCCAGAGACATGGTCGCTGGGGTAGAGATGATGTGGCAGGAGACGCTGCAGCAGGGCGCACACTATAGACATTGCGGCTCAACATATCACGGATGGTTTCCCGAGTACCACAGATATAGGTAGCCCGACTACTTGAGGCCATGCAGCGCCAAGTAGTGGGTTTTCCTGGGGAGTGGGTGTGGCTACTGCAGCGGGTAGCCAATGCAGCATAGTACTTCTATGATACACATCCTGTCAAGGCGGCAGCTAGACCTCCTCGGAGGGAATAGATATCCCAGGGTCTCATTTTTTGTATCGATATGTATATTTTGAGGGCTACAGGCTCGAGTTTTGTATGACACTACCATTTTTGGACACATTTATATATATATAAAACTTTGGTTCTCGGTTCTACTACACGTGTGTATGTACAAATGTATGAATGTCTTTGTATTTATGTGTTTCGTGATGAATGTGACAAATGCCAATCTAATACATAGTTAGCGTATGCATCAGATATATAATTAAGACTTCTCGGAACATGAATATATGTCATTGAAACAAAATGTCTCTCCAAGAGTCATACCTTAAGGAATTTCCCTAGTAATGTAAGGTCTCATACACGGTACTGCCCATTCAGCTGAGACACAACTAGTTGTGAATCCAGGAAGACTTCTAAAGAACGGATGTCATGTAGAATGGCATCCCGAAGTAGCTCAATAATGGCACTATACTCAACCACATTATTAGATGTAGGACCGACACAAGCACCTCCTGAGGACACAACTAGGTGGTCAGGTGAGAAGATAACCCAAGCAGCAAAAACAAGCTGCTGCGTATGTCGGCTAGCACCATCCGCGAAACCTACAAACATAGGAGATCCCGTTGACATCTGTCAATCAAACAGAAGCTAATCAACAGACCCGACAACTTAAAAAGGCAAGCTAAACTATGTACAGAAAAACTATACAATAGTGTACAAAAGTATCAGCCTGAACCAGAGGTTCAAGCGTAATACCGCTTGAGGTAGAGCCCATTTCTAGGCTCCTTCAAGGAAACCCCCTCATAGTCTTCTAACTCATAAGCTCCTTTTTCTAGGACACCCCTCACAATGTAAGGACCATGCCACATGGGATTGAATTTGCCTGCCCCCAGGGGTTCTTTAGCTTGGTCATACAAAAGGACCAAGTCACCTTCAACATATTGCCGGGGATGGACAGACCTATCATATTGAACCTTGACACGGCGCTTGTTAACTTCAATGGCCACAGCGGCATCTCAACGTTGCTCGTCAAGTTGCTCGAGGTGTACTAAACATTGTTCAATATCCGTCATATCAGGGAGGATCTCTATGGCTAGCTTGAGTGAAGGGATCTCGCATTCAATCGGTAAAAGTGACTCCACACCATGAACTAACTGAAATGGTGAGAACCCGATGGCAGTCTTAACTGCGGTTCGATATGCCCACAAAGCAAGATATAACATGATATGCCAATTAGTCTTGCTTTGTTGGATGGTACGTTGGAGAATGGTCTTCAAAGACTTATTTACTACCTCAACTTGACCATTCGCTTGAGGATAGTAGGAAGACGAGTGTTCCTGATGAAACCCAAGCTTTAGAGACAAATCCTCCATCATCTTGTTTTGAAAGTGACTGTCATGGTCAATGACAATCTCTTTCGGGATACCAAACTGAGTGATAATCTGGTTGAACACGAAGTGGGCTGTAGTAGCACCGTCTGATTTTACGGTAGGCATGGCCTCAACCCACTTGGAAAAATAATCCATGGCCACGATAATATGGTGATGCCCCCTAGCCGAAGCTGGTTTGCAATCCATGAAGTCTACCCCCCACTTAGTGAAGGGACCGACAGTGACAACGAGATGGAGGGGCGCTGGATGCGAGTGTATGTTCCGAGAAAACACCTGGCAAGGGTGACATATCTTCACAGCGTTAATACAATCTTTAAATATGGTAGGCCAAAAATAACCAGCTCGCATGATACGCTGGGCTATAGGGAACCCGGATAAGTGACCACCACACGCCCCCGCATGGTAATCATTAAGTACCTTCTCCGCTGCTTTGTGAGTCAAACAACGATGGAGAATGGAATACTTTCCTCGGCGATACAAAGTGTCACCGACGATAGTATAATATTTCGTGTGATGTCTCACACGTCGTCTCTCATCTCGTGAATAATGTAGAGGAAACTTCAAAGTTTGGAGATATACAATGATATCCCCATACCAACGGTCCTCGGACGAGATAAGAAATAAGTGTTCATCCACAAAGGAATCTTCATGAATTACATCCTCATCAAGCCGTGGAAGGTCCGACATAAGCTCAGCGAACACCAATGATTTCACCGATTTTGCCGAATCAAAATCGAGATCGAATTCCTGAAGGATCACAATCCATTTATTATACTTACCCCCGATAAGGCGTCGTGATAGCACAGACTGAAATGGATTGATGTGAGCTACAACTGTGGTTGTTCAAAGCAAAATGTAATGTCGTAACTGCTAGACTGCGTGGACAGTCGCAAGTGCCAGCTTTTCTATGTGAGTATATCTTAGTTCAGCGTCTACTAAATTTCAACTGAGATAATAGATAACATGCTCGACAAGCGCATCATCTACCTGAACCAAGACCATGCCAATAGTCTCTTGAGACGCAGCCACATAAAGAATGAAATCCCGTGTAAAGTCCGGTGGACTAAGCACAGGGGCCGATACTAAAGCTTTCTTAAGGGCGTCGAAAGACTACTGGGCTCACTCATCCTTGTGTCTCTCTTCAATTAGCGCATGAAACCTTTGGTAATATTAGCATAGTTAACTATAAACCGACGCATAAAAGGAGATCTCCCTTGGAGGCTCTGAAGTTGTAACAAATTATGTGGAGGAGGCAACTGAAGTATTGCCTCAACTTTGAGAGGATCGACTCTAATACCCTCTCTCGAAACTATGAATCCTAGAAGGTGACCAGTCCTAACAGCAAAGATGCATTTGTTTGGATTCAATCGAATTTTGTAGTAGATACATCGTTCGAGAATCATATGGAGGTGCTTGGGGTGGTCCACTCTCTTGTGAGAATGGCAAGCAAGATCATCCAAGAAAACTTCCATAATCATCTTAAGATCGTGAAAGGCATAGGTCATGGCTCGTTGAAAAGTGGCTCCGGCGTTCTTGAGGCCGAAGGGCATTTTCTAATATGCAAACGTTCCCCATGGACAAATAAATGCCGTCTTATGTTGGTCCGCGGGTTTGATTTGAATCTGACTAGAACCTGAGAAGTCATCCATGCAGGAAAAAATCTCACTCCCCGCACAAGCATCCAAAATTTGATCAATGAATGGCGTGGGGAAGTTGTCTTTCAGACATGCATGGTTCAAATCTCTAAAATCAGTGCATACACAGATCGTTCCCTGCTTCTTATCCATAGGAACGGGGTTTGAAACCCATTCGGTAAGGGGAACAGGGTAGATGAAACCAGCTTTGAGCAGTTTCTCCACCTCTGCCTTAATAGCAGCTTCCTTCCTAGGATTCACAACACGTAAGCATTGTCGAACTGGCTTAGCATCAGGATACATTCTAATCTTGTGTTCAACAATGCGGGGGTCTATTCCTAGCATCTCCTCGTATGACTAGGCGAAAGCTTCCCGGAGTTCTGTAAACAAGTTAGTGTAAATAGCAATCTCCTCAGGATCGCAATCGGCACTTACGTAAACATTCTCCACCTTTCCGGGAGTGCGAGAGATGTTGATCGAAGTGGTTGGAGAAATATTGGCCATATTCCCCTCCAAAAAAACGTCATGCGACTCCAAAAGAGCCACAGGGTGACGAACCATCTCTGCTAGAGTCATCCTAAACTCCTCTTGCTCAACAAGCTCGAGGTTGGGAAGGAAATAAGAGCAATGGTGCATATCTTCCCAAGGCCTCTCACTACCACACATGGCCTCCATGATGGCTTCATCAAACGGTAAAGTATCATCAAGGCAGTCGTGTGAACAAGATGAGTTGGCTGCCCAAACTGGCAGCGTAACGGGATCTTCTTCGACTGTCTAGGAAGAAGAGAGATCTGGATCTGCAATGGTTTGTTGGATATGATCGTAAGCAAGCTCCGTTACAGATAAAGGGATAGGCATCCTGACATGCATAATGTCTCCAGACGTGGAACTCGTGAATGGTAAAGTCCACGGATCATCTAAATAGAAGGTCCGGAATAACATATTATTCGAAGGAGGAGACGCATTATCGGAAATGGTTCTAATAAAATTCACAGGTGCAGAATGGTTAAAAGTTCCCATCAACGAAGGGTACATTCCAACACCTATGTTCCTAGTTGCCAGCTGAGAATCAGAAACTTGTGAGACTACAGATCCCGTGGTTGCTGTGGAAGGAGTGCCGACAAAATCCAGCTAATCGATCATCACAATATTGCCTTTATGGGGAAAGCAGAAAACTGTGAATATAGTAGACATGATATCCTTCATAGTGTACATCCAATTCCGACCCAGTAAAAGGTTGTAGTCGATGGGCGCATCAACCACTTCGAATTCAGTAGGCATAGACTTACCTCCCAAGGAGACAACAAGGGAAGGAATAATTCCATGTGACGTAAAAGACCTACCATCGAATGCAGTGAGTGTAGTTCTAGACGTGAGTAGAGGAGGAGAGCCAAGAGCTTTCCAATAGGTTAACGACATTACTGACGCGGAATCACCTTCATCAACCATAGTATGTTTTACGAAGCTTTTAAGGCAAACCACCTAGATTTGAAAAGCCATGTGGTAAGGCAAGCGAGGCTAGACATCAGTAGTATCAAACTTGATAACACTAGGATTTCCCCCATCCTGAACTCTGAATGCACTCAAAAGGGCATGCTTCTGAGAAGGACAGGCTTGCAAAACCTAAAGAACTGACATGGCACACGGAGTTTGTCCCAAATCTTCTACGATGGAGTAGTTCTGGGCGGCTCGAGCATTGGGATTATGCGTAGCACGCTTGAGAACACCTTTCAATATCCGCGGCATAATAGAGGGCTTCTCGATATGCAAAGAATTGTCAGGAGGAGGGGGAGGCTCATTCCCCAAATTAGGTTGTGGTGCACCATAATCGTGCTAACGAGTAGCAACACAAACCTCTGACTGAACCATATTCACACATCCATAACCACTAGTATTGGCAGAAGACGTGGTCGTTTCGTTAGTACCATAACCAGTGGTGGGAGCATGCGAAGCCATGTTTTGATGATGAGGAAGGGGATCCTTCAACACAGCTGGGCTTTATGCCAAATGCTTCAATGCTTCTTCAATTCGAGGACATAAGTGAGTAAGATGATCCTCCCCACAAAGCTTGTAAGGGAATTTCACCTTACGCCTAGGTTTACGATCCTCACTAGCATTACCGCCTTCCCGAGGAGGGTTGGAATTCTCTTTACGAGGAGTATTACGATTGCTATTGTTATTACTTCCATTGTTTCCACCCCTACGATTATTTATCCCCTTTTTCTTACCACCAGGTTGCTGGTTACCCAACGGTTTCGTTGATTGCACATTGTGTACATCAAATGACGGAGTGGAAGTGGACACAGTGTGAACCTATCCAGCAGTAGACTGGTTTAGCAACAAATTTTGCATTTGATTAGCTACCAAGTCTATAGGGCGAGTGCATGCAGACTCCACAATGCCATCGGTATGTGGTCCAGGAACTAACATGGGCTCATGTCTTGTTCTCGGTGCATCAGGAATAATGTCATACAAAATGCCAAACTGAGAATAAAGTAGATCTAACTGTTGGACTTTCAAGATAGCTTGTTCCTCAGTCACAATGTCGTACATTGAAACATCCTTAGAAATGTATGGGGGTAGAGACTTGAGGAACCATTCCAATAGGAACTCTGGAGGAATGTTGGCTTTCAATAATCTCTTCCGCCGACGCCACTCTTGAACGTGGTCAGAAATATGAGTGGCCTTATTCTAACGGAAGGTGGACAACAACTCAGTATCAGTATCATAACGAACTGGCAACTGGAAATTGTCTAAGAAAACCAAATCAATCTCATTGAATACCCTCTAGGTGTTCCCAAAAAACTCTACATACCACTTCGCGGCTGCCCCCTTGAGGGTGCGTTGAAATAGTCGTAATCTAATGGAACCATGATTCAAAGAGTTGGAGGAGCACCAAAGGTGAAACGTTGTGACATGATCACCCAGATCCTCACCACCTTTCCCTTCAAACTTTGGAATGTCCGAAGGAAGCTTGGTAGGAATCGGGGGCCAACTAGGGTCGTGACACACCAGATCATTCATGACCTTCGAAAGATCTGGGAGATTCAAGCATGCAAGGAATGGGAGCTGCAGCTGGAAAGCTGGATTATAAGCTCCCATAAAAGGTTGGTTAAACGAAAATGTGTTATAAGATGGACCAAAAGCTTGACCATGAGGATTAAACTACTGATGATAAGGACCTGACAGACCATAAGCTTGCCCATGGCCATAGGATTGATAACCTCCTCCTGCATGATGCATTTGAGAGTAAGCAGGTATATGCGTGTTCTGGGCACCATATTGGGGTGGTGGGTTATACTGGTGGCCAGCACCGACTGTATTGTAGTAAGGGTTGCCACCATGAGTATGAGGCATATATGTACTATTCATAGCGGGAACCGTATTGTAATGACCATAATGGTATGGTATGTTCCCACCCCCAACATTAGGATTAGCTTGATCAGTCGTGTGATTACCATAAGTATGAGAAGTATTCCCAGCCCCAACATTAGTGTGACTAGTAGCAGGGATAGTGGCGTGATGTCCATGTGGATAAGAGATATTCCCACCCCCTACATTAGCATTACTAGTGGGACAGTGGACGCAAAAGTGTGCGGTATATGTCCACCCCCATGGTTGGGAGGAGCATTAACATCCGTAAAAGTGGTCCTAGGTTGACGAGTAGCGACACGTGTGTTAGGTGGTGGATGGTGAGTCGTGTTCCGAACAACATTCCTATTAGGTTGGGCAATCCTAGGAGGTGGTCTTCTTCCAGCATTAGCAATGTTAGGAGGAACATGACCAGTCCCCATACTATGTGTGTGAGTGGACAATGTAGTGCCCCCAGTGAGGGTAGTGCCCCTAATGGGTATAGTATAGCTAACACCATGACTGGTGCCAGCATGACAACCAAACATAGTGGAAGGTTCAATAGTACTATGAGTAGGCATACCAAAAGAGAGTGTGGTGGGGTTGATCGTAGGACCAGTGTCGTCATGTAACTTTGGCATCCCGTGTCTATAACTGCGTGGAAATGAAGGAATGGAAGGATCGTCCTGTTCTTCGTCCTCGAGTAAGTTGGGAATTCTGTAAAGAAAATTATCCGGGTTCGCAGGATCAAATGGATCTCGTTCAAGTGGATTAGGCCAAATAAAACTAGGTTGAGTCTCAGGTGGATCACCTCCCCACGCCTCACGAGGGGTATGGGGATCGAAAGTGTGTTCAACTTTTCCCAAAGGAGTGGAAGGTTTTTCCTCAGTATCGGAATGTGGAGCAGTCATAATGTCTTGGACGTATGTCTCGTAAGAGTCTAAAGACTCAGAGGGAGCCCTCCGACGTCCTCTATCAACACGGCGTGAAATCTCGGCAGGCCCTAATCCGGCCAACCGACGGGATCGACGGAGAGTAGGGCTCCGCACCACGATATCTCCGTAGAGAATATATAATCAAAACGTCCCCTAAAGGCCAACTATTGATCAAAAACAGTAAGTCAAAAACACACACCTAGATAAACTACAGCCAAGAGCAGACAAACAGAGTGGCTAAATGAGCTCCCGACACTAGAGCTGGTATGTCTCGCCTAGGAGAGGCTTAAGACTCCCAAACTATAGCCGGAGGTAACAGAATCAGTTATAGAGACACCCAGGCTTCACTGCGTGTACAGGGTCAAGTCCACTGCACAAACACAACTGTGCTGTCCAATCCCTATCTAACTTAGGACATAAACAGCATAACCACTGCAAGTACCCTGTGCGGTACCTAGGTAAGGAAACTATGGTCACCGCAATATAACCAATGCTCAAGGGGACAGTCGCAGGTGGGATCCGTCGTATGGGCAGGGTAGCTGAGCCCGAAACTCAATGAGGGTCAAATCCTCCAAGAGTCCCCAGATACGAACAAATCCTAGATATATCTCCCACATTCAGCTGGTATCAAAGGGATATCTCCTCAACCAACCTCCCATGACCTCGTGCTTAACTCTGGATTGAGTAGAGCTTCCTGAGAACACTGATCTATACCATGGATTCCTCCACTCCCTGGTCAGACACCTAATGTTTCGTCTTGTAGTCTTGGATTGTTAACTCACAATGATCTATTCCAAGACTCTAAACCTGTGCTAGTTGGTGTACCCTATAAAATAAAATCGATCTAATTAATTTTAGATTAAGCGTTAATTTTAGTGGTTGTGGTTACTCAAGGGATATGATCATGAAACTAGTGATGTGTATACTCAATAGTATGCAACATCGTCCAATCCTAGACTCATCTATCCAATAAAACAATGTCACTAATATGCAAAATCAAACAACAATTCCGAAATAAAGATGCAATCTTTTATCTTTTCGATACACAAGCAGAACCTAAATGAAGGCAACAAGCACTCAATGCAAGATGCAGTACATGGAAATAAAATATTTTTGTATTTTCACTTATAAACAAGAAGGAAAATGCAAAAACTAAATGTATATTTTTGTATTTTTTCAATATAGATGGAATGAAAAAATGCAAGCAAAATCCTACTATTCAGTCACTGAAGTGCCGAGAAGATCACTAAGACAACCCAACAGATCCTAAACAGCAAGACTCAGCCAAAGGAGAGAGCTCAAAAAGAAAAAACCAAGAAGGCTCAACCAAGAGAAACGAAGAGATCTGGTCACCACCAA
The DNA here is from genome assembly GCA_027924585.1 of Larix kaempferi. Lineage (NCBI taxonomy): Eukaryota > Viridiplantae > Streptophyta > Pinopsida > Pinales > Pinaceae > Larix > Larix kaempferi. The sequence continues at coordinate 6,454,208 of BSBM01002098.1, read as the reverse complement.
GGCATGAAACAGTCAAGAAAGAGGCCAACAAAGACTCAGGAACCAACAAAACCAACCCAGCAACAACCAATAGCCATAAACCAACAAAAGCTGGAGTTGTACGCTACTTTCGAAGGAATACCTGCGGGTACCCGCAAGCAGCAGAGTAAACAAAGGCGGGTAGACGTGGGTAGAGCTAAGCTAGCCCGCGGGTGAGGAAATGCAAATAGGAAAATAAAGAGTCCAAGGGCTCAGAAAAAAACAATTTTTCTACAGGGTATCTTGACGGCCAATCAGTGACACAGAGCTTTGATAAACAACAACTCTAATTAAGGACTAATGCTCAAAAATTTCCCAAACATGGATGTTTTCCCCAACGGAGTTACCATTTATGTATTGGAGAAAAATCACTATGGCTTGGGAATACCACAACAGACAGATGACTACCAGAAATCAACTCAATTCTCAAAACAATGCTATTATAAATGGCAATGTTAAGATAATGGAGAAATGTAACCAACCTCGATCCAAATGTTTGATATAGATCCCCCTTGGAGCTTTCAATCCGTGCACTTGAAATCTGCAAATTAGTCTTGACAGCCAATATCCAACAAGTACATATAATATATAAATGACATTAACATTATCAATAACAATGGTCCATAATATCATAATCAAATGTAGCCCAATGTGCAATAAATAACATTCACAACATGATGGATGAGAATATGAGTATTTCCATTAATCAACAAGAAGAATTACAAGATGATACGACCTCTTGTCGGCAACCAATCTGAACCAAGATCCGGATCAATCCACTTGGCCTCCACCACTTCAATCCTCCATGAATGGAAAACTCAAACTATGAAAGGAGTTTGGAAGGTGAACATAAGGGGTTCACAACTACAAGGATCAATGAGTGCAAACTCAAGATAGGGAAAAAATCCGCTAGATTTCTCTTGCTATTCTCTTCTACTTCCCATCCATAAGCCATATGTGCTCAATATATAGTCCTCTCAAAGGTAAGTGAAAGGACACATCAAGACCTGTTACTTAGGCAGATGGAGGGTCAAAGGTCACCCAATAACCGCTTTGTGGGAGTAAAAAGTGATAAAATAGTGGTTTTTACCATTTTACTTGATACTCGCAGGCTATAGTGATGCAACTCGCGGGTACGCCTACTATAAGGATGCAACAGGCGGGTAGGAATAAAAATAGGGCTAGTGTCTGAAGGATATAAGTGGATATGAGTCACTGAAATGGATCCTACAGGCCAAATAATGCTGATGCTCACAAGAGTGGAATATTATGATGTAACAGACCCCTAGCATTCTGTCAAAAGAGAAGAAATCATTTTAAGTCTTTTTCCAAGTAATAATAAAATTTTGAAGCTTCCATTACCATGTGGTTTTACTTGAAAACATTAGGGTTTCCATGTAAATCTTGTGTTCTATTGTTATTATTGTTTGTTTATGTTTTTATATTTTTTCTAACAAGCCTCACATCCCATGAGAAGGACAAGGAGAACACTCGAAGTGAAAATGATTATATTTGGTGCCAACCTCCAAAAAATAGTCATGAATTCCTTGTAACTGATATCAAAATAATTCTCTATATTGAATAATATTATATAAATATCGTAACAAAGCTGAATGAGTGAATTGGTAGCATTGATATGCAAGTCCAACATGTCACTCCACACATTTCTCTTGTGCAGTCAGGAAATGTCAGAAAACAAGAATCCTAAGGAGATGTACATGATGACTATTTCATCAAGATTCAAGAGTTGGATCTAGTGATTCACTTGTAATAACTGGTCTATGTATGAACCACTCATGATAGGATGGTAGAACAACCCCATATATTCAAATATCTAAGGACAAGAGAGTCCCCCATAATCCAATGGGATGGTTTTGTCTTTGAGCACCATGTTTGTAAAAAGATTCTCCTGTATTGAGAGTGTGAAATTTTGCATAGCAAATGTAGAGCTAAAAATAATCATCACTTAGTTTCACAGAGATGCACATTAAAATTGAGAAGAAAAAATGTGAAAGAACACAAGAGATTTGAAACTCAATTGGAATATTTTCCATGCGTTATTATTCAACATTGTGTGTAAATTTATAAAACATCCTCAAGAGAGAAATTCATGAGCCTTAGGAGGCATTTGGAAACCAGACATGTAGCAGGCTAACTTTGGAATATTCACATCACTAGACATGAGAGCCAGTTGCAACTCCTATCAAATGGGAATTTTAACCGACGGTAGGTGGTAGTTAACTGATGGTAGGTGTCTTGGAGGGTGCATGAGTCAATTAACTAACAATAGGTAGACCAAGAGGGTGCATTAGGGAGTTACCATCTAAAATAGTCGAAAGAGAATCTCTAGGGGGAGCATTAGTTAACTAAAGATGTCATAACTGCCAATGTAGCTCCAAAATTGCATGAAATCAAGTAGAGCGTCCCAAATCCCTAAAATCAAGGATACTGGCCCATTATATCCCAATTATCATGCATGTGTGGATAATGAAGGCAAAAACGACAAATATGAAGTACATTGATAATCACAGTGATGAGACCTATGCACTAGGAAGCTAACTAGGGTGTCCGTGCACTAGTAAAATAAAAAAGATGTTCTATGCCTAATGGCTATATGGTTAATATGTCCCAAAACCCACCCTTAAGCCCAACTAATGTGAGGAAAATAAAAAATAGGGCCCTGGTACCAAAGACCAAAGGTCACCCTTTACAAAAAGGTTTTTATTTGTCCATATTAACTGAGGAAAGAAGGAAAACACAATGGAAAGAAAACCCCCCCTCAAAAAGGACATGACACATAAATAAACAAAAGGGATTCACAATGTATTCTTCTTCATTTGAATGAGATGAATGTACTGCTTCTCGGTGAGATACTTGTTGAAGATGTTGTAGATGCCTTGATCATGCACCAATTTTCAATGTAGCGTAGAAGAAAAACATGGGTAGGAGCCCCTTTGAACTCAACTTCTGTTGATGGAGGAGTATCATATGAATGCTTCTTGATGTGAACACATACATAATCAGATATGAATACATAATAAAAGATGTACAAGAGATATGTGCACTCTCCTATCCGAAATGCATCAATTAACTCAACATGATCAGTAACATGTGCATCTACATAATGGACAATGTAGCCATGTATCTTCCTTTCAAACCGATTGATCACCTTCTTAATTTCAAAATGGATCTTATGAGGATCTAAAATAACAAAATAGGAACCATATGGAGTAACAAAAATCAATGAAGAAGTGTATCCATGAGCAAGTAGGGTCACATAAAGAAAAGATGGTGCAGTTGATTTGTATTGATTGTTGAGTGAACCTGTAGGGTATTTAGACTGTGTAACCTTGAGCTTTGAACCAAAAAAGGTGAGATCAGGTACATACATTTGGAATGTCATTCCAAAGAGGGCCAATGTGATGGCACTCCAACCATTGAAAGATATGAAAGACTGAAATGCAACTGAAACACGTGACATAGTTCCAGAAACCATGGGTATGTCAACTGGTGCACTTGGGGGTTGAGGAGTATTTTCTGAATCTAATGATGGGAAGGATGGATGTGTGGGCCATACTTGAAACTTGAAATTCAAACCAAACAAAGTGATATCAAATCCAAGAATGTGGAACAAAAGTCCCAAGTGTGCTAATGTTATGGCAATGTCTCCATCTTTAGTGAAACTTTGAGGAAAGGTGCCAGCCATTATGTAGGAATAGGTAGAAAGCATGGGATCACAAATAGTGAGTGAAAATGGAGCACTCTTGAAACCTAATATAACCTTCAAACCATCCAATAGATCAACATGTTGCACACCATCAACTTATGAATTATGCACATGATTGTCAATAACTAGCTTATCATCCTCAAAATTGAAATTTAAAGAATGATAGGAGAACAATGAATGGAGATGGAAATAAATGAGTTCCATTAGTTGAACATTCTTCTTCAGGATCGAATTCATGGGAATGAGAGAAATTGGATTTCACTTCAAGTTCTAGAGAAACAGAGGAAGATGAGGTCTCTTCAATAGAAGCTTCATGAGATGCAGAGGAAGTTATTGGATCAAAGAGAATGCCATCAACTGAAAACGAAGCAATAGGATCTGTGATTTCTTCATCATCTTGAACAACTTCATGAGAGGTGGAGGCAAGAGAGACATTAGGAACAACACATGAGAAGGTTTCACTGGGCCCGCTCTCCAAATGGATAGCATGAACCTCTTTCCTCTGCTTTACAAATGCTCTATCCAAGTTGGTCCATAGATCACATGGGTATTTCGCAATATCAATGAGGTAGTGCATACTAGGAGATATAACAAGACACATTTCTCCATAGGCTCTATCACAATCATTTAGCCAAGCACACTTCTTGTCATAGAATGTAGGATCGCTCACAATTCCAATAGAGGTATCAAATATATCATGGCTCTTCAAATACTCAATCATCTTCGATTTCCACTCTGAGTAGTTGAATGGAGAGAGAGGAGGAACTAATCGTGAAGCCATTGATGTTGTACATGAAAAGGGTGCTTTCTTTGAAAGTGTGCACTTTTCAGAGTACTTCATGCCTGGGCAGGCCAAAAATGACCAGAGGCAATTTCCTTAGGAATTATGTGGAAACTCCTCTTCTTCTGGTGCAATGGATGAGATCAACTAGACAATCACAAGGAGGCACTAACTTGAATCCATGGAAGTTGTACCTGCAAAACAACACTCTAGAAAACACTGAAGACTACTTTGCTCAATAAATCTTTGATACCATGTGAAATTTTGCACAACATATCTAGAGACAAAAATAATCATCACTTAGTTTCATAGAGATGCATAGGAAAATTGAGAAGAAAAAATGTGAAAGAACACAAGAGATTTGGAACTCAATTGGAATACTTTCCATGCATTATTATTCACCATTATGTGTACATAGATAATACATCCTCAAGAGAGAAATCTGTGAGCCTTAGGATGCATTTGGAAACCAGACATGTGGCAAGATTACTTTGGAAGATTCGCATCACTAGACATGAGTGTCAGTTGCAAATTCGATCAAATGGGCAGTTTAACTTATGGTAGGTGGTAGTTAACTAATGGTAGGTGTCTTGGAGGGCGCATGAGTTAGTTAATTGACAGAAGGTAGACAAAGAGGGTGCATTATGGAGTTACATGATAAAAATAACTGAGCGAGAATCTCTAGGGGGTGCATTAGTTAACTGAAGATGTCATAATTGCTAGTGTAGCTCCATAATTGCATGAAATCAAGGAGGGAACCCCAAATCCCTAAAATCAAGGAGACTTGTGCATTATATCCCAATTATCATGTATGTGTCGATAATGAAGGAAAAATGACAAATATGAAGTCTAGTGATAATCACAATGATGAGAACTATGCACTAGGAAGCTAACTAGGGTGTCTATGTACTAGGAAAATAAAAAAGATATCCTAGATGAGTAATATGTCCCAACAGAGTGTTCATATACTGAAATTTGTTTGAAATTCAAAATCCGACAAATATTCAACATAATATGGATACGATATGGTAAAACACACTAAATACTTTAATATATTTACAATTTTAATATTTTAAAAATTCACTACATCTTACTTTAAAATTTACTTGTTAAGATAAACATAGATTTTTAACTAAAATTACATTCAACCTATATCATTTTTCTTATAAATAAATATAAACTAAAACCACATTAAATATTTATGTAAATCATGGAATCTTTATGTAAATATTTTTAAAATCCATAATGTAGACATTAAATTTTCTTTCTCACGAAATGCGAAGTGACTCACGAAAGCATTTTGAGCAAAAGCTTCTACCTTCGAATCTTTTAAAAATCCATAAACGCATAAAAGGCCTCGAGACATTGTATCTCATTAAAGAACGAGTCAAACACATTAGAGCAAGTGTCACGAAGGTGACGAAAGTAAGTTTGGAAGGTAGTAGTGAACATCCTAGAAGCTCGTCCTCAACATCCTACCATCTGCAAATGGCATCGAGAAACTAAATAAATTCTAACATAGGAAATCATATATGAAATCATGGCATCGAGATACTAAATAAATTCTAACATAGAAATCATATATGAAATCAAATAGTGTTATTTTATAAAATTAGTATAGGTTCTTAAGTGTCATAAATAATTTATATGTTGTTTTCTATTCATAATTATAATTATTAGTTGTTTATAGGTTATATTCTTTTTTCTATATATTTGTTTATTTGGAATTTGGAATGATTACAATAAAATCAATCTCGATAATACATTTGTCATATCTTCATACAATTTAAAATAAAAAACATAAATGATAATTTACCCCAAATTTTAAATTATAAACACCTATTGTGTAATTATCTAATATTAAGAATTATTTAATAAAATTTATCTAAATTTATTTTCAAAACCTATGTTATACTATCAATATCCATAATATGTTTTCTTATAAAAAGCAAAGAGTTTAATAATCTCATTACTAATTTATTTAGTTTTTAAAATCAACATAATTCAATAAATAGCTTCAAATCTTCTTGTAAAACGGCCTTGTCGATGGCTAATCTTGGAAAGCTTCTTTCTAAGCTTTCTGAGCATAGGAACAAAAGTTTAAAGCAAACCGAGTAATAACCTTCTTAAGGTCAGATAAACCAAATTTGATCTCAGTGGACATTAATCATCATCATCATCATCATTATCAAATATTAATAATATAAATTACATCCACGATCTTTACAACACATATCTCTATATTTGATTTTGAGGGTGCTACTTTACTAAAAAGAATGCACCTTAAATGAACATGTGTTGTGTTTCAACACACAAGATATGGGATCGAAACTTACTATAGCAAAATGAAATGTCACTACGCATAAAATGTTTTTTTAGTGTTTCAACCAAAAGCTCTCACTTATCAATAGGAAGATCTTGCAAATACAAATAAGAAAGGACACTATATAACAGACTTTATATTGAACTCTACTATTGGAAATATTTAATTACGAGATGAATGCGTATCTGGTTCGCGCCAGCTCTGTGAGTCACTAAGTCAGTCTTTTTTCAGTCCGCATAAGTCGCAGAGATGTCAGATAGTCAGTCAGTCTTTCAGAAGGCTTCATGCACACTTCCTTGTATTCATTCAACCGCGTTTGTATTTTGCAAGTCAAATTTCTTAGGTAGAAACTAATTACAGTCTTTAATGGAGCTTAATAGCTTCCAGGTGAAGCGATCTCAAGTCTAATTATATGTAGGAGAAAAAGAATTAAAAATCATACAGAGAGAAAGAGAGGAACGGAGGAAGAGTAAAAGGAGAAGAAGAAATTGGTCATGAAATGTTTGAAGAGCCCAAGCTCTGTAAAATGGTGAAAGATTGAAGTAAAACTCATCTCTCTGTAATGCAGAAAAGTTGTTTGTTTTACTGTGGTAATATATAAGTCTATAGTTATATCTGTCCATTCTCAAGAATGTTGGTTATTGCATGTCGCACATCTTCTTCATATTTACCTGTGTAAATGTTGTTTACATTTACGGTCTATAAAAGAAATCAAGATTTCCATATATTTCATGGTGGTAGAAGTTCTATTTTAACGCGGAGTAATTTCGACGTAAACTTCATTTAAATGATTTGGTTCTTATGGTTTAGCAAGAAATATTTTAATATAAAGTTTGCTTAAGAGTGGGTTTGTCGAAGTCAAGCAGTCCGCGAAGTTTAGCCTTTTGCAAAGTTAAGAACTTCGCATAAGTGTGGGCTTCGCATAAGTGCGAAGTAAATTTAGTGTGAATTAGATTTATGCGAAATCAAGTTGTGAGAAGTTAAGTTCCGCGAAGTTAATATTCGCGAAGTAAATGCTCGATGAAGTACAAGTTTTTTTTGGCAAGTAAAAGTTGGGGTTTCCGTTCAAGTTCCAAAGCGAAGGAAAAGAATTATTTACTGCGTAATTAATTTTTTAATTCACTGCGCGAAGTAAATTTAGTGTGAATTAGATTTATGCGAAATCAAGTTGTGCGAAGTTCAGTTTCGTGAAGTTAATATTCGTGAAGTAAATGCTCGACGAAGTACAATTTTTTTTTGGCAAGTAAAAGTTGGGGTTTCCGTCCAAGTTCCAAAGCGAAGGAAAATAATTATTTACTGCGTAGTTAATTTTTTAATTCACTGCACGGTGTGATTTTCCCTTGATCTGGTATCAGAGCTTGGTTTACGAAGAAAGTAATTTCTATTTACAAAAAGGGAAAATTGATTAAGAATGGCTTCCACTTTTGGTAATTTGCAAACTCTAATATTTTCTGGTAAATATTATGAATATTGGTCTCTAACTATGAAATCTTTGTTTAGAGGTCAAGATGTATGGGAAATAGTTCAAAATGGTTATAACAATATCACATAAGCTGAGAAGAATGTCTTGAGGGAACAGAAGAAGAAAGATGGAAAGGCATTATTCCACATACATCAAGTGACACATGAATTCATACTCCCACGAGTAGCAACAACGACATCAACTAAGGAAGCATGGGACACACTGGAAAGTTTCTATCAAAGCTTGAACAAGGTAAGGACTGCCAAACTACAAATCCTTAAAAGAGATTTTGAATCTCTATCGATGAAAGATATAGAGACAGTAGAATCATTATATACTCATGTTATTGGTTTGATTAATCAAATAAAGTCTCATGGAGAAAATATCAGTGACCAAAGAGTTGTTGAAAAAGTTCTTAGAGTTCCTCCAAAGAAATTTGAATCTTTAGTTGTGACCCTGGAGGAAAACAAAGATCTGTCCCAATTTACTATTGATGAATTGCAAACCTCATTACTCAATCATGAGCATAGAATTGAAACAATTTAGATACATCACTGGAAGGTGAATTCGCAGCACATCCATCCATAAGCCATGGAAGAGGTAGGGGAAGATCAAACTCTAGAGGCAGAGGAAGAATTTCTTTCAAGGGAGGTCACAGCAGCATCCCTGCATATGTCACTGGTAGAAGTCAAAATCAGATCCCCAGTCAGTCAAGTGGAAAAAGGTATGATAAATAAAAAATTCAATGTCATTACTGTAAGAGGTTTGGACACTTCGCATATGAATGCAAGAAGAAGCAATATGACCAAGGAAATCAAGGCCAATCGCATTCAAGCAACACCAACACTTTGTCCAGCTCATTGTTCTTAGCATGTGCATCTCCACTTGAATGCAATGTTGTCCAAGAAAGTCCAAATGACATATGGTATTTAGACTCAGGTTGTAGCAATCATATGACTGGCAATTTAAATTTATTTTCTAGTCTAGATAAATCAGTTCAAACTGATATCACACTTGGAAATAATATTCATGTCATTGTTTTGGGTAAGGGTACTATTGATATTCTAACCAAACAGGGGGAGCAGAAATTTATGCCTGATGTTTATTATGTTCAAGGTCTGAAGCATAATTTGATGAGCATTGGACAACTGATAGAAAACGGTTACAGAGTTCATATGACAGGAAAGCATTGTTTGATCAAGGACATATATCCAAGCAATCGCTTAATAATCGAAGTGCAAATGATAAGCAATCGCTTATTTCCTTTGAGGATAAGACCAAACATAAAAGGAAAAACAACTCAAGTTGTTCATGGAATTCAGAATGAAAATTCTGGAGCTGCATTCAAAGCAGAAAGTAAAGAAGAAGACATTCACTGCAACAAGGAAGGAAAATACAACAAAGAAATGCAAGCAACCTTTCAATCAGGAATACGAGATGAATCCTGGTTGTGGCACTTGTTACAGCGTATTTTTCCACCTTGTGAGCATCAGCATTTATTGGCCTTCAGTGTCCATTGTATTTACTCAGATCCATTATTTTCCCTTTAGGAACCATTGTTCCCTACTTTTTTTCCTGTACGCTAGTTGTTCCACTATAGCCAACGTACACGCAGACTGCATCAATATAGCTCATGTACATCAGGTTATATGGTAAAAAACAGTAAAAAATGTATTTTTACTCCCAAAAAGCGGTCTTAGGGTGACCTTTAGCCCTCCATGTACCTCGAAACGACTCGATCCAACCTTTCACCTACATTTGGAAGGTTATATATTGAGCTCTTATGGTGTATAGAAGGGAGAAGAAAGAGAGAGCAACATAACTCTAGTGGATTTTTTCCTTGACTTGAGTCTACACTCATTGATCCTTGTTGTTGTGAACTCCTTATGTTCACCTACCAAAATCCTTTCATAGTTTGAGTTTGCCATTGCATGGGGGATTGAAGTGGTGGAGGCACAAGTGAAGGGACCTAGTTCTCGGTTTAGATGGGTTGCCGGCAAGAGGTTGTATTATGTACTTCTTGTTATCAATTAATGGAAATACTCATTTTCTCGTCTAATTGATCTTGTAAATGTTGTTTAAATTACATTGGGTTACATTTGCTTATAATATCATGGACCATTGCTATTGATTATGCTAATGTATTTCATATATTTAGTGCACTTACTTGTATTTGTTGTTGAGACTAATCTACAGGTTCAAGTGTAGAGATTGAAAGCTCAACGGGGATCTACTTCGAACATCCGGTTGAAGGTTTGTCTTTTCTCTATTATCTTAGCATTTTAATTTATATAGCATTGTTTTGAGAATTGAGTAGTGTTCTAGCAGTCATTTGTCTATTGTGGTCTGCACCATACCATATGAAGTTTTTCTCCGTAACAAAAATGGCGACGGCACTGTACTCAACCACATTGTTGGATGTAGGACTGAGACAAGAACCTCCTGAAGACACAATCTGATGGTCATGTGAATAAATAACCCACACAGCAGAAGCAAGTCATTGCGTATGACGGCTAGCACCATCCATGAATCCCAAGAGCACTGGAGATTCTGCTGACATCTGTCAACCAAACAGAAGCGAATCAGCAGGCCCAGACAATCAAAATAAATCTAAAATATGTACAAAAGTAACTATACAATAGTATACAAAAGTATTAGCTCGAGCTAGAAGCTCTAGCATAATACCGCTTGAGGTAGATCCCATTTATAGGATCCTTCAAGGCATTCCCTTCATAGTCTTCCAATTCGTAGGCTCCTTTCTCAAGGACATGCCTCACTACGTAAGGATCGTGCCACATGGGGTTAAACTTGCCTGCCCCCAAGGGTTCCTTAGCTTGATCATACAAGAGGACTAAGTCACCTTCAGCATACTGCTGAGGACGGACCGAACTATCATATTGGACCTTAACTCAACGTTTGTTGGCATCTATAGCCACGACAACATCTCGACATTGCTTGTCAAGCTGCTCAAGGTGGATCAAACATTGCTCAACATCTGAGGTGTCAGGAAGGAGCTCTATGGCTAGTTTCAATGAAGGGATTTTGCATTCAATTAGCAAGATAGACTCCACACCATGTACGAGCTGAAATGGTGAGAAACCAGTGGTAGTCTTAATTGCGGTTCGATATACCCACAAAGTAGGATATAACATAATGTGTCAGTTGCTCTTGCTTTGCTAGATGGTTCATTGGAGAATAGTCTGTAAGGACTTATTAACTAACTCGACCTTACCATTTGCTTGGGGGTAGTAGGAAGATGAATGATCTTGACGAAACCCAAGCTTGAGTGACAAATCCGCCATCATTTTGTTTTGGAAGTGATTGCCATGGTCAGTGACAATCTCTTTCGGGATACCGAATCGAGCGATAATCTGATTGAATACGAAGTGAGCTGCAGTACCACCATCGTCTTTTACGGTCGGCATGGCCTCATCCCATTTGGAAAATTAGTCCACTACCACTATGATATGGTGATTCCCCCTAGCCGAAACTGGTTTGCAATCCATGAAATCCACCCCCCACTTAGTGAAGGGACTAACGATGACGACTGGATGAAGGGGCGCAGGATGCGAGTGTACATTTCGAGAAAACACCTGGCAAGGGTGACCTCTCTTCACGGCGTTCACACAATCTTTGAAGATCGAAGGCCAGAAGTAACCGACTCACATGATACGTTGGGTTGTCCCAAGCCCAGATAAGTGACCACCACATGCCCCACCATGGAAGTCATTAAGTACAAGATCCGCTTCTTCTTGAGTCAAACAATGATGGAGGATGGAGTCTTTTCCTCGATGATACAAAGTGTCACCAACGATGACATAATCTTTAGCATGATGTCTCACACGTCGTCGTTCATCTCGCGAATAGTGCGAAGGAAACTTCAGATTTTTAAGATATACGATGATATCCCCATACCAAGGGTCCACTGACGAGATAAGAAATAAGTACTCATCCACAAAGGAATCTTCATGGACAATGTCCTCATCAAGTCGCGAAAAATCCGACATAAGCTCAGCGAAAACCAAGGACTTCACCGATTTCGTCGAAGCAAAATCAAGTTCAAATTCCTGAAGAATAACAGTCCATTTATTATACTTCCCCCAAATTAGGCATAGTGAGAGCATGAACTAAAATGGATTGACGTGTTCTATGACAGTGGTTTTCCTAAGCAGAATGTAATGTCGTAAACGTTGGACTGCATGAACAGTTGCAAGTGCCAATTTCTCAACGTGAGAGTATCTTAGATCAGTGTCTACTAAATTTCAACTAAGGTAGTAAACAACATGCTCTTGGAGCACATCATCCACCTAAACTAAGACCATACCAATCATCTCTTGAGACGCGGCCACATAAAGTAAAAAGTCTCTAGCGAAGTCGGGTGGACTAAGCAGAGGGGACAATACCAAATGTTTCTTCAAAGCATCGAAAGACTGTTGGGCTCGCTCATCCCAGATAAATGGAGTGTCCTTATTCAAAATTCGCGCGAAACCTTTGGTAAGATTGGCATAATTCACGATAAAGTGTCGTAAGAAAGTGGCTCTCCCTTGGAGGCTCTGAAGCTGAATTAAGTTACTCGAGGGAGGCAACTGAAGTATTTCCTCAACCTTAAGAGATTGACTCTTATACCCTCTTTAGAAACTACGAAACCTAAAAGGCAACCCGTGTTCACAACAAAGATGCACTTGTTGGGGTTCAATCGAATCTTGTAACACCGACATCTTTAAAAAATGAGGCGGAGGTGCTTGGGGTGGTCCACTCTCTTGCGAGAATGGCCATCAAGATCATCCAAGTAATCCTCCACTATATGCTTAAGGTCGTGAAAAGCGTATGTCATAGCACGCTAGAAAGTAGCTTCGGCATTTTTAAAGCCAAAGGGCATCTTCCGGTATGCAAATGTACCCCAAGGACATATAAAAGCAATTTTATGTTGATCCTCAGGCTTAATCTAGATCTGATTATATCCTGAGAAACCGTCCATAAACGAAAAAACTTTGCTTCCCACACATGCATCAAAGATTTGATATATGAATGGAGTGGGAAAATTATCTTTCGGACATGCGTGGTTCATATCTCTAAATTCTGTACATACACGGATGGGTCCCTGCTTCTTATCCACAGGAATGGAATTTGACACCCATTCGGTAAGGGGAACTGGGTATATGAAACCAGCCTTGAGTAGTTTCTCCACCTTTGCCTTGATTGCAGCTGCCTTCCTAGGATTCACAACATGAAGATGTTTCCGAAGCGGCTTAACATTAGGATATGTCTTAATTTCATGTTCGACAATGCTAAGGTCTATTCCTGGCATCTCCTCATATGACCAGGCGAAAACATTTCGAAATTCCTTGAACAATTCGGTGTAGCAGGGAAAAAACCCACTGTTACGGAATAACCATCCATCTTTCTTTTGCAAATTTTATGGACATTACACTCACCATTGTCCACATATTTCTAAGGTTCACAGACTGTGGGATGAGGCCAACAAATGAAGTTTCCAATGCCTCTCAAAGTCCAATGTTGCTCTACCCACTCATCTTACCACATCTCAATCGATTGTTCTGCAAAATCCCTTCTCATCAACCTGAGATTCCTTAACCTTCTCAACTGTGGATGCCACAATAAAACCTGCGATGCCTTAACCTTCTCAAATTCCTACATTGGTTCACCCCAATGATCGTTCCTTCAAGAAAGTTTATATAACCTCCCTTGATGTCCACCTAAAAATACAACATAATCAAAACAATACGTGAGTGAACCTCCCATTGTAAGTCAATGAAACTAAAAAGGAACAAAATGTTCAACAATTTACAAAAAAATGTGGAGTTGCAAGTTCCCCAACCCTTCCTTATTCAGTAAAAAAAAATCAAAACAAGCCACCATTAACTTTGCAAGTGGCAGAGTTGCATTACAATTGTTGTTAAATGTGGTCTACCACCATTAACTTACTACACTACCTTGAAAACTAAACGAACCAAAGGCTTGCTATAGAGAAAGAATGGTAAGGAAACAAACAATGGACATCCAAATTCCAAACTCCCACCAAATGATGTACATTCAAATCAATAAGAAAATTAATGGCATTCAATTCCCTAAGTCCATGTGGTTACCATAGTGATTAACACATCCTAAGGAATTCTATCCATGCGTATATAATCGATATTAACATATAGTTCAGGTATTAATAGATAGGGTTTGGACATGGACACAAAATGTAGGCTCTGAATGTTCTCTTAGCCCGCTTTGGTGTAATGAAAAGGGATTTTCAACACGCTGTGGTGCAGCGATAGCCCGACCAAGGCCCTCTGACAAAAGAACAAGAAATTACATCGAATAAGGTTTAATTCACAGAAAAGTACGTCGAGAAGGTTAAATTTTGGTTTAAATTTTAAATTTATAGTTCGAAAATGTACGTTCAATCAAACCCATCAACAGAAAAGTACACAAGGAGCGGGGCTCATTCAAACTCCATGTGCAGGAACCTAGGGTTTTAGCTACCTTGACAATATACTAGTGCGAGCTATGGAGAGACTTTTTTTCATGCATTTGTGAATCCTAAGAGGCACGCACCTAAATATGTAGTCCAAGAATTAACCTTTAACAACTATCCCTTGATGACATTGCATGATATATTCCCCCAACATTCAACATCGATCTTCAGCTCTCCAAAACAATGGCACCATCATCAAACCGCCCAACTAATATGTCAAACATGACATAAAAATCAATTTAAAACCTATTTAATATACATTTGGCTACCTCATATGACTCAAATATTTATATAAATTTCTCAACTCAAAAACTCTTAACTTTGACACCATTTTCATTAATTTTTAAATTAAATATAAACTATTTATGTTAAATTTCAATCACGAAAGTTATCCAATCATCCAAATCTAGCTGTCCAAAATCCTAAAAAATAGAATTAAAAGTAATTAATTATATATATAATAGCTAATAGAGAAATATGGGGCAATCACTAAGAATAAAATCATAGATATATGTGTGAAATTTTGTAAGTGGTATTTTTTTCATAGTACTATCTAAATTATAAATAATACTTAGTAAATTTTAATAAATATAGATTAATAAGACTAAGAATTAAGTATCGAGTTGATGGATTTATAATGGTTTTTCCCTATGTTCTTTTGAAAAAATTATCTGTACCCATTGTCCCCAAGTTTTAGGGGCTTAGGGACCTTTAGGAAATGTTCCTTATTTGTCGGGGACTTCATCGAGGATTTGGGGATTTGCTATTTGTACCCAAAACATCCCCAATAGATTGTTGGGAACTTCATCGAGGACTTGGGGACTTGCTAGCTGTACTCAAAATGCCCCCAAGAGATTTCAGGCACTTCGAGGCATATTTTGAAGACGCTACAAATAGATTTCAAAGATGTCCCATGCAGATTTTGGAAATGTTTCGGGCATGTATCTCCAGTTTTGATAATGGACATATGATTCTTATCCCATCCATATTGTTTATATTACTGTGAATCTAAATCTGAATCTATACAAGTTGTAGCTCAAAATATGGGTTGTGTATGAAGGATTTTTATTTGGGTTTATGTTGATTTAACTAGTGTCTTTTCAACAATGACATTACAAGCAACAAAGCCTCCATGTCACAAACCAAGAAATGCAACAAATCAAAGGTATGATCCTTCTAGGTATTTCTATTGCTCTTCTCATTTTTAAGGTCATCTTAGCTTTTACATATTGTACATAGGTGTGCTCTTTCCCCATCCCAACCCCAAGCATTGTGAAAACAATTGGGTAATAAAGACTTAGATTGAGTACTAAATATTGTAATAAATTCCTATTCAATATCCTTCTTAATATAAATTATGAATCAAATCTATTTACAAAATGCAATCACATGTATATCCCAAAGTGTTTTGTAATAGTTATCAACATTTAAAAATTTACACAACTATTGAAAATAGAAATTTTTTTAATATAATAATCATAAACAAGAAATATAAAGAATAAAAATTCTTATAGAGACGAGCATTCTTCTCATACACTTCATACACTTTTTATGGAACGTATCTTTGAGGTTAGTGCAACATAGGCTTTTAGTAAGACAATGCAACAATTTGAAAACAATGCTTTTAAGACCTTAATCTATATCATCGTGTACGTTGATTTCTAAGAGTAAACATTATAAATAGACTAACTTCACTCTACAAAATTACCTCAATTTCTCTACCAATCATATAAAGTAGCCGTTACTGTCAAATGCTGCAATGAGATGGTTGAATAGGTACTACCTGCGTGTAACAAGTGAAATACAATAACAGTCACAAGTGGACGGGATGGTGAAGGAGACTACAAATACCAAAACGTACACTTGAGGTGCAAAAAAGGTCAAGGGAGAAACCTTGTAGCCCTCATCTGACTATTTGCATCTGTCACGACAACTTTTCAAAGACAACTTTTCAACAAGTCGAAAATACTATTATCTCATTAAGAGCTGGCTCTACCGTAATACAGCCTTGTAATAATGTTCATATTAATATTATATATTGAAGTGACAATCAATAGCCTCTAGCCAATGTGAAAACGATCAAAATCGCCTTGTCTATAGCTAATAACGTTCTGAAATACGGGAGAGACCTGAATCACTGATGTTCTTACTTAGATCATTCCAGAAAATAATGTGTAGGAGCCTCACCTCAAATTGCGGTGAATGATTTGCTCCAACCCTATGTTGGAGATGTTGCAGAGGAACAACAAATCCTCGTAAACACTGTAATACAAATCCTCGTAAACACTGTAATACAGTTAAGAAATAATGAAGATAACATAGTCCATTCTTTGACAATCTTCCACCAGCAAACCCCAGCGAATGAATAGTAATTTAGTTTACTCTATAGCTCTATCAACACAGTTTAGAACACAATAAAAGTAACACAGTCCATTCTTTGATATTAATATTCCACCTCTAAACTTCAGATAATCAATAGTAATTTAGTCTATTCTATAGATGTGTACTCAACACAGTTCAATAAACCAGGAAGGTAACGCTAAACCCTGAATCCGTTAATGTTGCTATTTAAAAGTGGCTGCAACTGTAAACTTGTAGTTTACTTCCATGTGAAAACGTACTGTCTACTGGTTTTTATATTTTGATCACTAAATCCGACAAATGACTGATATAATTCAATTAAAAAAGCTGAATAGTCTTGTAAAACGGCCATGCCAGCTCACTGATGTAATGTAAATTACATCTACAATATGCCACTTTACAAAAAAAACCACGTACGATTTCGAGGATGCCACTTAAAGAAAAAGAGCACGCCTTCGATGAACATGTGCTGTGTTTCAGCAGCGAAAAGATATGGGATCGAAACTTACTAGAGGGAAATGTCTACATTTTTTTTAGTGTTTCAGCAAGTTCTTACTTCATTAATAGGAAGATCTTGCAAAATACAAGGAGGAAAGATCTTGCAAAATACAAAGAGGAAAGGACAGTATATAATTGACTAATTTATATTGAACTCTACGACTGGCGGACTTTGTATTGAACTCTACGACTGGCGGAGTCGAACTGTAGAATTCAAAATTGTTGAGAGAAAACGAGTAATTTAGTTTAGCTTCTCAAAATAGCCGGGCTAAAATGAGTGTATCTTTTCAAATTGAAATGGGAAAGACCTTCCAAATTTGATCCCCGGTGGCAATTGTTGAATTACTCCCTTGGCCTTCCACGCTTCGTAAAAAACATCCCATAGCTTCTCTTCCATGAACGCCTCTGCCGACAATCTGCACTGATCCACTATAATCTCTTCCAGTTTAAACAGACAGCTCCCAATTACATATGCCAACGAACTCTCTATTACATCCAACATTTCTTTTATGTTGCCCGAACGATTTTTAATGCTTTCACACAGCCTGTACAAGTTGTTCCCTGCAATCACTGCCTTCCAATTTTTGGAGTCATACCCTGTACTACTTATCAACCCGCCATTTGCCATTTGCTTCCCTATATCTATGAGTTCCTGGAGAGCTTCTTTGGCAGCTTCAACAGTTTTAGCTTCGAATTTGCTTATGGGAAGGGGCAGGCCCAACCACTTGTGCGATTTTTTCAGATTGTGGAATAGTCTGTCGGCTTGCTTGCTTACCATAGCTACTTCCGGGTCCGAATTTTCCACTAGGTCCATGATTCCCCATGCTTCGCAACAAGCTGCTATACAGTGTTCAACGGTGTCGATAGCAGGACAAGCAATTGACTTGCCATATTCTTGATAGAATGCAGAGAGTTGGATAATAATAGTGACCAGTGAAACTACAGTCATCTTTGCAGAGCTCTTCCCCATGTTGAAATCTTTTTCGACTTGTAATTTCGTTTGACATATTGCAAACGGGACCGACCCTTGCCTGGTCGTTTTTTCCAACAATGAAATCAGTGCCTTGCAATTTTTCCCATGGGATTCTGCTTCAGTCAACCGCAACTTCAACAACTCGATGGATTTTAAATTGGCTATCCACAGTCCAGCGGGATTCTCCCCCGGCATGTACATAAGAGAGTCTAAGTATTTGACGAAGTCGCCACCGTTTCCCAGCTCTATTAGTCCACTACTATTGTGCAGATTATAAAGCACCGGAAAATCATGAGAAAACCTACCCATTAAAATCCTCCGCATGAAATGATTAGAAAGGACGATCTCTGAAATCAACCAACAAGTTTTGCTCATGAAAACTAGAAGAATCTGCACATAAAGCAAGACGGGCAGGAGCTTGTACAGCCGGACTTTCTGGATGAACATTAGCAGAAACTTATTCAAAAGACTTGAACTCTTGATTGATTCTACATCCCATTCTATGAATTCTTCATGCAACTCAAGCAGAGCTCTTTTCCAAAAATCCTCCACAAAAAAATATTGCTTGAGACTTAAAGCATTCTTACCCATACGTCTTGGGAAGAAGACAACGGCCGTGAGCCATCTCCAACTGACCATCGCCCATCCCACTAAGACGAAAATCCATTGCACGGCGACAGCAATGCTTCGCAACCAATCGTCTCTATACCCCGAGAGTACGAATGCTTCTTCGACAATCCATCCCCATATTGAAAACCCTAGGCAAAACACAACGCAAATTGTGACGAGGAAAGCAATGGAAGAGCTCAGAACCGATCGGGCGATGATGTAGTCAGGTTGGCAGGTCCGCGCCGTGATCCATGACCGCACTGCTTGCTCTTCAAATGCTTTCCAGGAAACGGCTGATCGGGGGTTTCGGTATAAGAGCATGGGAATTCTCTGAGCCACGACCTCGTGAATGCTTTTGCTGGCCAAAGCGGCACAGCCGAGAAAGAGGACGAGAAGCCCGATCGAAGCGAAAGTGATTATATTAGTACCCAAATACAAAACCATGATCAAGAAATCCAGGTCGCCATATACGATGAAGATGAAAATCTCGTAACAGAGGTGAATGAGGACACCCGTGGCAGTGATAGACAAGGCTATCATGTTGCTCCACACGTTCTTGTCGCGCGAACGGGCGACGTCGGGCAACATATTTCCTATGAAGACGCACGTGACAGCCCTTCCGCTGAGTGCCAGGAACAGTTTATGCCCAAAGATCACTTCCATCATTTTATCTAGGGAATCTTCGTCGAGCTTCTGTGAGTCTGAAATTTTCACAGCGGGGTAGGAGAGCAATCCGAGCAACTGAAGACTGAGAGCTCCCAAGACGAGAGAGTTCCCCCGAATCCAATGGGTTTTCTTGCACCTTGAATGCCATGCGTCTAGACCGAGAAGTAGCAACAGAGAGGCCGAGCCAAGCAACAGGCCCAACAGAATCGCCGTGTCAGCAAATGTAGGGAGGTCAGCCAAAGGGATTGGTGGTGAGATATAGTCAGTGTTTTCCATGCTATATTCCACACTAATAAGTAACCAGCACTAGTCGAAAGCTAGAAAGCCCAGATCAGTCGAAAGCTCGCAACCGTCGCGTGGCGATGTACACTAGTCGAAAGCTGGAAATTTATAAATATTCATCTTCTCTACAAGATGCGTCTTTTAATTTTCCAAACTTCCTCCGCCTTCGTGGTAGTTGTGGTGGTACTTTTCAAACTTCCTCCCTTCGTGACTGTTGAGGTAGTGATTGAAATTCCAATTTTCAATGGAAATAGAAGAAATTTCAAATATGACTCGTTTCAAAGACCAAAATGATTAAAGAATTGAGATCAATTGGTGTTGTCGTACTGGTGGTCTGCACAGTACGAACGCGTCTACTACTTTTCCAACTTTCTTCCGCATTGTGACAGATGTGGTGACGATATCTCGGTCGAGTTTCCAAATGTTTGAGGAAAATGGAAGGAATTTCAACGAAAACGTGTGATTTCTCCAACGCAGGAAACTTTATACAAGTAAGCCCCTCTCCAAACTTCCTCTTTCCCTTTAGCAAAATGTGTCATAGATATGGTGATGCTATTGAATATCTTTTGTCCACGTCTTCCAGTAGATTCCATTCAAAATTCAATGAAGATGAAGAAATTTCAATGAAAATGGATGGTAAAGGAATACGACCATACAAGTTGGCTGTAATTGAAGAAATTTCAACGAAAATATAAAGTGCTTGAATACGACCATCCAAATAAATTTTTATATAAATAAGTAAAAATATTAAATCAATATAAAGTGCTTGAATATGTATCAATACATATATAAATGTTAATATTTTAAAATCTTAAAATTTATAAAATTGCATATTAAATATTAATATCTAGAAAACTTAAAAAATATGAAATTACAAACTTTGAAAAAAAATAGAGTAAACCTAAATAAGTTCAATATAATTATTTTTGAAAAAACAATATAAATTAAAATATAAATAAATAGATGTGAATTTTTTTCTTTCAATGAGTTTACTAACTATTGTTATTTATAGATATAAATCAAATAGTACAATGATATACTAGATTTGCAATGCTTATTGCTCAATCTGCAAAATCTGTAAAATACGACACACCTGATCCCAAACCTACTTGGAAAAGACACACTCCATAAATAAATCATTGATTTTACACAAAATACAAATATTTGGACCGATCCAACCCTTCATTTTCAAATTGTCCCAGGTTTTAAGCTTGTCCTGAAATACAAACCACAAAAAACATTTGATCTTCAATGATATCTTGCACTGCAAGATAGCTCCATACCACCAATGCTTCTGAAATATACCTTTACACATAATGATAGATTTATAGGCAGATTTTGCAAACACATAACCTTCTTTCTCATTTCCCTTCCATATAATTTTATCATTGTTAAGTGTAATTCTGCAACCTGCATCACACAATGACTGGATATATCTATCCCACTCTACGACCTTATCACCACCCATACCAAAATCCCTTGCTTTATACCAGTGGTCCATACCATGTTTATTGTAAATATTGTCTAGTGTTATGTAGCCATACCTTCTTACATGCATCAAAACTTCATTGGACAGCTGATACAAGTCCTCCAGTGCCACGATGGGATCCACTCCAACTAAAATTTCTTTGTCATCCCCCACTTGCCAACTTAAATATTTTGCAAGCCATTTATAAACTTTAAGGAATCGGTTCTAAGTTTCGTTTTTATATATTTTGAATGCAACACTTCAATCCATAATGAATCACCAAATATCCCTCTCCAAAAGCTTTTAAGTCTTAATGCCTCGCTAAAAATAGACAAATCTTTAATTCCCCATCCCCAAAAACTTTCAGGAATAGAGATGGACTCCCAAACCGTCATCACAATATTAGCCTTATTCATACCCCCTTCCCACAGAAAGTTAAAGATCAGTCTTCTCAAAGCAGTAATAATAGATCCCAGAACCGACAGTAGGGAAAACCAATATACATGAATTCGAGTGTGAGTTTATTAAATTGTTTGTAATGTTTTGACATTAATATTTAATATCATTAATGTATTAACCATTTTGAAAATGCTAAATTATTTTAAAAATATCAAATTCAACAATACTATCAATACAATTTTTCGTAATAAAAAATTCATATTTTAATTTCAAATTTAAATTATAAATAAGAATCAATTAAATCATAATTGCCAATATTAATAATGCAATTATGATTTAAAAAATTAAATTAAACTAAAAATGAAAAGTGGAAAATGAGATAATTTTTCACATTTTAAAAATTGCATATTTTGTTTTTGAAAATTAGTTTAAAGATTGCATAAAAGAAGATTAAGAGTATTAATAAAAAATATTTCAATATAGACATATAGATTGAAGTTGTACAAATTTTTCGAATAGGTGGGGAATTATCTATTGAAGTTGTACAAATTTTTCGAATATTTCAATTAGATTGAAGTTGTACAAATTACGAAAGTCAGTGAAGCCTTAAAATGACATGGTCAAGTGTTGGTCTACCATATCATGGTCTGAACATAATAATAAAAAAAAAAATTATCTTGTAGGTATTCTTATACTCCTGTGCGGGTTCTTTTTCGTTCTCGAAATAGGTAAGTGAATCAAAAGTTATAGGCCAAATAAACAACCTGTGTTTTTTACAAATTTGACATGAATGCAGTTAAAAATGAATTAAAAATAGAAAACAATAACATATATATTCAAAAAATATATAGTTAGAATCTACACACAGAGCTCGACAAGTGTGTGCAATTTCATCAGTAGTGCACAAGTGGAGCATAAGCGGAACTAGGTGTGAAAAACATGAAGTTACAGAAATTGGTGTGTTTTTCCATAATCAAACCAAGCCTCAAGATTTGGAAATACGAAGCTAATACCAAACCTGCAAGGGATCCAAAAACAATTTGAATCCAGACACGCGTGCCCGTAAATGCGCGCACGCGCAGAGGCGTGCACACATTGTTGTGTGTGCACATGTAGATTCGTGCACGCGTTGTTTTTACATCTTAAAGCACCAAACAAGACTTTATAGGTGGTATCCATTGTGCTAGATGTATCCAAGTCTTGGGGACTTATGGCATTAGACATGGTCAAGGGAGGAGACCTGAGACTCGGGCCTTAAAGGAATCTTATATCCATCTAGGGCTAAGAAGGTTACCTCCACCAACTACACATGGCCTCTTGAGGTATAATTGTCCTATGATTGAGGATGGAAGTGCCATTATATGGTTTTGAACTTAGTATCTACATGTCTTAGGGCCTTGGAAATGGTTTTCCAAGGAAGAAGTATTCTATCCATCAAATATTAAGAAGGTTTTCTCAACCAAGGCCCATCATGTGGTGATGATCATCATCATCATCATCATCATCATCTTCATCATCATCATCATCATCATCATCGTTATCACCATATTCAACATCATCATCATCATCATCATCATATTCGTTGTCGTCGTCATCACCACCACCACCATCATCATCTTCGTCATCACCATCTTCATCATCATTGTTGTCGTCATCATCACCATCATATTCATGGTCTTCATCATCATCTTCATATTCATCTTCATCATCATCATCATATTCGTCATCATCATCATCATTTTCATCATCATCATCCTCATCATCATCATCATACTCATCCTCATCTTCATCATCATCATCATCATCATCATCCTCATCATCATCATCTTCATCATCATCATCTTCATCTTCATTATTATCATCATCGTCGTCGTTGTCGTCTTCATCATCATCATAATCATCGTCATCGTCATCACCCTCTTCCTCATCATCATCAACAACAACAACATCTTCATTATGATCTTCATCATCATCATCATCTTCATCATCATCATCATCATCGTCGTCGTCGTCATCGTCGTCATCATCGTCATCATCATCATCAACATATTCATCATTGTCATCTTCATCACCATCATCTTCATCTTCATCATCATCATTGTCATTATCATCATCCTCATCACCATCTTCTTCATCATTATCATCATTATCGTCATCTCCATCTTCCTCATCATCATCATCATCTTCATCATCATCGTTGTGGTCGTCATCACCATCATCTTCATCGTCTTCATCATCATCATCATCATCGTCATCATCACCATCATCATCATCATCATTGTCATTATCATCATCATCATCGTCATCATCATCATGAGGACCTTATCCCAAATTCCACTTCCCTAAGCCAGAATTCCCACATCTGTCTATTTTCAAGGTTTGTTGTAACTTCTTTGATTTTCACCCAATCGTCTTCAAATTTTGCCACAGTGTTCATTTCCTATTTCTTCTTCTTTGTCCCTCTTTGATAAATTTTCCCATTCTTTCACCCCGCTTTTGAAATCCCCATTTTCTACTTCCCTGTCCATTAGAAAGTGTCCAAAACCTAGTCAAATCCTAATTAACCATCAGATTTTTTCCCAAATCCAAATTTTCCTTTACTAAAGAAGTTTTTGTTTTTGTTTTTCTACCCTTTCCCCAAAAAACAAAAAAAAACCTTGGTTATGGTTGTCACCCACGCAAAAAATATGGAGGAAGAACTTACAGCCCTTAAGACCAAACTCCAAGATCTTGATGAAAAAATTCTCGGCCTCCATCTTCATCCTTCAGTCATGAACAATAGACGACAGCTAAAGTCTTCTCCAGACACGAGGTTCTCTTCTTCCATGACTTTTCGTGGGCCGAAACTTGATTTTTCTCACTTCAATGGTGATGATCTGATTGGATGGATATATCAGGCAGAACAATATTTTAGTCTGCATAATACTTTTGATGTCAACAAAGTTCTGCTTGCATCCTTTCATTTGGAACATGAAGCCCTTCAATAGTTCTGTTGGTACATCAAGGCTCATGCAGAGCCAAAATGGATAGAATTTTTCCAACTCCTTTTGCAATGATTTGGCCCTAGTGTTTTTTATGACTTCATAGCAGCACTCACTAGACTTCACCAAATTGGCACTGTGAGAGAGTATCAGACAGAATTTAAGAAACTGGAAAATCACAGAGAAGGATTTTCTGATGAATTCTACAGGACTTTTTTTGTCAGTGGTCTGAAAGATGCAATCTGATCTAAGGTTAAAATGTTCTATCCCAACACAATGATGGAATCCCTAGGGTTGGATAAGTTGGCGGAGGACAACATCACAGCCCAATAGTGCTCCAAATCTAATTTTGTTCCATTCAGAAATATGGTTTCACAAAGACCTCCCATTACACCAGCTCCTAGAGCAACTCCTATCAAGCATTTGTCTGAGGAAGATATGTGGGAACGTAGAGAAAAAGGGCTTTGTTATAATTGTGATGAGAAATTCACTTGGGGACATAGATGTGTTGAGCAAAAGCTTTATCTATTGGATGTGGATTCTTCGCTTGCTACTGAAATTTGTGAAGAAGCTCATGATACAATAGATGATCAGGTTGACATTAAGGAGCCGCCCGTTGACCCTCCTTCTCAGGACGACCATCCAGAGATATCTCTCCATGCTTTAGCCAGAGTCACCACCCCACAAACAATGCAGGTCAAGGGTTACTTCAAGAAACCCCCTCTTACAATACTCATCGATTCTTGTAGCACTCATAACTTCATTGACCCTTAGAGCACAAAACAAGATGATTGTTTTGTCCATCCTTGCTCCAGATTTGAAGTCATGATTGCCAATGGGGTCACCTTACCTTGCAAGGGAAAGTGTCACAAAGTTCGTATCTCTATTGGAGATTATAACATGCACTCTGACATGTTTGTCTTTCCCTTAAGCGGATGTGATGTGGTTTTGGGCGCTCAATGGTTACGCACACTTGAACCCATCTTATGGGAATTTGCTGAACTTTGGATGCAGTTTTCAGTCAATGGACAAAAACACACATTGAAGGGATTACAACAAGAGTCTTTTAGCATCATTAGTTCACATCGCGTGGAAAAGATCCTTAAGAAGAATTCACATGGTGTCATCGCTCAGCTCCATTCCATTTAGATGCAACCATCAACGGTCTCCACTACTTCTTTGGATCTACAACAAATTTTGGATGGATATGCATGTGTCTTTGTTGAAACAATGGGATTGACTAGATAGTACCGCAAGTTTGTCAAGCATTACAGGAAGATTTCAACTCCATTAACCACTCTCTTTAAAAGGGATGCTTTTACATGGACACATGCTACTAAGTGTGCATTTTACAAACTGAAACAAGCTATGTGTACTACACATGTTTTAGTTATGCCTGATTTTTCCAAGCCCTTCACGATTGAGAGTGATGCTTGTGACAATGGACTTGTGTTGATTTTCAGTCTTTTCTAGTTGTAGCTAAAATATTTATTGATTAATAAATTATTAATATAATTTTTAAAATATGTTTATATTTTTTTTGTCTATCTGTTCACCATTGATTTTCAGAGTCTTTTCTATTTGTACCTAAAATACTTTTCATTAATAAATTAATAATATAATTTTTAAAATAAAATAAAATGTATTTATATATTTGAAGATACTATAAATACAATACTAATACAATAATTAAATATATTATAGATACACATAAAAATAAAAATTTATTTATGTATGAAAGAAGCATATCATAACTTCAAAATCTTATAATGCTAATGGGAAACTCTAAGAAACTCTCTCATTTCATATTTAGGCATCTAAGTTTTTTATTCATATACATATATCTAAGTTATTTTGAAATATGTAAGTGAAATTTTATATGGATATGGATATAAGAGAAAGTACATTAATTTAAATCCGTAAGTCAAGATTAAATCCATTTAAGTAAAAAATTTCAAATATTGATAATCGATCTATGTGAATGAATTACACTTCTCCAAAAGAAACCTAGATGGGATATGGCCAGTTAAAATTTGATTAATAATAATATTTTGATATGTGCCGTAATTGTTAGAATTGTTCTTCATTTCTGCAGAATCGAGAAAGGTGTGCACTTAATATGTATATGCATTTTGAATTTTGGGAGAGAAAGGTGTTGTTTTGCTATGTGATTTTTTTTGTGACAAAGCCTAATTGAGTATGTACAGCGAATCCCGCACGTCGAGGTCACATGAGGAGAGACACAACAAGAAACAAACAGATCTACTTATTCTTTGTATTTGACTGTTACATATACAACTCGACAGACCTCATGTTTGAGCTTCTTCGCTCCTAGACACTTCCAAAATGCTTCCACTGCGAAGCCATTTGGTTTACTCATCGCAGCAGATGTTGTATCTACACTTTCCCACTTTCCTAATCCGATTATAAGCTTACCATCCAAGGAGTTATAGAATGTGTAAGAATGCAAGCCCTCTGTCTTTGTGAAATAAGACTTTAATAGAGCAAGACAAGAGTAAGCCAGTTTCTCCTGATTTTTACTGCCATAATATATTCTTCACATCGCAAAGATGTCTCCTATGCGTTTTTTCTCAACCAGGCACCTCTCTTTGCTCTCTTCACAGTTCAGTTCAAACCATCCGTAGTCCACCATCCGAACAACAGAACATAATCCCTTCGTGAATGAGGTAGCCTGCAATTAACATAATCCCTTTCTGAGTCTCTCTCCTTCTCATTTGTTGAGTAAATCTATCTGGGATTTCAGAAAAATTATATATATATATATATATGGTAATAGTAAACGGTATAGTTTGAATCAGTATTGATCCTTTTTATCATGTTTATGCGTTTTATACCAGGTTCGGATATTATTAACTTTAAATCTGTGTCCAATCCACATAGTTTTAGCCGTTCGTTGGGTTACTCATAAATACAAAGTTAAAATTTATATAGAGATCGAAATTTGTTTACAATGTAAAATTGTTTCCTTCCATATAAACATATCCTCGGATAATTTATACAGTTTGGTTGTTGTTATCTATTTCTTTTATTTACCCAACAATTTATTGGATTGATGGGATTTAAATCGAAAAAAAAATTGTATCCTTGATATCTAAGATCTTCGGTGGTATCTTAGTGTCAACTTCTGTTGTTGTCTGAAGTATCTCGTGGGTCGCCGGGTAGAACTTATGTGAATACTCATAATCATAATTTTTCTTTCCCTCTTACTAATGAATGTCGAGCAGATCTTACTGGAATTAAATCCTTAGATTTCGACCGTAATGGAATGTTCAATAAAATGAGGGGATAACTTCCATCAGGAACATGATTTCCTATTGTATATCTTTCTAAAGGAAAATTATAGATTTAAGTTTTTCATAACAAAAGGTAACAGTTTGTCTTAATATTGCAGCGTATGAGTCTGTAGATTTTTTTTTTTCTCTCGCCAAGTTTGGTATGCATCCTCCCCTATTAGCAAGGTTAGTTGGAACAACAGTCAAACTTCACACAGTCTCTCCTTCCTCCTTGTCGGTTTCTAGTTTCCTAACGAAATGCATAAACCTTTCAAGTCTCATGTTTTTCCACCTCTAGTCCTCTTTTACAACTAAGGCATATACTATGTGGTGGGGGTGTATTCCATAAACTTCGGGAGGGCTTCAACAATCATCACTTTCCCTAATTTCAGGATGTCTCCCATGAAATCTGAGATGACTTTAGTTATGTAGACTGATCACTACTTTTCATAATTTCAGCATACCTTCCCTGAAATCCTGAATAGCTTCCATTATGTTAGACTAACCACTGTTCCCCATAATTGCACCTTCGCGTTGGCAGGTTGCAACTATCGGGGGACCGATATCTAGTTGGTAACACCAGCGATAAGTCATGCCCATCATATATATTTATGAGAGTGGGTGTTATGAACGTCTTGCTCGATATCTGAGTGTGGGAAGATTTCTTTGTTCCAAATTATCCATCTCTTTGACTTCGAGCATCCATCTTAGATCAAACGTCTTGTTCCCATGGATACCACTCGTTATTTTTGTTGGGTTTAGACTCTCAGGTCTGGTCTTTATATTTTCTCTCAATTGATTTATTTTCTTCACCCATGCTTCGTAGGTAAACCAGGTGAGCCCAGTCAATAGTAGTATGGAGGTATATCCAATATTATATATATATATATATATATAATCTATGCATAAGTTAAGTTCGAATTTACTATTTTGAAAAGATGTTAGATTGGTATAAGGCTCTGGTTAGAGCGCCATGTAAATTGGGTGCTTACTGTGGAAGTAGCTACGACTTCTAACTATATGCATACACTGTATTACAATATCCTTAATTTTTTTGTTAGAGTTAAAAATGATAAAGGTGAATGGAGTCGTATGACTCAAAATGTCTACATAGATGCTATATATTTACATATAATCTAGGCGTTCCTTAGATAGAGTTACATTTTGGAATTTTTCCTTTTTTAAATAATAGTTCTATGGTAATAGGCTTTCACATACTTAACATCATGATTAAGTATGTAGTAAAATATATGCCGATGAAATTATAAACGGATGAGTTTGTATTTGAGTGAGCAATAATGTTAAATTGGAAAAAAAAATATAGGAATATTGTAGGAAAACAAAGCTTTGGGTTAATGCCATATAAGATGCTTTTGAATCTTCAAGAATACATCCATGCAATTCATGACAGGCTCAAATATGTTATACCTCAAGGTTTATAAACTCTACATATTAAGAATAGGTATGTGATGAAGAAGAAATAGGGAGGTCGTTAGGAAATATAAACAATCTCGTTATATAAAAGATGTCATACCGCTTTTATTAGTATAAGTAAAATAAATAAAATTTGTTCTTTTTTTCTCCCAAAATTTTACCGTAATTTGGGAATGTTACATTGTGGTACCAGAGCTTATTTTATGACACTTGGTCTTATGGTGTCCACTAAATTGTTATGAGAAAACCTAATTTTGTTTACATGTTGTTCTTGCATGCATCAAAAGAAATTTAGTATTACTAAACTACATGAAGATATGGCTGGAAGACGATCCCCCACCCCCCCTGTATGGGTTGAAATGGATGATGAGAATAACAATGTGAATAATGAGATTTTGCAGACGGTAAAATATTTACAAACCAAATTAATGAACTTTAAGAATAAATATGAGAGGGTACTGAAAACCCAAGAGGACTTAAATGAAGCCCTGCTATATAAGCTGAATGAGATAACTAATAATAAGAATAAAAAGAGACGTACAAACGAGAAAGCTCGTCCTCTGACCGTCCCTCTTCTGACAGAAGCCCTTTGTCTAGTGAATCAGAATATCCTAGTGATAGATCTGAGGGCAGACATAAGAAGAAAATAAAATATAAAGATGAGTTAACAAGAGAATTTAGGAAAATAAAGGCTCCTACGTTTGACGGCGAAGTAAAAAATGGAGAATAAGATGAGGCTTGGCTCTATGGAATGAAGAAGTACTTTACTATGTACAATTATTCCAACTCAATGAAAGGGAAAATGGCCATCTTCAATCTAATCGGAAATGATGAGATTTGGTGGAAAGACTTAAAAAGAGCAAAAATAATTAATGATAGAAAAGTAAGTTGGAACTGGTTTAAAAATGAATTTAAAAGAGAGTACCTCTCAGAATATTACTATGAAGGGAAAGCTAAGGAATTTTACGAGCTAAGATTGGGATCCATGTCTATGCATGATTTTTGCACTAAATTTGTAACCCCGTTTAGATATGTGCCTTACATAAACAAAGAAAAACCTAAAATTTAGAGATTCCTAGGTTGCTTAGTTAACTTTTATAAAGACAAATTGGAGTTTGATGAACCAAAAAATTTGTATGAAGCAATGAGGAAGGCCAAATTAACATATGACCAAGAAAAGAGTAGGGATGAAAATCCTTATAACTTCAAGAAAAGAGAGGGACGCAATTTTAAGAGAAGAGAATTCAAACCTTTTAATAAACATAAAGGTTTTCAAAGAAATACTTTTAAAGATAGACAACAAGTAATAAGGACTGAATATAAACAACCCATGAGAACTGTTGAGTATAAAGATAATCTCTTTAATAAAAATAAAGAAGAAGTAAAAAGAGAACCTTTACAGTGTTAGGGATGTGGAGATAGTGATTTCTATCGGGATTGTCCTCATAAGAAGGATAATTGAAATATTCACATAGTCTAAGAAGCAGCCACAGATGGAGAGTGGCTCGGAACATACCTTAGATTAGCGTCGTGTTGGACAATCGTCAAGTGGATTATCATCCTTCCATGATCGAGGTAGATGGTAAGATCTTTGAAAAACCTATTTCTATATTAATTGATTCCAAATCTACTTTAAGTTATATTTATCCTAAGCCGGTAGATTTATGTAAAATCGAAAAATATGATTTCGAAAAGTCGTGGTTAGTACAATTATCCACGGGTACGAAAATAAAAGTAACCGGCTTTATTTCTAATTGTGAAGTTCATATGCAAAATTTGATTACAAAAGAGAATTTGAATATTTTTCCATTAGGATCTTATGATGTATTAATATTTGGCATGGATTGGCTAGAAAAACATAGAGTTGTGCTAAACTGCTTCGAGGAAACATTTAATTGTATTGATGAAAATGGTGAAAGTAAAATCGATAGAGGGATTCCCAAAAAGGTGCTTACTAGAAAAATATCTGCTTTGCAATTGAAAAAGTGTGCTAGAAAAGGATGTAGGTTGTTTGATGTACACATCACTGAAACTAATAATGATAAACAAAACATAGTTTAGAGGATTCTCCTCTTTTAAATGAATTTAAAGATGTCTTTATAGAAGAGATACCTGGACTACCTCCGAAGAGAGATATTGATTTTACCATTGAGTTGGTACTAGGAGCGGTACCTTCCTCAAAGGCGCCTTATCGAATAAACACACCTGAGTTGGTGGAATTAAAATTAGAATTGCAAGAATTAATAGATAAAGAGTATATAAGATCGAGTGTGTATCCATGGGGAGAACCTGTCTTGTTTGTTAAAAATAAATATGGCACGCTAAGGCTTTGCATTGATTACAGAAAATTAAATAAAATGACAATTAAGAATATATACCCTCTCCCCTGCAAGGATGACATGTTTGATCAAGTACGGGGAGTATCGATATTCTCTAAAATTGACTTAAGGTCCGGATACCACCAAGTAAGAATTAATGACAAGGATGTTCATAAAACTACATTCAGAACAAGGTACGGGCATTATGAGTTCTTGGTTGTACCATTTGGCTTGACCAATGCTCCAACCACCTTCACGTGTTTGATGAACAACGCCCCCCATAAATAATTAGATAATTTTGTAACAATATTTATTGATTCCATCTTAATATATTCTAAAAATGATGAAGAACATAAATAACACCTAAAGTTAGTCTTACAAACCCTACGAGAACATAAAATGTATGCAAAGTTTAATAAATGTGATTTCTTTCGAGATAAAATTCAATACCTAGGCCATGTAATATTTAGGGAAGGAATTTCTGTAGACTCGGATAAAATCAAGGCGATCGGTGATTATCCAGTTCCTAAGGATGTAACCGGGATTCGATCCTTTATGGGAATCACGAGTTACTACTGTAGGTTCATTGAGGGGTTCTCCAAGATTGCTTACCGGATAACTTCACTCCAAAAGAAAGGAACTAAATTCACATGGTCTAATAAATATCAGGAAAGGTTTGGAAAACTTAATCAATTATTGACCACTCCACCTATTCTAAGAATAGCATATCCATAAAAAGACTTCATTGTATGTACGGATGCCTGCTTAGAAGGGTCAGGTTGCATGCTAATGCAAGAGGATTATGTAATAAGTTATGAGTCAAGAAAACTTAAACAACATTAATGTAACTATGCAACCACGTGTACATGTGCACATTTTTCCCACGAAAAATTGTCTCTATTGCAACACTTTTGTTTTTCTATAGCGATGAACATGACCCCATATTTTTGTGGAAACATTTTCGTCGTTGTAGCCACACTTCGAACTTTTCGTTGCTATGGAGACAGGAAAGAGATGACACATGGTGTGAGTGTATGCTGCTTAAAAAAACCTCTACTCATTGCTATAGCGATGTTAATCTGTCGCTATAGCAATGGCTCGTTGTTGCTATAGAAACATTAGTGCGTCGCTATAGCAATGGCTCTTTGTCGCTATAGCAATGTTAGTGTGTCGATATAGCAAAGTTAATATGTTTCTATAGTGTCGTACTAATGTCACTGCAGCGACAACCAATTGTTCCTAGAGCAACAACCAGTCATGCACATAGTGACGAATTTGCTATACAAGCGACAAAATATCGTCGCTATAGCCATGATTCGTTGTTGCTATAGCGATAGCCAATCATGCACATAGCGACGAATTTACTATACAAGCGACAGATTATCATCACTATAGCCACAAAATATCGTTTCCTAGGAAAGGAACTACCAAGTCCTTTTCGTCGCTATAGCAACGATTTATGTGTATTTAAAAAAACAAAATTGATGTTGATGACAAAATAAATGATGTGGATAAGATTTCGACTGGAGCGTGAAACTCAACTTATTAATGTTTTCAATGGATATCAAGAACCAGGTTCAAGGTATTTAAGCACCTAAAACATATGGTTATGAAGTAATCAATATTCAAAGGAAAACGTTATGGGATTTCTATATACTCTAATAGGATGCACATTAATCATTACTACAAAGAATCCCTATCAATGGAGGACTGTGTAGTGGGAATGCTCCATGATGACAAGCACTGAATCCCTATCTATCTATGAAAAGCATTGATCAATGATGCAATAATTTCCTTTCAAACCTACTTAAATAGCCACATTTGGACTCTAATCTTGGTCACCTATGCTAGTATTTTGGTGTCCACTTTGACAACTTCCTTGATGCAAAGTACACCACCAATCTGAATTCCAACCACATATCCATCTATGATATCTAGAAACTTATTTAGAGAGCATACACATTCTCACATGTAATTTGGCATCGTACATGAGATCTCTTTCCCCACTCCATCCACACCTATTGACCTCATGCTAGTTGTGGTCATTTCTTTCAAAATTCCCAATATGACAAACTGCAAGAACCTACACAACTTGATACCAAACACATTATTGTATATGTATCCACTAAAGCCAAAGCATCCCAAATATTCTACTTGAACCCCATTAAAAGGAAAAAATACCATATATTTGGGTCCCTTTGGCATATATTTGGATTTTTCCTACCAACATCATATGGAGATAGATCATCGTTTTCCTTAAGGAATTTTAAATAATACAATGGCCAAAGGTGCCATGGATTTTTCCTTAGTGAGATCCTTAATTATAGTTGTCATAATGAGATGGTGTACAACTATGAGGGGTCCCACCATTTGTTAACATGAATCTCATTGCCATTGTTTTCTAGCCCTTGGTTGTTAGTAGAGTTGGAGTTAAACTTGAGAGCCCACAAAATACAAGACAAGTTATTGTTCAATGATTGTCAATGTTTCCTTGAAAAGACATGAAAGCCATATATTTATAGTAGAAGTGAGTCCTATATTTAAAGATAAAGACCAACACACCTACACATGATAAAATAGTGTTATGAGCGTCTAAGAGGACTATTTACATCAATTGTCCTTGATGACCTATTACATTGACTTATATGTTTCAACTAACTCCTATGGAATGATAGGACCCAATGGAAGGGTCATCTTATATGTTATACATGTAGTACATTGTACTAGGGGCACAACATTCCCTCCTATATGCCTTCACTGTAAACTATTTCTTCCGTACACCATACTTGAAAGACCAAGTCATTATTGTTGTATATTATTGGTGTTCACTAGCTGGACATTCTATTAGATCCTCAAGAGGCTAGATGTTCTACAAAATAAGGTGAGAAAACCTCCTCCACAAATGTATTCGTTTGAGGCTACCTACAGTCTAGGGTAGTGTGATGCACCTGCAACAATTAATTAATAAGAATATTCGAAATAGCAGAAATGACAGAACTCAGAATCACTTTTATATTGATCACGGGCCACTTCGAGGGGGCAACCTCCTTTGAGCAAGCTCAATACAATTAACTTCACGGTGCCTTCAATGACCTCAACACACACTTATATACTAATTCAATGCCTAATACTATGAGTCAAAACCATGGGACATATTGTAAAATACCGGAAATTTCAACAAAAATTTAAAATTTTAAGTTGACAATAATTGTTATTAATTTGCAGTCATTGATCTGTTTGTTTTAATTAACTGATCATGATTTTGTCTAAAATATTCTGTCTTAATATTTAAATCCTAATGTGAGTTTTGAATGCAATTATTGATTTTCTTTGTTCTTAAACCTCAAAGGGAGAAATAGCCATAGCTGACTGGCTTACTTAGCTTTCAAGCTAATGCATAATCTGTCCTTTTTCCACAGGTTTACAGGTAAAGTATGGATCATTGTCAATGAATTTTTATAAGCATAAAAGTTCCTTTTACTGTACTATAAAGCTCAGAGAAGATTTAAATATTCTTCCGATTGTCACGTGTAAGACGGTAGAGTTCCTTTTCTATAATCTTCATGAAATTTATGCTTGATAGATAGTTGATAGTCTACATGAAATGATCACTATTGTTCTGGATAGTATAAATAGGCATTTCGATGAATTACAGTCTCTTTGACATTATCATTGCGTTGTGACAATGACTCTTAGTTAATGCTGTATAAAGTCACTGGATCATGTTATTTGTAGCATTTTCATCGTATACATGACGTAACGCTAGCATTGTGTGATGTTTTGTCAACTATTAGCTTTGACTATGGCTGTGACCCTTATCATTTGCATGAAATTGGAGTTGTGATAGCTATAGCGATGTACTGTTCTATCCATTTATATTAGCCAAGGTAATATTTAAATGTCACAATGATGATGAACTCTCGTTGTAATTGACTATACCACCTTCTAAATGATTGTAGGGGAAAATATTATGTTCCCTAGGAAGCTTTCGATGGCCCGGTTTCAAATCATGCACTATACGATGATAGTGTCTCAATCATAGTAGAGTATCCTTACTATGAATAAAATTTCCATCCATGCAATGATTTAAATTTGATGAGCAAATAATTCGAAATGCAGTTTGGACTTTGAAAAGTTGACCCATGGCAAGTTAAAAATCTTAAGGCTACGTGGATGGCTCTCGTCCTTGTATTGATGATATATAAGATTGTCCGAAACCCTACCTGGTCATTCCCTCTGCCTTCGGGCTCGAGTTACATGAGAGAACCCTTCTGGTCTGAGTTTGTTCGCGGTGGTATTCATAAGTTACAGTTTCTCCTGTGGTTACGGTCATTGAGTATATCCCTACTGTTGTTTGTAAGTCTTTAAACTTCTGCTAAGTATTCCCTAAGCTCATTGGGCATCTTGGGTTATCGTTCTGTTGTTACTGAGGATTATCAGTCATATGTTGCTCTCGGCCCTCGTACTTATTACCTGTATTGTTTTACAGTCAGGGTTCTCAAATGTCGTTTTCTGTGAAGTGGTTATGTCCTGGGGTTTATATTCGTATCTCCCATACTGGTTTATCCATGGCGTGAGGGTATTGTTCTGTATGATTCCCGGTCACGGCTTTCATGTGAAAGGAAGACCTGGAGTTTTCCTAGCCCATTATTCTGGTGATCATGATTAGGTTCTTCTATTATGCTCAACTCGTGGTTGCAGGGTCACCTACTGGGTTTTGCGTTTTGCAATAATCGCTGGTAAGGATTATCATTTGTTTCAATAATTTTCGGTTTAACAGAGATTATTTAATTTAATAAAAGTTGGCCACTTAAACTCGTAAAGTTGTAATATGCAGGCGTTGTTCTCTCCTGAAGGTATGCGAGGCTCAACCCTTGGCACTGGATCCTACCGGGTAAGCCTAGTTATACCATGGTTGTTTCTCCCTTTTTGTGGTTAGGGTGTTTAGGGTTTGAATGTGCTATGACCACTGTTGTGGCTAACTCCGTGCGGTTGGTCTCATGGCTTGGATAATATCACTTTCATGGTCATTGCTGACCCTGTGATGTGTAGTATAGGATGGTTACTTTTGTATTCGTTCTTCTTGCAAGATTAGGGTTTTGAAAGAACTTAATGTGTAATAGAAACAAGCTGTGGCTCGTTCTGACGTTACAGTCTTGGGTTTTTATTATCTATTGTATTTCTTGAAGAGTTAGGGTATCCACCCGGTTTTGGGGAGTTTAAAAAGTATAAAGAAAAGTTACTTTGTAAATTAACTTGTATATTGTCTGCGTTTCTTTCAAATTGATGCAATGTACAGTGTTAGAATGTTTTAAGTTTCAAAAAAAACCTTTCTGAGAAGAGGATAAATCGACTGTAGGGATGGTATGGTTTCATTGCTCGGCGATTTGTTTTTGTATGTTAAATGTTGATAGTAGGGTTCAATAACTTTCACAGTTGCAGGCTATTAATGTAATGATAACTCGGTCCAGTTGGGGAATTCGTACCCAGGTTAGATTATCAAAACAAAATAAATGGTTTGCTGGCTCCGTCGGTTGTTGTGTAAAATCTTCCATGTTCACATGCCTGTAACTTCTAACATACCAATGTATAATCCGAACATAATAATGAAAATAGTTATAATATGATTCTGTAATTATAATGGTTTACTATTGGTACTTAGATGAACAGATGCAAGATTTTATAATAGAACTCGATAGATGAATTAGACTTTTATTCTGCTATTATTTGGTTGTAAGAACCGAATCTAAGTTCTATGATTTAAGTGTGATTGATAAACTAGAGACCTGTGATGTGTTGATAAAACAAAGTGAAGCTCGGCAACAGGGTTCTAATTTCTTTAATTTGTTTTAATATCCCAACTATAATATTTTCTGCTAAGGTTTGTATTTAACAAAATAATAATAAACTAGCTTATGCTTACAGTTTATAAACTATTGTATAAAATAAGGATGGTTTTCTGTGTAAATTATAAATGCATTAATAATAGAAAACAAAGATATTAACTCATCCTAACAAATCGGAAAATCACAGTAACTTCAGAAATATTCTACTGGTATTCTAAGATATTCAATTTACTAACAGATTAATTACCATTTAAACATATTAACAGTACACATAACATGCATTAATTCTTCCTTAATGAACATATAGGAGTAAGTAGCAGAACATGTCTTGATTTGTGGACAACAACAGCAATGGGAGGCTGTTCCTCCCTACCAATTCCTGGAGAGTGCCCAGACAGCACTTCTCAGGACCCCCGAGCTTGCTCTAGTCTCCCTGGCTGGAACTAGGTGCAGAAAAACCATTCACACAGCCAAACAGCTAAACTGGAACCAAGTTACTGCAGCTTCCTATCTCAAACACTTCCTTACTGTTTTCCCTCTTCCTCAATGGGACTCCTGAATAACATTCACCTGAATGTATTCTCCCTCTAGAACAATGCTGAACCCCCAGCTCAGTTCATTGAGTACTATTTAAAAGATTGCCTAGGTCTTAGTTGGGTTAACTGTCATTAATGAGCCACCTGCTCAGATTCCACTTTCTTGGGGAATCATGACCCCAAAATATAGGGAAGTTGCCACCTGCAACTTAGGAAGTGTTTGAGGATGCTGCCACTTGTCTTTTTCCTTTCCACCTAGTTCCACCCACCAGTTAGACCAGTAACCTCTTTTAACAGCTCTCCCATGCTGTTGTCTCCATAATTTATTTATTAATAATAAAATATTCAGAATTTACATTCCATTTCTGGTGACTCTGCTGAGTCATCAATTCCTACTTAGCATTAAATTTAACATAATGTCTGAGCAGGAATATTAATAAAATAATTACATTATTTTTGCAAAATTGGGGTATGTGACACATATAATACTACAAGACGACTTACAAAGCACATGCGTCCAATACTATGGGTCAATACTATGGGTTAACATAACTACAGATCAACAAATACTACGGGACGACTTACAAAGCATATGCATCCAACAACAATATACTAACATAGTAAAGAGAAGGTTTGACATAGGTTCCTAACATCCCCTCTCCCTTAGAAAAAGCTTTGTCCTCACAGCTTTGGTTGGAGAAAGTGCTGCAAAATCTGAAGGAGTGGTTCCCCGGTAGCATCCTCGGGTTGCATTTCGGGCCACTGACGCCTTTGGAGTGTCAAGGAGGATTGCTTGGAAGGATGTAGATGAAGAAGAACCCTGTCAGCTGCATGGAAAATGTGCTCAGAACGATGTTGATTGGCTTGTTGTTTCAGGCGAATTCTAGCCATGTGAAGATTGTATTGCAGAATGAGAAGAATCTGATCGCGGTTTCGAAGAACCGAGTCAATTTCCTGAACTGGGGAGCTGCTAAGGGTGTATGGAAGAAGAACTGGCGGTGGTTTTCCATAGACTGCTTCATATGGTGTCCTTTGAGATGTGGTATTGTACCACCAGAGCGCTGCTAGGAAAGCCATAGAAATAGTTGGCCAAAGCTGTGTACGGATGGGCAAGGGTTTGAGCAATCCTGAAATGAGTGTTGTTTCACCCTTGTTGACTTGGAAAGTATCATCGTCAGCCACCATCTGTTGAATTGTCATTTTTAGTCCCTGTCAAAAGAAGTTACATTGTTCCCGGTCATACATTTTGCAGAACCCAGAGTGCCCTGTTGATGAAGAAGCATGGAGTTCATAGAAGAGATCACCCTGTTGAACATATTGCAACCAATTTGGAACAAGTAGAGAAAGAGCTGTAAGAGAAACTGGGTCATCAATTGTGCGAGAAGGAGCATCTTCCACCATATTGTCCTTACCCTTCTTGTAAGTGATCACATAGGGATAACCCATGAGTTGGATAACCCATTTCAGTTGTGTTAGGGAGGAGACCCATTGTTCTAGAAAAATTTTCAGACTCTGGAGATCAGTCTTGATGCAGAAATAATTTCCTAATAGGTATGGCTGCCACTTCTGTACTGCATACAAAATAGCCATCATTTCCTGCTGAGAAGTAGATGTGGCTAAATTATGACCGGAAAGGTCTCTTGAAGGCAGCAAGCACATTGGTTCAGCAAAGATACTTGCATATCTATCCAAGGAAGTAGTGGAGACTGTTGATGGGCGCATCTAAATGGAATTGAGTTGAGTGATGACACCATGTGAATTCTTCTTAAGGATTTTTTCTAGGCGATGTGAACTGATGATGCAGAGAGACCCTGGTTGTAAGCCCATAAATTTGTGTTGTGCCCCATTGATTTTAAACTGCATCCAAAGTTCAACAAAATCCCATAAGATGGGGCCAAGTGTGCGTAACCATTGAACGCCCAAAACCACATCACATCCGCCTAAGGACAAGGCAAACATGTCAGAGCGTAGGTTATAATCTTCCATAGAGATACGCACATTGTGACACTTCCCCTTGCAAGGTAAGGTGCCCCCATTGGCAACCATGACTTCAAAGTTGGAGCAAGGATGGACAAAACAATCAGCGTGTTTGGCAATCCGAGGGTCAATGAAGTTATGAGTGCTAGCAGAATCAATGAGTATGGTAAGAGGGATCTTCTTGAAGTATCCCTTGACCCGCATTGTTTGTGGGGTGGTGATGCCGGTTACAGCATGGAGAAAGATCTCAGGTGGGTCATCCTGAGATGGGGTGTCAACAGGCGGGTGTTGAATGTCGACGTGATCATCTACTGTATCTGTAGCTTCTTCACCAAGTTTTAAGGCATGCAGAGAATCCACATCCAAGAGATAGAGCTTTTGTTGAAAACATCGATGTCCCCGAGTGAATTTCTCATCATAATTATAGCAAAGCCCTTTTTCTCGGCGTGCTTGAATTTCTATTTCAGACAATTGCTTGATAGGAGTTGGTTGAGGAGTAGGCGTGATGGGAGGTCATTGGGAACCCATATTTTTGAAGGGAACAAAGGTGGGTTTGGAGCGTTGTTGAGCTACGATCTTGTCCTCGGCCAACTTAGCCAACCCTAGGACTTCCATCATTGTGTTGGGACAAAACATTTTGACCTCTGAGCGGATTTCATCCTTGAGACCACTGATAAAACAACTCCTATAGAATTCATCAGACAATCCTTTTGTGTGATGGGCCAATTTCTCAAATTCTGTCTGATACTCTCTCACTGTGCCAATTTGGTGAAGTTTAGTGAGTGCTCCTGTGAAATCATCAAAAGCACTAGGACCAAATCGTGGCAAAATGATTTGGCAAAAATCTGTCCAATTTGGCTCGGGATGAGCTTTGATGTACCAACGTTACCATTGAAGGGCTTCCTGTTCCAAATGAAAGGATCCAAGTGGAACTTTCTGGGCATCAGAAGTAATATGCAGACTGAAATACTATTCTGCTCGATATATCCATCCAGTCGAATC
Organism: Larix kaempferi; assembly: GCA_027924585.1. Lineage (NCBI taxonomy): Eukaryota > Viridiplantae > Streptophyta > Pinopsida > Pinales > Pinaceae > Larix > Larix kaempferi. The sequence continues at coordinate 6,412,767 of BSBM01002098.1, read as the reverse complement.
AGTACCATTGAAGCGAGGAAAATCTAGCTTCGGCCCACGAAAATTGCTGGAAGAAGAGAACCCGGTGGTTGCAAAAGATTCTAGCTGTGTGGTATTGTTCATGGCTGAATGCTGAAGATGGAGGCTAAGAAATTTTTCATCCAGATCTTGGAGTTTGGTTTGGATGGCTACAAGTGCTTCCTCCATGGTGTGTGCTCTTGCACGGGTGACAACCATAACTAGGTTTTTTTTTTTTTTTTTGGTGGAATGGGTAGAAAAACACAAACAGAAGCTGATTTAGTAAAGGGAAATTTGGATTGGGGAAACAATCGGATGGGTAATTGGGGTTTGACTAGATTTTGGACACTGTCAAAAGGACAAGAAGGCAAAAAGGGGGATTTTAGAAGCGGGGTGATAGAATGAGAAAATTTGGCAGAGAGGGACAAAGAAGCAGATTTCATAAAGAAACTCTGTGGTAAAATTTGAAGGTGATTGGGTGAAATCTGACGAAGTTATGGCAAACCCTAAAAATAGACAAATGTGAGATTTCGGGCTTTGGGAAGGGGAATTGGAGAGAGGTTCCTCAGGAATGAAAGATGTAGAATGGGATGACAGGGGTTCCCCGAAAATTTCAAGGGAAACAAAGTGAAAACAAGGGAGATATGGAGAAAAAACTGTTTTTTTTTTTTTTTTTCAGAAATGGATCGGCAACAGCGGTGCGGAAGGGATCCGCAACAGATGGATCTGCAACGGCGCAGAAGGGATCGAAAATGGTTGGATCTGAAACAACGACTGGATCTGGAACGAATTTCAGAATAGATCTGAAACAGCTGGATCTAGAGCAGAAGTGATCGGCAATAGTTCAACTAAAAATAGATATGGACCCCAAGTATGTACGGATTCCTAACAGTTCAGGTGTTTCACTCGGCCACCAATGCTGTCTAACGACTTGTGTATTGGAGCAGTACCCCTCACTCCACAGCTCAGGTAAAACTGATAACCACTTTGCCACAAACAACAGCTCTTGGTTTACTTCACAGGTGAGAACTAGTCAATCAGGTTGGGGTCGTTGCCCTTTTCGCTGGCAGGTCCTCTCAATGGGCCAGCTACTTTGGGCTTCCTGTGGTACTCCTCACAATGAGTTTTAGGTCTTATGCCCAATTACTTCCCACAGTTAAGCGGATAAGGATTATTCCAAAATCCGAAGCTACAACAGATGCGAAAAAAAATTTGGCAGAAATTCCACCCAACGAGCCCAAGAAAGTGCTCTGATACCAGATGTGATGCACCTGCAACAATTAATTAATAAGAATATGCGAAATAGCAGAAATGGCAGAACTCAGAATCACTTTTATATTGATCACGGGCCACTTCAAGGGGGAAACCTCCTTTGAGCAAGCTCAATACAATTAACTTCATGGTGCCTTCAATGACCTCAACACACACTTATATACTAAGTCTATGCCCAATACTATGAGTCAAAACCATGGGACATATAATACTACAGGACGACTTACCAAGCATATGCGTCCAATACTATGGGTCAATACTATGGGCTAACATAACTACGGATCAACAAATACTACGGGGTGACTTACAAAGCATATGCGTCCAACAACAATATACTAACATAGTAAAGAGAAGGGTTGACATGGGTTCCTAACAGGTAGATGGGATAATGTGTTATGGTGTTAATGTGTTTTCATTCATAAACTTGATAACTGATTAACTTGGAAGATGAAGCATTGCTATAAAAATGTGCATTGTTATACAATAGTTTGTTTTGTGCATGCCTGTCATGTCTCCATCTCGGGTAAAAGCTTTTAATTATTTAATTTCGTCTATCTACATGACAACACTAATTAGAAGCCTAAACTATTTTCCCGCAATGCAACCAAGAGTCGAAAAGGGCATGGTGAACCATAGGTCTTAAGTCAAATTACATAGAGTAACTAAGTCTTAAGGTCACAAGCGTCATCGTGAGCTTTGGCTTGGTGTAGCACTTGAATTCAAGTTTAGTTCATTTTGGTGTTTGGCATGTTATTGGTATGCTTATGCTCGTCTATATTTAAGTGGAAAAGCTTATATTTTATCTATATGTTTACATGCCATAAGTATGAACCTAATGCCAAATAATATTATGGATGAGTGTACATGATTTTAATAAAAGTGTGCATAATATAATTGTGAATTATATTGGTAGTGATTGGCACATATATTTATATGTTCATGCTTTTATAAAGATGCACCTATTATAGTGTATGGTCATATATTTGTTGTAAGGCATTATAAATGCATATAATTGTTTTGCATATGTACGTTCATATATATATATACAATGCTTTTTTGTTTAATGTAATTATAATTAATATATATATATAAACCCATGGTTAAATACTTTGTGGTAAATGGAGGTGATTTCAATAAAGTGATATGGTGCATTTAAATGTTATGGTAGTGCTCCTTTCCACGTACATGTGTTCTAAGGCATGAGAAAATAGTAGATATATTGCTTTTGATGTGAAAACATATTTTATTATTGGGCTATGAATTCATATATTTTAATATATGTTATGATCTTGGAGGGAATTTTTTGACCTAGTTTTTGGGGAGAGCCTTCTCGCACTTGGTAGGGGGAAGAGCCTCGAGGCACAAAAAAGAGAAGAGGATTCGTTTCGGGGAGGAACTCAGTCTTTGAGTTTTGGAGAAGATGTCGGTGAAGGCTGGAAGATTAAAAACATGGTTTGGTGTTTAGTGCTGGATGGTACCATTTTATATATTCTGCGTTTATACTTTTCATTAGGGTTTGAGAATCTTTCTTGAAATGCCAAAAACTAACAGGCTAGAGGAGCCTTCACGCACATGTTGTGTGAAAGAGCTTTCACCTGGCGGTCGAATGTTTTTGTTTGATGGAGGAGTTATTGTTGTGCAATGTTTCTTCATGTGGCTTTATGTCCCTGAGAGGCTTGTTTCCAATGTTGCGAACCAGGGCTCCTAATGTTGAGCCTGCGCAGATCATTTATGCCCTGACCTCTCTTTTTATTTGATGGCATGTTTTGGGTGAAGGCGCAAAGCATGAATGCATGCTCTTTTAATTTCATTATTTATTTTATGTAGTATTGGACTGCCTTCGGGTGCATGCGCAGAGCTGGCATGCTCTTTTGAGTACCATTGCTGGATGTATCTGCGTGAAGGCAGGTGGCAAATACCTCTGCATGGGAAGAGCTTGGTCTCACCGTAGCACCGAGGTGCTCTTCCAACGTAACTTTAATTGCCCTGCGTTGATGGTTGTTGCCGTCGAGGTCTTTATATTAATGTGACCGCCGATACCCTTTAACACAACAGTCCTCCCGAAATCTCAAGGAGCATGAAATCGATTTTAGCTTGATAGTTGTTGCATTGCAATAGTAATTGGTTTTGCCATTGATATTTTGAAGCTATAGTTGATTTTTTATGATGTCGGAGGAGGGTATGCAGATGGCATGGCCCCAGTATGACCAAATGTATATTATATATTTATGCGCATTAACATTGCTTCAATCGCCACGTCGCATACCTTATGCACAGGTCATGCTACATCCCTATATATATGCTATACTTGGATATAACTCGTATGCATTCGTGGAAGTGGTAATTAAGTAGAGGGTAGTCATAAGAGATGGTAGTGTACATGGATATTATACACCCATTTTTCTACAAAGGTCCCTTTCTCATATATATTCTAAGAAATATTTATGCTTTATCTAAAGGCTAAAACAAAAGGGGGTTATGTTTTCCACATGATATAAAATGGTTACTGTTTCATGCATATTGTATGACAAGATTATATAAATATTATATAATGGTTATACTTTAGAGGGTGGCCACACTTTATATAAAATTGTATAAAATAGGTTATGCTTTTATATGTTACATAAAATGGGTAGGTTACCCACACTTGATGAAAAAGGGTATAGCATGTAATTAAGACAATTTTTATACAATGGTCCCTTTTCATTTAGATGCATATATGGTGAAAGATGTTAGGTATTGTATATGTATATATAGTGTAAGAAAAAAAGGAATTGTTATGTTTATGTGTCCTTGATAAAAGAAAATGGTTGTATGTATATGTGATTATACAAAGATTATCTTATATATATAGATATTACAAAGATGGTGCTGTTTTATATGTACATCTATATTGTAATAATGGTTACTTGATATATTTAAACGACTACTGTTTGCATGTAGGGATTTCAAATGAATGTGGTATGTATTCATAGATTTAAGTGAATTCTAGTCATGTTCATGACTTTTAATGGAATGTTGCATGCATTTGAAACTCTTAAACGAACGTTGTAAGTGTTCATAAAGTCTTTATGGATGTTGTGATGCATTCATAATTTAAGGTTGATGTTGTAGGCATTGGCTAAGTTACACAATGTATGGTGTTGTAGTTTTGGACGTCCATTAGTTGCATGGTGAATGCATTGGACGGGGCTTATTTACATGTTCATGTTAATTACATATTACATTATGTATTTTGTGGTCGCATGTCGAATGCATTATTGCATGTCAAATGCATTCCTTATGTTATGCATGTGTGTTGCTTGTTATCTTGTGGTTGCATGTCGACATGCATGGGATGCATGTCGACTACAGTGCAATCATTACATGCACTTTTTATGATGCTTGGCATTGGGTGATTGCATGTTGAATGCATGGTTGCATGTCGTATGTGTTTCTCATGTTTATTATACATGTATTATGTCATGAGGCATTGAAGGCCAAGTCTAGAGTATAGACTTGGGCCTACCGAGAACAACACCACAACTACGCACGAGGTTAGGACATGAGAAATGTCTAGGTAGGAGTACTACCTTTAGAATTGCAGAAGGACTGCATCCACCTCTAGAGTTGTGTGTGATTGGTTCTACCGTACGGCGAGACTTATGACAACCTTATCCTGTTGTGGATCACCATGCCCAGCTCGGGGGTGGCCTTTGGACGAACTGAGTATATGCCATCGAAGAGCATATGGTTGGGTGGAGCGTTGCATTTCCCACATTATTGCCCTTATTACATGATTATGTTTTGTGATTTAAGTTATGTATCTTGATTAATGAAAAAATATCTACAGTTTTGTAATATGTTTTATTGTACTAATGTATGTTGTGAGTATAAATGATGAATACAGGAATAAGACGACAACAAGGATGACCACTCCTCAGTTCTTACGAAGGTGGTAAGAAAAGTATGTTTGTAAAGTTATCATATGCATTGATATATCTATTGGCTCATCTGATTGTGTCCTTATTTGTATTCGATGAATGTAAGTAAAGATTATGTTTACTTATTCATGTAAAGTTGATTGTTGGATGACCGCAAGAAAGAGGTTACCTTTATGTGAAAAGAGATTTCAATATGATACTAACCCTAGGGAAGTTTAGTGGCATACACATGCTTAGATTTTTACCATTCTACATCATTGATGTGAGAACATAAATTAGACGTTACATTTAACGGGCAGGCATGTGATTGTGAATTCATAAAAGAATGAATTAGCTTCTTGTGCATTGGAATAAATGTGTAAATTCTTATGTGGATTAGGATTAAAACTTGACCTTAGATCAGTTTGCATTAGTAATGATCTATGTAAGTGTATGTGTGAAAAGAACATGTCAGTATGTAATTTGTATTTGATTGTAAAACAAATTAGCCATTATAACCTATCCTAAGGTTATTATTACACCTTTCAACATAGTCCATGGTTGACTTAGTATTCATTTGGTGTAAGAGAGAGACTTTACATGTTCTCATATTGTTATGCATGTGCTTAATTGTGTCGTCATTGACTCATGGTGAGATTTATAGCACCTTTACATCCAATGGTGAGTTGAATTTCTTGTTAATAAAACTACGACACCATGATGTTGAATATCATTTTGGTTTGCATATTCATGTGTTGAAAAGGTTTTCCATTATGCATAAATGACGTGTCGACAAGTTTGCTAAAGTTCGATTGAGTATGTAGCTTCTTGAAGGAGTATCTTTGCATGAAATGGAATATAACACATGGAAGTATGTTTGTATACTGTTGCAATTAAGGTTATAAAGAGAAACTTGGTTGACATGCATTTATGCTTGGAAAGGCTTTTCCATATTGCAATAAAAATATGTATCTAATGGTCTATATGTTATTCACCTTGGTAGGTGAATTGATGATTGAACGACACTTGTTGTTATGTTGATTTAAAAAAAAAAAAAAAATCTCCCCAGTTCCTCTTAAAAGTGTATCGAATTTTGGGTATGTTACAATGCCAATTTGTCTGGTACTTGGAATTAATGACCATGATTTGGATGTGGTCCTAGGAGCTTGTTACCACCCATTTTGTATGGGTTTCCACTCAAAAATATGAAATTCTGGGAACTCTAATAATGAGAATGAAGCTCATGAATCACATCTGGGTCTGTTTTCTTCACTAAACAATACCCTAAAACCTTTATGAAACATATTGTACTGTCTTTGATATTTGACTAGTAGTCAACATGAGTCTAGACATATAAAGAATAGCCATGTAAAGGATTAGAGGTAATGCTACAGTAAGAATATTTTCATTGAGGAATTAATGTGTGCTATGATTTTATCTCCTTGATATAGTCAACAACCATGCTAGTTGTGCTATGTATTAGTGACTTGTTGATGTCTTGAAAATCCTAGCATCAATAGTAGGGATTCTACCCAATGAATAATCCCAATTAGATCACTCACTGTTTGGTAAGTGGGGAATCCGTTCGGTTAACGGTCTGGCTACCATATATGAATTTTTTCGGTTGCTTACCAGTTGCGGCCCGATCCACTGTTTATGTAATTTTAGGGTTTAAAGTATGGATATGCAAGTGCCTATGTCTAACTAATGCATTTACCCTAGAATTAATAGGAAGAAGCCGCACAAGTGATGCGTAGGTTCTTACCTTCTATCTTATCACTTCTACCTAATCAATCTACTAATTCTATTCTAAACTAACTAACCTATCCTTGCAAGGAGTGATTAATAAGTAAGAGTAATAATATGAAAATGCTCATACAAACCCAATAGATAGTTGTTCAGATAAAGTGTTCACATTCACGGCAGAGAAAATACCAAATATAGCTTTGATGTAATTTAAACAATTTATTACTCTATTGAAACACATAAACATTTGTATAGATAAATATATCATTCATTACCATTTGAAGTAGTTCAATAAGGTTAGAATAATCTCATAGTATGAGTTACGAATGAAAGAGGAAATAGTTCCAAATCATTCATTCCACACATTCCTGTTCGGGTACACAGGGTAGTACCAAAGGACCGAACACCGAGAGCAACCACTTCACACAAACAGATCACAGATAAACACACCGATGTTTTGACGTAGTTTAAACCCTCTTGAGGGAAACACTCCACGACCCCGGCCAAATATCTTCTACGGGACAATTTATTATGCAAAGAAAGAAAGTTACAAATGAGCTTCTCATAATCGATCAACTAAACAATGACCCTCCATGCTCTTTAAATAGAGATCATGGACCAATCGGGTGTTAAGCCACGGATCAAGGTTAGGTTTGATCTAAGAGAAGTTGAGCCGTCGGATCACTCTATGTTGGGAACATATCGTGACCGTCGGATTAAGTATTTACAAATGCATACTAAAGAAACACACTATCCCTAACAGATATATTACACAAGTTGATCTTAACTAACTCCTAAGTGTCTAAATATCCTAACATCCCCCCTTAAGAACAACTTGGGATAGGATTGAAGGATTTACAAAAGTGACACTATTAGGAGAAGGAAGGAGGCATTAGAGCCTATCCCCCCTTAATGACAAGTTCCTGAACTCCTAACATAGATCGAAGTTTAGAAAACTTCGCTTCTGTAAGAGACTTGGTGAAGATGTCTGCAACTTGATCATTTGTAGGGAAAAAGAGCACTTCAAGAACACGATCATGAACAAGATTTCTGATGAAGTGCATATGTAGCTCAATGTGTTTGCTGTGTTGATGTAGAACTAGATCTTTGGCAATCTTGATGGCACTTTGATTGTCGCACCAAAGTGGAGTAGGCTGCTGCTGCTAGAATCCAAACTTTGAAAGGATCTGTCGAAGCCATAAAGCTTCCTGACTGGCATTAACTGCTGCTTGATATTCTGCCTCTGCTAAAGAAAGAGCAAGAGCTTATTGTTTCTTACAAGCCGAAGTAATAGGTCCATATCCCAGACTGAAAACATAACCCGTAGTAGACTTTCAATCATCAGGATCGTTGGCCCAATCTGAATCAGTGAAACCAACCAACAAAGGTTTCCCCCTGTACTGTAATGAATCCCAAACTGAACTGTACCTCGAATATACTGAATTATTCTTTTAGCTGTTTTCCAATGACTTTCATGAGGTGTCTGCATATAACGAGCAACACGACCAATGACAAAGGAAAGGTCAGGACGAGAATGAGTCAAGTATAAGAGATTACCAACAAGCTAACGATACAAGGTGGCATCGACTTCAGGTGAAGTACAAGTGGCAGAAAGTTTGACTCCAGACTGGAAGGGAGAAGGGGCTGGTGTACAATCTTCCATGTGAAAGTGACGAAGAAGGTCACAAGCATACTTAGACTGAGAAAGAAAGATTCCTTCTTTGGTTTGCAGGACTTGGAGACCAAGAAAATAATGCAAATGTCCTAAGTCTGATATTTCAAAATTTTGTTTAAGACTGGATTTCACATGGGTTATAAGCTTAGGGTCACTACCAGTAAGAATAAGGTCATCAACATATAGAACAAGTATGATGAGATGGTTTCCTACTTTCTTGGTATAAACATTGGGGTTAGAATGGCATCTAGAAAAACCAGTGTCAAGGATAAAGTTATCCATTTTGGCATACCAAGCTCTAGGAGCTTGCTTAAGGCCATATAAGGATTTCTTAAGGTGGCAGACAAGGCTAGAGTTATTCTGAACATAGACAGGAGGTTGTTCCATGTAAATTTTCTCCTGTAAATCACCATGTAAGAAGGCAGACTTGACATCCATTTGATGGAATTCCCAGTTGTGTAAGGCTGCAAGGGAAAGAACAAGGCGGATGGAGTTCATTTTTGCAACAGGAACAAAGGTTTCATTGTAGTCAATCCCTTCAACTTGGGAAAAACCTTTGGAAACTAACCTTGCCTTAAGTCTTTCAACACTTCCATCTGATGCATACTTAGTTCTGTAGACCCATTTACATCTGACAAGTTTTCTTCCTTTTGGAAGAGGTACAAGATCCCAAGTATCGTTCTCCATTAAGGAATGATATTCTTCATCCATGGCTGCATCCCAATCTGGATTCCCTGCAGCTTCTGCAAAATTTTCTGGATCATGATTCTTGGAAACTTGAGCCAAAAGAGAAGAGGCTCGCTGAAACTGAGAATGTGTTCGACATTGATCTCTAGGATCACTGGCAAGATCACCAGCTGCTTCACATGTTGAACGAACCCATCAAGGAAGCACTTGTGTTGGTGCAACTGGAGGAACATGAGCAAGCAGAGGTGGATTTTCATCCTCACTGTCATCATCAGAAACTGGAGTTGGAAACCTGTCAAGGAAGTTGGAAGAAGAAGAAGGAGGCACAAACGCCAAATTAGGCTCGCGGGCCAAAGATGGCACAATCACCGAGTTAGGCTCACAGGCCAAGAGATTTTCATCAAATTTAACATCTCTTCTAATGATTATAGCATGAGAATGTGGTTGAAGAAGTCGATAACCTTTTACATCTTCAGAATATCCAACAAATATGGAATTTTCACTTTTGGGCTGCAATGCTTTCCGTTTTTCATCCAGAATGTGAGCCCATGCTTCACTACCAAACACACGAAAGTGACTTACATCAGGTTTAATTTTACTCCATGCTTCTTCCAGTGTTATACCTTAAAATGCTTTTGTGGGGGTGCGATTAACTATGTAATTTGCACAATCTATGGATTCTGCCCAAAATTGAAGACTTAGTCCCTTAGATTGGATCATACAATTAGCCATTTCTTTTAAAGTGCGGTTCTTCCGCTCAGCTACACCATTTTGTTGTGGTGTATATGGAACAGTGTGTTGTTGTTGGATGCATTGTTCAGTGCAGAAAGTAGTGAACTGTTTGTTAACATATTCTCCTCCATTGTCAGATCTTAACTTAATAATTTGATGACCAGATTGTTTTTCAACAAGGGCCCGGAATCGAACTCAAAGGAAGAGGAAGATGAACACTGGGCACATTTAGCAAACTGAGGATGATCTTCTTCAGACTCTATATAGGAAGAAGAGGACTCTGATTCAGGCAAATAAATAACTTCATCGAAAGGCTGAGGGGAAGAAGTAGAAACTTTATACAGATCCCACCAGGCTGGGTCTAAGGATGTACAAAGGGCTGCTAACCTGGGACGGGATTTCCTTTCTGGGCACTTGCTTTCCCAATGTCCTGCCTTGCCACAAATAAAACAAACATCTCCTTTACCCTTTTCTTTTCTTCTTTTAACATACCTTTTAGACTTAAAGGGTTTCTTGAAAGAATTCTTCTTATAATGATGTTTGGACTTATGTTTGTATGGGCGATTAGGATGATAGCTTGACTCAGAAGTATAAAACTTCTTTTTCTTTTTCTTACAATGGCATCCTCCTTTGCCAAAGTGACCACAGTTATGTGCACCGCACCCCCAATCGGGCATTCCTGCAACCTCTTTGCAGAAAGATGTTGAAAACATTTTCTAGTGTCTTTTAAAATCTTTACTTACTCTTTTATCTAGACAGTGCTCTTGCCAAGTTTCCAAAATGTGATTGTGCAACTGTGCTAGAGAGAGAGATCTGAGCGCTATCTTTTTATCTTTAAGTGCTTGTTCCACAGCATCTGGAACATGACCAGGGTAACTTCTCAGATAGTGCTTCAAATAAGCTGGATCACCAAACTTTCCTGAAGAAATTAACAATTTTTGCATATAGCAGAAATACTCTTATGCTTTACCAAGATCACATAAACGGGCAGACATAAACAGAGAGGCAAGGTGATCATAGTCTTCTGCATCTTCAGGACCATAAAATTCTCTACCTAAGGCAGCGAGAATTTGTTCATCTGAATCATTATGAATTTCTGTATGAGATAAGCTCAGAATAGGTATCACGAAAGTCATTTCAAACAAGCAATGTTTACAAACTGCATTTTCGATAAACATCCTAAAACTAATAATCAGTTCATGAAATCCATTTTAAAAAAGCACTGGTAACAACTACAACTTTAATGATCATTTCAAGACCAACTTAGCATTGATGAATGTTGTAAGTGGGAGGTGTAGACCTCCCAGGCCACTGTGAGAATGTGGGTTCCTAATTAGTATGGAATTATGTATCCCACAGGAGTGTGGGCTACTGGCAAGCGATAGTTGATTGGACTTGTATTAACACAGATAACCATGAGGATAACAACTAAAACAAATTTGAATTTATATTCGAGATAAGCTCAGAATAGGTATCACGAAAGTTATTTCAAACAAGCACTGTTTACAACTGCAAATTGGATAAACATCCTAAGACCAATAATCAGTATCATGAAATCCATTTCAAAAACGCATTGGTAATAACTGCAATTTTGATAATCATTCCAAGACTGATTTAGTGATTTAGCATTTATGAATGTTGTAAATGGGAGGTGCAAACCTCCCAGGCCACTGTGAGAATGTGGGTTCCTAATTAGTTCGGAATTATGTAGCCCACAAGAGTGTGGGATACTGGAAAGCAGCAGATGATTGGACTTGTATTAACACAAAGACCTGGGTTCAAACCCACTAGTGGGTGCAGATGAGGCCAGGGAAAGTCCTAGGTGATTTTACACCACTCATAGTGTGGAAGCTTAGCCAAATGGATACATGTAAGTTTCTAATGTAATACTTCCCTCAAAATAAAGTCTGGAATTGTGTTTGAAGTTTTGAATTGAACCTTATGCTTCATGTTAGATTTTACCTATTGCTTCGTAGGTGATTTTCCATTGGCATGAGTGCACTCAGTAGATCCATTTTCTAGCCTAGATTCTTTTTCAGGTTTGCTTCTAGTTAATGACGAAGGTGCACTGGAGATTTACTGGGGAAGGGGCACACTAGTTATTAGGCATTCTTTGTGTGTGGCACATGCATGAAGACCCCTTTTGGAAGGTGCAATTCCCTATGCATGTGAAGGCAAATGTTGTCATATTCCTGGGAGGCACAGTCTAGTTCAAGTTAAAGCACTTTGCATGTGTTGTATTCTATTCGAGGTTGATCCATATCCCAAGGCAAGGTAGGTGCATGACTTGAGGAGTTTCTTATGCTTGCGCTTTTTTTTCTACAGGCCAGCAAGCAATTTGGGACAGGCACACCATGTAAAGATGTAAGTGTCCATAAGCAAAACTTCCCCTAAAATAAAGTATGGAATTGTGTTTGAACCTTAATCTCCATGTTATATTTTACTTGTTGCTCCATAGGTGATTCTCCATTAGCATTGATGCACTCGGCAGATCCATTTTCCAGCCTAGATTCTTGTGCAGATTTGGTAGGCACACTAGAGATTTACTGGGAGAGGAACACTAGTTGATAGGCATCTTTTGTGTGTTCACATACATGAGGAGACCTACTGGAAGGTGCAATTCCCTATGATCGTGAAGGTAAATTTTGTCCTATTCCAAGGAGGTAAAGTTCAACTCAAGTTTAAGGTACCTTGAATGTGTTTTGTTCTATTCAAGATTGGTCCATATCCCAAGGTAAAGTAGGCGCATGACTTGAGGAGTTTCTCATGCTTGTGCTTTGTTTTCCACAGGCCAACAAGTATTATGGGGCAGGAAAAGCATGCATTTTGAATATTAAAAATGGGCATTGGATGGCTTCTTACATAGACATGCATATTTTCCATGTTGGGCATTTGAAAGATGCCATCGTGCATTTTGAGGGAAACCTTTGATTGGCCCAATACTGCAAATATAACAGAACAGTGGACTACATGCATATTTCAAATTTTTACAGTCATCAAAAACATGGTAGCAGCATGCAGTTTGAAGTTTGTTGAGAATGAATCATGGATAGGCATGTTGAAATTGAACTATTGACGTATACTTGGGATAGGTTTGCACACATGGTGCAACATGGATGGAAGATAAAAGTTGAGGCATATAATAAATTCCCTAACTAACCACACATGCCATAAAAAATGCCAGAATTTAAGGACATCGATAACATAGAGCATGGGATGTTGACAGGGAATGAGAGGCATGTTTCGAGGAGTAGAGATGGTGCTTCTTCAATATGGAGGACGGGGAGGATGCTTTAATCATCTTTGAGGGGTCAGAGGGCACTTCCTCCAAGACAAAAATGAATGGATTAAGGCGATCAAGTTTCACTTTGTCATGAAAACTAGAGCCCATTATGAGGAATTGGTTGAGGATTATATTGATGAGCACATACATGAGAAGAAAGATCAGTCTTGACTCTTTCAAGAGAGTGATGGGCTCAAAATTTTGTTGCTTATCAAGAAGACTTTAATGTAGTGATATTAACCATCCTTTAACATACTCAACAATGATCAATACACAAATAATCTATTTAAGGCAAAAACATTGAGTACCCTACTTTATAATGGATGATAGATTGGTTCATGTTGAAGATTAATGGAATGAGGCCCCCCTTACAAATTAATTATTGTTGGAATGACCTTTTTGGTTAATAGACCATCTTCAAGGATGAGGATGCGTGGTTCTTTTGTGTTCTTTGTGCAATTATGTTGCAGCACATGGATCAAAATTTTCCAACCAATATCTTTGGGTGACTACTTTTACTCCATTTATGCCCCAAATTCTTCATAGGAGAGAACAACGCTTTGGGAGTGGCTTAAGCCTCTTCACTTACAAACACATATAACTAGCATGAAATTTAATATGGTAGAATGGATTGGAGATCATGAAGGAAGAAATTGCTCCTTTGTTGTAGATAGTGAGAAGCAAGCTCTTTACAAATTTTGATCCAAATTGGAAGAAGAGAGACTTGGATTATGGAAATCAGCATGCTCCCTGCATGTGGCCATTTAACTAATCTACAAGAAGGTAAAAAAATCCATGATTATATTATAAGAAATGGGCTTGAATCGGATGTTTCTGTGGGGAATTTCCTTATAGCTATGTATTCCAACTTTGGAAAAATTGAAGTTGCATGTAAGTTCTTCAAGAAAATGTTTGAAAGAGATGTGGTCTCGTGGAATGCCATGATTGAGGCATTGATATATTCCTAGATATCGGTTTGATGCATACTATCTATGCATTGATGTGTCTATACCCTAGCCATCTAGTTACTTGATCACCAATGCAGGTTACGGAGGCTTTCCCATACATGAAAATATTATCATTTAGGATACAAACTTAGGTTGTTGCTATTTCTATGGATGAATATAAAACCTGTATAAGAATGTCTAGGAAATGCCAATAAATGCTATAGTTCATTGCACCAATGAATAGTTATGAATGGCTGATCCTGTTATTTGTCTGCTTATGTCAATTGTTTTACCGCCTTTCCAGTTTTATAGTACAAGCATGGGTGACAACAAACTATGTAAAGGAAAAACATTCTAGAACTGAATGTTGAGCTAGCTCAGGTATAAAATTGCATTCAAACAAGAAAAGTATAAAACCCTCAAGTAGATAGTAGAGAATGACAAGAAATTCAAGAACCTTACCAAAGATATTGATGCCTAATATCACATACATTGGTCTAAAGAAGCCATCAACAAACTCAATAAACCACCATGTGATGTAGAAAGTTATTGCAATCGGAAATAGAACCACACTGCAAAGTTACAATCTACATATCAAGCTCATATAAACAACTAGATTACACTACCAATATAAATGAGCACAAAACAAGGCCCTGTTATAAGAAACAAAATTTCCACAAAGAAACAATAAATGATAGAAATCATTTCTGTGCAATGCACCATATAAGAGAACAATGTTCTTACCATCCACTCATGAACTTTTTTGAAACCCAACTCTGAAGGACAGCATAAAAAGCCTGGTCAATTTGACACCACCCATTAATTGTATATTAATATACTTTTCAAAAGTTTACTAAATTTTCAATAAAAACAATATGGATCATTAACAAAATCATAAGTAAATGTAAGCATCATAAAAATGAAATGGCTAAAAGGCTACATGGAAAAAAGAAGAGTTGGAAAAGGAAATCATAAAGGTTTTAAAACATAGTTGCGAGCGCTTGATGACCAATATGCTTTTCAAACAACTCGAGAGAATTGAAATAAATATCCTATATATTTCTTCATCTACCAATTTAGAAAATACAATCCCACATCATAATCCATAAAATACAAATTAAGATGGGCACAAGACCAAAACAACTAACAAGTAATTAGTAACTGCATTTATATGCAGCCATCATTTCCATGGAAATGCTAGATCAAAAATCTCAAACTGTTATGTGTGATTATATAACAATAATAAGAACTTAAAGTAATAATTATAGGGCAAATGCCCCATACATGATGCCAGATATGAGACAAAACCTGATTTGCGAACCTCTTTAACAGAGGGCATATGAACAATTGTTCCATTAATCATTTTGAGAATATAGAACTTCAGTTGTTGTTTTTATGCTTATTGGAACCTCCTTACTAAGTGACAATTCGGAATAGCTGACCTGGAGGCCAATTTCTATTTTGATCTCTCAGGACATGCTTGATTATGATGTTTTCTTTAGTTCAGTAATAATATGACATATTCTAGACAAAATTTTAAAATAGGATGTTAGGATTCCAAGCTGCCCTTTGTGTTTATTTGGGTGTTTATTATCGAGTTTGGCACTAAACGAGAAAAGGTAGTCATTGAAGTGATCATGTGATAGAGAAGTATACGAACCTCAATTATAATCAATCATAATGCCCAAAGGTATAGAGAAGTATTAATTGAATGCATTTTACAATTAATTTTTGTTAAGGACTTTTCATGGGAATCACTAAATTTTCTTCTTAGAATGGCGTGGAGCTGTAGAGTTGTATAAGCTCTAGGAACAGACTGCAATCAACTGGGAAACATACATAACTTGAATAAAGTTGTTCCTAAAATGGATTTGCTATGGGTATGCAGAATGAATACATTTTTTGTAATTTTGTGAAGTATGATGCATTTTTATAAAATCTAATGCAAAAGCCAGAAAATGAATACGACTAAGCTGTAAACAAGAAGACAAATCCAATTTAAAAAAGAGCAATCAGTTGGTTGAGCATTAAATCCTATGATAGCCATAACAATCTACAACTATTAGCATAGATAGAAGCCTCTATGCAAAGCAAAAAGGTGACTAAGGTACTATATCAGAATATGTCCTTGCAAAAGAATATTTGTAATGCCATTTCTTCCTTCTCACTTCTCAGTTGTTCGTCCCTAGCTATAATGTGATGCCATGATTGTCAAACTTGAAGGAGATCAAAATTTACACAATTTATTTTCTCAAATGTACTATCTCTAACTTTGAGCAAACAACTCTGTAATTCATAACAGATTTTATTTCTTGCAATTGTCTGCTAAGATCGATTCAACCCTTAGACATTGTAAATTATGGTCTCCTATGTCACTAACAACCACTTCTCCCTCCTTCTTGGATTCTGATGTTGTGAAAGTAAATTAATGTGTTCTCTCTATAGTTAGTTTATTACACAAGGGTCGTTCCCTGCATACTACTTGTTATCCATAAAGTTGAACCCTGACTGCTAGGGTCAAGCTTAAGGAAATCTTAGATAGTAGATATCAGTCATCTACTCAGTAATTCTATCAGTTTTGGTGGCAAATGAAGTTATGACTTAGGTTGGATAATCAGAAATAGAAGACAGGGATAGTAAACAGTTTCAGTATCAAAACATAAACAACAAATGACTGTGATCATAAACATACAAATGTAAGAGCTTGGAATTTCATTTCATAATTGGGGCATAGTTGTATACTAGTCAAGAGAATCGCAACATGAAATTGAGACCATGAATTGACAAAATAATGACAGTATATACTTCATAGATTAAAATAAAACAGGCTCAAAGATTATACTTTACTTCAAAAACAGTCATTTCTGGAATATATTAACATAAGAAACTTCATAAAATTACAACCCTGCCTCAGCCCTCTCGGCTGGAATTCTGCCTCCTCGCTATTACAAAATGATGAAATATATATCAATTACATGACCTGGACTGTTACAAATATTCAGGAATAAGATAGATACAAACTCGAATGAGATACCAAGAATTGGACAGATTGCTAAGATTAGAATTTGATTCCTAATTCCACACGTAACCTTGAATGCTCGATGCTGCTAAGTTGGATACCCTTATTTTTAATCTGGAGCTTATCTTTAACTGCCAGATAATACACAGCTAGTACTTGAAATTTGGAATTAATCTGGCATACTCCAAATACTCTGCGACTTGTAATTGGTTGTTTTGATACCTTAAAATGCTGGAGATGACCTTTTGACTGGATAAATTCTTGAAAAAATCTGGGAACGATAATATCAAGCTTCTAATTGTTTATTATATGCTTGATACATCGAACTAGAAATCTGGAATTTGATTCAAAATGAAGATAACACTTATGAAGAAGCTCGATTCTAATGATACTCTGTCATCAATTAACCCTGGAATTCTGGAACTGCTGAAATGGAGCTAATCTTTGATTTTGAATGATATCTCGATGGCTGGAAATACTAAGTCAATTTCTTATTGCATCACGAATATGATAACTTGTTTGATTTGCATTGGATAATCAGTTGCTTCCTCGATCCAGAATCCTTGCAGGTCAATGGAAAATTGTGATAATCACATCACAACAATTAGAAGAATCCGAGCGGCATTCATGGGATAACTTCTTCACTGGAACTCAAAAATATTTTCTGAAAAACTATTTGGTACTTATGTATTTAAACTTGATTCTCGTATAGCCTGACAGGTGTAGCAGATAAGAAGGCATCGAACTGAAGGAGATTGGAGTGCTTTTGTGACAGCAAAAAGAAAACTCTTGTAGCTTTAACCTTTTTGAAAGTCTCATAATGATATGGGCATATCTCCTTACATCAAATTGAGGATTATTGAAAATGCATCTTTCAAATTCATTTGGGTATCCTGGGCCTCAACCATAACATAATTTGAATTCTTGGGAGTTCAAAAATTGCTCGTGACTCCTGTAGGCATTCTAATTGAATATGCTTGCCATACGGCGATTGAATTTCAAAGAGAAACTGAAGCACATTATGTAGCTACTCCTTCAATCCTTTGCATACGGTGAAATTCATCCCACATAGAAAATATAAAAGAGCTTTAATTTTATATTCACATGTATCACTGCTTTAAGTTGACGTGTTGAGCAATAGATGGCCTATGGGATCTGTCCAAAAATGGTTCATACATTAAAAGAAATTTGCAGAATCATCTTACAACACAATGCTGTCAATACTATGAAAATGCTGCCAGGATCTGAAATTTTATGGGATAAATCTGGATAAAACATCTGGCCTTATCTGGGGATGTCATTCTCGCTGCAAGCTGCCAAGAACTTGCAGATCTGTGCCTTATACATTGGGTTATACATTCAACTCTTGAAAACTCTGAAAACGTTGCAATCTGTCACTACTTATTCAAACCAAAATAATTGATAAGCCTACTAAAAATCTGATCACACTGTAAAAACTGCAAAAAATAAATGCTCATGAACGAGCTTATTTATCCACACATCTACTCTGCTCTTGGAGAGATCAAGCTGATCATGTGTAGCTCCATTTCCAATGAAACCAAGTTAAAAACTGAATTAGAAATTGTAATCCTGGAACATGCCGCTGTAAAATAAAGACTGAAGAACTGATATGCAATTCATCATGAATCTGAAATCCATATTTGCAGCTGAACAAAACTGAATGATTGGAATTGATAAAAATCTCAAGATAAGCTGCTACTGGATCATAAAAATAATTAAAAACCATGTTTTGATCAGATATCCCTGTTTCTTCTTCAAGATAAGCAATTTGCCTCTGGATAAATTCTGACCTCACTATCTCCATAAAACTATCTTTTTTACAATCATTTCAAAACCACTTTTTACTTTCTAATATGTGCAGATTTAATTCTTCATTCAAAGCCACGCACATATCTTCAAAAATGCTTGGAACAACAACAGTAATACTAACATCTTGAGAAGTCTTTTCTGACTCATATTCTAACTCAAATGCTTTTAAAATCTTCTTCAAAAAATCAATTTTATCTTCTTCACTATAAATGTTATCGGAATCTAAAAAAGAAGACAAATATTTGTCCCATTCATCAACAGAATACATACTCATCCATTCTCAAAAACCTTGAAGAAAAACATGATCTACCTCAACCCCTGTAGTCTTGGTACAGGAAGTAACTCGCTCAGCAAATGAATCTTTCATTTGAAAACCAATGGAGTCACCAGGTGAATATCACAGCCACTATGTCACCAGCCTTTGTTCACCATCAAAGTCTGGACATATTCTTTGTCATACAACCCAGGGAAGATGACTTCATTCCTCCGTCCCCGGCAATAGCGCCAAAAGATGTTATCCCTAAAGTTGAACCCTAACTACTAGGGTCAAGTTTAAGGAAATCTTAGATAGTAGATATCAGACATCTACTCAATAATTCTATCAGTTTTGGTGGAAAATGAAGTTATGACTTAGGTTGGATAATCAGAAATAGAAGACAGGGATAATAAGCAGTTTCAGTAACAAAACAGAAACAACAAATGACTGTGATCATTAACATACAAATGTAAGAGCTTGGAATTTCATTTCATAATTGGGGCATAGTTGTATACTAGTCAAGAGAATCGCAACATGAAATTGAGACCATGAATTGACAAAATAATGATAGTATATACTTCATAGATTAAAATAAAACAAGCTCAAATATTATATTTTACTTCAAAAATAGTCATTTCTGGAATATATTAACATAAGAAACTTCATACAATTACAACCCTGCCTCAGCCCTCTCGACTGGAATTTTGCCTCCTCGCTATTACAAAATGATGAAATATATATCAACTACATGACCTAGATTGTTACAAATATTTAGGAATAAGATAGATACAAACTCGAAGGAGATACCAAGAATTGGACAGATTGCTAAGATTAGAATTTGATTCCTAATTCCACACGTAACCTTGAATGCTCGATGCTACTGAGTTGGATACCCTTATTTTTAATCTGGAGCTTATCTTTAACTGCCAGATAATACACAGCTAGTACTTGAAATCTGGAATTAATCTAGCATACTCCAAATACTCTACCACTTGTAATTGGTTGTTTTGATACCTTAAAATGTTAGATATGACCTTTTGACTAGCTAAATTCTTGAAAAAATCTAGGAATGATAATATCAAGCTTCTAATTGTTGATTATATGCCTGATACATCGACCTAGAAATCTGGAATTTGATTCAAAATGAAGATAAAACTTTTTAAGAAGCTCGATTCTGATGATACTCTGTCATCAATTAACCCTAGAATTCTGGAACTGCTAAAATGGAGCTAATCTTTGATTTTGAATGATATCTCGATGGCTGGAAATTCTAAGTCAATTTCTTATTGCATCACGAATTTGATAACTTGTTTGATTTGCATTGGATAATCAGTTGCTTCCTCGATCCAGAATCCTTGCAGGTCAATGGCAAATTGTGATAATCACATCACAACAATTAGAAGAATCTGAGTGGCATTCATGGGATAACTTCTTCACTGGAACTCAAAAATATTTTCTAAAAAACTATTTGGTACTTATGTATTTAAACTTGATTCTCGTATAGCCTGACAAGTGTAGCAGATAAGAAGGCATCGAACTGAAGGAGATTGGAGTGCTTTTGTGATAGCAAAAAGAAAACTCTTGTAGCTTTAACCTTTGTGAAAGTCTCATAATGATATGGGCATATCTCCTTACATCAAATTGAGGATTATTGAAAACGCATCCTTCAAATTCATTTGGGTATCCTGGGCCTCAGCCATAACATAATTTGAATTCTCAGGAGTTCAAAAATTGCTCGTGACTCCTGTAGGCATTCTAATTGAATATGCTTGCCATACGGCGATTGAATTTCAAATAGAAACTGAAGCACATTATGTAGCTATTCCTTCAATCCTTTGCATACGGTGAAATTCATCCCACATAGAAAATATAAAAGAGCTTTAATTTTATATTCACATGTATCACTGCTTTAAGTCGACATGTTGAGCAATAGATGGCCTATGGGCTCTATCCAAAAATGATTCATACATTAAAAGAAATTTGCAGAATCATCTAACAACACAATGTTGTCAGTACTGTGAAAATGCTGCCAGGATCCAAAATGTTATGGGATAAATATGGATATAACACTACTGTTAAATTAAGCTAGAATTCGGTATTGGTACGAGATTTTATGATCATTACAACATTTTAGCTTTTAATGAGTTGTTTTATGGATGGATTTACTGTAGAAGATGGTGTAAGCTTGACAGAGTCGTGTAAAGTAAAAAGAGAATTCGAAAACTTATTCTGGCTTGTAATTTGAGTTGCATTTTGGTAATTGCAACTCACTTCTATGGATGGGTGTTGTTGGTATTTTGGATTTATATCTAAAATGACTCTATTTTAAAAATGAAATGAAAACAAACAAATAGTACCAATATAAGGGATGAGCTATTTTGGGCTAGTTGCAGATTACAACATTGGATGAAGGAAAGTAGTTTTACCCTTTGTTTGGCCTAGGAGCCAATGTAGCCTTGATTTTTTCGGGGTGAACTATTAAGTATTTCTCCCATATGCATGAGAATCTTGGGGCTGATGTGGATGGTTTGGCAGTCTCCTTGAAGGGAATGACGAACATTTTGGTGTTGTTGGGGCTTCCTATATGTGGAATCTATTATAAGAATGACCCTTTCCTCATAAGAAATGGTTGGTAATGAAATTGAGAAAGAGGGAACCATATTACAATAACCTCCCTTGATGATTGAGGACATAAATTTTCCTACCAATGTGCAAATTGGCCAACACTGTGATTGTATGCCAAACACAAGAGTTCAGTTGGTGATTGAATATTCGGTTCTGTAAACATATAAAATAAGGGCAGTAGTGTTTGCACAAGGAATAACTCCATGGGGATCAAGCAAAACACCAATTGAAAAGGTAAAAAATGTATTAGGACATCCTCAACATGTGCTTCACACACTTTAACAAAAGTTTTAAGCATTGCATTAGCCTACAGGCTCTTTTTTCAATGAAAAGGGCCTAAAAGATACTTCTGTAATAAAAATCAAGAATCCATGGGATTAAGCAATGTTCAAATTTCAAAACATTCCAGAAAACAGCTATGGAAAGCAAACCTTCTTGTTCATCTGGAAAACAATTCAGCGCATGCTCTCTACCACATCCACATTAACAAGCTTTCTCTTCTTGCCCATAACCCATCTGCTCGAATAGGTGGCAGAGTCAAAGTCAGGTGGAGGAAGTAGGTTATTATTATCAGTGTGTCTTATTGGATCCAGAGTTTCAAAAATTGCTCTTTTCCTCTTAGTCAATGGAAACTATTATCTTCCCTCTTCACTAAATGGAGAATACCACCGCCTTCTTGGTTTAGTTGGGGTGCTTGGTGGCAAAGGATTACTATGAATTATTGTTTCATTCATTCTCTCGAAACTTCGTCCATCAACTACACCATCTAATTGCAAATAAAGTGTTTGCAATCAGTGGTCAGTGGTTTAGTAGAAGCTCATAAGAAGAATAAGAAGGGGAAATGGACGTGAAGACTAATATTGGGCATAGACCCAAATACACAATCAAAGCGGTTTCCCCTTATATGAAAGTGATCCCCACTCACATGTATGTATCTATTTCAAATTTTAACTTCTTGAAGGTTTATTTTGACGTCTGCCCAAAACAACGGAGCCTACCAGACTATAATAGCAGTAAGATCTATGATTTAAGATCTCTGTAACTATTCAACAGTAACCCTGGGAAGTGAAGTGTTGAAATGAAAGTTGGCCCTATTGTTGTTTATTGGTACTAGTATATAATGTATTGTGGATATGAAGCACTTCACTTTTATTGGTGCAATTCAATTAGCTTATTGAGAAATTCCAACCATGATTTTGGTCATGTCAAATGCATTGCACATAACCTCATAATTTAAAAAATACTTAGTTGTGCACATTTGGTTATTCAATACACAGTATCAAGATAGTAAGCACTCATCGGATACAATGAATGTAATTACAAATCCTAGAAATCTTTTTAGACAGGGTATATCATAAAATCAATAGTAGACTTAGCTGGAAAATGTCTGTCAAATGTTGCACAATGAAAAGCTACTCTGAAGTTTTTTTCGTCTAGTCTCAAGTCATTTTTGAAAATTGTCCTGCCAATTTTTAGAATGCGATCATTCTAAATAACCTTTGAGAAAAAACTGGTAAATATGTGAAAACTCTTAATGTTAGCCATTTAACCATATAACAACAAACAATGATGCAATAAAAATGCAAAAGAATTCCACCTTTGCTTCAAAGGATGTAGAGTTAACTTTCCTAAAGTCCAGGACACCAATCTAAATAAATTTCAAACCCCTTATGGTATTGGCAAAGCACACCACTAATATGGATAGAGATATGCCAACAAATATAGACGCCACTAGTTTCCACAATAAATGTGCAGCATTGCTTTTTTTAGAGATTGATCCCAATGCCAAAATTTGTAGAAAATGGCACAATCATAACAATCTTTCAAAATTTATAGAATTATGTGAAGACATATATTATTGCCAACATAGTGTATTTAAAAAAAGGACAAGACAACAAAATAACTAGAAAGATGGGAAGGCATGTGTATATAAAGGAAATACTGAAAAAAGTATATGAAAGAAAAGATACTTCAAGAGAAAATGAGGTTATGCATATTTTCTTTTCTTATAATCTGAGATTAATAATATTTTGAGAAATAACAGTAGAAATAATGAATTTTGATCATCAGAAATACATGAGTCACAACTTGAAATGAGGTTAAGCATACTGTCTTTCCTTCTAATTTGAATTGGATCAAATCTACTCACCCAGATGAGTGATTGTCTTTGTAATTTTAGATCGTATTTACTCTGGTTTTCTTTTAGTTCCATTTCCTATGTCGAGGGTGTTAAAAAAAACTAATTCAAGACTTGTTTTTATTTATATATACTACTAGTTTGAGACGGGGTCATTCTATTCCATGTCAATTAGGTGGGAAACCATTAGTTAAATTAGGTAGGATAGTAGTTCCATTAGAAATTAGGTGGGCATCTATTAGTACGATGGGGCACTAATTTCCTGCTGACTAGAACCCTAGATCATTCTCTTTGCAAACAGTATTATCAACTTGTAGGCTATTACAAATCAAGGGCATACATAGTTTCTTGAAGGGCCTTTCTTGTTTAATATTTAGCAAACATGATGATATATGTACTCGTGATTTCAGGAATATGTCTCCTGTATTTTTTCCAATTATATGCATGGTATATGCAAATGTATGGTTTGTGAATATTTCTACTAGTTGGAAAAGACTAGAGTTGTCTGTTGTAGCTTGTTCATCGTTTATATGTATTTATACAGGGTATATGTTCTATCAAATATGCACTATAGGCTGGCCTAAAATTGTCTGATTGATTGAGATTCAAATGCTTGTTAAATACATAAGCAAATAGGTAAATCTTAGGGGTGATATCTAGTGACTCAAGATGTGCAGTGCCAGTGGATTTTTCTACCTATTTCTGTAGACTAGATTAGTGTACTCACCTTCACGATGTCAATGGAGTTGTAGTGCAAAGATGTGTAGGTTGTGGAGAGAAAGTAATAATACATGTACAAATCCAGAAGCATAAAAAGCTAAAGTTGCAGCAACACCATAAGCATATTTGTTGAAGAACTTAGATATTTGTTGGGGAAACCAGCTGAATTTAGCTATATGCAGTAAAGAAAAGCCCAGGTGATTGACGTTTTAACAATAAGATCTTCGAGGTGATTGAGGTTTTAACAATTAAATCGAAGAAAGCGGAAATAAAAGGGGATTTATTTGCACGAAGAAGTTTTGCTCGAGATAAATTCTGCACTTCAATGAGCATAACACTGGAAATACTGGGAAGAAGAAGCTATTGATTTGGCATAGTGTAGTGGAATGAAGGAGCTTTGCGATTTCCCAAAGTGGGAGACAATTTTAGGAGTTCTGTCAGACTCTAAACAGCATGGGAATCATCATCAAAACGAAAAGATATATATGGGAAATGAAGAAAACCCCAGAGGGAGAGTTAAAGGCAGCATGAGTTAAATTTAATTGCACAGGAAGCTTATGGGGAATGTTAGAAATCAAAGACTGTATGATTGAATTTGAAGTCCCTCATTGAGAATTTATTTTGTTCACTTAAGAGAGATTTAGAGACAGTTTCTGAAGATTGATTTCATATTCTGAATGACCTTCCTTATTGCTATCAAATTAAAACCTACCCCATACATAGGTCCGATAGGTCCAAATTAACATGGAGACATGGATTCTAAGAAACATATAGTAGACTGCAATGCAATGGAAACTAGTGGGAACCCCTTGCTCCCCATGCGATGAACCATCAAGTTGGAGTGGATCAAAATCTAACTCAGGGCGCCTGCTTCAACCGTACATTCCCCCTCTATTGGAAACCTCGAAGGTGGTGGAGCACATGGCCCATATTGTACATGACATCAAGCTTTGTCAGGCGAGGCAAATCAATCAATCGACATCAAATCCCATCAATTGCTTATGGGTAAATGGTTGCACTTTCGAACTAGCAAGGATGCAATAGATATAGGTAAAAGTTTATAGACACTGGGCAAGCGGAGTGAGCAACTTATTTTTTAAGAGAGACCCTACCTTCCTTTTATTATTCCCTAGGTTACAATATTATGTTTTTTCCTTTTTATCTCCTCCCGGAAGACCCCTCTTTAGACCGAAACCCCGGGAAGGAACAATATGTATTCTGTTTGCATTACCCTTTCAATCTGCATTAACCAATCTACCTAAGCCTGCAGATCAATATGTTTTCAAGGCAAATGATTTCCTACCTCATGGTACTGTAGATTGGTTGGAACATCTAGAGATTTAGTTATCAAGCAAAAAAAAGACTTATTTGAGTTTAGTCCAATTGGGGATCCCTGCACTCAATATTTGTCTTAGCAGTCTAAAGGCTATCCGTCCCATCCATCCAAACGAGGCTCCAATGTCCCACCCGATTCTGGGTTAATTGTATATTTAAGGGTTTTAAGGTTTTAAGGAGTTAAGCGTTTCTTCGGGTCTTTAATCTGGCTATTCTGGCTATCCTAGGTATTCAGGCAAGTCCAGAAACACACTCATCAAAATTAACAGACAAATATGTGCTTTCCCAATACACATTGTAGGAAATATGGGTTTTCCCAATACACATTGTAGGAAGGGAAGCCAGATTTAATCTTCCAAATTCAGCATTGAAAGGACAGGCCAAAGGAAGATTTTTTTTTTAAATTTATGGACAATAATGCGAGCAGGGCTAAGCACAGAGCAACAGACACTAACACCAGAGGCAGTGAGCATCTTAAATCATGCCATAGCAGAGGCTTGTCACTGCTGGCATGGCCAAATGACTTCTCTACATGTGGTTGCAACGCTTTTGGAAACCCCTGCTAGCCATCTGCACCAGGCCTACTAGGCTGTAGCTGCACTGGACATAGGCTGCAGTGCTTGGGTGTGATACAACCGAAAGATACGAAAAATACCATGAAAGCGCTTGCTTGACAATAGGAAACTGACAGGGTTTTAGCAATAAACTATCACACATTACCAATTACCAATTCATCTTGAAATTTCCACACTAATGGGATTTTCGCGCTAGGGTTTTTACACTCAGTTGAAACGACAATTTAAGAAAAATACTACGAAAGGGATTGCCTGACAATAGGAAACTGAAGGGGGTTTTAGCAATAAACTATCAAACGTTACCAATTCATCTTGAAATTTCCATGCTATTACAATTTCCACACCAGGGTTTCCACACTAAGTTAAAACAAAGAATAAAAATAGTTGGGGCCTCTAAATGGTTAAATCCTCTTACTTGCAAACCATGTTCGTTGAAATTGTCTTAGCCACAAGTCTCGCAATTCCGATGTAAAAGAGATGCAACCAACAATGCTACTCGAAAACCATAAGAATCTAACAACCAAAGACACCATATCTCCCTCACAAATAAATTGTTGTCTGAATTTGCATTTACAGCCAGTGAAACGATGGATACCATTGAAATCGTTCAGCAAGCATCCGCATATTAAGGGTATTAAGGGTTTTTGGACACCAGATACTCTCGAATATTATGAAACCTGAATTTTCATTTATAGCCGGTGAAACGATGGAAACCATTGAAATCATTCAGCAAGCATCTGCAAATTAAGGGTATTAAGGGTTTTTGGACACCAGATACTCCCGAACAATATGAAACCAAATAATGAATTAATTTAATGTGATGGTGCACTTTTAACTATAATATCAAGGTTATTTAGTTGTTGTCCCATTGTTAATATGTCAATTGCCATGCATTCAATTTAACAAAAAATATTAAAATCATATAATTTTTTAAATTATTAAAAAATAAAATTATAAATTGCAATGGATTTAAATTTTCAATTTAATAAAAAAATAAAATAAGAATATGATTTTATTCTAAATTATAGAAAAATAAAATTATAAAATATAAATATTATCAATTTATAGTTTATATAATATAAATTATTTTCATCTTTTTAATAAAAAAGCTATAAAGACAATACCTTTACCTTTCATGTTACAAATAAAATTTATATAAAAATTTTAAATTTTATATAAAAATAAAAATAAATGTTATATAAGGTACACAATTATTTGTTATTAATAAATATTATTATATATATATATATATATATATATATATATATATTTCATTAAAAAACAACTTAGATAGTCAACCAGGATCCAGAAGTGCTATGACATGCGTCATCATCATGGATCCAGAAGGGATGTTGGAAAAATAGTATATTTGGGTCCATCACGTGTATGGATATTCAATAGGCAGTTAGTTGGCAATCAACACTGGACTACGAGAGTGTATTAAGTGGTCAACTAAGTGGTTAGATTGTTATGGAGAGTAGTATTTGGTATCATGTATGGAGTAAGGTCATATGTTATTAAAAGGTGTATCTCATCTAACAAGTTTTATAAGTTTAATATGCGTATTTGAAATCCT
The DNA here is from genome assembly GCA_027924585.1 of Larix kaempferi. Lineage (NCBI taxonomy): Eukaryota > Viridiplantae > Streptophyta > Pinopsida > Pinales > Pinaceae > Larix > Larix kaempferi. The sequence continues at coordinate 6,384,453 of BSBM01002098.1, read as the reverse complement.
ATTTGGTGTGATTAGAAAACTTGTTTGGATGTACAAGCTAATGTTTTTCACATCATTTTCCTTTCAAGACAAGTTGGATGGACATTAGGCCCTTTCATAGTGAAATGGTTGAATCGCCTTCAAACAATTTCGAATTCCAGAGTTTTCTTTATGTTGAGGGTATTTCCCTAGTAATTTATTTACCAAGGCCTACCTTTCAAGGAACAATGGTTTAGAATAGGGTTTACAAATGATACATATATACAAGGCTTTTTTTGTTGGAAAGATCTTGTATATGTGAACACTAAAACATGGAAGTCTTTGTCTAATCCTTCACATGAGTTTGGTTTGTTAAAAACTAATTATTTCAAGAATTTGTCACATGAACCAAGTATTTGCCATTTTGTTATTCAAGAATTTCAAGATTTTATCTCACCTAACAAATTTTATAATCTTAATAGCACATTCCAAAGCCTATTTGGTTTGATTGATGAACTTGTTTAGATGTACAAGCTAATGTTTTTTAAATCATTTTCCTTTCGATACAAGTTGGATGGGCATTAATCCCATGATAAAGAATAATAAATAACTCTTTTATTATTGTTAAGAAAAGAACATCAACATGGTTTCTCATGAAATATGACATTATGTAACTGTAGTGACCATAGTGCCCATAGTGACTATAGTGACCATAGTGACCATAATGGCCATAATGACCATTATAGACATTTAGACAACATTAGGGTCACTCAAACACCATTACATCCATTTAGGTGCCATTAGGATTAATCGTGATCTAGAAGTGATATCATATGCATAATTGTTGTTGGAGTATCGGTACAACCACATGGTATAACCGCCGCACCTCTAGGAATATAAAAATGTGGACAAACCGCCACTCCTGGTAATAGGACCTTTTGCTTGGTTTCAAATGTTCATCAACATCTGCAGGTTTTGGTGTAACGGAAAACCTTACATGGTATCAGATCTGAGGTCTCACGTTCAATTCCCCCTAGCTACGCCAGAGGGGGGGTGTTGGAGTATCGGTACAACTGCATGGTATAACCGCCACACCTCTAGGAATATAAAAATGTGGACTAACTGCCACTCCTGGTAATAGGACCTTGTGCTTGGTTTCAAATGTTCATCAACATCTGTAGGTTTTGGTGTAATGACAAACCTTACAATTATTGTGGACATCAACATCGTCATCATCGTCATCAACATCATATGGTACATCATCATCATCATCATCATCATCATCATCATCATCATCAACATCATCAACATCAAGTACATTATCAATAGCATCATCATCCTAATTTCCATTAGGGTCACCCATTTGCCATTACGGTTCATCGTCGCTCATGGCCATTAGTATTCATGTCATGTTGTTAGGCTCACTCATATTCCATTAGGGTCACTAAAATGTTGTTGGGGACACTTGAATGCCATTAGAGTCATTTAGGTGACATTACAGTCACTCAGATGCCATTATGGAAATTTAGGTGGCATTAGGATCAATTGGGATCCATAAGTGCTATCACATGCATCATTATCATGGAAATTGACATTGTATTTGTCATCATCGTCAACATAATACAGTACATCAACATCATCATTATCATTATAACCATAATCATCATTATAATAATCATGATTGTTATAATCATCATCATCGTTACAATGTATCATCATCATTATAATCATCACCATCATCATAGACATCGACATTAGTATCATCATAGTCATCATCACTGCCATCATAATAAATCATGATCATCACAATCAATCTCAAGATAATCATCATCATCACATAATCATCATTGTGATAATGATAAAGGAATGAAACCACCTAATTAATTACATGAGTTTCATAAAAGAGATTTGGGATCTAAGTGGGAATGTAAGCATTTATTGTTATTGATATCATCTTATAATTATCAAATCATCATCAACGCCATCAACATTGTCATAATGCATCATCGTCATGTCGTTAGGGTCATTGAGATGCCATTAGGGTCAATCAAATGTTTTTAGGGACACTCGAATTCCATCAGAGTCATTTAGGTGACATTAGGGTCACTAAGATGCAATTATGGTCATTTAGGTTCCATTGCGATCATCAACATCCATAATTTCTATCACATGCATCATCAACATCATCCTCATTGTCATCATCGTCACTGTCGTTATCATAATTTCCATCATCATAGAGATCGACATTATCACCATAGTCATCGTCATTGTCATTATCAATTTAGTGATCATAATTGTCATTGCTATAATCTTGTAATCAAATCATCATCAATTCCATCATCAGTGTCATCATGCGTCATCCTCATGTTGTTAGGGTGACTTAAGTTCCATTAGGGTAACTCAAATGTTGTTAGGGACAATTAGATGCCATTAGGGTCATTTAGGTGCTATTAGGGTCACTCAAATTCCATTAGGGTCATTTAGGTGCTATTAGGGTCACTCAGATGCTATTAGGGTCATTAGGTTCCATTAGGATTAGTCAAGATCAAATAGTGCTATAATCGCCTACATCATCATTATTGAAATTGGCATCATTATCATCATCAACATCCTAGTCAACATCTTACAGATCATCAATGCTATATTTATCATTTTCAGGATGCAACAACATTGTCAACATCATGCAGTTAGAGTCACTCAAATATCACAAGGACATTCGTTAGCCATTAGGGTCATTTAGGATTAATTACGGTCTCTTAGTTTACAAGAGGACCACTTAGGTTCCATTAGGGTCACTCAGGGTCAAATAATGCAATAACATGCATCATCCTCATCATCATCATTATCATCAAATCGTCATCATCATCGTCGCCGTACTTATCATCGTCATTATCATCATAGACCTCAACATCAATGTCTAACAAAACCTTCCCAAATCTAACTCTCAACTTCAATAACCAATAGCCTCTATCCCATCAATTAAGTAACTCTTATGGTGAACTAGGCTCAATTCTAGGAGGAAAAATCGGTGCTATTTTGGGAGCAAATATAGGCGCAATACTAGGAGCAAAAACATGGTGGTACTTTGGGAGCAAAACTAGATTCTATATTAGACGTTATTGTAGATGCAAAACTTGGTGCTAAACCTAATGAAAATTAGGAAGCTAAATTAGGCGCTAAACATGGTGCTAATCCTGGCTTGAATCTTGGTGCAACTTAGGGAGCCAAACTAGGTGCAATTCTTGGTTTAAATATTGGCACGAAAGAGGAAGCTAAACTTGGCACTAAGCTTGGCACTGTGGAGGACACTATTTCTGGAACTAAAGGAAGAAAAACTAGGCGCTATTGAGGTCGCTATTCCTGGCGTTATTCCAGACACTAAAGTGGATGCAATTAGTGTCTAGTTTAGCACCTAATTTAAAAAAAGGACGCAAAAAATTCCAAGAAAAGCACCATCTCATGAAATAGCACCAACTTTGCCTAGAAAATGAAGAAAAATACACTAAAAGTATTAGTGGACGCTAAAAAGGGAGCTAAAAGAGATGCTAATTCCAGTATTTATTGTAGTGATGTATCTGATGAATTCTTTTGTAGAAATCTTCACACTTTTCAATGGACCTCAGTGCTTCTGCACATATACTCCTGGAATATTTCCTACAAAGTTCAAGGAGCGCTATATCCAATTTAAGTTATGCAGCCATCTTGTTTGGAAAGTGATCAGGGAAGTTTGAATATTCTTCCTTCCACGCCATCTGCTTTTTTATCTTTTTAAAAGAGTTAACCAACTTCTGTCTTATTGAAAGAGAATCTGCAAAAATTTCCTTCATCCTATCTATCATCTGCTTCATCTTGTAAATTTCTTCAGTTAATAATTCATGTGAGCGAAAGATCTGTTCCTGTATCTTACATGCCTGTTCATGGAAAGGAGTCATGCCTTGCTTTTGATTCCGTGCCAACTCGACCTATTCCACTAAAGATTCTTTCTCTCTCACCAGCTCATCCATCTGGGATTTCATGATTTCCACCTGTTGATTTGTTGCTATTTCTTTACCCTCCAATTCATTTATGCAAGCGTAAAAATCACCTTATTCACCCTCCATAATCACCAGCTGTACATTCAAAGCATCTTTCTTGTTTTCGAGATTCTCATAATCAGACATTAATTTGTCTTTCTCACTTATTAGAGCATCATGCTTTCCTTTCAACTCTATTCCTTCACCTCTGGATTTTACCAGGTCGTCTTTCAGCTATAGCATCTTCTCCTTATTGCGCTCCAAGTCATTCATTAGCTTATCAACATTATCTGCACTTGCTTGTGAAGCTACTACATTCATTGATGATGTGAACTTGGGATCCTTATGGGTGCCTTCCATTATGGTATTCTCTTGAATGGTCACCACATCAGGATGTACTCCCATCTTCAGTATTTTTTCTGATCTTCTGGTTATTGTCCTCCTTTTTTAGTCAAAGACTATTGTATCTAGCTTTTCCACCATGTTTTTCTTTGATGGGGTGAAAGGAGTGAGTCCAAGTTCTACAAATGGGAGGTGTCCCCCTGTTAGTGTGATTCCTGACACTTCTGGTGAATCTATATCCATGTCTTGGATATTTGGACCTCCATATTGGGATTCTTTCTCTTCCACAATGTTCTTGAGCATGTCTTTTTCTTCTCTTTGTATTTTAAATTCTATGACTTTCTCTGATGCTTCTTGTTCTTCTTTCTCTTTTCTCGCTTCTTCTTATTTTCTTTTATCTTCTTCTTCTTTCCTCTGTCTCTCTGCTTCTACTGCCAGTAGTTTTTATGCTTCTTCTCTTGATTTCTGCAATTCAGTTTCCTTGGCAGTATCTATGTTATGACTAGATCCCTCACCACTCTTTTGACTAAAATGTTTATTTAACGCTATCATATTATTCACCCTCCGATAAACTTCTTCATATTTAAGAAAATGGTCTGTGTATTCAAAATGAATCTTACAAGATGCGCAATGTCGGGTGACCTTTTGCTGACTGTCATTCCTTAGGAATAACTTTTCTCCAAAATGAAATGCCTGAGGTCTTTTACAAAAATTTATGTCCCTTTGACCTTAGGGAATTTATACGCCATGATGAAAAAAGGAAATGGTGGATAGGAGGCCTTCTTATGCTCGTTCAAAAAACTACCAATCCCATTAATGAAAACTCTCACCACCTCCTTATGCACCACATAATCAGTTACACATTTCGGCATTAGAGAGGGGGCCTTTGTACCTCCATAGATCCTGATATAAGTACCTTCTGGGGAAAAGTAGAAATCCCCATATTCATTTATAACATTCGTGGCGTTATCTGACAAGCAATTTGGTTCTTCATTAAAAAATTCCCAATACAAAGGGATGATAAGTTCTTCATAGATGATCTTGTAGTAGCTCACATGCTTGTGCACCCATGTGATCTGGTAAGCCACATAGAGTGGTTTCTCCACTGGGACCCGTAAAAACCCCAACTTAGGGAATGGGGGTCTGATTAGGATGCAGTCAATAATATATGAAGACATGAAGAATTCTACTTTCTCCTGGCTGATTCCTCCTTGAGATTTTTCTATCGTGGATGCCATACTTTCTGATATAATATCCGCCCAATTAAATACGGTACCATGAGAAGCGATGTGATACATAAGGGGTACCCAGCTGAGCTTATATATATTTCCATTTTCCCTACCAAATATTCTGCTTAACATCAAGGCTATGATTCTCAATGGATTTTTTAGACTCTGAGTGTCATGTTCTTCATTCGCCCTCTATCGCAGTTGCTTTCCTGTAATCAACATCTTCTTGGCATATCCAAATTGATCTATGTTGACTCCTTTTATCCAATCCTCTGTCAACATAACTTTGGGAGAAGGTAACTTGTATGCTACAGCAATATGAACTAGTTGGAATCAGGCAAATCCTTCCCCACCTGCCCCAACTATGATCCTGGTGCCAACGTCCACATGAGGGAGAATTCAACCAATGACTTCAAAACTTGGGAAGAGCTCTGGTCTGGTGGCAACTTTATGAAGATCAGATCTTTTAATGTTCTGATATACCATCATTTCCTCGATGGATGCATCTAGTACATTCAGATCCCGACTGAGGTAATATAGTTCCCCCCATTTATATTCAGGGACGATCCCCGTCACTGCTTTGGTGTCTTCAAATACTATCTCCATTTGAGTTTCTGAGACAACTTCGAAGTCAAAATATGATTTTTCTATCTTGAGCTTTCGCTTGGAAATTTTCTTTGGCATCTCTGAATCCTAAAGATACAATAGAGTCACTGCGTAAACATACTTTTAATGTTAAAACAACAAATTCAAGCAACATGCAAATATATCTCTTATCAACATTATTTTCAAGAAAAATAAAGTTAGAAAATTCATTACGTCCATGGTGTCGAGTGTGTTTGATGTTGTCTATGTTTTATCACATCATTATTACTTGGTAAAGAAAAAATGTATGCTTGTTTGTAATAACCAATGTGTAACTGGATTTTTTATGTGGAATCATCTAGATCCTTCTAATGTACCACCAGAAAAGGTCATTAAAATGTATTGAAAATTCTTTTGGAAACATATAAAGTCTCATCATCCCAATCATATTCATGTTTAGGAAATAGTTTGACCAAGGTTCTATCGCAGACCCATTGTTTTATAGAAAACAAAAAATAGTCAAATAAGCACAGAAACTGAATTTTATTTTAAAAGAATTGGATGGCTTTGGAATTTCAAAGCACAAAATCTCATTCAATTTCCTTTAGGCCTTCCCAAACAAAATAGAGCAATGGGATGTTATTTGCTTCTTGAAATTCTATTTTGGGTGCTAATATTGAATTTAGATTACTCTGGATACTTTCCTTGTTGTCAATCGGACCTACAACAATTATAAGTTTTGGATCCTCAGAACTGTACTTTTTATTAATGCCCACTTAAAAAGCCGCAGAAATGAACCGAAATGAGTTTGTCTTATCGGTGGTGAGGTATTAAGAGACGGTGGGAAGTGAAAAGAATCGACATTGCGGGTGTTAGAAACCGGGAAAATAGTTACAAATGGAAATCCCTAGAGAGAAATTATCCTAGTGGTTAAATCTATTTCAAATTCACCCATCTCGAAAGCAAAAAATTCGAGAACAATTTCTTAATTCCTAGAAACGTGGTTTGTAAGAATAACTGGGTCAAATTTTGGGTAGTGCTCGGTCAAATTAAAAGTAATAGTGACATATCTACTATGAATCTTTCCTGAATCAACCAATAGTTGGGACATAAGTAACTAGGGATTTGTGAGGGAAGTCCCCATATTGGGAAGGAACATCATCCATAGTAGGCCGTGGAGGGTAGGCACTTATTAACTGTGTGATTCCAACCCCACAAAGTTCAATCAACTGGATGACGTGATATAAGCAATCGAAGATGGATATATGGCTCGAGGAAGACGTCAAACGGGAAACCCTAGCATGTTTTGGCCGATACCTCCACTTATAATGACACTTGAATGCTATCGACTAACTCTTAACCTATTCCCAATCGTAAAGAAAAACAAGGGTTCGCTTAGGGGTTTTCAAGCTAATAAAAAAACTAATGGGCATTCATAACCTAATTTGAACTTAAAGAGGGCGCCAATGGAGGGTTACGTAATCCTTTTAACTACGGTAAAAAAATAGTGTTTCTAGACATAAAATAAACGAGTAAAAATCCTACCTGGCGATCGAAGAATGGTCCAAATGTGATTTTGCTCAATGGATTTGGGTACTTCTTGGCGTTCGGTGGTAGCTCCTATTGCGAACATCGTTACCAATGATATTCCACAAAAGACAAGTTTCACCTTTATATAACACAATGTAACCCTAGTCATAAATGAGTGAGCTAATGGGTCAAATCTCCCATTTCAGAGCACTTTTGCATTTTATGCCACAAGCGTGTTGTGGTGATTCTCTTCGAAACCGATGCGTTTCGGCATGATTTACCTTTGTTTTTGATATGTTTTGGCGTAACTTAACATTCGTCGTCGATATCTACATTATAAAGTTGCATCGATTCCATTTCGGATCCTTCTTACATCTTGATCCAGTTCCATATTTGGAGAACTTTTCATTTTAAAAGTGACACTCTTCGGCGTGAATTATGCTTGTCACCGATCCATTTTGGAGTAGAACATACAACTCCCCGATTTGGCCTCTTTTCCTTTAGTATTGGTGTGACTTAAGATTCTACTCTGAAATGCCAATCGCGACCAAAAAACCTTAAGTGTTCTGGCGTAAACTTCTAGCAATTCAACCGTTTCGGCAGAGAACCTCAAGTTGCTCCGAAACGCAAACCTTATCAAAATTGCTCTCACTGTTTCAACATGACTTTGGGGGTTTCTCCAACCGTTTCGGTGGAGAAAGATAAGTTATCCTAACTCCAAAAATTTCCCTTTCCCTTGCTTTTTTCAAGAAAATTCTAAGTGACAAAAAGTGATCTCATCAAAGGTGAACAAAAACTCTAAGTAAATAAAAAATAGAAGGAGGGGCCCTACAATTTAAATTTTTTGGGGATCAGGTTGCAGCAAGAACATGACCTTTTCATAAAAATTCATGTTGTGATTATTGTAACATTAAAAGGAGAATGAAAGGATTGATATTTGTGTATCGACCTCTCATGTAAGTAGGAATCTTTATGGATTTATGGCATGTAAGTAGGCAGCTTTATGATATTTTTAGGGATTTATGTAAGTCTCTAATTAAAGTGATAAGGCCCTTACATATAAGTGGAATTTTATAAATATTAAAATTTGACATTGTAAGGGCCTAGGACTAGAAAATTATTACAAAAATCGTGAGGATATCTAGAAAACAGCTCCTCTACATAGTGTCTACTACACATTAAAGATATTGTGGTCAGTTACACAACAATTTTCCCAAAGTATTTCCCAAATCTGAGTCATACTCTTACTCTTGGGCTAGTTGAACTTGGATAATGTCGTCATTGCACACTAGCTAATACAAGCCACTTGCTGTGCTCCCAACCATCTTAGTATTTTAATCATACATTGACCAATTTTGAGTTGCACTTTCTTCATTCACCTCATTAAGCCAATAAATTATATTTGTTGCATGTTCTTCCACATTCTAATTTAAGGATTGCATGCTCTCTATATATTGTATGTTTACATAGATACGTAGTATTCTTCATAACTAATTAGAGAAACATGCCAGTGAATGTCATTGTATGAGAATACTATGAAACACTGATTATAGGATCTCAAGTATTTGGGATTTCTTCCCATGCATCTCTTCTCTTAAGAGATGGGGAATCAAAAGGTATATTTGCACAATAGACATTTCAATATGCATCCGAAGGACTATGTAGTGGGAATGCTCTAGGATGACAAGCACTGAATCCCTACCTATCTATGAGAATCATTGATCAATGATGCAGTAATTTCCTTTCAAACCTACTTAACTAGCTATATTTGGACTCTAATCTTGGTAACCTATGCTAGTCTTTTGGTGTCCACTTTGAAAAATTCCTTGATGCAAAGTATGCCACCAATTTGAATTCCAACCTCATATCCATCTATGATATCTAGAAACTTATGTAGAGAGAATACAAATTATCAAATGTAATTTGGCATCGTACATGAGATCTCTTTCCCCACTCCATCCACACCTATTGACCTCATGCTAGTTGTGGTCATTGCTTTCAAAATTCCCAATGCCCACTACATAGTCCTCCATCCCTATCTCACAGATAGATAGGGATTCAATGCTTTTCATGGTTTCCAACCATGTCAGATTATGTTTCTAGATGGATCATGACTTGGGGTGTGTTAACCCCCTATTTACATGGAGAGAAATTACAAAAAAAAAAAACCATTATGTACTTACGCTTGTTATACTTCTGAATCTCGTTGACCTACTACTATGGTCAATTATTGGACAATAGTAAAAAGCAAAACCAATTTAATTACAGACTAAAAAATATTAAAAACACTTGCAAGCCACCACACGGAAGGATAGAAAAAATATAACCTTGTGATCCAATCTCCAATCTTCGTGATGCCTCCAACAAACCACTGGCCCTGGTGTATCCCTCAAAAGAGTCATCACTTCTGGCCATGCACTGCATGCCTTATGTATAGCTACTAGGCATCTCACACAGCACCACAAGATAGAGGACCTATAAAGAAAAATAGTATGGCACAGTTGTCATGTTGTATGTATTACTACAGTACAATAAAATTATGTCAATTTTGTGGAAAAGAAAAACCATACCTCAATATCATTCATGTCCAGCATGTCCCAAAAACAATGAGCTACAATAACTATTAAAGTAATACTGAAAACAATAATAGTAATAATAGTAGCAATATATATATAACAGTAGCAATATATATCAGATCTGAGCCAATTATAAACTCAACATCAGATGTTAGGGAAGACCTCCCTTATCCTCATAAAAATTGCTTCTAAACAGACTTCAACCTCTTAGCATTGTGTTACTTGCATGAGACTCAACTAGACCAACATACCTGTGAAAGGAGAGAACCCAGAACTGGAAAAGACCCTAAAATAGATCATCCAACCCTCACAAATAAAAAACCGTAGCAGTACGGCCAACTCACAATAAACAACGATGGCAAAGTACTCCAAAAAATTCATATAAGGCAGCGCTATGGTGGATGGCACCTAAGGAGGGATCAAGGTCAACGCAAGGGTGGAAAAAAATCCTAAGGGGTCACGCTAGTCATCAACAAGTTGGATGTAAACATTTAAGGGTTTTATAGCTCAACGTTACCATGTAAGGGTCAATCATGAGTCACCACAAGGCTAAACATCACATACAAGTAAACATGCAAGTCAACGTAACATAACAAGGAAACATGACGTCATACTAGGATCATGCACATCAAGTCAACGTGAGGGTAGGTTACCTGGCCTTCTCAACTAAATGTGGCCATAGGTCTCATATGTCTCATGCAAAGAGTGTAAGCTCATAATCATCATCACTGGATAAGGAATCTCATGTGGTCATCTCATCTTCCTTAGGTTAACTCAGCAAGGGGTGGCCAACCCCTTGAGGATAACCATAGTCCTCGGAAGATGTCACACATATTCAAAAATTATCTATGCAACAAAGTGAACAAACATTTCACATATAAATTTTAAAAAGAACAAATATAGGTATATTAATTGTTTTAATCAGCACAGTACTATCAAACACAGAACTGCAATAATCATTAAAGTACTGAGAATGGTTCGGGTGAGCAGATCGGGGTCATTCCACACGTAGCTCATGCATGGACCTAGTCACGTATCCGTGCAAGTCCCTGTCGTGTTCAGTTAAATTTTAAAATTTTAATGATATCCAAACAATTATGGATAAAACAAACTGTGTCGGTGGGCCATAAAGTAGGTTCCAATTTCATGTACGAACTCTTTTGATGCTCTCCATGGCGTCAATGATAATGAGAAGATGGCACAAGATATTATTTATTCCAATTGAAGGTTATCTCTTAAAATGTTCTAGGCTTAAGTGACCGCAGCTAGAAATATACTGTATCCACCTAGTTTTGTCTAAAATTTATGAGGTTAATTTTTTATGTTTATAAGAAGTAAAAAATGTTGGTTTCATGTTGGCAATGATCTTAATAGTTATTTTTTAAGGTTCCAAAATGTTATTTTTTCCTAACCACATTGAAGCCAAGGGAAGGATTGGAATTCTCATTACTCCCTACCTCATTGGGGCTATAATTGACTAGGAGGGATATCCTTCTCAATGATTTCCCTTGGTCTTATTTAATATGGATTGTTGCATTCTGAACCTCACCAACATTTATGCTTCAAATGATTCACGTGAGAGAGAAATGGGTTGCTAATGGATGTTAGAAGAACTCCCAGATTCCCCCTAGCTTCTCTAATAGGGTTTCAATATGGTAAAATATCTAGAATATCCCATTGATCAGAATCCTGTGTGGGGAGAAAGTGCCCTGGTTCTCCCTCATATATGAACATGAGTTGTATGACCCCAATGGGTCTCACAATATGACTGAATAGGAATCATGTTCACTCAAAATAACTTCCACTATGGACATGAAAGAATTTAACAGAGCCTAGACCAAGCCCTACTGTTTAAAAATAATTACTTTTACTTTGATGCCGCTAACATACAACCAATGTGTGCGGTTAAAAACACCACTCTTTTGACCACCAAACAATATGGTTTCATATTTCATGAGGAATGTAGAAAACGCATGTAATCAAACAAATATATTATGAATACCTATTATACTAGAGTTTGTCTTTCATTTCTTATGAACAAATAGTTTGGAGTCTTCTCCCTCATTCTCTTAGGGAGGCAAGTTGAATTTTGCAGTGTGATGATGTTATTTCATGTATTGTAACATTTATGAGAGGATATGGGCAGAATATTGCTACCATTTGCTATAATTGCAACAAGTTTATGCAGAAAGAATTTGAAGAGGTCCATCATGAGCTACAATATAATTCTTTGGATCTACAAAAGTAAGTGCAAGTATCCAAGCTACACCACTTATTGAGTGTGGACAAGAATTGAAGAACTTAAAGATCCCAAAGTTGAGCCTAATTACATTGTCCTCAAGCTATAGATTGATCCAACGATAGATCGATCCACATAGTCATTCTTCAAATTCCTATCCATCAAGGAGGTTGAAGAGTAATTAGAAACCCTCAAACTTGGCTAAAGGCATATCATTGAACAAGAGGTGAATTGCACATAAGTTTGTCACCCACTAAAATACAACTATTTAATCCGAGGCTTTTATAGACAATAGAAAGTACACCATGCATAGTTGTTTGACATAATTCCCATCAAAGTTTTCAAGAAGAAGAAAAGGACGTTTGAGCAGTCCCTAAACTTGGATGAGTTGACAACTTCCCTCAATAAATGTCAAAATGAGAAAACACCTAGAATAATGTCAAGAAATGTCAAAATGCAATAAATCGAATAATGAGAAAATTTGAATGTTCTATTTCAAATAATGGAACAATTCAAATGTTCTATATTAGATTTAAAGCAATTGTGAACACTTAACTAAATTTCTCTAATAATTTTTTTTTAATTTTTGTAAACAATTTAACAAATTATAAACATTATTTTAGAGCAGGGACTAGCTATGGCAGCTCTCAATTCTAAAGGAACTTTTAGCTCTTCTAATCTATTCCACAAGTGACTTCTGGGCACAATATCAAAAGCTTTCCTAAAGTCCATAAAGTAGCAAAAGAGATTGGATTTAATATTGTGACACTCTTTCACAATTAACCTAAGAGTAATGAGGTGATCTGTGATAGAGTGATGTATTATAAACCTTTCCTGGCCTTTAGCTCACTTACCTTCACTTTCAAGCCAAACAATGATTTTCTTTTCTAGAATGATACCATAAAGTTTGGCTAAGAGAGGGCTAATCATAATGGTTCGATAATTAAAGGGGTGATTTTTATCACCGCTTTTAAAGATAGGGATTATGAGGCTCTGAGTCCAAGGAATAGGGAAACCTTGCATGACAACCAAATCGAAGAGCTTGTGGATGTAAGGAATGAGAACAATTCCTCCAATTTTCAAGATTTCAGCTTGATAACCTTCAATGTCTTTAGCTTTCCCATTTTCTAGGCGCTTGATACCAAAGTCAATGTCTTAATGAGAAAAATTATGTTAATGCAAGAAGGTTTTGAGTGTTGTTAATAGCATTCAGGGATTTGTAGATCTTTTGAAAAATAGGAATCCCACTCTTTCAAAACTATCTTATTATTCTCTTTAGTTTTATTAGTTAGGATTTGTCTCCAAATGCATCTTTTTTCTTTTAATTAGGGCTCTATAATTATTTATCTTGTCAATTTTTAAAGACTTTTCAGTGACTTCCTTGATGGCTCTTCTAGCATTCTTACAATCATTATCATACCAAGGATTGGTTTTCCTATTATATATATATAGATATTTCAATTAAATCTGATATTTAAAGAAACATAAAGCAATAAATTTATAAAAAAAATATCACTCATTCATCCACTTTTGGAATCATTTAAAAAGCAAGGATAAGGATTATTTTGGAATCATTTAAAAAGCAAGGGTAAGGATAAGGATTATTTAAAAAGCAAGGATAAGAAATATTTTGGAATCATTTAAAAAACAAGGATAAGAAATATTTTGGAATCATTTAAAAAGCAAGGATAAGGATTATTTTGGAATCATTTAAAAAGCAAGGATAAGAAATATTTTGGAATCATTTAAAAAGCAAGGATAAGAAATATTTTTGGAATCATTTAAAAAGCAAGGATAAAGATTATTGTACATCGGAAAGACTTTGACTCGCAGTCGGGAGACACAAAAAGACCCTCGACAAGGAATCTTTTGAAAAATAAGGACATAATCAGTGCACAAATTTGAGGTAAAATGTCTAGTGATGTCGGGAGATTTCGTTTTCCAATGAATGTTGATTTATTTAGAAAATTTGGATTGTTTTATTTAAATTGTGGTTCTCAATGAACCAATTTTGAATATTTAAGTATCTTTATTAAACAATTTTACCATCCCATTAAACAATTTTGACACTAATTCCGGAAAATTTTAAAAATTATTTCCAAATTCCATCAAAATCATACGGGAAAACACGGTCAATTTACAATTAATTCTTTAAAACATTTGGTTAGCTTACCAAAATCGCCATTTATAACGAATCAAATGTTTTTTAACCTAAACACATAAATAACACAATATGTTATTTATGGTGCAGTTATTTTTAATTATAATTTTACCTAGACAGAATATGTTAGCCCTAGAATCTTTAAACTAATTATTCGATTTATACTTTATGTTCCGTACGAGAAATAAATTATTGGTCTGTGGGCAGAAGATTTGACCTTGTTCCCAAAATGTTTGAATATGTTAATGAAATTTTTATCAGTCAAATTCTAAAGTGTCTACTTTTTTTCATATATTATTTTTTATTAATATTTTAAAAGCTAAATTTGTAATTCATTATTTTATGAAATTTCAATTTAAGATATTATTATTATTATTATATTTATTTTAAAAAAAACAAATGAAAAATTTATTTTAAAAAATTAATATAAAATTTTTTATGATCATTGTTTATATATTTTATTATAAAAAAATCAAACATTTTAAATGATTTATTTTTAAAAAATTTAATATATAATATTGAAAATATTTTACAAATTCATTGTCATTGTTAAGTTCCTTCAACAAAATAAGTTAAATTTGTTAATTCATTGTATTATGAAATTTCTATTATTATTATTTTAAAAAAATTAAAAATCTATTTTTAAAAATTAATATAAAAAAAATGATACAATTCAAATCATTGTTTATATATTTAATTATATAAAACTCAAACATTTTATAAATATGATACCATTCAATTCATGGTTTATATATTTATAAAACTCAAACATTTTAAATGGCTTATTTTAAGAAATCTTAATACATAATATTGAAGATATTGCATAATTTCCTTCACAAAAATATCACATATATTTAAATGTGTTTCAGTATCACTATTTTAATGTGTTTGATGTATTTTAGTATTTTCAAAACTATTAACAAAATCTACTTGTTTAAAATGAAATTATTATGATTTTTTAAGCCTTTAAAAACTTAATCAACATTGTTAAAGGCCTAGGCAACCTAGTTTTAATGGTCATTGTCAATTTTTGTGATGATGTGGTAAGTGCACAAAGTTTTTAGTTATAATGAATATTTCTTTCTATAATAAACTATTATGTTGTATCTTAAAAAACAAGGTATAGAACAAATTTGTTGCACTTTGAAATTATTTTTATGCAAAGGGTTCTTTAGTTATCAAGGATAATAATGTTTTTGTGAAGAGTTAAAAACCTATTTCAAATATGTTTAAAATTGAAAGACAAGCAATGATATTTTATATATAAAAACTAAGTCCAATTATAAAAAAAAAATAGAGAAGATAACTTTGTTAATAAATTGGGGAAAGTGGATTCAATGGAAATACACTATAAGGAAAAATGAAAAAATGTAATAAATTGAAAACTTGTCCACGATGTTCTACATTCTACATTTCCATGTTATAATTGGAATATAAATTTCAAAGGGTTAAAGCCACTCACCTATATTTTTCCGTGTCTTCCAGAGGATGTGTATGCAGACTCTTTCTAAAACTCGGGTTGATCCATGGTTTTGCAGCTAAGCACATGGAATGAGCGTTAAGTGTTTCTTTCGACTTCAAAAATTGGTAGAGGTCAATGCAATGGTGGTTGCCATTGTTTTGTGTTGATTCTTCATGACCAGCTGCTGTAAACCTCAATATACCGAGAGGTATGTATCATGTCTTCTTTTCTTATATTCATATTGCATATTTTTGTGGATTGTTGTTTCTTTAAAACGCTCAATACACCCTGGTATCAGTCATTTAAGGGATTCTTTTTTTTTTTTTTTGCAATTACAATATGTATTTGTTATCGATTTTGTTGTCTGGTTGTTGTTTGCACAATTGAAAATTCTCAACCCTAGGAAAAATTCTATTCACAATTGTTTTCATTGCATTTTTTAGTCTCCATACATCTCTAATATATGCATGAAAAATATTACATCACTCACTTTTAATGGAGAAAGGATATTTTCTTTGAATTTTCTATTGTCCTGATCTTCATACCTCCATACTTTACTATGATAAAATACCTTCAACACATGATATCAACTATGTATAAAATATCTCCACATGATATTGACTGTGTATAAAATATCTCCAACACTTTATTCAATTTTCAACAAAAGCACAATAACGATAAAAACAAAGTATGACTAAACCAATTTTGGTTTTGGAACATGTGTTAAATAGAGGGATACCAATTCCATGCAAACTTGATCCCAACAACCAGTTTCATCAGTTAGTCTGAAAGGGGCACACCATATGCATAAAAGCAACAATAAAGTATATGCATAAAAAAGCAGATCTAGCTGACTACACACCTACGATTATACCGCAAGGTGCAACCAAACATGCATTATTTGCTCTCTCTATCTCTCCAAGTAGTTACCCTAATGAAGGAAAATCCATAGCAAGAAACTGGCCAAACTCGGTAAATCTATGGTGCATGACTTGTAGGGTTCCAAACCTAGGTCCCCTATTTAATGAATAAATCTAACTTTTTAACTGTTACTTACTGTGCCAAATTTCAGGTTTTCATGTTTCGGTTAAACTTCATTTATGAAAAGAAATATAAAGTTCACATTTACGGGATTGGAATTAACATGTCATATTCATTTGTTACTAACATTCACTATCTATTACACAGCATTAAATGTATGTTTTAATTTTACATAAGTTTTGTAACAACATATAAGTCTTGTTTACAATAACTTGAAATAATAATATGACAGAGTTAGAAAATGATCAATATACCTGTAGGATAAGTACCTGAATTTATCTAGTAGATCCCCTTTGCTGTTCCTTTGCTCTGCTGTAGCCCTGCAACCAAAAGCCTTCCCCAAATCCTGAAAATCAACCAACCCAAACTGAGCTTTCCACCCTGCCAACTGGCGAGGTCTCGCCGACCACCCAGCTCCAAAGGTGCCCCTTTGGACCCTTGAGCCCAAACTGAGTACAAGTCAACCTGTTATATCCCTTCAGAAAATATCCAACAAGAACCCCCTTCTTTTATTCTCTGTAAATTTCTATCTCTGCTCTGTAATTTTCCCAAAATATCCCAAGGTGAAGAGATCCCCTTCTCCCCCTCTCCTTCTTGACCTTATCCTCCCCCTTGCCGACTCTTTACCTCTATTTTTCATATTATTGTGAATCTAAATCTGAATCTATACAAGTTGCAGCTCAAAATATGGGTTGTGTATGAAGGATTTTTATTTGGGTTTTATGTTGATTTAACTAATGTCTTTTCAACAATATCATTACAAGCAACAAAGCCTCCATGTCACAAACCAAGGCATGCAACAACTCAAATGTGTAATTCTTCTAGGTAATCTCATTTTAAGGGT
Source organism: Larix kaempferi (assembly GCA_027924585.1). NCBI lineage: Eukaryota > Viridiplantae > Streptophyta > Pinopsida > Pinales > Pinaceae > Larix > Larix kaempferi. The sequence continues at coordinate 6,366,473 of BSBM01002098.1, read as the reverse complement.
CATCTTAGCTTTTACATATTGTACAGAGCTGTGCTCTTTCCCCATCCCAACCTCAAGACTGTGAAAACAATTGGGTGATAAAGACTTAGATTGAGTACTAAACATTTGAATAAATTCATATTCAATATCCTTCTTAATCTAAATTATGAATCAAATCTATTTACAAAATGTAATCGCAGTATATCCCAAAGTGTTTTGTAGCAGTTATCAACATGTAGAAACTTACACAACTATTGAAAAGGGAAATTTTTTAACCTAATAATCATAAACAATAAATATAGGGAAGAAAAGTTCTTATAGAGACAAACATTCTTCTCATACTGTTTTCGTAGACCTTATCTTTGGGTTAGTGCAACATAGGCTTTTCGTAAGACAATGGAACAATTTGAAAGCAATGCTTTTAAGACCTTGATCTATATCATCGTGTAAGTTGACTTCTAAGAATAAACATTACAAATGCATAGGTTAAAGTTCAAAAATATCTATTAAAACTATGCTATGAATTAGTATAGATCCATCTTGAACTCTACTAGTACTAAGAGGGATACAATTCCTCGAGGTGTAACTTTTTATCTTAAATTTTGTACATAAAGATTTATACCTCAAAAAAATTGATCCTTAATAGAATTGAGTTTAAGATGAATATATGTTGTTTTTTAAACTACATAAAAAAATTTAATTATTTTTTAGTTGGTTTTAATTTTTTATTTTATGAATAGACACTATTTTTAAATTACCTTTTATATTTATAACATTATATCATTTCCCACATACCTAATAGTATGTTTGCATCACCCTTACTTATTATATGTTTTCAAAAAAATGATACTTTAGAGTGTGGATAAATAGACTAACTTCACTCTACAAAATTACCTCAATTTCTCTACCAATCATATAAAGTAGCCGTTGCCATCCAATGCTGCACTGAGACGGTTAAATAGGTACTACCTACGTGTAGATAGTGATTCTCTATTTATTATAAATTGGGCAAAGGATCTTTATGGTTTGAAGTCCATTCAGCTCAAACATTGGAGTGATAGAGTAAAAATTTTGATGGACTGATTCCAAGATTTTGCTATTGAACATATTTACAAAGAGTTTAACGAAGTAGCAGACTCATTATCCAAAATAGTACTTGATGGAGAAGAAGCTGGAGTCTTACACTGAGAAAAAATGAGAGGAAGATACTCTCACTTAAAAGGGTTCCATCATGTGGTTTTTTTATGATGCTTCTTAATTCTGGTTTCTAGATTAAGATGCTGGATCATTAAGGATGTCAGCTCTGATTTTTTATTTTCTAAGTTTGTGCTATAGCACATGCATATGGGACTGTTATGTTCTTGTTAAGTCATTTTGCTAATATATGAGCTATGAGCTATATGCTTCAAGCTCCGTTTTTTATAAGCCATATGAACTCACAGTACTTTTTATTATCATTTGAAATAATAAGATACTGTTTTTTCTGCTTGAAAAAGCCAAGACAGCATCATTCAAAAAATGTCGGTGGATACATCTTTAATAGTTTACTGAAGTTCATTGCAAACGATCAGTGACAATTCTGTTAGTGAAATACAATAACATTTAATTTGATTTAAATATGAACAGTCACAAGTGGACCGGATGGTGAAGGAGACTACAAAAAAGGTCACGGGAGAAACCTTGTACCACTCATCTGACTATTTACATCTGTCGCGACAACTTTTCAACAAGACGAAAATACTATTATCTCATTAAGAGCTGGCGCTACCGTAATACAGCCTTGTAATAATGTTCATATTAATATTTTATATTGAAGTGACAATGAATAGTCTCTAGCCAATGTGAAAACGATCAAAATCGCCTTGTCTATAGCTAATAACGTTCTGAAACAGGGGAGAGACCTGAATCACTGATGTTCTTACTTGGATCATTGCAGAAAATAATGTCCAGGAGCCTCACCTCAAATTGCGGTGAATGATTTGCTCCAACCGTATGTTGGAGATGTTGCAGAGGAACAACAAATCCTCGTAAACACTGTAATACAGTTAAGAATGAAGATAACATAGTCTATTCTTTGACAATCTTCCACCAGCAAACCCCAGCGAATGAATAGTAATTTAGTTTACTCTATAGCTCTATCAACACAGTCTAGAACACAATAAAAGTAACACAGTCCATTCTTTGATATTAATATTCCACCTCTAAACTTCAGATAATCAATAGTAATTTAGTCTATTCTATAAATATGTACTCAACACAGTTCAATAAACCATGAAGGTAACGCTAAATGGCTGCAACTGTGCACTTGTAGTTTATTTTGATTCCACGTGTAAACTTACTGTCTACGGTTTATTACTTTTTTATCCTCTAAATCCTTACTCAAACCCATCCCAGTATAGGAAACCCTGAATCCGTTAATGTTGCTATTTAAAAGTGGCTGCAACTGTAAACATTTTTTTAGTGTTTCAGCAAGTTCTTACTTCATTAATAGGAAGATCTTGCAAAATACAAGGAGGAAAGATCTTGCAAAATACAAAGAGGAAAGGACAGTATATAATAGACTTTATATTGAACTCTACGACTGGCGGACTTTGTATTGAACTCTACGACTGGCGGAGTCGAACTGTAGAATTCAAGGCGTCTACTACTTTTCCAACTTTCTTCCGCCTTTGTCGTGACGATAACGATAGGGGATGGATGCCAATAGTGGTGTCGTGTTTTTACTTATTTTATGTAATTTAATTTTCCATGTTTTCGAGCTATTTTTTCCTCTAATTTTTTATCACATATATTTAAGATCAATGGGTAGACAGTGATGTAGACCAATTGGTGTTGTCCAACTTTCTTCCGCCTTTGTGACCGATGTGGGGACGATATCCTGGTCGAGTTTCCAAATGTTCGAGGAAAATGAAAGGAATTTTAACGAAAACTTTATAAAAGTGCCCACCAACGCAGGAAACTTTATAAAAGTAAAGCCCTCCAACGCAGGAAACTTTATAAAAGTAAGCCCCTCTCCAAGCTTCCTCTTTCCCTTTTCCAAACCGGGTCATAGAAATTTCAACGAAAATGATTGTTTTTTCCAACACGAAAGGAATAAGACCAATCAATTTGGATAGCGTCGTAGAAAGTTGATTAAAGGGTTGAGACGGATCACGCCCTATTAGCCATAGAAGGTTTGTCGCTCTATGATTTTTATTTATCAAAACTCAAATCAAATTAAACAAGAGCTGTGCAGTTTAGTCTTTGTTTTTAACTTAAAAAAAAATAGAATGACATAAATTAATTATTTAAAATTAATTTAAAAATAAAAATAAAATCCGAGTAAATTTTAAATAAAAAAATAAAAATATTATATCAATATAAAGTGCTTGAATCTATATTAATATATATTTGAAATGTTAATATTTAAAACTTTTTAAAATTGTAAACTTGGATATTAAATTTTAATATCTAAAAAAATTTAAAAATTGTGAAATTGTAAACTTTGAAAAGAAAATATAGTAAAACTGAATAAGTTAAATATATTTATTTTTGAAAAAACAATATAAAATAAAATATAAATAAATAGATGTGAGTTGGTTAAATTGTTTGTAATGTTTTGATATTAATATTTAATATTTCTTTTTTTTTTGTTGGATAATATTTAATATTATTAATATATCAACAATTTTTAAAATACTAAATTAATTTTAAAATATCAAAATTCAACAATACTATCAATAAAAAATTATATTTTAATTTCAAATTTAAATTATAAATAGATACAATTTCTCATAATAAAAAATTTATGTTTTAATTTCAAATTTAAATTATAAATAAATACAATTTCTCATAGTAAAAAATTTACATTTATATTTTAATTTCAAATTTAAATTATAAAAAATACAATTTCTCATAATAAAAAATTTATATTTTAATTTCAAATTTAAATTATAAATAAGAATGAATTAAATCACAATTGTCAATATTAATAAAGAAATTATGATTTAAAAAACTATATTTAACTAAAAATGAAAAGTGGAAAATGAGAGAATTTTTCACACTTTAAAAAGAGCATAAAATTTAAAAATTGCATATTTTGTTTTTGGAAATTAGTTTAAAGATTGCATAAAAGAAGACTAAGAATATTAGTGACACTATTTCAATATAAACATATGGATTTAAATATTTTGTTTTTGAAAATTAGTTTAAAGATTTCATAAAAGAAGATTAAGAATATTAATGACACTATTTCAACATAAACATATGGATTTAAGTAGTACAAATTTTTGGAATAGGTAGGAAGTTATATATATTATATACGTATATATATATATATATGAAGTGACAAGAACTACAACATTGAATTACAACAATACAACAACCACAAATATTTCATGAACTTTTTAAAGTTTTCACAAGGTATGTAAATCTTATTTTATTTTTCATATTTTTAACTAATGTGGTCAATGGTAAAAAATATAGTCTTTTCAAAATCTATGTCATAATTCAACACACATGAAAATAAATTGAATAAATAAAAAGAGATTAATATTATTTTTCTCAAACTTTAGGGATACTTTTAGTGTTTTTTGTATCACTAGCCAAACTAATAGGATGAGGTGAAACCTAATATAGTCTGCAGGGACTAATAAGTGATATAAGCCATATAAGTGAAATAAGCTATACAATTGCTTAGTATTTTTCTGTTATACTAAAAGATAGTGTAAAGTAAATTAGCACCTTTTAAAAAAAAACATGTTTTATTAAATTATTTATGTTTACTCTAAAACTAGAATAACTATCAAATGTCAAAGATATAGAATTTCAAAAGTTTTTTAGAATTTTTTTTAAATCTTTGGTTGTTATCAAATATTAAAATAATTATAAACTAGTAATCACCCCATTAGGTGCAAAGGAACGTTAAAAGGAAAAAAAAAATGGGAAATAAACTAGATGTGATGAAGTGAAAAAGAGACTAGATTTTTTCTTATGAGTAATCATTGGTACATATTGGAATCCAACTCCACATGATCTTCCACCCAATGTCCCACCACTTGATAACTCTTTGTCTATGCTTAGGACTAGAACCACCATGTGCATATATATGTCACAATTCAAATATTCACTACCTAAACATTTCCATCCCCGGAAAAATCTATCTCTCCATAGAGATTTCATTTTTCCGCTTCCATAGCCATATGCCAAGAAGAGCTAATTATATATGCATACATACTATATGGTATGGGTATGGTTCCAACTGAAACAAGATTTGTATCGTCGTCGCTTGGTTAAGAGCAAATTGTGAGAGGAATTGCACATTTATATAATTTATGATGTAGCGGGTTCAATTCCACCACCCTATCGAAATGGATGATAATTCAAACTTAATTTGCTTCATCACCCCTGAACAAATGAGAATGCAGGTTGAATTAGTCTGTGGAAATGTAATTTAGGTTTTAGTGGTCCTTTGAAACGTGTTGGCTATTTAAACACTCAAATCCCATGACGACGTGCCCTTGATCACATGGAAAAATCACTAGCTCATGTGACCCGACTCTTCTTTCATTAATTACATTATATTCAAGGGACTTGCAAAGTAAAAAATGAAATATGGATAAAGCTAAAATGGTTCGGGGTCAACTCTTGTCCAAGTCGCTCGGTTCATTATGGCACCATTCTACGAGTTATGGCACTCGAATGCATGAGGATGCTAGGACTAAAACTAGTACATTAACTTTCTTTGGTTATGTCTCTAGCCCTAAACGTAGACATCATTCCTCGGGTGTCCCATTGATCCCCCGACTCTTCTTATATTTTCTCATCACTGACAAGTTCTATAATGTGTGATAATGTGGGTGTCCCATAAACATGCATTTTTTCTTAGATTTAACATTCAATACCAAAAGGTCATGTGAAATTTAATTATTTGTTTAATTACATTGGTATAGACAAATAGAATATTCTTTTAAACCATTTACGAAATTGAAGGGTGATTAGAACAACAAAGTTTACATGTATTGATATGTGTTTATGATACATGATAAATCAAGATGTATGATTACACATATTTAAGAGTATTTTCCCAAAACTAGAGGTATACAAATACACAAATTTACATCTATTTTCCCAAACCTTGGCATATACGAGAACTATGTTGCAAACCCTTATCTTTTACTATTTTTTTGATATTCAGTGAAATTGAAACTAAACCTTGGGTTCTTCACGCTTTCTTGACAAACTTTGGAAAAGTATAATTTTATGTAAATTTCTTATATATTTTTTACAAAGAATAACCTCACAAAAAAAACCCTTGGAGTACTTCTCCATGGTAAACGGGGGTAAATTGTTGGCCCTAATTATGGGGCCTAACTCTTAGGGGTTCAAGAGTGTCAAACCCGTGACCTCCCCAACTTTGGGGAGAGAGATCTCATGTCTATCTCATGACTACTTTAGCTAACCCTCTGGTCTATGTAACTTTCTTATAACAATGCTCAATAAAACCTTAAATTCTACATAGTTACCTTGATAAATAAATATCACTTAGCACCTTCTTGCAATGAAATGAAGCAATGTAGAACAAGTAATATAATGAATCAATACAAGCTAACTCAAAATGCAAAACAAGTTGACTTCCCATCAAAGTACCTCAATTTCTTCTCCTTGCTTGTTCACACATATCTTCAAAGATTAGCCTTTCAAACTTTGACATGCATAATAAATAATCAATCTTGTCTTCCACTTCCTATTGATTTTAAAATCTATATCTTGATAAAATCTTGTTGAATCCTACAATTAGCCTCGATTCTAGTTTTAATATTCTAGAAGTTATAATAATAAGATACACAAAAAAACCCATCATACAGTTCAGTTTTACACCTTATGTTCACTAGTAAATTCAATTACCACCTCCTAATATGTGAGTGTCAAATTTTCAAACTTAATTAACTTGATAATTTTTGGACAAATTAACCAATGTAATAAAGAGGTTCTAATGGCTCTGCTCTTCAATCATAGACAAGGCATACCAAAAATATCTTAACATATCTTTAGAGTACCACAAAAATTGTGATTCTTACAACCACATAATGCTCAAAGCAGGAACTTATGATATTATAAAAAAGTTCCAAGGTATGAATTCAAGGAAAAACATATTTAAAATTAAATCAATTACTTATGATATTATAAAAAAGTTCCAAGGTATGAATTCAAGGAAAAACATATTTAAAATTAAATCAATTCTCTGTCTCATTTCCTAATTGTATTTTCCCCCTTTCATTTTTTCTCTTCACCAACATTTGTCACATGCATACTTTTATGCACAACGCTAAGCCTCACGGGAGCTTATTTCTTTAGTTCACGCCAATAATAGTTCTCATCAACCTATGAAAAGAGCTACTTAGAGAAACAATAGTGGCAATGAAGTATACCAATAAATAACTCAAGTTAAATTGAAATTATGCAATAAAAAACAATCATAATCCATAAAGAAAAACTTGTCTTTGTCCAATTTAAGGGCACTGTTGTATTGCATAATAAGAAGTAAAATACAACTAACATTACATGATAATAGTGAAGATGAGTAAAATCTCGACAATACATTACAAGCAAGTATCTAATCCACATTAATTGCACTACTTTAGTGTTTAAATAGATATAGTCAACATTACATGATAATAGTAAAGATTAGTAAAATGTACATGGGTGTTCCCATGAATATGGGTAACACTTTTTAGCCAAAAGTGATGGTGAAAATTCATTTTTTTACTCATTCATTAACTCGAATCCCTCAAAACTCATATATACCTTGTGCATTCGGACAAGCAATAATAAAAAAACAAATTGTATGGAATTGTGTTATCTTTTCACCTATATTTTTTTTAAATAATAAAAATATTTAATATGCCAAAATTGCATTTAATGAGAGGTGTGTTCTTGTAAATTTTAGCAAAAGTTTACAAGTAGATTATGTGCACATAAAATAATTTAGTGATAAATGCATAATTTTTTAAAAAACAATATATGAACATAATCTACACAAAATGCATCGGGGCCCACAATTTTTTTTTTTTAATTTATGATGGAAAATTATATATATGCTTTTTTTTTTTCTTCGAAATTGACCTTTGAACATTTTAATTGCATTTCATATGCATGTGTCTGCACATAATTGTTTTTTACAGGCTACAAAAATTGAAACATAAAAAATACCCTTTTGAAGAGCACGCTTTAGTCTGGGGTGTATGTATTTTTTGAATTTTTTTGTTTTGTACTTGTTATGTTGTTGATTTATCTTTGCACTGATTTGAAGTTGTTGACATGGTTTTGTAAGTGTAAGTTTCAAAAGAAAATTACAAAGAATTATCATATGACCTCAAAAAATCGTAAATTATATGCCAATGGATAAACGATTCGTTGATGGATCCATTGGTATGAAGTACACCATATAAGGTGCATCCTATGCTAGGGTTTAGGTATGGCAAAAAGATCAGGAAAAAAAAAAAAAAACATATTTTAAGAAAGGGAGCTAAAATCCTATTTTCTCAATCGAGCTATTAGCTCGATCGAGGGTTTTAAAAATGTTGATCAAGCATTTTTGCGCATTTCGAAACATATCAATCGAGGGTTAAAGTGCAGTTAATCAAAAGCTCGATCGTGCTCGATTGAGATATTATCTCGAAAGAACGTCTAAACGCTCGATCGAGAATACTAAAAATAGCCCAATCAAGCATTAGTAGCTCAATCGAGCTATTGTTCACCAATTTCCGTGCTTCCTTGGATCTAACTTGACCCGTGAACTTCCTACCCACATTTTGCAATTAGTGAAGTATATTGTATAAACAAATTGATAAACATACATATAAACTTAAATTTATGAATTGTAACTTCATTTTTAGTCTATTGAGTCTATCAAAGTGTATCTTTTTCTAAGGGTTTCAAAGGAAATTTGACATTTTTGTTTCTTATTCACCAATCAACATGCGAAACAAGAAACGTCGAAGTAGGAAACATGATCGTGATCAAATTAGTGAAGAAGAAATACGAGAAAATAACAAAGAAATGATGAGGCGACGATGAGCAGCATTGAGAGAGCAACAAGAAGATAATGAAGATAAAAATTTGGTGGATCCAGCTCCAATTGAGGATGATTGGGGTATTTTTCTTACTTCATTCTTCGAATCATAATTATTTCAAACAAGTTTCTCTATTCTTACTTCTTACCTCATTCTTTCAATTAGCATGTTTCAAAATTAATTATGTAATTATCATGTTGAAATTTGTTACAAAATTATCTTGTTGATTGCTTCGTAGTTATCACAATCGATGTATTTATCAGATTATATAAAATATTAATGTATTTATTTATTTACTAATATATATTAATAAAAATTTATATTAATATTATTATTAGGTTACTATTATTAATAACAATATATGGTATTAATAGGTGTTATTAATTTTCTTAAACATTAAAATTTTATTAACTTTATAAACATTAATTTTCTTTTAGAACTTTATAATTTTATCAATATATATTAATACTAATATTAGGTTACTAATATTAATAATAATGGGTGGGCACAGAAATATTCTCCCCAAATCCATTGCAAGGGGAGTATGCGAGTGGAAAAAAATAGTGCGTGTGCACTCTTAAGACCGCGTCCACGCAACGGTTTGGTAAACTCTCGAACCACAAGGTAAGCATCCACGTAGGTATTAAGAGCACGCACACTATTAGTGCGTGCACAATTAACATGCACGCACTATTAGTGCATGCAGACTAATATTGCGTGTGCACTTCTCTATTTATTAAAAAATGGGTCGAGGCCCACTTCTTACCCACCTTTCCCAATTTCGCCAGCTCTGCGTTGTCAAAGAATGCCTCAATACAACGCACGTTTACCGATCTCTCCACCAACATCCTCGAATAATCATCTAGGTAAATTTTCATGCTCCAATTACATTTTTTTTTGTATTTTCAATGATTTTAACAAATTTTCAATGATTTAAAAAAAATACATTATAAAAAATCCAAAAAACTCAAACAAAATTGTAACAAATTTAATTTTTTTAATTGTATTTAATCTCTACCTTATCACAATGGCAGACGACAAAGAGCCAAACCCCCAAACAAACAACCCATCCACAGAAAACCCCGAAGCAAACATTCACCTCGAGGAGAACCCAAGCACGGAATCCCAAATAAACCGAAATTTAAAACAATTAAGATGCTTGGTTCAAGAAATTAGAACGACTAGGGAACCATCGATAATTTCCATAGCCACATCCCTCGATAGCATCATTGCCTCAGTTGACAATACTCATAGTCGATTGACAAGCATAACCGAGGATAGGGATCGGATGAGAGCATATTATTCCACTAGTCTGAGGAGATACCAAATCAAATATTTGAACATCTCAAAACAAACTCTAGTTAGATTTTTCATTAGCACCAGGATGAACCTTTCCCCTGATCCACACAAAATGCGCCTTTACATGGATTGGTGCACTTATGAGCCATGGGGACAAAACTGGTTGAGTTGATGGTTCATGGTGTTTGAGAAACCTCCTTGCAACAATAGGGAGGTCCCACTCTATTTCCTTCGAAAACTTTATGGAGAGTTTGTGTTGGGCCTACATGTAAACTACTTCAACATTAGTGAGTTTCATGGGGTTTGTCTTGGATTTTCCTAGGATCAAAGTACTTGCTTCCAAGCATAACCCATTGAGAGGGCGACCTGCACCTAGGCGTACGCCTAACTCCCCTCCACAAACGCCTCAGTTACTAGACCGCCTAGCTTATACTGCCACCACCATATCATAGCTTACTCACACTGTATTACAACACATGTTTGTGGCATCATCTAGGCATGACGGATTAGACCAGCATGGAGAGCCACTAGGTGTAGGTCCTTCAAGCCCCATTGGTCGTGGACCATCTAACACAACTAGTGGGCCAATGGATCCTCTTAACACTCGAGGATTATCCCATCATTGCACTCACTACGGCCATACTTGCCATGGCCCTATGGATGATCCAGCATGAGATACCTTTATGTCTGAGGTTAGTACATTATTTGTAAATGGTTGATTGCATATTTAAATGTACATTTTACAATTGTTTCTATAGAGTAACTCCTCGACCACTCGAGATTAGCAAAATCCCAAGAGATACTAAGTGTGTATATAGTGCCGCACATCCCAACTCACGATAACAACCATTTATGAGCGGACCATGGTAAGGAATAGAATAGAAGCATCATGCATTCCATGTTTTAAATTATAGTTTCTATAGAGTAAGGAATAGAATAGATGCATCATGCATTCCATGGTAAGGAATAGAATAGAAGCATCATGCATTCCATGGTTTAAATGATAGTTTCTATAGAATTGGATATATCTCTCTCTCTATATAAAAACCAGTCTCGGATTACCAAGGAATATGAAAAGGTTTAAGCTTAGTACGGAGGAGTTTTGGCATATCTAAATCACACAAAGAATCCACCGTATGAGCAAGAAGCAGAAAGCACGTGTAGTAGCTTTGTTTAGTCGTATATGTCTTAAAGTGCAGACACAGTTAGGAATTTCCAACACAGATGTCTTCCAAGCACGTGTAGTAGCTTTGTTTAGTCGTTCATGTCTTAAAGTGCAGACACGGTTAGGAATTTCCAACATAGATGTCTTCCAACCTATATGCTAATTTCGTGGAATTTGACTTTTCCAAGTATCTTAAGAGGTTCTCAAGTTCAAGTTCAATTGACTTTTCCTAAATTGCCATTACTTCTTCCCATTTCCTTTGAATTGTTCTTTGCTCTCTTTGATCGTTATTCTTTCTTAAATAAAATAAAAGTGTCAAGGTTCTTTATTTATGGATTTAAAGTTTAAATGTTTATCTTAATTTAATGAAATTTGTTATTTTATAGTATATTAGTATCTTTTATGTTTTCATTATAGGTTTGTTGTTCTTCATTTATGTTTGTATCAGTGGGATAGTCATACACATGCATTTAATCTTGCTTGGTTATTCACCATATTTCTTTAATCTAAATATATTTTTAAAATTTTATTTAATTTACCTTTTGGAAAATATGGTTTTTTCTCTCAAAATTCATAGTCATAAATTAGCAATTTCAATTGGTTTTTTTGGTATTTAAAGTAAGATATTTAGAGTTACAATGACATTTAAAGACGAGAAGCAATTGAGTTTAGCATTTTCTATTATTTCATATCAAATTTTTAATTTATTTTGACATATTTCTTATTATTTAAAATTTCCAAAAATATATTAAATCATTTAAATTAATCTAAAGCAAGGACTAGTGCTTTGCAGCTATTTCACTTGTTCCACATAAAATTGAAGTGAGAACTTTGTAATTTCCTTTTACAAGATATTTTAGTAGGCAATGAATACCTCTTTGGAAGATACAAATTTTTTACTTAAGTTTGGCTAGAAAAACAATAATTTATTTAAAGAAAGCTTATATGGTCGGTGGGTGTGAATCAAAATCGATAGAAGACTCCGATGAGAGTGCGGTAGTGGTCTAGATTTTTAGGAATTGGGGAATCAACACCCTAATTCGTGATCATATAATTAAATGATGGCTTAGAGAATTCTAATTTGTGTTTTCGTGTGTGTGGGAGAGGTAATAGAGCTTTCAAGGACTCTTCATGCGAATAAGAAATCCCAAATCCACTTCATTGATATTCAAATCAAGAAAAATGGTCCGATTTCATTCAAATCTAGGTGTGTATTCCTTCTTCGATGTTTAATAGAATTCTTCAACTTATAACGTAACAAAAAATCAGGTTTGTGCACGAGCTAAAAATTTAGAACACGCTATCATTGCTGCAAGAAAGGTACGATATGAAGATTATTAATTGAGAGTTTTTCTTCACTGGATATGTCGTTGTGCATATGCAAATTTTGGCTACTTCAAATCTTCACTGGATAGTTCTATGGTTTTCCGGCGAATGATGTTAGCAAAGAGCACAAATGGTCTCTTGGTGGACTGAACCTGCGACCTTAGATAAGTGACTTTCATCTTTTTTCCTGGACATACCTTTGTCCCCGGGCACAGCTACCGCCTTGGGATTTATCCATTTCCATTGTAAGATAAGTAATTTTAATTTAAAAATATTGATTTTTTTAAAATATTAATAATTTAAAATAATTAAAAACATTAAATTAAGAACATAACTATTGTTTATAGCCCCAAGGGTTAGCTCAATTGGTAAGACCTGCGAACACTCTCTCTGTACGAGTTCGAGCCTTGAGTTCTTAGGGATTAGGCATCCATGAAAAAAAAAACTATTGTTTATAAGTAAAATATTTTATTTTAATATTATTTTCTTAAATGTTTTAGTGTTTTTCCTTTAAATCAATTAATAATAATAATTTGTTTTAATCATGAATAATTTAAAATAATTAGCAAAAATTAACAAAAAAATAATTATTGATGAGTTTCTCTTATTCTAACATATGATATATCATTATTTTGGATTAATTGAAAAATATAAAATTTTAATTAATTAACAAAGAAAAATAAAATACAAAAAAATTGTATTTTAAAATTAATATGGAATATACTTTACTTTAGTTATTTTATTTGAATTTTTATTGATTAAAAAATATTGATTTGATGTTTTTTATTATAATGATTCAAAACATTGAGTAAAAAGAAAAAGAAAAATGACTATGTACATTGAAATTTCAAACTTGTTTAAATTGAGAATTGAAGCAAGATGATATGTTAGATTTCATAGAGTTAGTATTTTAGAGGAGTTAAATGTTGAATAATTTTTTAGATTTGTTTTATAAAATTTGATATGTAATTAAAACCATAATTTAATCTTAGTTGTAATATAATATGAAAGTGGAGATTATTTTATATTTAAAAGGAAGATAGTTTATTTTAATAATAAAAAGGGAACAAAAGAGGTGCCACATGTCTATTATGTTCTCTTTAGTCGACAAACTCATTTATCTCTGTTGACTGTTTCGGTGCACTTGCCTTTCGTTGCCAACCGCTTTTGCTGGACCTTTCTCTCCGATCGTCGAACTCATGTATTTCCTCCGTTCGTTTCGGCGCACTTGGAGTTTCTCTCCGATCAGCGAACTTGCCCTTTTGCACCGATTGTTTCAGCGAACTCGGCTTTCAACGCCGATACGCATCGCCGCAACTCAGCGCGGAGCAACTTCAAGTTTTCCTCCGATCGACGGACTCACCTATCTCTGACGACCATTTCGGTGCACTTGGCTTTCGTCGGTGACCACTTTCGCTAGACTTTTTTCTCCGATCGTCAAACTCACCTATCTCCGCCAATCGTTTCGGCGCACTTGGATTTCGTCGTCGACCGCTTTCGCCAGAGTTTTCTCTTCAAAACGATCGGCATGAGAAGATCGGTGCAATTTATCGACTTACGCCGACGCGTTTCAATTTACAGTCGTAGCAACTCAACAATTTCCGCCAAAATCAACAACTAACCAAGTCATTAGGATCAAACAAGGCATTCTTTCATCATTTCAATAAACCTGTAACAAAATGCTTTCCTCATTTTCTTGTCTTAAAACTCTTCCAACCTTGTGGAACAAAAACTGTGCTAACAGTGTGTATCCTTTACAACTGTAGGTTAGTAGTTGAGGGTCAAGAATCTCTTAAGCATGAGCTTAAACTTACTTTTTAGATAGTTCAACTCCATATAGACTCGATGATGTTTGTTGTGATGCAATTTCCTTGAAATGATTCGTTGAGAACCTATGGTACGACTATTAGAATTTTGAAGGATGACTTGAGGAGGGATATAGATCCTTTAGGCATATATGGATATCTCCCATTCTTGTTGAACTAGTGTTAGATATCTCCTATTTGTATTTGATTCTGAGTTGCCTCACCTTGTTAGCTTTCAGGGTTACTTTGAAAATGTTCTCATACTTAAATTGTGATTTTGTTTTCTGTTTCAATGAACCCAGTATGACCTATTGCCCATAATTTGCCCAAACTACTTTTCTTTCCTTGTGCTCTTTTCCTCTCGGCGTTCCTTTTGCCCCTTTTTTTTCCGCGGAAAAATCACTTTCCTGCTATTCCGAAGAAATCAAGGAAAGCTTGAAATACAATCATTACAATTGGGCTCAACAAGAGCATCATGTCACTTATAAGAATTGAACCTAGGTGGGGAGGGCAACAATCTTTTCTCCCAATTATCCAAGCTACTTTGCCCCTATTGGAGCAAAAGCTAATTATTATTATTAAAAATATATATATATATATGAAAACTATTTAAGCCATTTTGAAAGAAAAAACGTTGAATCACTCATTCCATGGTTAGATTCACTTTATATTTCCTTCGGACATTTCCAAGAAAGTGTACTTTGTCATTGGCTTGCGGCTATAAAAGTGTTTAATCACTCGATTCAAATTTGACTCACTTTGGTTTACTGAATAATGTTCGTCACTTTTAATGCATTAAATTTTAAAAAAGTGTACTCCGTCTCTGGCTTCCAGCTTTTATTGTCGTAAAAGTATTTTATAACTCATTTCAGAATTGACTCACTTTGGATTTTCCTCCGGACATTTCCAACAAAGTATCCTTGTCACTGGCTTCCAGCTTTTGATGCCGTAAAAGCTTCTCAAGCTGACATCAGCCTATGACGCTTTTCAGTGTTGTGAAGTGACTTTATTTATGAAGGGATTATTTCTTGTTGCCTGATTTGCTCCAACCCTATGTTGGAGAAGAACAACAAATCCTCGTAAACACCGTAATACAGTTAAGAAATAATGAAGATAACATGGTCCATTCTTTGACAATCTTCCATCTCCAAACCCGAGAGAACATTCTTTCACAATCTTCCCAACAAACCCCAGCAAATGAATAGTAATTTAGTTTACTCTATAGCTCTATCAGCAAAATTTAGAACACAATAAAAGTAACATAGTCCATTCTTTGATATTAATCTTCCACCTCTAAAATTCAGATAATGAATAGTAATTTAGTCTATTCTATAGATATGTACTCAACACAGTTCAATAGACCATGAAGGTAACGCTACCTGAGTGGCTGCAACTGTGCACTTGTAGTTTATTTCGATTCCACGTGTAAACTTTACTGTCTACGGGTTATTACTTTTTTATCCTCTAAATCCTTACTCAAACCCATCCCAGTATAGAAAACCCTGAATCTCGCTACGAATTTATTTAGTTTAAAAAAAACACATAATTCAATTAGAAAAGCTGAATACTCATGTAAAACGGCCATCTCAACTAACTGATGTAATGTAAATTACATCTACAATATGCCACTTTACAAAAAAGACCACGGACGCTTTCCAGGATGCCACTTAAAGAAAAAGATCACGCCTTCGATAAACATGTGCTGTGTTTCAGAAGACAAAAGATATGGGATCGAAACTTACTAGAGGGAATGTCTGCATTAAAGGACAGTATATACTAGACTTTATATTGAACTCTACCACTGGCGGAGTCGAACTGTAGAATTCAAAATTGTTGAGAGAAAACGAGTACAATTTAGTTTAGCTTCTCAAAATAGCCGGGCTAAAATGAGAAAGACCTTCCAAATTTGATCCCCGGTGGCAATTGTTGAATTACTCCCTTGGCCTTCCACGCTTCGTAAAAAACATCCCATAGCTTCTCTTCCATGAACGCCTCTGCCGACGATCTGCACTGATCCACTATAATCTCCTCCACTTTAAACAGACAGCTCCGAATTACATATGCCAACGAACTCTCAATTACATCCAACATTTCTTCTATGTTGCCCGAACGATTTTTAATGCTTTCGGACAGCCTGTACAAGTTGTTCCCTGCAATCACTGCCTTCCAATTTTTGGAGTCATACCCTGTACTACTTATCAACCCGCCATTTGCCATTTGCTTCCCTCTATCTATGAGTCCCTGGAGTGCTTCTTTGACAGCTTCGATAGTTTTGGCTTCGAAGTTGTTAATGGGAAGAGGCAAACCCAACCACTTGTGCGATTTTTTCAGATTGTGGAATAGTCTGTCCGCTTGCTTACTTACCAGAGCGACTTCTGGATCCGAATTTTCCACGAGCTCCATGATTCCCCATGCTTCACAACAAGCTGTTATACAGTGTTCAACGGTATCGATAGCAGGACCAGCAAGGGGCTTGCCATATTCTTGATAGAATGCAGAGAGTTGGATAATAATAGTGAGCAGTGAAACTACAGTCATCTTTGCAGAGCTCTTCCCCATGTTGAAATCTTCTTCGATTACAAATGGGACCGACCCTTGCCTGGTCGTTTTTTCCAGCAATGAAATGAGTGCCTTGCAATTTTTTCCACGGGATTCTGCCTCAGTCAACCGCACTTTCATCAAGTACTCGATGGAATTTAGATTTGCTATCCATAGTCCCGCGGGATTCTCCCCCGGCATGTACATAAGAGCGTCTAAGTATTTGACGAAGTCGCCATCATTTCCCAGCTCTATTAGTCCACTGCTGTTGTGCAGATTATAAAGCACCGGAAACTTGTGAGAAAACCGACCCATTAAAATCCTCCGCATGTAATGATTAGAAAGAACCATCTCTGAAATTAACCAACAAGTTTTGCTCATGAAAACTAGAAGAATCTGCACATAAAGCAAGACGAGCAGGAGCTTGTACAGCCGAAGTTTCTGGATGAACATTAACAGTAACTTATTCAAAAGACTTGAACTCTTGATTGATTCTACATCCCATTCTATGAATTCTTCATGCAACTCAAGCAGAGCTCTTTTCCAAAAATCCGCAACAACAAAATATTGCTTGAGACTTGAAGCATTCTTACCCATACGTCTTGGGAAGAAGAAAACGGCCGTGAGCCATCTCCAACTGACCATCACCCATCCCACTAAGACGAAAATCCATTGCACGGCGACAGCAATGCTTCGCAACCAATCGTCTCTATACCCCGAGAGTACGAATGTTTTGTACTCAATCCATCCCCATATTGAAAACCCAAGGCAAAACACAACGCAAATTGTGACGAGGAAAGCAATGGAAGAGCTCAGAACCGATCGGGCGATGATGTAGTCAGGTGGGCAGGTCCGTGCCGTGATCCATGACCGCACTGCTTGCTCTTCAAATGCTTTCCAGGAAACCACTGATCGGGGGTTTCGGTACTCTGATCGGGATAAGAGCACGGGAATTCTCTGAGCCACGACCTCGTGAATGCTTTTGCTGGCCAAAGCGACACAGCCGAGAAAGAGGACGAGAAGCCCGATCGAAGCGAAAATGATTATATTAGTACCCAAATACAAAACCGTGAACAAATCCATGTCGCCATATACGATGAAGATGAAAATCTCGTAACAGAGGTGAATGAGGACACCCGTGGCAGTGATAGACAAGGCTATCATGTTGCTCCACACGTTCTGGTCGCGCGAACGGGCGACGTCGGGCAACATATTTCCTATGAAGACACACGTGACATCCCTTCCGCTGAGTGCCAGGAACAGGTTATTCCCCATCAATTGCATCATTTTATCTAGGGAATCTTGGTTGAGCTTCTGTGAGTCTGAAATGTTCACAGCGGGGTGGGAGAGCAATCCGAGCAACTGAAGACTGAGAGCTCCCAAGACGAGAGAGTTCCCCCGAATCCAATGGGTTTTCTTGCACCTTGAATGCCATGCGTCTAGACCGAGAAGTAGCAACAGAGCGGCCGAGCCAAGCAACAAGCCCAACAGAATCGCCGTGTCAGCAAATGTAGGGAGGTCAGCCAAAGGGATTGGTGGTGAGGTATAGTCAGTGTTTTCCATGCTATATTCCACACTAGTAAGTAACCAGCACTAGTCGAAAGCTAGAAATCCCAGATCAGTCGAAAGCTGGAAGTTTATAAATATTCTTCTTCTCTACAAGATGCGTCTTTTAATTTTCCAAACTTCCTCCGCCTGCGTGGGAGTTGTGGTGATCAGCAGAGTTCATACGCGTCTTTTACTTTTCAAATTTCCTCTCTTTGTGACAGACGTGGTGATGTGATTGAATGCTTCTGTTGAGGTAGTGATTGAGATTCCAATGTTTAATGGAAATGGAAGAAATTTCAATAAAAGGTGTGGTCGTGTGACTCGTTTTAAACACCAAATTGATCAAAGAATTGAGACCAATTGGTGTTGTCCTACTGGTGGTCTTCACAGTACGAACGCGTCTACTACTTTTCCAACCTTTGTGACCGATGTGGTGACGATATAAATTAAAATATAAATAAATAAATGTAAATGTGAGTTCCTTAAATTAAAATATAAATAAATAAATGTGAGTTCGTTAAATTGTTTGTAATGTTTTGACGTTAATATTTAATATCATTAATATATTAACTACTTTGGATAATATCACAAAAACAAAGAGTCTGTGGACAACTGCCACTGTTTACCCACTCAAAATCGGAACGCTCGAGCGATTGCGACTTGGAAAAAATGCCTTTGAGAAGTGAAGGGAGGCCAAATTCGAAGCTCAATGAGAGAGATTTCGTCTTGCAAGGAGGATTGGAAAGGTAAGCATCCAAATCCTTGTCTCATTTCATCATTAAAAATATGAATTTTTATGTTGCACTAAATTAAAAATCTTTGTAAATGAAATTTTAAAATTCAATTCCCTTAATGAATTTTACATCCACCCACGTAATAAGGTAATTCCTCCCTACTATCAATCCCTTTAATGAATTTTACATCCACCCAAGCAATAAGGCATTTGAATCCCAACACCAACTTTTCTTCAATATTTTTTCACATCTATTGCAAATTCGAAAAAAAAAAACCATCCACCATTTGGCTAGGAGGAGGAACTATGGACTATAACCTAGGCTTGGTTTCTAGACTTGACTCAACCAAACCCTATGCTTTTTTCCCACACATTCTTTTACCCTAAAAATGTCCAACCAATGCTTGTGAAGCCAACCCAATGGCATAATGGATTTTACATCATCCCCCAAACCCCAAAGGACTAGGTTCCCCTCCTTTGCAGACACATCGCTTACTTTGTTGCTAAGATGAACTACCACATCTTTTTTGACCTCCTTCACCACCAAGACACTCAATCCATGGTTTTGGGTCTTCATACCTAGCAACCGATAAGAGATTTACTTCATGGATAAAGCGTAGATTGACCCTCACATTCAAAATATTTCCCCTTCTTAATGATGCAGAGGACTTCACCACCAAATCTTCCTCATCATACACTAAATTTTGAGCAAGGAAAGGGCCACGAACATGAAATGAATTAGATACAAAAGAGAAATTTATGAAGGTAGAGTATGACGAATAACATCTTCCCCAATACCTCGGCTCTAGAAAAATGTACATAACGTGCTTTTAAGGCCCCCATTGTCTCGATCCTTCATTAATAATTGAATGAGGAGCTCTCCACCATTGATCATTAATCGATTTACATGTAGTTGATCCTCACCTTCCACTTTGGTTTACATGTAGTTGTTCTTATAGTATTTTGAGATGATATTTATGTTTGTAATGTATTCGTTCTTGCACAAAGTTTGTACATTTTTCATTTTTGAGAGATGCCATTATCGCACACGTATACGTTTTTTTATTGTTTGATTGCAGTGACAACCATGGATGCACATCTAGACATCCAAAGAGAAATTGAGAGGCTCAGAGAAATTTGAGCCTCGATAACTATTGTTGATGATAGGCATCGTATGCTTGCATTCAATTTGGATGCAATGATAGAAACATTTAGTAGGTCTAATGGTGCACTACAAGATATTGCTATATTCAGAGAAAGAAAGAGGCACCAATATGCTAATGGAATTAGCTACAAAGAAGTTAAGAAGTTGAAAATAACAAAACAACATATGTTTATCCTATTTAGAGATCCATAGACGGGTGAAATCCCAAATGCAAACAAAAGGCATATTTATATCGAGTGGTGTACATATAAACCATTCATAGATAATTGGATGGACCAATGGTACATGGTGTTTGATGTACCACCACATAACAACAGGGGAATGCCTCTATATTTTCTGAGAAAGATGTACGTGGAATTTTTTTTTGGGAAGCATGTTAATTATTTTGATATCTTGGAGTACTAGGGCGTTTGGATGGGGATGCCTCAACAACATCCCAAAGTGAGGCACATAGATCCCAATCGCCTAGTAGCTCCACCTCGCAGGTAGCTACCCAGGCCAAATGTTCCGCCTGCACATCTGTTGGTCCCAGAGACGTAGGAGTCATTCCTACTATTGGCACATGAGGTTGTTCTCCATAACACGTATATTCAAGGTGTGTACCAGGAAAGGCCATCAAAGCCACCATCTATGGGTGTAGTAGAGCCACCACCTCCCGGTGGGGTAGAGCCACCACCTTCCAATGGTCGAGGAGCATCTAGTAGTGGCACTAGACCTACACATCATGAGCACAGCCAAGAGCCCCACCCATGCACAGTATGCGACCATCCTTGCTTTGGTCATGTCCAAACAAATGATACCTTTACTGGGTATTTTACACAGGTAAGTAAATGGTTAACAATTTAGTGTCATTTGTAAATTATTTTTCCTTACTATACACATATATAGATTGCTAATATTTTTAATGATTTTAAAACTTGTAGTTGCTACAAGAAGGGCACGAGGATGAAGACCTTTCCACTGATGATGCAGAGCATAGTCCAGAGGCTCATGCACCAACACCATCCGATGTAGAAAATGTTGTCATACTTTCAATGACAACAACTCACACTGAGGTAACTATTTCAACATGACATTATTTTAATACATGATTAAATTGTTAACAATTTAATGTCGTTTGTAAATTGTTTTTCCTTACTATACACATATATAGATTGTTAATATTTTTAATGATTTTGAAACTTGTAGTTGCTACAAGAAGGGCATGAGGGGAAAAAGGTTCATGCAACAAAACCTTCTGATGTACAAAATGTTGTTGTACCTTCAGTGACAACAACTCATGCTGAGGTAACTATTTCAACATAACATTATTTTAATACATGAATAAATGGTTAACAATTTAGTGTCATTTTAAATTATTTTTCCTTACTATACACATATATATATTGCTAATATTTTTAATGATTTTAAAACTTGTAGTTGCTACAAGAAGGGCATGAGGGGCAAGAGGCTCATGTAGCAGAACCTTCCGATGTACAAGATGTTGTCATACCTTCAGTGACAACAACTCACGCTGAGGTAACTATTTTAATATGACATTATTTTAATACATGTTAGTTTGTTATCACATGTTACTTAATTAATGCTACACGATCTAATATTTACAATTTTCTAAATTGTAGGTTGTAGATCCCCATCAGAGGGAAATGATTTCATCTAGTGAGCTCCCCCCTGGTGGGAATACAACCGATAGCATGCCCATAGAGACACAACAGGTGGCACAACGTTTCTTAGAAATGCTTGAAGTATACATTACATCAGTATGTATTTAATCATTGTCAGTTTGTTAATACATGCTATTTCATTAACCAATACATTTCTAACACGTCAGTAATTGGTGATTGTAGCCACCAACCTCTATACTTATGAGGAAGTCAGCAGTTGGATCTCCTCGTAGACCAAATGTGCAAAAGGGACAAGTGTATAAGAGAGGCTCCACTCCTAGAAAGGGTGTGGATGTCCTGTATAGCAGACACATGAGATATCCATCTACCCTTCACCTAACAAGGTTCATTGATGTTGTAGTTAGTCCCACATTTGTAAAAGCCACAAGTCATACAGAGGTAACTATTTTAACAATCACAATGCATAGTATTTAACCATGTTACTATATTGTTTATTCATGCATGTCTAACTATTTCCCCATTTGGTGATTGTAGCCATTAGAGACAGAAGTGCCCAACCCCTCTGCTCAATCCATGGTTTTGACCAGGTCTCCTCTTGTGGTGAGATGTTCATTAATGACCAAGTTTTTTTTATTCAATTTACCCAAACATGTTGATCAATGTTGAATTGTTGAATTAATTGAGATATGATCTTTTATTTGCAGAGCACAACTATAGAGAGGTCTTCCATGAGCACACCGCAGACATCTATACCCCATGAGGATTTGGTGAGTGTTTGTCATAAATAATTTGGCCATAAGTTAATTTTTTAAGTTTGTTAATGGTAGGGTATTAGTGCAGTTATTTGATAAAAATAATGATATTTTTTTTGCAGACTCTTGAGATGCAGAGCGATACCAGGAAGATGGTCGATAGAGGAAAGTCGGGGAAAAACAAGCAAAAGATTGATATTTGATGTTGCATAGTCTTGTATATATGTATTTTGACATACATGTACACATTGTTCAATTAGAGGAAAATTGGGGTCTAAAATGGGCCTTATAAGAAAACGTGTCATGGATGAGCGTGCGATGAGTAAGATCTTTTAAACAATAGAATTTTAGTATTTTGGTCAACCATTATGGTTGAGTTGAACAATAACTAACTTCATATAACACTCACCTTAGTTAAGATTTTGAAAAGTTCATATCGAAATATTTCGAGTGTATTGGATGAATCGGTCTTTGTCAAAGTCATGCATTGTACTTCTACTAAGGAAATGTGGGACAAGCTCAAGACCATCTACGGAGGTGACAAAAAGGTCAAAGAAGCCAAACTCCAAACCTATAGAGGACAATTCGAACATCTAAAGATGAAGGATGACAAGGACATTGCAACCTATTTTCTTTGAATTGATGAACTTGTAAATACTATCAGAGGCCTGGGTGAAAAGACTAAAGAATCATTTGTTGTTCAAAAGATACTAAGAACGCTTCCCAACATATTCAATCCTAAAATCTTAGCCTTGGAAAAAAGGACTGACTTGGATACCATGACAGTAGACCAGCTACAGGGGACACTTATGGCTTATGAAATGAGATTAGAGGATGAAGACTCACCTAGAAAAGAAGCAGCCTTTAAAGTTTCCTCCAAGAAAGCAATGAAAGACAAACAAGCCAAGAAGGGCAATTCATAAATAAAATCCAAATGAAAGACAACATACCACTTCAACTGCAGTGACAATTCAGACGATGAGGAGACATCAAACTTCGTAAGAAATCTCAAAAGAGGCACAGGTAAGTACAAAGGTAAGTTACCTGTTAAGTGTTTCTCATGCGGTAAATAGGTCACTTTGCTTCAAAATGTCCCTATGCAAAAGACTCTGATAGTGATGATAGTTTCAAGAAACATAAAAAATACAGGAACTTCAAAGGAAATAAAAATGGAAGGTATGCAAAGAAAAAAAGTCTCTACTCTAAAAGAAACACCAGCTCATCAGATGAAGATTTTGACAGTGACTCAGATAGTGATAGTGATTCGGACAATAGTAGTGATAACGAATAAAAAAGGGTACTCTTCATGGCTGTTGATTCAAAAGATTAAGATGAGATCTCAGAAAACAAAGAAGAATCCGATTCAGAAGGTGAAGTAGACCTTGAGGAAGAATTGATAAGTGCTTTGAAAGAGCTGAGAAGAAAAAGGAAAAAGAATAAACTACTTAAAGGGGAGCTACATGAGTTACGAGAAAGACCTAAAATATCTGAAGAAGTAGATCAACTCATTCAAAGTCTAACTATTCATTTAGAAGAAGCTAAAAGAATTCAAGACAATCTCAGAAAACAACTAGAAGAAAGTATGAATCAAAGTGAGAGACTAATGGGGGAGATAGTGACTTTAAGAACTCAACTACAAAAGAAAAATGTGAGTCAAGGCTATGACAATAGTTCCAAGATACTTGATCAAATCATCAGTAATCCAAATCGATACCTCGACAGACCAGGTCTTGGTTATAAGAAGCATAATGATGAAGGTTCAAGTTCCAAGCCAACTGAAGATAAACCAGAAGTTATTAAGGACTCTATCATCCAGGAAGTACCGATATATCATCCAAAACAACAACCGGAACATGCTCCAATTGAAAATCGACATGTTAAATTGACAGCACCTCTAAGAAGACCATTTCAACCTAGACAACCAACCTCAGAATGGAATCCAGTTGAAAATCGAAGTTTCAGATGGGAAACACCTCCAAGAAGACCATTTGTTCCCAGGTATGAATATCCGTTTTATGGTTATTGCTTTTCTTGCGGAATATTTGGGCATAAAGCTATGAATTGTTTAAAAGGAAGATATGCAAAAAACAAAAACAGGTATGAAAATTCTAGATGGCAATGAAACAACAACATTTTTCTCCTTTGGATTCTGAAGTCGAATTCCAGAAATGCAACAACTTCGGGCATATAGCCAGGAATTGCAGAATGACAGTCCCTCCTATAGGCATTAAACATGTATCAACCAATCAAACGAGTGACCAATGAAAAGTATGGATAAGACAAAAGAACAATCCGAATATTCATGAATGTGGGATAGCTCTTCAGGCTCAAGCTCAAACCGGTAGCAGCAAATGGTATGTTGACAATGGTTGTTCTAGGCATATGATAGGTAACAAAGGTGCTTTCATTTTTCTTGAAAAAGATAAAGGATCTGTCTCTTTTGGAAATAACAAATCAACAAAAGTTGTTGGAAAAGGTACAGTAAATCTTGGTGGCAAAGATACAGGAGCAGAAAATGTGTTGTTTTTCTGCTCATACCTTTTCTAATTAATGAATCAAGAGACAATATACTACTAGATATACTCCATAGCATAATGGAGTGGTAGAAACGAAGAATCAAACCATTATGAATATTGCTCGAAGTGTGCTAAAGGAAAAGAATCTATCAAATTCTTATTGGGGAGAAGCAGTTTCTTGTTTAGTGTATATCCTGAATAAAAGTCCAACAAATAGTACGTAAGATAGAGTTCATGAAGAAGCTTGGAGTGGTAGGAATTATAGTGTTTCACATATGATGATTCTTGGGTGTGTGGTTTATGCGGGCATGTACCTAAACAGTTAAGGTAGAAGCTTGATTATAGAAGTGAAAAGTGTATCCTCATTAGGTACAATGATGATTCTAAAGCATATAGGCTCTAGAATCCCATCACCAAGAAATGTGTAATCAATAGAGATGTTGAATTTAAGAACAATATTGGGATGGAAGTATTGATAAAAATGTTTTAGGGGGGGTTACATTTAGTCAATAGGATTATGATATAGTTGAGAATCAAGTTCAAGGTGGAAAATAAAACCCACAGTTGTCTACATCTACTACAAATACACCTAGAAAGTCGACACTTGGTGCTAGAACAACATGTTTTACAATGCCCAAAACTTAGGAGCATGGAGAACCATCCAATAATGGAAGGAAACAAACTACATGATTAGAAGTAAGTAGTGATTCCAATCCCACTCTTGCTACAATAAGAAGTGGAATTAAAGGTTAGAAGACTAGAAGTTTAGGAGATTGTATGAACAAGAATATGAAGTAGATCAATTTACGATTTGTTTTCTAATTGCATATGACCCTGTAAATTTTGAAGAAGCTATTAAAGAGGAAGTTTTGGTGAAAGCTATGGATAGATAAATTGAATCCATAGAAAGAAATAACACTTGGGAACTTGTATATTTACCAAAAGATAAGGATTGTATAGGAGTGAAGTGGATCTACAAGACCAAGTTGAATGTTGTAGGTGAGATTGATAAGCACAAGGCTAGGCTTGTGGCTCAGGGGTTTCAATCAACATCTTATTATTGATTAAAATGTTCAAAACTTTTGCACCTGTAGCTGGAATTGATACTATGAGAATGGTTTTGGCCATTGCAGGATAGGAAAAATGGAATGATGATCTTTAATAAGTAGGAAATTTGCATGCAAGTGTAGATTTTTAAGTTCTTAAAACCTAATTATGGAGAAATTTTAAATGAAATGTAGATATACGATTGTAAATATGAAAAAAACATGACCATAAAGGAAACACCAAGTTGATAATGGATTTCTCCCAATATGGGTTACACCTCTGAGTCCTCTTCCAATGGGTAACTAATCTATTATGTGGTGCAAATGCTGAAATACACCAACTATAGTATCTAACTTGCAAAATACATTCCCTCAATGTTGTTAAGAAGGATTAGAAATCCCTACAAGATCCATCTCACTCTCGAAATCCTCAAAGAGTGGCTAAAACTCCCTCTCTTACAATCTACAAATAATAATAACAGGTCAAAAAAATTATTCCCATTACACTTCAAAACAATAGAGATTGGACTTGCTAGTTTAAGCATTGTGTCTGACACAAATAGGATTCAACCCTCAAGTCTTTATTCTTCCTTTTGGGTCTCATCCTGTACACAAAAAAATTCCTGCAACAAATATAACTAGCTATACCTCATTCTCCACTTGTGGAAATTTTGCGTAGTGACAAAGAAATTTGTATTATATAAGGTGAGTTCGAAGATTCAATCCCGTTCAACCTATCATTTCATATATATACCGATAATATCAAAATGTTAAACCAAGGTGTCTCGAACAATAACCGTGTGGTGAGGAATTAGTTGGATCATTGAGCAACTAGCAGATCAGTCAAGGGTTTGGCCTCGAATTTTATGTTGACTATCCAATGTTTACAGTTCAATATAACTAATTAACTATATGTGTTAAGTTACATCTGTGGGCGTTTTGGAAATGGCATTACATTAGCATTGGAGGAGTTAGGGGTTCAACTACCGTCAACCACTTTGTCCACCCAACCACTCGGAAAATAAAATTCAAATAGAAGATATGCATTATCCATATTAAGGATTGATCACAGATGTTTTGATTAAGACGTTGGCTTGGTATCTGAGAGGTCTAGAGATCGATCCCACTTAGTGTGCTTGAACCATAATTTTATAATCTTAGCCCAACTGGGCCAATCAGAGCCTGCCATGTGGTGTCCTCTCATTGGTCCACCGCAACAAAACCATGCTTCCACCTATACATCCATGCCTTCACATACCTTCCACATGTCGACTAAGGGTGATTCCACATCATCATTTGTACTTCCACATGGAAATCTATGATGATTCCATGTGGCACTCCTGCAAATTTTTAACTGTTGGCGAAAAATTTTAGAACATGATTACTTCTTCATACAACATCTTTCTGAGCCCATTCAAGAGTCGTTGAAAATATCTCAATGAGATATACATAATGTATTTATTTATTTTAGCATTTGAGACTATGAATTTTGATCATTTTTATGAGGATCCTCCTGGATCAATCCTCCCCACTAGAAGCTATTAGACCACCAAAAGTTTGGTTCTTTAAGCATCAAGTAGGTGACAATACAACTCCCTCACGTTTCCAATTTCCATCCATTTTTCTTTATTTGGATGCATTCCCTTTATCCCCACACGAATATATTCAACATCTCTTGTTCGTGAGATTCTCACCTTCCTGTTAAGAAAAACATATTCCTGCAACTTATTAAGATATTCAAGAGAAAAATCGTCAACATAAGGAACTTGAACATTCTCCTCCTGATCCATAATAATAGGAGGTTCATATATTTCAAGCTTTCAACATTCACCATGAAATACATATGCATATGTGGAGGTAAATCTAATCAGAAATCATTATTACCAATCTTCTCCAAAACCACAAATGGACCATACCTTATTGGTTTGATTTGTTTACCTTAACCTTCCATATGTTCCTTAATGATATACAACCAAACTTGATCACCAACTTAAAACTGATGATCCACCCAATGCTTGTCATGCTTAGCCTTGTACTTGGATTGACTATTTTCCAATTTTTGTTGTATAACTCGATGAACTAATTGGATTTTCTGAATGAACTTCATGGCTTTGTCTGCATCATCATGTCCATTTGCAACAAATTCTTTCTCAAAGACAAAGTACAAATGAGATTTAAGAAAATTCCCAAAACATGTTTCAAAAGGAGATATTTTAGTAGAATAATTCATGGAACAGTTATAGGAATGTTGTATTTTCTTAGGATGCTTGTTACAATAACCCTAAAGGAGATGTACCACTGCTTTGTTCACCGCCTCTATTTGTCCATCAATATGTGGATGAACATTTGTGCTCTTTTTAACCTTGGTGTCCATTAGTCCCCATAAAGTGGACCAAAACTCTCCACCAAAAATGACTAGTCCCAATCTAAAATAATAGATGCGGGTAACCCAAAAATTTTGGAAGAACATATGTGAAGTCTTATCTATTGTTACTTGCTTCTTACATGGTATTAATATACACATTTTGGTAAACCTATCCAGTACCACATACAAAAAATCATGACCTTTTATAGACATAGGAAAACCTCCTAGAAAATCTATTGACACACTTTCCCATGAAGGAGAGGGTATAGGAAGTGGTGTATATAAACCAAAATTTCTATTGCTTGGTTTGAAAGTAGCACATAACACACAACCCCTTAAATATTTGGACACATATTCATACATACAGGCCCAATAACACTACCATTTCAAGTAGGCTACAATTTTCCTACACTAAAATGGCTAGAGATAAGAGAAGTGTGGGCTTCTCGAATTAAATGCACTCTTTCATCTTGCAGAATGCACAATTTTCCAAGATGATATAGCAATTTGTTGCGAACATGATAATCTAACTCTTCGAACTGAGATCGATGGGTTAGTGCTTTATATACATCCTTGAAATCTTCATCTCTACCATATTGTTCAACAGAAAGTTCATGTGCTAAATAACTATGATGCAAAATAATGGATTCATTCAAAGAAGGCCTTGATAACCTATCATCAACTTTGTTATTTATACATTTCTTATACTTGATGACCAAATGGAATTGCTACAACAATACTATCCATCGAAATTTCCTTGACCGTTGTAGCTTTGTTTGAGATTGAAGGCACTTAAGAGGCTGATGATATGTATGTATGATTGTCTCCTTTCCCATCAAGTAATGTTTCTACTTCTTCACACTTTGAACCAAATCATATAATTATTTGTCAATATAGGTTGGATAATTAATTATAGCTTGTGAAAAGGTTTCGGAATGGTAACAAATTGGCTTCCTTATTTGCATTAACACTTCTCCCATGGCATAGCCACTCGCATCGGTCTCAATTTCAAATGGTTGATGTAGATTTGGAAATGCTAGCATTGGTGTTGTGTTGATATTTTATTTCAAAGTGTTGAAGGAATTTGTTGCTTGCCTCCACACTGAAAGACTTGCTTGGTACTTTTCAAAGCATGTAAAGGAGATGCAATAAATGAAAAGTTAGCAATAAACTTCCTCCAATATTGAACTGCTCCCAAGAAGATTCTAACTTCAATTACATTATTAGGCTTAGGTCATTTGATGACATTGAAATCAATTTTAGAGGGATCTATATTCAATTCATCACCCCCTATAATATATCCCAAATAAACTAAATATGTTTTACCATATTCACATTTAGGCATCTTTAGATACAACTTCTCCCTTTTCAAAACATCTAAAACTAGGCTTTACATGTTCAACCTAATCTTCCCAAGTTTTACTGAAAAATAAGAATATCATCTAAGTAGACTATCACAAAATATCTATGAATAGTATAAATACATCATTCATGACTTGTATGAACGCAGTAGGAGACTTACAAAGCCCAAAGGAAATCACTACCATTCAAATAGACCTTGCTTTGTTTTAAAAGTAGATTTCCAAATATCTCCTTTAGAGATCCTTACTTGATGATAACCACTTCTTACGTCTAACTTAGTAAAATAAATTACATTCTTTAATTGATCTAACAAATCATCAATACAAGGAATCCTGGGTAATGATTTTTCACTCTAATTTTGTTCAAAGCTCGGAAATCCTCACACATTCTCCATGTTCCATCTTTTTTTGGTACCAACACAATAGGTGATCCACATGGAGAAGTACTTGGTCGGATGAATCCTTTCTCGATCAACTCTTCTACCTGTTTTTTAATTTCTTCATTCTTGATAACTGATTACCTATATGAACCAATGTTAGGTAGAGGAGCATCTTGCTGCAAATCGATCTCATGCTGGATCTCTCTCTTAGGAGGTAATCCTTCAGGTTCTTGTAATACTTCATCAAAATTAGAAACAATTTTGAATAATTCATCTTTATGTGAAGGATCACAAACTTTGAAAGCATCAAATCTATCACTATCTTTAGCTTTTGCAATCATGAGAGAAAATTTTTTGCTAGCATTCACAAGCCTCTTCATCCGCCCTGCAGAAACAAGAGAATATTTGTTTTCATGTGACGAGATCTCACAATGAATTCCACTCCATCCTTGACAAGGTGGTTCTTGTTCTCCTCCCTGTAGAAAACTACTTTCCTATCATACAAATATGGACTCCCTAACACAATCCCACATATTTCAAGTGGAATCACATCCAACTCTACCTCATTTGTAAATTTGTCAGTAATTTTAAGTCGAAGCTTACATTGTTTAAACACATGCAATTGAGGATTTTCATGTACCCATACTAATGGATAAGGTTTTGGATGTGGTTTAGTCTCCGATCCTAATTTATTAACATTATCTTCAGAGATAATATTCGATTGAGATACACTATCAAACAAAGTATCCACCTTTGTGTGCTTTGCAATGACCCTAACATGGAATAGTTCACTTTATTTTCGTTCATCAATATTAAATTTAGATTTAGAAGAAGGAATACAAGAGCTATAACTTGCAATAGAAGTTTTACCTTGAATTCCCATGGCCGTGATTTTAGTTTCATCACCTGAGTCAGATCCCAAACCTTATTGGATGGTTGTAGCAATATTCTTCTCACCTTTCTTCTTCCCAAATTTCTTTGGTTTCAATTTAGGATGAAGCTTCCAACATCTAGATTCATCATGGCCCTCCTTCTTGGAATAATTACAAAAAAAAATTTCACCTTCTTTTCTCACGGTAGTTGTTCTCTTACCTTTCCCTTTCCCTTTAGATTTGCTTTATGCAGGATTGAATGGCTTCTTGAAAAAATGATCAAGGGTATTATTCCCCATGGATTCCACATGTGTAGATTGGACACATACTCCAACAAGGTTATAGGAGTTAAACATGAGTATAGTATGCCTTAAATATGAATGTAACCCATCAATGTATTTGAGAAATGTCTCTTTTGTATGTAGTGGAATACCCAAAGCCAATGCTTTCTTCCTAAATTCTTGTGTATACTCTTCCACATGCTGACCTTTAGATTGACTTAAATTTGCTAGTCCATGATAGCTTGTTGCATATGGTCTAATGGATAGAATTGTTTCTTCAATGCAGATGTAAAATCAAATGAGGAAGTAGTAACTTTACCTTTTGTACGGAGATCACCCTAAGTCCTACGCTCCCACCATGTCAAGGTTGTACCTTCCATACGAAGAGTATCAAGATGGACCTTTGCAACCTCATCCACAATTTTCTAGATTCTACAATACACTTCAATATGTCTAAGCCAATTATCCAACTTCTCTACATTCTTTTCATTGTTATACACAGGAAATTCAAATTTAACATCAAGCTTTAATAAAGGCATGTTAGGGTCATATTTTGTAGGTTTTTTCTTCCATGCATCAGAAGAAGAACTAGAACTAGAAGATGGTGGTGGAGATGGTAGAGGTTTAGGAGGGTCACCACAACCTCCTTCTCCTTTACCTTCTTCAACTTTCACTGAAGGTCCATCTTCCTCAAATATCTTACGATCTTTGTATAGTTCTTCAACCATAGTCTTCATGGACATGAAAGCTTGAGAAAAATTGCTTCCGATACTAAAGGAGTATCTCCTTTATATTTTAGTGATGAAATGTCTATCTTGCACCAATTTTTAGATCACCTTCTTTGAATGTTCCTTCGCCAAGCTTAGTCTTAGAACGAGTTAACATTCACACTCACAAATTCCTGTTACAAGCTACTCTAACACCAGACTTGATCCATAATCAGTAGGAAATTTGCATGTAAATGTAAATTTTTAAGTTCTTAAAACTTAATTATGGATAAATTTTAAATGAAATGTAGATATGTGATTGTAAATATGAAAACAACATGACCATGAAGGAAACACGAAGCCGATAACAGAGTTTGCTCAATATGGGTTTCATCTCTAGGTCCTCTTCCAATGAATAACCAATTTATTATGTGGTTCAAATGCTCAAATACACCAAATATAGTCTCCAACTTGCAAAATACATGCCTTCAATCCTATAAAGAAGGATTAGGAATCCCTACAAGATCGCTCTCTCTCGAAATCCTCCAAGAGTTGCTAAAATGTCCTCTTTTACAATATGCAAATAATAATAACAGGTCAAAAACAAATTCTTCCATTACATTTCACAAAAACAGATCTCGGAATCTGCCACAAATAGCATTCAACCCTTAAGTCCTTATTATGCCTTTTGGGTCTTGACCTGTACACAGAACATTTCCTATAACAAATATAACTTGTTATTCCTCATTCTCCACTCATGTAGATCTCACGCACTAATCGAATAACTTTGTATTATATAAGGTGAGGTCGAGGGTCCAAGCCCATTCAACCTATCATTTTAGATCTATAATGAAAATCTCAAAACGATAAACCAAGGTGTCCCAAACAATAAACATGCAGTGGTGCATTAGTTGGATCATTGAGCAACTAGAAGATCGGTTGGGGTTTGACCCCAACTTTTATGTCAAATATCCAACATTTACACTTCCAATAGAAGTGGGTAAATATATGCGATAAGCGCATCCATGGGCATGTTGACAAAGGCATTGGATTAGCGCCGGAGGGGTTAGGGGCTCAAATCAACGACCTCTTTTTCTTCCCAAGTTCAGGCTTCAAATTTGAAGCCTTCAGGGCCCTTCAGAGGCGATTTTACACATCATAGAAGACCACTTCAAATTTTACCATGCAAAAAAAAATTAATTTCATGGTAAGCCCTTCAATAATTAAATTAACCACCACTATTTAAAATTTCAACAGAAGGGTAGCTTCAAATTTCACCCATTGACAGTTTTCAGTGGGAAATCGGGAATGGGGCTACTAACTAGGTGACTTCGGAGTGAGACTCGGTTACTCTCCAATATCCACGTGTTCGATCATCGATGGATCATGCCAAACCATTGAGCCTCTAATAATATCATTGACCAGCTTACGTGAATGGGCTTACACTGTGTAACCCATGGCTTGAACGCTTCTAAGTTCTCATGTTGCAGCGAGCGCTTACGTGTTTAACACATTAATGACAACAACAACTTTATTAAACATGGTTGGTGGCTCATACATGTTGTTGGAAGCGGGCTTACCAAGTTACCAGTTATCACATACCAATTCGTGAATTTTGACTCCGTGAGTTAATTGAGTATTCAATGTATAATATATTATGCTAATGTGCCCCGAATTTGGCATTTCAGACAAAATCCACAATCCAGAAACTTCTTGTAATGTTGTAGGTTGTTGCTTCCGCTCGTGGCCCCTACCCACAACCCTGTGTTTTCTTTGTTGTATCAAGTTAACCCTACCGTCTACAGTTCCCAACCTCATACCCTGTGTTTTTTTTGTTGTATCAAGTCAATCTTGAGGCTTCTGAGTCCCTCCTTGTGTTTTCTTTTTTGTATCAAGTCAATGCTCAAATTCCATGCTTCCATGGCTCTGACCATCAATATATAATATTATAGGAATACAAACAAGCTTTTTCTTATACCCCTACTCCACTGTGGTCGAGCTACTTCCAAGTTCCACCTACCCTATCTCCTCCTGTCCTCCAGGAGAGTTTGCAAAGCAAAGCTGCCAATGCTAGCCTGCCATAAACATATATAAAGAAATTCATTTTCTTTGAGGAGCTCAACTTCAAGGCTAACTGGATTGCTGACATCCTATGAATTTAAAGGTATGTACATCATTTTATCCATTCATGATCCCATCAATTATTTAAAAATTTGTTATTTGATTAAAATTCTGTAACTTCAAAGTTCAAACACAATATTATTATTTGTCTGAAATTTTGTTACTTCAAATGGGCCTTGAAGGATTCAAATTTGAATCCTGGACCCGAAAGTGGGTTTGTCACAAATATTCGTCTTATTTAGAAAGACATTTATCAATTCCCAACTGTAGCAATAACAAAAATTGCTTCTTTCTTCATATGTTCTATGTATATGCATATGATTCCATGTGCTCCTTGCCTTGCCCTATTTTCCATTGTCGCTTGATCGAAGCTCTTGAGAATTTAGCTTCCCTTTAACTTTTCTAAAATGGAGGGGACAAGGAAGAACATTGTTTTCACTCTGAAACCAAGTGCTTCCCCATGCATCTTCCACTAGCCACGGTTGCAGCCCTATGGGAAACAAGTGTGCGCACTACGCGCCCAAGCTTTACCAAAAAGACTCAGGATTTGGGGAAGTTCCCACTCTGCCAACCTCCATGCATCTAGTTAATGAGTCAGATCAAGAATCCAGACTTTGTATCTAAAACTGTATTGCATGAGCTATTTTCCCCAATTGCTCAATCGTCGAATCGACACCTTCCTCTAGTACACGGTTTAAGATTCTTGGTATTTATTAATATGAAGACCACCGATGCTACTACACTTACAATCCCAACTAGCTATCAAATTTCAATATGATTGAGAATATGTAACAACATCTGATGAAGGACAATGTTGAAAGCTGGCAATTTTCTTAGAACGCCCAGTGCTCACTCTTGCGTTTGACTGTACGAACTGGGACAAAAATGTTTTTGTAATCTTGATTTTTAGAACGACAGTGCTACTTTACCTTTTGATTTTGTTGCCCTTATCGGCTGGCCTGGAATAGAACAGGAACTTCAACCATCTATGCATCTCCTCTCTACTTGGTCTACCTACATTTTACGTATGCTTCACAACCCATCCTCTACTCCATCATACCACAGAGTTAGTATGTATAACAAGATCTATGGGGAGGGCTATAAAGAAGAAACATCCAGGGTCCTTAATAAGCTATTGAGAACAAAAGTTGCTTGGAGTCGGATAGTTCTCTTTGCTCAAACCATAACATAGCATGTAACGTGTAAGGAGCGCTTAAACTTATTCTATCCCAAGTAAGTGTGGCATTCATAATGTTGAATGAAAAATTAAAACATATATTGTTGTCATTGGCATTCAATTCTACCGTAGGGTACACAACTAGAGTGACAAAAGAAACTTGCTATTAGTTTTCAATCCAATCCAACTTCTTTCTTGAGTTGTTCTCTCTAATAGACTTGCATGAAGGAGGATTACAAATGGCATAGGCAATGCAGTTGTTTGATAGAGGTGCATGAAAGTGAATTATGGTCCTCAATTCAACAAAGTAAACAAAAAGTTACCATTCAGATTCTTTCCCTTCACCTTTTTTATTGCCTTTCTGCATACATCTCTATTGTTCACTAATTTAGCAGCAGATGTAGACCAGACTCAACGTCCAATGTTTTTGGCTTTTGAAACAATTTCTTCCTTTTTTTGCTTACATTATTATTTTTTCCATTGTTAAGTAGGCTATATTTTATGTAGGCTAGAATTTATATTAGTTTGAAGAACACTAATGACTTACAAAGATTGAAATTTTCCAAGAATAAGCATCACATTGCTTTTAGAAGAGTTGAAGAACCCAATTCTTGATCGAGCTTGTATTATTCGAAGCAGGCTAGGAACCCATTTTAAGAGGTATTAAATATTATTATATTGGTTAAAAGTTGGATTGGAATTGGGATAGCAAGCTAACTGTAGTTGCACTGATGCAGAAAAAAAGATCTATAAAATTAGTTATGGCAATTCACACTGAACATCTGGAAAGTGGATTTTCTACGTGTCTCCTAAGTTATGTTTCACTAATAAATTCCCCATGTTCAAGCATATCATGAAAGAGTAAAATAGTATTAGTTTTGGCTGTAAGGATGAAAGTTGGATTGGAATGGGGTTAGCAAGTTAACTTTATTATTATACTGGTTAAAGGTTTAAGAGGCAAGATCAATTTGGGAAACTGCTAAGATGGAAAATGTGGCATAGTGGCCTAGAGACCGAGCCGCTAAATCGGGGCCAAATATGGTTATGTTATATGACATATATAATGTTCAATGCTACCATATCCACTGCAAAATAAAGCCTCTCAACTTTACTACATAAATAAACAATGAAATTTTTGATGTACTAATACATTTTCAAATGAAAAGAATGACTTATTTTTACATGGCAGCATTGAAGGGTTCAATATATCTCAACCATTAAAGTGAATTGGGACCCCACCCTTCAAATTTGATCCCGGTTCCCAACCACTCGGAAAATAAAATTTAAATAGAAGTTATGCATTATCCATATTAATGCTTCATCATGAACGTTTTTGGTAATACGTTGGGTTGGTATTTGAGAGGCCTGGAGTTAAATACCTCTCGGTGCACGTGAACCATAATTGGCCTGGAGTTAAATCCCTCTCGGTGCGCGTGAACCATAATTTTAGAATGCTATTCCAACTAGGCCAATCGGAGGGATTCATGTGCTGGTCTCTCATTGGTCCACCTCAACAAAACCATGCTGCAAGCTACACATTCGTGCCTTCCATACCTACCACGTGTCAACTGAAGGTGATGCCACATCATCGTTTGTACTTCTACATGGGAGTCTATGATGATGCCATGTGACACTCCTGCAAATTTTTAACTGTTAGAGAAAAAAATTTAATGCTTGATCACGAACATTTTGGTAAGACATTGGGTTGGTATCCAAGAGGTCTAGAGTTTAATCCATCTCCGTGCGCTTGAAACATAATTTTAGAATCTTAGCCCAATTGGGCCAATCAAAGGCTACCACATTGGTCCACCTCAACAAAACCATGCTGCCACATGTACATATGTGCCCTCCATACCTTCCACATGTCGATTGAGGGTGATTCCATGTCATTATCCGTACTACCACATGGCAGTTTGTGATGATGCCATGTGGCACTCTTGCAAATTTTTAACTTTTGAAGAAAAATTTCAGAATGCGTTAACTTCTTCATATAGCCTATGTTTGAGCCTGTTCAAGTATTGTTGGAAAGATCTCGACGAGCTCTATGTCATGGATCTATTTATTTCAGCATTCAAGACTATGAATTTCAATCATTTTTATGAGGATCCTCCTGGATTAAATGTGTATCAAATGGATGTTAAGTTTGCATTTTTAAATGGTTTTGAATATTTGAAAAGTAATGGATTCAGTAGAAGTCCAAGTGAACCAATTCTGTACATCAAGGTAAATCAAAAAGGTAAAATCTTGATAGTTTATTTTTATGTTGATGATTTAATTTTCATCGAAGATCTTTCAATTAATGATTTTAAAATAGCCATGAAAACAGATTCTGAGATGAGTGATTTGGGACTGATGATTTTCTTTGTATTAAGTTAAATCAATCTAAGAAAGGATTTTTTATTTGTTAATCTAAATATGTTAAGGATATTCTAAGTAGATTCAGAATGGTGAATTGTAAATCTGTTGTAACACCAATTGAAAATGGTACAAAGTTGAGTAAGAAGGATAATGGGTCAAGTGTTGATCCAACATTGTATAAGAGACTAGTTGGTAGTGTCATGTATCCGACAACAATGAGGCCTGATATGATGTATGTTGCGAATTTGATTTCCAAGTTTATAGTGTCGTCAAAGAGGACGGAAGAATAGTAAAAGAACATTGAGATATGTTGTGGGAACAACATAGTTTGGAATTTTGTATACATCAGATTCAGATTTTAATTGACTGGTTATACAGGCAACAATTTTACATGATGCATTGATGATAGGAAGAGTACATGTGGTTATGTATTTAGTTTTGGATCTGGAGCAATGGCTTGGGCATCTAAGAAGCAATTCATTCTGACGTTATCATCTACAAAAGCAGAGTATGTAGCAGCCACTGGAATAGCGTGTCAATCAATTTGGATGATGAGAATTTTGAATGAGTTATTGCATGAACAAGAAGGACCAACTCAGATTTACTGCATAATAATAACTTTACAATTACATTGTCAAAGAACCATGTTTTTCATAAAAAAAAAGGTAAGCATATTGACACAAGATATCCTTTTATTAGAGAGCATGTCAAGAATAATGAAATCATTATTGAGTTTTGCATATCCAAAGATCAATTGGATGATATTTTTACAAAACCTTTGTCTAAGGATATCTTTGAGTTTCATAGAAATAATTTGGTTCTATACCACATTTATATCTCGTCACGTAATCGATAATAATAATATTTTGATAAGTGCCGTAATTGTTCTACACTCATAACTGCTAGAATTGTTATTCGTTTCTACAAAATTTAGAAAGGTCTGCACTTAATTTGTATATGCATTCTGAGTTTTTGGAGGAGAAAAGTGCTGTTTTGCTATGTGATTTTTTTGTGACAGGGCCGATAAGTATGAACAGCGAATCCCACACGCCGAAGTAATACGAGGACAGCCACGGCAGGAACCAAACAGATCTGCTTATTCTTTGTCTCTGTCTGTTACATACACAACCTGGCAGATATCATACTTGAGCTTCTTCACTCCTAGACAATTCCAAAATGCTTCCGAAGGGAAGCCATTCGGTTTATTCATCGCAATAGACGCTGTATCTACACTTTCCCACTTTCCCAATCCGATTATAAGCTTACCATCCAAGGAGTTATAGAATGTGTAAGAATGCA
Source organism: Larix kaempferi (assembly GCA_027924585.1). Taxonomy (NCBI): domain Eukaryota; kingdom Viridiplantae; phylum Streptophyta; class Pinopsida; order Pinales; family Pinaceae; genus Larix; species Larix kaempferi. The sequence continues at coordinate 6,327,002 of BSBM01002098.1, read as the reverse complement.
AGCCCTCTGTCTTTGTGAAATAAGACTTCAATACAGCAAGACAAGAGTAAGCCAATTTTTCCTGATTTTTACCTCCCGAATATATTCTTCGCACCCCAAAGACGTCTCCTATGCGTTTTTTCCCAACCTGGCACCTCTCTTTGTTCTCTTCGCAATTCAATTCAAACCATCCGTAGTCCACCATCCGAACAACTGAAGATAACCCCTTCGTGAATGAGGCAGCCTGCAATCAACAAACCATTTATCTGTTAACTAAATAGATGATGTAAGGTACATGGAAGAACTGAACTGAAATCTTATATTTGATTAGTGGGTTACCTCTGGAAGATTTATCCAATATGGATTTGCATCAGCCTTGCCCTTTCTCTCTGCAAATACCGCAGCCTGCGTTGAAGAAGATACATGAACTGAATTAACTATTATCGTAGGGTGTGACTTTAAAATCTTATAAAAAAGAGAAGAATCCATACCCAATTCCCACGAATACTCCTGAGGATGGTCATGCTAATATCTGATTGACTGTTGCCGCTACGCTTCTCAATGCAGGCAGCTACTCCCACTAGATGAGCCACCACATCGTCAATGTGGCAGCCTTCCTGGGGTTTGCAGACCCCAAATGAAATCCTTACGTTTTGTCCACACTGTACCATACCTTCTGCCATTGCCAATGCCTTAGAATGATGGGCCGTTTGGTACAAAATCGTTGTGGCTGGTTATTATATACACTGTGGCTAAAATGATCTAGCCCGCACCGCTGGCGAATGTCGGTTACCTCATATTGCCCTCATTGCGATAGTGGGCCGTTGGATTGTAAGTTGGTTGATCAACTAAAGCCCTAAAAGACGATCCATTCACATATGTCACGGCAATTTGCTGCGAGTAGCTATCTCCTTTATTACATATTCACGGGTAAAGAAGAAACGGAATCACTTTAAAAGGTCGTTGAGTGTCGTGATGGAAATAGTGCAGCAAAGTCAAAAGATTTTACTGCGACTCGCGAGTAGTCTGGTTTCTCATATTCTTTTGCCACTTGCCTCAAAATATGAGCTTCCCGGAGTCGTCGTTGTATAAATTTTCTCGTGAAAATGAGCTTCTCTAGAAGAAGTATAAATTTTCTCGTGATGGAGGGAAACAGACAGTCGACCCTGAAAATAGGGCGTGGGATAACTGTCACTCAAATCGTCTTGCTTTTCTGGGGATTTGTTCCCTAGATTTAGTTATAAAAACTAGCAGAATCTTAGTTCTACCTCATTTATTGTTGAACTATGCTATGGAACTGTGTCCCTAGGGGTTGTGGTCCACCTCTAAGTGCCAGTTATCACAAGCCTGAAAATAGACCTTCATAAGTATACTCATCCGACAGGTCAATGACGTCACGGCTCATTAATTGATAACTGATTGGTGATAATGAATGATGTAGTTTAAATGTTATAAGTTTTCAATATCAATGGTATAATCTAAATATGCTAAGTTTTCAATCTTATTCTTATTATGTATATTTTTTTGGTTTGTTTTGAATCTTATTCTTATTATGTATATTTTTTTTGGTTTGTTTTGTTTGAAATTTAGTTTAACATCTTTAAAAAAAATCTTATAATCATTTATATTGGTTTTGGAAATTGTATAATTTGAATACTATAAAATATTTAAAGGTATTAAATTTATTTATGAATTTAAAAATATAATTTAAACAGATTTTACTTAAAAACAATTTATTGATTCCAATCAAAACCTACCGACAATTAGTTATCACCATAATTACATTTTAAAAATAATTCATAATTTAAAAAAATAGAAAAATTAATACATATCAACCACTTTGTAAATGTAAATAAATATTATTTTTAATATATTATTAGTATTAATATATTCACTAAATCACTGCTTAAATTAACACAAATAATTTATATGTCATTTAAAATCTCTATTATTACATCACATTGTAAATTGTTATGTAATATATTAATGAATGAAGTTGTTTCACATGCTATATTATTGTTTATATTAATGCAACATACCATTTTGTAGGGTATGGTTTTGTAAAATTTTAATATTTAAATTATTATATTATCATTATTTAAATTAATGTACAAAATTATATGTAAGAATTATAAAAGAGTACTTGTGATTTAATTATTATATTAATAAATATTAGTTATTAAAAATTATGATATGTTATAAAAAATGGATAATGTTATAAATATAATAATTTTTTTAATATTTTGTTTTGTAATTTATTTTAATTTTTCAACATATCTAAAAACCATTAATAATGTAAATAATAATTATTTTTTAAAACTTATTTCAAAAATAAACTTATTCCCCCAAAAAATAAAAAACATGGTTTTACATTTATAAATATTTTTTTAATTTTTTAACATTATAGGGAAAACTTAAAAAAAACTTTCAATTTTTTTTTAAAAATAATACTTTTCATCTTTAGCAAAAATAGATAACCTATTGCTACATGGTTTCATATACAATGTTAGGATTTTTTTCATACATCCTATCATAAATTATTGTTATGGATAGATAATCTTTTCGGTTATGAAAAAAAATAGCATTTCAGGTTTTTTTTTTCCACAGAAAAATATAACTTACTATTAATACCGTGAAATAGTAAATAAGTCCAATACATCATGTTATCAAGACATGTAGGTATGTGAGTCATATCACATACGGCCCCAAGTCATCATCACAAACCAGGATCTAAGCCAAGTCCCATACATAAACATAAAGGATGCCAAAAACGAGCATCAAATCCCCATCAACAGAATAAGACCATACTAAACATCTCCATGTGTCATAATATCCAAGTACCATAAAGTCATATAAAAGACATAAATACAAATATATAAGTCCAAAATAGCCCAAGGCCTGGACACAAAGACAAAAAAAAATAGCAAATAGTATAAAGCCGAATAGTTCCAATCGGACCAAAAATCCAACAAGGAGTTGGAGATAGTACCTATGAACCTGCAATAAATAAAGTTCAAAATAATCATATGAGATATATATATATATGAAAATACCGCTAAACCAAAACATAAATCAGCTCCAAAGCAAATCAACTGAGCCCCATGTGAACAAATGGCCCTCATGCCATTCCTCCCACAAGATAATACCAGACGGTGAGTCCAAAGCTCGCTTGGAGAGCATGTATGCCTCCACATTTATCTCACGAAATATATGAGCAAAGTATATATGTTGAAAATCACTGATGTATTTCCTAACTGCTTCCAACCAATGTGTGCGGAGCAACACATTGAGTGGGGAAGAACCCGAAGCCCATGAAATTATGGAGGAAGAATCACCCATAACAACGAGAGAAGTGATCTGCTTGAGCGGAGCAAAGTATAAGAGTAGCCAGAGTGCACATAATTCACTGCGGGTGTTCGTACCAAAACCCAAATTAAGATGGAGTCGAAAGGAGACAGAGTTGTTAAGATGTAGCACCACACCAGCCCCGCTAACACCTCTCCCCCCAGCCACAGCCCCATCAAAGTACTCGCAGGGATATACCAGAACCGGAGGAGCATTTCGGTACCCAGGTCGTTTTTCAGATGTGTCACTCATGCCACCCACAGGTACAGATATAGAATTGAACTCCTTGAATAAGGAAATAGTTCGGCTGCATAACCAAACCAGATTAGGAACTATACCATCAAACACGCAATGGTTGCGGGCCTTCCATAATTCCCATAGCATAAAACACGGGAGTTCCGACCACTGCAGAGCAAGAGAGTCGCGGGACCATTGGCCAAAACAATCAATCAATGTGGACGAATGCCAAGCTACAGGTATACCAAGGGAATTGGCAATAAGTAACTAGAGATCTTGTATGACCGAGCACGAGGAGAATAGGTGATCAACCGTTTCCACATGGGAGCGACATAAAGGACACCAGCCAGGGCCGCAGAAGCCACGCCGACAAAGGTTATCCCAGGTAAGTATATTATTACCCAATGCCAGCCAAACAAAACATCTAATTCTCGGAGGGAGGGAAATCTTCCAAATCGCATTGTGCCACCAAAACATCCCCCGTCGACAATCAGCAAATAAAGAGTCGTAATCCAGTTTTGAAGTGACATCGCCACGAGCAACATCCCACGACCAAACCAGCCTGTCCGGGGAGTCACTAAGGTGAATATTTGCTTGATAGAGATGCATTGTGTAGTTCGACCATTCCTTTCCCATAGTCCCCCCAATTCCAAGCTGACAAGCAGTGATCCATCCCCCATTGTTGAAAGAGACCGCATGTGCAAGATTATAGAGCCCCCTGGCCCGAAGATGTGCAAGAAGTTCGAGAGAAAACTGATAAGAGGGGGGGATCCCCCCAGAACAGTGTCTGATCCCAGTCTAATGTCCCGGCCATTTTCAAGCTTCCAAGAGAGCCATTTTGCAACAACAGAAAACAAGCCCATGAGCCCACGCCATATATTTGATGACCCAATGACAAAATGCCTACCAATCCAAAACCAGGTTGCAACCGGAGCATGTTTGAGGTATTTGGCCCAAATAATACATCCCCACATAGAGTTGTTAAATAAAGCCCGCCACAGACTCTTAGCATGGAGAGCCATCACAAAAAACTCCATATTCTTTACACCCCAACCCCCAAGAGTATATGGTTGAGCCAGAGTTTTCCAATTGAGTAAATGAAACTTGTTCTTCTTCCCCCCCCCGACCAGATAAAGCGAAAGAATTTCCCCCGAATTATGCGTAATATGGACACAGGAACTTTGTAGAGGGAGAACCAGTATACTCCCAGATTCTGAAGAACAGCCTTTGCCAAAGTAAGCCGGCCTCCCAAAGAAAGATATCTCAAGCTCCAGTGTCCAATACGCACATCAAACCGTTTGACAAGACATAGCCAATCATTGATCCTGTATTTTGCAGGTTTGATAAAGTAGCCGAGATACTTTGAGACCTCAGATAAATCCTTGAATTCCAAAGGAAATACACCCCTTATCCAGCGTTCCATATTCACCTCCAATGTGTGCTTCAGGAAAAAAGATTTTGCCATACTAATGAGCATATCAGTTACCAAGCAGAAAAAATCAAGTATTTTCTTATACTGTAACCATTCAGCCAGTATTCCCCGGCCAAAAAGCATCACATCGTCCACAAAAAGAGTATGAGTTACCGCTACACCAGCCAAGACCTTGATGCCCACAATAGTGCCCTCACTTTTTGCTTTGTGAATGGAGAGACTCAGCCCTTCTATGACCAGCAGGAACAGAAGGGGTGAAAGAGGGCATCCTTGACAAAGGCCCCTAGAAGCCTTGAAGAAATCAGTCGGCTGCCCATTGATAAGTACTGAAAAATTGACAGAGGTAACACATGCCATAATCCACTTCATAACCTTCCAAGGTAGCCCAATTTGAATAAGGATCAGTTTTAGAAAGGTCCAATTTACCCAGTCATAGGCTTTCACCAAGTCAAGTTGGAGGATGAGTGCGTCCAGCTTCTTTTGATTGATGCTGTGGAAAACTTCCTGAGCCACGCCAACCACATCATGTATTTGCCTCCCATCCAGAAAACCATACTATTCCATAGAGATGTACGTAGACAGGATCGGTTTGATACGTTGTGCAATTATCTTGGATATGATCTTGTATACTAAATTGCACAAAGCAATAGATCGGAAATCATTAAAGCACTCAGGATGTGATGATTTAGGAATTAGTGCCAGATAGGTAGTATTTAGCGCCCCAGATACCATCCCCAAGGACTGAGATTCATCCACAGCATCCTTGAGGTCATTCCCCATGATTTCAAAAAAATGTGTGAACAGTTCCACCGTCCACCCATCTGGACCAGGAGATTTATCTTTAGCAAAACCCCGCAGAGTATTCTGAACATTTGTGATAGTAATATCCTCAAAAATTTTGTCCCCCTCCCCATCAGTGAACATCCTAGGGTATTCCTTTATAAGTTTGAACTGTTCAAGCAGGGATGTATTCATAGGATCAGTAAAATACTCAAGAAAGTGTTGAGATGCCTCAGACATCAAATCTTCATCACCATGAATCTGCCTCCCATCATGATCATTTAGATCCCAAATGTTATTTTGTATTCTGCGGGAATCAGCATAGCGATGAAAGAACTTTGTGTTTAAATCACCAGCTTTTAGCCATATTGCCCTGCTCTTTAAACGCCAGGACTCTTCATGAATAAGGAGGATTTTAAGTTTCCTTTCCTCCAACAAAGCAAGGTGGGCACGACCAGATTGTGAGATCCCCACCCTCCGAGATTGATCCCTAATATCATCAATTTCCAATTCAAGTGCATTGAGTTCTGTAGTCAGCTCCGCTTTTTTGGTTCGCTCCCACTTTATAGTATAGTCTTTTAAGGAACTTAATTTTACAGCAAGCTTGTCCATTGCCGACCGCTCCCTCGAAACATCAATATTTGACCAATGGGAACGAACGCCCCCATCATAATCCGGGTCATTTAGCCATACAGAATTGAATTTGAATGGGTATACATGCTGATTTGCTTCGGATTCAAATTGCAGAATAATGGGGAGATGATCACTAATATGGGTCTGCTGAATCCATGTTCTGTATGATTGAAAAGAGCTTAAGAGTGACTTAGATATCAAGTAACGGTCTATACGCTTGGATATCAAATTCTCATCTTGTCGACCATTTGACCAAGTGGGGGCCAGAGGCCTCGGTTCCACATCAATTAGAGAATATGTGGAGAACAGATTTCTGAAGAAAGTCCCAAGTGGGTCCCTTCTGGCTGCACGGCCCTAGATTTCCTCAGTCCCCCAAGAAAAATTTAGATCACCTGCAAGTATCAAATTTTCCAATGCCAATAAATGTTCCGAGCATGCCAGGTTCCAAAAAGCTTCCCTATTGCAATAAGGGCCATAACAGTTTCCAATATTTATATCTTTTTCTAAGCCTCTGCAATTGCCAGACAACAATATGCCCAGTGAAGTAATATAAGGATTTAGCTTAAGAACCCCTGGGTTCCATGCAGCCAGTAGGCCACTAGAAAGACCAACCACATCAGTAGAGGACATACACCATCTCGGCATTATTTTATTGAAAAAAGAGCGAGCTTTCTCACCACAAACCATTGTTTCTTGTAAGAAGACCAAATCAGGATTAACAATGTGTAGGACTCTTTTGAGGGCAAGTTGTTTGGGCATACCCCCCACACCCCCGATGTTCAGGGAGATAAAAATCATTATCGACCCCTGGCTAGGGCTTTGATTCCTCTAAGACCCCTGGTATCAGGAGAGACGGGGGTAATCATAATGTTTTTGTCATTACCCCCATAGTGTCGACCTCTGAGTTTTTCCTAGCACTCCTTGTTTTTAATGGAGAGAAATTAGGTGCTAGCCCGCCCTACTGAGCCCCCTTTACAATACAGTGTTCTCCCAGCATGGCCACGTTGGTAATCGGTGGAATGTTATTCAAATCCTCGCTTTCCGGAACCAGTGCTGCAGGATCCAAGGAATCAGCCACGATTATATTGCTTGGACCACAATCAACGACAACCCGATTTTTTAAATAAACAGGAAGGGGTGTTTTTTTAACCATCTCAAAGTATGAAGGGATGAGTACAACATGATCCCGAGTCACCGGTTCACCAGTTGGAGAAGTATGAGCAGGGATGGTGACGGACGGGGGTTCCAAAACTATGTCATTCACCGCCCCATCCTCATCAGGAAAAGGTACCTCACAATCCGAGGATAGGATAACCGTAGGACTGTGTATGCTAGCCGACTCAACAGGCGATATAGGGATGACGGTCGAGGTCTCAGGGGATGAGGTAATCACCGGTAGTGGTACATCAAAAGTGGGGGACGCATCATCAGACGAGACATTGGGATCTTTTTCAAATTCAGAGGTATTTGACAGCTTTGGATACACACGACTCAGATAGTTACCATTGTTACCATTATTAAGATCCAATGCATTTATGAATTTAATGTCCAAATCATTCAAAGAATTATAAAAAGTTGGGTCATTGGATTCCAACTTACCCATTAATCCCGCAGCCAAATTAATCGGTGACGAAACCCTGTTGGAGTAACCATCTAGGCCGTTGTTAGTATCCACATCCTTGTCGCTGCCATCATCCAAAGACCAAAAGGGGTCCGTCCCCACCGGGCGACCGAAAGAGAAATGCTGAGTGCACTGCCTCCAGAGATGACCCACTTGTTTGCAGTTGGAGCAACGAAATGAGATGCCCCAATAGTCGATAACCAAGTCCAGCTGACGACCACGCTAGTTGATGTGGAGAACATCAATGAGCCCCAAAGAGATGTCAATCTCCACTAGGAGCCGCCCCATACGACGGTCGAAACCCGTAAGGTGCTCATCCTCCACATGAAGAAAATGGCCCAAGCTATTACCAATAGCTTCAAACGCCCCCCGATTCCAGAGTGCAAGCGGAAGGCCAGGGATGAGAACCCACAAATGTCTTAAGTGAACAGTGGCCGAATCCAAGTCAAAATCAGTATGCCACTTCTGTAACATGAGGCTGCCAGCACCATGAAGCCACAACTTGTTTAAAATAGTCGAGCAATGTATTTCTTGCTCAAACTTGAACCCGAACCAGCCACGAGCCATAGCAAAAACCTGGGGAGTGTAACCCACAATGGGCTTCCATTTATCAGTGACCCATACCACAATGTCCTTTCGATCCATTGCAAAATAGGAGAATTTCCCCACCAACACAGTCAAATTGAAATCTACAAGCTCCTCCAAGCCCAGGTCCCGACCCATAGTAAGCTAGACCTCCCCGGGACGGCAACAGAACTTCTCACTCAGAAGATGAGCCGTGCGAGAGACATGACACGGTTTCTTCCCCTGCACACGAGACGGACAAGCCCGAGCGCTGTCAACCGAAGGGTCAAAGCCCGATGTCACCCCAGGAACCCCCAACAAAGGCAGGTGGCCTTTTTTTAGCGCATGTTTGGCACGTGGAGCTCTTTGCCTACTACCCGAGGCAAGAGGACGTTTTCCATGTAGCATATCATGGAAATAGGAGTCGGGTTTGAATAAGCCCGCCTCTTCTATTCTGTAATCCGAGGTGGTCATGGGGTTATCTGCCACGGCTTGTGGAGCCGCCACATGTTCCCCCATCTAACAGAGAATGCAGTATAAACAATACACCAAATCCAGGTGCCGGTCGTTCCTAGATCCCGAGCAGCACAAAATAAGATGATTAAACCACGACTGGTTCCAATAATATAATGATGCCCAGAAGATTTGAACCCCATGTCGCACACGTCCTGGTCAAACCCACGGCATAGTCTGGTAACAAGAGATAGTGGCCGGTCCCAGAGATAGTGTAAATGTTACCCGGAAGAAACCCAAACCGCCGATGTCCAGTCGAAAAGCTCTTGTCGCAATCCCCAAGTTACTAAAAAAACATATAAACCCCCACCGAGAAACGTGAATTCGAGCAGACGAAAAAAACGGCACCGCCGGTCCGAAGGTATTCAGTGAACGCCCATTACTCTGTGGCCTGAAAACCTTCCCGGTTCCCCAATGGAATCCTCATCGCCTACGACAGCTCCCCAAACCAGACAACAGCTCCATACTCAACTTATGTTGACTCTACTATAACAATGGAAACAAGAGTAAGCCTAAGATATGAATCTAAACAATATCAGCGATCTTATTCAGAGTATACACTAAGAAGTATCATGTGCTATAGAAGAGATTAGTCCAAAATTATAAGAAAATATATTTAAATATATTAAATACTATATGGAGTTGTGATATACGATAAATTGTGAAGATAGGGTTATAGAAAAGGGTTCTTTCTATGTAAGTACTTGAAATGGAATTTTAATACTGTAGTTGTTTATTAAAAAATATTCTAGATTTTACTTCATATATTTATTTTTTATATTCATTTTTGCTAAATATTACTGATTATAAATATTTTCACAACTTAAATTATTAAAATTCCAAAATTCTCTTTAAATGTTCACATTGTTATGTCCAACGTTTAAGTGTATCTTTAAATAGTCCAAGCAGACTCTGCCTTTGAGAAGCTCATAACCAATTTAAATAAAGTAGCCCTTTTGTAATCATGTTCTTATTTTAAATGTGCATATTTTGTAGCCATTTTTTAATATCATCTATGCTATCATTTTGGAGTCATTTTTGAATATCTTAAAGGTTTCTTAGAATGTCATTTTCGAATATCATGTTCTTATTTTAAGAATGTATATTTTTAATTTTATCTCGATATTTCTTAGAGTTTCTTGTATAGATTGATTAGTATATGCTTGTTTTTCATCATTATGACCTAATGTAATGAAAGGTTTTTTCTTTGTAAAATGGTTTGGAAATTGAATTTATCGAGTACATAAAGATCAAAGTTAAAATAGAGCTTCTCCCAAAATACTTTATATAAACATTAATAATTTCAAACCATTTTGATTTAAATTAGGAAAAATGCAATGATCACACTTGTAACAAAATATATATGTTCAGTGGTGGCAGGTGCGAGAGGGGTGATCTATGACCTCGAGGGACAAGTGGTACTAAGGTTTTCTTAGGGCCTAAGCAAAAAGTCAAACAACTAAGTTGAAGCCTATGCATTGTTGCGAGGATGTAGGAAAGCCTAGAAAACAGGTATCACGTCCTTAACAGTGCTCGGAGACTCAGCCTTGTTAAACAAGTACTTTGTGCTCAAAACACGACCTAAAAAATTGAGTCTACAAAGGAAAATAGAAAGGATCAACATAGAGCTTCAACACAGTCTTTGATTGTGTTTGATGGTGGCATGTACTCTGCGAGCTAAAAAAGGAAGCCGTCTTGGAATCCAATACCACAGTTGGTCTAAAGGAGCAACAATTGCATCACCTCGCACCTAAGGCAATTTCGTAGTTAATAATGGACATAAATGGAAATAAACTTCACATGAGCAAAATTTTTCTGATCAGAATGGCATTACATAATCCTATGTAGGAAAGGATTAGGGAGGGCATGCTAATGTACATCCCCATAAAAGGAAAAATCATAGGTCTTTATGGAGCATTATGGTAGAAAAGGTGGTGGATACATATAACTTTTAGTTCCCCTGGAATTCATTCCTTCATCGCCCTGAAGGCTGTTATAAGGATAGTTCGTGAACAAAAGGTTAAGTGGCATCTATGCCCTTCTCCGTGAAATGTTAAGTCACTAGAAACGCATGTCGAAGTAGGGGGATTCAGGTGATAGAGTTGCGAGGTGAAGTTGGAAAAGGTGTAGCTATAATGCATAACACTTGGTACAATTATTGTGAGTAAACAATGCGCAGAAGTGCAGATTGGTAGAGTGCACAGAACAAGTGCGCAATCAAAGAAACTTGTGAAGTTTGTCTTTAGGTGGCTATAGACATTGTTAGGTATGTGTTATATTCTTTGCATATGTATGGGGGGGTTGCGCTTATTAGCGACGCTCCTGACGATCCCTCTGACTATTTTTGGGGAATTTTCTAAAAATATGTAATTTAATCTCGATTAAGGCATTGGGGTCTATTTTCTAAACTAGGTTAATGGATTAGGGTATTGGATGCTGCGGAATACCTGTATTGTATTGTGAGTGATTCATAACGAGAATGAGAAAATAAGAGGTGAGACTCTAAGTTTTGTTGGTATTCTCGGTTAAGGGTTTCCACAGTAAATCTCTGTGTATTATGTGTGAATGCTGTGGCGTAATCTTTGTTTTTCTTAAAAGAATCTATATGCTTTGCTTCTTTACATAGGTTTAATACTTACATGCATTGATCAGAGTTTGATTATTTTGTTTTAGGGGGGCGCCTGTGTTGCTTAGGTTTCTTGACGCATTTGATAGTTATTGGGTCTGCGATAAACATGGGTTTAGTGAGATCTTTGCAGCTTTGATTTGTGCATTGGAAGATAATGGCGAGCAGTTCAAGAATTGAGATCAAGAAATTTAACGGCTAGAACTTTGAGCTATGGAATCTCAAAATGGAGGATCTTTTTGTAGATCGGGAACAATGGATTGCTTTGGATCCAAGTACACCACCCACTAGAACGTCGAAAGAATATTGGGAGAAATTAGATAAAAGAGAGAGGAGTGCAATTCGACTATGATTATCGGACTCTGTGTTGTTGAATGTATCTATAGAAGAGACTGCAGTAAATATTTGGGCGAAACTAGGGAGTTTGTATCAATCAAAATCCCTTGTAAACAAGTTGTTTCTGCAAAAGAAACTGTATCACCTAAAAATGGATGATAATCACACAGTGACAGAGCATCTAAATTTCTACAATACTCTGGTAAGTCAAATAACCTCTGTTGGCATTAAAATGGATGAATAAGATAAATGCATTACATGATTGTGTTATTTTCCAGATTCCTGGGACAACCTAATTGTAGCAATAGGGAGTGCTAATCAAGCGAATTTAAAATTTGATGAAATAGTATCATCCTTGTTATCAGAAGAGATGAGGCGGAAAACCATGGATATTCATAGCATTGATTCCTTGTCTGTGAGAGGTCGCTCCCAAGAAAGAAACAAAAATAAGGGATCTAGGGGAGATCTAAATCTAAGGGTAGATCTAATTCCCCAAGAAAATTTATAAAGGAGTGTTGGCAATGCGGTAAAGCTAGGCACTATAAAAAGGATTGTAGATATAAGAATGTTGAGAAAGGAATAGGATCTGAGGATACCTCTACCATAGCCGGTGAAGACTTCCTTAGAAGAAGGAGGGGATGTGTACCTAGCTTCCACTGGTAATCATTCAAAACGTGATATATGGTTGATTGACTTAGGGGCATCATGTCATATGACCCCTGATAGGGAGTGGTTATGTGAATGTGAAAAGTACAATGGAGGCTATGTTTTCTTGGGAGGTGATTCACCAGCCAGTATCATTGGGCATGGTAGAGTCAAGTTGAAACTCAAGGATGAAAGGATTAGAACTCTCCTTGGAGTAATACAGATTCCAAATATAGCAAGAAACTTGATATCTGTTGGAAAGATGGATATTGTAGGTGTAAAGACTATGTGTGGAGATGGTGGTTTCAAAATGGTTCAAGGATCAATGGTATTGATGAGGGGATTTCGGTCTGGAACTCTATACAAACTATTGGGAAGAATCACCATTGGTGAATGTACCAGTTCTGTTTCTCTTGAGGGGGGATATACAAAAGACAGAATCCTGACTACATCAAGAGGAAAGACAATGCTATGGCATCAAAGATTGGGGCATATTGGAGAAAAGGCCCTTCGAGCATTACAAGGTAAAAGTATGGTTGAAGGTATGACTGATTGCACTCTAGATTTTGATTTCTGTGAACATTGCATATATGGAAAACATAATCGAGTAAGATTTGCATCTGGTGCTACAAGAGAAAATAGAATTTTAGAGTTAATACACAATGATGTGTTTGCACCTGTTCCTGTTCCATCACTAGCTAGATCTGTGTATTATGTTTCATTTATAGATGATTTTTCAAGGAAAATATGGATTTATTTCCTTCGAAAGAAATATGAAGTATTTTCTAATTTTAAAGAATTTAAGGCTCTTGTAGAGAATCAAACAGAAAAGAAAATAAAGTTGTTGATGACAGATAATGGTGGAGAGTTCTGTGGGAATGACTTCAAGGAATTATGTAAGAAGTGCAGTATATAGCAAGGTAGAAGACTACTCCATACACACCTCAACAGAATGGAGTTGCTAAAAGGATGAATATGACGCTGATGGAAAAGGAAAGGAGTATGCTAAGCGGTGTTGGGATAGAACAATAATTCTGGGGAAGGAGTATGCTAAGCGGTGCAGAATGTACTTCTCTATATTTCGATAAATAAAGATGCGACAACTCTTTGTGGACGTAGCCCCTAGTTATGGGGTGAACCACGTATACTGGTCTCTTTCTGATGGTGCACCTTATGTGTTTTTGTTCTATTGATATTGGTGATCCTAAATGGTAAATGATATCACTAAAGAATGCTAAATGGCTATTTCATAAGCTTACATGTGAAATGATAATCGTTGGATGTTGGCAATGTAATGATCACGAGGAACTAAGATTCCAAATTAAAAAGGGCTTTACACTGTTGTATTTGTTATGTACTATTGTTGGAGTGGATTGGGCCATAGATTGGATTAAAAGCAATGGCTAGTCATTTGCAATGTATAATTTTTATGTAAACAAATAGTAGTTGAACAAGTGTTCTTATGCAATGCTACTTGCTATGGAAGTACATTTATGATATTTAATATGACTAATACCTTGATTGTTGATGTCGGGGAAAAATTTTACAACTCAATCCTTAACAAACAAAGAAAAGTGGAAATTGGGAATGTTACAAAACCCATTTTAACTTGGTGTGGAATCCAAGTTCAAGAAAAAGGTGTTAATCAAAACCTCTCTAAGGATAATCAAACTTTGAACCCTTCAAACGTGAGAAAATGCTCACATATATGGCAATTACAAAAGATACATCTCAAAGGTTTATCACTGTTACAAAGAGAGCTTTTGTCCGCACTATAACACCTGTGTTATAGTAAACCCTGCAAACATATGAAAATGCTCATATATATGGTCGTTTTCTACAAAAGATAGATCTCAAAGGTTTACCACTACTATAGCGCAGTAAATTGTAGAAAGCTTGATTTGCTCCGGGTTTTGTAGTACAATGTTTATTTGCGCTGATTTGTGGAAGCTTCTTTATGCTAGTGAATTTCCTAGAATTTATTGTCTATCTTTATCGTAAAGTACGAAGCATCACCAAGTGGTTGATTGTGACTAACTGTAAGTTGAATTTATTGGAGCATTTTCTATTTTAATTTTACAGTGTACTGATAAGCATCACCAAAGCTATCTATAGAATAGTTGCTCTTTTGCCACCATTAAAAGTACTCAGATCCGCCGATTAGATTGCTTGCACCATCGTACCTGTCATGGTTAAGAGATCGAATCTTTCAATGATAATTGAGAAGAAATGAATTCGAATTAATCATAATTACTAAGGTTAAGTTTAAATTTTAATTAAATTATGAAAAAAAAATCCATCAACAATTTAGCTTCATCAGAGATTTTCCCCACAATTATACAACATATTGAGATTATCCACACAGTTATACTTGAACCTTCCAATCACTAAGCCTTTAAAAAAATATCTAGCTAAACGAAAAGGTTACATAAATGCTAACTCTCTTGGGAAGCTGGTCCTCATCCAACTGGCCCATACGTCTTTATGGTAGACAATAATATATGCTTTGCCATACGTATAAAAGGTAACATAAGAATGAAGAGAGAAGAGGCCAACCGCATTTCCCTGCGTAATAGAATTTAATTACGCAGGACTAAACACTATAATCAAATTGAACTTGAAAAAAAAACGAAAACTAACCCACTCTACATTGTAAGCTAAGTCTATTTGTTTCTTGCTTATTCAGTGTATGTTGGTTATATAACTATATATCATTTTGGATTTGCCTTTGGTTATAATTTTCAAATTTGATATCATATATATATAAAACATTTTGGATTTGCGATTGGTTACAGTTTCAAATTTGATATTTAGTTTTGTTTGTAATTTAGATTTAGATTTGATTCATGATTTTTATTATTCCTTGCTAAGGCAAAGATATATTTTTTATTTGAAAGTCAAACAAATTTGATATTTAGTTTTGTTTGTAATTTAGATTTAGATTTGATTCATGATTTTTATTATTCCTTGCTAAGGCAAAGATATTTTTTTATTTGAAAGTCAAACAGTATTGACTTACATTAGTTGAGTTTTTGAAACAAAATTTTTTACAATGATTTTTAATGTTTTATATATTTTTCATATTAAACGTAATATTTTGAAAAATAAAAATAAATTTAATAATTTTTAAAATGCTATATTTTAATTTTATGATTGGTAAACTACACTTGGGATGGGACATAATCAACTGGTGGAGTCATTTTTATTTTCAAAATTTCAAAATAAATAAAATAAATTAAAAAAACAAAAATTTATAAAAATGACATGTGTTATATAATATTTATTGTAGAGCATACCGTCATATCTGATACTCTGTTGCATTATCCACCACAAATCTACCAGCCCCAATGCCGGAGCTGCACCACAAACTGGAACACGCCTAGTAAAACCCACTGCCAGAGCCACGCCACGAACCCCGTGGCCTCCGTCGGTGCTAAACTCTCCGCAGGCTCCTAACCGCACGGCCTATTTTTTTGTGGACAAATTTCAACATAGTCTCATTTATCAATATATTCTAGCGGTCGATCTCTCCTTCACATCCAACCCTTCTACAAATTCATCCCGCGCAGATGCTGATCTTTTATTAAATTGAGGGTCTCATGTTCATGTCCGATGGGTTATATGTGGTGGCAAGTCAAAATTATAGATGTCTGTTGAAATCTGCATGAGCTGGATTACTCTTAAATCTTAATAGATTGAAATATTACATCTAATCATATGTTAGAAGATGCTCAACCAAATTGCATATGAGGCAAAATCATTGTTACGGGGCTAGAATTCGATATCCAGTAAAACATTATCAATGCAATTCAATTAAAACTGAGAAAAAATCAATCAATTCTCGACTTCTTCCCCTTATTATTATCATCACAAAATACTTGAATCTGTGTATTGTTGACAACAAAGTTATTGGTAGCACATAACAAACATTATCAATACAAACCTCATATTCCAACCACAAAAGCACATACCAAAAAGATTCACCTAAAGTAAATATTTTATGCCTTCGGCCTCTATGGGAATCGATCCTGAGATCTGTGAGTAGCCGCTTAACCCAAAAATCCATGTGCATGAGTGGGCCTTCACCAATAAAACTTTCAGTTAGCTATCCCAAAAACAACTTTTGGTGTTGGATTGATGGTAACATATGCCTAATCAATGACTACAAATTTTTAAATTCTTAATTGACAACCTCCAATGTTTAAATTGAATGCAGGCCAAGCTCCCTCAGAGTATGTTTCTTTCGAATGGGCTCTCTCGCCGAGTCTCTTTCTCTAGTGGTTTTGGTATATAGGGAATCATTGAAGTGGAGCTTTAATAGTGATTTAGATAAGCTGGTGTGCTCAACTTATATCAATTCAAAGGAGAGATCTAGTTATAAAAATAGGGTGAAGAGATGACTCCCAAAACATACTATGACATGCAAGCAGAAAAATAAGCAACTTGTATCACTCAAAATGTTATATATATATATATATAAATATAGATATATGCAATACAGGGATGTTTTGCAAAATCCAAACAATCATTGTTTAGGGGATTAAAAATCATATACAAACTACAATGTCTAAAAATAATGGAAACACAATTATCTGCAATGCCCTCATTTGTGTATTTTGCTGTCAGAAAGAGGCCTTGTTGGGCATCATAAACGTGATGGAGGATGACAACTGGTTTATGCAAAAAGAATTGTATCGCAGGAAGAAATGCACATTAAACAACCGAGCCACCATAAGAAAAATGTTCGTCCCCGCACATTGCTTGTTATCCATTGACGTTTCATTTGTTTCTTGGCCACTGGACTAGAGAACATACTTCACTATCTTCTCCTCCTCCTCTCCCACGAATCGACGGGGCACGAACTCTTCCGCCCTCTCGAACATCTTGCGATCCTTGGTTGCAAAAGGTTGGTACCCACACAGCATTTCCCCCTTCTCCACTCCATAAAACCCGTTGTGGGACTCGAAAACGAAATCTGTCTTGGTTTTCACGTACTACAGAGGCACCAAGGGATTTATCCTCAACACCTGTTATACGATCGACTCGACCAGCACCATGCTCTCCAGAGCTCTCGAGTTGAGGTCTCCATGTGCCCTAATGGATCACCAGACCTTTTTTGTCATATCTCTCTGCAGTTGTTCGCCTCGCCTGTTTTGGCAATGTATTTAATGATATTGGGGAACATAATTAGCATTCCACGGAAGGCGTTGAAGGTGATGTTAAACAGGATGTCATGGCAGGCCTCCTCTTTCTTTAGTTCGAAATGGTTCTCCATCATCTCTAGCATCGGAGCTGCATGCATCCACGGGAAAGTAAAAAGCTTTTTATAATAACCAGAAAGGATCCGGTAGGGAAGAGGTATGGAATGGATGGTGAGTTCATCCATGATCTTTGAAAGGATGCCCAATCTCTGGATATCGCTATCAGAGCGAGTTCAAGCACCAGCCATCTCTTAATATACGAAGGGTCATTACTGAAAGAGGTCTTCCTGGTGCTTTCCACTTCTTTCTAGACTGTAGCACCGGGCTCATTGCTTCAGGGCTCATCACTGCCATGGAGCGCTATCCTTTACTGCTCTGCATCCTTACTATTTACTGCTCTTATTTTCTATCATGAACCCGTTGCCACGTGTTATTGCTTCGAAGCATTGGACTCATCAACACCGCGAAGTGTTGTCCTTTATCGCTCTTCACCCTTACAGTTTGCTTCTATTGTCCCTTACAGTTTTATATCTTGATCAGCTACACATGTCTTTGCTCTTATAACTTTGACGAGGAATTAGCTGCATTGCAACTTTCTCACTTGTTTATTTACAATTCATAACATTTAATTAATTAAATTAATATATATATATATATATATATAAATAATTAATTATAAAAACTATTTATAATTTTTTGTCTATTTAAATTTTGAATAAAATATTACTAACCCATCCATTTTTATAAAAAAATTTCTATTTAAATTTTGAATAAAATATTATTAACCCATCGCTCTATATATCAATAAGTAGATATAATATATATATATATATATATATATATATATATATTAAATAATTTATTATTCAAATATTAAATCAATAAGTGGATATAATATTTTTTTCAAAAGAAAAAAATTTATTATTCAAATATTAAATCAAAGTTAAATTGACCATCTCCATCTCCTATCCAAATATATAATAAAATAGAGGAGATTTAGAATATCTATCCTCATGTTCAAAAGACAAAGCCAGAAACTCAAAACACAGCTCGCTATCCAGCATGACTAACTTTACAAAAATGGCATATATAAATAGACATTGTAAACTACAGTCACTCCAAGACCGTATCGAACATATCAGAATAATGGTTGATATAATATTTGTATAAGAAGAAAACGATTAGTTTTTAAATGGACCATTTGATTTGATATTGATATTTACGAATTATTACTAACCTAATTATTATTAACCTATTAACTTTATTTATCTTTAAAAAACAATCGCCAAAAGGAGGCAAAGTCCATATGTATTACTAAGATAGGAGCTTGTTGTTTGTGCTATAAGCTAGTAAAATGAGACTGCACATTAAGGTGGAAGCAAGCGATAGATGTAGGTTATGAAGAAGAGAATTAAATTTATTAAGTTGTTTGATAATTGAAAATTTGGCGCTTTTTAGTGAAATGGACATAAATAGTATAAATAGTATTGTTTTGGATTAAATTGAGTATTTGTATAAGTAGGTGGAAGTTTTATAGTGTTTCTGATACCACTACTATTTAATGGGTTAGTACCAAGTTTAGTAAGGAATATTTATACATGATTTATAATGTATTATTTACTATGGTTATTTTTATGAATAATAACTTTTAGATTTTTAAGTAGTGAAATTTTTAGTTTTGTAATATAATTGTAAATAAATATGTGACAATGAAATATAAATTAAAAAGTTATTATTTTTATTGGACACAAGATGCAAATAATACCAAGTAAATAATTATTTCAAATCAATGTTAAATAAAAAAAACTAGGAATCAATGTTAGATAAAAAAATTAGGAATCAACAACATTAATGAACATATTTAATATTTTTAATGTTCAATTTAAAGATTAAGATTTCAATTTGTTTTATAGTTCATAAAAAATTGTTACATTCTTTCAATAATTTTGATAATGTTTTTTATAGCATTTTTAATGTTCAATTCAAAGATTAAGATCAAAGATCAAATATATTGATATCAATTCTAAAATAAATATAATATTAAGTCAAAATTTTAATTAGAGGTTATATATTATCAACATGTTATAGTTTATAAATTATAAACTTTTTATGTGTTAGGTGTATTTATTTAATTACAAATTTGTTTTTGGAAAGAATGAATATTCTTTTAATCACTCATTCTATAGTTGTTGACAAAATTAATGACAGATATTAATTGGGATAAAAAAATATATCTTTTTTTCTTTAGTATTTGATTATTTATTGAGAAAAAGATATAGTAATTTCCTAAATTAGTGATATCAAAAATGTTTTTTAATGTGTATTTGTATTGTCAATCATATTATTATATATTGTTAATAATAATCAAATTATTTGCATAAAGATAAATAGTAGTTGGTTAATTAAATCTAGTTGAATAATTGGGAGAAATTATTGTTTATTTGACATGTTGATATGGCCTTGAATCCAAAGGTATTTTCTTTAGAAAGAGACTAGAATTTTTGACATAGAAGCAAGAATTAAAGTGACATTGCACAAAGACAATGTTGGAATTGTAGGTTCATAGGTAACCTCAACTTTTCCGAAGGAGGGAAGCGATCGATGAAGGGATCTAACCCTCAACTAATGTTTCTCCACTTTGGATTTGAGATCCACATTTTATGGACAGTTATGACCTATGTGGTCCCATTGTTGTTAGTTTGGGACCCTACCCAAACCTATCTATAGATTATCCTTATCAATCGCTCTATCATGGGATCTTTGTGCTCTTATGGAGCGTGCTCATTCATTGTACTTTAGTGTTGTAATAGTATCTTTAGACAACGCCACTGGTCTCTTGGAATAATTGCTCTCTCTTTTGTAGTACACTTGTAATCCCAACATGCTATCAAAGCTTTGAGGTTTGTGATTAGGGTTTTCCAAAGTAACTGAGTTCCATTAAGAGCATTTGGTCTAATGTGATGCTGTGAAATTTTTTCGGGTTCAAGATATGATGAGTAGTGGAGCTATTGCTTTATCAGATTCGACCATCGTGTACCCTATCACTTTCATCTAGATCTATTGACCTATTGAATCCATACATGTATTGGATTATCTAGATGATCAACTTCTCTAAAAATAGCCATTTGTCTACATATCAAGAGATAGTCAATGATATGTTCTTTGATCCTCTAGGTCAATTGAAGGTTAACCGAATGGAAATGTTACTTGAGGTGAATAGACCAGCTTATCAACTTCTACCTGGAGAAATCAACTTGCAATTTGAGACTGGTCTAATACCTATTATTTGGAGCTATTTTGTGTGACCTTCCATGTTGGGAACCTGTGAGTTTTGGAGCTTGACCAATAATAACACTTTCAATTGAATAGTTGACTTGTATCTATTCTAGATGTTTTCCTGCATTCAAAAATGAATCATGGTTTCAGAATTCTTTTCCAATGATTCATGCAGGCCGGAAAAAAAATATTATGCTCCATCGAAAAATTAATATCTAATAGATTTTTCTGTGTGAAGTGTCAGATTTTATATACTATGCATATTCATATGGTTTAGTAAAATATTTCATTTTAGCCCTTCTATGTTCATGTTTGTGATTATTTGTAATGCTTATGCGAATGTCTTCTAAATTTTATGCGTATGTTATATTTATATTTTTGTATAATTGCACAAATGGTGTCCTTAATGTAGTTCAATCCTCCACCAATATCACCATTTCGAACAATTATTTCACTCACCAAAACCACATGAGCTTAGATATTTCAGTCACACACCATGTGCTAATTATTCATTTTCTTGTAGATTGACAATGATAAGATAAGTCTTTTCGTATTGTAGGTTATACTATTGGGTCAGAGTGACAGCTCTCCCGATGAGAGAATTATGCAGGTAATGGTTGCATTCAACCATTTTGGAAAAGGTCTAATGCAACGAATGCCTAGGTAAATAAGTAATTATTATTTCGTTGATACAATTTAACTTATCATTTTGTATTGTGTTGTGAAGGAAGACTATGGTATTGTTAGTATTTTTATTTAGAGATGAAATTATAAATTAAATAAATGTAGGTGTCGATTTGGATACTTCCATGTACTTAACAACAAATACACTGAGTGGGAAATGTATGCCATTTGTGGAAGTGCAAACCCCATGAGATTGAGTCAAGGAAATAGATTAAGGGAATCTACAAATCCTTTCACCAAAGAAGTAATCAAGTGGCAAAAAACCAACAAGAATGAATGGAAGAAGTGGAACTGGATATTGGAAGATGATAGGTTGCTGAAAGCTACATATATCATAGGATCAGGATCATGGGAATATTCAACCTATTCAATCGCATACAATGTAACAATGAAGAGTTCATCCCTTGTGGGATACCTCACTAAGAACGCAGGTGTGCTCTCGTGTAGGAGAAAAAGTCGCCTCTAGCTTCACATTCTTATCCACCATTACCACGAATGAATTCAAGTTCATTTTCTACCAGCTTCTTATCCACCATTACCAACGTTTGAGCAATTTGCAAATGGAAAAATGTTAAGTTTGCCTAAATTTTTTATCATACTTTTAATAATAACTATTTGAGATGGGAATATATACATTTTGGCCAATGTTTCCAATATATCAAAATTATAACCTCATCATTATATACGTATTTAAATGTTGACATTAAGTTAGTATTATATACTTATTTAAATGTTGATGTTAAGCATCTACACCGAGTAAGGATAAAAAAAGTTAACTCTCTTTTTACATGAATTTTAATGTGTATATGTACTTAGGTGCTAGTAAGTTTCTGCGACAAACAATAATTTTTTGTTTCATGAATAGCATTAGCCACAAAAATCTTTTTATCATGGTGAAAACATGTGACTACAACATCCCTTAAACCATGAAGAAAAATATGCAAAAGAAAATGTAACATTAAAAGTGTATAGAGAGGCAACCGTCAATAGTGTAGCCATTTACATCTAGTGGTATCGGTGAATATGAGTACTAGTTGGGTCCGAACTGTTGAAATGAGCAATTAAATTAAAATTTATTTTAAATAGCATGTTGTTGATAGGAATTCTATGTGATTTCATGGCATGGCTCCTAAGTTATGAAGACGAGCTCGTAGCAAAATAATAAATTATTTGTCAAAGTAATTTGCTCATATCAAAATTGCAACAACACGTGTCAATGACCATGATGAGGGCATTGCCACCATGTGGCTCTTGTTATAGAAATCAAACATATGAACATAAATAAATAAAGAGAATAATTTATTATAATATAAAAAAAATATAATATCAAGCATCATGTTACTTCAATTTATTAGTACAACATACATATCGCCATTTCAATCCAAGTTGAAGGAAACCAAATTGAGAAACATGCATACTCCATTGGAATAAATTCCTAACTTTTGGGAGTACGAACTTGGTCATGAAATGAAAATTGGAGACTACATTATTTTTGTTTATTAAGTTTGAGCTCCAAAGAGGCATTGCATATTGAGTGTGAAATTTCTAGGTCTAAATCAAAGGGTGAAATCCTTGAATAACATCTTTACATAAATACATTATTAATTAGAAAGAAATATAGATTAACATAATATAACATTGTGTAGATAAATTTTTTTATAAGGTTTATATAATTAATGACTTTACACAAAGAGTGTCTTAACCATATATACAATTATTATCTATTTTTTCCCAGTGGAGAAATAAATAAATAAACATATTTAAATTGAAAAAAACATTGAATAACATTATATTGTGCATTTAAAAACCATATTTAATTTGAAATAAACAATTAATACTTACCCAAGATTTCCATAACAATATTGATGTTTTTTTTTCACACAGAAAAAAGAAAAATGAAACAAACAAATTTTATATTAAACTGAAAGTTGTGTACAAAAATACATCCAAAACCGAGAGAAGTGAGATTCTTCTCTCAATTTCTAAAATACATCTACATCATATTAGAACCTAATAAATAGATCTGCATCTGTAATACATTCCACTACTTTTACGATCAAAGAATAACAAAAACTATTACATCTCATATGTCCTTCACAGTCTGCAAACAAAAAATTGGATCAAGAACTAATAAAAGGCAAGACTATCAGAAAAAATAAGGTCTCCATCCCTGAATTATTCAAAAAACATACTACCATTCATGTTTCCCATTGATCTCTTAGATAGTAGACCAACAACACCATTGGCCTCCCTAAAGATGTGGGTGAATAAAACATGATCAAAAGCAAAAATCAAATCTCTAACTCTAGTCATCTAGTGACCCAAAGCTAAAGAGTGTAGTGTAGCATTTCCAAGTGCCCAGTCAATTATACACTTAGAGTCCCCAAACACCTATAAGGAATGTAAACCTCTTCCCTTTGCAAGCCATGACAATCCCCACAAAGCAAGGAGATATGCTCTAGTATTTGACCCGGATCCTGCCTTAAATGATAAATGATACTCATGGGAAGAATTAATTTTTAACACTGATCTAGCCCCACATCGCCCAACCTATTCCGCTCCATAAAAAAACTCTAAGGGGAAACTATACGCAAATTCAGAAAATAGTACCTTCCTCAAAGCCTTCGTACAGTCTCTTCTTTTGAACTCCAAATAGAAACAAGAAATTTTTAAGATTACCAAAACAACATTTGGCTTCAAATTCTTGAAGATATATCCATTCCTAGCTTTCCAAACTTCCCAGATAGCAAAAAAAAAACCAAGAATTGATCCTTTCTGTTATGTGCAAACCAAAATTTCATATTTTCTTCAAAGAAAGGAGAATCCCAAGAAAAATGAAATCTAAAATACTTCCCCAGTTCAACCTAGATATTTTGAAAGAAAATACAACTACCAAACAGGTGATCCATCGACTCATAATTCGCCTTGCATAGACAACAATAGCCCCGGCCCTCAAAACACCTCTTTTGTAAATTCTGCTAGGTTAGTATATTATTATGGAAACAAATCCATTAAAATCATTTGATTTTTATTGGGAAATGTCCAGACGAAACCTTCTTTGTCCACTAGCAAAGGCACACATCCATCTCAGATTCAAGAATAAAATTGTATGCTAGGCGAGCAGTGACCGAGCCATCTAAATTGTTATAAGACCAAGCCAATATGTCCTCATTTTGATTCATAGATATACATGTCTGATAAATATTCTCCACATAACAATCCAATTCAAGAGCATTTGGATGCTCCAATCCTAGATCCCTAGAAGTTTGCCAAATAACCCGACCATCCAACTAAGTGTCTGCCACCTAATTGATAACAAAAATATTTTTCTTGTGTAGATCTTCTACCAAACCTCGAGATAAACAGTAGCCTTCAATGATCCCAAAAACATGATCAATCCCCCAAAAAAATTGTGTTCCTATTCCAACAACCCATACTATAGCTTGGTTAATACTAGGGAAATAATTTACCAGACTACGCCAAATAGCAAAGCCCCAATAGCCTCTTTGTGCATGTGATCTAAGCTAATAAACTAGAGGGAGTCTCTTTAGATACTTAGCCTACACCAGTTTTCCCAAAATCCCTTTCACAAATAAACTTCTCCACAAGCTCTCTACACACAAATATTTATTGAAAAAACACAAGTTCTTAATACCCCAACCGCTAAGATGTTTTGGAAGGGATATAACTTCCCAGGAAACAAGATGGGATTTTGAAAAACCGATTCTTCCAGCCCATAGGAACTAAAAAAATTTCCTTCTGATGATCGGAATCACAACGCTAGGAATGGTAAATAAAGAAAACAAATATACAGGGATGCTCTGTAGGACCGAATTTACAAGTGTAAGACGTCCTCCCAATGACAGCCACCTAAACAACCAGGAGCTAATCTTCTTCTGAATCTTTTTTAATAACCAGCTCCAGTCTGTAATTTTCTAGCCATTAGGATTCAAATGAAAGTCGAGATATCATAAACCTTAATCTAAACCAAACATCTGATAAGGAATGATAAAAGCAATTTGATTAGTTATATCAGGATCTTTGCATTGGTATAAAAAATTTGACTTTTGTGAGCTAATAACTAGGGCCAGAGGCGTCACAGAAAATAGAAATGATCAAATGGTATTGTTTCCATTCACATGGAGAACCTTCACCAAACCAAAAGACATCATACGCAAATAACATGTGTGGAATGTTTAGAGAATTTGGAACCTTTAGACCTTTGATTAACTTATGATCTTTGGCCTTTTTAATCAACAAACTAAGCCCTTCAATCACCAAGATGAACAAGTATGGAGAGAGCGAGCAACCCTACTTAAGCCCATGGTAACCATTAAAAAATTTGGAAAGAAACCCATTGATCACAACATCAAATCTAGCGGATGTAATAATACACGCCAATGATTGAGTTCACAATGTCCACCGTCAAACCAATTTGGATGAGAATAAATCTCAGATAATGCCAATACACTCTGTCACATCCCTTCATAAGATCCATCTTTAAGATAAAAGCATTTTCTTTCTTTTGTTTTACTGAGTACATAATACTTCTTGAGAAACCACCACATTATCCAAGATTTGCCCATTTGTAGAAAGCCAAATTGTTCTTCCGATATAAACCTGCCAAGTATAGGTTTTAATCTCTCTGAGATAATCTTTATAATAATGCTTTAGAATAGATTACATAGAGAGGTTGGCCTATAATCGTTGAATTCTATACGCCTATCTTTCTTTGGGATTAGAGTAATATAGGTAGATTTCAAGGAACTTGGAACCCTTTATTTCCTCCTAGTCTCATCAATAGCCTCCATCAACTCTTTGCCCCAAAACTCAAAAAAATGAAGATAGAATTCGACAGTTCGCCCATTGGGTCCGAGACTCTTATCTTTAGCAACACACTATAAAAATTTTAGACAACTCCTAAAGAAAGTGGGTCAAGCTGTAGCTGACTGCTTGAACATTTGAAGTGAATCACTGGCAGAAGTGAGACAGTAGCATGAGTTAAACAAAACTCCAAAGAGGTTTGTAGGAAGCAAGCTAGTACATTTGCAAGTTAAGAAACAATCATGAAGAGGCTCAGTGGAAACCTTAAAAGGATCTTGACTTAAAAGTTAGAGAATTCAAAAGTTTGCAAATAAAAAAATGGAAGATTGTTTCATTGTTGAGCCAAAATTTCTTTAAAAATGGCTTGCAAAACCCAATTGGAAAATACGACTATATGGTTGTCTTAGCAATTAGCAATTGAAAATTAAAAGCTCTATGAAGTGTTCCATGAAAGTTGTAAAAGTCATTTTGATGAAGGACTAGAAGAAGTGTATAATCTTGTAGAAAATATTCAAATTCTAGGAGTTAAAGAAGAGGATCAAAAGGATATTCTTATTTTTCTTAATAATTTGTTTGATTATAAATGTGTAGATACAATGAAGGATAAAGGGATGCTTGTTAATTTTCCATAGAAGTTAAAAACAAAGTTGAAGAAGAAAGCAACGGTGGTGTTGTAGAAAATGGAAAAGTTCTTCATGAAAAGGAAGTAAAGTATGATGAGGAAGATGAAATTAGTGATGCTTGTTAATTTTCCATAGAAGTTAAAAACAAAGTTGAAGAAGAAAGCAACGATGGTCTTGTAGAAAATGGAAAAGTTCTTCGTGAAAAGGAAATAAAGTATGATGAGGAAGATGACATTAGTGAAGAAGAAAGTATGCAAATTAGAAAATATATTCATAAGCTAATTGAAGAGTTGATGAATGAAGTGCACAACAACCTAATGCCATCAATTTCTTGATTATATTCTATATGTTTATTTTCCGTATCTATCTTAACCTAGACATATATTATCTTACCATAATGATTTTATAATATTTAAAATGCTTAACAAATCAACTTCACCTTAAGGATGAGGATCTCGAAGAGATCCATGTTGTGTTGAACAATCTAGCTAATAGTAAAGTAGTATGTGTGTTGAAGTAAATTGTGATGCTAAGGAAAAAGAAGAGATAGATGAGAAGAAGGCAATTATTGATGTTGTGTGTGTAGCAACCCAAGTTACAAGAGGAGAAGAAGAGCATGATGTTGAATACATGGCAGCTATTGAAAATAATGATTTAGTGTATGGTAATGCTAAAGATGTGGAAATTGAAGAATTCATGGAGAATTTTTTTATGATGTGGAGTTTTGAAGAAATCAAGTGTTATTGCGACAACCCAATTTTGATGAAATTTTTTCACATCAAAAGGTCTTTTTGTTTTTATGTAATTACAAGATTTTTCTTTTGTAATTTAGAAATTTGATGTAAATATCATCAATGCAAGAGCATGGAGAGTCTTATGATGTAATTATTGGTGATAGAAATTAAGGGAAGTGTTGAGCTACAGAAAATTTTAGAGGTTAAATTTTTTGTTTTCTAAAAAAAATTGTTAATTTCAATTTTTTTCTAAATTGATTTGCCCAAATTCCATAGAATACTAAAAATAACCAAAATTGACAAAAACTATAAAACCCTTAAGAATTTGAATCTTTTTAGAAAAATATCTCCTAATTTTACACCGTAAGAAAATATAAATCCTTAAATTTTTTCTTTAAGAGAGATAATTTCTCCAAAAACTTAAAAACTTAAATGTAATGGTGAAATAAATATATCTCATTTCAATAATAATTTTGAAGGGGGTTGTGAAGTCTTGTTATGCAGGCCATCCTCACTGACATGTTTTGGGTCTATATGCTCACCAATGAATTTAAGAGTCTTTTCTAGTTCCTGTTGGCCACTGATTTTCAAGTCTTTTCTAGCTGTACCTAAAATATTTATTTATTAATAAATTTTTAATATAATTTTTAAAATGAAATAAAATATGTTTATATATTTTTTTTTGTCATTCTTTTCTACTTGTACTTAAAATATTTTTTATTAATGAAATAATAATATAGGTTTAAAAAAAAAAATATGTTTATATATTTGAAAATGAAATAAAATATGTTTATATATTTTTTTGGTCTATCTTTTCTATTTGTACTTAAAATATTTTTTATTAATGAATTAATAATATAGTTTTTAAAATAAAATAAAATATATTTATATAATTGAAAATACACAATAATTAAATATATTATAGATATTCATAAAAATAAATTTTTATTTATTTATAAAAAAGCATATCATAACTTCAAAATCTTATAATGCTAAATGATAAAAATTTAACACCTCATAAAATTTCACTTATATATTTCAAAATAACTTGGATATATGTATATAAACAAGTGAAAATAGTAGCAAAGCTGCTTATACCTGCCTTTGAAAATAGTTTATAAGTAATTTAATTACAAATTGTATATAGTCCAAAAGTAAAAATTAAGATGGAAAGACCAATACCTACAAGTAAAGTATAGGTGTAATTATAAAGCATAGATTATCAGTCAATAATTAGCAACGTTACCAAAAATTTAATGCAATTACAATATTGAAACGATATCAGTCAATATATTGCAACGTAATACATTATTATAAGATATCGTATAAAAAAACTAATTTAGTAACATTAATTAAGTAACATCGATAAAGTAAAAATTTTCATTAATCGATTAGTCAACTATACTTAATGTAAACATAATTCTACTTAAAGGTATAATGCATTTGTGAATATATGATAAAATATGATATACTAGTAGTATGATTACTTAAGTTTATATTATAGTTAAAATTATGATTACAAACTATAATTATTATATTATAGTTAATAATATAGTTTGAAAACTTGCTATATTAAATGGTTTAATAATTATTTATACAATAATAGATTTTGAAGTTTCTACAAGATTTTTCTACATTAACTTTTTTTATGGTTGTTTTTTTGGAGCATTACAAAGATTTCAGCTTTTGTTGCTTTGAGCATCGAGAAGTTCCAACTTATTATTATTTTGTTGGAGATTTCAACCTTTTTAGATTCGTACTCAACATTTTAAGAAATTAATATGGATTTGTGCAGTGGATGCTATTAAAGATCAGACAGATCGCATGAATATTCAAGTATTACGGCTAACAATCAAGTACTAATTAAAGATATAAATAGGAGATAGGTAGCATTTTGTAATATTTTTTTTAAATTTAAATTTTTAAAATTAATTTTATTTTTGACAATTCTATTTTAAACCAGGTAAAAATAGTCACTTCAGACTTATACACTAATTATAAAATAAATTTTTAATTTTTAAAAAATATAAAATTAATTTTAAATATTTATAAAATTTAATTTAATATATAATTTCTAAACAATGTAAATATTTTTAAAAAATTAAAAATAATAATAATCGAAATCCAAATTGATTACTATATATCTGCCTTTGGCAGGTATAATAAATAACTTAGATGCCTTTTAAAATTAATGTACTTTCTCTATATTTATATGGATATGGATATAAGAGAAAATACAATATTAATTCAAATCTGCAAGTCTAAATCCATTTAAGTCAAAAATTTCAAATATTGATAGTCGATCTATGCTAATGAATTACACTTCTCCAAAAGATACCTAGACAGGTTATGGCTAGTTAAAATTTGATTAATAATAATATTTTGATATGTGCTGTAATTATTCTAAACTCGTAACTGTTAGAATTGTTCTTCGTTTCTGCAAAATCGAGAAAGGTGTGCACTCAATATGTATATGCATTCTGAATTTTGGGAGAGAAAAGTGTTGTTTTGCTATGTGATTTTTTTTTGTGACAGGGCCTAATTGAGTATGAACAGCGAATCCCGCACGCCGAGGTCACATGAGGAGAGCCACGCCAAGAACCAAACAGATCTACTTATTCTTTGTATTTATCTGTTACATACACAACCCGACAGACCTCATGTTTGAGCTTCTTCGCTCCTAGACACTTCCAAAATGCTTCCGCTGCGAAGCCATTCGGTTTACTCATCACAGCGGATGCTGTATCTACACTCTCCCACTTTCCTAATCCGATTATAAGCTTACCATCCAAGGAGTTATAGAATGTGTAAGAATGCAAGCCCTCTATCTTTGTGAAATAAGACTTTAATAGAGCAAGACAAGAGTAAGCCAGTTTCTCCTGATTTTTACCGCCAGAATATATTCTTCGCACCGCAAAGATGTCTCCTATGCGTATTTTCTCAACCAGGCACCTCTCTTTGCTCTCTTCGCAGTTCAATTCAAACCATCCGTAGTCCACCATCCGAACAACGGAACATACCATTAACATACCATTTACTAAATAGATGATCGATTCTACATGGAAGAACTGAAAAATATTATATTTCATTAGTGGGTTACCTGTGGAAGATTTATCCATGGATTCACATCTTCTTTTCCCTTTCTCTCTACAAATACCGCAGCCTCTGTTGAAGAAGATGCATGAACTGTTATTATATACACTGTGTGGGAAGTTGGGACTTAAGCTAGATGATCAACTAATGGCTGAAAAGGCGATCCACTCACATATGTCACGGCACTTTGCTTCGAGTAGCCATCTCCTTTATTACATATTCACGGGTAAAGAAGAAACGGAATCACTTAAACAAATCATGGAGTGTCTTGATGGAAACAGTACAGAAAAGTCAAAATATTTTGCTGTGACTCGACTCGCGAGGAGTCTAGTTCCTCATATTCTTTGCCAGTTGCCTCAAAAGATGAGCTTTCTGGAGTCATCGTTGTATATATTTTCTCCTCTTTCTTGAAGGAGAAGTATAAATTTTCTCGTGATTAAGGGAAAGAGACAATCAACTCTCAAAATAAACCTATGTAGTTATCGGCCATCCTATACGTCAATGTCGTCACGGCTCATTAGTTGACCACGGAGTGAAGCTTTAGTAAAACTACACTAAATGTAGTATTCTAAACATGTTATTATTGCCGATGCATTAGTGATATTGATGTAAATTGCTCTAAAGGAGTAGGAAAAAATTGCATTATTGATATAAATGTAAATTGCTCTTGCATTGAACAAAGGAGTAAGTCAAAACAATGTAAATTGCTCTTACATTGCGCAAAGGAGTAAGAAAAAACACATTGAAAGAAGAAATTGTGCTCTCACATTGAAAGGAGCATAACTAAACTAATAGTTATTATTGTCTAGGATGCATTATTGATATAAATGTAAATTTTCTCTTGCATTGTACAAAGGAGGAAGAAGAAACACATTGGAAGAAGAAATTGTATGGAGCATAAGAAGAAAATGTGCAAACCCACATGAGACGATTAATTTATAAGACATTCGTGACTAATACAATTAATCTAAAGCTAAAGCTATGTTTGAAGTGAATTAAAAGATTATTTAGTGATCACAATTTGGAGAATGATTCTATGTTTATTTAATTTCTATCAACCAAATTTATAATATAGATGTATTAATAACATGTAGATAATAATTCTAAGTTATTAGTGAATAGCTTATACATTTGAATATAGGGACGGGTTACCAATTTTTTTGAATTTTTATTAAATGAATGGTTAGATTTTAAGATAAGTGAATATTCTTCTTAGTGTTCATGAATGGATGATTGAGATTTACTGAACTAACTTGTAAGCATGTTAAATTAAACAGAGCTATTTAGTTGCCGCTTTTAATCCAATCCATTGTATTATCTTTAATCCACTCCATGGTTTTGTAATCTGATCCATGGTTTTATAATGGACTACAAATTAATCCTTCCATGGTTTTATAATCCGATCCATGCTTTTATAATCAGCCACAAAATATAAGCATGCTTGGGGATTCATTGAATTATGGAGCATTCACTAGAAACACCTCTGAACTATGACATATATTCCCCATATCTATCAAAAAATAGATTTTCAATAGGAAACGTTCAATCAAGGTACTCTTAAGAAGATTTACAATAGGCGTAGAGTGAAGTTACATTGGAAAGGAAGCACTGCAAATAAGCCGCCACTGAACATTTTGCACATTTTGCTTAGAGGTTACCACTAGTACAGTCACTTAATGTCATACTGAAAAAATATTATTAATTTTTTTTTAATTATTAAATTTTGACAAATATTTTTTTATGTAGGCGTTATTTAAAATAAAAAAATGAAGTGACACTTTGCACAACATATTATTTTTTTATTTTAATAAAATAAAAATGGCACTTGGAGAGTTAAGCTAAATGAGGGGACACCACCATGGCACAAAGGAATTATTTTTTTAATTATTAAATTTTGACAAATATTTGTTTATGTAAGCATTATTTAAAATTCAAAAACTGAAGTGACACTTTGCACAACATACTATTTTTTTATTTTAATAAAATAAAAATGGCACTTGGAGAGTTAATCTAAATGAGGGGACACCACCATGGCACAAAGGAACATGTGTAAGCAAGCTAGAGATATCTATACCAAACTCAACAACGAGACACGATCCTAAATCATAGGGATTTAAGGATTGATTGGAGATTTTATTGAGATGGCATAAGACTTGGGCAAAACTATAAATAAGAGTGCACTAAGATAGCATGGTCGTGTAAGCAAATTGTTTGTGTTCTAGTGCATGGTGGTGATCCAGCTCGGGGTGGAGTTGAGAAAATAGTCAAGTTATTCTCTCCTATGGTTAGAGGAGCTAATTCTCCAGGTTGCCATTAACATTGATGGGTTGCCTATTTTCGATATCTCCTTATTTTAAAAATAGTAAAAGAAAAAGAATTTGCTTCTGAATCTCTCTCCTTCTCATTTGTTGAGTAAATCTATCTGGGATTTCAAAAAAATTATATACATATATATGGTAATAGTAAACGGTATAGTTCGAATCAGTATTGATCCTTTTTATCATGTTTATGCGTTTTATACCAGGTTCGGATATTATTAACTTTAAATATGTGTCCAATCCACATAGTTTTAGCCATTCGTTGGGTTACTCATAAATACAAAGTTAAAATTTATATAGAGATCGAACTTTGTTTACAATGTAAAATTGTTTCCTTCCATATAAACATATCCTTGGATAATTTATACAGTTTGGTTGTTGTTATCTATTTCTTTTATTTACCCAACAATTTATTGGATTGACGGGATTTAAATAGAAAAAAAAAATTGTATCCTTGATATCTAAGATCTTCGGCGGTATCTTAGTGTCAACTTCTGTTGTTGTCTGAAGTATCTCGTGGGTCGCTGGGTAGAACCTGTGTGAATACTCATAATCATAATTTTTCTTTCCTTCTTACTAATGAATGTCGAGCATATCTTACTGGAATTAAATCCTTAGATTTTGACAGTAATGGAATGTTCTATAAAATGAAGGGATAACTTCTGTCAGGAACACTATTTCCTACTGTATATCTTTCTAAAGGCAAATTATAGATTTAAGTTTTTCATAACAAAAGGTAACAGTTTGTCTTAATATTGCAGCGTATGAGTATGTAGATATTTTTTTTTCTCTCACCAAGTTTGGTATGCGTCCTTCCCTATTAGCAAGGTTAGTTGGAACAACAGTCAAACTTCACACAGTCTCTCCTTCCTCCTTGTCGGTTGCTAGTTTCCTGACGAAATGCATAAACCTTTCAAGTCTCATGTTTTTCCACCTCTAGTCCTCTTTTAGAACTAAGGCATATACCATGTGGCGTGGGTGTATTCCATAAATTTCGGGAGGGCTTCAACAATCATCACTTTCCCTAATTTCAGGATGTCTCCCATGAAATCCGAGATGACTTTAGTTATGTAGACTCATCACTACTTTTCATAATTTCAGGATACCTTCCCTGAAATCCAGAATAGCTTCCGTTATGTTAGACTGACCACTGTTCCCCATAATTGCACCTTCGCGTTGGTAAGTTGCAACTATCAGGGGCCTGATATCTAGTTGGTAACACCAGGGATAAGTCATGCCCGTCATATATATTTATGAGAGTGGGTGTTATGAACATCTTGCTCGATATCTGAGTGTGGGAAGATTTCTTTGTTCCAAATTATCCATCTCTTTGACTCTGAGCATCGCTTTTAGATCAAACGTCTTGTTCCCATGGATACCAATCGTTATTTTTGTTGGGTTCAGACTCTCAGGTCTGGTCTTTATATTTTCTCCTGATTGATTTATTTTCTTCACCCATGCTTCATAGGTAAACCAGGTGAGCCCAGTCGATAGTAATATGGAGGTATATCCAATCTTTTATATATATATATATATATATAATCTGTGCATAAGTTAAGTTCAAATTTACTATTTTGAAAAGATGTTAGATTGGTATAAGGCTCTAGTTAGAGCGCCATGTAAACTGGGTGCTTACTGTGGAAGTAGCTATGACTTCTAACTATATGCATACATTGTATTACAATATCCTTAATTTATTTGTTAGAGTTAAAAATGATAAAGGTGAATGGAGTCGTATGACTCAAAATGTCTACATAGATGCTATAGATTTACATATAATCTAGGTGTTCTTTAGATAGATTTACATTTTGGAATTTTTCCTTTTTTAAATAATAGTTCTATGGTAATAGGCTTTCACATACTTAACATCATTATTAAGTATGTAGGAAAATATATGCGGATGAAATTATAAATGGATGAGTTTGTATTTGAGTGAGCAATAATGTTAAATTGGAAAAAAAAATATAGGAATATTGTAGGAAAACGGAGCTTTGGGTTTATGCCATATAAGATGCTTTTGAATCTTCAAGAATACATTCATGCAATTCATGACAGGCTCAAATATGTTATACCTCAAGGTTTATAAACTTTACATATTAAGAATAGGTATGTGATGAAGAAGAAATAGGGAGGTCGTTAGGAAAGATAAACAATCTCATTATATCAAAGATGTCATACCGCTTTTATTAGTATAAGTAAAATAAATAAAATTTGTTCTTTTTTTCTCCCAAAATTTTACCGTAATTTGGGGATGTTACATTATGGTATCAAAGCTTATTTTATGACACTTGGTCTTATGGTGTCCACTAAAGTGTTATGATAAAAACTAATTTTTTTTACATGTTGTTCTTGCGTGCATCAAAATAAAGTTAGTATTACTAAACTACATGAAGAGATGGCTGGAATATGATCCCCCACCCCCCCAGTATGGGTTGAAATGGATGATGAGAATATCAATGTGAATAATGAGATTTTGCAGACGGTAAAATATTTACAAACCAAATTAATGAACTTTAAGACTAAACATGAGAGGGTACTGAAAACCCAAGAGCACTTAAATGAATCCCTGCTATATAAGCTGAATGAGATAACTAATTATAAGAATAAAAATAGACGTACAAATGAGAAAACTTGTCCTCTGACTGTCCCTCTTCTAACAGAAGCCCTTTGTCTAGTGAATCAGAATATTCTAGTGATAGCTCTGAGGGCAGACATAAGAAGAAAATAAAATATAAAGATGAGTTAACAGGAGAATTTAGGAAAATAAAGGCTCCTACGTTTGACGGCAAAGTAAAAAATGGAGAATAAGATGAGGCTTGGCTCTCTGGAATGAAGAAGTACTTTACTATGTACAATTATTCCAACTCAATGAACGGGAAAATGGCCATCTTCAATCTAATCGAAAATGATGAGATTTGGTGGAAAGACTTAAAAAGAGCAAAAATAATTAATGATAGAAAAGTAAGTTGGAACTGGTTTAAAAATGAATTTAAAAGAGAGTATCTCTCAGAATATTACTATGAAGGGAAAGCTAAGGAATTTTACGAGCTAAGATTGGGATCCATGTCTATGCATGATTTTTGCACTAAATTTGTATCCCTGTTCAGATATGTGCCTTACCTAAACAAAGAATAACCTAAAATTCAGAGATTCCTAGGTTGCTTATTTAACTTTTATAAAGACAAATTGGAGTTTGATGAACCAAAAAATTTGTATGAAGCAATCAGGAAGGCCAAATTAACATATTACCAATAAAAGAGTAGGAATGAAAATCCTTATAACTTCAATAAAAGAGAGGGAAGTAATTTTAAGAGAAGAGAATTCAAACCTTTTAATAAACATAAAGGTTTTCAAAGAAATACTTTTAAAGATAGACAACAAGTAATAAGGACTAAATATAAACAACCCATGAGAACTATTGAGTATAAAGATAATCTCTTTAATAAAAAGAAAGAAGAAGTAAAAAGAGAACCTTTACAGTGTTAGGGATGTGGAGATAGTCATTTCTATCGGGATTGTCCTCATAAGAAGGATAATTGAAATATTCACACAGTCCAAGAAGCAGCCACAAATGGAGAGTTGCTCGGAACATATTGCAGATTAGCGTCGCTTTGGACAATCGTCAAGCGAATTATCATCCTTCCATGATTGAGGTAGATGGTAATATCTTTGAAAAACCTATTTCTATATTAATTGATTCCAGATCTACTTTAAGTTATATTTATCCTAAGTCGATAGATTTATGTAAAATCAAAAAATATGATTTCGAAAAGTCGTGGTTAGTACAATTATCCACAGGTATGAAAATAAAAGTAACCGGCTTTATTTCTAATTGTGAAGTTCATATGCAAAATTTGATTACAAAAGAGAATTTGAATATTTTTCCATTAGGATCTTACGATGTATTAATATTTGGCATGGATTGGCTAGAACAACATAGAGTTCTGCTAAACTGCTTCGAGGAAACATTTAATTGTATTGATGAAAATGGTGAAAGTAAAATCGATAGAGGGATTCCCAAAAAGGTGCTTACTAGAAAAATATATGCTTTGCAATTGAAAAAGTGTGCTAGAAAAGGATGTAGGTTGTTTGATGTACACATCACTGAAACTAATGATGATAAACAAAACATAGTTTAGAGGATTCTCCTCTTTTAAATGAATTTAAAGATGTCTTTCTAGAAGAGATACCTAGACTACCTCTGAAGAGAGATATTGATTTTACCATTGACTTGGTACTAGGAGCGGTACCTGCCTCAAAGGCTCCTTATCAAATAAACACACCTGAGTTGGTGGAATTAAAATTAGAATTGCAAGAATTAATAGATAAAGAGTATATAAGACCAGGTGTGTATCCATGGGTAGAACCCGTCTTGTTTGTTAAAAATAAATATGGCACACTAAGGCTTTGCATTGATTACAGAAAATTAAATAAAATGACAAATAAGAATATATACCATCTCCCCCGCATCGATGACATGTTTGATAAGTACGGGGAGCATCGATATTCTCTAAAATTGACTTAAGGTCCGGATACCACCAAGTAAGAATTAAGGACGAGGATGTTCATAAAACTGCATTCAGAACAAGGTACGGGCATTACGAGTTCTTGGTTGTACCATTTGGCTTGACCAATGCTCCAGCCACCTTCACGTGTTTGATGAACAACGTCCCTCATAAATAATTAGATAAGTTTGTAACAATATTTATTGATTCCATCTTAATATATTCTAAAAATGATGAAGAACATAAATAACACCTAAAGTTAGTCTTACAAACGCTACGAGAACATAAACTGTATGCAAAGTTTAGTAAATGTGATTTCTTTCAAGATAAAATTCAATACCTAGGCCATGTAATATTTAGGGAAGGAATTTCTGTAGACCTGAATAAAATCAAGGCAATCGGTGATTATCCAGTTCCTAAGGATGTAACCGGGATTCGATCCTTTATGGGAATCACGAGTTACTACCGTAGGTTCATTGAGGGGTTCTCCAAGATTGCTTACCGGATAACTTCACTCCAAAAGAAAGGAACTAAATTCACATGGTCTAATAAATATCAGGAAAGGTTTGGAAAACTTAATCAATTATTGACCACTACACCTATTCTAAGAATAGCATATCCCTAAAAAGACTTCATTGTATGTACGGATGACTGCTTAGAAGGGTCAGGTTGCGTGCTAATGCAAGAGGATTATGTAATAAGTTATGAGTCAAGAAAACTTAAACAACATTAATGTAACTATGCAACCACATGTACATGTGCACATTTTTCCCATGAAAAATTGTCGCTATTGCAACACTTTTGTTTTTCTATAGCGACGAACATGACCCCATATTTTCGTGGAAACATTTTCGTCATTGTAGCCACACTTAAAACTTTTCATTGCTATGGAGACAGGAAAGAGATGACACATGGTGTGAGTGTACACTGCTTAAAAAAACCTCTACTCATCGCTATAGCAATGTTAATCTATCGCTATAGCAATGGCTCGTTGTCGCTATAGAAACATTAGTGCGTCGCTATAGCAACAGCTCTTTGTCGCTATAGCAATGTTAATGTGTTGATATAGCAAAGTTAGTATGTTTCTATAGTGTCGTACTAGCGTCACTGCAGCGACAACCAATCGTTCCTAGAGCAACAACCAGTCATGCACATAGCGACAAATTTGCTATACAAGCGTCGAAATATCGTCGCTATAGCCATGGTTCGTTGTCGCTATAGTGACAGCCAATCTTGCACATAGCGACGAATTTAATATACAAGTGATGGATTATCGTCGCTATAGCCACAAAATATCGTTTCCTGGGAAAGGAACTACCAAGTCCTTTCCGTCGCTATAGCAACGATTTATGTGTATTTAAAAAAACAAAATTGATGTTGATGACAAAATAAATGATGTGGATAAGATTTCGAGTGGAGCGTGAAACTCAACTTATTAATGTTTTCAATGGATATCAAGAACCAGGTTCAAGGTCTTTAAGAACCTAAAACATATGGTTATGAAGTAATCAATATTCAAAGGAAAACGTTATGGGATTTCTATATACTCTAATAGGTTACACATTAATCATTACTACAAAGAATCCCTATCAATGGAGGATTGTGTAGTGGGAATGCTCCATGATGACAAGCACTGAATCCCTATCTATCTATGAGAAGCATTGATCAATGATGTAGTAATTTCCTTTCAAACCTACTTAAATAGCTACATTTGGACTCTAATCTTGGTCACCTATGCTAGTATTTTGGTGTCCACTTTGACAACTTCCTTAATGCAAAGTATACCACCAATCTGAATTCCAACCTCATATCCATCTATGATCTCTAGAAACTTATTTAGAGAGCATACAAATTCTCACATGTAATTTGGCATCGTACATGAGATCTCTTTCCCCACTCCATCCACACCTATTGGCCTCATGCTAGTTGTGGTCATTACTTTCAAAATTCCCAATATGACAAACTGCAAGAACCTACACAACTTGATAGCAAACACATTATTGTATATGTATCCACTAAAGCCAAAGTATCCCAAATAATCTACTTGAACCCCATTAAAAGGAAAAAATACCATATATTTGGGTCCCTTTGGCATATATTTTGATTTTTCCTACCAACATCATATGGAGATAGATCATCGTCTTCCTTAAGGAATTTTAAATAGTACAATGGCCAAAGGTGCCATGGATTTTTCCTTAGTGAGATCCTTAATTATAGTTGTCACAATGAGATGGTGTACAACTATGAGGGGTCCCACCATTTGTTAACATGAATCTCATTGCAATTGTTTTCTAGACCTTAGTTGTTAGTAGAGTTGGAGTTAAACTTGAGAGCCCACAAAATACAAGACAAGCTATTGTTCAATGATTGTCAATGTTTCCTTGAAAAGACATGAAAGCCATATATTTATAGAAGAAGTGAGTCCTATGTTTAAAGAAAAAGACCAACACACCTACACATGATAAAATAGTATTATGAGCATCTAAGAGGACTATTTACATCAATTGTCCTTGATGACCTATTACATTGACTTATATGTTTCAACTAACTCCTATGGACCGATAGGACCCAATGGAAGGGTCATCTTATATGTTATACATGTAGTACATTGTACTAGGGGCACAACATTCCCTCCTACATGCCTTCACTGTAAACTATTTCTTCCATACACCATACTTCAAAGACCGGGTCATTATTGTTGTATATTATTGGTGTTCACTAGCTGGACATTCTATTATATCCTCTAGAGGCTGGATGTTCTACCAAATAAGGTGAGAAAACCTCCTCCACGAATGTATTGGTTTGAGGCTACCTGCAGTCTAGGGTAGATGAGATAATGTGTTATGGTGTTAATGTGTTTTCATTCATAAACTTGATAACTGATTAACTTGGAAGATGAAGCATTGCTATAAAAATGTGCATTGTTATACAATAGTTTGTTTTGTGCATGCCTGTCATGTCTCCATCTTGGGTAAAAGCTTTTAATTATTTAATTTTGTCTAACTGCATGACAACACTAATTAGAAGCCTAAACTGTTTTCCCTCAATGCAACCAAGAGTCAAAAAGGGCATGGTGAACCACAGGGGGGAGAGTAACTAAGTCTTAAGGTCACAAGCGTCATCGTGAGCTTTGGCTTGGTGTAGCGCTTGAACTCAATTTTAATTCATTTTAGTGTTTGGCATGTTATTGGTATGCTTATGCTCGTCTGTATTTAAGTGGAAAAGCTTATATTTTATCTATATGTTTACCTACCATAAGTATGAACCTAATGCCAAATTATATTATGGATGAGAGTACATGATTTTAATAAAAGTGTGCATAATATAATTGTGAATTACATTGGTAGTGATTGGCACATATCTTTATATGTTCATGCTTTTATAAAGATGCACCTATTATAGTGTATGATCATGTATTTGTTGTAAGGCATTATAAATGCATATAATTGTTTTGCATATGTACGTTCATATATATATATATATATATATAATGCTTTTTTGTTTAATGTAATTATAATTATTATATATATATAAACCCATGGTTAAATACCTTGTGGTAAATGGAGGTGATTTCAATAAAGTGATATGGTGCATTTAAATGTTATGGTAGTGCTCCTTTCCACGTACATGTTTTCTAAGGCATGAGAAAATAGTAGATATATTGCTTTTGATGTGAAAACATATTTTATTATTGGGCTATGAATTCATATATTTTAATATATGTTATGATCTTGGAGGGAATATTTTGACCTAGTTTTTGGGGAGAGCCTTCTCGCACTTGGTAGGGGGAAGAGCCTCGAGGCACAAAACAGAGGAGAGGATTCGTTTCAGGGAGGAACTCAGTCTTTGAGTTTTGGAGAAGATGTCGGTGAAGGCTGGAAGAGCTGAAGGTTCTGCTTTTGGTCCCTTTGAATTGCTTATACCCATTTCTCGGTGATGGGTGATTTGGAAAAACGAGTTTGGACTCTGCCCACTCCTTTCGTTTGCTAAAATGGTTTTTTTGAATCCAGGCATTATGCATTTTGCATTGGAGAGAAACTTTTTAATCTCTACGTCGTTGATTGCTTGGAGGGAACTCGCTCTTGGGCGTTCTCTACAGCATGAAGATGTTTTGTTTACACTCTGCATTTTCCTCTTTGAAGATTAAAAACATGGTTTGGTGTTTAGTGCTGAATGGTACCATTTTATATATTCTGCGTTTATACTTTTCATTAGGGTCCGAGAATCTTTCTTGAAATGCCAAAATCTAACAGGCTAGAGGAGCCTACATGCACATGTTGTGTGAAAGAGCTTTCACCTGGCGGTGGAATGTTTTTGTTTGATGGAGGAGTTATTGTTGTGCAATGTTTCTTCTTGTGGCTTTATGTCCCTGAGAGGCTTGTTTCCAATGTTGCGAACCGGGGCTCCTAATGTTGAGCCTGCGCAGATCATTTATGCCCTGACCTCTTTTTTAATTTGATGGCTTGTTTTGGGTGAAGGCACAGAGCATGAATGCATGCTCTTTTAATTTCATTATTTATTTTATGTAGTATTGGACTGCCTTCAGGTGCATGCGCAGAGCTGGCATGCTCTTTTGATTACCATTGTTGGATGTATCTGCACGAAGGCAGGTGGCAAATACCTCTGCATGGGAAGAGCTTGGTCTCACCGTAGCACCAAGGCGCTCTTCCACTGTAACTTTAAGTGACCTGCGTTGATGGTTGTTTCTGTCGAGGTCTTTATATTAATGTGACCGTTGATACCCTTTAACACAACACAGTCCTCCCGAAATCCCAAGGAGCATGAAATCGATTTTAGCTTGATAGTTGTTGCATTGCAATACTAATTGGTTTTGCCGTTGGTATTTTGAAGCTATAGTTGATTTTTTATGATTTCGGTGGAGGGTATGCAGATGGCATGGCCCCAGTAGGACCAAATGTATATTATATATTTATGGGCATTAACATTGCTTCAATCGCCGCGTCGCATAGCTTATGCATAGGTCATGCTACATCCCTATATATATATGCTATACTTGGATATAACTCGTATGCATTCGTGGAAGTGGTAATTAAGTGGAGGGTAGTCATAAGAGATGGTAGTGTACATGGATATTATACACCCATTTTTATACAAAGGTCCCTTTCTCATATATGTTCTATGAAATATTTCTGCTTTATATAAAGGCTAAAACAAAAGGGGGTTATGTTTTCCACATGATATAAAATGGTATATTTTATATATATCCATGTTATATAAAATGGTTACCGTTTCATGCATATTGTATGACAAGATTATATAAATATTATATAATGGTTATACTTTAGAGGGTAGCCACACTTTATATAAAATTGTAAAAAATAGGTTATGCTTTTATATGTTACATAAAATGGGTAGGTTACCCACACTTTATGAAAGGGTATAGCATGTGATCAAGACAATTTTTATACAATGGTCCCTTTTTATTTAGATGCATATATGGTGAAAGATGTTAGGCATTGTATATGTATATATAGTGTAAAAAAAAGGGAATTGTTATGTTTATGTGTCCTTGATAAAGAAAATGGTTGTATGTATATGTGGTTATACAAAGATTATCTTATATATATAGATATTACAAAGATGGTGATGTTTTATATGTACATCTATATTGTAACAATGGTTACTTCATATATTTAAACGACTACTATTTGCATGTAGGCATTTCAAATGAATGTGGTATGTATTCATAGATTTAAGTGAATTCTAGTCGTGTTCATGACTTTTAATGGAATGTTGCATGCATTCGAAACTCTTAAACGAACGTTGTAAGTGTTCATAAAGTCTTTATGGATGTTGTGATGCATTCATAATTTAAGGTTGATGTTGTAGGCATTGGTTAAGTTACACAATGTATGGTGTTGTAGTTCTGGACGTCCATTAGTTGCATGGCAAATGCATTGGACGGGGTTTATTTACATGTTCATGTTAATTACATATTACATTATGTATTTTGTGGTCGCATGTCGAATGCATTATTGCATGTCGAATGCGTTCCTTATGTTACGCATGTGTGTTGCTTGTTATCTTGTGGTTGCATGTCGACATGCATGGGATGCATGTCGACTACAATGCAATCATTACATACACTTTTTATGATGCTTGGCATTGGGTGATCGCATGTTGAATGCATGGTTGCATGTCATATGCGTTTCTCATGTTTCTTATACATGTATTAAGTCATGAGGCATTGAAGGCCAAGTCTGGAGTATAGACTTGGGCTTGCCGAGAACAACACCACAACTACGCATGAGGTTAGGACACGAGAAGTGTCTAGGTAGGAATACTACCTTTAGAATTGCAGAAGGACTGCATCCACCTCTAGAGTTGTGTGTGATTGGTTCTACCGTACGACGAGACTTATGACTCCCTTATCCTATTGTGGATCACCATGCCCAGCTCGGGGGTGGCCTTCGGACGGACTGAGTATATGCCATCGAAGAGCATATGGTTGGGTGGAGCATTGCATTTCCCACATTATTCCCCTTATTACACGATTATGTTTTGTGATTTAAGTTATGTATCTTGATTGATGAAAAGATATCTACAGTTTTGTAATATGTTTTATTGTACTAATGTATGTTGTGAGTATAAATGATGAATACAAGAATAAGACGACAACAAGGATGACCACTCCTCAGTTCTTACGAAGGTGGTAAGAAAAGTATGTTTGTAAAGTTATCATACGCATTGATATATCTATTGGCTCATCTGATTGTGTCCTTATTTGTATTCAATGAATATAAGTAAAGATTATGTTTACTTATTCATGTAAAGCTGATTGTTGGATGACCTCAAGAAAGAGGCTACCTTTATGTGAAAAGAGATTTCAATATGATACTAACCCTAGGGAATTTTAGTGTCATACACATGCTTAGATTTTTACCATTCTACGTCATTGATGTGAGAACATAAATTAGACGTTACATTTAACGGGCAAGCATGTGATTGTGAATGCATAAAAGAATGAATTAGCTTCTTGTGCATT
This sequence comes from Larix kaempferi, assembly GCA_027924585.1. NCBI lineage: Eukaryota > Viridiplantae > Streptophyta > Pinopsida > Pinales > Pinaceae > Larix > Larix kaempferi. Next base: position 6,282,027 of record BSBM01002098.1, on the reverse strand, counting down.
GGAATAAATGTGTAAAGTCTTATGTGGATTAGGATTAAAACCTAACCTTAGATCAGTTTGCATTAGTAATGATCTATGTAAGTGTATGTGTGAAAAGAACATGTCAGTATGCAATTTGTATTTGATTGTAAAACAGATTGGCCATTATAACCTAGCCTAAGGTTATTATTACACCTTTCGACATAGTCCATGGTTGACTTAGTATTCATTTGGTGTAAGAGAGAGACTTTACATGTTCTCATATTGTTATGCATGTGCTTAATTGTGTCGTCATTGACTCATGGTGAGATTTATAGTACCTTTACATCCAATGGTGAGTTGAATTTCTTGTTAATAAAACTACGACACCATGATGTTGAATATCATTTCGGTTTGCATATTCATGTGTTGAAAAGGTTTTCCATTATGCATAAATGAAGTGTCGACAAGTTTGCTAAAGTTCGATTGAGTATGTAGCTTCTTGAAGGAGTATCTTTGCATGAAATGGAATCTAACACATGGATGTATGTTTGTATACTGTTGCAATTAAGGTTATAAAAAGAAACTTGGTTGACATGCATTTATGATTGGAAAGGCTTTTCCATATTGCAGTAAAGATATGTATCTAATGGTCTATATGTTATTCACCTTGGTAGGTGAATTGATGATTCAATGACACTTGCTGTTATGTTGATTTAAAAAAAAAAAATCTCCCCAGTTCCTCTTAAAAGTGTATGGGATTTTGGGTATGTTATAATGCCAATTGGTTTGGTACTTGGAATTAATGACCATGATTTGGATGTGGTCTTAGGAGCTTGTTACCACCCATTTTGTATGGGTTTCCACTCAAAAATATGAAATTCTGGGAACTCTAATAATGAGAATGAAGCTCATGAATCACATCTGGGTCTGTTTTCTTCACTAAACAATACCCTAAAACCTTGATGAAACATATTGGACAGTCTTTGAGATTTGACTAGTAGTCAACATGAGTCTAGACATCTAAAGAATAGTCATGTAAAGGATTAGAGGTAATGCTGCAGTAAGAATATTTTCATTGAGGAATTAATGTATGCTATGATTTTATCTCCTTGATATAGTCAACCACCATGCTAGCTGTGCTATGTATTAGTGACTTGTTGATGCCTGGAAAATCCTAGCATCAATAGTAGGGATTCTACCCAATGAATAATCCCAATTAGATCACTCACTGTTTGGTAAGTAGGGAATCCGTCCGGTTAACGGTCTGGCTACCATATATGAATTTTTTCGGTTGCTTACCAGTTGCGGCCTGACCCACCGTTTATGTAATTTTAGGGTTTAAAGTATGGATATGCAAGTGCCTATGTCTAACTAATGCATTTACCCTAGAATTAATAGGAAGAAGGCTCACAAGTGATGCGTAGGTTCTTACCTTCCGTCTTATCACTTCTACCTAATCAATCTACTAATTCTATTCTAAACTAACTAACCTATCCTTGCAAGGAGTGATTAATAAGTAAGAGTAATAATATGAAAATGCTCATACAAACCCAATAGATAGTTGTTCAGATAAAGTGTTCACATTCACAGAGAGAAAATACCAAATATAGCTTGAATGTAATTTAAACAATTTATTACTCTGTTGAAACACATAAAAATTTGCATAGATAAAGATATCATTCATTACCATTTGAAGTAGTTCAATAAGGTTAGAATAATCTCATAGTATGAGTTACGAATGAAAGAGGAAATAGTTCCAAATATTTCATTCCACACAAAACATTTCTATGTAAGCTTTTCCCAGCAAACAGGTCCTTCTCATTAGCAGAAAAATAGTTCTGTTACAAAATGCGCCCAACTTCTGTTATGCTATTAAAAGTCCCTTTACTAGTATCCTCCCACCTATATTTATATTACAATGGATTTTTTCCCTACATGAATATTCATTTTGACTACCCCAACCTTTGGACTTCCCAAAATTCATCCTTTTGTGTTTGCACAACAAATACAATTAATTACAAATTTAAAATTAATTTTCTGGTGGGCCCTCCAAACTAGAAATGTAATTATCCCATAAGTTTACCTCTTCAAATATAATATTACACATTGGAGTGGTTCTAATAATTTCAAAGAAACCTCATGGACAGATAATTCCTTTTCTACATTGTCACTCTCTCAGCAACATCTTTGTAGCTTTCTTCTAAGAAATAAGCATTGATAGACGCCTTCCCAATATATTGCTTGAGGTATTCTTCATTCAACACATCCAGTTTTATGATATAATCCAGGTCTTCCTTCAGTCTTTCCTTCAGCTCGATTAAGCGTTGATCTTTTGTGGGCAGCTCAGCCATATCTGGAGTCAGTGCAATGTGGCGTTTCTCACGCACTACAACAAATCCTGGAATTAGCATCTCATTTAGCGTCCCTTTTTAGTGTACATTTTTTTTTCATTGAGAGGTCAAAGTAGACGCTAAATGGGACGTGTCATGGACAAAATGTAAAGAGTCTAAAATAACGTCTTTTTTTGCTTCCTAGATAGCATCCTCTCTGATGTCTAAAATAGCGCCCATTTTTTTGCTTCTAGAATAGCATTCAATTTTGCTTCCTAAACAATGTCGAGGTTTGCTTCCTAAATAACATCCTATTTTTCTTCCTAGAGATCGTCCTCTTTTACTTCCTAAATGACGTCCCCATAAGCTCCCTATTTGCATCCTTAAAAGCGTCATGTTAGCATTTATGTTTGCATCTACATTCACGCCATATTTGCATCCAAATTAACATCTAATTTTGCATCCATATGTGCTACCACTTTAGCATCCCATTTTGCACCACGTTTTACTTCCAATATGCACCAATTTTCGCTTCTAATTTTGCACCAATTTTTGCTTCCTTTTTTGCATCGTGTTTTGCTACTGTGATGAACCTGCAATAATTAATTAATGCAAATACACGAGATATCAGAAATAATAGAACATAATCACTTTTATATTGATCACGGGCCACTTTGAGGGGGCAACCTCTTTTGAGCAAGCTCAATACAATTAACTTCACGGTGCGTTCAATGACCTCAACACACACTTATATACTAAGTCTATGCCCAATACTATGAGTCAAAACCATGGGACATATAATACTACGGGACGACTTACAAAGCATATGCGTCCAATACTATGGGTCAATACTATGGGCTAATATAAACTACGGATCAACAAATACTACGGGACGACTTACAAAGCATATGCGTCCAACAACAATATACTAACATAGTAAAGAGAAGGGTTGACATAGGTTCCTAACATCCCCTCTCTCTTAGAAAAATCTTTGTCCTCAAAGCTTTGGTTGGAGAAATTGCTGCAGAATCTGAAGGAGTGGTTCCCCGGTAGCATCCTCGGGTTGCATTTCGAGCCACTGACGCCTTTGGAGTGTCACGGAGGATTGCTTGGAAGGCTGTAGATGAAGAAGAACCCTGTCAGCTACGTGGAAAATGCGCTCAGAACGGTGATGATCGGCTTGTTGTTTCAGGCGAATTCTGGCCATGTGAAGATTGTCCTGCAGAATGAGAAGAATCTGATCGCGGTTTCGAAGAACCGAGTCAATTTCCTGAACTGGGGAGCTTCTAAGGGTGTATGGAAGAAGAACTGGCGGTGCTTTTCTATAGACTGCTTCATATGGTGTCCTTTGAGATGTGGTATTGTACCACCAGAGCGCTGCTAGGAAATCCATAGAAATAGATGGCCAAAGCTGTGTAGGGATGGGCAAGGGTTTGAGCAATCCCGAAAGGAGTGTCATTTCCCCCTTGTTGACTTGGAAAGTACCATCGTCAGTCACCATCTGTTGAATTGTCATTTTTAGTCCCTGCCAAAAGAAGTTACATTGTTCTCGGTCATACATTTTGCAGAACCCAGAGTGCCCTATTGATGAAGAAGCATGGAGTTCATAGAAGAGATAGCCCTGTTGAACATATTGCAACCAATTTGGAACAAGCAGAGAAAGAGTTGTAAGAGAAACTGGGTCATCAATTGTGCGAGGAGCATCTTCCACCATATTGTCCTTACCCTTCTTGTAAGTGATCACATAGGGATAACCCATGAGTTGGATAACCCATTCCAGGTGTGTTTGGGAGGAGACCCATTGTTCCAGAAAATTTTTTAGATTCGGGAGATCAATCTTGATGCAGAAATAATTCCCTAATAGGTATGGCTGCCACTTCTGTACTGCATGCAAACTAGCCATCATTTCCTGCTGAGAGGTAGATGTGGCTAAATTCTTACCGGAAAGGTCTCTTGAAGGCAGCAAGCGCATTGGTTCAGTAAAGATACCTGCATATCTATCCAAGGAAGTAGTGGAGACTGTTGATGGGTGCATCTGAATGGAATTGAGCTGAGCGATGACACCATGTGAATTCTTCTTAAGGATTTTTTCCAGGCGATGTGAACTAATGATGCAGAGAGACCTTGGTTGTAAGCCCATAATTTTTTTTTGTGCCCCATTGACTTTAAATTGCATCCAAAGTTCAGCAAAATCCCATAAGATGGGGCCAAGTGTGCGTAGCCATTGAACGCCCAAAACCACATCACACCCACCTAAGGACAAGGCAAACATGTCAGAGCTTAGGTTATAATCTTCCATAGAGATACACACATTGTGATACTTCCCCTTGCAAGGTAAGGTGCCCCCATTGGCAACCATGACTTCAAAGTTGGAGCAAGGATGGACAAAACAATCAGCATGTTTGGCAATCCGGGGGTCAATGAAGTTATGAGTGCTACCAGAATCAATGAGTATGGTAAGAGGGAGCTTCTTGAAGTATCCCCTGACCCGCATTGTTTGTGGGGTGGTGACGCCGGTTACAGCATGGAGAGAGATCTCGGGTGGGTCGTCCTGAGATGGGGTGTCAACAGGCGGGTGTTGAATGTCGACTTGATCATCTACTGTATCTGTAGCTTCTTCACCAAGTTCTAAGGCAGGCAGAGAATCCACATCCAAGAGATGGAGCTTTTGTTGAACACATCTATGTCCCCGAGTGAATTTCTCATCACAATTATAGCAAATCCCTTTTTCTCGGCGTGCCTGCATTTCTATTTCAGACAAACGCTTGATAGGAGTTGGTTGAGGAGCAGGCGTGATGGGAGGTCGTTGGGAACCCATATTTCTGAAGAGAACAAAGGTGGGTTTGGAGCGTTGTTGAGCTGCGATCTTGTCCTCGGCCAGCTTAGCCAACCCTAGGAATTCCATCATTGTGTTGGGACAAAACATTTTGACCTCTGAGCGGATTTCATCCTTGAGACCACTGATAAAACAACTCCTGTAGAATTCATCAGACAATCCTTCTGTGTGATTGGCCAATTTCTCAAATTCTGTCTGATACTCTCTCACTGTGCCAATTTGGTGAAGTTTAGTGAGTGCTCCTATGAAATCATCAAAAGCACTAGGACCAAATCGTGGCAAAATGAGTTGGCAAAAATCTGTCCACTTTGGTTCGGGATGAGCTTTGATGTACCAATGGTACCATTGAAGGGCTTCCTGTTCCAAATGAAAGGATGCAAGTGGAACTTTCTGGGCATCAGAAGTATTATGCAGACTGAAATATTATTCTGCTCGATATATCCATCCAGTCGAATCAGTACCATTGAAGCAAGGAAAATCAAGCTTCGGCCCATGAAAATTGCTGGAAGAAGAGAACCCGGTGGCTGCAAAAGATTCTGGCTGTTTGGTATTATTCATGGCTGAATGCTGAAGATGGAGGTTGAGAAATTTTTCATCCAGATCTTGGAGTTTGGTTTGGATGGCTGGAAGTGCTTCCTCCATGGTGTGTGCTCTTGCACGGGTGACAACCATAACCAGGTTTTTTTTTTTTTTTGGTGGAATGGGTAGAAAAACACAAACAGAAGCTGATTTAGTAAAGGGAAATTTGGATTGGGGAAACAATCTGATGGGTAATTGGGGTTTGACTAGATTTTGGACATTGTCGAAATGACAAGAAAGCAAAAAGGGGGATTTCAGAAGCGGGTGATAGAATGAGAAAATTTGGCAGAGAGGGATAAAGAAGCAGAATTCAGAAAGGAACTCTGTGGTAAAATTTGAAGGTGATTGGGTGAAATCTGAGGAAGTTATGGCAAACCCTAAAAATAGACAAATGTGGGATTTCAGGCTTTGGGAAGGGGAATTGGGGATAGGGTCCTCAGGAATGAAAGATGCAGAATGGGATGACAGGGGTTCCCCGAAAATTTCAAGGGAAATAGAGTGAAAACAAGGGAGATATGGAGAACCGAGGTGTTAGTGAAGGTCGTCCATTAGGATCTTAACATCCCACCACGCTCCGCAGTCCAGACTCTGGGATGGATGTGCGCCCGTACGGTGGTGTCCCCTTTGCGCCGTACGAGCCTTGGGCGAACACTGCAATGCCGACGTTGCCACCCGCTCTGTGACTTGAACCTGGGTGGAGGCTCTGATACCAGATGTGATGAACCTACAATAATTAATTAATGCAAATACACGAGATATCAGAAATAATAGAACAGAATCATTTTTATATTGATCACGGGCCACTTCGAGGGGGCAACCTCTTTTGAGCAAGCTCAATACAATTAACTTCACGGTGCCTTCAATGACCTCAACGCACACTTATATACTAAGTCCATGCCCAATACTATGAGTCAAAACCATGGGACATATAATACTACGGGACGACTTACAAAGCATATGCGTCCAATACTATGGGTCAATACTATGGGCTAATATAAACTACGGATCAACAAATACTACGGGACGACTTACAAAGCATATGCATCCAACAACAATATACTAACATAGTAAAGAGAAGGGTTGACATAGGTTCCTAACAGCTACCAAGATGGAGCCAAATTTTTCTTCTATTGTTGCACCATATTTTGCTTCCTATATAGTGTCATGTTTTGCATCCAAAGTAACATCTTATTTTGCTATCATATCAATGCCATGTTTGGCTTCCTCATTAGTGTCAAGTGTTGGGCCTCTTTTTAACGCCTAGTTTTGCATCTCTATTGATGTCAACATTAGCACCATGTTTTGCTACCACTTTAGTGCCCAATTTATCGTCCATTTTTACTCCCACACTATCGCCACATTTTGCTTCCCGTTTAGCAACTAATATAAATTATCACAACAAATATTTTTTAGAAATATATTGCAATATCATTAGGGAACAGAGGAATCGAACCACCAACCTCCTGCTTGTAAGGAAGGTGCTCTTCCCTTGAGATAGCACCCTTTAAGAATTGGGGAGAGAATCAATATTAACACCTAGATTGCATGATTCGTAATTCTAATAAAAGACAATATGCATTGGTTGCAATCTATTATATTGAAAATTATATTGGAGTTTTTTTGTGCAAAAGGGTTCTCCTTAAAAATATTGGTATATTGTTGTATGATTTCATTTGTCTTCAGTTTTATTATTGCTTAATAAGGAAATAATATATGGTTGATAATACTCAAGATACCTATTATTTGGTTTTAACCGAAATTTGATATTAATGCCATTGGGAGATTTCAACTCATCCAAAAGATTTAGATCGATTGGTATCATAGAAATATATTTATGAATCTATGGACTTGCAATAAGGCATCCATGGGAAAATATCATAAGAGAGTGATACTTTAGGAACTATAGGAGATGAATAAACAATTCTATGAGGATAATGAACAACTAGAAAATACTTTCTAGTAGTTGGACAAGAAGAATGAAGAGTTGCATAAAACTTTGTAAAGCCATGTGAAGCTTCTTAAGGACAAAAATGTCTAGTTTGTGGAAAATGTAGTGTAATAGTTGGCTTGTAAGAAAGCCATATTGAGGAGTCTTTAAATGGAGGTGGAAAATATTAAGAAAGAAATGGGCCTTGTTTTGACTCAAGATGCGAGTACCATGATTGAGGAAATTTTAGGGTAAGCACTTCAACTTCACCCCTTGCTCAATTTCAATCAACATATGAGTCTTTTGGTAGTTTTGAATTTGATACCAAAGAGATAGGCTTGAATTTTTTGCAAAGGATGGGTTTTTGATGGCCATTGCAGTGAACTCTAGACTACAACATGTTCATTTAGGATATCATGGTGGTAAGGAAGTCAAAGGTGGATGTTCTAAGCCACATTTAAATAATGTGAAAGCGTCAAAGATAATCTTTGTGGAGGCTCAAGATTGAGGAAATACAACAACTCCAACGAAAGAATAGATCACAAAGAATGATCAACATCCCTTTGTAAGCTCTGAGAAAGGTAGCAAGAAAACAAGTTAAGCACCCATGCACATTCCAACAGTTGGAAGAACAAGTAACTTGGGAGAGAGAAATCCCAAGTGAAAGTAAGAAAGGTTCCAGAACTAGAAACCTTATGTCACTTGTTTTTGTGAAAGTAAGAAAGGTTCCAGAACTAGAAACCTTATGTCACTTGTTTTGTGAAAGTAAGAAAAGTTTCAGAACTAGAAAGCCTTATAAGCCAATTAAAATTATGTGAACCATTTATTTGCTAGGACATTAATAAATATTCTGTGCATAGAACATCCAAATATTACTATTTTCATGGACGATTCATCAATAATGACTCAACTTCTCTTGAAAATGCCAGTACGAGGAATAATATAATACAGGCTGGAGTGCTCGGGTAGTGCTACAAGTACAGAAAGAAATTAACCCAAAGAGTGAGAAAGTAGCCCATAACAATCTAGGATACTATGTCTCGTAGATATCCCAAATGCTTCCAAAGGACATAAACTACCTTAACAGCAGTTCAAAACATGGCCTGCACATACTATAAGCCTTCAAACTACTTTTATTTCAACACTATTATAAATTCAAAGACTTCAGACGACCATTCATTAGTAAGATATGAACACTACAAAATAATACAACATGCCAAAATGATATGGCATACTATAACTACACTGATTCTTGTCTTCAAAGAAACCCAATATTTCTCTTGAAGCAGGCTTCAGGCCATCCAATACGCCTCGTAATTTGGAGGAACATCATAAGAAGAAGACACCTATTATTGAAATAGAGCTACTCGGTAGCATACACAGCTCTAACAAGACCAATGCTTGAGCTATGAAACTATTACAAGAAAAAATAAGAAATCACACCAAGGACAAGAGTGCTTACTCGCCATCTAAGATTGCTTTAGCCTTGCATGGAAGACATAATCCATGACCACTTTACTTTCTATACATATTCGCAGAGTAAAGCTAAACAATCATCATTAGGACATTCAATTTTTTCACCAAAACTTTTGTTGTTCTTCAAAAAGCTTGCCAGACACCTGACATAGTTCTGCAATGCAGTGAGTAGCATTAAGTTTACATTTCACAAGAGTCATTGTTTTTATTCATTAAAATGATAGCCAATGTCTTATAGTTTTCTCCAATGTATACTGATCTATTAGGCTTAGGATTCACTCAGAACCAACTCAGAAAACCTACCGCTTTCCATCAAATTGTGTACAAAACAACAATAATCTCTTGATTAAGCTACATGTCATACCTTGCACTACTAAATGGATTTCCCTGGAGCATTGTCACTCTCATGTCGGAATCTACCCGATAAGGTTTGAAAAGAAAGAAAGTCAAAAGGTCAATACACTAAAATATAGAAAGCAAATTACATTACATAGAGCTTCATTGACAAAGTGACTGCTACACTATCAATTTTAAACTTTCGTCTGCAGTTAACTCATGGATACTTAGACAAGGTTTCCTGTAAAACCAGACACCATGCTTTGTCAAAAATGTGGCTGTGCTGAAGAAGCACCACTTGAATAAGTCAAGGTCTCTATGCCATTGAATATCCACAACAAGAAAGAAAACTGTGAATTGGCTTTTGGATAAGAGTTTCAAAGTAAAGTTTCAGAATGCTCTTTTTCGCACATTTGACTCTCAATTGCTGAAATTATTTCTCATTTTATGCTTTCATGTTTGTGTCAAATTCATGTTCTCACAGGGAACAATTTTTTTTTACATAAGGCCATCTCATGAATGAAGTAGAACTGAAAGCAGATATCAAGGAAGATGTGCAAGCAATATTTGTACAATTTATTTGTGAATATACTTAACTCAATCTCACCAACATGATTGTGATGAAAAGGTTTTAAAATTTGAAGATGTAAGTGCCCTGCAAATTAAAGGAATGTCATGTGTTCCTTTTATTTAATTGGAAGCAGATGTCAAGGAAGATGTGCAAGCAGTACAATACAATTTACTTGAGAGTATACTTCAAGTCAATCTCACCAACATGATTGTACATGGAATGGTTTCAAAATTTGAAGATGCAAATGCCATGTCTTCCTTTATTAAATTGGAAGCATATTTAAACATGAAAATGAATGTATCATCAGTATCACTTTATACCATATTGGTCAAATTTGTTTCCAATTGACAAATTTCGAAGACAGAAAGCATACAGTCCAACTAAACACTTCTTGCCATATCTTTTTTTTCTCAACTTGGGAGTATAAATACAAATATGACAAAGACGAGATGGGGAATCCCAAAATAATTAACCAACAATATCTGAAACAGTCAACATCTTGATGCACCTGGATGCACAACATCTATTGGGTGGATATAAGACATGTAGATTTGGAATATTCTGTCATTATGCCAATTAGTAAATAGAAGGATTATGCTCAAACAATGAGGATAAAAACTAAAACATATCTGAATTTCTGTCTGAGATAAGCTCAGAATAGGTATCACGAAAGTCATTTCAAACAAGCAATGTTTACAAACTGCATTTTCGATAAACATCCTAAAACTAATAATCAGTATCATGAAATCCATTTTAAAAAAGCACTAGTAACAGCTGCAATTTTAATGATCATTTCAAGACCAACTTAGCATTGATGAATGTTGTAAATGGGAGGTGCAGACCTCCCAGGCCACTGTGAGAATGTGGGTTCCTAATTAGTATGGAATTATGTATCCCACAGGAGTGTGGGCTACTGGCAAGTGACAGTTGATTGGACTTGTATTAACATAGATAACCATGAGGATAACAACTAAAACAGATTTGAATTTCTATTCGAGATAAGCTCAGAATAGGTATCACGAAAGTTATTTCAAACGAGCACTGTTTACAACTGCAAATTAGATAAACATCCTAAGACCAATAATCAGTATCATGAAATCCATTTTAAAAAAACACTGGTAATAACTGCAATTTTGATAATGATTCCAAGAGTGATTTAGTGATTTAGCATTGATGAATGTTGTAAATGGGAGGTGCAGATCTCCCAGGCCACTGTGAGAATGTGGGTTCCTAATTAGTACAGAATTATGTAGCCCACAAGAGTGTGGGCTATTGGAAAACAACAGATGATTGGAATTGTATTAACACAAAGACCTGGGTTCAAACCCACTAGTGGGTGCAGATGAGGCCAGGGAAAGTCCTGGGTGATTTTACACCACTCATAGTGTGGCAGCTTAGCCAAATGGATACATGTAAGTTTCTGTATGTAATACTTCCCTCAAAATAAAGTCTGGAATTGTGTTTGAAGTTTTGAATTGAACCTTATGCTTCATGTTAGATTTTACCTGTTGCTCCGTAGGTGATTTTCCATTGGCATGAGTGCACTCAGTAGATCCATTTTCCAGCCTAGATTCTTGTTCAGGTTTGCTTCTAGTTAATGACAAAGGTGCACTGGAGATTTATTGGGGAGTGGGCACACTAGTTATTAGGCATTCTTTGTGTGTGGCACATGCATGAATACCCCTTTTGGAAGGTGCAATTTCCTATGCATGTGAAGGAAAATGTTGTCATATTCCTGGGAGGCATAGTCTAGTTCAAGTTAAATCACTTTGCATGTGTTTTGTTCTATTCTAGGTTGATCCATATCCCAAGGAAAGGTAGGTGCATGACTTGAGGAGTTTCTTATGCTTGCGCTTTGTTTTCTACAGGCCAGCAAGCAATTTGGGACAGGCACACCATGTAAAGATGTAAGTGTCCATAAGCAAAACTTCCCCTAAAATAAAGTATGGAATTGTGTTTGAACCTTAAGCTCCATGTTATATTTTACCTGTTGCTCCATAGGTGATTCTCCATTGGCATTGATGCACTTGGCAGATCCATTTTCCAGCCCAGATTCTTTTGCAGGTTTGGTAGGCACACTAGAGATTTACTGGGCAAGGAACACTAGTTAATAGGCATCTTTTGTGTGTGCACATACATGAGGAGACCTACTGGAAGGTGCAATTCCCTATGATCGTGAAGGTAAATTTTGTCCTATTCCAAGGAGGTAAAGTTCAGCTCAAGTTTAAGGTACCTTGAATGTGTTTTGTTCTATTCTAGATTGGTCCATATCCCAAGGTAAAGTAGGCGCATGACTTGAGGAGTTTCTCATGCTTGTGCTTTGTTTTCCACAGGCCAACAAGTATTATGGGGTAGGCAAAGCATGCATTTGGAATATTAAAAATGGGCATTGGATGGCTTCTTACATAGACGTGCATCTTTTCCATGTTGGGCATTTGAAAGATGCCATTGTGCATTTTGAGGGAAACCTTTGATTGGCCCAATACTGCAAATATAACAGAACAGTGGACTGCATGCATATTTCAAATTTTTACAGTCATCAAAAACATGGTAGCAGCATGTAGTTTGAAGTTTGTTGAGAATGAATCATGGATAGGCATGTTGAAATTGAATTGTTGACGTATACTTGGGATAGGTTTGCACACATGGTGCAACATGGATGGAAGATAAAAGTTGAGGCATATAATAAATGCCCTAATTAACCACACATGCCATAAAAAATGCTAGAATTTAAGGACATCCATAACATAGGGCATGGGATGTTGACAGGGAATGAGAGGCATGTTTCGAGGAGTAGAGATGGTGCTTCTTCAATATGGAGGATGGGGAGGATGCTTTAATCAGCTTTGAGGGGTCATAGGGCACTTTCTCCAAGACAAAAATGAATGGATTAAGGCGATCAAGTTTCACTTTTTCATGAAAACTAGAGCCCATTATGAGGAATTGGTTGAGGATTATATTGATGAGCACATACATGAGAAGAAAGATCAGTCTTGACTCTTTCAAGAGAGTGATGGGCTCAAACTTTTGTTGCTTATCAAGAAGACTTTAATGTAGTGATATTGACCATCCTTTGACATACTCAACGATGATCAATACACAAATAATCTATTTAAGGCAAAAACATTGAGTACCCTATTTTATAATGGATGATAGATTGGTTCATGTTGAAGATTAATGGAATGAGGCCCCCCTTACAAATTAATTATTGTTGGAATGGCCTTTTTGGTTAATAGACCATCTTCAAGGATGAGGATGGGTGGTTCTTTAGTGTTCTTTGTGCAATTATGTTGCAGCACGTGGATCAAAATTTTCCAACCAATATCTTTGGCTGACTACTTTTACTCCATTTATGCCCCAAATTCTTCATAGGAGAGAACAACACTTTGGTAGTGGCTTAAGCCTCTTCACTTACAAACACATATAACTAGCATGAACTTTAATATGGTAGAATGGATTGGAGATCATGAAGGAAGAAATTGCTCATTTTGTTTTAGATAGTGAGAAGCAAGCTCTTTGCAAATTTTGATCCAAATTGGAAGAAGAGAGACTTGGATTATGGAAACCAGCGTGCTCCCTGCATGTGGCCATTTAACTAATCTACAAGAAGGTAAAAAAATCCATGATTATATTATAAGAAATGGGCTTGAATCGGATGTTTCTGTGGGGAATTTCCTTGTAGCTATGTATTCCAACTTTGGAAAAATTGAAGTTGCACGTAAGTTCTTCAAGAAAATGTCTGAAAGATATGTGGTCTCATGGAATGCCATGATTGAGGCATTGATATATTCCTAGATATCGGTTTGCTTGAATACTGTCTATGCATTGATGTGTCTATACCCTAGCCATCTAGTTACTTGATCGCCAATGCAGGTTACAGAGGCTTTCCCATACATGAAAAGATTATCATTTAGAATACAAACTTAGGTTGTTGCTATTTATGTGGATGAATATAAAACCTGTAGAAGAATGTCTAGGAAATGCCAATAAATGCTATAGTTCATTGCACCAATGAATAGTTATGAATGGATGATCCTGTTATTTGTCTTCTTATGTCAATTGTTTTACTGCCTTTCCAGTTTTATAGTACAAGCATGGGTGACAAAAAACTATGTAAAGGAGTGCCCTAGCCTCACAAAAATATGCAAAAAAATTCTAGAACTGAATGTTGAGCTAGCTCAGGTATAAAATTGCATTCAAACAAGAAAAGGATAAAACCCTCAAGTAGATAGTAGAGAATGACAAGAAATTCAAGAACCTTACCAAAGATATTGATGCCTAATATCACATATATTGGTCTGAAGAAGCCATCAACAAACTGAATAAACCACCATGTGATGTAGAAATTTATTGCCCATGTGATGTAGAAAGTTATTGCAATCGGAAATAGAACCACACTGCAAAGTTACAATCTGCATATCAAGCTCATATAAACAACTAGATTACACTACCAATATAAATGAGCACAAAACAAGGCCCTGTTATAAGAAACAAAATTTCCACAAAGAAACAATAAATGATAGAAATCATTTCTGTGCAATGCACCAGATAAGAGAACAATGTTCTTACCATCCACTCATGAACTTTTTTGAAACCCAACTCTGAAGGACAGCATAAAAAGCCTGGTCAATTTGACACCACCCATTAATTGTATATTAATATACTTTTCAAAAGTTTACTAAATTTTCAATAAAAACAATATGGATCATTAAAAAAATCATAAGTAAATGTAAGCATCATAAAAATGAAATGGCTAAAAGGCTACATGGAAAAAAGAAGAGTTGGAAAAGGAAATCATAAAGGTTGAAAAACATAGTTGCGAGCCCTTGATGACCAATCTGCTTTTCAAACAACTCGAGAGAATTGAAATAAATATCCTATATATTTCTTCATCTACCAATTTAGAAAATACAAGCCCACATCATAATCCATAAAATACAAATTAAGATGGACACAAGACCAAAACAGCTAACAAGTAATTAGTAACTGCATTGATATGCAGCCATCATTTCCATGGAAATGATAGATCAAAAATCTCAAAATGATATGTGTGATTATATAACAATAATAAGAACTTAAAGTAATAATTATAGGGCAAATGCCCCATACATGATGCCAGATATGAGACAAAACCTGATTTGCGAACCTCTTTAGCAGAGGGCATATGAACAATTGTTCCATTAATCATTTTGAGAATATAGAACTTCAGTTGTTGTTTTTATGCTTATTGGAACCTCCTTACTAAGTGACAATTCGGAATAGCTGACCTGGAGGCCAATTTCTATTTTGATCTCTCAGGACATGCTTGCTTATGATGTTTTCTTTAGTTCAGTAATAATCTGACATATTCTAGACAAAAATTTAAAACAAGATTTTAGGATTCCAAGCTGCCCTTTATGTTTATTTGGGTGTTTATTATCGAGTTTGGCACTAAACGAGAAAAGGTAGTCATTGAAGTAATCATGTGATAGAGAAGTATTACGAACCTCAATTATAATCAATCATAATGCCCAAAGGTATAGAGAAGTATTACTTGAATGCATTTTACAATTAATTTTTGTTAAGGACTTTTCATGGGAATCACTAAATTTTCTTCTTAGAATGGCGTGGAGCTGTAGAGTTGTATCAGCTCTGGGAACAAACCGCAATCAACTGGGAAACATACATACCTTGAATAAAGTTGTTCCTAAAATGGATTTGCTATGGGTATGCAGAATGAATACGTTTTTTGTAATTTTGTGAAGTATGATGCCTTTTTATAAAATCTAAAGCAAAAGCCAGAAAATGAATACGACTAAGCTGTAAACAAGAAGACAAATCCAATTTAAAAAAGAGCAATCAGTTGGTTGAGCATTAAATCCTATGATAGCCATAACAATCTACGACTATTAGCATAGATAGAAGCCTCTATGCAAAGCAGAAAGGTGACTAAGGTACTATATCAGAATATGTCCTTGCAAAAGAATGTTTGTAATGCCATTTCTTCCTTCTCGCTTCTCAGTTGTTCGTCCCTGGCTATAATTTGATGCCATGATTTTCAAACTGGAAGGAGATCAAACTTTACACAATTTATTTTCTCAAATGTACTATCTCTAACTTGAGCAAACAGCTCTGTAATTCATAACATATTTTATTTCTTGTGATTATCTGCTAAGATCGATTCAACCCTCGGACATTGTAAATTATGGTCTACTATGTCACTAACAACCACTTCTCCCTCCTTCCTGGATTTTGATGTTGTGAAAGTAAATTAATGTGTTCTCTCTATAGTTAGTTTATTACACAAGGGTCGTTCCCTGCATACTAGTTGTTATCCATAAAGTTGAACCCTGACTGCTAGGGTCAAGCTTAAGGAAATCTTAGATAGTAGATATCAGACATCTACTCAGTAATTCTATCAGTTTTGGTGGAAAATGAAGTTATGACTTAGGTTGGATAATCAAAAATAGAAGACAAGGATAATAAACAGTTTCAGTATCAAAACAGAAACAACAAATGACTGTGATCATAAACATACAAATGTAAGAGCTTCAAATTTCATTTCATAATTGGGGCATAGTTGTATACTAGTCAAGAGAATCGCAACATGAAATTGAGACCATGAATTGACAAAATAATGACAGTATATACTTCATAGATTAAAATAAAATAGGCTCAAAGATTATACTTTACTTCAAAAATAGTCATTTATGGAATATATTAACATAAGAAACTTCATACAATTACAACCCTGCCTCATCCCTCTCGGCTGGAATTCTACCTCCTCGCTATTACAAACTGATGAAATATATATCAATTACATGACCTGGACTGTTACAAATATTTAGGAATAAGATAGATACAAACTCGAATGAGATACCAAGAATTGGATAGATTGATAAGATTAGAATTTGATTCCTAATTCCACACGTAACCTTGAATGCTCGATGCTACTGAGTTGGATACCCTTATTTTTAATCTGGAGCTTATCTTTAACTGCCAGATAATACACAGCTAGTACTTGAAATCTGGAATTAATCTGGCATACTCCAAATACTTTGCCACTTGTAATTGGTTGTTTTGATACCTTAAAATGCTGGAGATGACCTTTTGACTGGCTAAATTCTTGAAAAAATATGGGAACGATAATATCAAGCTTCTAATTGTTGATTATATGCCTGATACATCGACCTAGAAATCTGGAATTTGATTCAAAATGAAGATAAAACTTATTAAGAAGCTTGATTATGATGATACTCTGTCATCAATTAACCCTGGAATTCTGGAACTGCTGAAATGGAGCTAATCTTTGATTTTGAATGATATCTCGATGGCTGGAAATACTAAGTCAATTTCTTATTGCATCACGAATTTGATAACTTGTTTGATTTGCATTGGATAATCAGTTGCTTCCTCGATCCGGAATCCTTGCAGGTCAATGGCAAATTGTGATAATCGCATCACAACATTTAGAATAATCCGAGCGGCATTCATGGGATAACTTCTTCACTGGAACTTAAAAATATTTTATGAAAAACTGTTTGGTACTTATGTATTTAAACTTGATTCTTGTATAGCCTAACAGGTGTAGCAGATAAGAAGGCATCGAACTGAAGGTGATTGGAGTGCTTTTGTGACAGCAAAAAGAAAACTCTTGTAGCTTTAACCTTTGTGAAAGTCTCATAATGATATGGGCATATCTCCTTACATCAAATTGAGGATTATTGAAAACGGGTCCTTCAAATTCATTTGGGTATCCTGGGCCTCAACCATAACATAATTTGAATTCTCGGGAGTTCAAAAATTGCTCGTGACTCTTGTAGGAATTATAATTGAATATGCTTGCCATACGACGATTGAATTTCAAAGAGAAACTGAAGCACATTATGTAGCTATTTCTTCAATCCTTTGCATATGGTGAAATTCATCCCACATAGAAAATATAAAAGAGCTTTAATTTTATATTCACATATATCACTGATTTAAGTCGACGTGTTGAGCAATAGATGGCCTATGGGCTCTGTCCAAAAATGATTCATATATTAAAAGAAATTTGCAGAATCATCTAACAACACAATGATGTCAATACTGTGAAAATGCTGCCAGGATCCGAAATTTTATGGGATAAATCTGGATATAACATCTGGCCTTATCTGGGGATGGCATGCTCCCTCCGAGCTGCCAAGAACTTGCAGATCTGTGCCTTATACATTGGGTTATACGGTCAACTCTTGAAAACTCTGGAAACTTTGCAATCTGTTAGTACTTATTCAAACCAAAATAATTGATAAGCCTGCTAAAAATCTGATCACACTGTAAAAACTGCAAAAAATAAATGCTCATGAACGAGCTTATTTATCCACACATCTACTCTTCTCTTGGAGAGATCAAGCTGATCATGTGTAGCTCCATTTCCAATGAAACCAAGTTAAAAACTGAATTAGAAATTGTAATCCTGGAACATTTTGCTGTAAAATAAAGATTGAAGAACTGATATGCAATTCATCATGAATTTGAAATCCATATTTGCAGCTGAACAAAACTGAATGATTGGAATTGATAAAAATCTCAAGATAAGCTGCTACTGGATCATAAAAATAATTAAAAACCATGTTTTGATCAGATATCCCTATTTCTTCTTCAAGATAAGCAATCTGCCTCTTGATAAATTCTGACCTCACTATCTCCATAAAACCATCTTTTTTACAATCATTTGAAAATCACTTTATACTTTCTAAGATGTGTAGATTTAATTCTTCATTCAAAGCCACGCACATATCTTCAAAAATGCTTGGAACAACAGTAGTAATACTAACATCTTGAGAAGTCTTTTCTGACTCATATTCTAACTCAAATGCTTTTAAAATCTTCTTCAAAAAAACAATTTTATCTTCTTCACTATAAATGTTATCAGAATCTAAAAAAGAAGACAAATCTTTGTCCCATTCATCAACATAATACATACTCATCCATTCTCGAAAAACTTGAAGAAAAACATGATCTACCTCAACCCCTGTAGTCTTGGTACAGGAAGTAACTCACTCAGCAACTGAATCTTTCATTTGAAAACCAATGGAGTCACCGGGTGAATGTCGCAGCCACTATGTCACCAGCCTTTGTTCACCATCAAAGTCTGGACATATTCTTTGTCGTACAACCCAGGGAAGATGACTTCATTCCTCCGTCCCCGGAAACGGCGCCAAAATATGTTATCCCTAAAGTTGAACCCTGACTACTAGGGTCAAGCTTAAGGAAATCTTAGATAGTATATATCAGACATCTACTCAGTAATTCTATCAGTTTTGGTGGCAAATGAAGTTATGACTTAGATTGGATAATCAGAAATAGAAGACAGGGATAATAAACAGTTTCAGTATCAAAACAGAAACAACAAATGACTGTGATCATAAACATACAAAAGTAAGAGCTTCGAATTTCATTTCATAATTGGGGCATAGTTCTATACTAGTCAAGAGAATCGCAACATGAAATTGAGACCATGAATTGACAAAATAATGACAGTATATACTTCCTAGATTAAAATTAAACAGGCTCAAAGATTATACTTTACTTCAAAAACAGTCATTTATGGAATATATTAACATAAGAAACTCCATACAATTACAACCCTGCCTCAGCCCTCTCGACTGGAATTTTTCCTCCTCGCTATTACAAAATGATGAAATATATATCAATTACATGACCTGGACTGTTACAAATATTTAGGAATAAGATAAATACAAACTTGAATGAGATACCAAGAATTGGATAGATTGCTAAGATTAGAATTTGATTCCTAATTCCACACGTAACCTTGAATGCTCGATGCTGCTGAGTTGGATACCCTTATTTTTAATCTTGAGCTTATCTTTAACTGCCAGATAATACACAGCTAGTACTTGAAATCTGGAATTAATTTGGCAGACTCCAAATACTCTGCCACTTGTAATTGGTTGTTTTGATACCTTAAAATGCTGTAGATGACCTTTTGACTGGCTAAATTCTTGAAAAAATCTGGGAACGATAATATCAAGCTACTAATTGTTGATTATATGCCTGATACATCGACCTAGAAATCTGGAATTTGATTAGAAATGAAGATAAAACTTATTAAGAAGCTCAATTCTGATGATACTCTGTCATCAATTAACCCTGGAATTCTGGAACTGCTGAAATGGAGCTAATCTTTGATTTTGAATGATATCTCAATGGCTAGAAATACTAAGTCAATTTCTTATTGCATCACGAATTTAATAACTTGTTTGATTTGCATTGGATAATCAATTGCTTCCTCGATCCGGAATCCTTGCAGGTCAATGGTAAATTGTGATAATCACATCACAACAATTAGAAGAATCCGAGCGGCATTCATGGGATAACTTCTTCACTGGAACTCAAAAATGTTTTCTGAAAAACTATTTGGTACTTATGTATTTAAACTTGATTCTCGTATAGCCTGACAGGTGTAGCAGATAAGAAGGCATCGAACTGAAGGTGATTGGAGTGCTTTTGTGACAGCAAAAAGAAAACTCTTGTAGCTTTAACCTTTGTGAAAGTCTCATAATGATATGGGCATATCTCCTTACATCAAATTGAGGATTATTGAAAACGAGTCCTTCAAATTCATTTGGGTATCATGGGCCTCAACCATAACATAATTTGAATTCTCGGGAGTTCAAAAATTGCTCGTGGCTCCTGTAGGTTTTCTAATTGAATATGCTTGCCATACGGTGATTGAATTTCAAAGAGAAACTGAAGCACATTATGTAGCTATTCCTTCAATCCTTTGCATACGGTGAAATTCATCCCACATAGAAAATATAAAAGAGCTTTAATTTTATATTCACATGTATCACTGCTTTAAGTCGACGTGTTGAGCAATAGATGGCCTATGGGCTCTGTCCAAAAATGATTCATACATTAAAAGAAATTTGCAGAATCATCTAACAACACAATGCTGTCAGTACTGTGAAAATGCTGCCAAGATACAAAATTTTATGGGATAAATCTGGATATAACCTTACTGTTAAATTAAGCTAGAATTCGATATTGGTACGAGATTTTATGATCATTACAACATTTTAGATTTTAATGAGTTTTTTTATGGATGGATTTACTGCAGAAGATGGTGTAAGTTTGACAGAGTCGTGTAAAGTAAAAAGAGAATTCGAAAACTTATTCTGGCTTGTAATTTGAGTTGCATTTTGGTAATTGCAACTCACTTCTATGGATGGGTGTTGTTGGTATTTTGGATTTATATCTAAAATAAATCTATTTTAAAAATGAAATGAAAACAAACAAATAGTACCAATATAAGGGATGAACTACTTTGGGCTAGTTGCAGATTACAACAGTGGATGAAGGAAAGCAGTTTTGCCCTCTGTTTGGCCTAGGAGCCAATGTAACCTTGATTTTTTCGGGGCGAACTGTTAAGTATTTCTCCCATATGCATGAGAATCTTGGGACTGATGTGGATGGTTTGGCAGTCTCCTTGAAGGGAATGATGAACATTTTGGTGTTGCTAGGGCTTCCTATATGTGGAATCTATTATAAGAATGACCCTTTCCTCATAATAAATGGTCGGTAATGAAATCTAGAAAGAGGGAACCATATTACAATAACCTCCCTTGATGATTGAGGACTGAAAATTTTCCTACCAATGTGCAAATTGGCCAACACTGTGATTGTATGCCAGACACAAGAGTTCAGTTGGTGATTGAATACTCGGTTCTGTAAACATATAAAATAAGGGCAGTAGTGTTTGCACAAGGAATAACTCCATGGGGATCAAGCAAAACACCAATTGAAAAGGTAAAAAATGCATTAGGACATCCTCAACGTGTGCTTCACACACTTTAACAAAAGTTTTAAGCATTGCATTAGCCTATAGGCTCTTTTTGCAATGAAAAGCGCCTAAAAGATACTTCTGTAATAAAAATCAAGAAGCCATGGGATTAAGCAATGTTCAAATTTCAAAACATTCCAGAAAACAGGTATGGAAAGCAAACCTTCTTGTTCATCTGGACAACAATTTAGTGCATGCTCTCTACCACATCCACATTAACAAGCTTTCTCTTCTTGCCCATAACCCATTTGCTCGAATGGGTGGCAGAGTCAAAGTCAGGTGGAGGAAGTAGGTTATTATTATCAGTGCGTCTTATTGGATCCAGAGGTTCAAACATTGCTCTTTTCCTCTCAGTCAATGGAAACTATTATCTTCCCTCTTCACTAAATGGAGAATACCACCACCTTCTTGGTTTCGTTGGGGTGCTTGGTGGCAAAGGATTACTATGAATGATTGTTTCATTCATTCTCTCGAAACTTCGTCCATCAGCTACACCATATAATTGCAAATAAAGTGTTTGCAATAGGTGGTCAGTGGTTTAGTAGAAGCTCGTAAGAAGAATAAGAAGGGGAAATGGACGTGAAGCCTAATAATGGGCATAGACCCAAATACACAATCAAAGCAGTTTCCCCTTATATGAAAGTGATCCCCACTCACATGTATGTATCTATTTCAAATTTTAACTTCTTGAAGGTGTATTTTGACGTCTGCCCAAAACAATGGAGCCTACCAGACTCTAATAGCAGTAAGATCTGTGATTTAAGATCTCTGTAACTATTCAACAGTAACCCTAGGAACTGAAGTGTTGAAATGAAAGTTGGCCCTATTTTTGTTTATCGGTACTAGTATATAATGTATTGGGGATATGAATCACTTCACTTTTATTGGTGCATTACAATTGGCTTATTGAGAAATTCCAACCATGATTTTGGTCATGTCAAATGCATTGCACATAACCTCATAATTTAAAAAATCCTTAGTTGTGCACATTTGGTCATTCAATACACAGTATCAAGATAGTAAGCACTCATCGGATACAATGAATGTAATTACAAATCCTAGAAATCTATTTAGATAGAGTATATCATAAAATCAATAGTAGACTCAGTTGGAAAATGTTTGTCAAATGTTGCACAATGAAAAGCTACTCTGAAGTTTTTTTCATCTAGTCTCAAGGCATTTTTGAAAATTGTCCCACCAATTTTTAGAATGTGATCCTTCTAAATAACCTTTGAGAAAAAACTGGTAAATATGTGAAACCTCTTAATTCTAGCCATCTAACCATATAACAACAAACAATGATGCAATAAAAATGCAAAAGAATTCCACCTTTGCTTCAAAGGATGTAGCGTTAACTTTCCTAAAGTCCAGGACACCAATCTAAATAAATTTCAAACCCCTTATGGTATTGGAAAAGAACATCACTAATATGGATAGAGATATGCCAATAAATATAGATGCCACTAGTTTCCACAATAAATGTGCAGCATTGCTCTTTTTAGAGATTGATCCCAATGCCAAAATTTGTAGAAAATGGCACAATCGTAACAATCTTTCAAAATTTATAGAATTATGTGAAGACATATATTATTGCCAACATAGTGTATTTAACAAAAGGACAAGACAACAAAATAACTAGAAAGATCGGAAGGCATGTGTTTATAAAGGAAATACTGAAAAAGTACATGAAAGCAAAGATACTACACGAGAAAATGAGGTTATGCATATTTTCTTTTCTTATAATATGAGATTAATAATATTTTGAGAAATAACAGTAGAAATAATGAATTTTGATCATCAGAAATACATGAGTCACAACTTGAAATGAGGTTAAGCATACTGTCTTTTCTTCTAATTTGAATTCGATCAAATCTACTCACCCAGATGAGTGATTGTCTTTGTAATTTTAGACCGTATTTACTCTGGTTTTCTTTTAGTTCCATTTCCTATGCCGAGGGTGTTAAAAAAAACTAATTCAAGACTTGTTTTTATTTATATATACTACTAGTTTGAGACGGGGTCATTCTATTCCATGTCAATTAGGTGGGAAACCATTAGTTAAATTAGGTAGGATAGTAGTTCCATTAGAAATTAGGTGGGAATCTATTAGTATGATGGGGCACTAATTTCCTGCTGACTGGAACCCTAGATCATTCTCTTTGCAAATAGTATTATCAACTTGTAGGCTATTACAAATCAAGGGCATACATAGTTTCTTGAAGGGCCTTTCTTGTTTAAGATTTAGCAAACATGATGATATATGTACTCGTGATTTCAGGAATATGTCTCCTGTATTTTGTCCAATTATATGCATGGTATATGCAAATGTATGGTTTGTGAATATTTCTATTGGTTGGAAAAGACTAGAGTTGTCTATTGTAGCTTGTTCATCATTTATATGTATTTATACAGGGTATATGTTCTATCAAATATGCACTATAGGCTGGCCTAAAATTGTCTGACTAATTGCGATTCAAATGCTTGTTAAATACATAAGCAAATAGGTAAATCTCAAGGGCAAGATCTAGTGACTCAAGATGTGTAGTGCCAGTGGATTTTTCTACCTATTTCTGTAGACTAGATTAGTGTACTCACCTTCACCATGTCAATGGAGTTGTAGTGCAAAGATGTGTAGGTTGTGGAGAGAAAGTAATAATACATGTACAAATCCAGAAGCATAAAAAGCTGAAGTTGCAGCAACACCATAAGCATATTTGTTGAAGAACTTAGATATTTGTTGGGGAAACCATTTGAATTTAGCTATATGCAGTAAAGAAAATCCTAGGTGATTGACGTTTTAACAATAAGATCTTCGAGGTGATTGAGGTTTTAACAATTAAATCGAAGAAAGCTGAAATAAAAGGGGATTTATTTGCACGAAGAAGTTTTGCTCGAAATAAATTCCGCACTTGAATGAGCATAACACTGGAAATACTAGGAAGAAGAAGCTATTGATTTGGCACAGTGTCGTGGAATGAAGGAGCTTTGCGATTTCCCAAAGTGGGAGACAGTTTTAGGAGTTCTGTCAGACTTTAAACAGCATGGGAATCATCATCAAAACGAAAAGATATATATGGGAAATGAAGAAAACCCCAGAGGGAGGGTTAAAGGCAGCATGAGTTAAATTTAATTGCACAGGAAGCTTATGGGGAATGTTAGAAATCAAAGACTGTATGATTGAATTTGAAGTCCCTCATTGAGAATTTATTTTGTTCACTTAAGAGAGATTTAGAGACAGTTTCTGAAGATTGATTTCATATTCTAAATGACCTTCCTTATTGTTATCAAATTAAAACCTACCCCATACATAGGTCCGATAGGTCCAAATTAACATGGAGACATGGATTCTAAGAAACATATAGTAGACTGCAATGCAATGGAAACTAGTGGGAACCCCTTACTCCCCATGCAATGAACCGTCAAGTTGGAGTGGATCAAAATCTAACTCAGGATGCTTGCTTCAACCATACATTCCCCCTCTATTCGAAACCTCGAAGGTGGTGGAGCACATGGCCCATATTGTACACGACATCAAGCTCTGTTAGGCGAGGCAAATCAATCAATCGACATCAAATCCCGTCAATTGCTTCTGGATAAATGGTTGCACTTTCGAACTAGCAAGGATGCAGCAGCTATAGGTAAAATTTTATAGACATTGGGCAAGCAGAGTGAGGAACTTATTTTCTAAGAGAGACCCCACCTTCCTTTTATTATTCCCTAGGTTACAGTATTATGGTTTTTCCTTTTTATCTCCTCCTAGAAGACCCCTCTTTAGACCGAAACCCCGGGAAGGAACAGTATGTATTCAGTTCGCATTACCCTTTCAATCTACATTACCCAATCTAACCTAAGCCTGCAGATCAATATGTTTTCAAGGAAAATGATTTCCTACCTCATGGTCCTGTAGATTGGTTGGAACATCTGGAGATTTAGTTATCAAGCGCAAAAAATACTTATTTGAGTTTAGTCCAATTGGGGATCCCTGCACTCAATATTTGTCTTAGCAGTCTGAAGGTTGTCCGTCCCATCCATCCAAACGAGGCTCCAATGTCCCACCTGATTCTGGGTTAGTTGTATATTTAAGGGTTTTAAGGTTTTAAGGAGTTAAGTGTTTCTTCGGGTCTTTAATCTGGTTATTCTGGCTATCCTAGGTATTCAGGCAATTCTAGAAACACACTCATCAAAATTAACAGACAAATATGGGCTTTCCCAATACACATTGTAGGAAGGGAAGCCAGATTTAATCTTCCAAATTCAGCGTTGAAAGGATAGGCCAAAGGAAGAATTTTTTTTTTTTAAATTTATGGACAATAATGTGAGCAGGGCTAAGCACAGAGCAACAAACACTAACACCAAAGGTGGTGAGCATCTTAAATCATGCCATAGCAGAGGCTTGTCTCCGCCAGCACGGCCAAACGACTCCTCTACATGTGGTTGCAACGCTTTTGGAAACCCCTACTAGCCATCTGCGTTAGGCCTACTAGGCTGCAGCTGCACTGGACATAGGTGGCAGTGCTTGGGTGTGATACGACCGAAAGATACAAAAAATACCATGAAAGCACTCGTTTGACAATAGGAAATTGACAGGGTTTTAGCAATAAACTATCACACATTACCAATTACCAATTCATCTTGAAATTTCCACGCTAATGCAATTTTCGCGCTAGGGTTTCCACACTTAGTTAAAACGACAATTTAAGAAAAATACTATGAAAGGGATTGCCTGACAATAGGAAACTGAAGGGGGTTTTAGCAATAAACTATCAAACGTTACCAATTCATCTTGAAATTTCCACGCTATTACAATTTCCACACCAGGGTTTCCACACTAAGTTAAAACAAAGAATAAAAATAGCTGGGGCCTCTAAATGGTTAAATCCTCTTACCTGCAAACCATGTTCGTTGAAATTGTCTTAGCCACAAGTCTCGCAATTCCGATGTAGAACAGATGCAACCAACAATGCTACTCGAAAACCATAAGAATCTAACAACGGAACACACCATATCTCCCTCACAAATAAATTGTTGTCTGAATTTGCATTTACATCCACTGAAACGATGGATACCATTGAAATCGTTCAGCAAGCATCTGCATATTAAGGGTATTAAGGGTTTTTGGACACGAGATACTCCCGAACAATATGAAACCTGAATTTTCATTTACAGCCGGTGAAACGATGGAAACCATTGAAATCGTTCAGCAAGCATCTGCATATTAAGGGTATTAACGGTTTTTGGACACCAGATACTCGTGAACAATATGAAACCAAATAATGAATTAATTTAATGTGATGGTGCACTTTTAACTATAATATCAAGGTTATTTAGTCATTGTCACATTGTTAATATGTCAATTGCCATGCATTTTCAATTTAACAAAAAATATTAAAATCATATTTTTTTAAATTATTAAAAAATAAAATTATAAATTGCAATGGATTTAAGTTTTCAATTTAATAAAAAAATAAAATAAAAATATGATTTTATTCTAAATTATAGAAAAATAAAATTATAAAACATAAATATTATCAATTTATAGTTTATATAATATAAATTATTTTCATCTTTTTAATAAAAAAGCTATAAAGACAATACCTTTACCTTTCATGTTACAGATAAAATTTATATAAAATTTTTAAATTTTATATAAAAATAAAAATAAATGTTATATAAGGTACACAATTATTTGTTATTAATAAATATTATTAGAAAATTAAAATATTTTTCATTAAAAATCAACCTAGATAGTCAACCAGGATCTAGAAGTGCTATGACATGCGTCATCATCATGGATCCAGAAGGGATGTTGGAAAAATAGTATATTTGGGTCCATCACGTGTATGGATATTCAATAAACAGTTAGTTGGCAATCAACAATGGACTACGAGAGTGTATTAAGTGGTCAACTAAGTGGTTAGATTGTTATGGAGAGTAGTATTTGGTATCATGTATGGAGTAAGGTCATATGTTATTAAAAGGTGTATCTCATCTAACAAGTTTTATAAGTTTAATATGCGTATTTGAAAGCCTATTTGAAAGCGTATTTGGTGTGATTAGAAAACTTGTTTGGATGTACAAGCTAATGTTTTTAACATCATTTTCCTTTCAAGACAAGTTGGATGGACATTAGGCCCTTTCATAGTGAAATGGTTGAATCGCCTTCAAACAATTTCGAATTCCATAGTTTTCTTTATGTTGAGGGTATTTCCCTAGTAATTTATTTACCAAGGCCTACCTTTCAAGGAACAATGGTTTAGAATAGGGTTTACAAATGATACATATATACAAGGCTTTTTTTGTTGGAAAGATCTTGTATATGTGAACACTAAAACATGGAAGTCTTTGTCTAGTCCTTCACATGAGTTTGGTTTGTTACAAACTAATTATTTCAAGAATTTGTCACATGAACCAAGTATTTGTCATTTTGTTATTCAAGAATTTCAAGATTTTATCTCACCTAACAAATTTTATAATCTTAATAGCACATTCCAAAGCCTATTTGGTTTGATTGATGAACTTGTTTAGATGTACAAGCTAATGTTTTTTAAATCATTTTCCTTTCGATACAAGTTGGATGGACATTAATCCCATGATAAAGAATAATAAATAACTCTTTTATTATTGTTAAGAAAAGAACATCAACATGGTTTCTCATGAAATATGACATTATGTAACTGTAGTGACCATAGTGCCCATAGTGACTATAGTGACCATAGTGACCATAATGGCCATAATGACCATTATAGACATTTAGGCGACATTATGGTCACTCAAACACCATTACATCCATTTAGGTGCCATTAGGATTAATCGTGATCTAGAAGTGATATCATATGCATAATTATTGTTGGAGTATTGGTACAACCGCATGGTATAACCGCCGCACCTCTAGGAATATAAAAATGTGGAAAAACCGCCACTCCTGGTATTAGGACCTTTTGCTTGGTTTCAAATGTTCATCAACATCTGCAGGTTTTAGTGTAATGACAAACCTTACATGGTATCAGAGCTGAGGTCTCAGGTTCAATTCCCCTGAGATACGCCAGAGGGGGGGTGTTGGAGTATCGGTACAACCGCATGGTATAACCGCTGCACCTCTAGGAATATAAAAATGTGGACTAACCGCCACTACTGGTAATAGTACCTTGTGCTTGGTTTCAAATGTTCATCAACATCTGTAGGTTTTGGTGTAACGACAAACCTTACAATTATTGTGGACATCGACGTCGTCATCATCGTCATCAACATCATATGGTACATCATCATCGTCATCGTCATCATCATCAAAATCAAGTACATGATCAATAGCATCATCATCCTAATTTCCATTAGGGTCACCCATATGCCATTAGAGTCATTTAGGTGACATTACAGTCACTCGGATGCCATTACGGAAATTTAGGTGCCATTAGGATCAATTGGGATCCAGAAGTGCTATCACATGCATCATTATCATGGACATTGACATTGTATTTGTCATCATCGTCAACATAATATAGTACATCAACATCATCATTATCGTTATAACCATAATCATCATTATAATAATCATGATTGTTATATTCATTATCATCGTTAAAATGTATCATCATCATTATAATCATCGCCATCATCATAGACATCGACATTAGTATCATCATAGTCATCATCACTGCCATCATAATACATCATGATCATCACAGTTAATCTCAAGATAATCATCATCATCATCATCATCATTGTGATAATGATAAAGGAATGAAACCACCTAATTAATTACATGAGTTTCGTAAAAGATATTTGGGATCTAAGTGGGAATGTAAGCATTTATTGTTATTGATATCATCTTATAATTATCAAATCATCATCAACGCCATCAACATTGTCATAATGCATCATCGTCATGTCGTTAGGGTCATTGAGATGCCATTAGGGTCAATCAAATGTTTTTAGGGACACTCGAATTCCATCAGAGTCATTTAGGTGACATTAGGGTCACTAAGATGCAATTATGGTCATTTAGGTTCCATTGCGATCATCAACATCCATAATTTCTATCACATGCATCATCAACAGCATCCTCATTGTCATCGTCGTCACTGTCGTTATCATAATTTCCATCATCATAGAGATCGACATTATCACCATAGTCATCGTCATTGTCATTATCAATTTAGTGATCATAATTGTCATTGTTATAATCTTGTAATCAAATCATCATCAATTCCATCATCAGTATCATCATGCATCATCCTCATGTTGTTAGGGTGACTCAAGTTCCATTAGGGTCACTCAAATGTTGTTAGGGACAATTAGATGCCATTAGGGTCATTTAGGTGCTATTAGGGTCACTCAAATTCCATTAGGGTCATTTAGGTGCTATTAGGGTCACTCAGATGCCATTAGGGTCATTAGGTTCCATTAGGATTAGTAAAGATCAAATAGTGCTATAATCACCTACATCATCATTATTGAAATTGGCATCATTGTCATCATCAACATCCTAGTCAACATCTTACAGATCATCAATGCTATATTTATCATTTCCAGGATGCAACAACATCGTCAACATCATGCAGTTAGAGTCACTCAAATATCACAGGGACACTCGTTATCCATTAGGGTCATTTAGGATTAATTACGGTCTCTTAGTTTCCAAAAGGACCACTTAGGTTCCATTAGGGTCACTCAGGGTCAAATAATGCAATAACATGCATCATCCTCAACATCATCATTATCATCAAATCGTCATCATCATCGTCGCCATACTTATCATCGTCATTATCATCATAGACCTCAACAACAATGTCTAACAAAACCTTCCCAAATCTAACTCTCAACTTCAATAACCAATAACCTCTATCCCATCAATTAAGTAACTCTTCTGGTGAACTAGGCTCAATTCTAGGAGGAAAAATCGGTGCTATTTTGGGAGCAAATATAGGCACAATACTAGGAGCAAAAACATGGTGGTACTTTGGGAGCAAAACTAGATTCTATATTAGACATTATTGTAGATGCAAAACTTGGTGCTAAACCTAATGAAAATTAGGAAGCTAAATTAGGCGCTAAACATGGTGCTAATCCTGGCTTGAATCTTGGTGCAACTTAGGGAGCCAAACTAGGTGCAATTCTTGGTTTAAATATTGGCACGAAAGAGGAAGCTAAACTTGGCGCTAAGCTTGGCACTGTGGAGGATGCTATTTCTGGAACTAAAGGAAGAAAAACTAGGCACTATTGAGGGCGCTATTCCTGGCGTTATTCCAGGCGCTAAAGTGGATGCAATTAGTGTCTAGTTTAGCACCTAATTTCAAAAAAGGACGCAAAAAATGCCAAGAAAAGCACCATCTCGTGAAATAGCGCCAACTTTGCCTAGAAAATGAAGAAAAATACACTAAATGTATTAGTGGACACCAAAAAGGGAGCTAAAAGAGACGTTAATTCCAGTATTTGTTGTAGTGATGTATCTGAAAAATTCTTTTGTAGAACTCTTCACACTTTTCAATGGACCTCGGTGCTTTTGCACATATACTCATGGAATCTTTCCTACAAAGTTCAAGGAGCGCTATATCCAATTTAAGTTCTGCATCCATCTTGTTTCGCAAGTGATCAGGGAAGTTTGAATATTCTTCCTTCCACGCCATCTGCTTTTTTATCTTTTTAAAAGAGTTAACCAGCTTCTGTCTTATTGAAAGAGAATTTGCAGAAATTTCCTTCATCCTATCTATCATCTGCTTCATCTTGTAAATTTCTTTAGTTAATAATTCATGTGAGTGGAAGATCTTTTCCTGTATCTTACATGCCTGTTCATGGAAAGGAGTCATGCCTTGCTTTTGATTCTGTGCCAACTCGACCTGTTCCACCAGAGATTCTTTCTCTCTCACCAGCTCATCCATATGGTATTTCATGATTTCCACCTGTTGATTTGTTGCTATTTCTTTACCCTCCAATTCATTTATGCAAGCGTAAAAATCACCTTATTCACCCTCCATAATCACCAGCTGTACATTTAAAGCATCTTTCTTGTTTTCGATATTCTCATAATCAGACATTAATTTGTCTTTCTCACTTATTAGAGAATCATGCTTTCCTTTCAACTCTATTCCTTCACCTTTGGATTTTACCAGGTTGTCTTTCAGCTTTAGCATCTTCTCCTTATTGCGCTCCAAGTCATTCATTAGCTTATCAACATTATCTGCACTTGCTTGTGCAGCTACTACATTCATTGATGATGTGAACTTGGGATCCTTATGGGTGCCTTCCATTATGGTATTCTCTTGAATGGTCACCACATCAGGATGTACTCCCATCTTTAGTATTTTTTCTGATCTTCTGGTTATTGTCTTCCTTTTTTAGTCAAAGACTATCGTATCTAGCTTTTCCACCATGTTTTGCTTTGATGGGGTGAAAGGAGTGAGTCTGAGTTCTACAAATGGGAGGTGTCCCCCTGTTAGTGTGATTCCTGACACTTCTAGTGAATCTATATCCATGTCTTGGATATTTGGACCTCCATATTGGGATTCTTTCTCTTCCACAACGTTCTTGAGCATGTCTTTTTCTTCTCTTTGTATTTTAAATTCTACGACTTTCTCTGATGCTTCTTGTTCTTCTTTCTCTTTTCTCGCTTCTTCTTATTTTCTTTTATCTTCTTCTTCTTTCCTTTGTCTCTCTGCTTCTGCTTCCAGTAGTTTTTATGCTTCTTCTCTTGATTTCTGCAATTCAGTTTCCTTGGCAGTATCTATTTTATGACTAGATCCCTCGCCACTCTTCTGACTGAAACGTTTATTTAACGCTATCATATTATTCACCCTCCGATAAACTTTTTCATATTTAAGAAAATGGTCTGTGTATTCAAATGAATCTTACAAGACGCACAATGTCGGGTGACATTTTGCTGACTGTCATTCCTTAGGAAGAACTTTTCTCCAGAATGAAATGCCTCGAGGTCTTTTACAAAAATTTATGTCCCTTTGACCTTAGGGAATTTATACGCCCCAATGAAAAAAGGAAATGGTGGATAGGAGGCCTTCTTATGCTCATTAAAAAAACTACCTATACCATTAATGAAAACTCTCACCACCTCCTTATGCACCACATAATCAGTTACACATTTCGGCATTAGAAAGGGGGCCTTTGTACCTCCATACATCCTGATATAAGTACCTTCTGAGGAAAAGTAGAAATCCCCATATTCATTTATAACATTCGTGACGTTATCTGACAAGTAATTTGGTTCTTCATTAAAAATTTCCCAATACACAGGGATGATAAGTTCTTCATAGATTAGCTTGTAGTAGCTCACATACTTGTGCACCCATGTGATCTGGTAAGCCACATAGAGTGGTTTCTCCGCTGGGACCCGTAAAAACCCCAACTTAGGGAATGGGTGTCTGATTAGGATGCAGTCAATAATATATGAAGACATGAAGAATTCTACTTTCTTCTAGCTGATTCCTCCTTGATATTTTTCTATCGTGGATGCCATACTTTCTGATATAATATCCGCCCAATTAAATACGGTACCATGAGAAGCGATGTGATACATAAGGGGTACCCAGCTGAGCTTATATATATTTCCATTTTCCCTACCGAATATTCTACTTAACATCAAGGCTATGATTCTTAATGGATTTTTTAGACTCTGAGTGTCATGTTCTTCATTCGCCCTCTGTCTCAGTTGCTTTCCTATAATCAATATCTTCTTGGCATATCCAAATTGATCTATGTTGACTCCTTTTATCCAATCCTCTGTCAACATAACTTTGGGAGAAGGTAACTTGTATGCTGCAGCAATTTGCACTGGTTGGAATTAGGCAAATCCTTCCCCACCTTCCCCAACTATGATCTTGGTGCCAACGTCCACATGAGGCAGAATTCAACCAATGACTTTAGAACTTGGGAAGAGCTCTGGTCGGGCAGCAGCTTTATGAAGATCATATCTTTTAATGTTCTGATATACCATCATTTCCTCGATGGATGCATCTGGTACATTCGGATCCCAACTGAGGTATTATAGTTC
The DNA here is from genome assembly GCA_027924585.1 of Larix kaempferi. Classification (NCBI taxonomy): domain Eukaryota; kingdom Viridiplantae; phylum Streptophyta; class Pinopsida; order Pinales; family Pinaceae; genus Larix; species Larix kaempferi. The sequence continues at coordinate 6,248,189 of BSBM01002098.1, read as the reverse complement.
CCCCCATTTATATTCAGGGAAGATCCCCATCACTGCTTTGGTGTCTTCAAATACTATCTCCATTTGAGTTTTTGAGACAACTTCGACGTCAAAATCTGATTTTACTATCTTGAGCTTTCGCTTGGAAATTTTCTTTGGCATCTCTGAATCCTAAAGATACAATAGAGTCACTGTGTAAACATACTTTTAATGTTAAAAAAACAAATTCAAGCAACATGCAAAGATATCTCTTATCAACATTATTTTCAAGAAAAATAAAGTTAGAAAATTCATTACTTCCATGGTGTCGAGTGTGTTTGATGTTGTCTTTTTTTTATCACATCATTATTACTTGGTAAAGAAAAAATGTATGCTTGTTTGTAATAACCAATGTGTAACTGGATTTTTTATGTGGAATCATCTAGATCCTTCTAATGTACCACCAGAAAAGGTCATTAAAATGTCTTGAAAATTCTTTTGGAAACATATAAAGTCTCATCATCCCAATCATATTTATGTTTAGGAAATAGTTTGACCGAGATTCTCTGGCAGACCCATTGTTTTATAGAAAACAAAAAATAGTCAAATAAGCACAGAAACTGGATTTTATTTTAAAAGAATGGGATGGCTTTGGAATTTCAAAGCAAAAAATCTCATTCAATTTCCTTTAGGCCTTCCCAAACAAAATAGAGCAATGGGATGTTATGTGCTTCTTGAAATTCTATTTCTGGGTGCTAATATTGAATTTAGATTACTCTAGATACTTTCCTTGTTCTCAATCGGACCTACAACAATTATAAGTTTTGGATCCTCGGAACTGTCCTTTTTATTAATGCCCACTTAAAAGGCCGCATAAATGAACCGAAATGAGTTTGTCTTATCGGTGGTGAGGTATCAAGAGACGGCAGGAAGCGAAAAGAATCAGCATTGCGGGTGTTAGAAACTGGGAAAATAGTTACAAATGGAAATCCCTAGAGAGAAATTATCCTAGTGGTTAAATCTATTTCAAATTCGCCCATCTCGAAAGCAAAAAATCCGAGAACAATTTCTTAATTCCTAGAAACGTGGTTTGTAAGAATAACTGGATCAAATTTTGGGTAGCGCTCGGTCAAAATAAAAGTAATAGTGACATATCTACTATGAATCTTTCCTGAATCAACCAATAGTTGGGACATAAGTAACTAGGGATTTGTGAGGGAAGTCCCCATATTGGGAAGGAACATCATCCATAGTAGGCCGTGGAGGGCAGGCACTTATTAATTCTGTGATTCCAACCCCACAAAGTTCAATCAATTGGATGACATGATATAAGCAATCGAAGATGGATATATGGCTTGAGGAAGACGTCGAACGGGAAACCCTAGCATGTTTTGGCCGATACCTCCACTTAGAATGACACTTGAGTGCTATCGACTAACTCTTAACCTATTCCCAACCGTAAAGAAAAACAAGGGTTCGCTTAGGGGTTTTCAAGCTAATAAAAAAACTAATGGGCATTCATAACCTAATTTGAACTTAAAGAGGGCGCCAATGGAGGGTTACGTAATCCTTTTAACCAGTGTAAAAAAACAGTGTTTCCAGACATAAAATAAACGGGTAAAAATCCTACCTGGCGATCGAAGAATGGTCCAAATGTGATTTTGCTCAATGGATTTGGGTACTTCTTGGCGTTCGGTGGTAGCTCCTATTGCGAACGTTGTTACCAAGGATATGCCACAAAAGACAAGTTTCACCTTTATATAACACAATGTAACTCTAGTCATAAATGAGTGAGCTAATGGGTCAAATCTCCCATTTTAGAGAGCTTTTCCGTTTTATGCCACAAGCATGTTGTGGCGATTCTCTTCGGCACTGATGCATTTTAGCATGATTTACCTTTGTTTTCGATATGTTTCGGCGTAACTTAACATTCGTCGTCTATATCTACATTATAAAGCTTCATCGATTCCATTTCGGAGCCTTCTTACATCTTGATCCAATTCCATATTTGGAGAACTTTTCGTTTTAAAAGCGACACTCTTCGGCGTAAATTATGCTTGTCACCGATCCATTTCAGAGTAGAACATACAACTCCCCGATTTGGCCTCTTTTCCTTTAGTATTGGTGCGACTTAAGATTCTGCTATGAAACGCCAATCGCGACAAAAAAACCTTAAGTGTTCCGGCGTAAACTTCTAGCAATTCGACCGTTTCGACGGAGAACCTCAAGTTGCTCCGAAATGCAAACCTTATCAAAATTGCTCTGACTATTTCAACATGACTTTGGGGGTTTCTCCGACCATTCCGGTGGAGAAAGATAAGTTATCCTAACTCCAAAAATTGCCCTTTCCCTTGATTTTTTCAAGAAAATTCTAATTGACAAAAAGTGATCTCATCAAAGGTGAACAAAAACTCTAAGTAAATAAAAAATAGAAGGAGGGGCCCTATAATTTAAATTTTTTGGGGATCAGGTTGCAGCAGGAACATTACCTTATCAGAAAAATTCATGTTGTGAATATTGTAACATTAAAAGGAGAATGAAAGGATTGATATTTGTGTATCGGCCTCTCATGTAAGCAGGAAGCTTTATGGATTTATGGCATGTAAGTAGGCAGCTTTATGATATTTTAGGGATTTATGTAAGTCTCTAATTAAAGTGATAACGCCCTGACATATAAGTGGAATTTTATAAATATTAAAATTTGACATTGTAAAGGCCTCGGACTAGAACATTATTACAAAAATCGTGAGAATATCTAGAAAACAGCTCTTGTACATAGTGTCTACTACACAATAAAGACATTGTGGTCAGTTACACAACAATTTTCCCAAAGTATTTCCCAAATCTGAGTCATACTCTTACTCTTGGGCTAGTTGAACCTGGATAATGTCGTCATTGCACACTAGCTAGTACAAGTCACTTGCTGTGCTCCCAACCATCTTAGTATTTTAATCATACATTGACCAATTTTGAGTTGCACTTTCTTCGTTCACCTCATTAAGCCAATAAATTATATTTGTTGCATGTTCTTCCACATTCTAATTTAAGGATGGCATGCTCTCTATATATTGTATGTTTACATAGATACGTAGTATTCTTCATAACTGATTAGAGAAACATGCCAGTGAATGTCATCATATGAGAATACTATGAAACACTGATTATAGGATCTCAAGTATTTGGGATTTCTTCCCATGCATCTCTTCTCTTAAGAGATGGGGAATCAAAAGGTATATTTTCACAATAGACATTTCAATATGTATCCGAAGGACTGTGTAGTGGGAATGCTCTAGGATGACAAGCACTAAATCCCTGCCTATCTATGAGAAACATTGATCAATGATGCAGTAATTTCCTTTCAAACCTACTTAACTAGCTACATTTGGACTCTAATCTTTGTAACCTATGCTAGTCTTTTGGTGTCCACTTTGAAAAATTCCTTGATGCAAAGTATGCCACCAATTTGAATTCCAACCTCATATCCATCTATGATATCTAGAAACTTATGTAGAGAGAATACAAATGATCACATGTAATTTGGCATCGTACATGAGATCTCTTTCCCCACTCCATCCACACCTATTTACCTCATGCTAGTTGTGGTCATTACTTTCAAAATTCCCAATGCCCACTACATAGTCCTCCATCCCTATCTCACAGATAGATAGGGATTCAGTGCTTTTCATGGTTTCCAACCGTGTCAGATTATGTTTCTAGATGGATCATGACTTGGGGTGTGGTAACCCCCTATTTACATGGAGAGAAATTACAAAAAAAAAATCCATTATGTACTTACGCTTGTTATACTTCTGAATCTCGTTGACCTACTACTATGGTCAATTATTGGACAATAGTAAAAAGCAAAACCAATTTAATTATAGACTAAAAAATATTAAAAAAACTTGTAAGCCACCACATGGAAGGATATAAAAAATATAACCTTGTGATCCAACCTCCAATCTTCGTGATGCCTCCAACAAACTACTGGCCCTGGTGTATCCCTCAAAAGAGTCATCTGGCCATGCACTGCATGCCTTATGTATAGCTACTAGGCATCTCACACAGCGCCACAAGATAGAGGACCTATAAAGAAAAATAGTATGGCACAGTTGTCATGTTGTATGTATTACTACAGTACAATAAAATTATGTCAATTTTGTGGAAAAGAAAAACCATACCTCAATATCATTCATGTCCAGCATGTCCCAAAAACAATGAGCTACAATAACTATTAAAGTAGTACTGAAAACAATAATAGTAATAACGGTAGCAATATATATATAACAGTATCAATATATATTAGATCTGAGCCAATTATAAACTCAACATCAGATGTTAGGGCAGGCCTCCCTTATCCTCATAAAAAATGCTTCTAAACAGACTTCAACCTCTTAGCGTTATGTTACTTGCATGAGACTCAACTAGACCAACATACCTGTGAAAGAAGACAACCCAGAACTGGGAAAGACCCTAAAATAGATCATCCAACCCTCACAAATAAAAAACCGTAGCAATACGGCCAACTCACAATAAAAAACGACAGCAAAGTACTACAAAAAATTCATATAAGGCAACGCTATGGTGGATGGCACCTAAGGAGGGATCAAGGTCAACGCAAGGGTGGAAAAAAATCCTAAGGGGTCACGCTAGTCATCAACAAGTTGGACGTAAACATTTAAGGGTTTTATAGCTCAACATTACCATGTAAGGGTCAATCATGAGTCACCACAAGGATAAACATCACATACAAGTAAACATGCAAGTCAACGTAACATAACAAGGAAACATGACGTCATACTAGGCTCATGCACATCAAGTCAACGTGAGGGTAGGTTACCTGGCCTTCTCAACTGTATGTGGCCATAGGTCTCATGTGTCTCATGCAAAGAGTGTAATCTCATAATCATCATCACTAGATAAGGAATCTCATGTGGTCATCTCATCTTCCTTAGGTTAACTCAGCAAGGGGTGGCCAACCCCTTGAGGATAACCATAGTCCTCGGAAGATGTCACACATATTCAAAAATTATCTATGCAACAAAGTGAACAAACATTTTGCATATAAATTTTAAAAAGAACAAATATAGGTATATTAATTGTTTTAATCAGCACAGTACTATCAAACACAGAACTGCAATAATCATTAAAGTACTGAGAATGGTTCTAGTGAGCAAATCGGGGACATTCCACGCGTAGCTCATGCATGGACCTGGTCGCGTCTCCGTGCAAGTCCTTGTCGTGGTCAGTTAAATTTTGAAATTTTAATGATATCCAAACAAATATGGATAAAACAAACCGTGTCGGTGGGCCATAGAGTAGGTTCCAATTTCATGTACGAACTCTTTTGATGCTCTCCATGGCCTCAATGATAATGAGAAGAAGGCACAAGATATTATTTATTCCAATTGAAGGTTATGTCTTAAAATGTTCTAGGCTTAAGTGACCACAGTAGGAAATATATTGTATCCACCTAGTTTTGTCTAAAATTTATGAGGTTAATTTTTTATGTTTATAAGAAGTCAAAAATGTTGGTTTTATGTTTGCAATGACCTTAATAGTTATTTTTTAATGTTCCAAATTGTTTTTTTTCCTAACCACATTGAATCCAAGGGAAGGATTGGCATTCTCATTACTCCCTACCTCATTGGGGCTGTAATTGACTAGGAGGGATATCCTTCTCAATGATTTCCCTTGGTCTTATTCAATTTGGATTGTTGCATTCTGAACCTCACCAACATTTATGCTTCAAATGATTCGCGTGAGAGAGAAATGGGTTGCTAATGGATATTAGAAGAACTCCCAGATGCCCCCTAGCTTCTCTAATAGGGTTTCAATATGGTAAAATATCTAGAATATCCCATTGATCAGAATCCTGTGTGGCGAGAAAGTGCCCTGGTTCTCCCTCATATATGAACATGAGTTGTATGACCCCAATGGGTCTCACCATATGACTGAATAGGAATCATGTTCACTCGAAATAACTTCCACTATGGACATGAAAGAATTTAACAGAGCCTAGACCAAGCCCTACTGTTTAAAAATAATTACTTTTACTTTGATGCCGCTAACATACAACCAATGTGTGCGGTTAAAAACACCACTCTTTTGACCACCAAACAATATGGTTTCATATTTCATGGGGAATGTAGAAAATGCATGTAATCAAACAAATATATTATGAATACCTATTATACTAGAGTTTGTCTTTCATCGCTTATGAACAAATAGTTTGGAGTCTTCTCCCTCATTCTCTTAGGGATTCAAGTTGAATTTTGCAGTGTGTTGATGTTATTTCATGTATTGTAACATTTATGAGAGGATATGGGCAGAATATTGCTACCATTTGCTATAATTGCAACAAGTTTGTGCTGAAAGAATTTGAAGATGTCCGTCATGAGCTACAATATAATTCTTTGGATCTACAAAAGTAAGTGCAAGTATCCAAGCTACACCACTTATTGAGTGTGGACAAGAATTGAAGAACTTAAAGATCCCAAAGTTGAGCCTAATTACATTGTCCTCAAGCTGTAGATTGATCCAACGATAGATCGATCCACATAGTCATTCTTCAAATTCCTATCCATCAAGGAGGTTGAAGAGTAATTAGAAACCCTCAAACTTGGCTAAAGGCATATCATTGAACAAGAGGTGAATTGCACATAAGTTTGTCACCCACTAAAATACAACTATTCAATCCCAGGCTTTTATAGACAATAGAAAGTACACCATGCATAGTTGTTTGACATAATTCCCATCAAATTTTTCAAGAAGAAGAAAAGGACGTGTGACCAGTCCCTAACCTTGGATGAGTTGACATCTTCCCTCAATAAATGTCAAAATGAGAAAACACCTAGAATAATGTCAATAAATGTCAAAATGCAATAAATAGAATAATGAGAAAATTCGAATGTTCTATTTCAAATAATGGAACAATTCAAATGTTCTATATTAGATTTAAAGCAATTGTGAACACTTAACTAAATTTCTCTAATAATTTTTAAAAAAAAATTGTAAACAATTTAACAAATTATAAACATGATTTTAGAGCAGGGACTAGCTATGGCAGCTCTCAATTCTAAAGGAACTTTTAGCTCTTCTAATCTATTCCACAAGTTACTTCTGGGCACAGTATCAAAAGCTTTCCTAAAGTCCATGAAGCAGCAAAAGAGATTGGATTTAATATTGTGACACTCTTTCACAATTAACCTAAGAGTAATGAGGTGATCTGTGATAGAGTGATGTATTATAAACCTTTCCTGGCCTTTAGCTCACTTACCTTCACTTTCAAGCCAAACAATGATTTTCTTTTCTAGAATGATACCATAGAAGTTTGGCTAAGAGAGGGCTAATCATAATGGTTCGATAATTAGAGGGGTTATTTTTATCACCACTTTTAAAGATAGGGATTAAGAGGCTCTGAGTCCAAGGAATAGGGAAACCTTGCATGACAACCAAATCGAAGAGCTTGTGGATGTAAGGAATGAGAACAATTCCTCCAATTTTCAAGATTTCAGCTTGATAATCTTCAATGTCTTTAGCTTTCCCAATTTCTAGGCGCTTGATACCAAAGTCAATGTCTGCTAATGAGAAAAATTATGTTAATGCAAGAAGGTTTTGAGTGTTGTTAATAGCATTCAGGGATTTGTAGATCTTTTAAAGATAGGAATCCTAGTCTTTCAAAACTATTTTATTATTCTCTTTAGTTTTACTAGTTAGGATATGTTATTTATGGTGCAGTTATTTTTAATTATATTTTTACCTAGACAGAATATGTTAGCCCTAGAATCTTTAAACTAATTATTCGATTTATACTTTATGTTCCGTACGAGAAATAAATTATTGGTCTGTGGGCAGAAGATTTGACCTTGTTCCCAAAATGTTTGAATATGTTAATGAAATTTTTATCAGTCAAATTCTAAAGTGTCTACTTTTTTTCATATATTATTTTTTATTAATATTTTAAAAGCTAAATTTGTTAATTCATTATTTTATGAAATTTCAATTTAAGATATTATTATTATTATATTTATTTTAAAAAAAACAAATAAAAAATTTATTTTAAAAAATTAATATAAATTTTTTTATGATCATTGTTTATATATTTTATTATAAAAAAATCAAACATTTTAAATGATTTAGTTTAAAAAATTTTAATATATAATATTGAAAATATTTTACAAATTCCTTGTCATTATTTATGAAAGCACCAAAATTTCAAAATATCTGTCTGTCCTCTGAGTTGTTCCTTGGATACTGAACTATTTCAAAGAGCCATACACGAACTAGATTACATTTATTTTTATACATGTTGTTTTGTTTGTTAACTAACTTTCATTTAATCTTTTATAGAAATAAACTTCAAAAATCGAATAAATTTGAAACTTTTACGATACCTTCTGTAAGAGACTCAGAATCTCTAAAGTGTGGACATGCCCTTGAGCTTTGCAGAGTGGTCTTGTTATTTACAATGAGAATCCATCAAAGCACGCAAGCTGTAGATGAATGAAAAATACCAAATCTGCTAAGAAAAATGTATGGTCAAACAAATATCAAGATGCAACTTGCAGTGTAATCCAAATAACGATGCGTAGTAAGCAAGCAAATTCATGATTACTCGACACAGTTTTCCAATGACATTGAACTTTGGTGATGGAGATCGGAGTGGAGGTCGTCTTCTCCAAACCTGTATGAGGACTCAAATTCAGGGGATCTTCCACCACGAAAACTTCACCATAGTAAATGAATGTTCCAAACTCCCACGATCCATCTCTTCAAATAATGGTTTAACTCCATCTCTCAAATAACAGTTTAACTCCAGGAAATTTCCAAAAAAAAAATATTTCCAAGATTCGAATATGAAAACTTTCTACAAACTAAAAAATTAAAGCCAAAGTTTCAACTGGAAAAGACTTCTTTCCAAATTCCAAGCTTCAAATAATGAAACTTTCTCCACAAAAATCAAAACCAGAGTTTGAACTTAAAAAAAACTTAGAAAAGCTCCCCCTAAAAGGCCATAACTTTAGGAAGATGTTTGAGTTAATTAATTAAATAATATGGATTAATTAATTAAATAATATGAAATGTCTGAGTCAATTAATTAAATAATATGGATTAATTAATTAAATAATTTGAACTTATGTTTTTTTATACATTTAAAAAATTAAAATAATATTAAAGGATTATTTATAAACTAGCCCTTCTTTAGAAATTTATAAATATTTGCTTTCCTTTATTGTTGAAGGGTAAATTTATAACTATGGATTTTATTTGAAGTGTATATTAAAAAATATACATCTACGAAGGACTAGACCCCCTAGGAAGGACTAGGAAGGATTCAATTTCACTTTGAAGGGCTATGAGATATTGAACCTTCAATGCTGACATGTAAAAATAAGTGATTCTTTTTATTTAAAAATGTATGAGTACATCAAAATTTTAAAAATAAGTCATTCTTTTTATTTGAAAATGTATTAGTACATTAAAATTTCATTGTTTACTTAAGTAGTAAAGTTGAGAGGCTTTATTTGTTGTCTCTTAAACTTTTAACCAAACAGTTAACTTGTTAACCCCATTCCAATTCAAATTTCATTCTTGTACAGCCAAAATTAATACTATTTTACTCTTTCATGATCTGCGTGAACATGAAGAATTTATTAGTGAAACATAACTTAGGAGACACACAGAAAATCCACTTTCCAGATGTTCAGTGTGAATTGCCATAACTAATTTTATAGATCTTTTTTTCTGCATCAGTGAAGCTACACTTTGCTTGCTATCCCAATTCCAATCCAACTTTAAACCAGTTTAATAATATTTAATACCTCTTAAAATGGGTTCCTAGGCTGCTTCGAACAATACAAGCTCGATGAAGAATTGGGCTCTTCAACTAGATTCTAAAAGCATCATGATGCCTATTCTTGGAAAAGTGCAATCTTTGTAAAGCACTAGCGTTCTTCAAACTAATATAAATTATAGCCTACTTAACAATGGAAAAAAATGATAATATAAGCCAAAAAAGGAAGAAATTGTTTCAGAAGCCAAAAACATTGGACGTTGAGTCTGGTCTGTATCTGTTGCTAAATTAGTGAAAAATAGCTCGATGTATGCAAAAAGACAATAAAAAAGGTGAAGGGAAAGAATCTAAATGGTATCTTTTTTTTACTTCGTTGAATTGAGGACCATAATTCACTTTCATGCACCTCTATCAAACAACTGTGCTTCCTATGCCATTTATAATCCTCCTTCACGCAATTCTATCAGAGAGAACAATTCAATAAAGAAGTTGGATTTGATTGAAAACCAATAACAAGTTTCTTTGTCACTCTAATTGTGTACCCTACAGCAGAATTGAATGCCAATGACAACAATATATGTTCTAATTTTTCATTCAACACTATGAATGCCACATGTACTTGAGATAGAATAAGTTTGAGCGCTCCTTACATGTTACATGCTATGTTATGGTTTGAGCAAAGAGAACTATCCGACTCCAGGCACCTTTTGTTCTCAATAGCTGATTAAGGAACCTGGCTACTTCTTCCTTACAGCCCCCACCCTAGATCTTGTTATACATACTAACTATGTGGTATGGCGGAGTAGAGGTTGGGTTGTGAAGCATAAGTAAAACGTAGGCAGACCAAGTAGAGAGGAGATGCATAGATGGTTGAAGTTCTTGTTATATGGTTGAAGTTCATGTTCTATTCAAGACCAGCCGATAAGGGCAACAAAATCAAAAGGTAAAGTAGCACTGTCGTTCTAAAAATAAAGATTACAAAAACATTTTTGTCCTAGTTCATACAGTCGAATGCAGGAGTGGGCACTGGGCATTCTAAGAAAATTGTCAGCTTTCAACATTGTCCTTCACCAGATGTTGTTGCATATTCTCAATCATATTGAAATTCGATAGCTAGTTGGGATTGTAAGTGTAGTAGTATTGATGGTCTTCATATTAATAAATCCCAAGAATCTTAAACCGTGTACCAGAGGAAGGTGTTGAGTCGACGACTGAGCAATTGGGGAAAATGGCTCATGCAATACAGTCTTAGATACAAAGTTTGGATTCTTGATCTGACTCATTAACTAGATGCGTAGAGGATGGCAGTGTGGGAACTTCCCCAAATACCCATGATTTTTGGTAAAGATGGGGGGTGCGATGCGCACACCTATTTCCCGTACGGCTGCAACCGTGGCCAGTGGCAGCTGCGCGAGGAAGCACTCGATTTCAGAGTGAAAACAATGGTCTTCCTTGTCCCCTGCATTTCAGGAAAGTTAAAGGGCGACTAAATTCTCATGAGCTTCGATTGAGGGACAATGGAAAATAGGGCAAGGAAAGGAGCACATGGAATCATATGCGTGTACACAGAACATATGAAGAATGAAGCAATTATTGTTGCTGTTATGGTTGGGAATCGATAAATGCCATTTTGAACAACGTCTAATGTATATTTGTGACAAACCCACTCTCGGGTCTATGCTTCAAATTTGAATCCTTCAAGGCCCATTTGAAGTTACAAATTTTCAATCAAATAATAATATTGTGTTTGAACTTTGAAGTTACAAAAGTTTAATCAAATAACAAAATTTTTAAATAATTGATGGGATCATGAATGGATAAAATGATCTACATACCTATAAATTCATAGGATGTCAGCAATCCAATTAGCCTTGAAGTTGAGCTCCTCAAAGAAAACAAATTTATTTATATATGTTTATGGCAGGCCAGCATTGGCAGCTTCGCTCTGCAAACTCTCCTGGAGGACTAGAGGAGATAGGGTAGGTGGAACTTGGAAGTAGCTCGACCACGATGGAGATGGGGTATAAGCAAAAGCTTGGTTGTATTCCTGTAATATTATATATTGATGGTCAGAGCCATGGAAGCATGGAATTCGAGCATTGACTTGATACAACAAAGAAAACACAAGGTGGGCTCGAGAGTCGTAGGATTGACTTGATACAACAAAGAAAACACAGGGTGTGAGGCTGGGAGCCGTAGACGGTAGGATTAACTTGATACAACAAATAAAACAAAGGGTCATGGGCATGGGGCATTGCCGGGAGTGACAACCCGCAACATTACAAAAAGTTTATGGATTATGGAGTTTGTCCGAAATGCCAAATTCGGGGCACATTAACATAATATATTATACATTGAATAATCAATTAACTCACAGAGTCAGAAGTCACAAATTGGTGTGTGATAACTGGTAACTTGGTAAGCTCGCTTCCAGCAACACATATGAGCCACCAACCATATTTAATAAAGTTGTTGCTGCCATTAAATGTGTTAAACACATAAGCGCTCGCCGCTAACACGAGAACTTAGAAGCGTTCAAGCCATGGGTTGCATAGTGTAAGCCCATCCACGTAAATTGGTCAATGATATTATTAGAGGCCCAATGTCCCATGATCCATCGATGATTGGACACGTGGATATTGGAGAGTAACCGTGTACCAAGTCCCACTCCCAAGTCACCTAGCTAGTAGCCGCATTCCCAATTTCCCACTGAAAACTGTTGACGGGTGAAATTTGAAGCTCCCCTTTTGTTTCAATTTTAAACAGTAGGGGTTAATTTAATTATTGATGGGCTTACCAAGAAATTAATTTTTTTTTACATGGTAAAATTTGAGGTGGTCTTCTATGACGTGTAAAATGGCCTTTGAAGGGCCTTGAAGGATTCAAATTTGAAGCCTGATGACGATATCTTGGTTGAGTTTCCAAATGTTCGAGGAAAATGGAAGGAATTTCAACGAAAACGTGTGATTTTTCCAACGCAGGAAACTTTATAAAAGTAAGCCCCTCTCCAAAGGAGCTGTATAAAGGATAATTACAAAATTGACAATTTCTAACCAGAATTTTAACCGATATTCTATCCCAAAATTGTGGGAAAAACAAAACATTTTAATTATCTGGGAAAAACAAAACATTTTGATTATCGTTTATCCTACACACTCTCCAAATTTACTCTTTCCCTTTTACAAACTGTGTCATAGATATGGTGATACTATTGAATATTTTTTGTCCAGTTCTTCTAGTAGATTCCATTCAAAATTCCATGTTCAATGAAGATGAAGAAATTTCAATGAAAATAAATGGTTTTTCCAACGCTAAAGGAATAAGACCAATTAATTTGGCTACAATGGAAGAAATTTCAACCAAAATGACTGGTTTTCCCAACACGAAAGGAATAAGACCAATCAATTTGGATAGCATCGTAGAATTTTCCAACATCATCAAGTTGCTTAAAGGGTTTAGACGGATCACGTCCTATTAGCCAAAGGAATAAGACCAATCAATTTGGCTATAATGGAAGAAATTTCAACCAAAATGACTGGTTTTCCCAACACGAAAGGAATAAGGCCAATCAATTTGGATAGCATCGTAGACTTTTCCAACATCATCAAGTTGTCTAAAGGGTTTAGACGGATCACGTCCTATTAGCCAAAGGAATATGACCAATCAATTTGGCTATAATGGAAGAAATTTCAACGAAAATGATTGGTTTTTCCAACACGAAAGGAACAAGGCCAATCAATTTGGATAGCATCGTAGAATTGAGACGGATCACGTCCTATTAGCCATGGAAGGTGTGTAGCTCTATGATTTTTATTTATCAAAACTTAAATTAAAAAGAGGGGTGTGTATTTTAGTCTCTTTCTTTTAATTTAAAAAATTAAAAAAATTAAAAAAATTAAAAAACACAAATAAATTATTTGAAATTAATTTAAAAAAAAACAATTCAAGTAAAGTTTTATATAAACAAGGGTAATAGCTGCGATAGAGCTAAGTCCCTACCAAATGATGGAAGGAAAGAAAGTTGTATTTTAGGTAATGTTGATGAACCGAGCATGATAGTAGACGACACAATGAAATTGTTTCAATAGACAACATTGAAGAGGACTTTAATCCGTTGTTATTGAACTGTTAACTTGAGTTTGCAGAGGATTCAAAGTTGCAAGGGAAAATATTGAAGAAATTATTGATAACCCAGTTGTCCACGGTGTTTTTGTTACTTATGTAAACCAATTAAGCAGAAACTTCATATGATCTATGTAAAATACTTTATGATTTATGTAAGGGAAAATAATTTATGACCTATGTAAACAAATTAAGCAAAAACTTCATATTTGTGGTGGATATGGACACATAGAAGCCATTAATTTCTTCAGACTTCTTTGCACTGTGCCTGTTGATCTCTATATATTTAGAAACAGTATATAGGATATACTTCACTCACAAACATTGTATGTCTCGATTTCATAATTGTGGATGACTAGATGAGCAAATTGGAAGCAGAAGTTGTGCTTAATTAAACAAGGATATGTAGTTAATGGCAAATTCGACAAAACTATACGCTCGTACGGAATAAAGTTTGCATGGAATTTTTGCATTTATGTGTAACATTGGTTGAATTAGAATGTAGTTTGGGATGGAGTTCAAGCAAAATCAATCAGGAAAGTGTGATAAAAACACAATATTTGACAGAGGCACGGAAAGTATAGAAGTATATTTAAGAAATTTTAAATAACTTTGTATTATAAACAAGGTAGAGAAATTATTTTAACATTAGTAGAAAAAAACCATATTAAGCATCAATGTTTAGTAGGAGTATCTGATTTGGGAAGAACCCGGTTCCTTAGAAAAATACATAGACTTAGCAAATAAATGAGTAAGCTAAGAAAAGAACCCAATTCCCAATTAGAAGCTAACTGTTAATATGTTTCGCTGGTCTCTTTCCATCTGGATGTTATTTCTCTCTCAGGACTCCTTGAACATATTCTCTTTCAACCACAAAGTGCATAATACCATCAATTTCGTCACAAGTCGCCTGCCCTCACCATTTTCATCAGACTCTCGGATACTCATGCTAATTCAGCACTTGAACTTTTCTCGACATGAAATGAAAAGCTTGTTTTGACTTTGTTGATTGCTTATTATTTATTGAATACTAAATAAATCCTTGAAAAATTGCCACACTTTTTTACTAAAGATATTTTATAGATTAGTTAGATTTTTTTATTATCGTTGATTTATAACTAAAAATATTTTTTATTAAAGAAATTTAATCAATTTCTGACATACCGCCAATTTACTACAGTACAAACCTTTCAATATTTTAAGCAACATCAATTATTATTGTAGAAGCAAGTTAACCCTTCATCAAAAGCCAAACAATTATTAAAATACACGTTAAAGTTAAAATAAAATCGGGTGGGATTCTTTTTCTTGAAATATTTACACTTTTGTTAATTTCCATAGAGGTTTATCATCCACTTTTGTGACCATTGTTGTATCATATAAATTGAAATTAAAATACTTCTTCAAATGAAATGAACCAAATAAAGCCAAATTACACTTGTCCATGTTTACATATGTTAACTATAAAAGGTCAAAATGTATAATAGTATGTTAAATTTATTTATTGTATACTTCCAAAACAACCATTTAAATATGGATATGGTAATGGGCATGCTTGTGCTAATTATGATGATAATGTTGATATGAGAATGAGGATGAATACAGTGAATACGAAGAAGGTGAACACGTGTCCCACTAACTGTATATATGTTCATTTTTCCATTGTTTTCAATTTCAAATTATGAACCTTGGAGTGGAGTGAAATTAATAAGCAAGTACTATTTTAATTTATTGTGTAAAAATTTATTGGAAAGCATAGGCCAACGACCATAAAAGGAAGACAAAAAAACCATATAGCAACTAGAAAATCAAATCTGCAAGCACACCGACTCTAGACCTCAAATCCACAATTCAATTCAGGACAGAAATCCTCCGCTAACTTCCTAAACACTTAAAACACTACATCACAAACATTGAAAGCACAGGCCCATGACCACCAGGAAAATTGAACCCCTACACATAAAACTTCAATCAACCTGCCAAATCCATTGCACCGGCACAACAACAACATAAATAAAACCAACAAACCACAAATGTGCACATACAGAGTTCTCTACATCCTTAAAAAATTAAACCGACCACCAAAGGTACCGGCAAACCTGGCTCATGTCATAGTCCCATCGACAAAAAATAAACCTAAAACTAAACTTGCATCCACCGCAAAAAATGACCACCAACATAGCTAAAACCTCGAAATACAACACATAGAAACCAACCCGCCATAAATAACCATCGAAATTCACATTTAAGCACAAATGTTGAACGAAGCAAATAAATAGAGCAATAAAAACCTGCTTATTTAATGGCACCTCCCCACCAATGAAAACGTGACAAAATTAACTCTCCACCATAATACAAATAAAAATAGCAAAGCAAAGAACAATAGACAGTGAATAAGAAGAAAGTGAACACGTGTCTCATTACCCGTATATGTGATCATTTTTTCATTGTTTTCAATTTCAAATTATGAACCTTAGAGTGCTATTAATTAGCAAGTACTATCTTAAATTATTGTGTAAAAATTTAGCCAAGTGCAAAGCATTAACGATGGAAAAACTTAGGGAAGTGATAGGATGATTGCATTTAGGGTTTCTTTGTTCTTATATAGGATTTGTTATTATTGTCAATGTAGTTCAACATTTAATTTGGGTTGTACAACAAAGATTTGCATTTAAAGACGGAAGTTGTATCAGGGATTTATTGTGGTTGTTTCAAGCAAAAGTCTCCTAATTGTTGGGATTTATTACAGGTTTTCTTGGAAGCAGAAGTCTTCAAATTTGGTTGTTCTGGACACCCATTATCATGTTACAGTTTGGTGATACATCAAGCATTACAGGGACTGAACGTGAGTATATATGGGGAGACATGTATCAATTCTTGCAAGAAGAACAGTACTAGACAGAGAGCATAGATGATATTTGGTTGTTTGAGAACATAAAATGGTCTGCACTCCATAAGGTGGTAGCAAGACCAGAATTGTTACCTTGTGCAGAATTAATAGAGTGGCTCATTCCTCGAATTGATGCAAAGAGACGAGTTATCAACAATTTTGCCGGAGTTCCCATAGCATCTTTTGAGCCGAGAACTATGAGCAAGTACTACAAATTCCCAAAGCCAGAAATAATCTTGTCTAATGATTGGATGCAATCAATTCAGTCGAACTATGTGACCTTTCTCAAGCAAGGTTGGCTTCGAGACAAGCATTTTCGGTAAATTGATAGTGGTATATACAATAGCAAGTCATTGATGAATATGGGTAGTCATTACTGAATAATTTTGTCAAGATGTAAATTAAGCAAAAGGGAAAGAGAATGGAGCTTTTTGGTGCAGGAGCTTTTTGGTGCAAGAGCCTTCTTGTTCATTTTTTTGTGAAAACTATTTCTGTGAAATGAATACAAAGCCTCTTCTCCTCAAGGTTTTTTTTTGCATGGAAACTATGATTGTGTTCATAATGCATCTTGAATTTCACATCTCAAGGTGAGTTAATTGTCTTGTGCTTTTACATGTAAGTTTGAGTCTTAACCATTTTGATATTTTTGAGAAGCTTGTTTCCAGGCTTGTCTGATTGTGTAATACAATCTGGAAATGTGACTGTCTTATACAATTTGGTTGGTTGTAACCGCAACCTCTCGCCTTTTCAGTGGGTCTAGAACTCCATTCCAAGTGGTGGCAATGTATGCTTCATCTTTAGAATACTAAATCTTCAGTGTCCTCTCTATGGCCTCCAACGTTCTACCAAACTCAAAATTCGATATCTTTTGGCTCCTCCAAATGCAATTTCTATATAAGCCATACTTGTTTGTCTAACAACAAAATCGATGCAGCAGCAGCAGCTTACATCGTCTGTGGCATTCTATACCTTGCAATAGACAACTGTAATATTATGTACTACCAGTTTTTAAAGTGCTAACATAATTTATCAGAATTTATCAATGTGAGGTGTTGACAACAAAAATATGCTAACCCCTTGGAGAATGCTAATAGTGAGTGATAAATAAATTATTAGCAATTTACCAAAACTAATATTTTAAACATAAATGAAAAAAAAGAAATGAACCTATGGAGTTTTAGTAATCAACCTTCCTTGACAATCATAAATTCTAATTTTTTCATTTGCATCCAAGGACACTTCTGGATACCCTTGGCTGATATGAATTGCTTCATAGTTCGTGGTTTTATTTAAGCATACAAGCCTTTGGGTGATATGAATTGCTTCATAGTTCATGGTTTTATTTAAGCATACAACAAGACAAGTATTAGTTATTGTAAATGTTATAGCAATTGTTTTAGGACTCTGTAAAGTGAAACTATTGAAAAGGGTGGATGTTTGGAAGGCCCTAACATGCACATTCATTTGTAGAAAACGCTAGATGCTAAATTTTTTCAGAAAAAGGCTGAAAATGAGACATTCATTTTTCTAAGGAAAATATCTTTGAAAATTCTAAAATGTTTTTCTCCCTTCATTTCAACTTTGTAAGTTAACTCGTGGAGCTGAAATCTGTCTTTGTGGTATAACTAGGGTAGCTGCAACTTTTGCAGTGCTCACGTCATCTGTAGCCTGAAATTCACAACTTCTATGCTTTATGCCTGCTTCAAAATGTCTATCAACTAATGACACAAGTTCATACTTGTCCAGAATTCTTTTAACAAAAGAAACTCTCTTGGGTATCTCAGTATAGATATTGTGTCTCTCTTCGAGTACCTTGTGCCGTATAATGTCTGATACTCACATTCAACTTTACTGATTTACAATTGATCATTCTATTTCAATTACATTCCACTCAAACCAAACATTATTATTTAATATGATATCACCACACCTGATGCAATTGGCTGATCCTGTGGATTGTAATCTCTTTTTGTCAAACTTTCTTCCTCAAAATGCTCGTGAGCTTCTAGCAAGATACTAGGGTATTTGTATAGGTTGCTTTGTATCAACAACTTTATTTTGCAGCTCTTTGTCTGAAATTTTTCAGTGTTATATAAAATTCTTGTCTGTAAATTCACATTAAAAGAAGCTAACATCAACAATATTTATATTTGTGTTCAAAGTTCAAACAATAGAGGAAATTTAAAAAGAAATATTTTAACATTAGCAAACTACAAAGTCGGATGTTGGTGACCTAAGCATGAATGGAAGTTAAGATTCTAGAACACCCAAAAAATAAGGGATATATGCCATGAATATTTAAAAATTTACAGAAATTGCCTAGAAAGTAGCATGGAGTGCTAGATTGAAAATACCCTTGGCATCCCACTTCATGACATAATAATTTTTAAAGCAAATTAGAAATTTATTTAAATGAGTCTTCATGATATTTTTAAATACTCGACATAAAACATGAAAATTCATCCCACAAAGAGTCTATCCAAAAGCAATTGTATCAATCCAAAAAGATGTGACAACCATATCTTATGGTCACACATATGAGCATATAGATCATCAGAGTTCCTGATATTAGCATGGTGTGCTGCCCACTATGAACCATCCATTTGAATGGCAACTTGATAGTAGAAGTTCCTTTTCGGTCAAAAGCACAAATAAATTACCAAAAAGATGAAACATTTCAGTAGATTTTCTGTGTTTCTAGTTGTTATATGGAAGGGCAATGTGACAGCAAAACAATAAAAAAGTGGTTTTGTTGACAAATTAAAACAAAAAGGAATGCAAATTTCAAATTAAGTGACAAAATATTCAGAAAGGCACAAATTCCAGTTTAATTAATGTGTGAAGTTTTCATGTTGATATTTATTATGCTTGTTGAACAGATTGTCTAGTACTTGATAATAGTTTTGCAGAATTCGAACTTGGCAATAGCTCGTCCAGGGTCCCAAATTGCAAATTTTCTAGTTAAGAAAAGCTTGGCAAAAAATTGGCAGAAGCTAAAAAATACATAAACTTTTGACTTTTTTCAGTAGTAAAATATCTTTGCTCATTAGGCACCTACATTTTCACAGCATGCTCATTAGGCACCTACATTTTAACCGCCTTTGGGGGGGTCTGCGACTCTGCACTAAACAATTTTCTTATGGACTTTCAGTATCAAGGCCTATCTGGTTTTGAGTTTGTTCATAGAAGCCCTAATGGAATGGACTGAAAAATAAGTGGAAGCAATGTTATATTTTTCCCAAATACCTCACCTGCCACTTTAAGAGAATAATAAACTATGTATAGCTAATTGTGTTATGATAGCTTTAATCATGGTATATTATGATTTAGCCAAATTTAGTTGAAGATAAAAATAATTTTGTGCAAAATGATTAAATCTCTGTTTTGAATTTTTGAAATTTAAAGATTTGTGCCAAGTTTCCTTAATTAAGGAAAGTCTTAGAGAGCTGAGGCTTGAGCTACACCACGGCCGTGTGAACATTTATGTTAAGCTCAACTAAACTATGCAGATTCCTAAATACCTCTAAGCAAACTTTTGAGAATCTTATGTTTAAAGTGTGTAATTTTAATTCCTTTCTTTACACTTCATGTTATTAAAAATTATTTGAAATATAATATGTATAACGGAATGTGTTAAATTAATATTCTCCTAAAGCATGCCATGAGATGCTTACTGAGCCTTACAAATCAAGTGAGTGCGTGTAACAGTCATGCTTAAAGGAAAATTTAACAGCCTTTGCATAGTGGCTTGTACTTGGCCTAATCACTTTGTTCATTGGCTCAGAATAATGTTTTCTTCTAGTTCTATACTTAAGTGTTTGACATATATTTTGAGGAATTCTCTTCTTAGAGTTAAATTTGTATTTATCCACTTTGAAGGAATTTCAAATTTTCTGTATGCATTCTGACAGCCATGAGTTTGCTTTGATGGCTAATTTTGGTCTCCATCTTGCAGAGCATTATCTGTAAGCATTCCACGTCAAGGATTCCATTTCATCAACAACCTATCTCAGATAACTCCAGGGAAAAACAAATTTAGCTCAAGCATAGAGCTTTTGCAACAGTTTCAATTGCAGCTTCAAAAGCTCTAGTGATTGAATATATTGAAGGTGTTTCATGCTAAATATTTACATGGATGGTTGTGGCCAAATGCATGTACTATCTAGCCTATCTATGTAACTGTTCGAACAAGGAAAAACTTTAGCATTTGAGAGTTGCAGGAGCCAAACAAATTTACTTGGTCATTGAGAATTGGCACAATTCCAAATCAACTTATTCATTGCTTCCCGACAAGCTTGTGAATTGCCTTCATAGCACACTCAACCCTGTATTGTGTCCTCAGATTTGGTGGCCAAGGGCTTTGCATTTAGATGATTTATCTACCTTGGTAAACCTTACATCCTTGATTCTTTCCTTCCATGAGGATTGCTTTACTTCTCAATTTGAATAGATTGCTTTTCATCTCACTAAGTTACTTGGTTGGGGACTCTCCTCAAACACATTTATCCTTATCATGATCTGGGAAAGTTATGTACTGCTGATTTTATTTGTGAAAACTGTTGCTGTAATTACTTTGGCATGCTAGAAAAATGTGAAATGCTCAAGAACATGCAATATCTCAAAGATGTTACAACATTTTTTGTCAGACTTTGGAAAAGCATTGTGTAACATGAAAAGAATCTCAATCACAGAATATACTAATGTAATAGGAAATATTTGCAATTATAATGGACATCATATAGATAACAACCACAAAATGAAGAGGGCTCACAAGGCACAACACTGAAACTGTCTGTGATTACTAGAGTGAGGAAGGATGCTGTCACATCAACTTGGGGATTTGCACATCAAAGCTGGTTATTGGATTGGTGAGGCTTTTGATGTGGGATTTGCACATCAAAGCTGGTTATATAACACTTTACTCTCAGATTTGTTTTGCATGTGAGATTATTTACAGAATGCACTCAAACCACACAATTAAAAGGAAACTTTTGAAGTGGAACAAAATCCCAATCATAGAATATGTCACTATAGTAGTAAGACTTGCCATTATTATGGACGTTATATATAGAAAATATGCATAAATAAAATTTACAATTATGGGATTGTATACACAATTAGTTTCCTGATCTACAATCATTTAAATTAACAAACAACTCTGACTCTTGTTTGTTGAGGGTTGGTCAATTGTTTTCTTCTAATTATAAAACCTACGTTATAATGTTAATCTATGAAACTAACATTATCCACATTTCTATCCAGCGATAGTTCCAATTCTATTGTAGCACTTTTGTTTGGTTTGTGAGATATATTATAAATTTATAGCTAATTTTTTTTTATATTTTAATCATTTTTTTTTTATGTTTTGTTCCAAAATTGATTGGTTTGCATCCCATATTAGGTTGGGCCTTTGAAATACAATTCTATTGTGAATCACCCCATAGAATAAGCGAACTTTGTAAGTATATTGATTTTAGGAATACAATGCTCTTATTTACCCTAGATGCTGGGATGTATAGTCTCTCTAAGATTGTCATCAGTTCTGGGCAAGTTAGTGTTGCAAAACTAGGTTTGATGGAAAAACTTGCTGAGGCCATAGAATAAGAGTGACTTAGACTTGGAAAAAACATGGTACACAAGTGTGGAAAACGTTTGAGTTCCTATGTAATGATTGATTGGATTACGTATATAGTCTCTCTAAGATTGTCATCAGTTTTCAGCAGGTTAATGTTGCAAAACTTGGTTCGATGGAAAAACCTGCCAAGGCCAGAGAATAAGAGTGACTTAGAATTGGAAAAAACCTAGTAGACAAGTGTGGAAAACGTTTGAGTCCCTATATAATGATTGAGTGGATTATGTAATATGCCATACCTTGATTCTCTAGAATAGAAGGTATTGACATATTTCCGAGTGGAAAAAAAGTGTGGAAAACGTTTGAGCAGAATGGATTTTTTTCCTCCATTTTGGTTTTTGTAAAAGGTCAATGGATTTTTTCAACGAGTTTGGAATTCAAGCTCTTAGACCCTAGAAAAACTCAAGAAGGTCTTGCAGGTCGATGGAATGTTTCAACGACCTTGCAAGTCAAGCTCTTAGACCCAAGGAAAAATCAACAAGGACTTGCAGGTGAAAGTTTGATCTGCTAGTACTTAAGTTTGACTTGTGATTGGTAAGTGAGAATAGTGGTGGTGAGGTTCAATCGCCAACAGGTCAACTCAGCTTGTATTATGTGCCTAAAATGGTTTTGATTCCAGAGTTGGGAAAACTCAACTAGTTTTAGTTTTATAACATTGCTTAAGTGTTAATTGGACACCCATGCTCTTAAATATATTAGATTTAATGATTATAAATTGTCTTTAATCTTAAATCCAACGTTTTTCACATGTCATTAATTTTAAGTCTTCATATTATAGATTTTACCAATTAATTTAATATGTATTTTTTTTAAGCTAGTACCCACGGGGATTTGAACTTGCGACCTTCCATTTACAACTGAGGCATGCACATACACATCCTCCTAGATATCTGCACCCTTAACTGAGGTTGGGAATCCACAAGCATGAGCACCTCTACTAATCTAGGGAACCACACCCTTAACTGTGCATGCAAATACTAACTACAAAAGGAAAACATAATAAGAACTGTATTGCTTAATATGCAAAAGACATCTAAAACTGTAACTGAACTGAGGATGTTGTATGAAGTATCCATGTACCCTGTATATGTCTCCTCCATAAATTCCCAATGCATTCTCATTGTTGTTCTATGAAACTACTGAGGGAATATTGTACAGAATTTTGTTACACCGTTGTTGTCTACTTTGCTGGAAGAAGAAATGTGCCATACCTGGAACACGGATTGAACTACACATTGGTAAAACCAACAATAACAGTATCAACGAATGTTGAGTGCAGTTGATGAACCGAACTTCTTGTATAAAATAGTTTAGGGCCTCCAAGAACTTTGCTAGAGAAATCAAAAAAATGAAACAAGCAGAACAAGTTCCTTATCATGTATGTGAGGGAAACTTTAGCTGCTGAAATTGGGTAGCATTCAACAAGACTGAAATTTAGTAACATTCTTTGGAAAAAGTATTATGGAAAATGTGATGTAAAGTAATGACAGAAATGGAGTCTTTAAAAGGAATGGTTGCTTCTTTTTATCATAAAGATCATAGAATACAACATACTACAGATTATGTTTGTTAGTCAACTGATTTTTTCATATCAAAGATTTGTATATGTTTAACATTTTCCCTGATTTTTTTTTATGTTTTAACATTGCATAGAAGTTCCTTAACCGAAAGATATTCAACATAACAAGAAGTTCTTTCCCCATAGCTCTATGGAACAGCTACATATCAAAATATAAAGCAAAAATTATCACTTGAAGAAGTGATGAATCCTTGTTACACGTTGTGTTGCATTAATTTATCCCTCCATCTAATTATGTGTTTGCATATTTTAATAATATACTCCATAATATTCATTTACTAATTTGACTAGCTTGTAAATTGTATGGGAGCAAAAAATATTATCCCTATCCGTTCCATATAAAATTGTTCAATATAATCAATAGCATCCTCAAAAAATATTATCCCTATCCGTTCCATATAAAATTATTCAATATAATCAATAGCATCCTCAATTTCCATCTCGCTCTCAATTTTTGAAAAAAAAAATCTTGGACTGATGCAAGAAAAATCCCAGTCGTTGTTTCCACTTGGAATACAAAACACCACCAGTTAAGATATGTATACAAGACATTTGCTGATCTATTAACCTGTAATATTTCTCCATGCAATACAAGCAGTTCATCTTGATCTTCTAACATACTACTATCTTAAACCATCGTATTTTTAACAAAAATTCATATGCCCAGTGACTTGGGCATGAACCATATGGTGCCTCAGATGATGGCATGTTTATGGTTGTAAACATGACATTGAATGGTTGCACAGACCATTAGTGTAAAGGCCCTTGCATTAGTATTAATGACGTTTCTATGAGGTGCATATTGTTTCCCATCATGCATCGATCAGGAGTAGCAGTCTCATCATCATATCCATATATGTTTCACCTAGCTTATTAATGGCATATTAATTGAGGTCAATATTGGTTCTCCATGAGCATCCTATTGAGAGTTTACCTGTAAACCTACTAAGTTGTTCATCAAATAGGATATAACAAATATTGGTAGCACATCAAGTTATTCAATATTTAAAGAATTCATATACTGTATATGTCATACAACAGAAGTAACCAATGAGGAAGCAACTAATCCCATGATCAGTATCATTAACATCCCATGTCCCACCACCATAAATCACAACGAAAGGTTGATAACTTTCCAAGACATTACTGTAACTAATGGATGATGAGTGGTCAAGGGATTTTAACCACAGGATAGAACTCATTAATGAGCAAGCAACTAATCCCATGATCACCATTAACATCTCATGTCCCAGCCGACCTAAATCACAACAAAAGGCTGGTAAGTTGCCACCATAGCTAAACGTTGATGAGTGGTCTAAGGCATTTGAACCAACTGACTAAATGTGCAAATGTACGGTTTTAAAATGTTCCCATGAAATTAACAAATGCCTGTACATAATATGGAAAATTCATGATAGCAAATATCTGGACTAATTCATGATTCCCAAAACCCCCCCTTAAGCCTGACTAATGTGAGGAAAATAAAAAATAGGGCCCTGGTACCAAAGACCAAAGGTCACCCTTTACAAAAAGGTTTTTATTTGTCCATATTAACTGAGGAAAGAAGGAAAACACAGTGGAAAGAAAACCCCCCCTCAAAAAAGACATGACACATAAATAAACAAAAGGGATTCACAATGTATTCTTCTTCATTTGAATGAGATGAATGTACTGCTTCTTGGTGAGATACTTGTTGAAGATGTTGTAGATGCCTTGATCATGCACCAATTTTCAATGTAGTGTAGAAAAAAAACATGGGTAGGAGCCCCTTTGAACTCAACTTCTGTTGATGGAGGAGTATCATATGAATGCTTCTTGATGTGAACACATACATAGTCAGATATGAATACATAATAAAATATGTACAAGAGATATGTGCACTCTCCTATCCGAAATGCATCAATTCACTCAACATGATCAATAACATGTGCATGTACATAATGGACAATGTAGCCATGTATCTTCCTTTCAAACTGATTGATCACCTTCTTAATTCCAAAATGGATCTTATGAGGATCTGAAATAACAAAATAGGAACCATATGGAGTAACAAAAATCAATGATGAAGTGTATCCATGAGCAAGTAGGGTCACATAAAGAAAAGATGGTGCAGTTGATTTGTATTGATTGTTGAGTGAACCTGCAGGGTATTTAGACTGTGTAACCTTGAGCTTTGAACCAAAAAAGGTGAGATCAGGTACATACAATTGGAATTTCATTCCAAAGAGGGCCAATGTGATGGCACTCCAACCACTGAAAGATATGAAAGACTGAAATGCAACTGAAGCACGTGACATAGTTCCAGAAACCATGGGTATGTCAACTAGTGCACTTGGGGGTTGAGGAGTATTTTATGAATCTAATGGTGGGAAGGATGGATGTGTGGACCATACTTGAAACTTTAAATTCAAACCAAACAAAGTGATATCATCTCCAAGAATGTGGAACAAAATTCCCAAGTGTGCTAATGTTATGGCAATGTCTCCATCTTTAGTGAAACTTTAAGGAAAGGTGCCAGCCATTATGTAGGAATAGGTAGAAAGCATGGGATCACAAATAGTGAGTGAAAATGGAGCACTCTTGAAACCTAATATAACCTTCAAACCGTCCAATAGATCAGCAGGTTGCGCACCATCAACTTGTGAATTATGCACATGATTGTCAATAACTAGCTTATCATCCTCAAAATCGAAATTTAAAGAATGATAGGAGAACAATGAATGGAGATTGAAATAAATGAGTTCCTCAGTTCCATTAGTTGAACGTTCTTCTTCTGGATCGACTTCATGGGAATGAGAGAAATTGGATTTCACTTCAAGTTCTAGAGAAACAGAAAAAGATGAGGTCTCTTCAATAGAAGCTTCATGAGATGCAGAGAAAGTTATTGCATCAAAGAGAATGCCATCAACTGAAAACGAAGCAGTCAGATCTGCGATTTATTCTTCATCTTGAACAACTTCATGAGAGGTGGAGGCAAGAGAGACATTAGGAACAACACATGAGAAGGTTTCACTGGGCCCGCTCTCCAAATGGATAGCATGAACCTCTTTCCTCTGCTTTACAAATGTTCTATCCAAGTTGGTCCATAGATCACATGGGTATTTCGCAATATCAATGAGGTAGTGCATACTAGGAGATATAACAAGACACATTTCTCCATAGGCTCTATCACAATCATTTAACCAAGCACACTTCTCTTCATAGAATGTAGGATCTCTCACAATTCCAATAGAGGTATCAAATATATCATGGCTCTTCAAATACTCAATCATCTTCGATTTCCACTCTGAGTAGTTTAATGGAGAGAGAGGAGGAACTAATCGTGAAGCCATTGATGTTGTACATGCAAAGGGTGCTTGCTTTGAAAGTGTGCACTTTTCAAAGTACTTCACGCCTGGGCAGGCCAAAAATGACCGGAGGCAATTTCCCTAGGAATTATGTGGAAACTCCTCTTCTTATGGTGCAATGGCTGAGATCAACTAGACAATCACAAGGAGGCACTAACTTGAATCCATAGAATTTGTACCTGCAAAACAACACTCTAGAAAACACTGAAGACTACTTTGCTAAACAAAGCTTTGAGACCATGTGAAATTTTGCACAACATATCTAGAGACAAAAATAATCATCACTTAGTTTCATAGAGATGCACAGGAAAATTGAGAAGAAAAAATGTGAAAGAACACAAGAGATTTGGAACTCAATTGGAATACTTTCCATGCATTATTATTCACCATTATGTGCACATTGATAATACATCCTCAAGAGAGAAATCTGTGAGCCTTAGGATGCATTTGGAAACCAGACATGTGGCAGGATTACTTTGGAAGATTCACATCACTAGACATGAGTGTCAGTTGCAACTCCGATCAAATGGGCAGTTTAACTTATGGTAGGTGGTAGTTAACTAATGGTAGGTGTCTTGGAGGGCACATGAGTTAGTTAACTGACCGTAGGTAGACAAAGAGGGTGCATTAGGGAGTTACATGATAAAAATAACTAAGCGAGAATCTCTAGGGGGTGCATTAGTTAACTGAAGATGTCGTAATTGCTAGTGTAGCTCCAGAATTGCATGAAATCAAGGAGGTAACCCCAAATCCCTAAAATCAAGGAGACTTGTGCGTTATATCCCAATTATCATGCATGTGTGGATAATGAAGGAAAAAATGACAAATATGAAGTCTAGTGATAATCACAATGATGAGAATTATGCACTAGGAAGCTAACTAGGGTGTCTATGCACTAGGAAAATAAAAAAGATATCCTAGATGGGTAATATGTCCCAACGGAGTGTTCGTGTACTGAAATTTGTTTGAAATTCAAAATCCGACAAATATTCAACATAATATGGATACGATATGGTAAAGCACACTAAATACTTAAATATATTTACAATTTTAATATTTTAAAAATTCACTACATGTTACTTTAAAATTTACTTGTTAACATAAACATAGATTTTCAACTAGAATTACATTCAGCCTATATTATTTTTCTTATAAATAAATATAAACTAAAACCACATTGAAAGAAAATGTTTTTGTTATTGTTCCACTCATAATCTTTTAAATAAACTTCAAGTAAAACACATTAATTAATCAACATTAAAAAAAAACATGTAAAATGAGGCCATGAGCCCATACATACTTATTAAACTCTATTTTCACAGATTAAACTCTAATCTTGTGTTGTTATATCATATGTTATGTCTCAAATTTGAGATATGTTACAAAGTTATTTACAATGAAATGTTATGTTTCAAATTTGATATATGTTGCAAATTATTTACAATGAAGAATTAATATTACTATAATATTTTGAATGAATGCTTATATTTTTAAATTAACAAAAATGCGTTTTTGGGCCAAGAAGACGCATTTCTACAGCCCGGGTGGAGGGGAAGTGTGTGTCTGTCCCATAAAATAAATTAATTAATTAAAAAAAAGAGAGGAATGTGTGTTGTATTTTAGTGGTGAAAGGTTTGGAGATTTGATCCCTCTCGGTGCTTTGTAGAACCAAAGTTAGTTGGGTCTATACTGATTTATTTATTTATGATTGCGGCGAGAAGGAGCATTTTTACAACCCGGGTGGAGGGTAAGTGTCCCTCTATCCCGTAAAATAAAATAATAAAATAAAAAGGAATGTGTGTTGTATTTTAGTGGCGAAATGTTTGGAAATTTGATTCCTCTCGACGCTTTGTAGAACCATAGTTAGATGGATCTATACTGATTTATTTATTTATGAAATGTTTATTTTAATATTTTATATTACATTTTTTTTTAAAATATATTTTTCTTCCTACCAAATCATATTCACTTTAATTATTGATATTATAATTTACGCTTGAATTAAGCACAAAAATAAAACTATAAAAAAAAATTAATAAAAATACTTTACTTTATTAGATAGTTATTTTATTTTATTAAAATTGCTTTTCAAAGAAAATGGCAAACCTCATCATTGTTAATAACAAATAAAAAACAATCAATAGTACTTACCATCAGACGAGCGCACTCGATCCAACCTTTCACCTACCTTTGGAAGGTTATATATTGAGCTCTTATGGTGTATAGAAGGGAGAAGAAAGAGAGAGCAACATAACTCTAGTGGATTTTTGCCGTGACTTGAGTCTACACTCATTGATCCTTGTTGTTGTGAACTCCTTATGTTCACCTACCAAACTCCTTTCATAGTTTGAGTTTGCCATTGCATGGGGGATTGAAGTGGTGGAGGCATAAGTGAAGGGACCTAGTTCTCAGTTCAGATGGGTTGCCGGCAAGAGGTTTTATTATGTACTTCTTGTTATCAATTAATGGAAATACTCATTTTCTCGTCTAATTGATCTTGTAAATGTTGTTTAAATTACATTGGGTTACATTTGCTTATAATATCATGGACCATTGTTATTGATTATGCTAATGTCTTTCATATATTTAGTGCACTTGCTTGTATTTGTTGTTGAGACTAATCTATAGGTTCAAGTGTAGACATTGAAAGCTCAACGGGGATCTACTTCGAACATCCGGTTGAAGGTTTGTCTTTTCTCTATTATCTTAGCATTTTCATTTATATAGCATTGTTTTGAGAATTGAGTAGTGTTCTAGCAGTCATTTGTCTATTGTGATCTGCACCATACCATATGAAGTTTTTCTCCGTAACAGAAATGGCGATAGCACTGTACTCAACCACATTGTTGGATGTAGGACTGAGACAAGAACCTCCCGAAGACACAATCTGATGGTCATGTGAATAAATAACCCAAACAGCAGAAGCAAGTCATTACGTATGACGGCTAGCACCATCCATGAATCCCAAGAGCACTGGAGATTCTGCTAACATCTGTAAACCAAACAGAAGCGAATCAGCAGACCCGGACAATCAAAATAAATCTAAAATATGTACAGAAGTAACTGTACAATAGTATACAAAAGTATTAGCTCGAGCTAGAAGCTCAAGCGTAATACCGCTTGAGGTAGATCCCATTTATAGGCTCCTTCAAGGCATTCCCTTCATAGTCTTCCAATTTGTAGGCTCCTTTCTCAAGGACATGCCTCACTATGTAAGGATCATGCCACATGGGGTTAAACTTGCCTGCCCCCAGGGGTTCCTTAGCTTGATCATACAAGAGGACCAAATCACCTTCAGCATACTACCGGGGACGGACCGAACTATCATACTGGACCTTAACTCGACGTTTGTTGGCATCTATAGCCACGACAA
Organism: Larix kaempferi; assembly: GCA_027924585.1. Classification (NCBI taxonomy): domain Eukaryota; kingdom Viridiplantae; phylum Streptophyta; class Pinopsida; order Pinales; family Pinaceae; genus Larix; species Larix kaempferi. The sequence goes on along the minus strand of BSBM01002098.1, from coordinate 6,217,495 downwards.
CATCTCGATGTTGCTCGTCAAGCTGCTAAAGGTGGATCAAATGTTGATCAACATCTGAGGTGTCAGGAAGGAGCTCTATGGCTAGTTTCAATGAAGGGATTTCGCATTCAATCGGCAAGATAGACTCCACACCATGTATGAGCTGAAATGGTGAGAAACCGATGGTAGTCTTAACTGCGGTTCGATATACCCACAAAGTAGGATATAACATAATGTGTCAATTTCTCTTGCTTTGCTAGATGGTTCGTTGGAGAATGGTTTGTAAGGACTTATTAACTAACTCGACCTTACCATTTGCTTGGGGGTAGTAGGAAGATGAATGATCTTGACAAAACCCAAGCTTGAGTGACAAATCCGTCATCATTTTTTTTTGGAAGTGACTTCCATGGTTAGTGACAATCTCTTTCGGGATACCGAATCGAGCGATAATCTGATTCAATATGAAGTGAGTTGCAGTAGCACCGTCGTCTTTTACGGTCGACATGGCCTCATCCCATTTGGAAAATTAGTCCACGACCACTATGATATGGTGATGCCCCCTAGCCGAAACTGGTTTGCAATCCATGAAATCCACCCCCCACTTAGTGAAGGGACTGACGATGACGACCGGATGAAGGGGCGCAGGATGCGAGTGTACATTTCGAGAAAACACCTAGAAAGGGTGACCTCTCTTCACAGCGTTCACACAATCTTTGAAGATCGAAGGCCAGAAGTAACCGGCTCACATGATACGTTGGGCTGTCACAAGCGTAGATAAGTGACCACCACACGCCCCACCATGGAAGTCATTAACTACAAGATCCGCTTCGTCTTGAGTCAAACAACGAGGGACGATGGAGTCTTTTCCCCGACGATACAAAGTGTCATCGACGATGACATAATCTTTAGCGTGATGTCTCACACGTCGTCGTTCATCTCGCAAATAGTGCGAAGGAAACTTCAGAGTTTGAAGATATATGATGATATCCCCATACCAAGGGTCCACTGACGAGATAAGAAATAAGTGCTCATCCACAAAGGAATCTTCATGGACAATGTCCTCATCAAGTCGCGGAAAATATGACATAAGCTCAGCGAAAACCAAGGACTTCACCGATTTCGCCGAAGCAAAATCAAGTTCAAATTCCTGAAGAATAACAATCCATTTATTATACTTCCCCCAAATTAGGCGTCATGAGAGCACGAACTAAAATGGATTGACGTGTTCTATGATAGTGGTTTTCCTAAGCAGAATGTAATGTCGTAAACGTTGGACTGCATGAACAGTTGCAAGTGCCAATTTCTCAATGTGAGAGTATCTTAGATCAGCGTCTACTAAATTTTGACTAAGGTAGTAAACAACATTCTCTTGGAGCACATCATCCACCTGAACTAAGACCATACCAATCATCTCTTGAGATACGGCCGCATAAAGTAAAAATTCTCTAGCGAAGTCGGGTGGACTAAGCAGAGGGGACGATACCAAAGGTTTCTTCAAAGCGTCGAAAGACTGTTGGGCTCGCTCATCCCAGATAAACGAAGTGTCCTTCTTCAAAATTCGCGCGAAACCTTTGGTAAGATTGGCATAATTCACGATAAAGTGTCGTAAGAAAGTGGCTCTCCCTTGGAGGCTCTAAAGCTGAATAAAGTTACGCGGGGGAGGCAACCGAAGTATTGCCTCAACCTTAAGAGATCGACTCTTATACCCTCTTTGGAAACTACGAAACCTAAAAGGCGACCCATGTTCACAACAAAGATGCACTTGTTGGGGTTCAATTGAATCTTGTAACACCAACATCTTTAAAAAATGAGGCGAAGGTGCTTGGGGTGGTCCACTCTCTTGCGAGAATGGCCAGTAAGATCGTCCAAGTAAGCCTCCACTTTATGCTTAAGGTCGTGAAAAGCGTATGTCATGGCACACTAGAAAGTAGCTTCGGCATTTTTAAGGCCGAAGGGAATCTTCCGGTACGCAAATGTACCCCAAGGACATATAAAAGCAATTTTATGTTGATCCTCAGGCTTAATCTGGATCTGATTATATCCTGAGAAACCGTCCATAAACGAAAAAACTTTGCTTCCCACACACGCATCCAAGATTTGATATATGAATGGAGTGGGAAAGTTATCTTTCGAACAAGCATGGTTCATATCTCTAAAGTCTGTACATACACGGATGGGTCCCTGCTTCTTATCCATAGGAACAGAATTTGACACCAATTTGGTAAGGGGAACTGGGTATATGAAACCAGCCTTGAGTAGTTTCTCCACCTCTGCCTTGATTGTGGCTACCTTCCTAGGATTCACAACACGAAGACGTTTCCGAAGCGGCTTAACATTAGGATATGTCTTAATTTCATGTTCGACAATACTAGGGTCTATTCCTGGCATCTCCTCATATGACCAGGCGAAAACATCTCGAAATTCCTTGAACAATTCGGTGTAGCAGGGTAAAAACCCATTGTTACGGAATAACCATCCATGTTTCTTTCGCAAAGTTTATGGACATTACACTCACCATTGTCCACATATTTCTAAGGCTCACAGACTGTGGGATGAGGCCAACAAACGAAGTTTCCAATGCCTCTCAAAGTCCAATGTTGCTCTACCCACTCATCTTACCACATCTCAATCGATGGTTCTGCAAAATCCCTTCTCATCAACCTGAGATGCCTTAACCTTCTCAACTGTCGACGCCACAATACAACCTGCGATGCCTTAACCTTCTCAAATTCCTACATTGGTTCACCCCAATGATCATTCCTTCAAGAAAGTTTATATAACCTCCCTTGATGTCCACCTACAAATACAACATAATCAAAACAATACATGAGTGAACCTCCCATTGTAAGTCAATGAAACTAAAAAGGAACAAAATGTTCAACAATTTACAAAAAAATGTGGAGTTGCAAGTTCCCCAACCCTTCCTTATTCAGTAAACAAAAATCAAAACAAGCCACCATTAACTTTGCAAGTGGCAGAGTTGCGTTACAATTGTTGTTAAATGTGGTCTACCGCCATTAACTTACTACACTACCTTGAAAACTAAATGAACCAAAGGCTTGCTATAGAGAAAGAATGGCAAGGAAACAAACAATGGACATCCAAATTCCCAACTCCCACCAAATGATGTACATTCAAATCAATAAGAAAATTAATGGCATTCAATGCCCTAAGTCCATGCGGATACCATAGTGATTAACACATCCTAAGGAATTATATCCATGCGTATACAATCGATATTAACATATAGTTCAGGTATTAATAGATAGGGTTTGGACATGGACACAAAATGTAGGCTCTGAATATTCTCTTAGCCCGCTTTGGTGTAATCAGAAGGGATTTTCAACAAGCTGTCGTGCAGCGATAGCCCGACCAAGGCCCTCTGACAAAAGAACAAGAAATTACATCGAATAAGGTTTAATTCACAAAAAAGTACGTCGAGAAGGTTAAATTTTGGTTTAAATTTTAAATTTATAGTTAGAAAATGTACGTTCAATCAAACCCATCAACAGAAAAGTACACAAGGAGCGGGGCTCATTCAAACTCCATGTGCGTGAACCTAGGGTTTTAGCTACCTTGACAACATACTAGTGCGAGCTATGGAGAGACTTTTTTTCATGCATGTGTGAATCCTAAGAGGCACACACCTAATGTAGTCCAAGAATTAACCTTTAACAACTATCCCTTGATGACATTGCATGATATATTACCCCAGCATGCAACATCGATCTTCAACTCTCCAAAACAGTGGCACCATCATCAAACCACCCAACTAATATGTCAAACATGACATAAAAATCAATTTAAAACCTATTTAATATACATTTGGCTACCTCATATGACTCAAATATTTATATAAATTTCTCAACTCAAAAACTCTTAACTTTGACACCATTTTCATTAATTTTGAAATTAAATATAAACTATTTATGTTGAATTTCAATCACGAAAGTTATCCAATCATCCAAATCTAGCTGTCCAAAATCCTAAAAAATAGAATTAAAAGTAACTAATTATATATATAATAGCTAATAGAGAAATATGGGGCAATCACTAAGAATAAAATCATAGATATATGTGTGAAATTTTGTAAGTGGTATTTTTTTCATAGTACTATCTAAATTATAAATAATACTTAGTAAATTTTAATAAATATAGATTAATAAGACTAAGAATTAAGTATTGAGTTGATGATTTTATAATGGGTTTTCCCTATGTTCTTTTGAAAAAATTATTTGTACCCATTGTCCCCACGTTTTAGGGGCTTAGGGACCTTTAGGAAATGTTCCTTATTTGTTGGGGACTTCATCAAGGATTTGGGGATTTGCTAGTTGTACCCAAAACATCCCCAATAGATTGTTGGGAACTTCATCGAGGACTTGGGGACTTGCTAGTTGTACTCAAAATGCCCCCAAGAGATTTCAGGCACTTTGAGGCATATTTTGAAGACACTACAAATAGATTTCAAAGATGTCCCATGCAAATTTTGGAAATGTTTCGGGCATGTATCTCTAGTTTTGATAATGGACATATGATTATTATCCCATCCATATTGTTTATATTACTGTGAATCTAAATTTGAATCTATACAAGTTGTAGCTCAAAATATGGGTTGTGTATGAAGGATTTTTATTTGGGTTTATGTTGATTTAACTAATGTCTTTTCAACAATGACATTACAAGCAACAAAGCCTCCATGTCACAAACCAAGAAATGCAACAAATCAAAGGTATGATCCTTCTAGGTATTTCTATTGCTCTTCTCATTTTTAAGGTCATCTTAGCTTTTACATATTGTACATAGGTGTGCTCTTTCCCCATCCCAACCTCAAGCATTGTGAAAACAATTGGGTAGTAAAGATTTAGATTTAGTACTAAATATTTGAATAAATTCCTATTCAATATCCTTCTTAATATAAATTATGAATCAAATCTATTTACAAAATGCAATCATATGTATATCCCAAAGTGTTTTGTAATAGTTATCAACATGTAAAAATTTACACAACTATTGAAAATAGAAAGTTTTTTAATATAATAATCATAAACAAGAAATATAAAAATAAAAATTCTTATAGAGACGAGCATTCTTCTCATACACTTCATACACTTTTTATGGAACTTATCTTTGAGGTTAGTGCAACATAGGCTTTTAGTAAGACAAAGCAACAATTTGAAAACAATGCTTTTAAAACCTTAATCTATATCATCGTGTACGTTGATTTCTAAGAGTAAACATTATAAATAGACTAACTTCACTCTACAAAATTACGTCAATTTCTCTCCCAATCATATAAAGTAGCCGTTACTGTCAAATGCTGCAATGAGATGGTTGAATAGGTACTACCTGCGTGTAACAAGTGAAAAAAGCCAGGACAGCATCATTCAAAAAAAAAAATATCGGTGGATACATCTTTAATAGTTTACAGAAGTTCATTGCAAACGATCAGTGACAATTCTGTTAGTGAAATACAATAACATTTAATTTGTTTCCATTTAAATATGAACAGTCACAAGTGGACGGGATGGTGAAGGAGACTACAAATACCAAAACGTACACTTGAGGTGCAAAAAAGGTCAAGGGAGAAACCTTGTAGCCCTCATCTGACTATTTGCATCTGTCACGACAACTTTTCAACAAGTCGAAAATACTATTATCTCATTAAGAGCTGGCTCTACCGTAATACAGCCTTGTAATAATGTTCATATTAATATTATATATTGAAGTGACAATCAATAGTCTCTAGCCAATGTGAAAACGATCAAAATCGCCTTGTCTATAGCTAATAACGTTCTGAAATACGGGAGAGACCTGAATCACTGATGTTCTTACTTAGATCATTGCAGAAAATAATGTGTAGGAGCCTCACCTCAAATTGCGGTGAATGATTTGCTCCAACCCTATGTTGGAGATGTTGCAGAGGAACAACAAATCCTCGTAAACACTGTAATACAGTTAAGAAATAATGAAGATAACATAGTCCATTCTTTGACAATCTTCCACCAGCAAACCCCAGCGAATGAATAGTAATTTAGTTTACTCTATAGCTCTATCAACACAGTTTAGAACACAATAAAAGTAACACAGTCCATTCTTTGATATTAATATTCCACCTCTAAACTTCAGATAATCAATAGTAATTTAGTCTATTCTATAGATATGTACTCAACACAGTTCAATAAACCAGGAAGGTAACGCTAAACCCTGAATCCGTTAATGTTGCTATTTAAAAGTGGCTGCAACTGTAAACTTGTAGTTTACTTCCATGTGAAAACGTACTGTCTATTGGTTTTTATATTTTGATCACTAAATCCGACAAATGACTGATATCACTCTTAGTCCTCAAGGAGAGATGGCAAAATACATAATTCAATTAAAAAAGCTGAATAGTCTTGTAAAATGGCCATGCCAACTCACTGATGTAATGTAAATTACATCTACAATATGCCACTTTACAAAAAAGACCACGTACGCTTTCGAGGATGCAACTTAAAGAAAAAGAGCACGCCTTCGATGAACATGTGCTGTGTTTCAGCAGAGAAAAGATATGGGATCGAAACTTACTAGAGGGAAATGTCTGCATTTTTTTAAGTGTTTCAGCAAGTTCTTAATTCATTAATAGGAAGATCTTGCAAAATACAAGGAGGAAATATCTTGCAAAATACAAAGAGGAAATATCTTGCAAAATACAAGGAGGAAATATCTTGCAAAATACAAAGAGGAAAGGACAGTATATAATTGACTAATTTATATTGAACTCTACGACTGGCGGACTTTGTATTGAACTCTACGACTGGCGGAGTCGAACTGTAGAATTCAAAATTGTTGAGAGAAAACGAGTAATTTAGTTTAGCTTCTCAAAATAACCGGGCTAAAATGAGTGTATCTTTTCAAATTGAAATGGGAAAGACCTTCCAAATTTGATCCCCGGTGGCAATTGTTGAATTACTCCCTTGGCCTTCCACGCATCGTAAAAAACATCCCATAGCTTCTCTTCCATGAACGCCTCTGCCGACAATCTGCACTGATCCACTATAATCTCTTCCACTTTAAACAGACAGCTCCCAATTACATATGCCAACGAAATCTCTATTACATCCAACATTTCTTTTATGTTGCCCGAACGATTTTTAATGCTTTCACACAGCCTGTACAAGTTGTTCCCTGCAATCACTGCCTTCCAATTTTTGGAGTCATACCCTGCACTACTTATGCACCCGCCATTTGCCATTTGCTTCCCTATATCTATGAGTTCCTGGAGAGCTTCTTTGGCAGCTTCAACAGTTTTAGCTTCGAATTTGCTTATGGGAAGAGGCAGGCCCAACCACTTGTGCGATTTTTTCAGATTGTGGAATAGTCTGTCGGCTTGCTTGCTTACCATAGCTACTTTCGGGTCCGAATTTTCCACTAGGTCCATGATTCCCCATGCTTCGCAACAAGCTGCTATACAGTGTTCAACGGTGTCGATAGCAGGACAAGCAATTGACTTGCCATATTCTTCATAGAATGCAGAGAGTTGGATAATAATAGTGACCAGTGAAACTACAGTCATCTTTGCAGAGCTCTTCCCCATGTTGAAATCTTTTTCGACTTGTAATTTCCTTTGACATATTGCAAACGGAACCGACCCTTGCCTGGTCGTTTTTTCCAACAATGAAATCAGTGCCTTGCAATTTTTCCCATGGGATTCTGCTTCAGTCAACCGCAACTTCAACAACTCGATGGATTTTAAATTGGCTATCCACAGTCCAGCGGGATTCTCCCCCAGCATGTACATAAGAGACTCTAAGTATTTGACGAAGTCGCCATCGTTTCCCAGCTCTATTAGTCCACTACTATTGTGCAGATTATAAAGCACCGGAAAATCATGAGAAAACCTACCCATTAAAATCCTCCGCATGAAATGATTAGAAAGGGCGATCTCTGAAATCAACCAACAAGTTTTGCTCATGAAAACTAGAAGAATCTGCACATAAAGCAAGACGAGCAGGAGCTTGTACAGCCGGACTTTCTGGATGAACATTAGCAGAAACTTATTCAAAAGACTTGAACTCTTGATTGATTCTACATCCCATTCTATGAATTCTTCATGCAACTCAAGCAGAGCTCTTTTCCAAAAATCCTCCACAAAAAAATATTGCTTGAGACTTAAAGCATTCTTACCCATACGTCTTGGGAAGAAGACAACGGCCGTGAGCCATCTCCAACTGACCATCGCCCATCCCACTAAGACGAAAATCCATTGCACGGCGACAGCAATGCTTCGCAACCAATCGTCTCTATACCCCGAGACTACGAATGTTCCTGTCACAATCCATCCCCATATTGAAAACCCTAGGCAAACCACAACGCAACTTGTGACGAGGAAAGCAATGGAAGAGCTCAGAACCGATCGGGCGATGATGTAGTCAGGTTGGCAGGTCCGCGCCGTGATCCATGACCGCACTGCTTGCTCTTCAAATGCTTTCCAGGAAACCACTGATCGGGGGTTTCGGTACTCTGATCGGGATAAGAACACGGGAGTTCTCTGAACCACGACCTCGTGAATGCTTTTGCTGGCCAAAGCGGCACAGCCGAGAAAGAGGACGAGAAGCCCCATCGAAGCGAAAATGATTATATTAGTAACCAAATACAAAACCATGAAATAATCCAGGTCGCCCCCGTAACATACGATGGAGATTAAACTCTCGTAACAGAGCTGAATGACGACACTCGTGGCACTGATAGACAAGGCTATCATGTTGCTCCACACGTAGTGGTCGCGCGAGCGGGCGACGTCGGGCAACATATTTCCTATGAAGACGCACGTGACAGCCCTTCCGCTGAGTGCCAGGAACACGTTATGCCCAATCACTTCTATCATTTTATGTAGGGAATCTTCGTTGAGCTTCTGTGAGTCTGAAATGTTCAGAGCGGGGTGGGAGAGCAATCCGAGCAACTGAAGACTGAGAGCTCCCAAGACGAGAGAGTTCCCCCGAATCCAATGGGTTTTCTTGCACCTTGAATGCCATGCGTCTAGACCGAGCAGTAGCAACAGAGATGCCGAGCCAAGCAACAGGCTCAACAAAATCGCCGTGTCAGCAAATGTAGGGAGGTCAGCGAAAGGGATGACCGTTGGGGCATAAACATAGTCCATGTTTTTCACTAATAAGTAACCAGCACTAGTCGAAAGCTAGAAAGCCCAGATCAGTCGAAACCTCGAACGCCTCGCGTGGCGATCTATACCCGGGCATAGTCGAAATTTATAAATATTCTTCTTCTCTACCAGCTGATGCGTCTTTTAAGTTTCCAAACGTCCTCCGCCTTCGTGGGAGTTGTGGTGATCAGCAGAGTTTCATACGCGTCTTTTACTTTTCAAAGTTCCTCCCTTCGTGACAGATGTGGTGATGTGGTGTTGTGGTGATCAGCAGAGTTTCATAGGCGTCTTTTACTTTTCAAAGTTCCTCCCTTCGTGACAGATGTGGTGATGTGGTTGAATGCTTTTGTTGAGGTAGTGATTCTGCACAGTACGACGCGTCTACTACTTTTCCAACTTTCTTCCGCCTGACGACGAATCGAATCGGATCAAATTTGGAGGGTGGGGTCCAGTGATCAAATTTGAAGGACTGGTTTTAATTTCATATTGAAGGATATATATTTACCAAATCCTTTAACGTTGAAGTATTTAAAAAACAATTGTATTTTAATTGAAAAGAAAAAATTGATTATACACTTTAGGAAAAAAATTAATAAAATAAATTATACTTCTAAATTTTAACAATATTAGAAACACTATAAAACTATCATTTTACACAATTGGATACAATTCAAAAAATGTTAATCAAGAACTTGCTTCCATTTATTTAAACAATATTTTATTTATACAAAACTATCATTTTACACAATTGGATACAATTCAAAAAATGTTAATCAAGAACTTGCTTCCATTTATTTAAACAATATTTTATTTATAAAATCCGAGAACAAAACTAGAAAATGAAACAATTTCAATGACTCTACCAAGCTCCTGAATCACGGAAAAACTGTTTCCGGAGCCACCTGGGATTAGATTTGATATGGCTTGACCAGAAATTTTTAAAATCAAAATATTAATATGACTGGTTACATCTAAATACATCAACATAGATTACATTTTTTTTTATACTTTATTAAATTGAAGGAAGTCAGATTTTAAAAATATTAATGACTGGTTACATCAAAATCCAGTGAACGCTGAGGTGAGGGGATCGGTGAATAGTGCGTTGCATACATAATCTCATCCTTGCAGCTTCATAGGAAATATGGGTTAAGTCAACGCTCAATAAGATCTCAGGCAGCAATATTAGGTGAGATGAGGGCGTCTCTAAGAACCTATCTAACAGAGCATTTTGGTAAGCATTAAATATCTCAGCTTTCAGCGAGGTTTCTACGGTCATTATATTTAAATCTATTTTTAAAGCAGTCTTTTCGCCATTTTACAATCTTTGTTGATCAAAAACCATAAATACAATGCATCAATTTTATGAATTCAGCTGATCCATAAAGCATGTGAATACAAAACAAAAAGAGGCAGAGCTGCCGACATTATTTCTAAAAGCACCAAAATTTCAAAATATCTGCCTGTCCTATGAGAGCCATACAGGAACTAGATTACATTTATTTTTATACATGTTGTTTTGTTTGTTAATTAACTTTCATTTAATTTTTTATAAAAATAAACTTTAAAGATCAAATAAATTTGAAACTTTTACGATACCTTTTGTAAGAGACTCAGAATCTCTAAAGGGTGGACATGCCCTTGAGCTTTGCAGAGTGATCTTGTTATTTACTATGAGAATCCATCAAAGCAGGCAAGTTGTAGATGAATGAACAATACCAAATCTGCTAAGAAAAATGTATGGTCAAACAAATATCAAGATGCAACTTGCAGTGTTATCCAAATAAAGATGCATAGTAAGCAAGCAAATTCATGATTACTCAACACAATTTTTCAATGACATTGAACTTTGATGATGGAGATTGGAGTGGAGGTCGTCTTCTCCAAACTTGTATGAGGACTCAAATTCAGGGGATCTTCCACCACGAAAACTTCACCACAGTAAATGAATGTTCCAAACTCCCACTATCCATCTCTTCAAATAATGGTTTAACTCCATCTCTCAAATAACTGTTCAACTCCAGGAAATTTCCAAAAAAAATTATTTCCAAGATTCGAATATGAAAACTTTCTACAAACTGAAAAATTAAAGCCAAAGTTTCAGCTGGAAAAGACTTCTTTCCAAATTCCAAGCTTCAAATAATGAAACTTTCTTCACAAAAATCAAAACCAGAGTTTGAACTTAAAAAAAAACTCAGAAAAGCTCTTCTTAAAAGGCCATAACTTTAGGAAGATGTTTGAATTAATTAATTAAATAATATGAAATGTCTGAGTCAATTAATTAAATAATATGAAATGTCTGAGTCAATTAATTAAATAATATGGGTTAATTAATTAAATAATTTGAACTTATGTTTTTTTATACATTTAAAAAATTAAAATAATATTAAAGGATTATTTATAAACTAGCCCTTCTTTAGAAATTTATAAATATTTGCTTTCCTTTATTGTTGAAGGGTAAATTTATAACTATGGATTTTATTTGAAGTGTATATTAAAAAATATACGTCTACGAAGGACTAGACCCCCTAGGAAGGGCTAGGAAGGATTCAATTTTGATCATTGGTGGGGTCCAATTTCACTTTGAAGGGCTATGAGATATTGAACCTTCAATGCTGACATGTAAAAATAAGTGATTATTTTTATTTAAAAATGTATGAGTACATCAAAATTTTAAAAATAAGTCATTCTTTTTATTTGAAAATGTATTAGTACATTAAAATTTCATTGTTTAGTAGTAAAGTTGAGAGGCTTTATTTTTTGTCTCTTAAACTTTTAACCAAACAATTAACTTGTTAACCCCATTCCAATTCAAATTTCATTCTTACAGCCAAAATTAATACTATTTTACTCTTTCATGATCTGCGTGAACATGAAGAATTTATTAGTGAAACATAACTTAGGAGACACAGAGAAAATCCACTTTCCAGATGTTCAGTGTGAATTGCCATAACTAATTTTATAGATCTTTTTTTCTGCATCAATGAAGCTACACTTAGCTTGCTATCCCAATCCAATCCAACTTTTAACCAATTTAATAATATTTAATACCTCTTAAAATGGGTTCCTAGGCTGCTTCGAACAATACAAGATCGATGAAGAATTGGGCTCTTCAACTAGATTCTAAAAGCATCATGATGCCTATTCTAGAAAAAGTGCAGTCTTTGTAAATCACTAGCGTTCTTCAAACTAATATAAATTATAGCCTACTTAACAATGGAAAAAAATGATAATGTAAGCCAAAAAAGGAAGAAATTGTTTCAGAAGCCAAAAACATTGGACGTTGAGTCTGGTCTGTATCTGTTGCTAAATTAGTGAACAATAGCTCGATGTATGCAGAAAGACAATAAAAAAGGTGAAGGGAAAGAATCTAAATAGTATCTTTTTTTTACTTCGTTGAATTGAGGACCATAATTCACTTTCATGCACCTCTATCAAACAATTGTGCTACCTATGCCATTTATAATCCTCCTTCACGCAAGTCTATCAGAGAGAACAATTCAACAAAGAAGTTGGATTTGATTGAAAACCAATAGCAAGTTTCTTTGTCACTCTAATTGTGTACCCTACAGCAGAATTGAATGCCAATGACAACAATATATGTTCTAATTTTTCATTCAACACTATGAATGCCACATGTACTTGAGATAGAATAAGTTTGAGCGCTCCTTACATGTTACATGCTATGTTATGGTTTGAGCAAAGAGAACTATCCGACTCCAGGTAGCTTTTGTTCTCAATAGTTGATTAAGGAACCTGGCTACTTCTTCCTTACAGCCCCCACCCTAGATCTTGTTATACATACTAACTCTGTGGTATGACGGAGTAGAGGTTGGCTTGTGAAGCATAAGTAAAACGTAGGAAAACCAAGTAGAGAGGAGATCCATAGATGGTTTAAGTTCTTGTTATATGGTTGAAGTTCATGTTCTATTCAGGACCAGCCAATAAGGGCAACAAAATCAAAAGGTAAAGTAGCACTGTCGTTCTAAAAATCAAGATTACAAAAAAAAATTTGTCCTAGTTCATACATTCGAATGCAGGAGTGGGCACTGGGCATTCTAAGAAAATTGTCAGCTTTCAGCATTTTCCTTCACCAGATGTTGTTGCATACTCTCAATCATATTGAAATTCGATAGCTAGTTGGGATTGTAAGTGTAGTAGTATCGATGGTCTTCATATTAATAAATCCCAATAATCTTAAACCGTGTACCAGAGGAAGGTGTCGAGTCGACGACTGAGCAATTGGGGAAAATGGCTCATGCAATACAGTCTTAGATACAAAGTTTGGATTCTTGATCTGACTCGTTAACTAGATGCATGGAGGATGGCAGAGTGGGAACTTCCCCAAATCCCCATGATTTTTGGTAAAGATGGGGGGCGCAATGCACACACCTATTTCCCGTAGGGCTGCAACCGTGGCCAGTGGCAGCTGCGCGGGGAAGCACTCGATTTCAGAGTGAAAACAATGGTCTTCATTGTCCCCTGCATTTCAGGAAAGTTAAAGGGTGACTAAATTCTCATGAGCTTCGATTGAGCGACAATGGAAAATAGGGCAAGGCAAGGAGCACATGGAATCATATGCGTGTACACAGAACATATGAAGAAAGAAGCAATTATTGTTGCTGTTATGGTTGGGAATCGATAAATGCCATTTTGAACAACGTCTAATGTATATTTGTGACAAACCCACTCTCGGGTCTATGCTTCAAATTTGAATCCTTCAAGGCCCATTTGAAGTTACAAATTTTCAATCAAATAATAATATTGTGTTTGAACTTTGAAATTACAAAATTTTTAAATAATTGATGGGATCGTGAATGGATAAAATGATGTACATACTTGTAAATTCATAGGATGTCAGCAATCCAATTAGCCTTGAAGTTGAGCTCCTCAAAGAAAACAAATTTCTTTATATATGTTTATGGCAGGCCAGCATTGGCAGCTTCGCTCTGCAAACTCTCCTGGAGGACTAGAGGAGATAGGGTAGGTGGAACTTGGAAGTAGCTCGACCATGATGGAGCAGGGGTATAAGCAAAAGCTTGTTTGTATTCCTGTAATATTATATATTGATGGTCAGAGCCATGGAAGCATGGAATTCGAGCATTGACTTGATACAACAAAGAAAACACAAGGTGGGCTCGGGAGTCGTAGGATTGACTTGATACAACAAAGAAAACACGAGGTGTGAGGCTGGGAGCCGTAGACGGTAGGATTAACTTGATACAACAAAGAAAACAAAGGGTCGTGGGCATGCGGCATTGCCGGGAGTGACAACCCGCAACATTACAAAAAGTTTCTGGATTATGGAGTTTGTCTGAAATGCCAAATTCGGGGCACATTAACATAATATATTATACATTGAATAATCAATTAACTCACGGAGTCAGAAGTCACAAATTGGTGTGTGATAACTGGTAACTTGGTAAGTTCGCTTTCAGCAACACATATGAGCCACCAACCATATTTAATAAAGTTGTTGCTGCCATTAAATGTGTTAAACACGTAAGCGCTCGCCGCTAACACGAGAACTTAGAAGCGTTCAAGCCATGGGCTGCACAGTGTAAGCCCATCCACATAAATTCGTCAATGATATTATTAGAGGCCCAATGTGCCATGATCCATAGATGATTGGACACGTGGATATTGGAGAGTAACCGTGTACCAAGTCCCACTCCCAAGTCACCTAGCTAGTAGCCGCATTCCCAATTTCCCACTGAAAACTGTTGACGGGTGAAATTTGAAGCTCCCCTTTTGTTTCAATTTTAAACAGTAGGGGTTAATTTAATTATTGATGGGCTTACCAAGAAATTAATTTTTTTTTACATGGTAAAATTTGAGGTGGTCTTCTATGACGTGTAAAATGGCCTCTGAAGGGCCTTGAAGGATTCAAATTTGAAGCCTGATGATGATATCTTGGTTGAGTTTCAAAATGTTCGAGGAAAATGGAAGGAATTTCAACAAAAACGTGTGATTTTTCCAACGCAGGAAAATTTATCAAAGTAAGCCCCTCTACAAAGGAACTGTATAAAGGATAATTACAAAATTGCGAAAATAACAATTTCTAACCAGAATTTTAACCGATTTTTATCCCAAAATTGTGGGAAAAACAAAAAATTTTAATTATCTGGAAAAAACAAAACATTTTGATTATCGTTTATCCTACACACTCTCCAAATTTACTCTTTCCATTTTACAAACTGTGTCATAGATATGGTGATACTATTGAATATTTTGTTCAATTCTTCTAGTAAATTCCATTCAAAATTCCATGTTCAATGAAGATGAAGAAATTTCAATGAAAATAAATGGTTTTTCCAACGCTAAAGGAATAAGACCAATCGATTTAGCTATAATGGAAGAAATTTCAACCAAAATGATTGGTTTTCCCAACACGAAAGGAATAAGACCAATCAATTTGGATAGCATCGTAGAATTTTCCAACATCACCAAGTTGCTTAAAGGGTTTAGACGGATCACGTCCTATTAGCCAAAGGAATAAGACCAATCAATTTGGCTATAATGGAAGAAATTTCAACGAAAATGATTGGTTTTTCCAACACGAAAGGAATAAGGCCAATCAATTTGGGTAGCATCGTAGAATTTTCCAACATCATCAAGTTGCTTAAAGGGTTTAGACGGATCACGTCCTATTAGCCAAAGGAATAAGACCAATCAATTTGGCTATAATGGAAGAAATTTCAACGAAAAATATTGGTTTTTCCAACACGAGAGGAATAACACCAATCAATTTGGATAGCATCGTAGAATTTTGCAACATCATAAAGTTGCTTACAGGGTTGAGACGGATCACGTCCTATTAGCCATGGAAGGTGTGTAGCTCTATGATTTTTATTTATCAAAACTTAAATTAAAAAGAGGGGTGTGTAGTTTAGTCTCTCTTTTTTTAATTTAAAAAATAAAAAAAATAAAAAAATACAAATAAATTATTTGAAATAAATTTTAAAAAAATAAAAAAATTCAAGTAAAGTTTTATATAAATAAGGGTAATAGCTGTGATAGAGCTAAGTCCCTGCCAAATGATGGTAGGAGCGAAAGTTGTATTTTAGGTAATGTTGATGAACCAAGCATGATAGTAGACAACACAATGAAATTGTTTCAATAGACAACATTGAAGAGGACTTTAATCCGTTGTTATTGAACTGTTAACTTGAGTTTGCAAAGGATTCAAAGTTGCAAGGGAAAATATTGAAGAAATTATTGATAATCCACAAATTCTCTTCTGGTCCGGCCGAACTCAATAATACTCTTCATCAATTTGAACCCACTGACTAGGAAGAGTCATACTTAGAATTTTAGTGTCTGCTACTTACCTTCTCTTTTACCACCTAAAGACCTATAATTGTAAGCCCTCACTTTAATTGCTTAGTTGTCCACGGTGTTTTTGTTACCTATGTAAACCAATTAAGCAGAAACTTCATATGATCTATGTAAAATACTTTATGACTTATGCAAGGGAAAATAATTTATGACCTATGTAAACCAATTAAGCAAAAACTTCATATTTGTGGTGGATATGGACACATAGAAGCCATTAATTTCTTCAGACTTCTTTGCACTGTGTCTATTATATTTAGAAACAGTATATAGTATATACTTCGCTCACAAACATTGTATGTCTTGATTTCATAATTGTGGATGAACGGATGAGCAAATTGGAAGCAGAAGTTGTGCTTAATTAAACAAGGATATGTAGTTAATGGCAAATTCGACAAAACTATACATTCGTATGGAATAAAGTTTGCCTGGAATTTTTGCATTTATGTGTAACATTGGTTGAATTAGAATGTAGTTTGGGATGGAGTTCAAGCAAAATCAATCAGGAAAGTGTGATAAAAACACAATATTTGACAGAGGCATGGAAAGTATAGAAGTATATTTAAGAAATTTGAAATAACTTTGTATTATAAACAAGGCAGAGAAATTATTTTAACATTAGTAGAAAAAAGCCATATTAAGCATCAATGTTTAGTAGGAGTATCTGATTTAGGAAGAACCCGGTTCCTTAGAAAAATACATAGACCTAGCAAATAAATGAGTAGCTAAGAAAAGAACCCAATTCCCAATTGCAAGCTAACTGTTAATATATTTCACTGGTCTCTTTCCATCTGGATGTTATTTCTCTCTCACGACTCCTTGAACATATTCTCTTTCAACCACAGAGTGCATAATACCTTCAATTTCGTCACAAGCTGCCTACCCTCACCATTTTCATCAGACTCTCGGATACTCATGCTAATTCAGCACTTGAACTTTTCTCGACATGAAATGAAAAGCTTGTTTTGACTTTGTTGATTGCTTATTATTTATTGAATACTAAATAAATCCTTGAAAAATTGCCACACTTTTTTACAAAAGATATTTTATAGATTAGTTAGATTTTTTTATTATCATTGATTTATAACTAAAAATATTTTTTATTAAAGAAATTTAATCAATTTTTGACATACCGCCAATTTACTACAGTACAAACCTTTCAATATTTTAGGCAACATCAATTATTATTGTAGAAGCAAGTTAACCCTTCATCAAAAGCCAATACAATTATTAAAATACACGTTAAAGTTAAAATAAAATCGGGTGGGATTCTTTTTCTTGAAATATTTACACTTTTGTTAATTTCCATAGTGGTATATCATCCACTTTTGTGACCATTGTTGTATCATATAAATTGAAATTAAAATACTTCTTCAAATTAAACGAACCAAATAAAGCCAAATTACACTTGTCCAAGTTTACATATGTTAACTATAAAAGGTCAAAATGTATAATAGTATGTTAAATTTATTTATTGTATACTTCCAAAACAACCATTTAAATATGGATATGGTAATGGGCATGCTTGTGCTAATTATGATGATAATGTTGATATGAGAATGAAGATGAATACAGTGAATACGAAGAAGGTGAACACGTGTCCCACTAACCGTATATATGTTCATTTTTCCATTGTTTTCAATTTCAAATTATGAACCTTGGAGTGGAGTGCTATTAATAAGCAAGTACTATTTTAATTTATTGTGTAAAAATTTATTGGAAAGCATAGGCCAACGACCACAAAAAGAAGACAAAAAAACCATATAGCAACTAGAAAATCAAATCTGCAAGCAAACCGACTCTAGACCTCAAATCCACAATTCAATTCAGGACAGAAAGCCTCCGCTAACTTCCTAAACACTTAAAACACTACATCACAAACATTGAAAGCACAGGCCCATGACCACCAGGAAAATTGAACCCCTACACATAAAACTTCAAACAACTTGCCAAATCCATTGCACCGACACAACAACAGCATAAATAAAACCAACAAACCACAAATGTGCACATCTAGAGTTCTCTGCATCCATAAAAAATTAAACCGACCACCAAAAGTACCAGCAAACCTGGCTCATGTCATAGTCCCATCGACAAAAAATAAACCTAAAACTAAACTTGCGTCCACCGCAAAAAATGACCACCAACACAGCTAAAACCTCGAAATACAACACATAGAAACCAACCCGCCATAAATAACCATCGAAATTCACATTTAAGCACAAATGTTGAACGAAGCAAATAAATAGAGCAATAAAAACCTGCTTATTTAATGGCACCTCCCCACCAATGAAAACGTGACAAAATTAACTCTCCACCATAATACAAATAAAAACAGCAAAGCAAAGAACAATAGACAGTGAATAAGAAGAAAGTGAACACGTGTCTCATTACCCGTATACGTGATCATTTTTTCATTGTTTTCAATTTCAAATTATGAACCTTAGAGTGCTATTAATTAGCAAGTACTATCTTAAATTATTGTGTAAAAATTTAGCCAAGTGCAAAGCATTAACGATGGAAAAACTTAGGGAAGTGATAGGACGATTGCATTTGGGGTTTCTTTGTTCTTATATAAGATTTGTTATTATTGTCAATGTAGTTTAACATTTAATTTGGGTTGTACAACAAAGATTTGCATTTAAAGATGGAAGTTGTATCAAGGATTTATTGTGGTTGTTTCAAGCAAAATTCTCCTAATTGTTGGGATTTATTACAGGTTTTCTTGGAAGCAGAAGTCTTCAAATTTGGTTGTTCTAGACACCCATTATCATGTTACAGTTTGGTGATACATCAAGCATTACAGGGACTAAACGTGAGTATATATGGGGAGACATGTATCAATTCTTGCAAGAAGAATAGTACCAGACAGAGAGCATAGATGATATTTGGTTGTTTGAGAACATAAAACGATATGCACTCCATAAGGTGGTAGCAAGACTAGAATTGTTACCTTGTGCAGAATTAATAGAGTGGCTCATTCCTCGAATTGATGCAAAGAGACGAGTTATCAACAATTTTTCCAGAGTTCCCATAGCATCTTTTGAGCCGGGAACTATGAGCAAGTACTACAAATTCCCAAATCCAGAAATAATCTTGTCTAATGATTGGATGCAAGCAATTCAGTTGAACTATGTGACCTTTCTCAAGCAAGGTTGGCTTCGAGACAAGCATTTTTGGTAAATTGATAGTGGTATATACAATAGCAAGTCATTGATGAATATGGGTAGTCATTACTGAATAATTTTGTCAAGATGTAAATTAAGCAAAAGGGAAAGAGAATGGAGCTTTTTGGTGCAAGAGCCTTCTTGTTCATTTTTTTGTGAAAACTATTTCTGTGAAATGAATACAAAGCCTCTTCTGGTCAAGGTTTTTTTTTGCATGGAAACTGTGATTGTGTTCATAATGCATCTTGAATTTCACATCTCAAGGTGAGTTAATTGTCTTGTGCTTTTACATGTAAGTTTGAGTCTTAACCATTTTGATATTTTTGAGAAGCTTGTTTCCAGGCTTGTCTGATTGTGTAATACAATCTGGAAGTGTGACTGTCTTATACAATTTGGTTGGTTGTAACCGCAACCTCTCGCCTTTTCAATGGGTCTAGAACTCCATTCCAAGTGGTGGCAATGTATGCTTCATCTTTAGAATACTAAATCTTCAGTGTCCTCTCTATGGCTTCCAACATTCTACCAAACTCAAAATTCGATATCTTTTGGCTCCTCCAAATGCAATTTCTCTATAAGCCATACTTGTTTATCTAACAGCAAAATCGATGCAGCATCAGCAGCTTACATCGTCTGTGGCATTCTATACCTTGCAATAGACAACTGTAATATTCTGTACTACCAGTTTTTAAAGTGCTAACATAATTTATCAAAATTTATCAATGTGAGGTGTTGACAACAAAAATATGCTAACCCCTTGGAGAATGCTAATAGTGAGTGATAAATAACTTATTAGCAATTTACCAAAACCAATATTTTGAACATAAATGAAAAAAAAGCAACGAACCTATGGAGTTTTAGTAATCAACCTTCCTTGACAATCATAAATTCTAATTTTTTCATCTGCATCCAAGGACACTTCTGGATACCCTTGGTTGATATGAATTGCTTCATAGTTCGTGGTTTTATTTAAGCATACAAGCCTTTGGGTGATATGAATTGCTTCACAGTTCATGGTTTTATTTAAGCATACAACAAGACAAGTATTAGTTATTGTAAATGTTATAGCAATTGTTTTAGGACTCTGTAAAGTGAAACTGTTGAAAAGGGTGGATGTTTGGAAGGCCCTAATATGCACATTCATTTGTAGAAAACGCTAGATGCTAAAAAATTTCAGAAAAAGGCTGAAAATGAGATATACTTCATTTTTCTAAGGAAAATATCTTTGAAAATTCTAAAATGTTTTTCTCCCTTCATTTCAAATTTCTAAGTTAACTCGTGGAGCTGAAATATGTCTTTGTGGTATAACTAGGGTAGCTGCAACTTTTGCAGTGCTCACGTCATCTGTAGCCTGAAATTCACAACTTCTATGCTTTGTTCCTGCTTCAAAATGTCTGTCAACTAATGACACAAGTTCATACTTGTCCATAATTCTTTTAACAAAAGAAACTCTCTCGGGAATCTCAGTATAGATATTGTGTCTCTCTTTGAGTACCTTGTGTCGTATAATGTCTAATACTCACATTCAACTTTACTGATTTACAACTGATCATTCTATTTCAATTACATTCCACTCAAACCAAACATTATTATTTAATATGATATCACCACACCTGATGCAATTGGCTGATCCTATGGATTGTAATCTCTTTTTGTCAAACTTTCTTCCTCAAAATGCTCGTGAGCTTCTAGCAAGATACTAGGGTATTTGTATAGGTTGCTTTGTATCAACAACTTTATTTTGCAGCTCTTTGTCTGAAATTTTTCAGCGTTATATAAAATTCTTGTCTATAAATTCACATTAAAAGAAGCTAACATCAACAATATTTATATATGTTTTCAAAGTTCAAACAATAGAGGAAATTTAAAAAGAAATATTTTGACATTAGCAAACTACAAAGTCGGATGTTGGTGACCTAAGCATGAATGGAAGTTAAGATTCTAGAACACCCAAAAAATAAGGGATATATGCCATGAATATTTAAAAATTTACAGAAATTGCCTGGAAAGTAGCATGGAGTGCTAGATTGAAAATACCCTTGGCATCCCACTTCATGACATAATAATTTTTAAAGCAAATTAGAAATTTATTTAAATGAGTCTTCATGATATTTTTAAATACTCAACATAAAACATGAAAATTCATCCCACAAAGAGTCTATCCAAAAGCAATTGTATCAATCCAAAAAGATGTGACAACCATATCTTATGGTCACACATATGAGCATATAGATCATCAGAGTTCCTGATATTAGCATGGTGTGATGCCCACTATGAACCATCCATTTGAATGGCAACTTGATAGTAGAAGTTCCTTTTCTGTCAAAAGCACAAATAAATTACCAAAAAGATGAAACATTTCAGTAGATTTTCTGTGTTTCTAGTTTTTATATGGAAGGGCAATGTGACAGCAAAACAATAAAAAAGTGGTTTTGTTGACAAATTAAAACAAAAAGGAATGCAAATTTCAAATAAAGTGACAAAATATTCAGAAAGGCACAAATTCCAGTTTAATTAATGTGTGAAGTTTTCATGTTGATATTTATTATGCTTGCTGAACAGATTGTCTAGTACTTGATAATAGTTTTGCAAAATTCGAACTTGGCAATAGCTCGTCCAGGGTCCCAAATTGCAAATTTTCTAGTTAAGAAAAGCCTCGCAAAAAATTGGCAGAAGCTAAAAAATACATAAACTTTTGACTTTTTTCAGCAGTAAAATATCTTTGCTCATTAGGCACCTACATTTTCACAGCATGCTCATTAGGCACTTACATTTTCACTGCCTTTGGGGGGGTCTGCGACTCTGCACTAAACAATTTGCTTATGGACTTTCAGTATCAAGGCCTATCTGGTTTTGAGTTTGTTCATAGCATCCCTAATAGAGTGGACTGAAAAATAAGTGGAAACAATGTTATATTTTTCCCAAATACCTCACCTGCCACTTTAAGAGAATAATAAACTTTGTATAGTTAATTGTGTTATGATAGCTTTAATCATGGTATATTATGATTTAGCCAAATTTAGTTGAAGAGAAACATAATTTTGTGCAAAATGATTAAATCTCCGTTTTGAATTTTTGAAATTTAAAGATTTGTGCCAAGTTGCCTTAATTAAGGAAAGTATTAGAGAGCTGAGGCTTGAGCTACACCACGACCGTGTGAACATTTATGTTAAGCTTGACTAAACTATGCAGGTTCCTAAATACCTCTAAGCAAACTTTTGAGAATCTTATGTTTAAAGTGTGTAATTTTAATTCCTTTCTTTACACTTCATGTTATTGAAAATTATTTGAAATATAATATGTATAACGGAATGTGTTAAATTAATATTCTCCTAAAGCATGCCATGAGATGATTACTGAGCCTTACAAATCAAGTGAGTGCGTGTAACAGTCATGCTTAAAGGAAAATTTAACAGCCTTTGCATAGTGGCTTGTACCTGGGCTAATCACTTTGTTCTTTGGATCAGAATAATGTTTTCTTCTAGTTCTATACTTAAGTGTTTGACATATATTTTGAGGAATTCTCTTCTTAGAGTTAAATTTGTATTTATCCACTTTGAAGGCATTTCAAATTTTCTATATGCATTCTGACAGCCATGAGTTTTCTTTGATGGCTAATTTTGGTCTCCATCTTGCAGAGCATTATCTGTAAGCATTCCACGTCAAGGATTCCATTTCATCAACAACCTATCTCGGATAATTCCAGGGAAAAACAAATTTAGCTCAGGCATGGAGCTTTTGCAGCAGCTTCAAAAGCTCTAGTGATTGAATATATTGAAGGTGTTTGGTGCTAAATATTTACATGGATGGTTGTGGCCAAATGCATGTACTATTTGGCCTATCTATGTAACTGTTCGAACAAGGAAAAACTTTAGCATTTGAGAGTTGCAGGAGCCAAACAAATTTACTTGGTCATTGAGAATTAGCACAATTCCAAATCAACTTATTCATTGCTTCCCGACAAGCTTTTGAATTGCCTTCATAGCACACTCAACCCTGTATTGTGTCCTTAGATTTGGTGCCTAAGGGCTTTGCATTTAGATGATTTATCTACCTTGGTAAACCTTACATCCTTGATTCTTTCCTTCCATGTGTTCGGATATCCACATCATCTATTTCAGGATACATATCTATTTCAGGATCATCTATTTCAGGATACATATCTACTTCAGGATCTTGCATGATCTATTTCAGGATATGCAGCTGCATGCACTTGCATGCATCCCAGTCACCAGTTTGATGCCTCCAGCACCTTATCCACCTTCTTCTAGCACCTGGGAGCCACTTACCACAGAGTTTTAGCCCTCCTAAGCTGAAAGGCGCCCTCTTCTCACCTACTGCCAGAGAAGGGCGCACTTGTTCACCTACCACTGCAGATTCACTCCAGTTACATTCAGTTAGCTCCGATTATCCCTGATTTGAGGCTAGTTTCACTCCTGACTGACTGTTTCACCTCCGATTGACCTCCAGTTCGATTAGGTGACTTGTTCTGACTCCAGTTAGCCTCCCATGTGCCCCCACTGAGCCTCCAGATCCTATATCAGTGCTACACACTTCAGTTACATTTATTACACTCAGTTAGACTCAGTTTGACACCTGGATGACTGGTTGTTGTGATTGATGAGCACCACCGATGATTTATGAGGACTCCTAGACAGAGTCAAGCTACTCCATTCTGTGATTCGAATGACCTTCTTAGGCAATTCGAATTGCTCAGTCATTGTGACAGTTTGGATTGTAATTCATTCACCCTTTCTGGGATAGAGAGCACTGTTGCATGTTTTGCACAGTTTTGCACCATATTTTCTATGTTCATCTATTGTGATTGATTTACTTGTTCATTAGATCTGCTGTGACTAATTTTACATGGTATCAGAGCCATTGCAAGGACAAGATCTCTTTTCTACAGGTGTTTATACAAGAAGATTTGACTGAATTGCTAAAAAAAAATGGCAAAAAGTTTGGCATGAGATATCTCAAGGGCATTCGCTCCTGTGCATGCAAAGCTTGAAAAATATTCCAATACCACTCCAGAAGCTTGAGTTACCACATAATTCCTGGATCTGATACATTGGACCTATTCAACATTGCTTGAAATCCAATCCCAGGTGTGATGCAACTCTCAAAGGGTGGATTGTTCGACCTTATTGTGGTTGTTTTGATGTGATTTGCAGGTTTATTGTCTCCTTCAAGTGCACTCGCTATTTTCTGCATGCAAGGTTTCCTCCTTCAATTGCATTCGCTATAGTCTGCATGCAAGCTTCCTCTTCATCAGTTGACTCAATCCTTGCAATGGAATACTCTTCTTCAAAGCCTATCCTCACCCCATTCAATTATTTTGATTGGAAAGATGATATGGACATCATATTACGTTCAAAAGGTTACTACCGAGTCACTCTTGGTCTTGAATTGGAGCCAAACAATGTAGCAGAAAGAACCAAACACTACAACAAGCTTGATGAAGCTTACGGTCTTCTTTGTCTCTCCATCTCCAAGGATCTTCACTTCCATCTCAGCGGATTGAAGACTCCAAAAGCCATATGGGAGCAACTTGAAACACTATTCGGAAAGCAGGATGAGCTTAGGGCTTTTCAATTAGAGAATGAATTGATTGGCCTTAATCCTGAGAATTTCGAGACCATCAATGAATTCTTCACAAAATTCAAGAACTTGAACTTGCAATTGAAGAACAGTGGTGTTATCAAAGAGGATAAACAGTTGATCCTCTCCATTCTAAGCAAGCTTGGGAAAGATTATTCGGTATTTGTCTCTACTTTCAATTCCGGTCGGCTAACTACCCCGAATTGGAAGATGCCTACCTTGAATGCCTTCATTGAGTCTGTTACGAAAGAGCATGACAAGTTGATTCAAATGGGGTCCATAAGCTCCAAAGATTCAGCCCTATTTGTTCAAGGACCCAAGATCTCGAATGGTAAAGGAAAGCTAAAGAAGGAGAAGCCCAAATTCGAGCCTCACAAGCAAAAAGACAAAGGCAAGCAAACGGATGCACCATCCAGTTCAAAATCCAAGCAAAAGGGCAAAGAAGGTAACCAAAAATCTAAATGTACTTATTGTAACCGTGGCTTTCATCCCGAAAGTTCATGTATGAAGAAGACTATAGATCAAATGGCCCTCCTTTTGGAAAAGAACAACATAACCCTTCCTGACGGTGCAAGGAAGAAGGATCGGAATGACGATCATGAAAGAGGACAAGCACTCATGGCAACGGTTTCGAAGCCCACTCTCTTGATAGATTCGGGTGCATCAAATCATATGGCTGCAAATATTGATTCTTTTTCCTCATTCGATCCAAACAGCTCCATCCCCATCCATTTGGGAGATGACTCAAAAATTTCTTCAAAGGGCAAAGGTACGATTCATGTAGAACATGGATGCTTTCAGAATGTTCTCTATGTGCCTTCCTTAGCTTCGAATCTCCTTTCTGTGTATCAAATGACACATACTGGTGATCCAAAGAAAGTCACATTCAGCCCTAATACAGTTGAAATTTCTGATATCAAAAGTGGAAGACTAGTTGCGGTTGGGAAGGCAAACCACACTGCAAAATGTTATGAGTTTTCGCACTTCATACCGCTTGCAAAGCCCACTGCTCTTCGCACACATGGTAATGAGGTTAGTAGGCTTTGGCATGAAAGATTTGGACATCTAAATTATAAGTATTTGCTGCTGCTATCAAATAAATCCATGGTAGATGGGCTTCCACAACTCCGTTCCTCGAAGGGAATATGCACCGGTTGCATTATTGGGAAGCACCCCGAGCACAGATTCGACCGCGGAAAGGCTAGCAGAGCCTCTACTATTTTGGGATTGATCCATTCTGATATCAGTGGTCCACTGCCCCATATGTCATTAAATGGTTCAAGGTATGTTTTGACATTTATTGACAATTTTTCCCGCTTTACATGGGTATTCTTTCTCAAAAACAAGTCAGCAGTGCTTGGAAAATTCAAGGATTTTAAGGCTTCTGTTGAGACCACCACTGAGAGCAAGATCAAAGCTCTTAGATATGATAATGGTGGGGAATATATCAAGTCCGAGTTGCTGCAACTTTGTGCCCAAAGCGGAATCAAGATCCAACATACAGTTCCCTACACACCCCAGCAGAACGGTGTAGCGGAAAGGAAAAACCGGTCACTGAAAGAGATGGCTACATGCATGATTGAATCGAAAGGTTTGGATGCAAATCTTTGGGCTGAAGCAATCAATGTTGCTGCATATATACAGAACCGTGTTCCACATTCATCCGTGAAAGGTATGACTCCTTTCGAAGCATTCTTTGGTCACAAACCGGATGTGTCAAATTTGAGAGTTTTTGGCTCTACTGCATGGGCTAGAATTCCTTCTGAGAAGAGACGAGCCTTGGATCCACAAAGTATCGAGTGCATATTGATAGGATATGGGGAAGAATCAAAAGCATATAAACTCATGGATATCAGATCTAAAAAGATATTCATAGAGCGCAGTGTGCAGTTTGAAGAACCGCTTCAAGAATTGCAACTAGTTGAGGAGAAAACTGCCGATTCACCGCCTTCACCAGAAGAAGATTCGAGCAGCGATAATGAAGGTATGAGTTCTGATATTTCTGATATTGTAGCAGCATATTATGATCATGACATATCAGGTTCGGAATCCGACCATTCAGATCCCCCTCAGTTACCAAAGTGGGCCCAAAACACTCTACAATCTGCTGGTTCTAGTCTTGGAAATCCTGCTGATCCGAGACGAACAAGAGGAGACTTTCAAAGGGAAGGTATGGCTCTTTCTATTGCTGATCCATTTCTTCCTGAGATTTGTTATTTGATGGCTGGTTCAGATCCCCAATCATACTATTCAGCCCATCGAGATCCGAGATGGAAAAGTGCCATGGATGAAGAGTACAGTTCTCTTCAAAAGAACAATACATGGGAGCTAGTTTCTCTTCCACCTGGAAGAAAATTAGTGAAGTGTAAATGGGTCTACCGTACTAAAGTTGCTGCTGATGGCACTATCAGCAAATATAAAGCAAGGTTGGTGGCAAAAGGCTTTTCCCAAGTCCAAGGAGTGGACTACACAGAGACCTTTGCACCGGTTGCAAAGATGGATTCCATCCGCCTTGTTTTAGCTATTGCTGCATCCAAGCACTGGGAAGTGCACCATATGGATGTGAAGAGTGCATTTTTACATGGAGACCTTGCTGAAGAGGTCTATATGCAGCAGCCAGAGGGTTATACATCAGATCCATCATTGGTTTGTAGATTGAAGAAATCTTTGTACGGGTTAAAACAGGCCCCAAGAGCTTGGTACGCAAAGATGGACTCCTTCCTTCTTTCTCAGAATTTCCAAAGATGCAAATCTGATCCGAATGTGTATCTTCAGTGAGTTAAAGGTAATTTGTTGGTTATTGTACTTTATGTTGGTGATCTGCTTATTACTGGTAGCACACTTACTTCAATAAACAAGCTAAAATCTGCCTTAAATCTAGCTTTTGACATGAGCGATTTGGGCTTGCTGAGTCACTTTTTGGGCTTGGAGATAGCTCAAAATTTTGATGGGATCACTATATCTCAGCAAAAATATGCTTCCGACCTGTTATTGAAGTTTAATATGGCTGAATGTAAGGCAGCCCCGTTCCCATTCCTCTCAGGAATCAGTCTTGAGGAGGGAGATTCCACACCGCTTGCAGATTGCAGTATGTATCGACAGTTGATTGGTTCACTACTTTATTTGACACATTCACGGCCTGATATCTCATATGCCGTGAGTGCCGTGTCAAGATATATGCAGCAGCCACATGAGCTTCATTGGCGAGCAGCCAAGCGGATCTTGCAGTATGTGCAAGGTACGAGACAGTTTGGCATACATTATGCTGCAAATTCTGAGCTAGATTTCATTGGTTTTACTGATTCAGATTGGGCAGGTGATAGCATTGATCGGAAGTCCACTTCCGGTTATGTTTTCATGATTGGTCATGGTGCTATTTGCTGGTCCAGCAAAAAGCAAGCAGCCATTTCACTTTCTTCAGCAGAGGCAGAGTATCGAGGGGCAGTCAATGCCTGCATTCAGGCAGTTTGGTTGCAGGGTATTCTTTCCGAGTTTGGTTTTGGTGGCACTACTTCGACTGTCCTATTTTGTGACAATCAAAGTGCTATCAAGATCTCCACAGATCCAGTTCAGCGGCAGAGGACCAAACACATTGAGATTCATATGCATTACATTCAACAGTTGGTGCATGACCGCACCATCATTCTGCAATATTGCCCTACTGATGAGCAAATTGCAGACATCTTCACCAAGAGCTTCACTGAGAAGAAGTTCTCTTACCTCCGTTCACTGTTGGGGGTGAGTTCCATCATGGTGGAGACAGATTGATTCATTATTATGCTTTAGCTTGAGGGGGGGCTTTCTTCCCACTGGGTTTTCCCTCTTTCCTCACTTAGTTTATTTTCAGCATTTTTTGGATTATTGTATTGGGGTGACCTTTGGTCTTAGTTACCAGGGCCCCACATTATTTTAGTTGGCACATCATAGTCTAGCTTGAGGGGGGGTGTTCGGATATCCACATCATCTATTTCAGGATACATATCTATTTCAGGATCATCTATTTCAGGATACATATCTACTTCAGGATCTTGCATGATCTATTTCAGGATATGCAGCTGCATGCACTTGCATGCATCCCAGTCACCAGTTTGATGCCTCCAGCACCTTATCCACCTTCTTCTAGCACCCGGGAGCCACTTACCACAGAGTTTTAGCCCTCCTAAGCTGAAAGGCGCCCTCTTCTCACCTACTGCCAGAGAAGGGCGCACTTGTTCACCTACCACTGCAGATTCACTCCAGTTACATTCAGTTAGCTCCGATTATCCCTGATTTGAGGCTAGTTTCACTCCTGACTGACTGTTTCACCTCCGATTGACCTCCAGTTTGATTAGGTGACTTTTTCTGACTCCAGTTAGCCTCCCATGCGCCCCCACTGAGCCTCCAGATCCTATATCAGTGCTACACACTTCAGTTACATTTATTACACTCAGTTAGACTCAGTTTGACACCTGGATGACTGGTTGTTGTGATTGATGAGCACCACCGATGATTTATGAGGACTCCTAGACAGAGTCAAGCTACTCCATTCTGTGATTCGAATGACCTTCTTAGGCAATTCGAATTGCTCAGTCATTGTGACAGTTTGGATTGTAATTCATTCACCCTTTCTGGGATAGAGAGCACTGCTGTATGTTTTGCACAGTTTTGCACCATATTTTCTATGTTCATCTGTTGTGATTGATTTACTTGTTCATTAGATCCGCTGTGACTAATTTTACACCATGAGGATTGCTTTACTTCTCAATTTGAATGGATAGCTTTTCAGTTCACTAAGTTACTTGGTTGGGGGACTCTCCTCAAACACATTTATCCATATCATGATCTGGGAAAGTTATGTACTGTTGATTTTATTTGTGAAAACTATTGCTGTAATTACTTTGGCATGCTAGAAAAATGTGAAATGCTCAAGAACATGCAATATCTCAAAGATGTTACAACATTTTTTGTCAGACTTTGGAAAAGCATTGTGTAACATGAAAAGAATCTCAATCACAGAATATACTAATGTAATAGGAAATATTTGCAATTATAATGGACATCATATAGATAACAACCACAAAATGAAGAGGGCTCACAAGGCACAACACTGAAACTGTCTGTGATTACTAGAGTGAGGAAGGATGCTGTCACATCAACTTGGGGATTTGCACATCAAAGTTGGTTATTGGATTGGTGAGGCTTTTGATGTGGGTAATGCCTTTTATATAACACTTTACTCTCACATTTGTTTTGCATGTGAGATTATTTACAAAATGCACTCAAACCACACAATTAAAAGGAAACTTTTGATGTGGAACAAAATCCCAATCATAGAATATGTCACTATAGTAGTAAGACTTGCCATTATTATGGACATTATATATAGCAAATATGCAGAAATAAAATTTACAATTATGGGATTGTATACACAATTAGTTTCCTGATCTATAATCATTTAAATTAACAAACAACTCTGACTCTTGTTTATTGAGGGTTGGTCAATTGTTTTCTTCTAATTATAAAAGCTACGTTATAATGTTAATCTATGAAACTAACATTAGCCACATTTCTATCCAGCGATAGTTCCAATTCTATTGCAGCACTTTTGTTTGGTTTGTGAGATATATTATAAATTTATAGCTAATTATTTTTTATATTTTAATAATTTTTTTATGTTTTGTTCCAAAATTGATTGGTTTGCATCCCAGATTAGGTTGGGCCTTCAAAATACAATTCTATTGTGAATCACCCCATAGAATAAGCGAACTTTGTAAGTATATTGATTTTAGGAATACAATGCTCTTATTTACCCTAGATGTTGGGATGTATAGTCTCTCTAAGATTGTCATCAGTTATGGGCAAGTTAGTGTTGCAAAACTAGGTTTGATGGAAAAACTTGCTGAGGCCATAGAATAAGAGTGACTTAGACTTGGAAAAAACATGGTACACAAGTGTGGAAAACGTTTGGGTTCCTATGTAATGATTGATTGGATTACGTATATAGTCTCTCTAAGATTGTCATCAGTTTTGGGCAAGTTAATGTTGCAAAACTCGGTTCGATGGAAAAACCTGCCAAGGCCAGAGAATAAGAGTGACTTAGAATTGGCAAAAACCTAGTAGACAAGTGTGGAAAACGTTTGAGTCCCTATATAATGATTGAGTGGATTATGTAATCTGCCATACCATGATTCTCTAGAATAGAAGGTATTGACATATTTCCGAGTGGAAAAAAAGTGTGGAAAACGTTTGAGCAGAATGGATTTTTTTCCTCCATTTTGGTTTTTGTAAAAGTTCAATGGATTTTTTCAACGAGCTTGGAATTCAAGCTCTTAGACCCTAGAAAAACGCAAGAAGGTCTTGCAGGTCGATGGAATGCTTCAACGACCTTACAAGTCAAGCTCTTAGAGCCAAGGAAAACTCAACAAGGACTTGCAGGTGAAAGTTTGATCTGCTAGTACTTAAGTTTGACTTGTGATTGGTAAGTGAGAATAGTGGTGGTGAGGTTCAATCGCCAACAGGTCAACTCAGCTTATATTATGTGCCTAAAATGGTTTTGATTCCAGAGTTGGGAAACTCAACTAGTTTTAGTTTTATAACATTGCTTAAGTGCTAATTGGACACCCATGCTCTTAAATATATTAGATTTAATGATTATAAATTTTCTTTAATCTTAAATCCAACGTTTTTCACATGTCATTAATTTTAAGTCTTCATATTATAGATTTTACCAATTAATTTAATATGTATTTTTTTTAAGCTAGTACCCACGGGGATTTGAACTTGCGACCTTCCATTTACAACTGAGGCATGCACATACACATCCTCCTAGATATCTGCACCCTTAACTGAGGTTGGGAATCCACAAGCATGAGCACCTCTACTAATCTAGGGAACCACACCCTTAACTGTGCATGCAAATACTAACTACAAAAGGAAAACATAATAAGAATTGCATTGCTTAATATGCAAAAGACATCTAAAACTGTAACTGAACTGAGGGTGCTGTATGAAGTATCCATGCACCCCCTATCTGTCTCCTCCATAAATTGCCAATGCATTCTCATTGTTGTTCTATGAAACTACTGAGGGAATATTGTACAGAATTTTTGTACACCGTTGTTGTCTACTTTGCTGGAAGAAGAAATGTGCCATACCTGGAACACGGACTGAACTACACATTGGTAAAACCAACAATAACAGTATCAACGAATGTTGAGTGCAGTTGATGAACCGAACTTCTTGTATAAAATAGTTTAGGGCCTCCAAGAACTTTGCTAGAGAACTCAAAAAAATGAAACAAGCAGAACAAGTTCCTTATCATGTATGTGAGGGAAACTTTACCTGCTGAAATTGGGTAGCATTCAACAAGACTGAAATTTAGTAACATTCTTTGGAAAAAGTCTTATGGAAAATGTGATGCAAAGTAATGACAGAAATAGAGTCTTTAAAAGGAATGGTTGCTTCTTTTTATCATAAAGATCGTAGAATACAACATACTACAGATTATGTTTGTTAGTCAACTCGGATTTTTTCATATCAAAGATTTGTATATGTTTAACATTTTCCGTGATTTTTTTTTTTATGTTTTAACATTGCATAGAAGTTCCTTAACCGAAAGATATTCAACATAACAAGAAGGTGCTTTCCCCATAGCTCTATGGAACAGCTACATATCAAAATATAAAGCAAAAATTATCACTTGAAGAAGTGATGAATCCTTGTTACACATTGTGTTGCATTAATTTATCCCTCCATCTAATTATGTGTTTGCATATTTTAATAATATACTCCATAATATTCATTTACTAATTTGACTAGCTTGTAAATTGTATGGGAGAAAAAATATTATCCCTATCCGTTCCATATAAAATTGTTCAATATAATCAATAGCATCCTCAAAAAATATTATCCCTATCCGTTCCATATAAAATTATTCAATATAATCAATAGCATCCTCAATTTCCATCTCGCTCTCAATTTTTGAAAAAAAAATATCTTGGACCGATGCAAGAAAAATCCCAGTCACTGTTTCCACTTGGAATACAAAACACCACCAGTTAAGATATGTATACAAGACATTTGCTGATCTAATACAAGCAGTTCATCTTGATCTTCTAACATACTACTATCTTAAACCATCGTATTTTTAACAAAATGTCATATGCCCAGTGACTTGGGCATGAACCATATGGTGCCTCAGATGATGGCATGTTTATGGTTGTAAACATGACATTGAATGGTTGCACAGACCATTAGTGTAAAGGCCCTTGCATTAGTATTAATGAAGTTGCTATGAGGTGCATATTGTTTCCCATCATGCATCGATCAGGAGTAGCAGTCTCATCATCATATTCATATATGTTTCACCTAGCTTATTAATGGCATATTAATTGAGGTCAATATCGGTTCTCCATGAGTGTCCTGTTGAGAGTTTACCTGTAAACCTACTAAGTTGTTCATCAAATAGGATATAACAAATATTGGTAGCACATCAAGTTATTCAATATTTAAAGAATTCATATACTTTATATGTCATACCACAGAAGTAACCAATGAGGAAGAAACTAATCCCATGATCAGTATCATTAACATCCCATGTCCCACCACCATAAATCACAACGAAAGGTTGATAACTTTCCAAGACATTACTGTAACCAATGGATGATGAGTGGTCAAGGGATTTTAACCACAGGATAGAACTCATTAATGAGCAAGCAACTAATCCCATGATCACCATTAACATCTCCTGTCCCAGCAGACATAAATCACAACAAAAGGATGGTAAGTTGCCACCATAGCTAAACGTTGATGAGTGGTCTAAGGCATTTGAACCAACTAACTAAATGTGCAAATGTACGGTTTTAAAATGTTCCCATGAAATTAACAAATTCCTGTACATAATATGGAAAATTCATGATAGCAAATATCTGGACTAATTCATGATTCCCAAAACCCCCCCTTAAGCCTGACTAATGTGAGGAAAATAAAAAATAGGGCCCTGGTACCAAAGACCAAAGGTCACCCTTTACAAAAAGGTTTTTATTTGTCCATATTAACTGAGGAAAGAAGGAAAACACAGTGGAAAGAAAACCCCCCCTCAAAAAAGACATGACACATAAATAAACAAAAGGGATTCACAATGTATTCTTCTTCATTTGAATGAGATGAATGTACTGCTTCTTGGTGAGATACTTGTTGAAGATGTTGTAGATGCCTTGATCATGCACCAATTTTCAATGTAGTGTAGAAAAAAAACATGGGTAGGAGCCCCTTTGAACTCAACTTCTGCTGATGGAGGAGTATCATATGAATGCTTCTTGATGTGAACACATACATAATCAGATATGAATACATAATAAAAGATGTACAAGAGATATGTGCACTCTCCTATCCGAAATGCATCAATTCACTCAACATGATCAGTAACATGTGCATGTACATAATGGACAATGTAGCCATGTATCTTCCTTTCAAACTGATTGATCACCTTCTTAATTCCAAAATGGATCTTATGAGGATCTGAAATAACAAAATAGGAACCATATGGAGTAACAAAAATCAATGATGAAGTGTATCCATGAGCAAGTAGGGTCACATAAAGAAAAGATGGTGCAGTTGATTTGTATTGATTGTTGAGTGAACCTGGAGGGTATTTAGACTGTGTAACCTCGAGCTTTGAACCAAAAAAGGTGAGATCAGGTACATACATTTGGAATGTCATTCCAAAGAGGGCCAATGTGATGGCACTCCAACCACTGAAAGATATGAAAGACTGAAATGCAACTGAAGCACGTGACATAGTTCCAGAAACCATGGGTATGTCAACTGGTGCACTTGGGGGTTGAGGAGTATTTTATGAATCTAATGGTGGGAAGGATGGATGTGTGGACCATACTTGAAACTTTAAATTCAAACCAAACAAAGTGATATCATCTCCAAGAATGTGGAACAAAATTCCCAAGTGTGCTAATGTTATGGCAATGTCTCCATCTTTAGTGAAACTTTAAGGAAAGGTGCCAGCCATTATGTAGGAATAGGTAGAAAGCATGGGATCACAAATAGTGAGTGAAAATGGAGCACTCTTGAAACCTAATATAACCTTCAAACCGTCCAATAGATCAGCAGGTTGCGCACCATCAACTTGTGAATTATGCACATGATTGTCAATAACTAGCTTATCATCCTCAAAATGAAATTTAAAGAATGATAGGAGAACAATGAATGGAGATTGAAATAAATGAGTTCCTCAGTTCCATTAGTTGAACGTTCTTCTTCTGGATCGACTTCATGGGAATGAGAGAAATTGGATTTCACTTCAAGTTCTAGAGAAACAGAAAAAGATGAGGTCTCTTCAATAGAAGCTTCATGAGATGCAGAGATAGTTATTGCATCAAAGAGAATGCCATCAACTGAAAATGAAGCAGTCAGATCTGCGATTTATTCTTCATCTTGAACAACTTCATGAGAGGTGGAGGCAAGAGAGACATTAGGAACAACACATGAGAAGGTTTCACTGGGCCCGCTCTCCAAATGGATAGCATGAACCTCTTTCCTCTGCTTTACAAATGCTCTATCCAAGTTGGTCCATAGATCACATGGGTATTTCGCAATATCAATAAGGTAGTGCATACTAGGAGATATAACAAGACACATTTCTCCATAGGCTCTATCACAATCATTTAACCAAGCATACTTCTCTTCATAGAATGTAGGATCTCTCACAATTCCAATAGAGGTATCAAATATATCATGGCTCTTCAAATACTCAATCATCTTCGATTTCCACTCTGAGTAGTTGAATGGAGAGAGAGGAGGAACTAATCGTGAAGCCATTGATGTTGTACATGCAAAGGGTGCTTGCTTTGAAAGTGTGCACTTTTCAAAGTACTTCATGCCTGGGCAGGCCAAAAATGACCGGAGGCAATTTCCCTAGGAATTATGTGGAAACTCCTCTTCTTATGGTGCAATGGCTGAGATCAACTAGACAATCACAAGGAGGCACTAACTTGAATCCATAGAAGTTGTACCTGCAAAACAACACTCTGGAAAACACTGAAGACTACTTTGCTAAACAAAGCTTTGAGACCATGTGAAATTTTGCACAACATATCTAGAGACAAAAATAATCATCACTTAGTTTCATAGAGATGCACAGGAAAATTGAGAAGAAAAAATGTGAAAGAACACAAGAGATTTGGAACTCAATTGGAATACTTTCCATGCATTATTATTCACCATTATGTGCACATTGATAATACATCCTCAAGAGAGAAATCTGTGAGCCTTAGGATGCATTTGGAAACCAGACATGTGGCAGGATTACTTTGGAAGATTCACATCACTAAACATGAGTGTCAGTTGCAACTCCGATCAAATGGGCAGTTTAACTTATGGTAGGTGGTAGTTAACTAATGGTAGGTGTCTTGGAGGGCGCATGAGTTAGTTAACTGACAGTAGGTAGACAAAGAGGGTGCATTAGGGAGTTACATGATAAAAATAACTAAGCGAGAATCTCTAGGGGGTGCATTAGTTAACTGAAGATGTCATAATTGCTAGTGTAGCTCCAGAATTGCATGAAATCAAGGAGGGAACCCCAAATCCCTAAAATCAAGGAGACTTGTGCATTATATCCCAATTATCATGCATGTGTGGATAATGAAGGAAAAAATGACAAATATGAAGTCTCGTGATAATCACAATGATGAGAACTATGCACTAGGAAGCCAACTAGGGTGTCTATGCACTAGGAAAATAAAAAAGATATCCTAGATGGGTAATATGTCCCAACGGAGTGTTCATGTACTGAAATTTGTTTGAAATTCAAAATCCGACAAATATTCAACATAATATGGATACGATATGGTAAAGCACACTAAATACTTAAATATCTTTACAATTTTAATATTTTAAAAATTCACTACATGTTACTTTAAAATTTACTTGTTAACATAAACATAGATTTTCAACTAGAATTACATTCAGCCTATATTATTTTTCTTATAAATAAATATAAACTAAAACCACATTAAAAGAAAATGTTATTGTTATTGTTCCACTCATAATTTTTTAAATAAACTTGAAGTAAAACACATTAATTAATCAACATTAAAAAAAACATGTAAAAGGAGGCCATGAGCCCATACATACTTATTAAACTCTATTTTCACAGATTAAACTCTAATCTTGTGTTGTGATATCATATGTTATGTCTCAAATTTGAGTTATGTTACAAAGTTATTTACAATGAAATGTTATGTTTCAAATTTGATATATGTTGCAAATTATTTACAATGAAGAATTAATATTACTATAATATTTTGAATGAATGCTTATATTTTTAAATTAACAAAAATGCGTTTTTGGGCCAAGAAGACGCATTTCTACAGCCTAGGTGGAGGGGAAGTGTGTGTCTGTCCCATAAAATAAATTAATTAATTAAAAAAAAAAGAGGAATGTGTGTTGTATTTTAGTGGTGAAAGGTTTGGAGATTTGATCCCTCTTGGTGCTTTGTAGAACCAGAGTTAGTTGGGTCTATACTGATTTATTTATTTATGATTGCGGCGAGAAGGAGCATTTTTACAACCCTGGTGGAGGGTAATTGTCCCTCTAACCCGTAAAATAAAATAATAAAATAATAATAAAATAAAAAAGAATGTGTGTTGTATTATAGTGGCGAAAGGTTTGGAAATTTGATTCCTCTCGACGCTTTGTAGAACCATAGTTAGATGGATCTATACTGATTTATTTATTTATGAAATGTTTATTTTAATATTTTGTATTACATTTTTTTTTTAAATATATTTTTCTTCCTACCAAATCATATTCACTTTAATTATTGATATTATAATTTACACTTAAATTAAGCACAAAAATAAAACTATAAAAAAATATTTAGTAAAAATACTTTATAGTTATTTTATTTTATTAAAATTGCTTTTCAAAGAAAATGGCAAACCTCATCATCGTTAATAACAAATAAAAAACAATCAATATTACTTACCATCAGACAAGCGCACTCCCTCATGGAATCTTTATGTAAATCTTTTTAAAATCCATAATCTAGACATTAAATTTTCTTTCTCAAGAAATGCGAAGTGACTCACGAAAGCATTTTGAGCAAAAGTTTCTACCTTTAAATCTTTTAAAAATCCATAAACACATAAAAGGCCTCGAGACATTGTATCTCATTAAAGAACGAGTCAAATACATTAGAGCCAGTGTCACGAAGGTGACGAAAGTAAGTTTGGAAGGTAGTCGTGAAACATCCTAGAAGTAAGTTTGGAAGCTCGTCGTGAACATCCTACCATATTAAGAAAAATAAATAAATGTGAGTTTACCCTAAATTCTAAATTAAATCACTTATTGTATAATTATCTAATATTAAGAATTATTTAATAAATTTGATCGAAATTTATTTTCAAAATCTATGTTAAATTAAAACACTTATTGTATAATTATCTAATATTAAGAATTATTTAATAAAATTTATCTAAATTTATTTTCAAAACCTATGTTATATTATCGATATCCATAATATGTTTTCTTATAAAAAGCAAAGAGTTTAATAATCTCATTACTAATTTATTTAGTTTTTAAAATCAACATAATTTAATAAATAGCTTCAAATCCTCTTGTAAAACGACCTTGTCAAGTGGCTGATCTTGGAAAACTTATTTCTAAGCTTTTTGAACATAGGAACAAAAGTTTAAAGCAAACCAAGTCATAACCTTCTTAAGGTCAGATAGACCAAAGTTGATCTCAGTAGACGTTAATCATCATCATCATCATCGTCATTATCAAATATTAATAATGTAAATTACATCCACGATCTTTACTAACACATATCTCATATATTTGATTTTAGGGTGCTACTTTACTAAAAAGAACGCGCCTTCAATGAACATGTGTTGTGTTTCGACACACAAGATATGGGATCGAAACTTACTATAGCGAAATGAAATGTCACTACCCGTAAAAAAAAAATTATTGTTTCAACCGGAAGCTCTCACTTATCAATAGGAAGATCTTGAAAATACAAATAAGAAAGGACACTATATAGAAGACTTTATATTGAACTCTACGACTACCAGTGGAGTCGAACTATAGAATTCAAAATTGTTGAGAGAAAACGAGTAATTTATTTTAGCTTCTCAAAATAGCAAGGCTAAAATGAGTGCATCTTCTCAAATTGAAATGTGAAAGACCTTCCAAATTTGATCCCTGGTCGCAATTGTTGAATTACTCCATTGGCCTTCCACGCTTCGTAAAAAACATGCCATAGACCCATCTAACTCTGGTTCTACAAAGCGCCGAGAGGGATCAAATCTCCAAACCTTTCACCACTAAAATACAACACACATTCCTCTTTATTTTTTTTTTTTATTTTTTTTTTATTTTATTATTTATTTATTTTATGGGACAGACAGAAACTTCCCCTCCACCCGAGCTGTAGAAATGCTCTGATACCACATGAAGTGTAAAAACTTCTTTATGCCCGTAAACAATCTAAAATTCCCATAGATACTTCGAATCCCACATTTTGATGATAGGTAATATATTGATAAAAAAATGATAAGATATTATAATGAGGCTCGCCTTTATACACTTGAGCATACATAGTGAAGGATTATGCCTTTTCACTTTAGTAATTAATACATTATTGTTTATAATTAATATATTATTTTATATTTGTTACATTGCCTTCCCCTTAAGGGAAGCTTTGTCCTCAAAGCTTATTGAAGACAAAGGTTATGTCTGATTTTTTGCTTGAACCGTCACCTCTAGATCCTTTCTTTTATTATTTGCGACACTTGATGAAATAAGGCGATATGAGTTAGGAATTCCAAAGAAGAACTGTCACATGGTCTCTGATGTGGTCCATCCAAGATATATTTTTATCGGAGCTATTTGATCGCTTTATGGGATGGGCCTTTTTGTTTATTGCTTAGTATGTTGATTTGATGTTATTGTTTGTTTGACATCGTAATTCCTCTGTGTATGTTCATTTTCACCCTG
The DNA here is from genome assembly GCA_027924585.1 of Larix kaempferi. NCBI lineage: Eukaryota > Viridiplantae > Streptophyta > Pinopsida > Pinales > Pinaceae > Larix > Larix kaempferi. Next base: position 6,177,286 of record BSBM01002098.1, on the reverse strand, counting down.
TCATTGGTCAAAATGACATTTATAATTGGGGTGTTGATAGGGAGTTCTTGTTGTTTGTTTTTCTGCTGGATTGACTTCTTTTTGAACTGTGACGAGGATTGAATTTGTATTTATTTCTTCTTCCTCAACTCGAATTTGTTTTCTGAAGAGTCTATATGCTTCCTTTTGGATTTGTGCTACTTTGTTCTCCAGTAGATTGTTATTACTCTTAATCTTCTCAAACCTGTCATCTTGCAAATTTTTTCCTTTTTTTAACTTTTCGATTTGTTCTTATAGTTCTTGATTAATATTTCTTAAGCTCTGGTTTTCTTCTTGCTTTTCTAGTATTCTTCCTTTGAGGTCTTCATTGGAATGTTCCTTCTTCCGACTATCTTTCAACTTTTTAATCTTAGTAATTAATGTTTTGTTATGATTTCGTAGTTGAATTAGTTCCTCGGTATTGCTTGATAACGTATTGTTGATTTTTGTAATTTCCAACGTATGTGTCTTCTTAATGTCGTCATACTGTTGCTAGTGTTTTTCCTTATGTTGTTGATGTCGGCATCTCTCTGATTCTTGATCTTCTAGTTTTCTCTAGGTTTGCATCAATTCAGTATCTTTATCCATGATGAGCCTGTTTAAACGCTTTATGTCTTCTTCGAAGTCATTATCGCTTCTATAAGCTGATTCTTTGACTTTTTTTGGAGTTTCTGATTTTGTCTTCCAGGTTTTGATTGTGGCTTCTTTGATGTGAAATTTCCTTATCCTTATGTAATAACCTATTATGGAGCTCTCGCTTTTGATCTTTTAAGCTATGATTCGCCTATTTTGCTAAATCGTTATGCAATTGTTGCTTTATAATCTCGAATTGAAGATCTTTATTGGTTGCTTTATATTTCTCTAACTCGTCAAATGTTGCTTGTAACTGCGACTTCATTTCTAAATATGTAGGTGCCATCGTTTGCGATTATGTCTTTTTTTTTCTTTTTTTTTACGAGCTTTCTTTTGACTTTGACTTCTTCGTCGAGTCTTCCTTTGACTTACTTCTTCGGCGATAGATATTCTTCACTAGATCTTGACTTATTGTCTTCTTTGATTTTGTCTTTTTCGATTTTGTTTTGTTTTTTTTTATTAGATATTCTCTTCCTTTTTTTAATGATTGAAATTTTATAGGGAATTTAACTATTAAAAAAAAAATGGTTAATAACTGTTATTATTAAAATTTAATAATAATGTTATGATACCAAAACTTTAGTTATTAATAGTTTTTTTTTTTTTAAGATTATAATAATATAAACATAGATTTTGTTTTAGATTATAATTAAAATTTACTTGTTAAGATAAACATAGATTTTCAACTAGAATTACATTCCACCTATATTATTTTTTTTATAAATAAATATAAACTAAAATTGCATTAAAAGAAAATGTTTTTGTTATTGTTCCATTCATAATCTTTTAAATAAATTTAAGTAAAACATATGAATTAATCAACATTGAAAAAAAAACATGTAAAATGAGGCCACGAGCCCATACATACTTGTTGAACTCTATTTTCACATATTAAACTCTAATCTTGTGTTGTTATATCATATGTTATGTCTCAAATTTGAGATATGTTACAAAGTTATTTACAATGAAATGTTATGTTTCAAATTTGACATATGTTGCAAATTATTTACAATGAAGAATTAATATTACTACAATATTTTGAATGAATGCTTATATTTTTAAATTTGAAAAATGCATTTTTGAGGTGCATTTCTACAGCGCGGGTGGAGTGGAATTGTCCGTTTGTCCTATAAAATAAATAAATAATAAAAACAACAAAAATAAAAATAAAGAGAAATTTGTATTAGATTTTAGTAGTGAAAAGTTTGGAGATTTGATCCCTCTCGACACTTTGTAAAACCAAAATTAGATGAGTCTATATTGGTTTATTTATTTATGAGATGTTTACTTTAACATTTTGTATTACATTTTTTTTAAAATATATTTTCTTCCTACCCATTCATATTCACTTTAATTATTGTTATAATTTACATTAACTTAACTTAAAATATATTAAACACAAAAATAAAACTATAAAAAAATATTTAATAAAGATACTTTACTTTATTAAATAGTTATTTTATTTTATTAAAATTGCTTTTCAAAGAAAATGGTAAACCTCATCATTGTTAATAACAAATAAAAAACAATCAATAGTCCTTACCATCAGACGGGCGCACTCCCTCATGGAATCTTTATGTAAATATTTTTAAAATCCATAAACGCATTTTGAGCATTTTGAGCAAAAGCTTCTTTCTCACGAAATGCGGAGTGACTCACGAAAGCATTTTGAGCAAAAAGCTTCTACCTTCGAATCTTTGTCACGAAAGCATTTTGAGCAAAAGCTTCTACCTTCGAATCTTTTAAAAATTTGGAGTGGGGAGACTATTACTATAACACATTAAATTTTTTTTGTCACGAAATGCGGAGTGACTCACGAAAGCATTTTGAGCAAAAGCTTCTACCTTCGAATCTTTTAAAAATCCATAAACGCATAAAAGGCCTCGAGACATTGTATCTCATTAAAGAACGAGTCAAACACATTAGAGCAAGCGTCACGAAGGTGACGAAAGTAAGTTTGGAAGGTAGTAGTGAACATCCTAGAAGCTCGTCCTCAACATCCTACCATCTGCAAATGGCATCGAGAAACTAAATAAATTCTAACATAGGAAATCATATATGAAATCATGGCATCGAGATACTAAATAAATTCTAACATAGAAATCATATATGAAATCAAATAGTGTCATTTTATAAAATTAGTATAGGTTCTTAAGTGTCATAAATAATTTATGTCATAAATAATTTATATGTTGTTTTCTATTTATAATTATAAATATTAGTTGTTTATAGGTTGAATTCTTTTTTCTATATATTTGTTTATTTTGAATTTGGAATGATTACAATAAAATCAATCTCGGCAATACATTTGTCGTATTTTCATACAATTTAAAATAAAAAACATAAATAATAGTTTACCCCAAATTCTAAATTATAAACATTTATTGTATAATTATCTAATATTAAGAATTATTTAATAAAATTTATCTAAAGTTATTTTCAAAACCTATGTTATACTATCAATATCCATAATATGTTTTCTTATAAAAAGAAAAGAGTTTAATAATCTCATTATTAATTTATTTAGTTTTTAAAATCAACATAATTCAATAAATAGCTTCAAATCCTCTTGTAAAATGGCCTTGTCGATGGCTGATTTTGGAAAGCTTCTTTCTAAGCTTTCTCAACATAGGAACAAAAGTTTAAAGCAAATCGAGTAATAACCTTCTTAAGGTCAGATAAACCAAAGTTGATCTCAGTGGACGTTAATCATCATCATCATCATCATTATCAAATATTAATAATATAAATTACATCCACGATCTTTACAACACATATCTCTATATTTGATTTTGAGGGTACTACTTTACTAAAAAGAACGCGCCTTAAATGAACATGTGTTGTGTTTCAACACACAAGATATGGGATTGAAACTTACTATAGCGAAATGAAATGTCACTACGTATAAAATGTTTTTTTAGTGTTTCAACCAAAAGCTCTCACTTATCAATAGGAAGATCTTGCAAATACAAATAAGAAAGGACACTATATAACAGACTTTATATTGAACTCTACTATTGGAAATACTTAATTACGAGATGAATGCGTATCTGGCTCGCGCCAGCTCTGTGAGTCACTTAGTCAGTCTTTTTTCAGTCCGCATAAGTCGCAGAGATGTCAGACAGTCAGTCAGTCTATCAGAAGGCTTCATGCACACTTCCTTGTATTTATTCAACCGCGTTTGTATTTCGCAAGTCAAATTTCTTAGGTAGATACTAATTATAGTCTTTAATGGAGCTTAATAGCTTCCAAGTGAAGCGATCTCAAGTCTAAGTATATGTAGGAGAAGAAGAATTAAAAATCATACAGAGAGAAAGAGAGGAACGGAGGAAGAGTAAAAGGAGAAGAAGAAATTGGTCGTGAAATGTATGAAGAGCCCAAGCTCTGTAAAATGGTGAAAGATTGAAGTAAAACTCATCTCTCTATAATGCGGAAAAGTTGTTTGTTTTACTGCGGTAATATATAAGTCTATAGTTATATTTGTTCATTCTCAAGAATGTTGGTTATTGCATGTCACACATCTTCTTCATATTTACCTGTGTAAATGTTGTTTACATTTACGGTCTGTAAAAGAAATCAAGATTTCCATATATTTCATGGTGGTAGAAGTTATATTTTAACGCGGAGTAATTTCGACGTAAACTTCATTTAAATGATTTGGTTCTTATGGTTTAGCAAGAAATATTTTAATATAAAGTTTTCTTAAGAGTGGGTTTGTCGAAGTCAAGCAGTCCACAAAGTTTAGCCTTTCGCAAAGTTAAGAACTTCGCATAAGTGTGGGCTTCGCATAAGTGTGAAGTAAATTTAGTGCAAATTAGATTTATGCGAAATCAAGTTGTGCGAAGTTAAGTTCCGCAAAGCTAATATTCGCGAAGTAAATGCTCGACGAAGTATAAGTTTTTTTTGGCAAGTAAAAGTTGGGGTTTCCGTTCAAGTTCCAAAGCGAACGAAAATAATTATTTACTGCGTAGTTAATTTTTTAATTCACTGCGCGAAGTAAATTTAGTGCGAATTAGATTTATGCGAAATCAAGTTGTGCGAAGTTAAGTTTCGCGAAGTTAATATTCGTGAAGTAAATGCTCGACGAGGTACAAGTTTTTTTTGGCAAGTAAAAGTTGGGGTTTCCATTCAAGTTCCAAAGTGAAGGAAAATAATTATTTACTACATAGTTGATTTTTTAATTCACTGCGCGGTGTGATTTTCCCTTGATTTGATATCAGAGCTTGGTTTACGGAGAAAATAAATTCTATTTACAAAAAGGGAAAAGTGATTAAGAATGGCTTCCACTTCTGGTAATTTGCAAATTCTAATATTTTTTGGTAAATATTATGAATCTCTAACTATGAAATCTTTGTTTAGAGGTCAAGATGTATGGGAAATAGTTCAAGATGGCTATAACAATATCAGATAAGCTGAGAAGGATGTCTTGAGGGAACAGAGGAAGAAAGATGGAAAGGCATTGTTCCACATACATCAAGTGACACATGAATCCATACTCCCAAGAGTAGCAACAACAACGTCAACTAAGGAAGCATGGGACACACTGGAAACTTTCTATCAAGGCTTGAACAAGGTAAGGACTGCCAAACTACAAATCCTTAAAAGAGATTTTGAATCTCTATCGATGAAAGATATAGAGATAGTAGAATCATTATATACTCATGTTATTGGTTTGATTAATCAAATAAAGTCTCATGGAGAAAATATCAGTGACCAAAGAGTTGTTGAAAAAGTTCTTAGATTTCTTCCAAAGAAATTTCAATCTTTAGTTGTGACCTTGGAGGAAAACAAAGATCTGTCCCAATTTACTATTAATGAATTGCAAACCTCATTACTCAATCATGAGCATAGAATTGAAACATTTCATATACATCACTAGAAGGTGAATTCGCAGCACATCCATCCATAAGTCGTGGAAGAGGTAGGGGAAGATCAAACTCTAGAGGCATAGGAAGAATTTCTTTCAAGGGAGGTCACAGCAGCATCCCTGCATATGTCACTGGTAGAAGTCAAAATCAGATCCCCGGTCAATCAAGTGGAAAAAGGTATAATAAATCAAAAATTCAATGTCGTTACTGCAAGAGGTTTGGACACTTCACATATGAATGCAGGAAGAAGCAATATGACCAAGGAAATCAAGCTCAATCGCATTCAAGCAACACCAACACTTTGTTCAGCTCATTGTTCTTAGCATGTGCATCTCCACTTGAATGCAATGTTGTCCAAGAAAGTCCAAATGACATATGGTATTTAGACTCAGGTTGTAGCAATCATATGACTGGCAATTTAAATTTATTTTCTAGTCTAGATAAATTAGTTCAAGCTGATCTCACACTTGGAAATAATATTCATGTCACTGTTTTGGGTAAGGGTACTATTGATATTCTAACCAAACAGGGGGAGCAGAAATTTATGCCTGATGTTTATTATGTTCAAGGTCTGAAGCATAATTTGATGAGCATTGGACAACTGATAGAAAACGGTTACAGAGTTCATATGACAGGAAAGCATTGTCTGATCAAGGACATATATCGAAGCAATCGCTTAATAATCGAAGTGCAGATGACAAGCAATCGCTTATTTCCTTTGAGGATAAGACCAAACACAAAAGGAAAAACAACTCAAGTTGTTCATGGAATTCAAAATGAAAATTCTGGAGCTGCATTCAAAGCAGAAAGTAAAGAAGAAGACATTCACTGCAACAAGGAAGGAAAATACAACAAAGAAATGGAAGCAACATTTCAATTAGGAATACGAGATGAATCCTGGTTGTGGCACTTGTTACAGCGTATTTTTCCACCTTGTGAGCATCAGCATTTATTAGCCTTCAATGTCCATTGTATTGACTCAGATCCATTATTTTCCCTTTAGGAACCATTGTTCCCTACTTTTTTTCCTATACGCTAGCTGTTCCACTATAGCCAAGGTACACGCAGGCTGCATCAATATAGCTCGCGTACATCGGGTTATATGGTAAAAAACAGTAAAAACTCTATTTTTACTCCCAAAAAGCGGTCTTAGGGTGACCTTTGGCCCTCCATGTACCCCGAAATGACTCGATCCAACCTTTCACCTACCTTTGGAAGGTTATATATTGAGCTCTTATGGTGTATAGAAGGGAGAAGAAAGAGAGAGCAACATAACTCTAGTGGATTTTTTCCGTGACTTGAGTCTACACTCATTGATCCTTGTTGTTGTGAACTCCTTATGTTCACCTACCAAACTCCTTTCATAGTTTGAGTTTTCCATTGCATGGGGGATTGAAGTGGTGGAGGCATAAGTGAAGGGACCTAGTTCTCAGTTCAGATGGGTTCTGGCAAGAGGTTTTATTATGTACTTCTTGTTATCAATTAATGGAAATACTCATTTTCTCATCTAATTGATCTTGTAAATGTTGTTTAAATTACATTGGGTTACATTTGCTTATAATATCATGGACCATTGCTATTGATTATGCTAATGTCTTTAATATATTTAGTGCACTTTCTTGTATTTGTTGTTGAGACTAATCTATAGGTTCAAGTGTAGAGATTGAAAGCTCAACGGGGATCTACTTCGAACATCTGGTTGAAGGTTTGTCTTTTCTCTATTATCTTAGCATTTTCATTTATATATGATTGTTTTGAGAATTGAGTAGTGTTCTAGCAGTCATTTGTCTATTGTGGTTTGCACCATACCATATGAAGTTTTTCTCCGTAACAGAAATGGCGACGACACTGTACTCAACCACATTGTTAGATGTAGGACTGAGACAAGAACCTCCCGAAGACACAATCTGATGGTCATGTGAATAAATAACCCAAACAGCAGAAGCAAGTCATTACGTATGACGGCTAGCACCATCCATGAATCCCAAGAGCACTGGAGATTCTGCTGACATCTGTAAACCAAACAGAAGCGAATCAGCAGACCTGGACAATCAAAATAAATCTAAAATATGTACAGAAGTAACTATACAATAGTATACAAAAGTATTAGCTCGAGCTAGAAGCTCAAGCGTAATACCGCTTGAGGTAGATCCCATTTATAGGCTCCTTCAAGGCATTCCCTTCATAGTCTTCCAATTTGTAGGCTCCTTTCTCAAGGACATGCCTCACTATGTAAGGATCATGCCACATGGGGTTAAACTTGCCTGCCCCTAGGGGTTCCTTAGCTTGATCATACAAGAGGACCAAATCACCTTCAGCATACTGCCGGGGACGGACCGAACTATCATACTGGACCTTAACTCGACGTTTGTTGGCATCTATAGCCACGACAACATCTCGACGTTGCTCGTCAAGCTGCTCAAGGTGGATCAAATGTTGATCAACATCTGAGGTGTCAGGAAGGAGCTCTATGGCTAGTTTCAATGAAGGGATTTTGCATTCAATCGGCAAGATAGACTCCACACCATGTACGAGCTGAAATGGTGAGAAACCGATGGTAGTCTTAACTGCAGTTCGATATACCCACAAAGTAGGATATAACATAATGTGTCAGTTGCTCTTGCTTTGCTAGATGGTTCATTGGAGAATGGTTTGTAAGGACTTATTAACTAACTTGACCTTACCATTTGCTTGGGGGTAGTAGGAAGATGAATGATCTTGACGAAACCCAAGCTTGAGTGACAAATCCGTCATCATTTTTTTTTGGAAGTGACTTCCATGGTTAGTGACAATCTCTTTTGGGATACCGAATCGAGCGATAATCTGATTGAATATGAAGTGAGTTACAGTAGCACCGTCATCTTTTACGGTCGGCATGGCCTCATCCCATTTGGAAAATTAGTCCACGACCACTATGATATGGTGATGCCCCCTAGCCGAAACTGGTTTGCAATCCATGAAATCCACCCCCCACTTAGTGAAGGGACTGATGATGACGATCGGATGAAGGGGCGCATGATGCGAGTGTACATTTCGAGAAAACACCTGGAAAGGGTGACCTCTCTTCACGGCGTTCACACAATCTTTGAAGATTGAAGGCCAGAAGTAATCGGCTCACATGATACGTTGGGCTGTCGCAAGCGTAGATAAGTGACCACCACATGCCCCACCATGGAAGTCATTAACTACAAGATCCGCTTCTTCTTGAGTCAAACAACGACGGAGGATGGATTCTTTTCCCCGATGATACAAAGTGTCATCGACGATGACATAATCTTTAGCGTGATGTCTCACACGTCGTCGTTCATCTCGAAAATAGTGCGAAGGAAACTTCAGAGTTTGAAGATATATGATGATATCCCCATACCAAGGGTCCACTGACGAGATAAGAAATAAGTGCTCATCCACAAAGGAATCTTCATGGACAATGTCCTCATCAAGTCGCGGAAAATCTGACATAAGCTCAGCGAAAACCAAGGACTTCACCGATTTCACCGAAGCAAAATCAAGTTCAAATTCCTGAAGAATAACAATCCATTTATTATACTTCCCCCAAATTAGGCGTCATGAGAGCACGAACTAAAATGGATTGACGTGTTCTATGATAGTGGTTTTCCTAAGCAGAATGTAATGTCGTAAACGTTGGACTGCATGAACAATTGCAAGTGCCAATTTCTCAATGTGAGAGTATCTTAGATCAGCGTCTACTAAATTTCGACTAAGGTAGTAAACAACATGCTCTTGGAGCACATCATCCACCTGAACTAAGACCATACCAATCATCTCTTGAGACAAGGCCACATAAAGTAAAAATTCTCTAGTGAAGTCAGGTGGACTTGTGATATCCCTCCTTTATAACATATATATTAGTGTTATAGGTACACCATTAATATATAGTATGTTATTATGTAAAGATATTAACCTAGAGTGTGTGACATCCTTATTTTACACCTTATTATTTTAGTAATTATAGTTGTAAACTATGTATGTGGCCCTGGTGAGGAGCTCAAAGCCAAGGCCTCACCAGTGGACCATGAAGCTATTGTTATGATTTGTAAATGTTATTTTGTACCTAGCGACTAAAGGTTTAGACATGACTAAAACGACGAGGCATGGAATTCACTAAGAGAAAGAGAGAAAAAGAGAGAAAGAGAGAACTCGACTAGCTAAAAAGCCATGGGAAGCTAGAATATTGACGATACTATTCACCTGGGATGAATTCCAACCTGCATACATGGCTACCCGGTGATTTCCAGCCTGCATTCCCGCTTACCCTACCTTGTTTTAGTTTCCTGCATATGGTCTTGGGAAAAAATTTTATTGTTTAAAATTTATGACCTGAATGTGTAAGATCCATTTATCACTGCATTGATAGGGATAGGACGGATCCAAGAGATCGATCCTACAGTTGCTTATTTATAATTTTATTTTATGTGAATGATCTCAATCTGCATAAATATACACATATATTTATATATTTCGCTAAGCGGTCGATGGATTTCAGAACCTATGCAAGTATCGCGTTGCGGATAGCATGATACCTATCCAAATTTTAATGATGGATCTGCCTACCAAATCTATTAAATTATTTCACTTAAGATTTGTGCGTCGAATTTTAATACTGGTTGTTAGCTTCTTTTAATTACCTGTTGAGCTGTCGAGTCAAATGAACGGAAAGACTCTTACTAGATTCGTTTGCAAAGAGCTATTGAAAATTTCAGTAGAAATCAGATCCGAAAGCTTACGAAATAGTTTTTGCCATATCTTTTTATACTCGCTTAACGTATCCAGAACTGCATCCAAATCCTATCATTCGATGGGTGTCTTAAATTCATAATCAGCAAGTTTCAATCTTGAAACCTCTACATCGAATTCTTGTAGTAATGGGTGTCCAATCTTGAAAATCACTTCATCTAACTTCTAGTGACGAGCGTCTCAATTTAATGCTAAATTGTTAGTTCTTTTAATTACCTGTTGAGCTGTCGAGTCAAATGAACGAAAGACTCGTAATAATCAGATCCGAAACCATTGAGAAATGGAGAAAACCGTTGTTGGATTGAGAGATTGGTTACTCTCAAAAGTCACCACTTGTACTCACCACGGGGAGGAATTTTTCCACTTGTCACCTTAATGGAAGGAAGTCTCACCATCTGTAAAAACTCGTTTGAGTAGTGGCGCTTAGGCCAAATGTCTTCGGGTTGGTATTTAGGGGGTTTCGGCATTTGGAGAAGGGGGCGTTACCTTAGTGCCGATATACCAGCAGGGTGAGAAGGGGGAGGTAAGCTCGGCGCCTGAGATGGAGATCGAGAAATCCCTGGTGGAGGTGTAACTCAATTCTGAGTCTTTCGATTTATTGTCGCTGCGTTGCGGATCTCTCAACTCAATCCCCAACTCGCTTTTCTGTAATGAATTGTATATGCTCCTATAGGATCTGCATGTTTCATATTTCTGCCTGGGGTCGTTATATCTCTGCGTTGATTGCTTGTAGAATAAGGTCGTTTCATAATTTCGTTGAGAAGTTACATACCTATATTATGTTTCTGATATGAATTGTACCCTGTCGACTGTCTACTTTATGATGCTTTTATCTTGATGATATTATTATAAATATTCTGGATCGGACTAGACAGCGAGAGTGCTAAACCCCGAGTTCGTTGTGGTTTGAGGTTTAGTTGTTATGAGATCTGTCATCATAGAGCTATTGAGTCCTGTAAAAAGAAATCTGATCGGAAAGCATGCGATTGCTGGATCCCTGAAGATTTGCATGATGTTTGGTAAGTTACATATCGATATTATGTTACAGACTGTTTTGGAAGACTGCATTTAAATCCTGTGTTCGATGTGTGATAGATAGTTCTTTTTTTTTGTATTCAAGCGGGGAATTGATGTTGTTTCTTTTCGTTTGTGTTGGCATTTACAATATGTATTGTGTAGAGGGACGGATGGTCCAGGAAATGGAAAGCCGATCCCAAATTCTGTATTGCATTTGTTTTACTATTTTTACACCTCTGCGATATCCTGTGGGAGGAATCCATAGAAAGGGAGATCGTTGGATCGATTCCCTATAATGTATGTTTTCCTTTTATAGTTCTATTTTTACCTGGGAATAAACGCGTGGAGAGGGAGATCACTGGATCGTTCCCTGTAGTTTTATTATATTTTCCTGTAGGATACATTTATATTCTTTATCTCTGCATGTGATATCCCGGCCAAAGCGTGACATTGTTGGAATCAATGTGCCTTATGAACTTGGTATTTTTAGAGGAAGAAGAATTGTCTAGTTCACTATGCGGAATATTCCTTTTTGTTTTGCATGTTAGATCAGCGGATTCATTCTTTTAGATTGAAGTTTTCCTGCTGTAATGATTTAACTATTAGCGAATGACCATTGAAGTTCGACATGCTGCATGGATTATATAATTGTGTTTTACCTTGTTAAATATTATAGGATGCATGGATAACCCAGGTTCTTGATGTAAAATCTCTGTGCAATGGTGACATTATTGGAGTCAATGTACTATGTTTAGTTCTTTTAGGAATGACCTGTACCTTACACTTATTATGTTCGGTCTGTATTACTTCTGGAAGTAAAGTATTACGCCGCTGAGTTAACCTCTGTTCCAGGCTGAAGTTAATTATCATTTTCAGTTCATATGGATGCCTCGTGCTCAGAATAGTTATTTTTATATATATAGATTTAATTAACTACGGTTCTGTTCGACAGAGTTAAAGATTTGAATTTTGGAATGTATGTGCTTACAACTCCTGTTTATAGCGTGGAACTTATCCCAATTAAGATCTAGATTCTTTAGGAAGTTTCAAGTAATTAACCCTTGTAAGAGATATCCTTATGTTTTCACTTGACGAATAGGATATTCCTACATATTTCCGAAGTGATTGAATTTACAGAACAGTTATTAATATGTATGGATTTAACTTACTGATGCTTTGGAGTACTCAATCACTATTTTGTTGGCATATGACTTATGGGCCTTGATGCTCATTTTGGAAACTAAGAGGTTGGACCTCGGACTCAACAGTTTTAGTTTATTAGGAGGAGATATCCTAAAAAAGGGTATGATCATTCTGATGGAAAGTGCCTATAGAGAGGACTTTTAAATGTGAAAGGCAACATCGGTGTTGCCGAATGTAATCCCTCATTGACGATAAATAATATATATCTAGAATGATTGGTGGACGTAGCCCAATAGGGGTGAACCACGTGAAATATGTGTCCCTATATGCGTGATCATGATGTCGTTGTTAGTTAATGTATCTATTTCTAGTCTCCCTTATGCATGTTTGAATATATTTTATGGTTATCAAATCGTCATTTGGCTGATGTGAGAACTAATGCAAAAAGGTTACTTAAAAGTTTCTTTTTCTTATGCAATGTTCAGTGTAATGATCAAATTATTGAAAGGATGGTGGTTTGTAATAAATATAGAATTGGGACGAAGAATTTTTGCAGTTCAGTTTTTTTTTATTCACTAAATCCTAACATCATCATTGGGAGATGTGACATATGGTATCAGAGCACATGTTGCAAACACTCGGGCTAGTTGGGCTCAGTTGAGGAAATAATATAAGCTGGTCAAGGGAACTCCATCGATAAGACGCAAACAAAGGATTTATGTTCCAAAGAATCAGTAAGAGGTAATCGACAAGATCGCAAGTAAGTATGCTCCACTTGTCGAAGCATTCTAAAGGAAAAGCATTGTCGATATGTGAGCATTTATATGTTTTCTTACGAAGTTTGATCTTCTATTAATAAGTACTAGAGGGTGAATATCTCCTCACGCCCTACAATTAGTTCCATTAAATGATAGGAAAGTATTCTTTAAAAATGATTAAAATAGTTGGACTATGTGATCTTGTTAAATATTTTTATATACATTGATCATAATAATAATATTGAGAATCATAGGAGCATTTGCATGCTCAAAAGTTATAAGGGTTGTATAAACATAATTAGGATCATGTATCTAATGAAAGATGTACACTCCTATTTGGTCGATTGATGCCATTGGTAGGGCTTTAGTACATATATGAGTCAAGTCATAGACATTCATCATTGGTACGTGAATGATTCAATTATATTTTATGAGGATTAGGAAAGTCTAGGCTTGGAATTGTGACTATACAAATATAGACAGAATAGCAAACATATTTATTCATAAGGATTGAATGAATGATGGCTAGGTCATATAAAGATATGTTTATATAGGTTGAAGTTGAAACACTTCGAAAGGTTTATATAGTATGTGAATTATGAAGGGGTGTAAGGTACATTTAGGTCATTATGAGAAGGATTGGAAGATTGTCGTGAATTACCTAGTTATTGATTTCATGCACTTATGTTGGGATGATTGTATTAAGTATGTACCGAGATTGTAGGATCAAGGTGATCCTTATCATGTTAGAAAATACATAAAATTGTGCTAAGGGAGTAAGTCCTGAATTTCTCTATGTAGGCTATTTGTTATATAGAAAGAAAATGTTCATTTTTGTTAATGATCTCGGAGTTGGAATAATAGACGTCTTACAGTGGAGGATTGATCGAAAGACTAATAGAAGAACTGACAAAGTGTTATCGAGGGAGTTATATTGATCTTAGCCCTTGATAAGTGGAAGGTATGGAAGATGTTTGTACACTATATTGGATGTTATAGGCAATGACTCCAATATAGAATGTTAGTTATATGTTCTTACTTCTATGTTTTATTTTACGTACGAAACAGATGATATAGTAGATAAGATGGTTAATATTGAATACGCAATAGATCTTCAAAGTTATTGATGATCTCACATCTAAGAGGAATACTATACAAACAATAGATGGTTAGAAGAGTTGTATGAATGATTAGTAAAGGGTCATCCTCAGGGTAAAAGGTTGAAAGGTAGAGGAATTAATTTTATTTTTAGACATTCTACTGTATGAAATTTCTATGACTAGGAAATTGTTGTACTTATCATCCCTTTTGGGGGATGGGATTGTATAGAATAAGGAAGTATAAAACTGTGACACGGGAACACGCTTGTACCGTGCTTGTAATTTTAGAAGGGATGATGGTTATAATAGAAGTATGCATGTGTAGGCTAAATAGTCAATAGGATGATGAAACTGTAGGATTCTATTTTTTTATATATATATATTCTATCTCGGCGATCCTTACTAAGAATGTTTGGATGGTGGGAGTGGTTAACAGAAGGATTATACTTTTATGTGATTAAGATTTATGTTATATGCATGGATAATATGTATCATTTTGATGTATATGTTATTATGATGTTGAGGGATTACTAATGTGTGTTAATACAAGTACAACCTACACCTTGGCATATGAGTCCATACAATAAAGTGATATGCAGTCTTCTTCATAAAGGTATGTGACTATCTTATGAAACTATACAAGTATATATTAAGACGATTTATTGTTACTTACATGATGTTGGCATGTACAAAAAAAAAAAAATCGTATAATCAAGTGGGTATTTGACACAGTTAAAGTTAAGGATTGAGGTGAACTGAATGTAATGTCCATAGGAAGAATACATTTCAAGACATTATGTAATTAATCCAGTGTTGTTCACTTTAGATGATGAGTTTCTTATTTTTATGCATAGGGGCAAGATCTTCTTACAAATATTTTATCTTGTTACTAACAGGTGAATTTGGCTGACGGTCAAAATTTTGTACAGCTTGTGGAAAGATAAGAGCATGAATATTATCCAAGGTAAAATAAGGGGGTGAGGACTTAGAACCCACATCACAACCGTTATTTATTCTTTTAAATGTTGATAATTATTGTTGAACAAAGCACTCGACCCAAATTGGTCAGAGTAATCGTATGGGTACAGGATGTAATGTGACGAAATAAATTGCTTAAATCGAAAGAGATTTTTCTAGACTCAAGCAAGGCGGCTTGGGTAAAATAAATTCCGGGACTCAAGCGAGAAGGCTTGAGGGGAATTGTGTAAAGAGTATTGTAATGGTATTGAAATACTCCCTAAAATCAGGGATTGAACAGCCACTAGGATTCTCGGAGAATCGGCTGGCTGTAAGACCTAGGCAAGCTATAAGGAAATGTATACGTGGGAGGCAGGACGCTGCTTAGTATGCATGAAAGAAATGTTTGCTGCGTGAGCACTAAGGTGTTAGGCAAAACAAGAATGAAATGTTTTGCTGCGTGAGCACTAAGGTGTTAGGCAAAACATGAAAGAAATTTTTGCTGTGTGAGCACTTGGGTGCTAGGCAAGAATTTTCCTGGATCAAGTAAATGGTGTGTTTGTGTAAAATGACACTCTACACCTCCGGAATGCTGGATTTATGTGTGCTTATGATATTAAAGGAAAAATAAAATATTCCGTGAATTGCAAATGTTAGGTTGAAATAAAGGGACTCATCGTGTATACTTTTAAGTCTGATTATTGAATTGATGATAGTTTTTACTGAACAAAGTTTCTTTGAGTCCCGATTTTATTGTATAGAAAACCACGTTATTAGCTATAACGACATGCAGAAAAGCATGAAAGTTCAAATAAGGTCAAAACCCAAATTCATGTTGCAAGAAAATTAAGACTCAAGGGGAAAGGACGAATTTCTAAAAAGCTTGAACACCGAGGACGGTGTTATTTTTAGGGGAGGAGGATGTGATATCCCTCCTTTATAACATATATATTAGTGTTATAGGTACACCATTAATATATAGTATGTTATTATGTAAAGATATTAACCTAGAGTGTGTGACATCCTTATTTTACACCTTATTATTTTAGTAATTATAGTTGTAAACTATGTATGTGGCCCTGGTGAGGAGCTCAAAGCCAAGGCCTCACCAGTGGACCATGAAGCTATTGTTATGATTTGTAAATGTTATTTTGTACCTAGCGACTAAAGGTTTAGACATGACTAAAACGACGAGGCATGGAATTCACTAAGAGAAAGAGAGAAAAAGAGAGAAAGAGAGAACTCGACTAGCTAAAAAGCCATGGGAAGCTAGAATATTGACGATACTATTCACCTGGGATGAATTCCAACCTGCATACATGGCTACCCGGTGATTTCCAGCCTGCATTCCCGCTTACCCTACCTTGTTTTAGTTTCCTGCATGTGGTCTTGGGGAAAAATTTTATTGTTTAAAATTTATCACCTGAATGTGTAAGATCCATTTATCACTGCATTGATAGGGGATAGGACGGATCCAAGAGATCGATCCTACAGTTGCTTATTTATAATTTTATTTTATGTGAATGATCTCAATCTGCATAAATATACACATATATTTATATATTTCGCTAAGCGGTCGATGGATTTCAGAACCTATGCAAGTATCGCGTTGCGGATAGCATGATACCTATCCAAATTTTAATGATGGATCTGCCTACCAAATCTATTAAATTATTTCACTTAAGATTTGTGCGTCGAATTTTAATACTGGTTGTTAGCTTCTTTTAATTACCTGTTGAGCTGTCGAGTCAAATGAACGGAAAGACTCTTACTAGATTCGTTTGCAAAGAGCTATTGAAAATTTCAGTAGAAATCAGATCCGAAAGCTTACGAAATAGTTTTTGCCATATCTTTTTATACTCGCTTAACGTATCCAGAACTGCATCCAAATCCTATCATTCGATGGGTGTCTTAAATTCATAATCAGCAAGTTTCAATCTTGAAACCTCTACATCGAATTCTTGTAGTAATGGGTGTCCAATCTTGAAAATCACTTCATCTAACTTCTAGTGACGAGCGTCTCAATTTAATGCTAAATTGTTAGTTCTTTTAATTACCTGTTGAGCTGTCGAGTCAAATGAACGAAAGACTCGTAATAATCAGATCCGAAACCATTGAGAAATGGAGAAAACCGTTGTTGGATTGAGAGATTGGTTACTCTCAAAAGTCACCACTTGTACTCACCACGGGGAGGAATTTTGCCACTTGTCACCTTAATGGAAGGAAGTCTCACCATCTGTAAAAACTCGTTTGAGTAGTGGCGCTTAGGCCAAATGTCTTCGGGTTGGTATTTAGGGGGTTTCAGCATTTGGAGAAGGGGGCGTTACCTTAGTGCCGATATACCAGCAGGGTGAGAAGGGGGAGGTAAGCTCGGCGCCTGAGATGGAGATCGAGAAATCCCTGGTGGAGGTGTAACTCAATTCTGAGTCTTTCGATATATTGTCGCTGCGTTGCGGATCTCTCAGCTCGATCCCCAACTCGCTTTTCTGTAATGAATTGTATATGCTCCTATAGGATCTGCATGTTTCATATTTCTGCCTGGGGTCGTTATATCTCTGCGTTGATTGCTTGTAGAATAAGGTCGTTTCATAATTTCGTTGAGAAGTTACATACCTATATTATGTTTCTGATATGAATTGTACCCTGTCGACTGTCTACTTTATGATGCTTTTATCTTGATGATATTATTATAAATATTCTGGATCGGACTAGACAGCGAGAGTGCTAAACCCCGAGTTCGTTGTGGTTTGAGGTTTAGTTGTTATGAGATCTGTCATCATAGAGCTATTGAGTCCTGTAAAAAGAAATCTGATCGGAAAGCATGCGATTGCTGGATCCCTGAAGATTTGCATGATGTTTGGTAAGTTACATATCTATATTATGTTACAGACTGTTTTGGAAGACTGCATTTAAATCCTGCGTTCGATGTGTGATAGATAGTTCTTTTTTTTTGTATTCAAGCGGGGAATTGATGTTGTTTCTTTTCGTTTGTGTTGGCATTTACAATATGTATTGTGTAGAGGGACGGATGGTCCAGGAAATGGAAAGCCGATCCCAAATTCTGTATTGCATTTGTTTTACTATTTTTACACCTCTGCGATATCCTGTGGGAGGAATCCATAGAAAGGGAGATCGTTGGATCGATTCCCTATAATGTATGTTTTCCTTTTATAGTTCTATTTTTACCTGGGAATAAACGCGTGGAGAGGGAGATCACTGGATCGTTCCCTGTAGTTTTATTATATTTTCCTGTAGGATACATTTATATTCTTTATCTCTGCATGTGATATCCCGGCCAAAGCGTGACATTGTTGGAATCAATGTGCCTTATGAACTTGGTATTTTTAGAGGAAGAAGAATTGTCTAGTTCACTATGCGGAATATTCCTTTTTGTTTTGCATGTTAGATCAGCGGATTCATTCTTTTAGATTGAAGTTTTCCTGCTGTAATGATTTAACTATTAGCGAATGACCATTGAAGTTCGACATGCTGCATGGATTATATAATTGTGTTTTACCTTGTTAAATATTATAGGATGCATGGATAACCCAGGTTCTTGATGTAAAATCTCTGTGCAATGGTGACATTATTGGAGTCAATGTACTATGTTTAGTTCTTTTAGGAATGACCTGTACCTTACACTTATTATGTTTGGTCTGTATTACTTCTGGAAGTAAAGTATTACGCCGCTGAGTTAACCTCTGTTCCAGGCTGAAGTTAATTATCATTTTCAGTTCATATGGATGCCTCGTGCTCAGAATAGTTATTTTTATATATATAGATTTAATTAACTACGGTTCTGTTCGACAGAGTTAAAGATTTGAATTTTGGAATGTATGTGCTTACAACTCCTGTTTATAGCGTGGAACTTATCCCAATTAAGATCTAGATTCTTTAGGAAGTTTCAAGTAATTAACCCTTGTAAGAGATATCCTTATGTTTTCACTTGACGAATAGGATATTCCTACATATTTCCGAAGTGATTGAATTTACAGAACAGTTATTAATATGTATGGATTTAACTTATTGATGCTTTGGAGTACTCAATCACTATTTTGTTGGCATATGACTTATGGGCCTTGATGCTCATTTTGGAAACTAAGAGGTTGGACCTCGGACTCAACAGTTTTAGTTTATTAGGAGGAGATATCCTAAAAAAGGGTATGATCATTCTGATGGAAAGTGCCTATAGAGAGGACTTTTAAATGTGAAAGGCAACATCGGTGTTGCCGAATGTAATCCCTCATTGACGATAAATAATATATATCTAGAATGATTGGTGGACGTAGCCCAATAGGGGTGAACCACGTGAAATATGTGTCCCTATATGCGTGATCATGATGTCGTTGTTAGTTAATGTATCTATTTCTAGTCTCCCTTATGCATGTTTGAATATATTTTATGGTTATCAAATCGTCATTTGGCTGATGTGAGAACTAATGCAAAAAGGTTACTTAAAAGTTTCTTTTTCTTATGCAATGTTCAGTGTAATGATCAAATTATTGAAAGGATGGTGGTTTGTAATAAATATAGAATTGGGACGAAGAATTTTTGTAGTTCAGTTTTTTTTATTCACTAAATCCTAACATCATCATTGGGAGATGTGACAGGACTAAGCAGAGGGGACGATACCAAAGGTTTCTTCAAAGCATCGAAAGACTGCTGGGCTCGCTCATCCCGGATAAACGGAGTGTCCTTCTTCAAAATTTCCGCGAAACCTTTGGTAAGATTGGCATAATTCACGATAAAGTGTCGTAAGAAAGTGGCTCTCCCTTGGAGGCTCTAAAGTTGAATAAAGTTACGCGGGGGAGGCAACCAAAGTATTGTCTCAACCTTAAGAGATCAACTCTTATACCCTCTTTGGAAACTACGAAACCTAAAAGGCGAACCATGTTCACAACAAAGATGCACTTGTTGGGGTTCAATTGAATCTTGTAACACCAACATCTTTAAAAAATGAGGCAGAGGTGCTTGGGGTGGTCCACTCTCTTGCGAGAATGGCCAGCAAGATCGTCCAAGTAAGCCTCCACTATATGCTTAAGGTCGTGAAAAGGGTATGTCATGGCACGCTAGAAAGTAGCTTCGGCATTTTTAAGGCCGAAGGGAATCTTCCGGTACACAAATGTACCCCAAGGACATATAAAAGCAATTTTATGTTGATCCTCAGGCTTAATCTGGATCTGATTATATCCTGAGAAACCGTCCATAAACGAAAAAACTTTGCTTCCCACACACGCATCCAAGATTTGATATATGAATGGAGTGGGAAAGTTATCTTTCGGACAAGCATGGTTCATATCTCTAAAGTCTGTACATAAACGGATGGGTCCCTGCTTCTTATCCATAGGAACAGAATTTAACACCCATTTGGTAAGGGGAACTGGGTATATGAAACCAGCCTTGAGTAGTTTCTCCACCTCTGCCTTGATCGTGGCTGCCTTCCTAAGATTCACAACACGAAGACGTTTCCGAAGCGGCTTAACATTAGGATATGTCTTAATTTCATGTTCGACAATACTAGGGTCTATTCCTGGCATCTCCTCATATGACCAGGCGAAAACATCTCGAAATTCCTTGAACAATTCGGTGTAGCAGGGTAAAAACCCATTGTTACAGAATAACCATCCATGTTTCTTTTGCAAAGTTTATGGACATTACACTCACCATTGTCCACATATTTCTAAGGCTCACAGACTGTGGGATGAGGCCAACAAACGAAGTTTCCAATGCCTCTCAAAGTCCAATGTTGCTCTACCCACTCATCTTACCACATCTCAATCGATGGTTCTGCAAAATCCCTTCTCATCAACCTGAGATGCCTTAACCTTCTCAACTGTCGACGCCACAATACAACCTGCGATGCCTTAACCTTCTCAAATTCCTACATTGGTTCACCCCAATGATCATTCCTTCAAGAAAGTTTATATAACCTCCCTTGATGTCCACCTACAAATACAACATAATCAAAACAATACGTGAGTGAACCTCCCATTGTAAGTCAATGAAACTAAAAAGGAACAAAATGTTCAACAATTTACAAAAAAATGTGGAGTTGCAAGTTCCCCAACCCTTCCTTATTCAGTAAACAAAAATCAAAACAAGCCACCATTAACTTTGCAAGTGGCAGAGTTGCGTTACAATTGTTGTTAAATGTGGTCTACCACCATTAACTTACTACACTACCTTGAAAACTAAACGAACCAAAGGCTTGCTATAGAGAAAGAATGGCAAGGAAACAAACAATGGACATCCAAATTCCAAACTCCCACCAAATGATGTACATTCAAATCAATAAGAAAATTAATGGCATTCAATGCCCTAAGTCCATGCGGATACCATAGTGATTAACACATCCTAAGGAATTATATCCATGCATATACAATCGATATTAACATATAGTTCAGGTATTAATAGATAGGGTTTGGACATGGACACAAAATGTAGGCTCTGAATGTTCTCTTAGCCTGCTTTGGTGTAATCAGAAGGGATTTTCAACAAGCTGTGGTGCAGCGATAGCCCGACCAAGGCCCTCTGACAAAAGAACAAGAAATTACATCGAATAAGGTTTAATTCACAGAAAAGTACGTCGAGAAGGTTAAATTTTGGTTTAAATTTTAAATTTATAGTTAGAAAATGTACGTTCAATCAAACCCATCAACAGAAAAGTACACAAGGAGCGGGGCTCATTCAAACTCCATGTGCGTGAACCTAGGGTTTTAGCTACCTTGACAACATACTAGTGCGAGCTATGGAGAGACTTTTTTTCATGCATGTGTGAATCCTAAGAGGCACACACCTAATGTAGTCCAAGAATTAACCTTTAACAACTATCCCTTGATGGCATTGCATGATATATTACCCCAGCATGCAACATCGATCTTCAACTCTCCAAAACAGTGGCACCATCATCAAACCACCCAACTAATATGTCAAACATGACATAAAAATCAATTTAAAACCTATTTAATATACATTTGGCTACCTCATATGACTCAAATATTTATATAAATTTCTCAACTCAAAAACTCTTAACTTTGACACCATTTTCATTAATTTTTAAATTAAATATAAACTATTTATGTTGAATTTCAATCACGAAAGTTATCCAATCATCCAAATCTAGCTATCCAAAATCCTAAAAAATAGAAC
The DNA here is from genome assembly GCA_027924585.1 of Larix kaempferi. Taxonomy (NCBI): domain Eukaryota; kingdom Viridiplantae; phylum Streptophyta; class Pinopsida; order Pinales; family Pinaceae; genus Larix; species Larix kaempferi. The sequence continues at coordinate 6,154,888 of BSBM01002098.1, read as the reverse complement.
TAAAAGTAACTAATTATATATATAATAGCTAATAGAGAAATATGGGGCAATCACTAAGAATAAAATCATAGATATATGTGTGAAATTTTGTAAGTGGTATTTTTTTCATAGTACTATCTAAATTATAAATAATACTTAGTAAATTTTAATAAATATAGATTAATAAGACTAAGAATTAAGTATTGAGTTGATGATTTTATAATGGGTTTTCCCTATGTTCTTTTGAAAAAATTATTTGTACCCATTGTCCCCATGTTTTAGGGGCTTAGGGACCTTGAGGAAATGTTCCTTATTTGTTGGGGACTTCATCGAGGATTTGGGGATTTGCTAGTTGTACCCAAAACATCCCCAATAGATTGTTGGGAACTTCATCGAGGACTTGGAGACTTGCTAGCTGTACTCAAAATGCCCCCAAGAGATTTCAGGCACTTTGAGGCATATTTTGAAGACACTACAAATAGATTTCAAAGATGTCCCATGCAGATTTTGGAAATGTTTCGGGCATGTATCTCCAGTTTTGATAATGGACATATGATTATTATCCCATCCATATTGTTTATATTACTGTGAATCTAAATCTGAATCTATACAAGTTGTAGCTCAAAATATGGGTTGTGTATGAAGGATTTTTATTTGGGTTTATGTTGATTTAACTAATGTCTTTTCAACAATGACATTACAAGCAACAAAGCCTCCATGTCACAAACCAAGAAATGCAACAAATCAAAGGTATGATCCTTCTAGGTATTTCTATTGCTCTTCTCATTTTTAAGGTCATCTTAGCTTTTACATATTGTACATAGGTGTGCTCTTTCCCCATCCCAACCTCAAGCATTGTGAAAACAATTGGGTAGTAAATATTTAGATTTAGTACTAAATATTTGAATAAATTCCTATTCAATATCCTTCTTAATATAAATTATGAATCAAATCTATTTACAAAATGCAATCATATATATATCCTAAAGTGTTTTGTAATAGTTATCAACATGTAAAAATTTACACAACTATTGAAAATGGAAAGTTTTTTAATATAATAATCATAAACAAGAAATATAAAAATAAAAATTCTTATAGAGACGAGCATTCTTCTCATACACTTCATACACTTTTTATGGAACTTATCTTTGAGGTTAGTGCAACATAGGCTTTTAGTAAGACAAAGCAACAATTTGAAAACAATGCTTTTAAAACCTTAATCTATATCATCGTGTACGTTGATTTCTAAGAGTAAACATTATAAATAGACTAACTTCACTCTACAAAATTACGTCAATTTCTCTCCCAATCATATAAAGTAGCCGTTACTGTCAAATGCCGCAATGAGGTGGTTGAATAGGTACTACCTGCGTGTAACAAGTGAAAAAAGCCAGGACAGCATCATTCAAAAAATGTCGGTGGATACATCTTTAATAGTTTACAGAAGTTCATTGCAAACGATCAGTGACAATTCTGTTAGTGAAATACAATAACATTTAATTTGTTTCCATTTAAATATGAACAGTCACAAGTGGACGGGATGGTGAAGGAGACTACAAATACCAAAACGTACACTTGAGGTGCAAAAAAGGTCAAGGGAGAAACCTTGTAGCCCTCATCTGACTATTTGCATCTGTCACGACAACTTTTCAACAAGTCGAAAATACTATTATCTCATTAAGAGCTGGCTCTACCGTAATACAGCCTTGTAATAATGTTCATATTAATATTATATATTGAAGTGACAATCAATAGTCTCTAGCCAATGTGAAAACGATCAAAATCGCCTTGTCTATAGCTAATAACGTTCTGAAATACGGGAGAGACCTGAATCACTGATGTTCTTACTTAGATCATTGCAGAAAATAATGTGTAGGAGCCTCACCTCAAATTGCGTTGAATGATTTGCTCCAACCCTATGTTGGAGATGTTGCAGAGGAACAACAAATCCTCGTAAACACTGTAATACAGTTAAGAAATAATGAAGATAACATAGTCCATTCTTTGACAATCTTCCACCAGCAAACCCCAGCGAATGAATAGTAATTTAGTTTACTCTATAGCTCTATCAACACAGTTTAGAACACAATAAAAGTAACACAGTCCATTCTTTGATATTAATATTCCACCTCTAAACTTCAGATAATCAATAGTAATTTAGTCTATTCTATAGATATGTACTCAACACAGTTCAATAAACCAGGAAGGTAACGCTAAACCCTGAATCCGTTAATGTTGCTATTTAAAAGTGGCTGCAACTGTAAACTTGTAGTTTACTTCCATGTGAAAACGTACTGTCTATTGGTTTTTATATTTTGATCACTAAATCCGACAAATGACTGATATCACTCTTAGTCCTCAAGGAGAGATGGCAAAATACATAATTCAAATAAAAAAGCTGAATAGTCTTGTAAAACGGCCATGCCAACTCACTGATGTAATGTAAATTACATCTACAATATGCCACTTTACAAAAAAGACCACGTACGCTTTCGAGGATGCCACTTAAAGAAAAAGAGCACGCCTTCGATGAACATGTGCTGTGTTTCAGCAGAGAAAAGATATGGGATCGAAACTTACTAGAGGGAAATGTCTGCATTTTTTTTAGTGTTTCAGCAAGTTCTTACTTCATTAATAGGAAGATCTTGCAAAATACAAGGAGGAAAGATCTTGCAAAATACAAAGAGGAAAGGACAGTATATAATTGACTAATTTATATTGAACTCTACGACTGGCGGACTTTGTATTGAACTCTATGACTGGCGGAGTCGAACTGTAGAATTCAAAATTGTTGAGAGAAAACGAGTAATTTAGTTTAGCTTCTCAAAATAGCCGGGCTAAAATGAGTGTTTCTTTTCAAATTGAAATGGGAAAGACCTTCCAAATTTGATCCCCGGTGGCAATTGTTGAAATATTCCCTTAGCCTTCCACGCTTCGTTAAAAACATCCCATAGCTTCTCTTCCATGAACGCCTCTGCCGACAATCTGCACTGATCCACTATAATCTCTTCCACTTTAAACAGACAGCTCCCAATTACATATGCCAACGAACTCTCTATTACATCCAACATTTCTTTTATGTTGCCCGAACGATTTTTAATGCTTTCACACAGCCTGTACAAGTTGTTCCCTGCAATCACTGCCTTCCAATTTTTGGAGTCATACCCTGCACTACTTATGCACCCGCCATTTGCCATTTGCTTCCCTATATCTATGAGTTCCTGGAGAGCTTCTTTGGCAGCTTCAACAGTTTTAGCTTCGAATTTGCTTATGGGAAGAGGCAGGCCCAACCACTTGTGCGATTTTTTCAGATTGTGGAATAGTCTGTCGGCTTGCTTGCTTACCATAGTTACTTCCGGGTCCGAATTTTCCACTAGGTCCATGATTCCCCATGCTTCGCAACAAGCTGCTATACAGTGTTCAACGGTGTCGATAGCAGGACAAGCAATTGACTTGCCATATTCTTGATAGAATGCAGAGAGTTGGATAATAATAGTGACCAGTGAAACTACAGTCATCTTTGCAGAGCTCTTCCCCATGTTGAAATCTTTTTCGACTTGTAATTTCCTTTGACATATTGCAAACGGGACCGACCCTTGCCTGGTCGTTTTTTCCAACAATGAAATCAGTGCCTTGCAATTTTTCCCATGGGATTCTGCTTCAGTCAACCGCAACTTCAACAACTCGATGGATTTTAAATTGGCTATCCACAGTCCAGCGGGATTCTCCCCCAGCATGTACATAAGAGAGTCTAAGTATTTGACGAAGTCGCCATCGTTTCCCAGCTCTATTAGTCCACTACTATTGTGCAGATTATAAAGCACCGGAAAATCATGAGAAAACCTACCCATTAAAATCCTTCGCATGAAATGATTAGAAAGGACGATCTCTGAAATCAACCAACAAGTTTTGCTCATGAAAACTAGAAGAATCTGCACATAAAGCAAGACGAGCAGGAGCTTGTGCAGCCGGACTTTCTGGATGAACATTAGCAGAAACTTATTCAAAAGACTTGAACTCTTGATTGATTCTACATCCCATTCTATGAATTCTTCATGCAACTCAAGCAGAGCTCTTTTCCAAAAATCCTCCACAAAAAAATATTGCTTGAGACTTAAAGCATTCTTACCCATACGTCTTGGGAAGAAGACAACGGCCGTGAGCCATCTCCAACTGACCATCGCCCATCCCACTAAGACGAAAATCCATTGCACGGCGACAGCAATGCTTCGCAACCAATCGTCTCTATACCGCGAGAGTACGAATGCTTCGTCGACAATCCATAGCCATATTGAAAACCCTAGGCAAAACACAACGCAAATTGTGACGAGCAAAGCAATGGAAGAGCTCAGAACCGATCGGGCGATGATGTAGTCAGGTTGGCAGGTCCGTGCCGTGATCCATGACCGCACTGCTTGCTCTTCAAATGCTTTCCAGGAAACCACTGATCGGGGGGTTCGGTACTCTGATCGGGATAAGAGCACGGGAATTCTCTGAGCCAAGACCTCGTGAATGCTTTTGCTGGCCAAAGCGGCACAGCCGAGAAAGAGGACGAGAAGCCCGATCGAAGCGAAAATGATTATATTAGTAACCGAATACAAAACAATGCTACCATCAATGTCGCCATCAGTCCATACAATGAATATGAAATTCTCGTAACAAAGGTGAATGAGAACACCCGTGGCACTGATAGACAAGGCTATCATGTTGCTCCACAAGTTGTGGTCGCGCGAGCGGGCGACGTCGGGCAACATATTTCCTATGAAGACGCACGTGACAGCCCTTCCGCTGAGTGCCAGGAACAGGTTAGGCCTCATGATCAGTACCATCATTTTATCTAGGGAATCTTGGTTGAGCTTCTGTGAGTCTGAAATGTTCACAGCGGGGTGGGAGAGCAATCCGAGCAACTGAAGACTGAGAGCTCCCAAGACGAGAGAGTTCCCCCGAATCCAATGGGTTTTCTTGCACCTTGAATGCCATGCGTCTAGACCGAGAAGTAGCAACAGAGAGGCCGAGCCAAGCAACAGGCCCAACAGAATCGCCGTGTCAGCAAGTGGAGGGAGGTCAGCCAAAGGGATTGGTGGTGAGGTATAGCCAGTGTTTTCCATGCTATATTCCACACTAATAAGTAACCAGCACTAGTCGAAAGCTAGAAAGCCCAGATCAGTCGAAAGCTCGCAACCGTCGCGTGGCGATGTACACTAGTCGAAAGCTGGAAATTTATAAATATTCATCTTCTCTACCAGATGCGTCTTTTAATTTTCCAAACTTCCTCCGCCTGCGTGGGAGTTGTGGTGATCAGCAGAGTTCATACGCGTCTTTTACTTTTCAAATTTCCTCTCTTTGTGACAGATGTGGTGATGTGATTGAATGCTTCTGTTGAGGTAGTGATTGAGATTCCAATGTTTAATGGAAATGGAAGAAATTTCAATAAAAGGTGTGGTCGTGTGACTCGTTTTAAACACCAAATTGATTAAAGAATTGAGACCAATTGGTGTTGTCCTACTGGTGGTGTTCACGGTACGAACGCGTCTACTACTTTTCCAACCTTTGTACCGATGTGGTGATGATATAAATTAAAATATAAATAAATAAATGTAAATGTGAGTTCCTTAAATTAAAATATAAATAAACAAGAGAAATAGCTGCAAAGCAGCTAGTCCCTGCTTTAAAATTATGTTTATGATTGAGATCCAGTTTAAGCGGAATATCAAATGAGTAAAAAAGCAAGTACATGTCATCATCGTAAAAATGCAAAACCTTAAAAAGAGACAAGATATCTCAAACTTTTTGCTAAATTTATTTTAAATAATATAAATTTATTTTAAATATTTTAAATTGTAATAAGATCAATTTGTATAATAACATCAATAATCAATAACAACAGTAAACAAATAATACTATTGTGATGTAACCCACAATTTTAGCAATACAGGGGGCGGTGTCATGAGTAATCTTTAGTCCTACAAATGTATTAACTACAAACATGATGATAATAGCACAATAACTCTAACAGCGAATCTAGAGAAAATTATAATTACACACTATGTTAACATGCTTTTAGAGGTCAAACTATATTTCTGGTCACGAAATATCATTTGACCCCAGGTTCTTTTCCCTTCCTGTTCATAACTTTATAAGGCTCGTCGCTTTATGATATCCTTACCAGTATGCGACTTGATATGAACAAAAAAAGATACAGTCTGTGTATAAATAAGAGTGGAATTACATAAAGTTTAAATGAAATAACTCTATTATGTTATTCACCATGTTACACGACAAAATTCCATTCAAGTATGCGGATGTAAATGGTTAGCTTCTGAGATGAAGATTATTAAATTCTTTATGCTATCTCGGTCTACCAGTTAACAAAAGGAGTAAGGTCAACACTTGACAATTAATTCGAAGCTCAATCAAAAGTTTGGTAAGATTATATAAGTTAGAGGTTCGATAATCATTTCCGAACGATTCGACGGAGCTATGGTGATCAACTTCCTCGATACATAGATCGGAAGTATCAATGAAATCTATGTGGGTATAACAACTGAAGCGGCTTATAAATGTAAGAAACATGTCAAGGATTCATGGGCGATGATAGTGATTTCGACCAGGGTTCTCTTAAGATGTTTGACACAAACAATAGTTTAAAATCAATAATAGTGCATAATTATGGCACCACAAGAAATCAGTAAACTCAGCGTTACCCACCTATATTTTCATTTTCATTTGCAAGGTCTCCTATCACAAAATTAAAGTATACGTTCTTGCACATTTTTTCCAAATGGGACCCACTTTCACTACCAAGGCTTTCGGTGATTGATCGTCCATTATGTCGCACTTTTCTGTTAACTCATATTCAAAATCTAATAAAGTAGTCTCTTCTTCGTTGTTGAGGTTTTCTACAAACCTGCCCATAATAAACTTTCATTAAGAAATTTAATTTTAGCCGTGTACTAGGTCATTAAAAAAAATTATTTTTGCGGAGCCCTACTTTCAACATAACTTAAATAATTTAAATGGAGACGGGTTCTTAATACAACTCCAAGAAGCCGCATCGAGACAGAACGGAGCCTCAATTTGAGCACAGCACATCATGGAGTCGACAACTATCGATGTTGTTGCTTCACGCTTCATCGCTGTCCACAACCCAGGCCTTTCTTCAAACTGCTTAACATATATAGCCAATCTGTTCATTTTGTAAAGAATATCATAATATAAATTTATTTTAAAAATTTTAAATTTTTAAATTTTAAAAGGATTGGACTAAATATCCCTCTTCTGCTGTCCGCATTTAACAACATATAAAATAAAAAGAAAATATTTTCAGGCAGGGTATACGTGGATGATGGATGTATTTGTCAGAGCGAGGCCAGCATTTGGGGCTGCCTCTCATTGCCACCAATGATCTCATCTCTGGGCAATGACACGATAGTAATACCATGCAAGATCCTCTAGCAAAATATCCAATAGATTTGCTAAAACAAATTGAGGATACAGTCATAATGCAACAACAGTAGAGTGGGAAAACTCCGATCAGTAGACATTATTATAGCTATGGAGGTGCCACCACGACTAAAGTTGGTGGTGAGACGGGGTTCAAACAGCGGAATTCTTCCAGACTTTGACAATGGGCTACATTGTACAGGCAGCTAGACATACATTAGACCAAATCTTGTGGACACCAAGTGCTTGTGGTTTCTCTGCTTATTTTTACATGCCTCTGCTTGCCGACAAAGGGTACATTCCCATCAAAGGTACTTTGCAGTTTTACTCGATTTTCAATAGCAAACCCTGATAGCTCTTGAGTGGAATTTCAAAGAAGAAAATAGTTAGACATAGATATTGATTAGTAAATTCCATCACTATCACAAGGAAGGAAGATTCCAAGCCCATTGATTCCTTCATTAGTGCTGCAAGCAATCAGGAATAAAAGTGTTGTTGCCTGTCTTTTAATAGTATAAGATTCATATTTTATCCTGCCCTAATCCTTGGTGATTAAATGTTTGAACAGATGAAACAGAGATCCGTGATCAATCCAATGGTCAACTGATCCCTTGTATTCCGGCGATGACAGAACTGCGATTGAAAGATCTGCCCAGCGTCCTCACAATAACAGACTCTGCATCCGATTTCATGTTTCAATACCTAAAAAATGAGGCACAGAACACGCTCCAAGCGCTTAACACCTTCGAAGATTTAGAGGGGCCAGTGCTGAGGGACCTCAATAATAAATTCTCAGGAAAAGTACTCTCCATCGATCCTCTTTTACTCTCGGCAGGTGATACAAGAGTGAACACCAACATATGGAAAGAGAAAACTCAGTGCCTTGATTGGCTGGACAAACAGACAGTATCGTCTGTTATCTATGTTTGCTTTGGGAGTATTACAGTTCTATCAGACGGGGAGTTGATAGAGTTTGCAAGGGGTTTGGAGGCGAGCAATCAACCCTTCCTATGAGCTATCCAACCTCTCTACTCTTACGCATTTCTTTATTGCTTGCTTGGATTCATCTACGGTCATATAACGGACAATTGTAAATGGTTATCTAGGAGAAACCTGAAGTGTTTAGTTTGTCGTTTTTTAATGCGTGTTATCCATTTCTCTGCTTACATTTCGCCTGCACAATTGCAGACATTGCTGCCAATCTCACAGGTAAGAAACCCCATCACCATTTATTGCAATTTCAATCATATCAAGCTCGTGGGTCAGTATATTTCTTGTAAGAAATTTGGGGTTTCATTAATAACGAACAAATGGGTTTTTTCTTGCACAGATGGTATGTTTAAAGGAATCTACAATGGAAAGCAATACCACGTTACGGACATTGCTGAGGTGTTGAAGAGGGCATGGGAAGTTGGCGTTGAGAGAATCATTGTCAGTACAAGTTCAATAATTAAGTATTTTCTCACTCATGTTTATTTGTAAGTTTACTGAGCAGGGTTTGCATTTAACAGGTGACTGGTGGATCCCTGAACGAGTCAAAGGAGGCTTTGGCCATCGTGGAAACGGATGGTATGCCATCTTAGCCTTTTCATTGACAATTTTCCTTTCTACCAAGTTTCTCTTTCGTGTTTTAATGCATGTTGAAGACCATATTGTGAGATACAGGTGTTCTATGAGGCATCACCCTGCCAAAATTTTGGCAATCTGGAAGTAGACTTTTGTGCAATGCCATGGGTTCATGTTAACATCCTCCCTCTCTGCAGTATTAATTAACAGTGTCAGCAGTTTTTCTGTCATGCCTTGTGGGCCCTCTCTGGCTTGTAGTTGTGATGGACCTTCTCTGTCTTGTGGTTGTTACTATGTGATGTCTTTTATTGCAAGCTATTTTACTATAATGGCATTTTATTTTACATTAATACTCTACCTCTCCTTCCACATTTCCTTAACGAGGTTTGAACTTTAGCAAGCTGAACAAAGCAGCCAGTATTTAACTTGGTAGTAGGTACTAATAAATCATTTTTACAGGTCGGTTGTTCTGTACAGTCGGTGTACATCCTACAAGATGCAAGGTAAGTGGATCCCAGTTTGTCATTCTTTGGCTCTTCGACGTCTTTCAGGGCCATTCTACTGTGCTGCCTCAGGATTTCATCGAGAGAAGCAAGGACCGAGGACCGAGGCTTCTTTGTTAGTTGGGCACCACAAACTAAAGTCCTGTCTCACCCCTCGGTGAGTGGATTTCTGACACACAGTAGATGGAACTCCACGATTGAGAGCATATGCCTAGCTCATCTCTAAAGTGTCTATTAAACACACTTGAAGACTTGGAAGCTCATCTCTCGCACCTGTTTCACAGCAATCCATCATACACGAGTTGAAATAAATCTTATAAGGATGGATAGTGCAAGAGTTATCTTACACGAGTTCAAGGAAATCTCAGGACGGACAGTGCACGAGTTCAAGGAAATCTCCGGACAGACAGTGCAGGAGTTCTTTCGCAGGATTTTCATTCTTTGGCAGGGACCCGTGTTGTCTGCACCTAAAGTAAGGTTGATTAAAGATCTTGACATTTGTTATCTGCTGTCGTTCAACTACAAATAAAGAAATGAAATCATCAATTCTAAAGATTTAGAGATCATATTAAGAATAAGTTTATAGAAACATAAAGTCTGTGATACGCACTGCCGGTCTAGTGAGCAACGTTGGCGAAGAAAGCAGCAATTTCTCTCTTCTGGTCATCGGAGGTCCCAGTTGTGCCAAGCTAGAGAATGCATTAGTGGCATTAATGAAGTTACTGTATGTATAGAAGGTCTTTCCTGCGCAATCATCAGCAGCAATCGATAAAATTCCATTAAAAGAAATCTTGGGTAGCAATATCCCTAACAGCTGCGCGACAGATGGAAAGAGCAGAAATGGCAAGGGTAAGCCAGAGAGTGATAACGCTCACACGGAGATGAGTAGCCATAGTGGCGAGTATAGTCTATGGCAGGCAGAAACTTTATTAAACACGAGACATATAACGTCATCAAGCTGAGCAATGGAACATTTAGAACGAGCCCTGCACATAGCTCGAGCTATGTGCTTATCAATATCCAGTATCCACTAAAGATTTTATTTTAATCCGTCAGCAATAATAAATATTGGAATTTTGTAATAAATATGCAATTATTGCATATCGCCCATTGTATCTTACAGTAATAATAAGTATATACGTGGCACATGTATGTTTTATTTATTTATTTTTAAATATTTTTATATTTCAATAATTGATTTGTACACCAGAGAAAAAATGTCAAATCTTTGTTTTCAGCCAATCAGAAAACAAATTAATTTAATTTTAAAAATATATAATTTCTTTTTTATATTTAAAAAATTTAGTTTAATAAAAAAAATTCAAAAACCTTGGTTAGCACAGAAAAGAATTTAAAATTATTTGAAGTCAAACTAGTTATAGCGACCAATCGATGGCTATAATCCCTGCGAAGCAGGGACTAATAAATGTGAGTTCGTTAAATTGTTTGTAATGTTTTGACGTTAATATTTAATATCATTAATATATTAACTATTTTTAAAATACTAAATTATTTTAAAAATATCAAATTCAATAATATTATCAATACAATTTCTCATAATAAAAATTTATATTTTAATTTTAAATTTAAATTATAAATAAGAATCAATTAAATCATAATTATAAATATTAATAAAGCAATTTATCATCTTCTATAAAATAATAATAATACATAATTCAACTATTTTTAAAAGAAAAAGAGATTGAAAAATTAATTTAAAAAACATTAAAATATAATCATGTTTATTAATATTTTTATATTTTTAAAAATCAATTTAAAAAACTATATTAAACAAAAAATGAAAAGTAGAAAATGAGGGATTTTTTCACAATAGAAAATTTAAAATTTGCATATTTTGTTTTTGAAAATTAGCTTAAAGATAGCATAAAAGAAGATTAAGAATATTAATGACACTATTTCAATATAAACATTTAAATTTAAGTTGTACAAATTTTTGGAATAGGCAAGGAATTATATATATGGAGCCTTGCACGAAGTTGAGGGATCCTTTAGGTGCAATCATGCATTCCCAAAACACACGAGAATTTAGCAAATTGAAAACGTGTGTGCTTTTCTTAGAACTAGGCATGGGCGGACTCCGACCCTGCCATGTCAATTAACATGTAGGATATGATTCCAAAACGCGCGTGCATTATATGCACGTTATGTATCACTATAATGCACGCGCGTTTTGGATAATATCACAAAAACAAAGAGTCTACTGAGCGCGACTAGTGTTTACCCACTCAAAATCAGAACGCTCAAGCGATTGCGACTTGGAAAAAATGCCTTTGAGAAGTGAAGGGAGGCCAAATTCGAAGCTCAATGAGGGAGATTTCATCTTGCAAGGAGGATTGGAAAGGTAAGCATCCAAATCCTTGCCTCATTTCATCATTAAAAATATGAATTTTTATGTTGCACTAAATTAAAAATCTTTGTAAATGAAATTTTAAAATTCAATTCCCTTAATGAATTTTACATCCACCCAAGTAATAAGGTAATTCCTCCCTACTATCAATCCCTTTAATGAATTTTACATCCACCCAAGCAATAAGGGATTTGAATCCCAACACCAACTTTTCTTCAATATTTTTTCACATCTATTGCAAATTCGAAAAAAAAAACCATCCACCATTTGGCTAGGAGGAGGAACTATGGACTATAACCTAGGCTTGGTTTCTAGACTTGACTCAACCAAACTCTATGCTTTTTTCCCACACATTCTTTTACCCTAAAAATGTCCAACCAATGCTTGTGAAGCCAACCCAATGGCATAATGGATTTTACATCATCCCCCAAACCCCAAAGGACTAGGTTCCCCTCCTTTGCAGACACACCGCTTACTTTGTTGCTAAGATGAACTACCACATCTTTTTTGACCTCCTTCACCACCAAGCCACTCAATCCATGGTTTTGGGTCTTCATACCTAGCAACTGATAAGAGATTTACTTCATGGATAAAGCGTAGATCGATCCTCACATTCGAAATCTTTCCCCTTCTTAATGATGCAGAGGACTTCACCACCAAATCTTCCTCATCATACACTAAATTTTGAGCAAGGAAAGGGCCACAAACATGAAATGAATTAGATACTTATGAAGGTAGAGTATGACGAATAACATCTTCCCCAATACCTCGGCTCTAGAAAGGTGTACATAACATGCTTTTAAGGCCCCCATTGTCTCGATCCTTCATTAATAATTGAATTAGGAGCTCTCCACCATTGATCATTAATCGATTTACATGTATTTGATCCTCACCTTCCACTTTGGTTTACATGTAGTTGTTATTATAGTATTTTGAGATGATATTTATGTTTGTAATGTATTCGTTCTTGCACAAAGTTTGTACATTTTTCATTTTTGAGAGATGCCATTATCGAACACGTATACGTTTCTAATGATTTTTTTTTATTGTTTGATTGCAGTGACAACCATGGATGCACATCCAGACATCCAAAGAGAAATTGAGCCTCGATAACTATTGTTGATGATAGGCATCGTATGCTTGCATTCAATTTGGATGCAATGATAGAAACCTTTAGTAGGTCTAATGGTGCACTACAAGATATTGCTACATTCAGAGAAAGAAAGAGGCACCAATATGCTAATGGAATTAGCTACAAAGAAGTTAAGAAGTTGAAAATAACAAAACAACATATGTTTGTCTTATTTAGAGATCCATAGACGGGTGAAATCCCAAATGCAAACAAAAGGCATATTTATATCGAGTGGTGTACATATAAACCATTCATAGATAATTGGATGGACCAATGGTACATGGTGTTTGATGTACCACCACATAACAACAGGGAAATGCCTCTATATTTTTTGAGAAATATGTACGTGGAATTTGTTTTTGGAAGCATGCTAATTATTTTGATATCTTGGAGTACTAGGGCGTTTGGATGGGGATGCCTCAACAACGTCCCAAAGTGAGGCACATAGATCCCAATCACCTAGTAGCTCCACCTCGCAGGTAGCTACCCAGGCCAAATGTTTTGCCTGCACATCTGTTGGTCCCAGAGACGTAGGAGTCATTCCTACTATTGGCACATGAGGTTGTTCTCCATAACACATATCAATTCAAGGTGCGTACCAGGAAAGGCCATCAGAGCCACCATCTATGGGTGTAGTAGAGCCACCACCTCTCGGTGGGGTAGAGCCACCACCTTCCAGTGGTCGAGGAGCATCTAGTAGTGGCACTAGACCTACACATCATGAGCACAGCCGAGAGCCCCACCCATGCACAGTATGTGACCATCCTTGCTTTGGTCATGTCCAAACATATGATACCTTTACTGGGTATTTTACACAGGTAAGTAAATGGTTAACAATTTAGTGTCATTTGTAAATTATTTTTCCTTACTATACACATATATAGATTGCTAATATTTGTAATGATTTTAAAACTTGTAGTTGCTACAAGAAGGGCACAAGGTTGAAGACCTTTCCACTGATGATGCAAAGCATAGTCCAGAGGCTCATGCACTAGCACCGTCCGATGTAGAAAATGTTGTCATACTTTCAATGACAACAACTCACACTGAGGTAACTATTTCAACATGACATTATTTTAATACATGATTAAATTGTTAACAATTTAGTGTCGTTTGTAAATTGTTTTTCCTTACTATACACATATATAGATTGTTAATATTTTTAATGATTTTAAAACTTGTAGTTGCTACAAGAAGGGCATGAGGGGCAAAAGGTTCATGCAACAGACACTTCTGATGTACAAAATGTTGTTGTACCTTCAGTGACAACAACTCATGCTGAGGTAACTATTTCAACATAACATTATTTTAATACATGAATAAATGGTTAACAATTTAGTGTCATTTTAAATTATTTTTCCTTACTATACACATATATATATTGCTAATATTTTTAATGATTTCAAAACTTGTAGTTGCTACAAGAAGGGCATGAGGGGCAAAAGGCTCATGCAGTAGAACTTTCCGATGTACAAGATGTTGTCATACCTTCAGCGACAACAACTCACGCTGAGGTAACTATTTTAACATGACATTATTTTAAGACATGTTAGTTTGTTATCACATGTTACTTAATTAATGCTACACGATCTAATATTTACAATTTTCTAAATTGTAGGTTGTAGATCCCCATCAGAGGGAAATGATTTCATCTAGTGAGCTCCCCCTGGTGGGAATACAACCGATAGCATGCCCATAGAGACCCAACGGGTGGCACAATGTTTCTTAGAAATGATTGAAGTATACATTACATCGGTATGTATTTAATCATTGTCAGTTTGTTAATACATGCTATTTCATTAACCAATGCATTTCTAACTACGTCAGTAATTGGTGATTGTAGCCACCAGCCTCTATACTTATGAGGCAGTCAGCAACTAGATCTCCTCGTAGACCAAATGTGCAAAAGGGACAAGTGTACAAGAGAGGCTCCACTCCTAGAAAGGGTGTGGATATCCTGTATAGCAGACACATGAGAGATCCATCTACCCCTCACCTAACAAGGGTCATTGATGTTGTAGTCAGTCCCACATTTGTAATAGCCACAAGTCATACAGAGGTAACTATTTCAACAATCACAATGCATAGTATTTAACCGTGTTACTATATTGTTTATTCATGCATGTCTAACTATTTCCCCATTTTGTGATTGTAGCCATTAGACACAGAAGTGCCCAACCCCTCTGCTCAATCCATGGTTTTGACCAGGTCTCCTCTTGTGGTGAGATGTTCATTAATGACCAAGTTTTTTTTATTCAATTTACCCAAACATGTTGATCAATGTTGAATTGTTGAATTAATTGAGATATGATCTTTTATTTGTAGAGCACAACTATAGAGAGGTCTTCCATGAGCACACTGCAGACATCTATACCCCATGAGGATTTGGTGAGTGTTTGTCTTAAATAATTTGGCCATAAGTTAATTTTTTAAGTTTGTTAATGGTAGGGTATTAGTGCAGTTATTTGATAAAAATAATGATTTTTTTTTGTAGACTCTTGAAATGCAGAGCGATACCAGGGAGATGGTCGATAGAGGAAAGTCGAGGAAAAACAAGCAAAAGATTGATATTTGATGTTTCATAGTCTTGTATATATGTATTTTGACATACATGTACACATTGTTCAATTAGAGGAAAATTGGGGTCTAAAATGGGCCTTATAAGAAAACATGTCATGGATGAGCGTGCGATGAGTAAGATATTTTAAACAATAGAATTTTAGTATTTTGGTCAACCATTATGGTTGAGTTGAACAATAACTAACTTCATATAACACTCACCTTAGTTAAGATTTTGAAAAGTTCATATCGAAATATTTCGAGTGTATTGGATGAATCGGTCTTTATCAAAGTCATGCATTGTACTTCTACTAAGGAAATATGGGACAAGCTCAAGGCCATCTATGGAGGTGACAAAAAGGTCAAAGAAGCCAAACTCCAAACCTATATAGGACAATTCGAACATCTAAAGATGAAGGATGACGAGGACATTGAAACCTATTTTCTTTGAATTGATGAACTTGTAAATACTATCAGAGGCCTGGGTGAAAAGACTGAAGAATCATTTGTTGTTCAAAAGCTACTAAGAACGCTTCCCAACAGATTCAATCCTAAAATCTCAGCCTTGGAAAAAAGGACTGACTTGGATACCATGATAGTAGACCAGCTACACGGGACACTTATGGCTTATGAAATGAGATTAGAGGATGAAGACTCACCTAGAAAAGAAGCAGCCTTTAAAGTTTCCTCCAAGAAAGCAATGAAAGACAAACAAGCCAAGAAGGACAATTCAGAAATAAAATCCAAATGAAAGACAACATACCACTTCAACTACAGTGACGATTCAGATGATGAGGAGACATCAAACTTCGTAAGAAATCTCAAAAGAGGCACAGGTAAGTACAAAGGTAAGTTACCTCTTGAGTGTTTCTCATGCGGTAAATAGGTCACTTTGCTTCAAAATGTCCCTATGCAAAATACTCTGATAGTGATGATAGTTTCAAGAAACATAAAAAATACAGGAACTTCAAAGGAAATAAAAATGGAAGGTTTGCAAAGAAAAAAAGTCTCTACTCTAAAAGAAACACTAGCTCATCAGATGAAGATTTTGACAGTGACTCAGATAGTGATAGTGATTCGGACAGCAGTAGTGATAACGAATCAAAAAGGGTACTCTTCATGGCTGTTGATTTAAAAGATTAAGATGAGATCTCAGAAAACAAAGAAGAATCCGATTCAGAAGGTGAAGTAGACCTTGAGGAAGAATTGATAAGTGCTTTGAAAGAGCTGAGAAGAAAAAGGAAAAAGAATAAAATACTTAAAGGGGAGATACATGAGTTACGAGAAAGACCTAAAATATCTGAAGAAGCAGATCAACTCATTCAAAGTATAACTATTCAATTAGAAGAAGCTAAAAGAATTCAAGACAATCTCAGAAAACAACTAGAAGAAAGTATGAATGAAAGTGAGAGACTAATGGGGGAGATAGTGACTTTAAGAACTCAACTACAAAAGAAAAATGTGAGTCAAGGCTATGACAACAGTTCCAAGATACTTGATCAAATCATCAATAATCCAAATCAATACGTCGACAGACTAGGTCTTGGTTATGAGAAGCATAATGATGAAGGTTCAAGTTCCAAAACAACTGAAGATAAACCAGAAGTTATTAAGGACCCTATCATCTAGGAAGTACCAATATATCATCCAAAACAACAACCGGAACATGCTCCAATTGAAAATCGACATGTTAAATTGACAGCACCTCTAAGAAGAGCATTTCAACCTAGACAACCAACCTCAGAATGGAATCCAGTTGAAAATCAAAGTTTCAGATGCGAAACACCTCCAAGAAGACCATTTGTTCCCAAGTATGAATATCCATTTTATGGTTATTTCTTTTCTTGCGGAATATTTGGGCATAAAGCTATGAATTGTTTAAAAGGAAGATATGCAAAAAACAGAAACAGGTATGAAAATTCTAGATGGCAACGAAACAACAACATTTTTCTCCTTTGGATTCTGAAGTCGAATTCCAGAAATGTAACAACTTCGAGCATACAGCCAGGAATTGCAGAATGACAGTCCCTCCTATAGGCATTAAACATGTATCAACCAATCAAACGGGTGACCAATGAAAAGTATGGATAAGACAAAAGAACAATCTGAATATTCATGAATGTGGGATAGCTCTTCAGGCTCAAGCTCAAACCGGTAGCAACAAATGGTATGTTGACAATGGTTTTTCTAGGCATATGACAGGTAACAAAGGTGCTTTCATTTTTCTTGAAAAAGATAAAGGATCTGTCTCTTTTGGAAATAACAAATCAACAAAAGTTGTTTGAAAAGGTACAGTAAATCTTGGTGGCAAAGATACAGGAGTAGAAAATGTGTTGTTTGTGGATAGTATGAAGCATAATCTGTTGAGTGTCATCCAAATGTGTGATCAAGGACATGAACTTACATTCAACTCAAAGAATTGCAAGATAAGAAAAGAAGGATCATGAAAGTTAGTGGCTACATCTACCAGGAGTCCAAACAACATATATGTTTTGGATGATATCAGGGAAGAGAAATGTCACCTACGAAAAGAAGATGAGAATTGATTATGGAATAGAAGAATGGGATACATACATTTTGATAATCTGGTCAAGATCAGCAAGAAGCAAGCCGTAAGGAACATGCCACAGATTACAAAGCCTTCCGACACTATCTACAAGCACTATCAGCATGGGAAACTTGCGAAAGCCAATTTCAAGACAAAAGAACACTGTTCTACAAAACCCTTAGAGATTTTCCACATTGATCTATGTGTGCCAACCAAGAATAAAGGATTGGATGGTGAAGAAGACTTCATGTTGCTCATTGATGACTACTCCAGGATGACATGGGTATGCCTTCTTAACAGGAAATCAGAAGCCTTTGAATGCTTCAAGATCTTTAAAGAACAAGTTGAAAATGAAATAGGTAAACGAATCAAGTGTCTCAGATCTGATAATGGCGGAGAATTTACATCAAATGAATTTTATCAGTATTGTGAAGAAAATGGTATAAAAAGACAATTTTCAGTTGCCAGAACACCTCAACAGAATGGAGTAGTAGAAAGGAAGAACAGATCAGTGCTAGAAATGGCCAGAACTATGTTGAATGAAGCTAAGCTAAGCGAAAAATTTTGGGCTCAGGCAGTAAATAGAGCAGTCCACATTATGAATAGAGGATTGCTCAGAAGCAACAGTGATAAAACTCCTTATGAGCTATGGACAAGAAAAACAGCTAATGTTCAACACTTCAGAGTGTTTGGAAGCAAGTGCTACATCAGAAGAAATGATAAGAAGATTAGAAAATTTGAATCTCGTGTAGACGAAGGAATATTTGTTGGGTACTCATCCACAAGAAATGCCTACAAGTGTTACAACCTGAGATTAGGTAAGATAGTGGAAAGCATCAATGCAAATATTGATGAATCGAGCTTTCCAAAATGTCAGGAAGACTCAGAAGATCTCGATGGTAAATAAAAAGAAGATGAAGAAGATGATGACAATGATGAAGTAGAAGAAGAAGAAGAAGAAGAATAGAGAAAAATTCAGCCAAAAGTTACACAGGAACAACAAGTACAGGATCAACAACAAGAACAACAAAACTCTCCTAAGAATTGGTATCAAAAGAATCATCCAGATGAGTTGATCATTGGTGACAAAAATGCTGGCATAGAAACCAGAAAAGAACGAAGACAAGTCCGAAGACCAGAACAAGTATATTTCTCACTACTATCTACAGTTGAGCCGAGTAACTTTGCGGAAGCCAGTACAAATGAACATTGGGTCAGAGCCATGGGAGAAGAACTTGATCAAATTGAGAAAAATGAAACATGGGAACTTGTTCCTAGACCCAAGGACAAAAATGTGATTGGCACAAAATGGATTTTAATAAATAAGCTGAATGAAGATGGACAGGTAATTAGAAACAAGGCAAGATTGGTTTGCAAAGGATATGCTCAATCCGAAGGGATATATTTTGAAGAAACATTTGCTCCAGAGCCCGAATGGAAGCTATAAGAATGATATTGGCCTATGCTTGTGCTAAAAACATTAAAGTGTATCAAATGGATGTCAAATCATCCTTTTTGAATGGAAAACTAGAAGAAGAAGTCTACATTGAACAACCAGAAGGATTCCAGCTATCAACAAACAAGGACTATGTGTGCATATTAAAAAGGGCTCTATATGGTTTAAAGCAAGATCCTAGAGCTTGGTACTCTAGATTGGATAGTTACTTGCAGAAACAAGGCTTTAAAAGGAGAACTGCAGATAGCAATATGTATATCTAGATTGACCATGACAACATACTTATTATTGAAGTGTATGTTGATGATACTATCTTTGGTAGTGATGATGATACTACGAGCCAACAATTTGCCAAGGTTATGCAAAATGAATTTGAGATGTCGCTACTTGGTGAACTAACCTTCTTCTTGGGAGTTCATATATCACAATGTGAAGAAGGAATCTTCATCTCTCAGACCAAGTACATTAAGGAAATGTTGAAGAGGTTCAAGATGGAATATTGTAAACTTGTGAGCACTCCTATGACTACTAGGCGCAAGTTAAGAAAAGACAATGCATCAAATGCAGTGGATTAAAAACTCTACAGGTCAATTATTGGAAGCCTACTATATGTGACAGCTTCAAGGCCAGATATGATGCAAGCTGTTGGACAAGTTGCAAGATTTCAAGAAGCTTCGAAGGAAACTCATGTTATTGCAGTCAAAAGAATCTTCAGATATCTTAAAGGAACTATGGACTTTGGATTATGGTATTCAAAAGGAAATGAGTTAGACTTATTAGCTTACTCAGATGTGTATTGGGAAGGATGTGTGGATGACAGAAGAAGCACAAGTGGTGCAGCATTTTTCTTAGAAAATTGTCTGGTATCATGGTCCAACAAAAAGAAATCTTCAGTATCCTTGTCAACAACAGAAGCAGAATATATAGTAGCAACAACAAGTTGTACTCAGATCCTTTGGATGAAACAAAACCTGCAAGACATACAAGTAACATATGATGAGCCGATTCCAATTCTATGTGACAACACAAGTGCCATCTACATCTCCAAGAATCCTGTAATGCACTCCAAGACAAAGCACATCCCTATCAAATATCACTTTCTTCGTGAACAGGTCACAAAAAAGCACATCAAGTTGGAATATATTGGGACAAAGGAGCAGATAGTAGATATATTCACCAAGCTACTTCCTAAAGGGACATTTGAGTACCTCAAACAAAAATTGGGGGTCATTCTTTCTTCCCACTAAATTGATTCTTCTTCTTCAAGCAGAAGTGCCTAGTGTTTGGGAAAGCATGTTCTGAGGGGTAGCGTTACTTTAAGGTAGTAGCCTTTGCCATTGATTCCAAAGGGGGAGAGACGTTGTAAACAGGGGGAGCCTGTTTTTAGGGGGAACTTAGGTGTTGTCATTGTTAGGATATTCCTATACTCCATCCTAGTCCCACCAGTATTTTGATCATTTACATTTTCAGTCATGCATGCACCTTTAGGGTTTGCATGCATTCTAGGGTTTGCATGCATTTTGCATGCATCCCAGTCATCAGTCCAGCACCTAGCCCTCAGTTAGCCAACCCCCAAGAGCTTCTCACTATTCAGTTTTATCCCTCCAGTTGCTTAATGCGCCCTTCTTCCTTGATTTTAGGGAGAAACTCGCCCTTCTTCACCTACCAGTCCAGTTGTCACTCAGTTACAGTCAGTTAGACTCAGTTACACTCAGTTACACCTACCAGAGTTAGTTTGACTCATGGTTGACAGTTACTTGAGCATTGATGACTCCACTGATGATGATGAAGACTTCCAGTTGCGCTCCGATGATCATGAGGACACCTAGTTGTGCTCCGATGACACTCTATTGATCTTATGATCACTCTGAGAGGCTAATTCGATTTGCCACCTTAGGCATTCGAATCCTCTCTACCATTGTACTATTTATTTGTCCATGCTGTGATTAATTAATTAGTGTGTGTGAAGTATTATTGCTTCTATCTGAGTTCTACTGTACCATATTATTCTGTTGCTCATTATACTGTATTGTTCACTCTTCTTCTATTTTCCTGCTTAATCATAATTACTCTTGTGAGTTATACATCATCTCTTAGATCTGCTGTGAGGATTTTCACATGGTATCAGAGCATGTTGAGAGTATTGTTTATCTCCATTCTTGAGATTTTTTTGCAGGTTATTATCCAGATTTCGAGTGCAGCAGTTGCAGCAGTTTATGCATTTTTGCAGCAGTAGCAGTTGCAGTTATTCTATATTGTTTTTGCAGGTCTTCTACAGCTTCAATGTATCCTAAATTAGAAGAAATCACTCCTCTTTCTCTATTCAACTATGATGAATGGAAACCAAAAATAATAGCATATTTAAAGAGCCATGATCTCTTTGATTGTTATTTTGAAAGAGAGTTCGAATCCTCTGATGAGAAGATTGACTGGTTGAATAAAGGTGACATGCACATTGGAAGAATGAAGCTTACTATGCTGGATTACATATTGCTCCCAATAATTATTGATATTGAAACTCCAAAAGAGCTATGGGCTCACCTGGATGAAAAATTTGGCAGAAAGAATGAAGGATTTGGTCCAAAACCCTTCAAAAGCAAGCAAAGTGATGCATTCGCTCCTCTTGATGGTCTCTCAGATCATGAACCAGTATCATCTCATATTGAATTTGTTGACAAAGAACTTGCAGATTCTCCACTCATGCTCAAACTTTCTTCTCTTTCTGTGCCAGCTCACACTCTAGATATTGCAGAAGGTCCTAAATCCTCTCTTGCACCAGAGTCTGTTGGTTTGCATCATGATCACATGATTATTTCAGAGGTCAAAACAACTTTTGAAGGTAATGCATTCGCTCCTCTCCAGCTATCTCCTCTTTTATACTACTATATGATCATAATTCCATGCTTTCAGAAGGTCATTGAAGAATATGGCCATTGCCATTCACTTGGGATAATTTCTCATGCATCTACTAGTTTTGATCTCACCTCTCATGGTTCAAAGGAGATCTCAAGAAACCATGATTCAAGTCTTGGATCTAATTTGGATTCTAAGCAATTATTGCTTGGGATAATTTCTCATGCATATGATAGTTTTGATCTCACCCCTACTGGTTCAAAGGAGATCTCAAGAAACTGTTTTTTAAGTCTTAAATCTGATTTTGATTTCAAGCAAACATGTAATAGTTATTTTTGGCATAATCTCACCCATGGTGGTTCGAAGGAGAAGACAAAAGACTATATGCACTTTCACAGATTTGATCCTACCTCAGTTGATTTGAATCACAGGTTCAAGGATCATTCTCATACTATTGGATTTGGTCTCATCACATTCGATCTGAAGAGCAAGTACAAGCACATGCCTTTTGAGCATGATCCACTTCTTCCCAAGAAGAAGATACCTCCAGACATATGACCAAGCATCACACATGCTTGAGTTTGGAGCATTTATTTTTATGTGTGCCTTACAGTCTATTTTTTGAGGAGGGGGTATGTTTCCCATGGAATTTTCCCACTTCCTTGGTTTATTGACTGTTATTATTCATTATATTGGGTGATCTTTGGTCTTAGTTACCAGGTCCCAGGATGGATTAAGGGGGGGTGTTAGGATATTCCTATACTCCATCCTAGTCCCACCAGTATTTTGATCATTTACATTTTTAGTCATGCATGCACCTTTAGGGTTTGCATGCATTCTAGGGTTTGCATGCATTTTGCATGCATCCCAGTCATCAGTCCAGCACCTAGCCCTCAGTTAGTCAGCCCCCAGGAGCTTCTCACTATTCATTTTTAGCCCTCCAGTTGCTTAATGTGCCCTTCTTCCTTGATTTTAGGGAGCAACTCACCCTTCTTCACCTACTAGTCCAGTTGTTACTCAGTTACAGTCAGTTACAGTCAGTTACACCTACCAGAGTTAGTTTGACTGATGGTTGATAGTTACTTGAGCATTGATGACTCCACTGATGATGATGAAGACTTCCAGTTGCGCCCCGATGATCATGAGGACACCTAGTTGTGCCCCGATGACACTCTATTGATATTATGATCACTCTGAGAGGCTAATTCGAATTGCCACCTTAGGCAATCGAATCCTCTCTACCATTGTACTATTTAATTGTCCATACTGTGATTAATTAATTAGTGTGTGTGAAGTATTATTGCTTCTATCTGAGTTCTACTGTACCATATTATTCTGTTGCTCATTATACTGTATTGTTCACTCTTCTTCTATTTTCCTGCTTAATCATAATTACTCTTGTGAGGTATACATCATCTCTTAGATCTGCTGTGAGGATTTTCACAGTCATCAATGAAAAAGGGGGATATTGTTGATAAAGTTTTTTCATTGATGCCAACAGTGCCCTGGTGAAGGCTTGTGGTGTTTTGGTGGCCCTTGTGGAGCCCTTGAGAGTCTTTTGTGGTTGTCCAACCCCAAGCTTGAAGCCCTTGGAGGCCGTGGGACAATTACAAAGCCCTATTTACCCTTTGAATTGTTTGTTTTCCCTTGATAAGAAGTCCTTAAGCCCTAGTGTCACCCCTTCTAAAACCTAAACTTAAGCTTAAGCCCTAATTAAAGATTAATAAAAATTATTAAATCAAAAGAATTTTAATTTAATAAAAGTTTTATGGAATTTTTAATTAAAATTAAACTTGAAATTAATTACATGATTGACCCATCTTTATTAAAAATAATTTAATAATTAATAATTAATAGAATATTATTTAAAGCATTAATTAAAGGATTGTTAAAAGGTTTATTAAAAAGGAATTTTAAAAAAAATATAATAAAAGATTTTAAACTTTTAAATTGAAGGGCGACAAAGAAAAGTACTTTAATTATTTTAATAGTAAATCTTACTTTTAATTAAGCACATTTTAATAAATACTAATAATAACAAATCTTAATAATTAAATAATTAAGTTTTTTAAAATTCCTTAATTAAAGGATTAAGAAAAGGTGGTTTAATATTTAATTAATAAGCAAGGTCGCCCAGCTTTAGAAGACAATCATTTTAAAAATTAAATGAAAAAAATAAAAATTTGAGGAATAAAAATTATTTGAAATTATTTTAATCCTCCACAAGTCAGCCCTATTACAAGCTCTCATGCAAAGTTGATATATATATATATATATATATATATATATATATATATAAACACAAGTTTTTCCATAATAAAAAGATAAAAAAAGTGGTGAGCTCGTGTGGAGAAGACTGAGGCAGCCTCAGACTCGAAAATTTTCTCAGCAGAATATTTTTCTTGGGGTTTGACAGTCCAAGCTTGAAGGTTGATGAATTACTTGTGAGTTTTTGATGCTTCCTAGAGAGATCTGTTTTTTTACTGAATACAACAACCCAAGTTTGAAGTCCTAATCTCAGAGCTTGACAATCCGATTTTTGAAGGACATCCTGATTCTTTGAAGAAGATGATAGCCCAAGTTTGAAGTCCAACAACCACGAAGTATTTTAGAGAAGATTGCTATTGCTAACACAGTCCCGAATTTTTGCTTGACAGTTCTAAGTTATGACAGAGTTAATAGTTTGAATTTGAAGAATTTGACAGCCCCAATTGTTGAAAGTTGAAAGTCCTCATCTCAGAAGTTGACAACCTGAATTCTTGGGGAAGTTGACAGCCCAAGTTTTTAAAAGGTTGACAGTCTGACAGTGCCTTGAAGTACCTTGAAAATCCATTCAAAAGTGATGACATGTAAGTTTTGTAATGTCTTGGATACCCTATTTACAGAGTACTCAATCATCATACATGACAATGCTTACACAGTAATATGCACAGTATGATCAGTCAAGAAATGTGCAAGAGTAATGTGATCAGTATGTAATAGGAATACACATGTATTATGAACAATGTGTAGTGTGTGAAGACTTCACAAAGGAAAACAACGATACACAGTGACATAATCATTGCATAGTGACGTGATATATTCTGATATTTTAATGTGATGACTAGACAGTGATAAGGTACTGGGTTATGAGCAGAGGTTATCAGCGGTGAAGACAGTGATCAATTTTGACAGGTCCACAGGTTCAGAAGTTCAAGTTCATTCTTCTTTAGGGTGGTAGGGTGGTGCTAGGGCTCACAGTTTTGTGAGCTGAGCTGTTGTAGTAGCTCGTCAGTTGCAACTGATGAAGCCTAGGGGTTGTAGCCCCTTCCAGTTGTAGCCAGAGAAGTTGTATTAAATTTGTAACCCTAATTGCTGCTGGGTCAAATTTTATCATAAAAGGATTCTGTGGTTTTACCCCCAGGACTTGGGTTTCCAAGTAAAAATCTTATGTATTGTGCATCTTGTTATTTTTCATGAATGTTGATGATATGATGCTATGATTGGTGATTAGCAACTTGCTCTTGATTAAAATTTTATGATCATTGGAAAATACTGATTCACCCCCCTCTCAATATTTCAACAAAATCCACTCCTCCAGTAGCATCTCAACAAACTTGGAGGAACCAATAGGAGAATGAGCTGGGTGACACGATTCCAAATAATACCCATGTGTCCGATTTCCATTAGTGCATCTATAAATATAAAAAACAACTCAACTTATAGGCTTAGGCCAAGTCCGTAGATATACGTTATTAAATTTTTTTAAGTTTATATAAAAATGAATTTATTTTAACATAATAATGACAATAATAGCATATGAATGAATTAGAATATAACCTATAATTATTCCCATGTCGCATATGAATATCTTAGATTTCAAAAGAAAGGTAAATAAGGATCCAGGAGGGAAAAGGACATTCCAGAGGACACAAAAAGGATCAAAATAGGGGTTAAAACATAGACAATAATTCAAGCACCCAACAATGACACACCAAAGCACTTAAAGAGTCCATAGTTTGATTTTGGGACTTGATGAAATGTCAGGCACCGAAGCACTTAAAGAATCTATAGTTTAATCCTCAGGTGCATTTCAAATGCATATTCAAATATTGAGTGTAGTCACTTTTTTAATGTTTGCATCTTTTACTAGTGTGGAGATTTCACATATTTTACATTTTCAAATATATATATAGGAATTTTTTGGAACAAAACTCTCATAAGCTGAGAATCTCTCTATCTATATGTCCATGAAACTTAGATGGCTACATGGTTAAAAAATGTGAGTTCAAAAATAAAATTGCTATATAAGTTTATGTTAAATATAAAAAATGGAATAAATATATTAAAAATTAACTCAATTAATTGCTCCACATAAACCATCAAATCAAATAGTAGTAGGAATTATTCCCATGTTAAGCAAATGGTTATCTTTGTATTTAAGGGATGATACATGAAATTTAACAACAAGATTAGGGTTGATAAGGATGGGATTCCACTTGCAATCTCCTTACTCGATCTCAAAGGATTCTCAACGTAGAAATAACTAACCCTAAATTCCAGAACTTGTTCTTTTCGAGGCAAGAGGAAGATGGAAGCTATGTCACATCTCCAAGGGTTCATGAATAAACTGCATAGACAACTTAGTGCTTATGTAGACAATGTTCAAATCAACAAGTTTGATTAGAATGGGCAAGAGAGTTATAAAGGGGTTTCTTGCTTATGGTGTAAGAAGAACCACCTCAAAACTTCCATGGTTGCTCACATATTTCCAATCTTCATTTATACCTTATTGATAATTTGCAAATGGAGGATTACACAAATTAGAATCACCAAGCCAGGTAAAGCACTTATTATATTTGAATATATTTAAACCAAATTCTTTTTTTCCATGTATAAAATAGAATTTGAATTCTAATAATTTTACACAACATTGAAGTACTCAATGGCACATCGAAGCTTATCCATAGCATAGTGGCTTCTTAGGAAATGGGGGATGGGAGAAGATGGATACATACCTTGTAAATATAATGGAAGGATGTTGATCCGGATTTTATGAGCAGAACGAAATGAATACAGATTATTATCAGATGCTTAACACAAAATAACAGAGATACAGTAAAACTGGTTTTCTATTCAATAAGGAAATAAGCTAGAACTGTAAAATGCAGCGGAAAACAAGCTTGCTGGAATGGTGGCGGCTTATCTCTGAGAAGAGATGTGATGGCTGCGCTCATTTCGCAAGAAGATGGTTACAATGAGGCTCTCAAGGCCTTTTACAATAAACAGGAATGTCAAAAACCCTAGACATCCAAAAACCTAACCCTAGGAGATGAAGCGCCAAAAGTCATGTGGGCCCCGTTTGGGTAAGTTAGTACATCAACTTCCCGGGGTCGTAACTTTTGCATACGATCTCCGTTTGGGGCGCTCGGTAGCCCGTTGGAAAGGTCTATCCGAGATTTACAACTTTCGAATGGGGCCAAATGCATGCCGAAGGCATCCATTTGGCCCCCCAAATTGCCAAAAAAGGTCGTTTAGGGCCTCAAAATGGCCCCGGAAGTTCAGGACCCGAAAAACTGCTAAAAATAGTACAATACCAAAGTTGCCATAAAACTGTTTTGAGCCAGTTGGAAAGGTGGGTGGCCACCAATATCCACCTGGATCAATCCTCCCTCCTTAGGAAGCAATGGTCTCCATTGCGTTGAGTTCCTCCATCAGATGAGGAAATTTCTGCTGAATTTGGCCTCGGGTGAGCCACTTGCCTTGGTGCAGGAACTGCCCTGCTTTGACAACTCGATAAAGCTGGATCCTTTGATGTCGAGTGCCCTTGATCTGTGTGTCTGCAATATGATCACTGGATGCTTGTTGTAGGCAGTCAGGGTTGAGCTCTGTTGGTGTCAACTTCTCTGCTATCTCTGAGGTGTCTAATAGTGGTGGGAAATATGGCCGAAGGAGAGCCACGTTGAATACTGGATGCAGACCAAGGAAGGGGGGAATGTTGAGCTCAAAAGCATTGTCACCCACCGCCTTGGTGATGGTGTATGGCCCATAACGGAGTGGGCGAAGCTTTCGATGGGGCCCTGTAAGGCGTTCTTTATGCAAATGCAACCAAACTTTGTCGCCCACCTGAAACTTATGTGGCACCCGATGTTGATCATGGCGCTGCTTGTACTTGGCATTAGACTTCTGTAGAATATCTTGAACCTGTTGGCGGATATGCTGGATCCGTTCAATGAACCGGGCGGCTTTGTCCGCTTCTGGGGATGATTCGGCCGAGGTGGTCGCAAGGGGAAGTGCAACATCCATGGGGCCCAATGGTTGGAATCCCAACCCCACCTGAAAGGGGCTGTGGCCAGTTGAGCTATGCAGGGCTCGGTTGTAGCTATGTTGGACATAGGGGAGACTCTCATCCCATGTGCGAGGGTGTGTTGAATTGTACATGCGCAGGATATGTACGACCATCCGGTTGACGACCTCCGTTTGTCCATCGGTCTGGGGGTGGAAGGCAGTGGATTTGGTGAGCTTGGTATCCAGCAGTGACCAGAGGCTTGACCAGAATGAGCTGAGGAACCGACTGTCACGGTCTGAGATAATGGTCTGTGGGATCCCAAAATGTACCCATACGCGTTCAAAGAAGAGCTTGGCAATGGCTTCTGCTGTGATGTTCTTCTTGCAAGCGGCTAGAATCGCCATCTTGGAAAAGCGATCAACAACCACGAAAACACAGTCGTTTCCCCTCTTGGTGGACGGGAGGCCCGACATGTAGTCCATTGAGATGGATTCCCACGGCCTGTCAGGAGTAGGCAGAGGGGTGTATAGGCCCTGTTTCTTAGTGGTCGGTTTGGCAATAGCGCAAGCGGTGCAGGACCTGATATACTTGCCGACATCCTGTCGAAGTTTCGGCCAGTAGAAATGTTTCTGCAACACTGCCACTGTCTTTTCGACGCCAAAGTGTCCTGCCACCCGACTATAGTGAGCTTCCCAAATCAGCTTCGTGCGCTCGCTTGATGGAACGCAGAGATGGCCCAGATGACACAACAACCCGTCCTGAAGATGGAAATTAGCAACCACTGAGTTGGTGCCTAGCATTTGATAGGTGGCAGAGAAGTCAGGGTCTGTCTCGTAGAGGTGGGGCCATCCAGAGGTCTCGTGGCCACAAGAGTCTAGCACCGTGGTAAGTGCCGCGACTGGAGGTCGACTGAGGCAATCAGCAACTCGGTTGGTACTCCCTGTTTTATATTTGATGTTGAGGTGGAACTGCTGTAAATATGTTGACCACTTCTGATGGCGGTCATTCTGCAACTTTCCTTGGGTCTGCATGAACTGTAGTGGCTTGTGATCAGTGTGGATGACTGTCTCCTTCCCAAGAATGTAATGTCTCCACTGGCGGCAGGCTTGTACAATGGAGTACATCTCTTTGTCATAGGTAGGGTACTTGCAGACAGCATCTGATAGTGTCTCACTATGATATGCCACGGGGTGGCCGTGTTGAGTGAGAACGGCACCCACAGCATAATCTGAAGCATCTGTCTCGATCTCAAAGGGATGTTGCAGGTTCGGTAATGAGAGTACCGGCGATGAGCACAAACGCTTCTTCAAGTCATCGAAGGCTTGTTGTTGGGACAGGCCCCACAAAAATTTTGCCTTACCACCACCCCTGGTCACTTGGCTGAGGGCCCATGCGATATGAGAGAATCCCAGCACGAACCGTCGATAGAAATTGGCGAGGCCCAAGAAGCTCCGGAGTTCAGTGAGTGTGGTTGGGGCTGGCCAGTCACGGATGACCTGGATCTTGGCTGGATCCACATGTACACCATGTCGATCAACGATGTAGCCTAAGTAATGGACCCTGTCCATGCCGAAGGAGCATTTTTCCAAGTTTGCATATAGTTTGTGCTTCCGTAGGGTGTGCAGAACCTGCTGAATATGCTGCAAGTGTTCCTCCCAAGTCTTGCTGTAGATGAGGATGTCATCCAGATACACCACTAAAAAATTGTTGGTGAAAGGTCGTAGGATATCGTCCATCATCCTCATAAAAGTTGCTGGAGCATTTGTCAAGCCAAAAGGCATGACCAGCCATTCAAAAAGACCTTCTTTTGACTTGAAGGCAGTCTTCCATACATCTGTCTGTTCTATTGGGACTTGGTGGTAGCCAGACTTCAGATCAATCTTACTGAAGTATTTGGCCCCCGTGAGCTGATCAAGGAGGTCGTCGATTCGGGGAATCGGGTACCGGTTACGGACTGTGATTTTATTCAGGGCCCGGTAATCAATGCAGAGTCGCCAGGTCCCATCTTTCTTCTGTACCAGCACGATTGGGCTCCCACAAGGTGATGAACTGGGACGGATGTGCCCCTTGCGGAGCAATTCTTGGATCTGCCTCTTGATCTCCTCATTTTCCAACAGAGAGCGGCGATAGACTGGCCCATTGGGTAGCAGTGCGCCTGGGGTCAGGTCGATGGGATGCTTGACCTGGCAGTGCAGAGGTACCCCGGTCGGAGAGGAGAAGATATCTGAGTATCCTTCCACCACATTATCCACTTGCTTCTGTTGTGTGGATAGATCGGTCGTGGAGGCCCGGGATGTGGCTGCGATCTTTCTTTCACTCTGAGAGCGAATCACGAAGAAGACAAATTTCCCGGTCTGAGAGATGACCTTCCTGCATTGCTTGGCAGAGATCAAGGAAATAGCACTAGGAGGGACTGCCTCGGGTATCCTGTACAATTTCCTGTTCAAAGAAATAATAACACTACGAGGCCTAGACTCATATACAGCATGACGTTTCCATAAATAAGGTTGTCCCAAAAGAACATCTGAAACTTCGAGAGGAGCAACATCACACAATACCTCGTCCTTGAAGGGCTTGATGCCGTATGGCAGTCGGCACTGTTGGCTGACGCGGAGATCGCTTCCTTTGCGGAGCCATCCAATGGTGTAGGGTTGTGGGTGCGGCGTTGTCGGCAGGGCCAGGCGCTTGACGACCTCTGCTGAGATGAGATTCTTCTGGCTACCGCTGTCAACGATGAAGTGCAGCGGGGTGCCTTTTACCCACATCTGTGAATGGAAGAGGCGTTCTCCTTCTTCTGGCTCGTCTGGTTCATCAGGCTGGAGCTTGGTGGTAGCAATGGTGGCATTGGGTTCCGCGTCAATGATCCGTTTCCCCCTTTCTGGTTCGGACTCAGAGTCAGAACCCGCATCTGATTCAGATGCTTTCACTTCGGCCACCAGGGACTGCTTTGAGCGGCAATCAGCAGTGTTATGCCAAGGGCTCTTATGGAAGTCGCACCACTTCCCGGTATCTTTCTTTGTTTTTCCGGTGTCCTTCTTTGCTTGCGGCTTGGACTGGTTGTCCTGATGCTGTCCATCTTTGCTCTGTCCTTTATTCTGTGGGTTGGGGCCGCCCTTTCCTGTCTTTTGCTGTGAAGGGTTCCCAGGCCCAAATTGCCGCGTCTTTTGTTTGAGCTTCTGCTCGATTTTGACGGCATATCGGTAGGCCGCGCCCAAGGAAGAGATATCCAGAAATTCCATTTCGGTCTGGATGTATCTATGCAAACCACCGCGATACTTGAGCACCAGATGTCGCTCTGAATCTTTGATACCCAGCTTAGTGCGCAAGGTATGGAAGATATTCGTGAACTCTGGCACTGCTTGGTCTCTTTCTTGTCGCAGTGTGGTCCATTTGGTATACAAGTCGTCATAACTTCCAACAGGGTAGTATTGTTCCTTAATAGCATCCCTGAAGGATTCCCAGGTGGCTATGACTGAAAATAATGAGGCTTCTTCTGTGTCCTTTTGCTCGCAGAATGTTTCCCACCAATCTTTCACATGGGGAACGGCTTTGAGGAGCGCAAAAGTAATCTTTTCTTTATTCGAAAAGTTATGGACAGAAAAATACCCTTCTAGTAGATTCAACCACTTATCTACAACATCTGCGTCTATCTGTCCTTCAAATATAGGGATATCAAAGTTGATTTGTACCTTGAAGGGGGCGGCGCCTCCACTCGAGGAAGATGCGTCGCTTGTTGGTAGTCGCCGAAGGATTTGCGCGAAATTATCCATCATCTCGTTCCTCTGCTGCGTGAGGGCTTCCTCAAGCAACATTTTGATAGGATCTCCTGTCCCATCATCTTTCTTTTCTCCTGCCATGAGAGGTCACTTGGGCGTGCGAGAGCTTTTGTCCTCAAGAGAAACAAGCTCGAGACCCAATTCTTTGTACCCTGACCTCGTTGGGGACATGCATTAAGACGACAAGGAGCAGATCGCTCTGATACCACTGATCCGGATTTTATGAGCAGAACGAAATGAATACAGATTATTATCAGATGCTTAACACAAAATAACAGAGATACAGTAAAACTGGTTTTCTATTCAATAAGGAAATAAGCTAGAACTGTAAAATGCAGCGGAAAACAAGCTTGCTGGAATGGTGGCGGCTTATCTCTGAGAAGAGATGTGATGGCTGCGCTCATTTCGCAAGAAGATGGTTACAATGAGGCTCTCAAGGCCTTTTACAATAAACAGGAATGTCAAAAACCCTAGACATCCAAAAACCTAACCCTAGGAGATGAAGCGCCAAAAGTCATGTGGGCCCCGTTTGGGTAAGTTAGTACATCAACTTCCCGGGGTCGTAACTTTTGCATACGATCTCCGTTTGGGGCGCTCGGTAGCCCGTTGGAAAGGTCTATCCGAGATTTACAACTTTCGACTGGGGCCAAATGCATGTCGCAGGTATCCATTTGGCCCCCCAAATTGCCAAAAAAGGTCGTTTAGGGCCTCAAAATGGCCCCGGAAGTTCAGGACCCGAAAAACTGCTAAAAATAGTACAATACCAAAGTTGCCATAAAACTGTTTTGAGCCAGTTGGAAAGGTGGGTGGCCACCAATATCCACCTGGATCAATCCTCCCTCCTTAGGAAGCAATGGTCTCCATTGCGTTGAGTTCCTCCATCAGATGAGGAAATTTCTGCTGAATTTGGCCTCGGGTGAGCCACTTGCCTTGGTGCAGGAACTGCCCTGCTTTGACAACTCGATAAAGCTGGATCCTTTGATGTCGAGTGCCCTTGATCTGTGTGTCTGCAATATGATCACTGGATGCTTGTTGTAGGCAGTCAGGGTTGAGCTCTGTTGGTGTCAACTTCTCTGCTATCTCTGAGGTGTCTAATAGTGGTGGGAAATATGGCCGAAGGAGAGCCACGTTGAATACTGGATGCAGACCAAGGAAGGGGGGAATGTTGAGCTCAAAAGCATTGTCACCCACCGCCTTGGTGATGGTGTATGGCCCATAACGGAGTGGGCGAAGCTTTCGATGGGGCCCTGTAAGGCGTTCTTTCTGCAAATGCAACCAAACTTTGTCGCCCACCTGAAACTTATGTGGCACCCGATGTTGATCATGGCGCTGCTTGTACTTGGCATTAGACTTCTGTAGAATATCTTGAACCTGTTGGCGGATATGCTGGATCCGTTCAATGAACCGGGCGGCTTTGTCCGCTTCTGGGGATGAGTCGGCCGAGGTGGTCGCAAGGGGAAGTGCAACATCCATGGGGCCCAATGGTTGGAATCCCAACCCCACCTGAAAGGGGCTGTGGCCAGTTGAGCTATGCAGGGCTCGGTTGTAGCTATGTTGGACATAGGGGAGACTCTCATCCCATGTGCGAGGGTGTGTTGAATTGTACATGCGCAGGATATGTACGACCATCCGGTTGACGACCTCCGTTTGTCCATCGGTCTGGGGGTGGAAGGCAGTGGATTTGGTGAGCTTGGTATCCAGCAGTGACCAGAGGCTTGACCAGAATGAGCTGAGGAACCGACTGTCACGGTCTGAGATAATGGTCTGTGGGATCCCAAAATGTACCCATACGCGTTCAAAGAAGAGCTTGGCAGTGGCTTCTGCTGTGATGTTCTTCTTGCAAGCGGCTAGAATCGCCATCTTGGAAAAGCGATCAACAACCACGAAAACACAGTCGTTTCCCCTCTTGGTGGATGGGAGGCCCGACATGTAGTCCATTGAGATGGATTCCCACGGCCTATCAGGAGTAAGCAGAGGGGTGTATAGGCCCTGTTTCTTAGTGGTCGGTTTGGCAATAGCGCAAGCGGTGCAGGACCTGATATACTTGCCGACATCCTGTCGAAGTTTCGGCCAGTAGAAATGTTTCTGCAACACTGCCACTGTCTTTTCGACGCCAAAGTGTCCTGCCACCCGACTATAGTGAGCTTCCCAAATCAGCTTCGTGCGCTCGCTTGATGGAACGCAGAGATGGCCCAGATGACACAACAACCCAT
The DNA here is from genome assembly GCA_027924585.1 of Larix kaempferi. Taxonomy (NCBI): domain Eukaryota; kingdom Viridiplantae; phylum Streptophyta; class Pinopsida; order Pinales; family Pinaceae; genus Larix; species Larix kaempferi. Next base: position 6,120,224 of record BSBM01002098.1, on the reverse strand, counting down.
CCTGAAGATGGAAATTAGCAACCACTGAGTTGGTGCCTAGCATTTGATAGGTGGCAGAGAAGTCAGGGTCTGTCTCGTAGAGGTGGGGCCATCCAGAGGTCTCGTGGCCACAAGAGTCTAGCACCGTGGTAAGTGCCGCGACTGGAGGTCGACTGAGGCAATCAGCAACTCGGTTGGTACTCCCTGTTTTATATTTGATGTTGAGGTGGAACTGCTGTAAATATGTTGACCACTTCTGATGGCGGTCATTCTGCAACTTTCCTTGGGTCTGCATGAACTGTAGTGGCTTGTGATCAGTGTGGATGACTGTCTCCTTCCCAAGAATGTAATGTCTCCACTGGCGGCAGGCTTGTACAATGGAGTACATCTCTTTGTCATAGGTAGGGTACTTGCAGACAGCATCTGATAGTGTCTCACTATGATATGCCACGGGGTGGCCGTGTTGAGTGAGAACGGCACCCACAGCATAATCTGAAGCATCTGTCTCGATCTCAAAGGGATGTTGCAGGTTCGGTAATGAGAGTACCGGCGATGAGCACAAACGCTTCTTCAAGTCATCGAAGGCTTGTTGTTGGGACAGGCCCCACACAAATTTTGCCTTACCACCACCCCTGGTCACTTGGCTGAGGGCCCATGCGATATGAGAGAATCCCAGCACGAACCGTCGATAGAAATTGGCGAGGCCCAAGAAGCTCCGGAGTTCAGTGAGTGTGGTTGGGGCTGGCTAGTCACGGATGACCTGGATCTTGGCTGGATCCACATGCACACCATGTCGATCAACGATGTATCCTAAGTAATGGACCCTGTCCATGCCGAAGGAGCATTTTTCCAAGTTTGCATATAGTTTGTGCCTCCGCAGGGTGTGCAGAACCTGCTGAATATGCTGCAAGTGTTCCTCCCAAGTCTTGCTGTAGATGAGGATGTCATCCAGATACACCACTAAAAAATTGTTGGTGAAACGTCGTAGGATATCGTCCATCATCCTCATAAAAGTTGCTGGAGCATTTGTCAAGCCAAAAGGCATGACCAGCCATTCAAAAAGACCTTCTTTTGACTTGAAGGCAGTCTTCCATACATCTGTCTGTTCTATTGGGACTTGGTGGTAGCCAGACTTCAGATCAATCTTACTGAAGTATTTGGCCCCCGTGAGCTGATCAAGGAGGTCGTCGATTCGGGGAATCGGGGTACCGGTTACGGACTGTGATTTTATTCAGGGCCCGGTAATCAATGCAGAGTCGCCAGGTCCCATCTTTCTTCTGTACCAGCACGATTGGGCTCCCACAAGGTGATGAACTGGGACGGATGTGCCCCTTGCGGAGCAATTCTTGAATCTGCCTCTTGATCTCCTCATTTTCCAACAGAGAGCGGCGATAGACTGGCCCATTGGGTAGCGGTGCGCCTGGGGTCAGGTCGATGGGATGCTTGACCTGGCAGTGCAGAGGTACCCCGGTCGGAGAGGAGAAGATATCTGAGTATCCTTCCACCACCTTATCCACTTGCTTCTGTTGTGTGGATAGATCGGTCGTGGAGGCCCGGGATGTGGCTGCGATCTTTCTTTCACTCTAAGAGCGAATCACGAAGAAGACAAATTTCCCGGTCTGAGAGATGACCTTCCTGCATTGCTTGGCAGAGATCAAGGAAATAGCACTAGGAGGGACTGCCTCGGGTATCCTGTACAATTTCCTGTTCAAAGAAATAATAACACTACGAGGCCTAGACTAATATACAGCATGACGTTTCCATAAATAAGGTTGTCCCAAAAGAACATCTGAAACTTCGAGAGGAGCAACATCACACAATACCTCGTCCTTGAAGGGCTTGATGCCGTATGGCAGTCGGCACTGTTGGCTGACGCGGAGATCGCTTCCTTTGCGGAGCCATCCAATGGTGTAGGGTTGTGGGTGCGGCGTTGTCGGCAGGGCCAGGCGCTTGACGACCTCTGCTGAGATGAGATTCTTCTGGCTACCGCTGTCAACGATGAAGTGCAGCGGGGTGCCTTTTACCCACATCTGTGAATGGAAGAGGCGTTCTCCTTCTTCTGGCTCGTCTGGTTCATCAGGCTGGAGCTTGGTGGTAGCAATGGTGGCATTGGGTTCCGCGTCAATGATCCGTTTCCCCCTTTCTGGTTCGGACTCAGAGTCAGAACCCGCATCTGATTCAGATGCTTTCACTTCGGCCACCAGGGACTGCTTTGAGCGGTAATCAGCAGTGTTATGCCAAGGGCTCTTATGGAAGTCGCACCACTTCCCGGTATCTTTCTTTGTTTTTCCGGTGTCCTTCTTTGCTTGCGGCTTGGACTGGTTGTCCTGATGCTGTCCATCTTTGCTCTGTCCTTTATTCTGTGGGTTGGGGCCGCCCTTTCCTGTCTTTTGCTGTGAAGGGTTCCCAGGCCCAAATTGCCGCGTCTTTTGTTTGAGCTTCTGCTCGATTTTGACGGCATATCGGTAGGCCGCGCCCAAGGAAGAGATGTCCAGAAATTCCACTTCGGTCTGGATGTATCTATGCAAACCACCGCGATACTTGAGCACCAGATGTCGCTCTGAATCTTTGATACCCAGCTTAGTGCGCAAGGTATGGAAGATATTCGTGAACTCTGGCACTGCTTGGTCTCTTTCTTGTCGCAGTGTGGTCCATTTGGTATACAAGTCGTCATAACTTCCAACAGGGTAGTATTGTTCCTTAATAGCATCCCTGAAGGATTCCCAGGTGGCTATGACTGAAAATAATGAGGCTTCTTCTGTGTCCTTTTGCTCGCAGAATGTTTCCCACCAATCTTTCACATGGGGAACGGCTTTGAGGAGCGCAAAAGTAATCTTTTCTTTATTCGAAAAGTTATGGACAGAAAAATACCCTTCTAGTAGATTCAACCACTTATCTACAGCATCTGCGTCTATCTGTCCTTCAAATATAGGGATATCAAAGTTGATTTGTACCTTGAAGGGGGCGGCGCCTCCGCTCGAGGAAGATGCGTCGCTTGTTGGTAGTCGCCGAAGGATTTGCGCGAAATTATCCATCATCTCGTTCCTCTGCTGCGTGAGGGCTTCCTCAAGCAACATTTTGATAGGATCTCCTGTCCCATCATCTTTCTTTTCTCCTGCCATGAGAGGTCGCTTGGGCGTGCGAGAGCTTTTGTCCTCAAGAGAAACAAGCTCGAGACCCAATTCTTTGTACCCTGACCTCGTTGGGGACATGCATTAAGACGACAAGGAGCAGACCGCTCTGATACCACTGATCCGGATTTTATGAGCAGAACGAAATGAATACAGATTATTATCAGATGCTTAACACAAAATAACAGAGATACAGTAAAACTGGTTTTCTATTCAATAAGGAAATAAGCTAGAACTGTAAAATGCAGCGGAAAACAAGCTTGCTGGAATGGTGGCGGCTTATCTCTGAGAAGAGATGTGATGGCTGCGCTCATTTCGCAAGAAGATGGTTACAATGAGGCTCTCAAGGCCTTTTACAATAAACAGGAATGTCAAAAACCCTAGACATCCAAAAACCTAACCCTAGGAGATGAAGCGCCAAAAGTCATGTGGGCCCCGTTTGGGTAAGTTAGTACATCAACTTCCCGGGGTCGTAACTTTTGCATACGATCTCCGTTTGGGGCGCTCGGTAGCCCGTTGGAAAGGTCTATCCGAGATTTACAACTTTCGACCGGGGCCAAATGAATGCCGGAGGCAACCATTTGGCCCCCCAAATTGCCAAAAAAGGTCGTTTAGGGCCTCAAAATGGCCCCGGAAGTTCAGGACCCGAAAAACTGCTAAAAATAGTACAATACCAAAGTTGCCATAAAACTGTTTTGAGCCAGTTGGAAAGGTGGGTGGCCACCAATATCCACCTGGATCAATCCTCCCTCCTTAGGAAGCAATGGTCTCCATTGCGTTGAGTTCCTCCATCAGATGAGGAAATTTCTGCTGAATTTGGCCTCGGGTGAGCCACTTGCCTTGGTGCAGGAACTGCCCTGCTTTGACAACTCGATAAAGCTGGATCCTTTGATGTCGAGTGCCCTTGATCTGTGTGTCTGCAATATGATCACTGGATGCTTGTTGTAGGCAGTCAGGGTTGAGCTCTGTTGGTGTCAACTTCTCTGCTATCTCTGAGGTGTCTAATAGTGGTGGGAAATATGGCCGAAGGAGAGCCACATTGAATACTGGATGCAGACCAAGGAAGGGGGGAATGTTGAGCTCAAAAGCATTGTCACCCACCGCCTTGGTGATGGTGTATGGCCCATAACGGAGTGGGCGAAGCTTTCGATGGGGCCCTGTAAGGCGTTCTTTCTGCAAATGCAACCAAACTTTGTCGCCCACCTGAAACTTATGTGGCACCCGATGTTGATCATGGCGCTGCTTGTACTTGGCATTAGACTTCTGTAGAATATCTTGAACCTGTTGGCGGATATGCTGGATCCGTTCAATGAACCGGGCGGCTTTGTCCGCTTCTGGGGATGAGTCGGCCGAGGTGGTCGCAAGGGGAAGTGCAACATCCATGGGGCCCAATGGTTGGAATCCCAACCCCACCTGAAAGGGGCTGTGGCCAGTTGAGCTATGCAGGGCTCGGTTGTAGCTATGTTGGACATAGGGGAGACTCTCATCCCATGTGCGAGGGTGTGTTGAATTGTACATGCGCAGGATATGTACGACCATCCGGTTGACGACCTCCGTTTGTCCATCGGTCTGGGGGTGGAAGGCAGTGGATTTGGTGAGCTTGGTATCCAGCAGTGACCAGAGGCTTGACCAGAATGAGCTGAGGAACCGACTGTCACGGTCTGAGATAATGGTCTGTGGGATCCCAAAATGTACCCATACGCGTTCAAAGAAGAGCTTGGCAGTGGCTTCTGCTGTGATGTTCTTCTTGCAAGCGGCTAGAATCGCCATCTTGGAAAAGCGATCAACAACCACGAAAACACAGTCGTTTCCCCTCTTGGTGGACGGGAGGCCCGACATGTAGTCCATTGAGATGGATTCCCACGGCCTGTCAGGAGTAGGCAGAGGGGTGTATAGGCCCTGTTTCTTAGTGGTCGGTTTGGCAATAGCGCAAGCGGTGCAGGACCTGATATACTTGCCGACATCCTGTCGAAGTTTCGGCCAGTAGAAATGTTTCTGCAACACTGCCACTGTCTTTTCGACGCCAAAGTGTCCTGCCACCCGACTATAGTGAGCTTCCCAAATCAGCTTCGTGCGCTCGCTTGATGGAACGCAGAGATGGCCCAGATGACACAACAACCCGTCCTGAAGATGGAAATTAGCAACCACTGAGTTGGTGCCTAGCATTTGATAGGTGGCAGAGAAGTCAGGGTCTGTCTCGTAGAGGTGGGGCCATCCAGAGGTCTCGTGGCCACAAGAGTCTAGCACCGTGGTAAGTGCCGCGACTGGAGGTCGACTGAGGCAATCAGCAACTCGGTTGGTACTCCCTGTTTTATATTTGATGTTGAGGTGGAACTGCTGTAAATATGTTGACCACTTCTGATGGCGGTCATTCTGCAACTTTCCTTGGGTCTGCATGAACTGTAGTGGCTTGTGATCAGTGTGGATGACTGTCTCCTTCCCAAGAATGTAATGTCTCGACTGGCGGCAGGCTTGTACAATGGAGTACATCTCTTTGTCATAGGTAGGGTACTTGCAGACAGCATCTGATAGTGTCTCACTATGATATGCCACGGGGTGGCCGTGTTGAGTGAGAACGGCACCCACAGCATAATCTGAAGCATCTGTCTCGATCTCAAAGGGATGTTGCAGGTTCGGTAATGAGAGTACCGGCGATGAGCACAAACGCTTCTTCAAGTCATCGAAGGCTTGTTGTTGGGACAGGCCCCACACAAATTTTGCCTTACCACCACCCCTGGTCACTTGGCTGAGGGCCCATGCGATATGAGAGAATCCCAGCACGAACCGTCGATAGAAATTGGCGAGGCCCAAGAAGCTCCGGAGTTCAGTGAGTGTGGTTGGGGCTGGCCAGTCACGGATGACCTGGATCTTGGCTGGATCCACATGCACACCATGTCGATCAACGATGTATCCTAAGTAATGGACCCTGTCCATGCCGAAGGAGCATTTTTCCAAGTTTGCATATAGTTTGTGCTTCCGCAGGGTGTGCAGAACCTGCTGAATATGCTGCAAGTGTTCCTCCCAAGTCTTGCTGTAGATGAGGATGTCATCCAGATACACCACTAAAAAATTGTTGGTGAAAGGTCGTAGGATATCGTCCATCATCCTCATAAAAGTTGCTGGAGCATTTGTCAAGCCAAAAGGCATGACCAGCCATTCAGAAAGACCTTCTTTTGACTTGAAGGCAGTCTTCCATACATCTGTCTGTTCTATTGGGACTTGGTGGTAGCCAGACTTCAGATCAATCTTACTGAAGTATTTGGCCCCCGTGAGCTGATCAAGGAGGTCGTCGATTCGGGGAATCGGGTACCGGTTACGGACTGTGATTTTATTCAGGGCCCGGTAATCAATGCAGAGTCGCCAGGTCCCATCTTTCTTCTGTACCAGCACGATTGGGCTCCCACAAGGTGATGAACTGGGACGGATGTGCCCCTTGCGGAGCAATTCTTGGATCTGCCTCTTGATCTCCTCATTTTCCAACAGAGAGCGGCGATAGACTGGCCCATTGGGTAGCGGTGCGCCTGGGGTCAGGTCGATGGGATGCTTGACCTGGCAGTGCAGAGGTACCCCGGTCGGAGAGGAGAAGATATCTGAGTATCCTTCCACCACCTTATCCACTTGCTTCTGTTGTGTGGATAGATCGGTCGTGGAGGCCCGGGATGTGGCTGCGATCTTTCTTTCACTCTGAGAGCGAATCACGAAGAAGACAAATTTCCCGGTCTGAGAGATGACCTTCCTGCATTGCTTGGCAGAGATCAAGGAAATAGCACTAGGAGGGACTGCCTCGGGTATCCTGTACAATTTCCTGTTCAAAGAAATAATAACACTACGAGGCCTAGACTCATATACAGCATGACGTTTCCATAAATAAGGTTGTCCCAAAAGAACATCTGAAACTTCGAGAGGAGCAACATCACACAATACCTCGTCCTTGAAGGGCTTGATGCCGTATGGCAGTCGGCACTGTTGGCTGACGCGGAGATCGCTTCCTTTGCGGAGCCATCCAATGGTGTAGGGTTGTGGGTGCGGCGTTGTCGGCAGGGCCAGGCGCTTGACGACCTCTGCTGAGATGAGATTCTTCTGGCTACCGCTGTCAACGATGAAGTGCAGCGGGGTGCCTTTTACCCACATCTGTGAATGGAAGAGGCGTTCTCCTTCTTCTGGCTCGTCTGGTTCATCAGGCTGGAGCTTGGTGGTAGCAATGGTGGCATTGGGTTCCGCGTCAATGATCCGTTTCCCCCTTTCTGGTTCGGACTCAGAGTCAGAACCCGCATCTGATTCAGATGCTTTCACTTCGGCCACCAGGGACTGCTTTGAGCGGCAATCAGCAGTGTTATGCCAAGGGCTCTTATGGAAGTCGCACCACTTCCCGGTATCTTTCTTTGTTTTTCCGGTGTCCTTCTTTGCTTGCGGCTTGGACTGGTTGTCCTGATGCTGTCCATCTTTGCTCTGTCCTTTATTCTGTGGGTTGGGGCCGCCCTTTCCTGTCTTTTGCTGTGAAGGGTTCCCAGGCCCAAATTGCCGCGTCTTTTGTTTGAGCTTCTGCTCGATTTTGACGGCATATCGGTAGGCCGCGCCCAAGGAAGAGATGTCCAGAAATTCCATTTCGGTCTGGATGTATCTATGCAAACCACCGCGATACTTGAGCACCAGATGTCGCTCTGAATCTTTGATACCCAGCTTAGTGCGCAAGGTATGGAAGATATTCGTGAACTCTGGCACTGCTTGGTCTCTTTCTTGTCGCAGTGTGGTCCATTTGGTATACAAGTCGTCATAACTTCCAACAGGGTAGTATTGTTCCTTAATAGCATCCCTGAAGGATTCCCAGGTGGCTATGACTGAAAATAATGAGGCTTCTTCTGTGTCCTTTTGCTCGCAGAATGTTCCCCACCAATCTTTCACATGGGGAACGGCTTTGAGGAGCGCAAAAGTAATCTTTTCTTTATTCGAAAAGTTATGGACAGAAAAATACCCTTCTAGTAGATTCAACCACTTATCTACAACATCTGCGTCTATCTGTCCTTCAAATATAGGGATATCAAAGTTGATTTGTACCTTGAAGGGGGCGGCGCCTCCGCTCGAGGAAGATGCGTCGCTTGTTGGTAGTCGCCGAAGGATTTGCGCGAAATTATCCATCATCTCGTTCCTCTGCTGCGTGAGGGCTTCCTCAAGCAACATTTTGATAGGATCTCCTGTCCCATCATCTTTCTTTTCTCCTTCCATGAGAGGTCGCTTGGGCGTGCGAGAGCTTTTGTCCTCAAGAGAAACAAGCTCGAGACCCAATTCTTTGTACCCTGACCTCGTTGGGGACATGCATTAAGACGACAAGGAGCAGACCGCTCTGATACCACTGATCCGGATTTTATGAGCAGAACGAAATGAATACAGATTATTATCAGATGCTTAACACAAAATAACAGAGATACAGTAAAACTGGTTTTCTATTCAATAAGGAAATAAGCTAGAACTGTAAAATGCAGCGGAAAACAAGCTTGCTGGAATGGTGGCGGCTTATCTCTGAGAAGAGATGTGATGGCTGCGCTCATTTCGCAAGAAGATGGTTACAATGAGGCTCTCAAGGCCTTTTACAATAAACAGGAATGTCAAAAACCCTAGACATCCAAAAACCTAACCCTAGGAGATGAAGCGCCAAAAGTCATGTGGGCCCCGTTTGGGTAAGTTAGTACATCAACTTCCCGGGGTCGTAACTTTTGCATACGATCTCCGTTTGGGGCGCTCGGTAGCCCGTTGGAAAGGTCTATCCGAGATTTACAACTTTTGACTGGGGCCAAATGAATGCCGGGGGCAACCATTTGGCCCCCCAAATTGCCAAAAAAGGTCGTTTAGGGCCTCAAAATGGCCCCGGAAGTTCAGGACCCGAAAAACTGCTAAAAATAGTACAATACCAAAGTTGCCATAAAACTGTTTTGAGCCAGTTGGAAAGGTGGGTGGCCACCAATATCCACCTGGATCAATCCTCCCTCCTTAGGAAGCAATGGTCTCCATTGCGTTGAGTTCCTCCATCAGATGAGGAAATTTCTGCTGAATTTGGCCTCGGGTGAGCCACTTGCCTTGGTGCAGGAACTGCCCTGCTTTGACAACTCGATAAAGCTGGATCCTTTGATGTCGAGTGCCCTTGATCTGTGTGTCTGCAATATGATCACTGGATGCTTGTTGTAGGCAGTCAGGGTTGAGCTCTGTTGGTGTCAACTTCTCTGCTATCTCTGAGGTGTCTAATAGTGGTGGGAAATATGGCCGAAGGAGAGCCACGTTGAATACTGGATGCAGACCAAGGAAGGGGGGAATGTTGAGCTCAAAAGCATTGTCACCCACCGCCTTGGTGATGGTGTATGGCCCATAACGGAGTGGGCGAAGCTTTCGATGGGGCCCTGTAAGGCGTTCTTTCTGCAAATGCAACCAAACTTTGTCGCCCACCTGAAACTTATGTGGCACCCGATGTTGATCATGGCGCTGCTTGTACTTGGCATTAGACTTCTGTAGAATATCTTGAACCTGTTGGCGGATATGCTGGATCCGTTCAATGAACCGGGCGGCTTTGTCCGCTTCTGGGGATGAGTCGGCCGAGGTGGTCGCAAGGGGAAGTGCAACATCCATGGGGCCCAATGGTTGGAATCCCAACCCCACCTGAAAGGGGCTGTGGCCAGTTGAGCTATGCAGGGCTCGGTTGTAGCTATGTTGGACATAGGGGAGACTCTCATCCCATGTGCGAGGGTGTGTTGAATTGTACATGCGCAGGATATGTACGACCATCCGGTTGACGACCTCCGTTTGTCCATCGGTCTGGGGGTGGAAGGCAGTGGATTTGGTGAGCTTGGTATCCAGCAGTGACCAGAGGCTTGACCAGAATGAGCTGAGGAACCGACTGTCACGGTCTGAGATAATGGTCTGTGGGATCCCAAAATGTACCCATACGCGTTCAAAGAAGAGCTTGGCAGTGGCTTCTGCTGTGATGTTCTTCTTGCAAGCGGCTAGAATCGCCATCTTGGAAAAGCGATCAACAACCACGAAAACACAGTCGTTTCCCCTCTTGGTGGACGGGAGGCCCGACATGTAGTCCATTGAGATGGATTCCCACGGCCTGTCAGGAGTAGGCAGAGGGGTGTATAGGCCCTGTTTCTTAGTGGTCGGTTTGGCAATAGCGCAAGCGGTGCAGGACCTAATATACTTGCCGACATCCTGTCGAAGTTTCGGCCAGTAGAAATGTTTCTGCAACACTGCCACTGTCTTTTCGACGCCAAAGTGTCCTGCCACCCGACTATAGTGAGCTTCCCAAATCAGCTTCGTGCGCTCGCTTGATGGAACGCAGAGATGGCCCAGATGACACAACAACCCGTCCTGAAGATGGAAATTAGCAACCACTGAGTTGGTGCCTAGCATTTGATAGGTGGCAGAGAAGTCAGGGTCTGTCTCGTAGAGGTGGGGCCATCCAGAGGTCTCGTGGCCACAAGAGTCTAGCACCGTGGTAAGTGCCGCGACTGGAGGTCGACTGAGGCAATCAGCAACTCGGTTGGTACTCCCTGTTTTATATTTGATGTTGAGGTGGAACTGCTGTAAATATGTTGACCACTTCTGATGGCGGTCATTCTGCAACTTTCCTTGGGTCTGCATGAACTGTAGTGGCTTGTGATCAGTGTGGATGACTGTCTCCTTCCCAAGAATGTAATGTCTCCACTGGCGGCAGGCTTGTACAATGGAGTACATCTCTTTGTCATAGGTAGGGTACTTGCAGACAGCATCTGGTAGTGTCTCACTATGATATGCCACGGGGTGGCCGTGTTGAGTGAGAACGGCACCCACAGCATAATCTGAAGCATCTGTCTCGATCTCAAAGGGATGTTGCAGGTTCGGTAATGAGAGTACCGGCGATGAGCACAAACGCTTCTTCAAGTCATCGAAGGCTTGTTGTTGGGACAGGCCCCACACAAATTTTGCCTTACCACCACCCCTGGTCACTTGGCTGAGGGCCCATGCGATATGAGAGAATCCCAGCACGAACCGTCGATAGAAATTGGCGAGGCCCAAGAAGCTCCGGAGTTCAGTGAGTGTGGTTGGGGCTGGCCAGTCACGGATGACCTGGATCTTGGCTGGATCCACATGCACACCATGTCGATCAACGATGTAGCCTAAGTAATGGACCCTGTCCATGCCGAAGGAGCATTTTTCCAAGTTTGCATATAGTTTGTGCTTCCGCAGGGTGTGCAGAACCTGCTGAATATGCTGCAAGTGTTCCTCCCAAGTCTTGCTGTAGATGAGGATGTCATCCAGATACACCACTAAAAAATTGTTGGTGAAAGGTCGTAGGATATCGTCCATCATCCTCATAAAAGTTGCTGGAGCATTTGTCAAGCCAAAAGGCATGACCAGCCATTCAAAAATACCTTCTTTTGACTTGAAGGCAGTCTTCCATACATCTGTCTGTTCTATTGGGACTTGGTGGTAGCCAGACTTCAGATCAATCTTACTGAAGTATTTGGCCCCCGTGAGCTGATCAAGGAGGTCGTCGATTCGGGGAATCGGGTACCGGTTACGGACTGTGATTTTATTCAGGGCCCGGTAATCAATGCAGAGTCGCCAGGTCCCATCTTTCTTCTGTACCAGCACGATTGGGCTCCCACAAGGTGATGAACTGGGACGGATGTGCCCCTTGCGGAGCAATTCTTGGATCTGCCTCTTGATCTCCTCATTTTCCAACAGAGAGTGGCGATAGACTGGCCCATTGGGTAGCGGTGCGCCTGGGGTCAGGTCGATGGGATGCTTGACCTAGCAGTGCAGAGGTACCCCGGTCGGAGAGGAGAAGATATCTGAGTATCCTTCCACCACCTTATCCACTTGCTTCTGTTGTGTGGATAGATCGGTCGTGGAGGCCCGGGATGTGGCTGCGATCTTTCTTTCACTCTGAGAGCGAATCACGAAGAAGACAAATTTCCCGGTCTGAGAGATGACCTTCCTGCATTGCTTGGCAGAGATCAAGGAAATAGCACTAGGAGGGACTGCCTCGGGTATCCTGTACAATTTCCTGTTCAAAGAAATAATAACACTACGAGGCCTAGACTCATATACAGCATGACGTTTCCATAAATAAGGTTGTCCCAAAAGAACATCTGAAACTTCGAGAGGAGCAACATCACACAATACCTCGTCCTTGAAGGGCTTGATGCCGTATGGCAGTCGGCACTGTTGGCTGACGCGGAGATCGCTTCCTTTGCGGAGCCATCCAATGGTGTAGGGTTGTGGGTGCGGCGTTGTCGGCAGGGCCAGGCGCTTGACGACCTCTGCTGAGATGAGATTCTTCTGGCTACCGCTGTCAACGATGAAGTGCAGCGGGGTGCCTTTTACCCACATCTGTGAATGGAAGAGGCGTTCTCCTTCTTCTGGCTCGTCTGGTTCATCAGGCTGGAGCTTGGTGGTAGCAATGGTGGCATTGGGTTCCGCGTCAATGATCCGTTTCCCCCTTTCTGGTTCGGACTCAGAGTCAGAACCCGCATCTGATTCAGATGCTTTCACTTCGGCCACCAGGGACTGCTTTGAGCGGCAATCAGCAGTGTTATGCCAAGGGCTCTTATGGAAGTCGCACCACTTCCCGGTATCTTTCTTTGTTTTTCCGGTGTCCTTCTTTGCTTGCGGCTTGGACTGGTTGTCCTGATGCTGTCCATCTTTGCTCTGTCCTTTATTCTGTGGGTTGGGGCCGCCCTTTCCTGTCTTTTGCTGTGAAGGGTTCCCAGGCCCAAATTGCCGCGTCTTTTGTTTGAGCTTCTGCTCGATTTTGACGGCATATCGGTAGGCCGCGCCCAAGGAAGAGATGTCCAGAAATTCCATTTCGGTCTGGATGTATCTATGCAAACCACCGCGATACTTGAGCACCAGATGTCGCTCTGAATCTTTGATACCCAGCTTAGTGCGCAAGGTATGGAAGATATTCGTGAACTCTGGCACTGCTTGGTCTCTTTCTTGTCGCAGTGTGGTCCATTTGGTATACAAGTCGTCATAACTTCCAACAGGGTAGTATTGTTCCTTAATAGCATCCCTGAAGGATTCCCAGGTGGCTATGACTGAAAATAATGAGGCTTCTTCTGTGTCCTTTTGCTCGCAGAATGTTTCCCACCAATCTTTCACATGGGGAACGGCTTTGAGGAGCGCAAAAGTAATCTTTTCTTTATTCGAAAAGTTATGGACAGAAAAATACCCTTCTAGTAGATTCAACCACTTATCTACAGCATCTGCGTCTATCTGTCCTTCAAATATAGGGATATCAAAGTTGATTTGTACCTTGAAGGGGGCGGCGCCTCCGCTCGAGGAAGATGCGTCGCTTGTTGGTAGTCGCCGAAGGATTTGCGCGAAATTATCCATCATCTCGTTCCTCTACTGCGTGAGGGCTTCCTCAAGCAACATTTTGATAGGATCTCCTGTCCCATCATCTTTCTTTTCTCCTGCCATGAGAGGTCGCTTGGGCGTGCGAGAGCTTTTGTCCTCAAGAGAAACAAGCTCGAGACCCAATTCTTTGTACCCTGACCTCGTTGGGGACATGCATTAAGACGACAAGGAGCAGACCGCTCTGATACCACTGATCCGGATTTTATGAGCAGAACGAAATGAATACAGATTATTATCAGATGCTTAACACAAAATAACAGAGATACAGTAAAACTGGTTTTCTATTCAATAAGGAAATAAGCTAGAACTGTAAAATGCAGCGGAAAACAAGCTTGCTGGAATGGTGGCGGCTTATCTCTGAGAAGAGATGTGATGGCTGCGCTCATTTCGCAAGAAGATGGTTACAATGAGGCTCTCAAGGCCTTTTACAATAAACAGGAATGTCAAAAACCCTAGACATCCAAAAACCTAACCCTAGGAGATGAAGCGCCAAAAGTCATGTGGGCCCCGTTTGGGTAAGTTAGTACATCAACTTCCCGGGGTCGTAACTTTTGCATACGATCTCCGTTTGGGGCGCTCGGTAGCCCGTTGGAAAGGTCTATCCGAGATTTACAACTTTCGACCGGGGCCAAATGAATGCCGGAGGCAACCATTTGGCCCCCCAAATTGCCAAAAAAGGTCGTTTAGGGCCTCAAAATGGCCCCGGAAGTTCAGGACCCGAAAAACTGCTAAAAATAGTACAATACCAAAGTTGCCATAAAACTGTTTTGAGCCAGTTGGAAAGGTGGGTGGCCACCAATATCCACCTGGATCAATCCTCCCTCCTTAGGAAGCAATGGTCTCCATTGCGTTGAGTTCCTCCATCAGATGAGGAAATTTCTGCTGAATTTGGCCTCGGGTGAGCCACTTGCCTTGGTGCAGGAACTGCCCTGCTTTGACAACTCGATAAAGCTGGATCCTTTGATGTCGAGTGCCCTTGATCTGTGTGTCTGCAATATGATCACTGGATGCTTGTTGTAGGCAGTCAGGGTTGAGCTCTGTTGGTGTCAACTTCTCTGCTATCTCTGAGGTGTCTAATAGTGGTGGGAAATATGGCCGAAGGAGAGCCACATTGAATACTGGATGCAGACCAAGGAAGGGGGGAATGTTGAGCTCAAAAGCATTGTCACCCACCGCCTTGGTGATGGTGTATGGCCCATAACGGAGTGGGCGAAGCTTTCGATGGGGCCCTGTAAGGCGTTCTTTCTGCAAATGCAACCAAACTTTGTCGCCCACCTGAAACTTATGTGGCACCCGATGTTGATCATGGCGCTGCTTGTACTTGGCATTAGACTTCTGTAGAATATCTTGAACCTGTTGGCGGATATGCTGGATCCGTTCAATGAACCGGGCGGCTTTGTCCGCTTCTGGGGATGAGTCGGCCGAGGTGGTCGCAAGGGGAAGTGCAACATCCATGGGGCCCAATGGTTGGAATCCCAACCCCACCTGAAAGGGGCTGTGGCCAGTTGAGCTATGCAGGGCTCGGTTGTAGCTATGTTGGACATAGGGGAGACTCTCATCCCATGTGCGAGGGTGTGTTGAATTGTACATGCGCAGGATATGTACGACCATCCGGTTGACGACCTCCGTTTGTCCATCGGTCTGGGGGTGGAAGGCAGTGGATTTGGTGAGCTTGGTATCCAGCAGTGACCAGAGGCTTGACCAGAATGAGCTGAGGAACCGACTGTCACGGTCTGAGATAATGGTCTGTGGGATCCCAAAATGTACCCATACGCGTTCAAAGAAGAGCTTGGCAGTGGCTTCTGCTGTGATGTTCTTCTTGCAAGCGGCTAGAATCGCCATCTTGGAAAAGCGATCAACAACCACGAAAACACAGTCGTTTCCCCTCTTGGTGGACGGGAGGCCCGACATGTAGTCCATTGAGATGGATTCCCACGGCCTGTCAGGAGTAGGCAGAGGGGTGTATAGGCCCTGTTTCTTAGTGGTCGGTTTGGCAATAGCGCAAGCGGTGCAGGACCTAATATACTTGCCGACATCCTGTCGAAGTTTCGGCCAGTAGAAATGTTTCTGCAACACTGCCACTGTCTTTTCGACGCCAAAGTGTCCTGCCACCCGACTATAGTGAGCTTCCCAAATCAGCTTCGTGCGCTCGCTTGATGGAACGCAGAGATGGCCCAGATGACACAACAACCCGTCCTGAAGATGGAAATTAGCAACCACTGAGTTGGTGCCTAGCATTTGATAGGTGGCAGAGAAGTCAGGGTCTGTCTCGTAGAGGTGGGGCCATCCAGAGGTCTCGTGGCCACAAGAGTCTAGCACCGTGGTAAGTGCCGCGACTGGAGGTCGACTGAGGCAATCAGCAACTCGGTTGGTACTCCCTGTTTTATATTTGATGTTGAGGTGGAACTGCTGTAAATATGTTGACCACTTCTGATGGCGGTCATTCTGCAACTTTCCTTGGGTCTGCATGAACTGTAGTGGCTTGTGATCAGTGTGGATGACTGTCTCCTTCCCAAGAATGTAATGTCTCCACTGGCGGCAGGCTTGTACAATGGAGTACATCTCTTTGTCATAGGTAGGGTACTTGCAGACAGCATCTGGTAGTGTCTCACTATGATATGCCACGGGGTGGCCGTGTTGAGTGAGAACGGCACCCACAGCATAATCTGAAGCATCTGTCTCGATCTCAAAGGGATGTTGCAGGTTCGGTAATGAGAGTACCGGCGATGAGCACAAACGCTTCTTCAAGTCATCGAAGGCTTGTTGTTGGGACAGGCCCCACACAAATTTTGCCTTACCACCACCCCTGGTCACTTGGCTGAGGGCCCATGCGATATGAGAGAATCCCAGCACGAACCGTCGATAAAAATTGGCGAGGCCCAAGAAGCTCCGGAGTTCAGTGAGTGTGGTTGGGGCTGGCCAGTCACGGATGACCTGGATCTTGGCTGGATCCACATGCACACCATGTCGATCAACGATGTAGCCTAAGTAATGGACCCTGTCCATGCCGAAGGAGCATTTTTCCAAGTTTGCATATAGTTTGTGCTTCCGCAGGGTGTGCAGAACCTGCTGAATATGCTGCAAGTGTTCCTCCCAAGTCTTGCTGTAGATGAGGATGTCATCCAGATACACCACTAAAAAATTGTTGGTGAAAGGTCGTAGGATATCGTCCATCATCCTCATAAAAGTTGCTGGAGCATTTGTCAAGCCAAAAGGCATGACCAGCCATTCAAAAATACCTTCTTTTGACTTGAAGGCAGTCTTCCATACATCTGTCTGTTCTATTGGGACTTGGTGGTAGCCAGACTTCAGATCAATCTTACTGAAGTATTTGGCCCCCGTGAGCTGATCAAGGAGGTCGTCGATTCGGGGAATCGGGTACCGGTTACGGACTGTGATTTTATTCAGGGCCCGGTAATCAATGCAGAGTCGCCAGGTCCCATCTTTCTTCTGTACCAGCACGATTGGGCTCCCACAAGGTGATGAACTGGGACGGATGTGCCCCTTGAGGAGCAATTCTTGGATCTGCCTCTTGATCTCCTCATTTTCCAACAGAGAGTGGCGATAGACTGGCCCATTGGGTAGCGGTGCGCCTGGGGTCAGGTCGATGGGATGCTTGACCTGGCAGTGCAGAGGTACCCCGGTCGGAGAGGAGAAGATATCTGAGTATCCTTCCACCACCTTATCCACTTGCTTCTGTTGTGTGGATAGATCGGTCGTGGAGGCCCGGGATGTGGCTGCGATCTTTCTTTCACTCTGAGAGCGAATCACGAAGAAGACAAATTTCCCGGTCTGAGAGATGACCTTCCTGCATTGCTTGGCAGAGATCAAGGAAATAGCACTAGGAGGGACTGCCTCGGGTATCCTGTACAATTTCCTGTTCAAAGAAATAATAACACTACGAGGCCTAGACTCATATACAGCATGACGTTTCCATAAATAAGGTTGTCCCAAAAGAACATCTGAAACTTCGAGAGGAGCAACATCACACAATACCTCGTCCTTGAAGGGCTTGATGCCGTATGGCAGTCGGCACTGTTGGCTGACGCGGAGATCGCTTCCTTTGCGGAGCCATCCAATGGTGTAGGGTTGTGGGTGCGGCGTTGTCGGCAGGGCCAGGCGCTTGACGACCTCTGCTGAGATGAGATTCTTCTGGCTACCGCTGTCAACGATGAAGTGCAGCGGGGTGCCTTTTACCCACATCTGTGAATGGAAGAGGCGTTCTCCTTCTTCTGGCTCGTCTGGTTCATCAGGCTGGAGCTTGGTGGTAGCAATGGTGGCATTGGGTTCCGCGTCAATGATCCGTTTCCCCCTTTCTGGTTCGGACTCAGAGTCAGAACCCGCATCTGATTCAGATGCTTTCACTTCGGCCACCAGGGACTGCTTTGAGCGGCAATCAGCAGTGTTATGCCAAGGGCTCTTATGGAAGTCGCACCACTTCCCGGTATCTTTCTTTGTTTTTCCGGTGTCCTTCTTTGCTTGCGGCTTGGACTGGTTGTCCTGATGCTGTCCATCTTTGCTCTGTCCTTTATTCTGTGGGTTGGGGCCGCCCTTTCCTGTCTTTTGCTGTGAAGGGTTCCCAGGCCCAAATTGCCGCGTCTTTTGTTTGAGCTTCTGCTCGATTTTGACGGCATATCGGTAGGCCGCGCCCAAGGAAGAGATGTCCAGAAATTCCATTTCGGTCTGGATGTATCTATGCAAACCACCGCGATACTTGAGCACCAGATGTCGCTCTGAATCTTTGATACCCAGCTTAGTGCGCAAGGTATGGAAGATATTCGTGAACTCTGGCACTGCTTGCTCTCTTTCTTGTCGCAGTGTGGTCCATTTGGTATACAAGTCGTCATAACTTCCAACAGGGTAGTATTGTTCCTTAATAGCATCCCTGAAGGATTCCCAGGTGGCTATGACTGAAAATAATGAGGCTTCTTCTGTGTCCTTTTGCTCGCAGAATGTTTCCCACCAATCTTTCACATGGGGAACGGCTTTGAGGAGCGCAAAAGTAATCTTTTCTTTATTCGAAAAGTTATGGACAGAAAAATACCCTTCTAGTAGATTCAACCACTTATCTACAGCATCTGCGTCTATCTGTCCTTCAAATATAGGGATATCAAAGTTGATTTGTACCTTGAAGGGGGCGGCGCCTCCGCTCGAGGAAGATGCGTCGCTTGTTGGTAGTCGCCGAAGGATTTGCGCGAAATTATCCATCATCTCGTTCCTCTGCTGCGTGAGGGCTTCCTCAAGCAACATTTTGATAGGATCTCCTGTCCCATCATCTTTCTTTTCTCCTGCCATGAGAGGTCGCTTGGGCGTGCGAGAGCTTTTGTCCTCAAGAGAAACAAGCTCGAGACCCAATTCTTTGTACCCTGACCTCGTTGGGGACATGCATTAAGACGACAAGGAGCAGACCGCTCTGATACCACTGATCCGGATTTTATGAGCAGAACGAAATGAATACAGATTATTATCAGATGCTTAACACAAAATAACAGAGATACAGTAAAACTGGTTTTCTATTCAATAAGGAAATAAGCTAGAACTGTAAAATGCAGCGGAAAACAAGCTTGCTGGAATGGTGGCGGCTTATCTCTGAGAAGAGATGTGATGGCTGCGCTCATTTCGCAAGAAGATGGTTACAATGAGGCTCTCAAGGCCTTTTACAATAAACAGGAATGTCAAAAACCCTAGACATCCAAAAACCTAACCCTAGGAGATGAAGCGCCAAAAGTCATGTGGGCCCCGTTTGGGTAAGTTAGTACATCAACTTCCCGGGGTCGTAACTTTTGCATACGATCTCCGTTTGGGGCGCTCGGTAGCCCATTGGAAAGGTCTATCCGAGATTTACAACTTTCGACTGGGGCCAAATGCATGCCGGAGGCAACCATTTGGCCCCCCAAATTGCCAGAAAAGGTCGTTTAGGGCCTCAAAATGGCCCCGGAAGTTCAGGACCCGAAAAATTGCTAAAAATAGTACAATACCAAAGTTGCCATAAAACTGTTTTGAGCCAGTTGGAAAGGTGGGTGGCCACCAATATCCACCTGGATCAGATGTTTTAGCCAAGTTATAGATTCATACATTTACTATTACTCAAAAAGTGGACACTTTGTAACGCCCCATATTTTGACTAGGCATGTTTACATGTCATACATACTGCACTTTATTTTTCTTATTATCTGTTGGACTCAACTAGACTGAGTAAACTATATTTTGACACATTATACCTGATTATATGTTGCTACTATGTTGATGATGTTACTATGCTTATGCTGATACTATGATTATGATGTGATGATGTTACCATTCTGATGAATTTTACTATGATATGTGATTATGATGTTGTAGTTATCATCATGAGTATTATCGTTTAAAACTATTGTCAAACGAGAAGTTCATTAAGCTAGTTAAATTAGTTATTTAAAACATCAGTATTGATTATGTCCTGTCCTTTGGATAATGGAACATTTATTTGGTTTAAAAACAATTCCAAATGTAAAGTATAAATTGAATAATATTGTATCATTATTGTATGAGCATTTAAAACAAATCTACAAAATCCTTGTCAAATCTGATTTTGTTCAGTAATCAAGACATGGGAATCCTCGTTATGCCAACTCATGCTTATTAATTATTATTATATCCTAAAACATTTAAAAAAGAAGTGGTAGATGGATCCGTCAATTAAGAAGATAAGCCTCATAAACAAAACCAGAAGTGGTCATTCATAAAAATTAATAAATAATTGGAGTAAGCCTAACAGAACTAACTCAATGAACATTATTATTTAACTACTCAAGAGAAAAACCAGATCTGAAAACATGTTAAATATTAAATTGTCTTGAATAGCAAAAATGGAGATTAATGATTTTTGGTCTTGAGAAGACAGGTGGAAGGCGGTGGAGTAAGGCTAAAGGAATCCTAAGGAAGTTGGGTATATAGGAAAGTTTGGAGGGAGCAGTCGGGGAAAATTTTGAAAGGAAGAGGAAGAGAATTTCTGGAAACACTCGAGGAGGAAAAGGAAAACTCCTGTTGAATAGAGGAAGGGGAAAAATCTTATTGGGTAATCAAAACAAGGAAAGTTGTTATTGGAATTATCGGTTTGTGGGATCGAGGGATAGGAAGTATGTCGATTTCCTAGGGCCATCACGATTAGAGTTGGTCGGCGGGGTGGATTATTTAGTCGGTTTCTAAGTTCAAAGGAGGCTAAGTTGAAGGAATCCGTGGAAAGCTAAAGGGGACCACCTACCATCTACCAGATACAGATATTTTTCTCAGTATTAGTCAATCATCTACATTTGAAATCTATGCATACCTTAATTCTTAAATTGAATGGTTGTTTTATGGAAAATCAGAAAGAAGTTATTACAGAAAGATGCATGTACATAGATTTATTAGAATTATGTAAACAGCGTGTATATAGAAAACTAGGGAAGAATAAACTTCAGAAAGTATGGAATTTTTTTTATTGAAACAATATAACTTTTATTGAAATTTTCTTAAACCAGCTCATTCGGTCACTTTGGTTTACAATATCCCAAATTGGGTGTACCATAGTGCCCCAGTCTGAAGAGTTTAAGCCCATTTTGAATTACTGAAAAAATTCTAAAAAATTGGATTGAATTCATTTGTGATGCAAACAGATTGCAATAATGTTGCCTTCTTTAATTTAGTTTGTTCGATGTCTATATTTCACAAATATGTCGCTCATACATATGAGGAATTCTATGCAAGGAAATAATTTTGCACAGATTGCAGTTTGATAGTGCAAGATAAGGAAACATATGTTTTTGAATATGAATACCTAAGATGATGTGTATCATTTTTCTTGCAAGCTAAGGAAACACATAAAGAAACACATAGAGTAAAGAAATGGGAAACACATATCCCTGTTAAAACAGTTTGTTTCCATTTATCCCTATTAACACAGTTTCTTTCCTGATCCTATAATTAGTAAGAGTAAAAAAACAAAATACAAAAAATATCACTAGTTAAAAATCTTTTTATAATAGTGGAATTGTTTTGGGCCACTTACAGGCCTAGTGCTGTAACACAACTCTGATAACATATGTAATGAACCTCAAATTTCATAAATAAATAAAAAAAAATTGGTCAAAAGACGTGATTATAATCTAACCTAATATGGCATTCTAACCACGGAAATTATTCTATGCACACACACATATACTATAACCATAATTCAAAATTCCAAATGACTTCATTCAATCCTCGATTGATCACTACATTTTTTTCTTTGTTGTTGTTATGGTCATATGTGATTGTTGCAACCCTTTTCTTCTTGTAAGGATTATTAAGAGTTAACTCCATGCTTATGATTTGTTGGATGACATTGTCTTTCCTGAACTCTTATCATGTATGTCAGTAAAAGAAATGTATCACGTTTTAAAATAGATTCTACTTGTCTACTTCAGCTGTACGATGAAAATTAACGAAAGAACCCAATAAGTATTTATAAGATAGGAAGCATACATAATGACAATGCTTCGCTAGAAGATTTCGCAAACAAAACCTAATGCTCAAAAGACTCGTTGGATAGCCCTGGTTTACTTAGCTCATTTCAGCTAACACATGCTCATCTGTCCTTTGAACAGGTTCTAGGTGGACACACCGATGTTCTCTCTTAGATGAAAACCGGTTGACAAACATTAGAACAACCCTATAATACTCCAAAGGTTGAATGCAAAGGATTTGTAGGGGCTCTAAAGCCCTGGGTAAAACTCCCATGGTGGAATAAAACCACATCCTAAGTGATCACGTAACTATAGATTGAAGGTGATCATAGCTTAAATAAAATTGTCATGATTAAAAGTAAAAAGGGTTTCAATGATTTTATGGAACTTGCATTTAAGAAGGGTCGAATCCAAAGGTGGAGGACAGGATGTTGTGATGATAGTGGCTCTTTACTACTGTCCTAAGAAGTCCCTTCGAGGGTTTGTGTTACTCATTTTCCATTTTCAGTGAAGGAGGAGAGCTCTCGGTTGCCATGGCTGAGGAGCTCTGCAATATAGTATTTTATGAGGATTTGAGCCTCCACTAAACTTCTTAAAATGAAAACATCAAGGAGGCCATGCCCTGTATAACACTCTAATCGCTAGGTTCTTATTCTCCATGTTGTTGTGGGCTGGCGCGAGTGGTCTTTTGAGTACATAGTTGACTGGGAAACCAAGCTATACCTAAGGTAAGAACAAAGTTTTTATGTAAATCGAAACTTACAGCTTAAACATGTGTTTCCTGTTGAAAATTTCTGACATGTGGACTCTAATCTTCAGGTGGCGACTAAACTATGCTTAGGAATGCCATTCCCCAATGCTCTGGTAACAAAGAGACAGCCAGGTAAGCCATGGTTGTCCTTGGAGTCCTATGGCATAAGGGTTTTTAGTCCAGAAGTATTGTAAAAAGGGGGTTTACGACTTCAATGTTACTGTTGCTTGTAAAATGTGATTTCATGGTCTCTTGAAAATGTGACAGGTCTAAGGGTTTGAAACGAATTTCTGTGTGTTGACTTGTTTTTTTTAAGGTTTGAATAAATGTTTAAAACTGGAGTTACTGCAGTGATTCCTCAACTTTGATGTTACCACGGTTTGGTTCCGCAAAGCATTTCTTAGATTCTGCGTTGATATTTTTGGTGGAAAGATCCGCGAAGTAGACCTTGGCTTCTACGTTGATGGCTTAAAGCTTGTCTTGGGGTTTTCCCGGTCCCAACTTTTGCAAAACTTAAGATTTATTTGTAAAAAATCATATTGTAAAGAATTTTATTTTTGAAAGAATACCTATACTGTATTTTCTCTGTGAAGAAGAATATAATTTCCTTTCGTTTTTAGAGTATTTTTACCTTTGTGATAGAACTTAAGGAAGTATTGTTTATAATGAAACGGAGATGGTTATAAACCATAATTTGAATTTTAAAGGCACTGATTCACAAATATTGTGTTAGGTTTGGTAATTATCCTAAAGGTACTAATAAGACAAGTTCTGGTATTCGATCCAAAATATTGCATTTGATTGGAATTAAAAACTGTGTTTCCAGGAAAATGGTTTTTATATGAAAAGAAAGTTTATTTAACTCTGAAGATGATTCTTATTTTAGTTTGGTAAAAGTTTCGTACTGGAACTCGAAATTTAGATCTGAATTTCGTTTGCTAATGTTTATAAAAAAATTACTAAGGAAGTTCCATTTGCTAAATAACACAATGTAAAAAGGATGGCTTTAGAAAAAAAAAAAAAAACGTAGAGGCATATTAGATGTGTTTTTATGAAAGGAAATAAACAGGTTGCAAGTAGAAAATTTAAAACCACACAAGGATAAAATAATACTTAATCTATTAAAGTAGGGTGGAGCTGATGATCTATTAGAGAACAAGGATTGAATGATGATTGTATATTCTACTAAGTAATTACTATAGCTTCTACCACATAGCTCCGTATTTTGACATTTTAGTTCTTCGAACTGAATATTAGTGTTCTTATTATATAATTTATATATATATTTGACTTCTAAGTGACCTGCGTGTATAAAGAATGAAAGAGGAACATAATGGAAATTATTGTAATAAAAATCTGGCTTCATGATTAAACTGATTTTTTTTTAACTCCTAAGGATTAACGAGCTTTGGCTGACAATACATAAAAAAAATCTAACTGTGCAAATTTATAAGGAAAAATGTAATTCCAAAACAATATTAACGACATAAATAGATTAAAAGAAGCCTGATACCAATGATGGGGAAAACAAGGATGACTCCGCCATTCCTCCCAACCAAACTCCTAGAGCAATCAAGCTCCAGAACCCCTGAGCTCGTCTGCTGAACTACCTAATCAAAACAAGCAATGCGCCATCTCTTGTATTGTAGTTTCCAATCCTTGTCCAATGCTAGCCTCCTGTTGCTCATGGACTTACTATTTGTAGTATTTTCCTAGGTCTTGGCCATTTATGAGCCTCCTTCTCTTCAACACTCAACAGGGAGTGGAGGCTTGATTTTTAGGGATGATGCCTCCTGCATCTTTAACAGTACTTGACACTTTCCTTTTTCCTCAAGTAGTTCAGCAGACACTCTTCAACAGGCAGGTCCATCCTTGTCTCCTGTTTTATTATATTAAATAATCATAAAAGTAATATTCTCAATGGAACCATTTTATTTTTGGCTTCTCAGTCAAACATAACAAAATAATAATAATTGTTTTTAATATTCTTTCTCTTGCAGAAATAATAAAATATTTATTATTTGGGGATGTTATAGACAACAATTCAGCTATCACACTATCAAAGAATAATGTATATCACAAGAGAACCAAGCACGTCGACACAAGGTATCACTTCATCAAAGAATTGATAAACAACAAAAAAATCTGTTTAGAATTTTAAGGGTCTGAAGATCAGGTAGCGGACATCTTTACCAAACCATTGGCAAAAGACCCATTTCAGTATCTGGGAAGTTGTTTGGGAGTGACAAGTTCTGCGCAGTGAACTTTGTCATACACAGAGCATGTTTCAGCTCTGAAATATTTTGTAATATTTTAAATTTTTTTTATGATCCCCATCTGCTCATAATTAAGGGGGAGTGTTGGAAAATATGTATTTAATGAGCTAATCGCGTATCTACTGCATCGGCTCTGTCACTCATCCTGTCAGTACCTTTTGTGTTAGCGTGCAGTCTACAGTGTCAGTCTGTCAGCAAGTTTGCGGCCAATCTAGCGCACGTCATGCTTGTTTTAATGAAACCGTGTTAATAGTTTGCAAGTCAAGAAATCTTAGGTAATAATTTATTACAATGTTTAATGCAATCCTGTAACTTCCAAGTGAAGCGATCTTAAGTGTGTTGATAGGAAACTCTATAAGTAGAAGCTCATTGTTAAAACTATGAGAGAGATGTGAAGAAGAGAAATATAGAAGTGAAGGTCCGTGAAGTTTTTATCAAGAGCCCAAACTCTATGAAAGTAAAAGATCGCAGTTGAAATCACACAGTTAAACCGCGAAGTTAATTCTTAGTAAATCAAGTGTTCCACAAAGTAAAATTTGGAGTTCTCTATTGTATGGTTAGGCGAAGTCAGAAGAGAAGAAAAGAGGGTTAAAAACATATGGTGGATTGGAAAAACATTTAAATACTGTCAAAAAGACCTCGCCATAAGAGAATACCAACAAAATTTAACAATACATTTGAGCTATGAATCCCAATAGTAAATACTCTGGGCAGCTTCAAGGGCCATCATAACATCCCTATACAAATTCGAGGATAATGATCCACTCTACAAACTCAAAAAAACATGTCGAAATATTTCATAACCCATGTTGGAAACATAAAAAAATGCTAGAAAGTACTAAATGGATCCGTCCACCAGATTTTTGTGATCCATATTTCTATAAAAATAAATGGGCATAGCAATGAAATAAACCACAAATATCTATCAAATCAATTATCCCAGATAAAGGTTATAATATATAACCTAAACCATTGATCAACGAAACTTCTCTCAGAGCAAGGCAATGCTAATGTTGCTATTTAGAAGTGGCTGCAACTGTATACTTGTAGTTTACTTTGATTTTATGTGCAGACAAACTATTGGCTCCCACCCTTAATCAATTTTATGAAATTTGAACTTTTGGTTTGATGGAGAAGAAAGTATCCCACACAAACCAACATTTTAACATTTTACCTTGAGCAGATTTTCATCAGCGAAAAATTCTTTCTCAGAGCAAGGTAATGCTAATATTTCTTAGAAGTGGCTACAACTGTATATTTGTAATTTACTTTGATTATGTGTAAACATATTGTTTGCTTTTTAATCTTAATTAATTTTATAAAAATTGAATATATAATTTGATAGAGACAAAATTTCATATAAATAAATTGAGCTAAGAAGATTTTTTTAAAGAATTTGTATCGTTAGAGATGTGATGGCTCTCTACACTTCCTAGATCCTTTTAAAATAAATCTATACTAATTATGTAAATTACATCCACAATCTGTACAACATATATTTGATTTACAATTTAAGGATGTCACTTCAAAAAACAAAAGAACTCGTCCTTTCAATTGGAAATGTGAGACGCCTTCCAAATTGGATCCCCAGTCGCAATTATTGAATTACTCCCTTGGCCTTCCACGTTTCGTAAAATACATCACATAGCTTGTCTTCCATGAATGCCTCTATCGACAACCTGCACTAATCCACTATAATCTCTTCCACTTTAAACATACAGCTCCCAATTACATCTGCTAAAGAACTTTCGATTACATCCAACATTTCTTTTACGTTGTCCGAATGATTTTTAATGTTTTCACATAGCGTGTACAAGTTGTTCCCTGCAATCACCGCCTTCCAATTCTTAGAGTCAAATCCAGTATTACTGATGCACCCGCTATTTTTCCTTTCTTTCCCTAGATTGGTGAGATCTTCTTTGGCAGCTTCTAGAGTTTTGGCTTCAAATTTGTTAATGGGAAGAGTCCAGCCCAACCACTTGTGCGTTTTTTTCAGTGTGTGGAATAGTCTATTGGCTTGTTTACTCACCAGCGCGGCTTCTAGGTCTGAATTTTCCACCAAATCCATGATTCCCCATGCTTCGCAACAAGCCTCTATACAATGCTCCACAGTATCGGTAGCAGGACCAGTAAAGGACCCATCATACTCATGATAGAAAGAAAGCAGAGAGCTCAATGATAATAGTAAGCAGAGAGACTGCAGTCATCTTTGCAGAGCTGTTGAAATCATTTTCGACTTGTAATTTTCTTTTAGAGATTGCAAATGTGACTGTCGAGCTTTGTATTGTTTTTTTTCCAAGCAAAGAAATCAGTGCCTTGCAATTCTTTCCATGGAATTCTTCTTCTGTCAACCGAGCATTCATCTTTTGGACCGATTTTAGATTGGCTATCCACACTCCAGCATGATTATTCTCACTAGGAATGTATATAAGAGTGTCCAAGTATTTGAGGCCATGGTCGTTATGCATTTGATAGAGCATAGAAAAATCATGAGAATCCCGTCGTCCCAATAAAATCCTTCGCATGTAGTGATTAGAAAAGCATGTCTCTAAGATCAACCAACAAGTTTTGCTCAATACAATGAGTAAAATCTGCAAAATAAGCAAGATGGGCAAGAGCTTGTATAAACAGAGTTTCTTAATGAACATAAGAGAAAACTTATTCAAAGGGCTTGAACTCTTGATTGATTTTTCATCCCATTCGATGAATTCTTCTTGCAAATCAAGCATAGCTCTTTTCCAGAAATCTTCAACACGAAAATATTGCTTGAGACTTAAAGCCTTCGTACCCGTTTGTCTTGGATAGAGGGTAACGGCCGTGAGCCATCTCCAGCAAATCATTGCCCAGCCCAGTAAGATGAAAATCCATTACAGGGAGACAACAATGAGCCACAACCAATCAATTCCGTCGTTTGACTAGATTACGATCCTTACTAGAATCCATATAGAAATCCCTAGGCAAAACACAACGCTAATCGTGACGTGTAAACCTATGGAAGAGATCAGAACCGATCGGGCGATGATGTATTGAGACTGGCGAGTTTGTGTCGTGATCCATGACCGCACCGCCTGTTCTTCAACTGCTTCCCACCAAAATACCGATCTGGGGTTTCGATGCTCCGCTCTGGATAATAGTACAGGAGTTCTCTGAGCTAGGATCTCGTGAATGCTCTAGCTGGCCAAAGCAGCACAGCCGAGGAGGAGGACGAGGAGCAACTAAAATGATTATGTAACTAACCCAATGCAAAACTTTCCCAAATTCCCCCGAGATGGAGCGAGTGATCCAATTTACTGAGAATGAGGCGACCTGTGGCACTGATACCCAAGGCCAACAAATCGCTCCACACGTTCTGGTTGCGAGGGCGGGCAACGCTAGGAAACATGTTTCCGATGAAGATGCATGTGACCGTCGTTTCACTGGTTGACTGGAGCAGGTTAGGCCAAGGCCAAATCTCTTCGGAGGATTTTTCTACAGATTTTACGTCGAGCTTCTGTGAGTTTGAAATGTTTATACTGGAGAGGGTGAGCAATCCGAGAAATTGATGACTGAGAGCTCCCAAGATGAGAGAGTCCCTCGGAATCCAATGGGTTTTCTTGATCTTTGAGTGCCATGCATCCAGACCGAGCAGTAGCAACAGATCTGTCGAGCCAAACGACTGGCTCAACAGAATCAGTCCATCAACAAGTTGAGGGAGGTTAGCAAAAGAGATCTCCGATGGGGGAACAGCCATGATTTTTACTAATAAGTCACCACCACTAGCTTTTCGAACCCAGAGTCTGGTGTCGTGTGGTGATCTACACCTTGATGATGTACAACATGATTGCTAAGGAGGGAAATAGTAGGGGTTTAGATTTTACATTTTTAGGAAGACGAGGGAGAAGGATCCTATTTCTTTCATAAACTTATTTTATGATTCTAGTTTTAAATTCAAATTAAACCATAGTAGTATAATTCCACTGTATTGGTATTTCCTGTATGAAAATTTAGAGGAATTTGAATTTTTTGAATATTCGGTATAGATATGATAAGAATATAAATTTTTACTAATGAAAAATAAATTTTAAAAACCAAATTTTAATTATTTAATAACTATAAAATATAAATAACATTCAATTTATTACTTTCTTATTAAAACTAATGGTTTGTAATGTACATTTATGTTAATTTGGTTTATATATTTGATTAAAAGTATTATATATAAGAAGTCTACTTCCCTATTTTATCCATATTGGATTTTTTTATTATATATATTATGAATTTATATGTGATAATTTATAAATGAGTCCTGGAATCCGGCAATATGAAATCTAACAATCCAGTGATTTGTGTTGATTAAATCGTTTTTCTGAACATCTAGATGCACCCCGGAAAAATGTAGGATTAATACTGTTGTTTGAGATTTAAAAATTCTATCACTAATTCCGGTAAATTCGTGTCTAAAAAAAAATTCCGAATGAAATCATAAAAGTTTTAAACAACTGGATAAATCTATATGTGATCATTTATAAATGAATCGATCAATGATAATGTGTAAAAGAATCATAAATATTTATTTCAAATTCAAATTAAATAATTATAAAAAATATATCAATTTATATATGATAATTTAACTTGTAAATAAGTCATGAATAATCAATAAATAACGACACTTGTAATCTATCAATATTTTTACAACAAATATATTTATTAACTCTCCAAACTAATAACTTAATATGGTTTAGTACTGGCTAAACAGAATTTGATAAGCGTCTTTTACTTTTCCAAACTTACAATGATCGATGAAATTGAAGGAAATTTAATTTATATACTGTTGTATTTCGGGCGCGAGAAACTTGAAAAGAGGATTGAGACCAGTTAGTATGGTTTGCACCGCATGGCTTTTCATACACGTCTTTTCCTCGACGAAACTTCCTCATATAGGTGGGGAGATCAAAGGATTGAGTGGGTGATACCGCATGACTTTTCATATACGTCTTTTTCTTGACGAAACTTACTCATATAGGTGGGGAGATAAAAGGATTGAGTGGGTGATACCACGTGATTTTTTATATGTAACTTAAAAGGAATTGGTCTTGGTTGATGAGGTTAACAATCATTCCTTTAAACCACTCAAGCTATATCTAAGTATTCTCCATCAATATTTTGTGATTTTTTTCAATATGATTAAAAATATAATCTAATCATATTTCTGTCATAATTAGTTGGATGTTTAGTAGAAGTGAAAAAGTTCATAATATTTAAGTGGATAAGCAATAAAATTAAATTAAAAGAAATATATTTTTTCAATGTTTTCAAAAATACTTGACTAAGTTTTTTTAAAGAACATTGCTTGATAATTTCACAATAGGTGTTTATATCTTAGAATTTGGGGTGGACTACTATCTATTATTTTCTTAGATTAAGGGAGGATAGGACACACACACACACACACACACACACACACATATGTATATATAAGTTTTTTTAAAGAACCTTGCTCGATAATTACACGATAGGTGTTTATATCTTAGAATCTGGGGTGGACTACTATCTATTATTTTCTTAGATTGAGGGAGGATGGGACACACACACACACACACACACATATATATATATATAATAATAATTGGTAGCTAATGCATGGATAACTCATAGCTCATACATGGATAATAGGTAGTGGCAGACAACCCATTTAATTAAAGAAGGTAATAGACAACTCGTGATCACAACTAAGCATGGAGAACAAGTAACATATAACTTGTTCATGACATTTAACTTGTGATTTATCTGTCTTCACTGACATCTATTTGTTTTCACTGACCACACGTTAAGTGGTTGTGCTAGTTACATTGATGGGTGTTTATATATTAAAATTTGGGGTGTAATACCATCTACGCTTTTCCTAGATTAAATGAGGACGAGACAAGTGTACTATCTAGATTGATTTTATGGTCATCGTTCAAATTCGAAATAAACAATTATAAAAAAATAAATATAAAAAATAATTGGTAGTTGATGCATGGATAACTCATAGTTCATGCATGGATAAGACTAGTAACAGACAACCCATTTAACTAAAGAACGTAACAAGTAGCGGAGGCATAGACAACAGGTGATTACGACTAAGCATGGAGAATAAGAAAGAGATAACTTGTTCATGGCACTTAAATTGTGACCTATCAGTGTTCACCAACCACAATTTAAGTGGTTGTGATAGTTAATTTGGTGGTGAAATTTTTTGTGGTTAGTTATAATTAAATAATATTGAGATAATTAAAGAACATTGCCGCTTAACTTGTGGTCTACAACCACTTAACTTGTGATCGAACATTGATAGACCACAAGTTTAGTGGTTGTGTTAATTTATTTATACTAACATGATTTATTTGTCAAAAAGTGTACGACCCAAAAATTATTATTTTATATTATTGTGTCTGAAGTGAATTTAAATATAATTTATTTTTAATTATTAAATAATATTAGCTAATGCACATGGATAATTGTCAGTTTGTGACAATCCAACAAATAAGAGATAACTTATTCATGGCACTTAACTTGTGGCCTATGGTTATTTACCTGCCACAAGTTATGGCTATGTTAGTTTTAATTTTAATAAAATATTAAATTTTTAATTTTAATATATATTATTTAATTTTAATAAAATATTATTTAAAAAAAATTTGTGACTTAATGAATTATATTAAAACATCAAAAGTACAAGAAAATTAGTTTGGTCGGTGGGAAACCTAACTAACCATAAAACAAAAGGTCATTGAGGACTCTCTACTCTTTAAGTTTTTTGTAACAAAAAATAATGAAAATTGTGACAAGTGAGTAGCCCAAGTGGTTGTGGGATGGAGTGTTATCCTCCCCACCCAAGTTCTATTCCCAGACATGACATGCATGTTGAATTCGAATTTTCCCTGTCATAGTGAGGATCAAAGGGTAGGCAACCCCCTTGAGTGGGACCCCTCAAGCCCATGTGTGTCTCTAGTCATCTCGATCCTAGTCTGAAATGTGATTTTATGTTATATGCGGATTATAAGCTATTGCATATATCCGAGAATTTTTCTTAGTTCCCCTTTCCCAATTTATGTTAAAAAAAACAAGAAAAAACAAAATTTGTCATTTTTACTATGCTATGAAGCTGAATTAGAGTTCTTTATATGCTATGTCTATGATAAACAAGAAAAACTGAAATAATAAGAATCATATTAGAGCTAGGAGGAATGACCTTCATCATCAATTATGGAGATTATAGGCACCTATTGGGAAGATGCAGGAGGTTGAGTTGCTAAATGAGGAGACATACTCACAAACTCAAACCCAACTATAACTTTAGCAATTATGTTAAGTTTCTCATGGGTTTCCTTCATTTGCAGCTACCTCTCATCCATATGTAGTAGGATTTCATTCTTTTCCTCCCGGTGATCCATTAAGACATTTCCCAACAAAGATTTGTTGTGCCAATAGAGAATTACGGTCCCAGGTTTTTGAAGTACCCACATCTGGAACCCAAGCCTTAACATCCTTGCAAATTTCATTGTTTGGAGTAACCTCTAGTTCGCTCTTAACTCGGTTTCCTACTTCAACAATTTCCTATTTGATTTGGATTTTTTGCATAACAAAATGAAGGAAGCAATATAAAATGGAAACACACACACAAATATCTTGCAGGAAACAAAATAGTACAATAAAATCCAAATTATATTAATCAATGGAATGAGAAAAAGTGTAAAATGCAAAGCAATACAAACTAGCTCAAATGGTGGTAGCTTACCTCTAAAGAGAGATGTGTCATCTATGCTCATTTGCAAGATATGAGTTACAATGAGGCCAAAGGGGCCTTTTAACATAAAGTATCAATGAGAAAACCCTAAACATCCAAAACCTCTGGCATCTTCTGAACTATTGTATTTATGGGATCTTTAGAACTATTCCATTGATCCCTGCAACTAACCCTAGAATACCTCTTTTTAATTTTTATTCATAGGGACTATATATCGTTCATTCTCGCTCACACACTTCACATTGGATTGATCTATATAAATACGTTCACTTGTGACTCTAATCACACATTTGTGGACCTATTTGATTAAATAAATATAAGTCGGCTACAATTTTTGCTTGATGGACCAATTTAAATTTAGTTAATGTGTAACTTGTGGTTCTTTTGAGCCCATCGTGGGAATCATTAAGATGTTATAGCTAAGAATTGACTTAATTGATGCCCATCCTCTGCCCAAAAAATGCGCTTTGTTTTACACTTACATCTTTTCCCTCCAACACAAGAAAACTTAGTGCCATTTTTTCAAAACTTGAATTGCAAGTGATTAATCCTAAAGAGTAGACGATCTCATAATGTCTTGTGGCCTTACTATTCTTCAAACATTGTTTCACCATAACAACTTACAGAACAACGATCAAATGCATCACTTATATGACTGGATTCTTTAAACCCTATTTCAAATTATTGACAGTTTCACCATAACAATTGTGAGTAATATTGAGATGCTTCTAGACATATTTCAAACATCTTCAATAATGCTGACATCAATGACAATCATGCTTCATTTTCCAGTGCTTGATTTTCCTCAGTCTTAATGCTAGATGTAGTGATGTCAATGCTGAAATTTTTGGTTTAATTTGAACTTTTTTATTTACTTTAAATGTTTTTTAAATATAGTTTTTTTTTTGTAAGTAAGATGTGGAACCTTCTATTAATCAAAAATATGGAACATAGTATACAAAATCAGTTGGTAATCCCAAAATGGGCCAACTAGAAGAAGACTTTCCTTGATAGCTTCTTAGACATCCTAACATAAAACTCTAAGACACTCCCTTCCAAGAGGGTGCTAACCTTGCAATGCCAATTTTGTATCTTTTTTCTTTTTTCTGTTTTCTGACTTCAATCCATCCTGACAATTGATCAAGAGTCGACAGGGTGGGAGTTATGGTCAGCTGATGCTGGGAGCATTCAAGAATGCCCCGAGAGCGAGCTAATTCTGCTTCTTTGTCACTATCAGAGTTATCTGATTCATGAGGACGCTTCTAGCCACCTGTGGAGGAAATTCTAGATAGGGCCATGGCCATTACCTCCCCATGAGTGGGGTGTTCTCTGTAGTCCCCCTAAGGCAATTATGGATCACTGACTTGTTGATGATTTGTATGTGGCAAATTTGGCACAGGAACCTCGGAGGGTGGAGCACTTGGCGTGCCCTCCTTTGTATTTGAGGTAGGTTGTTTCCTCTGATTCTTACTTTCATGCCATCCATGTTGCCGCCTTTTCGTGGAGTGAATTAGAGAAGAAGGGAAGTCTCATTGCAAGTGCCTTGGTTGCTGATAGGATCTGCATATGAAAGCTGTGTTTTCATAATCAAGGGGTTGAACATAGACGTAATACACACACCAAACAATGTTAATCTTGTCTGGAAGTCCCTTGCTCAGATCCAGCTCAACGCAGATGCGAACAAAAGTAGCTAAACCCTTCGATAATCTGTCTGTGTCCACTTTGATGAACTTCCCTAAGGAGTCACCAATGGTTGCAAAGGATTATAGATACCAAAACTGCAAGGGGAGGTTTGGGAGTCTTACCCAAACCAGAGTAGTCATTGTTGTAGTTGTTAAGGGGTTAAAATCAAGGTACCATTTCCTCATAGACAGCCCTGAGTTCCCCCAGAACCAAGGTCCTCCATCCAAGATCTGGTTGTAGTGAATCTTCATTTCAAAACTGACAATGAAAAAGCCTTTGGAGCACAGGAAGAGCTCCAGATTCGTCCCCCACATTTGCATGAGCCAATCTCTCAAACTTATAGACGAGGGACACAGTCCATTGAACCTGCAGATGATGAAAGTATTAACTAACTCACTACACTTTAACACCGAGTTTAAGCCCATCGAGGCTGAAGGAATCTCCTCCTGATGCTCCACGATGAAAGCTGGGCCTGAGAAAACCCTAAGGTTTGGTTTGGAGGTTCCAGCCTCCTTAACTTTCACTACTTCAGTGAATGTTTGTCTCTTTAAGGAGGAGGGTTCAGCTGCTACTGATGATCTCCTATTTCCTCCTCGAATACCTGATCCAATGTAGATCGTCGCATCCTTGTTGATGACACATTCCTCTAGCCGAGAATCCAACGGCAAGAGGCGTCCCTTAAAGCAGAGATGGTGGGTTATCATGTTAATTCCCTCCCATTTGCTCAGCTTGTCCAAGATTATGGCCACCTGGTTCGAGGGGCTCAGGAGAAGGCATCTCAAAGAGTCAGACAACAGCTTAACAAAAAGTGGGAAGCATTGTCCCTTTACATTTCTGTTGCTTGACGTTTTGGTCCTTAGAGGGTCTCCACAGGCCGGGCCTCCGTTCGGTTCAGTCGCAATCGCTAGGAGAGCTCAGTGAGTAGCAAAACCTCTAGCATCCTCCTTCAGGGTCTCTAGCGCCGACAAATTTACCTTGAAAGGCTGCATCATTTTCCTTTGCGAATCGCAGATCTCGAAATTCTGTCGGGGCGTGGATACATCAGGTTTGGGGGCACTCCTCTCATTCTCCAGAAAGATGTTGCAGTCCCCAGTATGTAGCCAAAAACGACGGGGGTAAGGGGCCGAGTAGGGTTCTTTAGGAGGAGACGGCATCCCAAATGCATCCCGGCGTCCATGAGACCTAGCGGCGGTGGCGCTGAAGAGCGGTAGGGTTTTCGTGAGGTTCCTCATACTCCAGAGCTCCGTATCCATTTTTTAAATATAGTTGGGCGGACCAAATAATCAACATTAACATATAATAAAATTGTCAACCCATAAATTTAAGAGTTTAAAAAACTACCACTAGTCATTTTCTCTATGTGATGGACAATTTTGTTTTTTGTGAAGGTCATTTTCTATCAGGATGGTATTCTAAATTGCAATGCTCAATGATAATGGAAATAATTTCAATGAAAAAATCAGGTTTCTCCAGCGCAAGAATAAGTGTGGTTAAGAACCATTTTTGTACACATATTTTATATTTCTAAACTTCCTCTTCCTTTGTGATATATGTGTTGATGTGATTTAATTTCAATCATATGTCATTACAAATTCAATATTTGATGAAGATGCAATAAATTTCAATGCATTCTAGTTATGAGATTTGAACATATAGATCTAGGTACATAAACTAAAGAGATATATAGTGAAAATCAAATCAACAATCCGCTAATTATGTAACAAATGAGATATCATAGATCATTACAAAAATAGCTAGAACATAAGAGAATAAGAGAATGATATATTTCATGTAACTTGAATGAATGATGGTGAACAATATTTATAACAAGGTAATTCAAATTAGGGTTGGAGGCAATTTGAATTGCTCATGTAGTTCTTCAAGTTCAGTTGGGCTTAACTAGAGATAGATAAACTCAGTTAGCCATGCACACTCACTTAGACTGAGTTTAACTAATTCAGGGACTCACAGAGCACTAGCTCAATTGAAGAAGTACATGTAAAACCCTAAAATCACTCAACTAGGGTGCTAAGGACTTAATGGAGAACTAATGATTGTTATGGGTAGTTAGGGTCAATTACGACCTATATTAGTGGATCACATATAGTCCTTAACTGACTACCACCTAACATCAAGGGAAAATCCCCCAAATCAGGGAACGCCCCCCAAATCAAGGAGCGTGCCCCCAAATCTAGGAGTTTAACTCATGGTTGATTCAAGTGGTCAATTTAGATGTGGTGTGGCCCATTAGAGTCATTAGATTAGGATCTATGTGGCTAGGTAGAGGGTTATTTTCTCTAACACCCCCCATAATCCTAACTAGGTGAGAAAAAGCTAAGTAAAAAAAATGGGTCCCAAAAATTTGCAGCCATTTTAGGTACCCATGCACACAAACAACTCTCCAAAATCTAAGAAAGAGGGAACAAACCACATGGGAAAAAAAACCATAAAAGAGATTGTAAAAACAAAGAAGGAGGTTGTAAGAAGCGTCCTCAGAAAGTGCCTTCCCTCCCAAAATCTCGTAACTGAGTGAATAGCTTCCCAGTGAAGGACTTGGTGAATATGTCAACAATATGATCAAAGGAAGGACATAATTTCAATTCTATGATTTGATCATGTATCAACCCTCTTATATATAGTGCATATGGGTCTCTATGTGCTTGGTCTATTATTGTTGAATAGGCTCTCTTTGAATATGAATTCCCCTTGGTTGTAAGAAAAGATGATAGTAGGCCTATGAAAATCTATACCAAACTTAATAAGAATATGTTGTAGCCAAATTTCTTGTCTTGCAACATTGATTGCTCATATCTACTCTACTTCCACTGTCAATAATGAAATACTGGCTTGGTTTTTGCTTGACCAACAAATAGGCCCTGAACCCAAACTGAAAAAGTAACCAGAGGTGAACTTATGGTCCGTCCCATCGCCAGCCCAATCAAAATATGTGTATCCAAATAGATCAAATTTGCAAGCTGCTACATAATGGATCCCATAGTCATATGACCCCTTCACATATCAAAGTATTCGTTTGGTAGCCTTCAAATGTAACTCATGTGGAACTAGCATGTATATGGATACTGCTCCAACAACAAAGGAGATATCTAGTCAAGTGTGAGATAAATAAGACTCCCAACTAACTGTTGATAAATGGTACAATCAACCAAAGGTGTAGTACATCCATCTTCAAGTTGGATTTCAGAAAGAAAGGGGAAAGGGGCCGGTTTGCAATCTTCCATTTTGAATCTGATAAGGAGATCTTGTGCATACTTAGACTATGCTATAGTGAATCCAAAATCTGATTGGGTTATTTGGTGTCCAATAAAAAGTTGTAATAGTCATAAGTCAGTCATGGAAAATCTCTCATGAAAGTAATATTTGAGCCATGCACTGGAAGTGGTAGAACTTCCTATGATGAGGATATCATCCACATAGAGAAAAATAATAAGTAGAGATTTATTTTCTTGAAGCATATACACAATTGGATCTGAATTCAATCTCGAAAAAAATTTTGATAACAAAAAGGAATCCATCTTTGCATACCAAGAATGAGGAGCTTGTTTTAGTCCATACAATGATTTATTTAATTTGTATACCAGAGATTAATTTTGAATGTACCTCAGTGGCTTCTCCATGTATATCTCCTCTTCCAAGTCCCCATGAAGAAAAGCACTCTTCACATCCATGTGATGAATGTCTCGTTGTTGTGTTGCTGTTATGGCAAGATCAAGTCTAACTAAATCTATTTTTGCAACTGATGCAAATAAATTGTGTAGTCAATGCCATGTATTTATGAGAATCCTTTGGCCACCAATATTGCTTTGTACTTTCTGATAAGTCCATTGGATTCCATATTGATCTTATAAATCCATTTTCATTGAATCAATTTCCGTCCCTTAGGAAGGGGTACCAAATCCCAAGTTTTGTTGTTCATAAGGGATTGATATTCCTTGTCCATGGCCACTTCCCAATGAGGAGTTTTGAAGGCTTTCGCATGGGTTTGAGGATCATCTGTAGAAACCATATAGAAGTGAACGATAATCAATGGATTTATGGTTGCAAGAGTGTGTATGGAAGCATGAAAATTTGAGTGGGTTCTTCGAGTATCAACAAGATAACCAATTAGTTCCCTGGCTACTTCAAGCTATGTTCGATTTTCCCAACGAGGATGAATTAGTTTCATACATTTGAATTTATTCAATTTTTACATGTCTTTCAATAAGTATTTTTTTAGTATTAATATTCAACATACTATAACCTCTTACCCCTTCAGTATATCCCACAAAAAGGCACTCCTCACTTTATGGTTCTAAGTCCTTTCTTTTCTTGGAAGGAATATGAGCCCAAGCACGGGATCCAAACACCCTAAAGTGCTTTAGTGTTTGTTTTTTACAGGTCCATATTTCAAAAGGAGTAAACCCTTTCAAATGTTTGTGAGACCGTAATCTATTTTGAATGTAATTTGAACAATTGATGGTCTCATCCCACAATTTTGAAGGAATATTCTTTTATTGCAACATGCAATTTTCCATTTCTTTTAATGTCTTTTTTTTATGCTATGCAACCCCATTTTGTTGTGGAGTATAAAGAACAATATGCCTCATTTATATACCAGCTACGAAGCATATCTTATTTACATCTTTATTGGCATACTACACCCATTTTCCATGCGGATAATATTGATCCCCTTATCGGAATGTTTCACTGCAAGTGCTTTAAAATCTTGAAGACATACAAATACATCATCTTTGTGCTTTAGGAAGTACACCCATGTGTATCTTGATAAATCATTAATGAAAGTTAGTATATATCTAGATTTATTAATAGAGAGACAATGAAATGAAATCGTAATGTCACCATGGACTAATTCAAGAAGGGATGAGGCTCTTTTAGCCTTCCCTTTCTCAAATATTTCTTCAGGTTGCTTACCAAGAGTGCATCCCAGACATACTCCATTCAAAAAAGAGATGGGTTGAATCCCTACTACCATGTATTAATTTCTTAATTTTTTCATGTAAGTACAGTTAAGGTGCCCAAATCTTACATTCCATAATCTACTAACATCATTAGAATGCGTTAACAGAACCGAAGCAAGAGTTTTTGGTAAAAACTTCCAAAAAAAATATACAACTTGTTTTTGTGATCATCTTTCCAAGTGCAATATTTGATCCATCAACTATATCAGATATGATAACATAGTCTTAAAATGGTGAAGAGAACTTTCTTATCATGGCCTAAGTGAGTGATTTGGTGGATGGAAAGAATATTTTTGGACAAAGACGATCCATAGAATACATCTTGTAGCTTCCCATATTTTTCTAGAATGTCCCCTTTTCTACATACCTCGATTGGAGTGTTGTTTCCCATGAGTACTTCTTGGAAAAAGGATGGCTACATGGAGGTGAACATGTCCTCAGATGATTCCAAGTGATTTGATGCTCCGAAATCTAGGATCCAAGTAGCTAATTTTGAAACAAAAATTGTCACAAATGTATGTCCTCTTTTGGGAGGAAGTATTTGCTTGCATACTTTGTTTTCATTTTCTGAAGAAAAAGAATTATACTTGCAATTTTTGTATTTGTGAGCTCCCTTTGTATAGTAGGGAAAAAATCATGCTCCTCTCAATCTTTCATTCTTTGTAGGTGGTCTTATCATAAGAAAACTTGGGCTTTTGCTCCCTTTTTCCTTTGTAAGGAGTCATTTGCTTACTAGATTTCTTTGTGTCTTCATTTGGTGCAAGTGCATGAGAATTTGAGGTCCTTTGTAGGCCCATATGTGAGAGATTATCCTACTCTTGAAGAATCTAGGCAACAAACACATCTAAAGAAGGCATGGTGAAAGATTCTCCAAGTGCTAATCTAGTAGAATGAAACAAGGAGACAAAAGTATTGAATTAAAGACCTAATTTTTAAAGGATAGAGAGTACCATTGAGTGTATTCTTGATCAATATTACACACCTTGAGATGAAAGAGGAAATATTTGAATTTGGCGAATATATCTTGAATGGATTTGAATTCACTTCATCTCAATTTCATTAGATCCACCTCCAAATGATGACCCCTTGTCTCATCTTGTGTACCGAAAAGGGTGGATAGGGTGGTCCATACTTCATTATGAGTCTTATTGGCTTGAATGTGGTAGATAAATTCTGTTAAGCCCTAAATATGGGCATATTTCCCCCTATATTATTGTGCATTACATTAGTTTTGATGTCGGCTTTGATCCATTAGTTGTAATGGCCATTAGTATGGTTATATTAGTTATGTTGGCTTGGGTCAGTGCATTGTAATTGTACCTCTTAATCTCCTATAT
Source organism: Larix kaempferi (assembly GCA_027924585.1). Taxonomy (NCBI): domain Eukaryota; kingdom Viridiplantae; phylum Streptophyta; class Pinopsida; order Pinales; family Pinaceae; genus Larix; species Larix kaempferi. Next base: position 6,079,466 of record BSBM01002098.1, on the reverse strand, counting down.
ACAGGAAGGAGATATTTTCAATTGAGCATCTTGTCTTGTCTTGTCTTGTCTTGTGTAATTAGTACATTGTATAAGGAGGTTTCCCCCTTGAAGAGGCTTTCTATTCATCTATTTTGTTCATTAAAGGCGAGGAGTACTCTTTTTAGTCTATTTCTGCTCTTTTCATGCTCTTTTTGGAAATTGGTTTCTTAACATTTGGTATTAGAGCTTGGACGTTTCCAAAACAAGTCATCTTGGTATTTTTCGCTAGATCGTTTTTTTCTACAGGGGTTTATATAGCAAAACTCGGAACCCATCTAGAAAATAGGCCAAAATATCTTGGTAATGTTTGATTGTGATGTTCTAAATGGTTATGTCACATTATGATGTTTAACAAGGACAATGCCACTTTGCAACATTCATCAAGTGTTATGTCACATTGCAATTTTCATGAAGGGTTTTATTTGATTGCGATGTTCATTAATGGCTATATCACATTGTGATGTTCATCTTTGTTGGCCATGTTTCACTATGTTTGACTTTGGTTAACCATGGTTGACTACAATGACTTTGATTAATCATGGTTGTATATAGTCGCATATGTTTGACTATGGATGAGTATGGTTGTCTATAGTTATGTCACATTCCAATGGAAAACATGGTTGAGTTATGTTAATGTGTTATGTCTATCAATGGTTATGTCACATTGTGACATAACATGTTTGACTATGGATGATTATGGTTGACTATAGTTATGTCACATTCCAATGGAAAACTTGGTTGAGTTATGTTAATGTGTTATGTCTGTCAATGGTTATGTCACATTACGACATGAAAAGGGGGATATTTGGCATTAGTACATTATACAAGGATCCAGTTTGATTGTGATGTTCATTAAAGGGTATGCTACATTGCGAGTTCATCTTAGTTAACATATATACAATTGTTAAATTCCAGAAATGTTATGTAACTTTGTGATGTTCTTTAAGGGTTGTGTTGCATTGCAATTTTCCCGAAGAGTTTCATTTGATTTCCATGTTCATTAATGATTATGTCACATGGTGACATTTATCTTAATTGACTTATTCCATATTGATATGTACTTGAATGGCTATGTGACATTGCAACATTCATATAGGGTTATCCCACATATTGTGATTGAACATTAAATAAAATATGTGTTCGATGCAAAGGAGAGTTGGTATTAACTTGTAAATTTTCTTTCTCCTTGTTTAGTATTATGCGGGTTTTTTTTTAAACCATTTTTCTATTAAACATCTTGATTTCAATTTTAATTTATTAAAATAATTTATTTTGTTAAATTTCCATACTTTTATTCTTCCTCACTTAATTTGCTTATACCTTGATTTTTATACATAATTTGATTGGAGCTTATAGATTTTCTTTAAATATATGTTGACTATAGTTATATAGAATAAAAAAACTTACAAATTCTTAGAAGCTTCCATAAAATTTAATAAATCTAAGATTCAACCATATTACAATTAATTTTATTATCTTAGATCATAAAACCCTTGGTAATATAATTGATATTTGCATTGAAAAACAATGAAATTCTAAAAATTCACTTCTATTCATCTAAAATCCTCTCATGAAATTTGCCAATAAATTTGAACATATACATATGCCAAACTTTTAATTATATAATTCATATAAAATTATTGTTAAATTATATAATTCATGATTTATTTATATGCCTTAAATTAAATACCAATAGAATAACAATAACTTATAATAACAAACGTAAATATCATATTAAAGTGATTTATGTTATATAAATTTATAACTTAAAATATTGATATAAACATAATTAAGAGCCTTGATCAATATATGTGAAAGATAAGTTAATGAAATGATGAATTATTACTATTCCAGCCTCATGGAGAGATTGGATAGGGTGAAGAGAATCATGCCCTCGTCATTTGGTCGAGTGATGGTAGTGAAGTGGGGCCCGTAGTAGGCATGATCATAAACACTCCTCGAATTTAATCCAACACACCTAAGAAGAACAAAGAAAGAAGAGGAAGAAGAAAGTGAGAAAAATAAGAATGGAAACCAGAAAGGAAAATACAAAAAGAAAACATAAATAAAAGGAGGAAAAAATAAAAATCAAGAAGGTAGAAGAGAAACAAAAGAGGGAAGAAGAATAAAAGAAATTAGAAGAAAATAAAGCAACAATATGAACTCAGTTAGGTAACAATGTTAACAATGATACTGCAAGTCAACCTGTACAAGCCCCTCAAACATAAATAATAAAATAAAATAAAAATAAAGAAAGAAAGAAAGAAAGAAAAAGAACAAAAAAACAAAAAACTCCAACGAATAAATGTAAAGCTATTATAATTGAAAAAATTGTGATTCCAAGTAGCATGGAATTTTTTTTTTTGGAGCAGTCAAACATTCCCAAAACCTTTATACGAAGTTGCAAATCTAGATCAAATTGCATATAATAAAAGGAAAAATACCTTGGTAAAACAAGTGCAAAGGAAGAGGAAAATTGATGTGAATAAATTCAATATTTGCATTTTAGAAGAAAAATTATGGATACTGAAAATAATGTTTTATCAAGCATATGACATGTAAACTTAGCTTTCCTTGATAAATAAAACTTAGAAACTAGGGATATAAAAAAAATAGTTCACTTAGAAAATCAAGTTTTATATTACATGTTTGGACAAGATCTAATCACTACTTTCCTGAAATACACCCTTAAGCAAATAGAATCACACTTTTTGATTGCAAACAAGATTTTTGCCTAAGTGCTTTTAAATTACAAGAATATAGCATACAACTTTCAATGCTTAATAAAGAGAAACTGAGATGGAAGGAGCTATAAGAAAAGACAAAAGAGCAAGTCAGCTTCATTAAGAAATCTCGGAAACATAGAAGACATGAGGCCCATGATGTTAGAATTATGGGTGAAGATGAAATCCATCCGCTTTCAAACAAGATGTCAAATATTGGGAAGAATGATCAAGGGGGATGAAAACATAATTGAGGGCATAAAGATATGTGACTTTGTTCAAGATGTTGTTAATCAATTCCATGTCCTACCTTTTGGTCCATTTGAGAATTCTTTGATGCTAAATAAGTTGTTAAAGCTAAACAATATGATAAAGATCAACATAAAGCTGAGTTACAAAAATATTGCATGTTGGCAAAGAACATATTCAAAAATTCATTTAAAAGGTGACAAAATTTTAGTGTGCTTTACCAAAAGTTAAAAATATATATTAAAAGGTATCAAGTGCAACTTTTGGATTTAAGAACCCCTCTTAAACATGCATTTCCTCACTTTGATATATGTAATGAATTATTTGAAAAATGGGGACAATATGAAAAATAATTAGAAAATCAACTTGATCCAAGTTCCTCTTTAGCTAAGTTATTTTAAATTCAAGTTGAGTTTGAAATTAGTTATCGTAATTGTTCCTTATTTCTTATTATATCTACCGAAGGTAGTGTATCATTGTTTTCATTCAGCGTTGACTAGCTATTAGTTAGGTTGACCATGTATTAGTTGTGTATTTTATTTTGCATTTTAACCAAACTTTTTACATGCATGAGGGCTAGTGCAAGCTAATGCTGGTCACTCATGACGCGTTAGTTGCAATGGACTTCTGGAAAAACAGAAATTTGAACGTCAAAAAATAATATTAGAGCTACCTACACAACTTTTTGGAATATGGCGTAAGAAGATGAAACGTAGACAATCGAACTAACTTCCGGAATATATAACTTTTATTTATGGAAATTAAGTATACCTTCCAAAAAATGGGGTTCTTCTAAGGTTTGTATGTTATTTTTTTAAGAAAACATAATGAATATGTTTGCGTTGGGCCCCGGGTTTGGTATGCAAATGGTGGAAATTTGTGAAAAAAATTATACAGAGTTGTAGCTAACAGGCTGGTCAAGTGCAACGCTATTTTTCCATATTTATTTATGTTAATTTTAATTTTTTTTTTTAATTAAGGAAGTTAGCGAAGCCCTAAAATGACTAGCTCGAGCGTTGGGCCCTGACATCACAGTCTTAACATAATTAATGAACGTTCTTTTTTTTAGGATGTAGGTATTTGTGTGTACTTGTGCGGGTTCTTTTCCGTTTCCAAAATAGGTGAGCCAATCAAAAGTTATAACTGGAATAAATAACCTACATTTTGTGTAAGATTGACGTTAGTCTAATTAAAATTAAATAAAAAATAGAAACAAATGATAGATTTAATAAAAAATTACATATTCGAAATCTACACACATATTTCTACAAGTGTGTGCAATTTCATTAGCAGTGGACAAGTGTAGCATATGCAGAATCATGCTCGAAATAGAAGAAGTTATAGAATAAGATTTATTTTGTTATAACACAGTCCAAGCCACCTGCTTTGGCAACCCGAACCTAAAACCAAATCAGCCAAGTCATCCACCATGTTGGTGGGAAAGGAATTGCCCGCCAAAATTTAGAAACGTAAACATCGCGTACCCGTTGTTTTAAATACACGCATACGCGTTGTTTTAAATACACGTGTACGCGTTGTTTTAAATACATGCGTACGCACTAAAAGCGTGCACGCGCTATTTAGTGCATACGCGTTAATAACGCGTGTGCGCATTTGTTTACTAATCCGAAATGTAGTTTTGATGTCATCTTCATCTTTCTCAAATCCGCCCCCCTACCACCCCTCTAGCTAACTCTAATCCCTCCTCTTCTTATCCCTCTCCCTCCTCTTTACCTAAACTTCATCTCCTTCTCGCTCTCCCTCCTACCTCCATCTCCCTAACCATAACCATCGTCCTCTCCCTCTCACTCCTCCCATCTCTTCCTAAGCCCCCTCTTGCCCCTCTCTCACTATCCTTAAACATGCTACCCTCTCCCCCTCACCATCATCCTCTCAATCTCTCTCTATAATCGTTATCTCTCTCTCTCTCTCTCTCTCTCTCTCTCTCTCTCTCTCTCTCTCTACGCAACCCCCCTTCGCTGTTTCTCCCCCCCCCCCTCTCTCTCTCTCTCACTATAAGGGAAAGACCTTGTAGTGGAGGTTTCCCGCAAATTGGCCTTTTATACTGCGCCCAAACCAATGCTCAAGGATTTACTGAGAAGCATAGGGAGGAGGAGGATGACTTGGCGTTCAAGAAGCCTTAGGGGATTATCGATAGAGAAGAACAATATAGGAAAAGGAGGCTTAATAGAGATAATTTCACTGACATAAATGATGCCTTCACCATGGGTGACAAGAACCCTGATGCCTCTATTTGGACTTATGTTCATATCATGCAGCAAAGGCCCTCAAGAGGGAAAAGGAATAAACCCTAAGGCTAGTTGCGAAGAAGCACCAGGAAGAGGATGAACATAAAGTGAAGGATAAAGATGGGTTCACTTAGGCCCTGGTGGCACAGCTTCCTGGAACCAAAGGAATCGATGGGACCAAGCTCAGGATTATGACAATGTTGCGAAGAAGGTAGAGGATTCGTTGGACTGGGATTCCCCTGATGCCACTCATTGGATTAGTAGGTGGGATGGTACACCTACTGAATGAAGGATGAATAATGATGCGAATTTGGGCATTGATTGGTGTAACATATTAGAAGTTGGGATGCTACACCTACTCCAGGAAGGGTTAACAGTGTTACGACTCCAAGGTATCTACTAAGTGAAGAACAACTCAAATAGAAGATGAAACGGTTCCTTGGTAAGAATGTAAACCTAAAACGCTAGAAGCTGAATGGTCTTGCTATCTATTGGCATTCCTCTATCCATGTGAAATATGTAAATATTGTATTTGAGGAGGGATAGGAGGAAGAAACCATAGAAGGGAGTAAAGGAGCAACAATGTAAACAACATAAGTAGAGACATAACAGTGGCGTTTGGTTCTCGATTATGCAAATTTATAGGTTGGGATTGAAGTAGTAGCGCATGTCCCTATTGATGTTATTTGGAGTGGCATGAGTAATGAATAAAAACTTTCATACATTTCCTTATTCTCGTTAATTGCACAATGTTTGTATTTATTGTGTGTCTCTATGCTTGTATAGATTGAATTCGTTGTTGGTTCAATGGTAGTTTTGTTGTCCAACTCTATAGCAGCTTATTTGCTATGTTACCCCCCCCCCCTCTCTCTCCTTAACCATCTCTCTCTCTCTCTCTCTCTCTCTCACACACACACACACACACACACACACAGAACATGTCACCCTACCTCGCCCATAACGTTCAAGTAGCTTGTACCTCAACTGACCATGGAGAGGGTGAGCGAATCCATTCTATGCCTTTCAGTAAGGATATAAATTTTGGTCAGAATCTCTCTCTCTCTTTCTCTCTCTCTCTCTCTCCTTAACCTTCCCCGGCCTCTCTCTCTAACCCTCATATGCCATCTCACTCTTTATCATTATTTGGTAAACCTTATCTCTCTATACTACATAAAAACCTACTCATGACACCCATATCCCATTTAAAGGCCTACAAAGAACTCGTACAAGGGAATCATGTGTTGGTTCGAGGACTTGTTTGAGGCTCTTACACATTAGAATATTCAACAATATCATGATGCATTTCGTTACTCAACCATGTTTGAAGCCCTATTGCCCATCTTTGGTGTGAAAAACACATGTATCCAAATTTGATGCTAAAGAATTCTTAGAGAGTGTTTGTGTTGCGGTTTACAAGAATTTCTCATGGTGATTGAGCCCAAGAAGTGGTGTTTATGGCCTAAGGCCCAAATGATATTGCTCTGTCCCCCCCCATCCATCTCTCTCCTTTACCATCCTCTCTCTCTCTCTCTCTCTCTCTCTCTCTCTCTCTCACACACACACACACACACACACACACACACACATAGAACACGTAACCATACCTCACCCATAACGATCGAGGAAATTGTACCTCAATCAACCATGGAGAGGGTGAAGACATAATTCCCGGTGTGGGTCGAAGACATAATCTTGTTTAAGGAATGCGATGTATCATAATCATGGTATATGTATCCCTCTACATTTTCTAGAGATACCCCACAAGGGTTATGTGTGGTGGTTTGAATATGCATTCAACATCATATCCTAAGAAGCTTATTGAGTTGTAGGTGTTGTTCATGGTGCTTGAGCGTGAGAAGCTTCATTTAAGGCATGAGGAGCTTCTTGTTGTCCCTAGACCTTGGTCAGACCTTGACACCCATTTTTGGTTCACAACTAACCCATTCATGGCACACATAACACACTTGAAGTTGACTAATACCCTATAGATTTCAGATGTGGTGGGTCAGGGACTCATTCATGGTGTTTGTGCCTAAGAAGCAAGAGTTAATGTTGGAGGCTCTTGTTTCCCTCCACTAGCCATGGTTAAGGAGCCAAGATAAATCCTTGATGCCCAATAAATCATAATGGCAGTCATATTCAATTCATATGCAAAAGACTCCTTGTAGAGGGCTAGTGTCATGGATTCTATGTGTTATTGACGACACTTGAGGTCAAGAAGTTTCAATTAAGGCTCAAGTGGAATTCAATTGAGCTTAATATGCTTCAATAAGATCTCGAGGAACATGTTTTGATTCTTTGATGATGTTCAAGGATTTGCAACATATCCATGGTCTTGCATGGTATTCTGAGGATGCATTCATTGCATTTGATCTTGACAATATATGTTTGCGGCCTAATATTGTTATTTCCCTCCATAAACCATGGCCAAGGGCTTAAGGCTATTATTTTTCTACCAATACTAGGGTTAAGGGCCCAAGAACCATCTACAGTGCATAAAGCATGTTAATGGTAACCTATATCGAACTAATGGTGTCCACATCCCTAACAAGAAAATATTAGTGATAAAGGATCCTATTTAATACTCGTACATGATTCCCAAGACATTGTAATGGCACTCGCATTCAACTTTGATGCCAAAGACACCTTATAGAGGTCTCACATTGTGGATTTTAGGTTTTGATCATGGCACTTGAGGTTGAGATGGTCATTTAGGGATTAAATCCCTTGTTTCAGTTTACAAAACCTACTCATGGCTCATGTATCCCACTATTGTGACCACAACACCCCCCTAGGGGAAATCCAGGGACCCCTTACATTTTTTTTTAAGTTGGACTTATGAGAGGGTTTTTTTTGTATTATTTCCTTACTCAACCATGTTTAAGGCCCTATGGTTCGTCTTTGGTGTGAAAAACACACATATACAAATGATTTAGGGCCTAGGGCCCAAATCATTTCATCCCCATATCATAGTTCATGAGCTATGAAACGTTAATTTAGGTCCCAATCCTCTTCTTTCACCCTCTAAGCATGTTTACATTTCAAATCCCATGTGGCGTTGCACCGGGAGCGAGCCCTATAGGTATGACGTGGGATGCTACTGCTCCCCCCTTAACCCCATGATCTCTTTCTCTCTATCTCTCCGATGTCCCATCTCTCTCTCTCTCACACACCCTCCTCTCTCTCCATCTCTCTCTACCTCTCACTCTCCCTAAAGCATTATATACCTTCACCCCTAAACTATTGAACCATTCAACTTGTAATCCCACAACCCTAACTCCTAAACAACCTAAGCCACAATCCTTAAAGTCCAAATCACTAAGTCCTAAACCCTTAAATCTCTAGGAGCCTTAAACCCCCTCTCTTTAGCCATTTATTTATCCACTTTTGAAGTATAGTCCAATGTATGCAAATATTCATTAAGTATTGAACATTTGGCATTAAATGGGGTAAATTTTGGTGAATTGATGGGGGGAAAATTATGCAGGGGCACGCATGCGACTTTTTTGTGTATGGGTTAACAACACATGCGCACTTTTTTGCGTACGCATTAACAACGCGTGCGTGCATAAGAGCGCGTGCGCTTCTTTTATCCATGCCAACTCACCGATGTGGAGGCTCAGCATTGCCGATGGAGGAGCGGGTATGCGTGTTTATAGGTGTGTGCGTGTGCGCTTCCTTTTTTTTGCGCTCACGCACTATCATTGCAGTGTTTTTGGGTACCAGCTTAGTGCGGGTACACATGATTTTATATAATTCCCTTCTCCTAAGTTTACAAAAGATTAACTTCCATCCTATTGGTTGAAATTTTTAGGTTGTTATTGTCGAGCTATCGACGGAATGCTGGGTGCCTGAGCCCAACATTGAATGCACATTCAATGAGCATTGAATTAATGGCTTGTCATTATTCATGCACCCGCATTCATCTACCCCTAACTCCTGCACCGCCTTCACCATCGCCTTCACTGCCACCGCCCTAACTCCTGCACCACCTTCACTAGCGCCTTCACTGCCACCACCTTGGCCACCGCCCTTCTCATCACCACCTTCATTTCCACGGCCTTCACAACTAGCCTTTTCATCACACAGGTTGCCTACCATTTTCAACTGATTATATTGCTTTGTTAGAATATTGATTCACTATTCCAGATTGCTTTATTAGAATATCGATTCACAATTACAGAGGTGGCCTGCATAGTATGACCATAGAAGCAAGCAACATCTTGCATCCGTAATTAGTAACATTGTAGACACAAGAGTTATTCACCAAATCATGCATCAGAGGAAAAAATAACACCATAGAAGGAGGCAATGACAAGGGACACAGATACCACATTATAGGAGGGGATGCTAAATTCCAGGCAGATTCTTCTACAAAATGTTCTCAAGGTATAGAGTCCAATTACCCTAGTATAATACATTATTTTTTCAAGTTTTTTCCAGTTTACATTCATATAATTGCCATTTCCTCGAACCAAGATAAAATGAATGTATACAGTAGTTGTACAAGTAGCATACCTTTTTTTGGATGCATATTTCTTTCACGTCATTTTCCCAGGTTGCTGAACCAATCCAGAACACGTCCTTGGTTCATCCCTAACTTCTGATTAATAATTGTAATCCCTGGTTTTTTAAATAAAAATTGTGTGCATTTTTTAATTTTTCCAAACATTTAGGCATCCAAGCTGATAATTGCATGAATCCAAGCTGATAATGGCGCGATGCGCTCCATGAAGGAAATCTGCAGTCCCCACGTTACACCTACACCATACACCAAAATGTGCAGGCTAGAGACGACCAAGCAACTACAAGGAACTAAGGGAAAAATTCACCAAGTGCATGGTAACAGAGAGTATTGGTAATCATTTATGCATATATCCATTTGACCATCCAGAGAGAACCCAACTCCGTATGCTCAACCTTCTTGCGATCACCCTTCCTACCTGTAAGAAAATCAACACACAATGTAAAAGTAAGAGTCGGTCGAGAGTTTGAACCGAAAACAACTAGCTCAGAACAAAACCGCCCTCAGAATAGAACCGTCGTATCGACCACCTTCCAAGAAAGAAAAGAACTCATGGAGAGCCCCTTAGAACAGAACCGTCATATCGAGCACCTTACTAAGAAAGAAAAGAACTCATGGAGAGCAGCATTAATGTTCACATTGTGACGGTGCATTGCATATTGGTGCATTTCATACTATGGGACTGCAATTTCCAATGTCGCATTTGCATAAATTTCCATTGTTAAATTCCTTGCAGATTGATAGAAACAAAACGAACTCAGGAAGCAAAAACTAAAGTGGAGAGCGTAAAGAGAGGATCAAACCGAGTTTCGGTTGGATCAATAGTTGTTGATGAAGCAAATGCACACCTGGAGTTTAACTGACATCCATATAACTAGCATTGAAACTTGTGGCGTGGACAAAGAAGAAAGCAACACTAGGACGTTTTCTCATCTCACCAAATGGTGATCATGCTAAGTTTGTATTTCCATGTTGCATTGACAGTTGTTTTGCATACCACTACCTTCACATTTGTCAATGCATTGCATATTTTATCCATAGATTCCCACTACCACTACCTTTACATTTATTGTTCAATGGTTATTATAGATTTTACCATTGTGTCCAAGGCTAATGATCACAATTTGAAACGTATCAGCCCCATCGAATCCTGACTTATTTGGCTGCGCAATTATTTCATGCACATGCGGGTAAGTCTATTACATGATACAGACATGTTTACAAGAACGATGTGAGGTTTTTGTTGGAAGAAGGAGCTGCCTTGATATGTGTACATGCAGACCCAGTTTTACATACTCCACTGTGTGACCACAAACAAATTAAAAAAACATTCACAATTTTCCTGCTTAGGCCTTGGTGGGTGAGGTTCATACGCCATAGAGAGAGAGACATTATTGCATAAATAATTCTCTAACTGCCTCTCACCCCTCTATTAGTTTTCAATTTGATTGTCGAGCTACTAACTGGCTAGGTCAACCCTTCCTTTGGTAGATAAATACTTTCGGTATGTCCAACTTCATGACCACTTTGAATACTACGGTCAACCTTTCCTTCGGTAGATAAATACTATATATCTGTCTTAGCTCCAAGTGATAACTTCCCTGTATCTTCAGGCAAGTATAGGCTCCTTGATGGTTGCTGATATCTAAACCATGTATCGTAAATCAAAGGAACTTCGATGGCTGCTGAGATTTAAACAAAAAGGTTTCTTGAGGCTGGAGTTTCGAATACATGGTTTGTGTGGCAGTCGATCCATAACTCATGCCAATAAACTCCCAATACATTATTGCAGGCTTGATGTGGAACTTCTCTTCATAAACCGTCTGATATGATGACAAGTCCTCTTCTTAAAGCTGGTGTGAATCGAGGTAGTGATCTCAATGACATCTTTTGATTTTTCTCCAAGTCAACTTTAATAAAATTGTAGCTTGCGCAGACAATTACTCATTTAGTATTTTATTGTAACGTTGGAAAAAATGCAAATATTGTAACTTACTATTTGTTTCATTAATCAAACCTTTCAATATTATAAATTTCCTTGCTTGGCAATAAAAGCAATGCAGCAAGTTTAACACTTGCCGTTGTAATGGCTACGTCCTCAAACTCACCTCATCACCTAAGTGGTAAGAATGTCGCGATTTTTCCCATGGAACTTCCCATGCTATCACTTTGTTTTACCCACTTTTAGTAACTATAAAGCTAGCTGATAATTTAAACTAATCAACCAAATCGCCAATGCCCAACCTATGAGTATCAACTCGTTCAACTAATTGAATACCGACTATCCTTATCTCAATTGTTGATTCCCTCCATCCAATGGGAAAGGAGGAAATTCGACCTTTGACCTTTCTCCATGCCCATTGGATGGAGGGAATCAGCAATCGAGATAAGCTTAGGCTCGAATACCAAGTCATGCAATTCGGCAGGTATTATCGCTTGCGACCTTGTTTAAGAAAGCAGTTAGAATGAAAATGGAGGGCGTTTTTACTTTTGATATATGGAAGCTAGACTTTTGATGAATATATTCATTGTAAAATATTATTTCTTTTCAAAAAGTTAATGCTAAGAATATAATTTTGATCATTTTTTTGTAACTTGGATTTTCAGTTTACAACACTTAAAGGTCTAATTTTTTTGCCTCAAGAAATTGCTAAACATGTAAAGTAAGAAGTCCAACCCGTGTCTTGAATTATTTTCAAATTAGTTTTTCTTTATTACTATCCCAACAAATCCTTTTCTTTATGGTTGTATTATTTTGAAAATAATTTTCTTGAATTTTTTACAAATCTTACCTATTATTTATCTTTTTGAATCTTTTTGTAGAATAGTTTCTTGATAAAATAACAGCCATATTTAAAATCATACCAAAAATCAAAATCATTTATTAGCTTTAGATTAGATAATATCTAGAAATTGATTCTTGGGTTAAAGCATATTAAGATGTTTGTTTTCTCTTTAGAATTGTATAAAAAACCAGAAAAAGGAAAAGGATATTAGAATTCCCAAAGTTTACTTTCAAACCCTTAAATCTCATTTAAAGGTAATTGGTCATAAATTCAGTGGGTTTTTCTACACCAAATAAGAAAATGTCTAATTGGGCCTCCTTTTTGGATAAACCCTATTGTTGATAAAGGGGAATTTCTTCCCTTCAACAATACACCATTAGAATATTTTATTCACCAAGGATGAGTGTTAAGGCTTTGATCATAGTTATATGAGAATCATTAAAAGGTTTTCTACACTAATGGTTCTTGAGCCATAACCCATGGTCTAAGGATAAAAACCAATGTATTAGGTACTAGAAGATGTTCTTATGGTTCATGGACCATGCATAGGGTCTGAAGTCATTACACATGCAGTGTAAATGGAATAATTGCCCCATAAGTATAATATTCATTCCAGGCACACTATGGATTAGTATCAAGGCCCTGACCATGGTGCAAGGACAACCACTAATACCTAAAAGATATTTCTAGGGTTCATGGTCATATGTCCCACCTCTTGATTTCACACTGTCATTCCAAGTGATAACAATGTTGTTAGCTTGAAAGCCACTTAGAAATATGAATGGTGTATCTGTAGGAATCTTCATCTTCTCCTTCCATGGTACATAGATAAATTAAGGGATTAAGACTTTAGTTTCTTAATATAAAATCCTCCTGCCTTGACAGTTTAATCTTTTAATCTTTATATTTTCATTTGTTAAGAAAATGTTATGTGTTGTCACTAACACCATAGTGGTTTTCTCTAGACCATGGTTAGGTCCCTAATACCAATCCTTGGCATGCCAATCCTGGTAATTGCGTCCATGTTATACTTGTGGGCTAAAGATTCCATTTACAAGGTTTGTGTGGGGGTTTCAGATCCTATGCATGGTCCATGAACCATAAAACCATATTTGTTTCCTAAGATAGTGGTCTTTATCCTTGGACTATCGATAGTATCTCAAGAACCATTTAGTGTTGAAAACCTCGTAATGTTACCATATGACCATGGATAAGGCCTTTGGACCCATTCTTGGTGAACAAATTTCCTAGTGGTGCATGTATCCCACTTGGTGGCTAAATTTCCCCTCTAAAGGGTGTGTGTAATGGTTCAAGACTTATTTTCATCCCATGAGTCCTCAAATATTCATTTATGTCATATGTCTCTTCTTTCGCTACTTGACCATTTTCAAGACCCCGAGATCCTTCCCTAGTAAGAAAAACCTCATATATGCTCCCATATCCCACTTAGAGATCAAAGATTCTTTTTAGAGGGCCTATGCGGTGATTTGAGATCATATCCATGGACTAAATCTTTAAAATCTTTATCTATGACTTGAGACCCTTTTTTTGTTATCTTTACCATGGTCAAGGCCTCGAGACCCATCTTTGATGCGCGAAACTTCATAATAACACATGTATCCCAATCAAAGACCAAAATACCCTCTAATGTGCCTCTATACCAATTGAGGGTTTATTCATGACTTATGAGCCTTAAGTGCTTCAATTAGGTCTTAATACCCCTTATTTTCTCCCATAACCATGGTTAAGGTCTTGTCATGCTATTGAATACTTTAATTGAGATGAGAGAAACAATGTAATATATTGTAACCATTTATTACGTGTTGAATAATACATTAAGCATGCTTTAAATTGTTTTTTTTTAATTTTCTTTAAAAAATCGAGTTGTTTAATAATTATATATAATTTATATGTTGTTTATTGTTACAATTATATTTATTTAACTTTTTACGCATTCTTATTTTAAATTGATTAATATAAAAAGTGTATTTTACACCTCACCTTTCTTTAACTTCATTTAGCTAAGAATGGTCACTATGTAACAATCATTAGTTACAACACTTCCTTTTTGTTCCTAATGTGTCTAGATGATAGTCAAAGTTGATTTCTAAAAACATATCTATCTTAACATAATCGAAAACATTGATCATGGTTTATAACTTTATACAACAGGCCATCAATAAATTAAAGGTTTAATGTGAAACTATTTCCACATCGCCTTTTGTTACTAATATTTTATTAATACTTTGGTTTTTAATATCATTGTATACTATTATGTTAATTTTATTTACTAATTATAATAAAATATGGTAATTGAATGATATTATTTTAATTAATTATTATTTTATTATTATTATTAATTAAATTATATTATTATACTTGCGGAAGACAAGGTATATAGCAATGGATTTGTAATTAACTTTTTGTTGTTTCTAAAATTAATTTTACTATAGTTTTATAAAGTTTATAAATATTTATATATTAAATTGAATATTTTAAAAAATGAAAATCAATTTCTAAATTGAATAAATTTAAATTTTTAATTTGTAATTGGTTTAAAATCTTGAATTGACTATTTTCCCTTGCTTATAAATTTAATTGTCAGGAAAAAAAAAATATATATATATATATATATATATATAAAATTAAAAATAAAATTAAAAAATAAATAAAAAACAAAAAAACACTTATTTGACATTTGTCTCTCTTCATTATGGGTAAATTGTTTATCTATTATTTCATTGGACAAATGTGTGATATGATTATGATTTAATAGTTATCATAATAATCGTTTCGGTGGATGCCTGTAAAGGTGCCCCACATTTGGACATGTTGTTGGCTGGATGCATTTAAAAAAGGAATTCAAGTGGCCAAAGTATCGACAAGCACTGTCCCGGCTCCAAATCTTTCAATTCCCGGCTTCAAATCTTCCAATTTTCGACAAGAATCCGTGCCAAATTCCAGTTACGAACCTCTCCTAAATCCTCTCCTCCTCAAGAAATAGCTCAGCTCTGAAAACTCAGCAAATTTCAATGGTATTATAAAACATGATATTGATTGTTCACATAACAATATACAATGTTTTAATAAATATATATTTAAAAATTCGGGCCTGCTGAACTTAGTTGATTTGATCATTGCAGGAGACTTAAATTATACTTGTAATGCTTCTGAAATATGGGGTTCTACAGCCAGGCTGGATGAATTAGCAGAGTTCTTTAACAAGTTATTTGTGGATACAGATTTTATTGATGTGGTGCCGCATAAACTGGTGCCTACTTGGACTAATGGTAGGTTTGGAATTGATGGAGTTCATAAGAGGTTGGACCGATTTCTTGTTAAGGCCGAGTTGCTGAGTTTATTTCAGAAACATCGTTCATGGGTATTTGACAATAAATTCTCAGACCACTGGCCTATTGTTCTTCAGCTGGAAGAATATGGACACAATTTTTCTTCTCCCTTCAAGTTTAACTCTTCCTGGCTAAGTGATGACATGTTTTGCAGTATGGTTAGATAATTTTGGCAGAGTTGTAGTGAATATGATACAAATCCGGTGCTGAATTTCTGCTATAAATCGAAGGGTTTAAAGGAGGCTGTAACTATTTGGATTAAAAATAGAAAAAGGCAGATAAATTGGAATTAGCACGCCTAGAAAAGGAAATTCAGGAATCTTATGTTGCTAATGTCCATAACTCACTGACTTATGATAATTTTGAAGTTATGAAATGCTATGAATAGAAAAAGGAAGAATTACTGCTGCAAGAAGAAAAAGAATGGCGACTCAAAAGTCGAGCCATTTGGATTTCACAAGGTGATAAAAATTCTAAGTTCTTTCACTCCTTCGCTTCTGCTAGAAGAAATATGAAGTACATATGGGAAATTCTAGATGATCAGGGGCAACAAATTTCGGGTCTTGAGCACTTAAAAGTTGAAGCTGCTTCATTCTTTGGTTATATAACTGTAAATCATCTGCTATCAGCTTTGTACATTATCAATTTTCAGGGATCGGATTTATAAATTCTAAATGTAGTGAACCAAGCCTTACCAGATGGTGTTATTTCGGATCTGCAGAATGATATTATTCTTGGAGATATTCATAGAGAGGGGCATGATTTTACAAAAGGTGGATTTAGTGAAAGTGTTTCCGAGCCATCAACAGTCCCTTATAATGCCATGGAAATGGATCCTAGTTCTGATCCTAAGTTGTCCTCTTCATCTGCAAAAGAATTGCAATCATTGGAAAGAATGAATGCAAATCCTTTCCGCAGTATTGGTGATGCATTGAAGGACTGGAAAGAGAGAGTAAAAATATCAGATATCAAATCTGAAGATCATAAAACAAATGAAATTTCCAGCAAAATAGAGGAACTGGAAATTGATGGAGGAGATGAATTCCAATTTCTGTTGGAAGAAAAAAGGATAATTCCCAAGCATTAGGTGTTGCAACTGCTGATCAACTTGATCAGAACATAAATATGAACAAATCAAGTACAGTGGAAGAGGATCTAATTGAGGAAGAGGCTGCACGCCCTGTAAATGAGATTGAAGATATTGTAGATATAAAAGACAATGGTACGTTACAGAAAAATGTTAAAAGTATTGGTATGAATATGAAAACTGAGAAGCAAGTGCAGAATAAATTTGTTGATAATGTTTCGTCCTTTTCACAAATTGTGGAGGATGAGATGGATATTGAGTGTGAAAACCAAGATAGAGTTCAATCAGAAAGTTTTGTTTCAATTGAAAGACAGCATCAAGGTACAGCTAGACAACCAAATAGTCAATTTGCAACTAGTGACCAGACTTGGAGTGAAGAAGATGTAAGAAAGCTAAGGAAGGATATTGAGATGACATTTAAGAAACATCACAGTAGTAATGAAAATGTTGCGATAGTTTGGGAAAAGTACGAGCAGCTTACTACAAGGATTTCCTAAAACTTGACAGAGTAGTTGAGAATCAGAGAACTGTGTTCTTATGAGCTTTTCTAAAATAATGGCATTCAAAACCCTAGCGTTACTATAAATTAGTTTCTATAATTTTCATCTTGAAGAAATTGTTTTTAGGGCTAACCAACGTTTTTATTAAATGCATCAAACAATTGAGAAACATCTCAAAAATATTTCCTAGATGGTTTTGTTTCTTGATTCCTAGAAACATCAAGCAAGTGTTTCCTACTGTACACTGGGCATTTTTGAGATATTTCTTGTTTGGGAAATGTCTGAGGCAAGAAGTATTACTTGCCCAGGAAGCAACATTATTTAAAGGTGGTAAAACTGCCAACAAAGATCTAAGATGATTCTTGGTGATATTTCCTCTTCTTGCATGTTGATGTGATTGTTTTCTGTTGGATTAACTATCAAATTGCATGATTTTTTAGCTAGGGCTTGTGATTCTATCAATAAAGGTCTCAGTATTATAGAAATCCCAACATACTGACTGGCCTTTAAAGCTTGCAACACCACACAAACAAACACAAGCTGTCAAAGACTGTAAGATAGGAGAGCAAGAGAAAGGTTACAACTATGTGTCATGAGCAAGAGAAATAAGCCACAAAATAGTACATTGAGGAAGAGCCTCTTCTTACCTTCAAGACTTTAAACTGAATGTAGAACCGAGTCAATGAATGAACCAGGTATTGCTTTCTTCCCTTGAAGCGACTATTTATATGCTTCAATGGATTCATGACATAGTAATAATAAAGAACAAAACTTATACTCTTTAGCATGGAATTCATCCATCCCATGATATTCAATTTTGTCTCATTATTCAAGGCATGTGGCTATTTTGATTAATATTCAAAATTCTAGAGCCTTTTGTCTTATATTGAAAATTGCTTCTAATGTGACAAATACCAGGAATTATCATGTGCAGCCAGGAGATAACATTTTGTTTGTTTGTTTGAGAAATGCTTCTCATAGAATCGCTTGACTAAGATGTTGTGCTATGAGGGGTGTATCTATGCCATCAAAGTCACCTAGTACATGCACCTGGCCTGATCTGCACGGTGCACCCATTTGGGATGTTTTTGAACTCGGGTCTATGTGTTAGTACGAGCCTGATCACCTCACTCATTGTGACAAACCAACGCTTCACAGCCCCGTCTCTCAGAAAATTTTAAGGGACTATCATCTCGCATCACTACAGAAAGGGGCATGACATCCGACCCCTGCCAAATGCACTAGGAATGATTGAAATTTCTTGGAATCCTTTTCCAAGGAAGTGTCACAATGAGTAGCAATGGTTGGGCCTGGTTACATCTGATCCCCAAACACAGCACTTGGTAAACATGGAACTAGAGACTTGCAACTGGCTCAGCCTGTCATTTGGGGGCAGGCCCATTTGCCAATTTGATTTCTCAAATATGATTTATCTCATGTGCTCCAATATATGCAATCTCACCTAATTTGGGGAAGCACTAAACACGGGACTAACAAATAAGTATGCTAAAGACCTAAAATTAACTTCACAACACACATAAAATCATCACTTCCAGGCATACACTAAACTCATAATGCATTTAGCCTCACCTTCTTTCCCTCCTAATTTTGATTTTGAGCTGACAGAGCTCAGGTCTCAAACATAACTCTGTGCTTATTAGGCACCCGCATTCTCACAGAGGTTTGGTCGGTCAACACAAGCAGCCACTTGGCCCCATGATGAACCCATTTTTTACTGTGAAGAATAATAAAGACCATGAAAAACATAAAATCCATGTCTAGGTATTGTTTCACCAGTTCTCTTTTGGACCAAGAACCCTCAACAAAGGGACTACCATCTCTCACATCACTACAGAAAGGGGCATGACATCTGGCCCCTACCAAATGCACTAGGAATGATTGAAATTTATTGGAATCCTTTTCCATGGAAGTGTCACAATGAGTAGCAATGGTTGGGCCTGGTTACATCTGATCCCCAAACATAGCATTTGGTAAACATGGAACTAGAGACCTGCAACTGGATCAGCCTGTCATTTGGGGGCAGGCCCATTTGCCAATTTGATTTCTTAGATATGATTTATCTCCTGTGCTCCAATATATGCAATCTCACCAAATTTGGGGAATCACTAAACACGGGACTGACAAATAAGTATGCTAAAGACCTAAGATTACCTTCACAACACACATAAAATCATCACTTCCAGGCATACACTAAACTCATAATGCATTTATCCTCACCTTCTTTCCACTCCTAATTTTGATCTTGAGCTGACAGAGCTCAGGGCTCAAACATAACTCTGTTCTTATTAGGCACTTGCATTCTCACAGAGGTTTGGTAGGTCAACACAAGCAGCCACTTGGCTCCATGATGAACCCATTTTTTACTGTGAAGAATAATAAAGAGCATGAAAAACATAAAATCCATGTCTAGGTACTGTTTCACCAGTTCTCTTTTGGACAAGAACCCTCAGCAAAGGAATTATCATCTCTTCCTAAACCCTCCATTTGTGCTAAGTCTAGTTCTCAAAGGCAAAATAAGTATCTATCCTTTTAATGGTGAAAGAGCAGAAAGCGAAATACTAGTAATTGAAACAAGAAGTGAAAGTGTAGCTGGAATTGGAATTGTTGGGAATTCATGCCCCATCCAAAATCATATTATGGAAAAAGTAAAGGATGCTTTCAAATTGAAATTTTTCTTCTTCACTATACAACCAAAATATCAGAAAACAAAGGTAAGAATAGTGGGCGGGTCACACAAGTGGTTCCAGATGTGCAAAATGGATACATGGATACATTTAATAGTGGTAAATATATTTATTCATTCTTTGATCTCTTTAATTCTTTCCTGATTACTAGGTTTCATAACTTTATTTAATGATAATTTTGAATCACCTTTCAAAATCAACTCTCATCCATTTAGGCTTAAGGCTATCTTAAGGCCTTCCTTATCTGCAACTACCTCCACACAATTGTTAGAAGCTTATAAGAAACTTGATGAGTTGACATAGCTCACCAACCTGTTTTGAAACTTGTCATGCTCAGTAAGACTTGATTAAGCTTAGTCAATTCTTGGTCAAAATCAGACAAACTCGTGAGACAAACTTGGTCAATTTGGATCAAATTTGAAATGGTCAATTGTCGTCAAACTCACTAGTGATTTTCTCTTTCAATGTTTGTATTATGCAATTTGTAGTTTGTTCTTTAAGTTTGGTGCATGAGGGCTGTTGGAAAAATATAATTGATTCTTTAAAACATGATAGCAGAGAGAGTGCTATGTGAAATATCAGCTTACAGGGGAAAATTTTGTATGATGTAAATGCAATCTATGTACTTTATGAAACTATTACAAGAAAGAAAATCTGAGAAATATTTACAGGAAAATATGTGTCATATACAACGGAAATTTCTGTGTCATGTAATTGCAATCTATGTACTCTATGAAACTATCAGCAGAAAGAAAAATATTTAAAGGAAAAATTGTGTTATATAACTGTAAATCATCTGCTATCAGCTTTGTACATTATCAATTTTCAGGGATTCGGCTTTATAAACTATCATTGAGGTACTATGTCTACAATTGTTTGTCTATATACGGAAGCATATATCTATTTTGATGTTTGAAAGGGCCAATTCTTATGAAATTGATTTGTCTTATGTCAAACTTTGATTTTGACATGGCAAGAGGACTTTTACATGGTCTTTATTTTTTACTATGTTGAGATCTTGTCATGGCAAGATGACTTTTACATGGTCTTTTAAGTTGTCATTGAGTCTGCGAGCTTGCTTCAAATAGAGAGATTTCTATTAAATGCTCAACTTTTGTGCAACACAACCTACTAAATACTAAATAGCACTGTCAAGATCTCCATCAGTAAATGAATATGATTATAAAGGCCACTATAGCTAAATCCCAATCATATCAAGTAAGATGGTTCATGAGTTATGCATGCCACCACATGTCATGTGGTTTGAGATTTTCAATGGGATCATTTTATATTCTAATCACATTCTCATCTCTTGAACAAAGGTAATTACAATTAAGATAGAGGAGCATTCTATATTTTTCTGCTAAGCTTATTATAAGATAAGAAACAGATAACATTGTTCATCAACATGAATTTCACTTTGATCATTACTTGTACATTCTGGATACCATTATAGTCAATAGATTATGTATGCTTCCACATATAACATGGGTTGAGAATAAGAATGTCCATGATTGGGAGGAACTACCACCCTTTGTATGTTGGGGCGTGTGGAAGGCCAAAAATGGTTTGTTGTTTCAAGGAAAGGGTTTTTCGGCCACTAGGGTGGGAAGCAAAGCAATTGCAACACTTAGGAAATTGATGTAGGACCAGACTGTTGTC
Source organism: Larix kaempferi (assembly GCA_027924585.1). Classification (NCBI taxonomy): domain Eukaryota; kingdom Viridiplantae; phylum Streptophyta; class Pinopsida; order Pinales; family Pinaceae; genus Larix; species Larix kaempferi. Next base: position 6,057,609 of record BSBM01002098.1, on the reverse strand, counting down.
AAGATCAAACCTATTCAAAGACTAGTGACTCCTATTTTCAATCTAGTCTGGGCTAGGAGATATTTTGATTGGGCCTCTCAAGATATTTGTAGGCATTGTGGTGCGGGAGAAGTCTTATGGTTGGATGATATAAGTTGTTACAATTTGAGAATGAACTGTGGATCCGGTACAAATACTAGAAGTGAGTTATTAGCTCTATGGATGCTGGTATATTCTGCTAGATTTAAAGAAATTACTAATTCGCAAATTGCAGGTGATTCAAAAATCATCATTGACTCTGAGACTCTAAGACCTACTGCAAGGATTCGTAGAAGGAGATGACAGCAGGTTGAGAGTCAGAACATTGTTGATCACTATAGGGTGTATTGTCATAGAATTATCTGAAAATTCTGTTAGAATGAATGAAATCTTTGCTCTTCTTTCTGGGACATTATATATGTGACTCTAATTTATGAATAAATATTGGACAGATGGGTGACATTATGGCATTATTGCAGGTTACTATTATGTGTAGTTACAACTTTGAGGGGTCTCTCAAAATGCGAAAATAGCAACTTAGTTGAAACTAGTTCCTAAAATTGTGAAGCTATGACTTTCCCAAGGAAAATGTCAAATGTGGAGCTTGTTACACTGAGAATTTAAATACTTGCTATACAGAAATGATTATAATATGGAGAAGTTGAAACAGGACGAGCTGCTAGCAACCAAAGATTGCAGGATTCTACAAGGTATCACAAGGTATACATTTTTTATGTCTTATCATAGAACATGCCTTTGTTTGCTCTATAGGCTATTGATGCTATTAATGTACATCTGTAAGAATGGAATCTGACCTAAAAAGTAACTTCTTTAGCTTGAAAAAACAAAGCAATGTTTTACTGTGAGTGCAATGGAAAAGTTGTAGCATATCTTTGAACTTAAACATCCGTCAATACTGGAATTTTATGCAGAGATTTCTTCATGATCGAAAATTGCTGGGTAAAAGAACTGAGACGCCCATCACTACAGAAATTTGGATACAGGTCTGAATTAAATCGGGCAGAAAGTAGATCGTTTTACAGTTTCATCAATAGTCTAAACATCGGCGTGTCCAATCCATACCAATGCTCTGGTAATGCTAGGATTTGAACACTTACTTCTTTATGAAATCAAGAAAACATCCCATAGGGAATACAGGTGGATAAAGATTATAAGAGAGAAAAGGTACCCCTTCCGGAAGACACTCTCTCCCTGATATATATTATACTGGGTGGATAAAAACCCCAACAGCAGAAGTATCAGGGAGGAAAGTGACAGCATCTTACTAGGATTAGTTACAGTTCTAAATCCAAAAGATAAGTCGGATACAATTTTAAGAAGACATCGCCCAGAAACTGCCAAAATCATTATCGAGCAGCTAATAGTATAGTAAAAAACTGTGATCTGCCCAACTTCGACACATTGAAAAGAAATGAAAGAGGCAAAGCATAGAACTAAAGAAGTTGAGCAGTACTAGAGGGAAAGGCAAGCACAGATCAACAACCTTCAAAAAGTTTACCAGCAGACCCTCATGAATTATGTCTCCATGCCTACAAGGTATGCCCGACAAGTAGAATTCAAACTCAATTCAGCTTCCATCGGCTATGAAAAACGAAGGGCGAGTTATAATAAAAGATTTCGAAGGACGAGTTATAAACGAAGGGCGAGTTATAATAAAAGATTTCGAAGTCTGACAACATTAAGAATTTGGGGATTAAACTCACAGTGTAATCATGGATCAAAATGAAACACGCAGGGTCTAAGATGGCAACAAAAATTGAATTGCAGATATTTCACATTGTCACATACCTCTTAATGCTCGAAACCCTTCTGAGAATTTGAAATGTACAGCCAAAGCAGTTTGCAAACCTCCAGATACACGCTACAAACTGGAAATCTTTGAAACAAACAGTAATTGAGCCTCGTATGGGTGAAAATCAAGAATTTTACCTCGTATGGGCGATGCTAGGGGTTGTATTGGCACTCTAGTAGCCAAATCGCGGGCGAATCGGACTCCAAAACCGCTATTTCTTCAAATCGAGGGCGAACCATAGCTCCAAAAAAACCCATGCCAGAATCGAGGGCGAACAACAACTCCAAAAAACTGCCATGCCAGAAATCACGGGCGAATGAGTTTCCAGTAAACACCATCCCTAAAAATCGGGGGCGACTGGTGCATCTAAGGAAAAATCACGGAAAATAAACTGGCGAAAATCGATTTTTCCCTATTTCTTCCACAAAAATCGCGGGCGACTGGTTTCTCCTATAAATTCTTCCTAAATACGATTTTGGCTATATAGTTTTTTAATATTTACAAAATAATAAATAGTGGGCTATTAAAATTAATTCTCAAAAACCTCTTTTACTTAAAAATTCGCCCTAAAAAAAATTAGAAACCTTCTAAATTTGCCATTGGGCTAAATTTCGCCCCTAAAATCATCCCTGATCTATAGTGATACATGTGACTGCAATTTGGATGATCAAATCAAAGTAGCAAGTCTCTATCCTAGATTCATTAATGAGCAGGATGCAGATTGTTTGCAAAAGGAGGTCTCGTTGGATGAGATTGAGAATACATTGAAAATATTTGCCAAAGAAAAAAGCCCTGGGCCTGATGGTTGGCCGGTGGAGCTCTACATTCACTTCTTTGATGTTATGGGTCAAGAACTTAAAGAGCTGGTAAATTTTTCTATAATTAATGGTTATATATCGGGTGGTCTTAATTCCAAATTTGTCACCTTAACTCCCAAAAAGAACAAGCCCTTATCTTTTGGGGATTATCGACTGATTGCATTATGCAACTTGTTGTACAAGCTTATCTCAAAAATTCTTGCTGATAGATTGAAGAATGTTCTATTTGAACATATCTATGCAGAGCAATTTGGTTTTTTATCAGGGAGACAGATTCATGATGCCATAGGCATTTCTCAGGAACTGATGCACAACATTAAGATTAACAAGAAAAAGGCTCTTTTGCTCAAAATGGACTTAGAAAAATCCTATGATAGAGTAAATTGGTCATTTCTCCGTTTGATTCTCATCAGAATTGGTGTGCCTCCTTTGGTGATTAAGTGGATAATGGCATGTATCACAACTATGAATATTGCAGTGCTGTTTAATGGTACACCGTCCAATTTCTTCAGCTGCTCTAGAGGGATAAGACAAGGGTGTCCTCTTTCACCTCTCCTTTTCATTTTAGTCATGGATGGCTTCAGCAGATTAGTAAATCAAGCCTTGGACAGAGGACAGATTAAAGGTATCAGGATGACAAAGGATTGTGTGATCACACACATCTTGTTTGCAGATGATGTATTAGTGGCTGGCTTGGATTCTGTGGAGGAGTGGAAAATGTATAGTGATATCATTCAGACTTTTTGTAAATCCTCGAGCATGAAGGTCAGCTCTGCCAAATCAAATTTTTATCATTTATCTATGAATAATGAGCATCTCAGTGATATCTTTTTTGTTCTTCCCTACAAATGTTGTCCGTTGGATCTCGGCTTTAAATATCTGGGTTTTAATCTAAAACCCAACAATTACCTCATCAAAGATTGGTTTTGGCTGTTGAGAAAAATTGAAGCTCGCATTGCTCACTGGTCTTATAGACTCTTATCTATTGGAGGCAAACTTATTTTAGTTAAATCTGTACTCTCCAGTATTCTTGTTTACTGGTTTTCTTTACTTGAAGTTCCATCTTTCATCATTAAAGCCATCAAGAGATGTTTCTTTAACTTTCTTTGGTTAGGGATCGCAATCAGTGCTAAAATTCGGATGGTTGCAGCAGGGACACTATCAAGACCTTATAGGTTTGGTGGTTGGGGAATCAAAGACCTTGAGCTCTTCAATAAATCCCTCAGATTAAAAAGCATGTGGCGGGGCATATTTGGTAAAACTCTCTGGTCTAGACTTATTCAAAGCAAATATCTAAATATGGATGTATTTCTCTGGATTAGAAATCCAAAATTGAGCAATTGGAATTTTTCGCCCATTTGGAGGGGCTTCATGAAAGTTTTCTATTGGATCAAAAATTATCTCTATTGGCAGGTTGGGACTGGTGTGATGATTCATGTTGGTTTGGAGCCCATATTAGGGATGGAATATTCATTCCTCCTTCCTCCTATCATTACTCAGTACTTACAGTTTTTGGGCTTGTCTACTTTGAATAAGATTCAACTGAACAGATTTGGGGATGATGGAAATGTTGTTTGGATGTATGCTAGAGATCTCGGTCTCTCTGGTTATTTAGCTCGGGCTTGGGACTTGTATATCAAGAATCTAAATGCAGCAGGTGTCAAATTGAATCAAGATACAAATCAACTTGTTTGGGGAGGAAATCCTTCTACTGGTATTGTGACGACCAAAACTGCATATAGGAGAATTATTCAAGACAAATTAATCTTCCCTCAAGATTGGTGGTACAAAAGACTTTGGAATTGGTCAATTCCATTAAAACTAAAATGTTTTATTTGGTTAGCCTTGCAAGACAAACTGAAGACTTTGGAAAATATGAGCAAACATGGATGGATTGGTCCTAGCTTCTGTATTTTATGCTATAATGCAACAGAAACAAAACAACACTTATTTATCAATTGTAATTTCACTAAAAAAATATGGGAATTTGTATCCAAAAATCTAAATATTACCCATCAATGGGAAGTTGGTGAGTTTAATCTATGCCTCTTGAATTGGTTCAGGAATTGCAAACAGTATTTTAATATTGCCATCTGCATTACTTGGGCAATTTGGTACACAAGAAATTGTGCAATTTTTCAGAATGTTCCTCCTGATATAACGAATTGCAGTCTAACTGCACTAAAAATGTTTTCATCATATGAGATTGATGAACATAAACAAAAGATTGTCAAAGTTAGTCATTTTTCTCTCAAAGTTGATCAGCCTGTTCTTTTCTTCGATGGAGCTGCACAAAATGGGATTTGTGCAGTAGGGGGTGTCATATATCTGAATGAATCTCATTATTTTACTGTCAGGCTCAATTGTGGAATTGGGAGCAACATGAAAGCAGAGCTTAGGGCTCTCTGGTGTGTATTAAAAGTGGCAAATATATTTGACTTGGTTAACATCAAAGTGTTTGGTGATTCCTGGGTTACAATCAAGTGGGCAGCATGTGAATTCAAGCTGAATGTTACTAACTTGAGGCATTGGGCTGTTCAGACTGATAATGAAATAGCAAAGCAACAGAATATTATGTTCGAGCATATTTATAGAGAGCATAACTCGCTTGCAGATAAGTTATCCAAATAGGCTTTGGCAGGCTTGGAAGGACATTTGGTATGGGAGGAATGATGCGATAATAGCACTCTGGATAGTGAAACCACCTACTTTTTTGATTAAGGTCTTGGAGGACTTATGATTCAATTGGCTGTTGATATCTGTTGTCTGCACATTTTTGTAATATGGTAGTTTTTGGGGGTCTAATCCTTTGATGCTTTTTTGGGTTTGGGATGGATCTTGATGATACTTTTGTTAAATCAGACCATACTTGATAGTGTTGTGATTGATTCAAGCATAGAATCAAGAATATCATTGTACTATTTGATTCACATGAATACCAATAGTAGTTTTTTTTTTCGCTAGAAAAATAAATTGCTTTTTATTAATATTATTAAATATTGGTTTTTATAAAAGTATTTGTTATTTATTTAAATATTATTTTGTTTTTATATTTGTGAGATGAATATGACTTTTTGATTAATAAGTAAGAGGTGTTATGTGCAATGTAATAATAACAAATAAATTTTCACTTACATTAAATTTTCATTTTTTATTTTTTATTTAAAATAAATATTGTGGTAAGTAATATAAGATAATAACACTAAGATACCCATTTAGTGTATTGAAATAGTTTTTTAATTTCACAATAATGTAATGTAAGTGCATAGGTATAATTAGTACATATTATAATAATAATTATGAGTAGGATATAACATGTTGGCCTTTTAAAATAGTTTATACAATTGCTTAAATCCAATCTCCTCTCTCTCCTGAATATACTTTAAGATTTTAATTCTTTGTTTATATATATATATAATTGGCAATTGCAAAGTGATAAAGTGGAATTGTAAATAATAAATAGTATGAATATTTCTTGTTGATGCTTTATACAAATCTCTTGATTCTCCAAATTATTTATTCAAGTGAAAGCTTACGCTAACATTTCTTTTGTCAAGTGGCCCTCGAGAAACTAATAAATGCAGCAACATTTTTTTTGCCAATGGCAACAAAGAAGCTCTTTTATTCAGTCCCCGAGGAATTTTCATTCCTATGTACATGCATGTACAAAACCAGTATTGATACTAACCATACTCTATATTTAGAAAGTTATGGAAATAAGATGATTTTACTCATTATAAAAATTAAAATTATATATATATATATTATTTTTGAGTTGATTTTATTCATTAGAAAAATCAAATTGATTTAACATATTAAATTCATGCATAACCTAAAAACAAAGAAAAATAAGGAATAACCCATGCCGTGTTATTAGCTTCCTACTCTTTTGGGTTAGGAGTTAGCTATTAGTATTAAGAAACTTTTTTGGCTTATTACTATTAATGAACTTTTTGGCATAAGAGCTAGCTATTATTATTAAAGTATAATTATTAATTAAATTATTTATAAAGTATTTTCAAATGGCAGGTATAAGCAGCTTTGCTGCTACTTTTACTTGTTTAAATAATTAATTATCATATTATATTCAATTAAAATATTATTTCATCTCTTGTTATTATTATTTTATTAATATTTTGTTTTATAATATCATTATATACTATTATAAATTAATAATATTTACTAAATTATAATAAAATATGATAATTGAATAATATTATTTTAATTAATTATTATTTTATTAATACTATTTATTAAATAATATTATTTAAATAATTAATTATTATATTATATTTAATTAAAATATTATTTTAAATATTTTGGAGATATGTTTAAGTTTTCACTAGTTATTAGTGAGAGAACTAGCACCATCAAAAAAACCTATGGTGCTGGATTTACGATCAGGTACAAAAGCTGAACTTCTAGGATTATGGGGTGTCTTAAAGGTGGCTTTATTTGTGGTATTGATTCTCTCAAAGTCTTTGGAGATTCATTGGTTATTATCAACCGGGAAAACAAGCAGGCCAAGTAACACAATTTTTCCTTTAAGGTATGTTTATATATCATAGATGTTTTTTTCTTACTATCATTTGTTATTTATAGTATGATTCAAGCATGTAACTGATGTCCTATTTAATTGTATGTAGTTCCAACTTTATTCATTATTGGCATTTGATTCCCAACATAATGGTGTTCCAGTGGCATGGTTCATCATGTCAAGATCTACGACCTCAGATTTTGTGAGATGGATCGAAACTCTACTTCTTAAAGTATGCATGGGTATGTTGGAATGGAAATTGAATGCATTCATGGTAGATGATGTAGCGACGGAGATTGGTGCAATTAGGTACATATAGCTAATAGGGTGTGTTTTTTCCATTTCTTGAAATGAAGCGTTGCATACAATATTAAAGACACATTATATAAATAGGCATATATTTTTAACAATGTATAACATATTTATTCAACAGGGCGACATTTCAATGTGAAGTCTACCTATGCAATTGGCATGTCAGAAGGGCGTGGCTAAAAAATATTGTGATGAAAGTTAAAGATGACACTACAAGGCGCTCCATGTTTAAGTGTTTAGGTGACATTATGCACAACCAAATAAATGAAGATTATGCTCTTGAGGAAGCCAATAGATTTATGAATGAATTCAAAGAATAAAATGCCTTAGTTGAGTACTTTCAAGCACAATGGTTGGACATAATAGGTTTTCCTTCATATTATAATATCCTAGATATTTTATTTAATGACTAGCCTATCCATAATCTCCAAGTGCTATGAAAATTTTACTATATTTTTTAATTTCACATAATTCTAGATTTCAATTCATATTTCTACTATAAATTCAAACTTTCCTAGCTATTTATTAAACTCTACTAACCTCTACAACTCGTTGACAGATCACTAAATAATTGCTAACATTCAGGAAATACTCTAACTGTGCAGTCTATGCCCTTGCATCACTGTTTCATTCACTCTTATCATATGTGTTTAGCCTATTGAAATGCTTTCTAGTTATTAAGTGGTATTCTTTGATTTTCATCATGAATGTGGGAAAAAATTTGTTGCACTTTAAAGCACGCTAGACAAGAAACAAATGGGGCCATCGAGTCATACCATTCACACCTGAAAAAGGTATTTCTAAGGTCAATACGATCATCTTCCCATCGTCGAGTAGACTGGTTAGTGCATCAATTGGTAACAGTGGTCCACATTTTTTATTGGTGGCGTGAATGCAGAAAGGAAAATGGTTTCCATATAAATTATAGAGTGGAGAAAATGGAAGCTCAATCCTGGCTAAGAGCACAATCTATTCCAGATGATAATGTTACACTACACCACTCCGATCCTTCGATAGCATGGGTGCAAAGCCAACATTGAGAAAATATATATGGTATGGAAATCAAGTCCAAACTTTGCTAGGTGTGATTGCAATTGGGAAAATAATGGATATTTGTGCAAGCATGTCATTAAGGTTACCATGATGAGGGAAAAAAATAGGTTGGAACAAGAAGAGCTAGAAATAGGAATTGATGAAACAATCCCATATCAGGTGACTTTTAGTATTTCATAATGCATATTTAGATCAATAGAAATGTTTTAGATCATAAATAGTAGTTGGTGTGGTCTAATATGGTGCAATGTAGCCGTTACCAAATATCTGAAAATGATGGCTTTGGAGTTGCAAATGACTTGGATTTTCCTGTCATGGTAGTAATTTCATAACTTGGTTTATTTCATATTTTTCTATTACTCTTTTCATGTTGATGTGAATTTTTCTTTCTTTGTTTCCAGGTAGATAATAATGTCAATGGTTCGATGGTTACTTCCAATAATTTAAATCCAAGTCATGACCAAGGAAGGGTTTCACAACATATTCGAGACAATTTTGAGTCACTTATGCAATTTCCCAGTGAAGAATCACATCTCTGCTTCCTAGAGAAATGCATGGAATACGTTGCTAGTGAATTCAAAACAACATTGGCATCTACCACTTTGTGGTTGGACCATCTGACTGCTCCATATTTCCAACAAGTGCAAGATGTATTTGGGAATACCCTACAACGTGGGAAAGATTTTTTGGAAAGGATGGTCACTCGCAAGCGCTCTTACACATAATCTAGTTCTACACACTTTCCTCGCCCAACAGAAGGCACTAGAAGGAAACAAACATTTGATGATGTACTTGATAGAGCTGCTAGACGAGATAGTGAAAGAAACCCAAATAAGTGAAGGTGAGAATTACAAACTTGCAAACTTGGTTATTCTAAAAAACTTTAAGCTTGAAACATGCATGATTTGGAGTTTCATTGCTATGCCAAGACTTCAATGCTTTTATTGTTTGTAATGCTAGATAAAATTAACAAAATTTATACTCATTTCCATACTTCCTTACATCTTTTTTCAGATGGCTTTGAAGATTGGATATCAGAGCCTGAAGAACATTTCCATGGTGAAAGGAAAATGTTATAACATTTCAAATTTAGAACATCTTAGAAGAGGATTGATAGTGGTTTAGAACATCTTTTAATAGGATTATATTTTTGGTTTACAAACTTCATATATAATTATGAAGGTTCAGTCTCACAAGTTATTGGTTCGGAAGAATAAGTCTTTGCGCTTTTATAATAAAGTATTTTGTAATCATTAATTCATTTGAATGTTGATGTGTTATAAAATTATTATTTTAATTTTTAAACATAATTATTATTTAGATGAAATGCATGGGTATTTTGAGGTATTCTTTCCAGCATGGTAATGCCATCTTCAAGGATATTTCCAGCACATTTGGAACTGAATTTGCGCTAGTGGAGGTTGTTGTTGCTTGATAAAGAAAAGAAATAATAAATGTCAAATCAATGTGATTAGTTTGTGGGTGTATCCCTAAAAAAAATTAAGATGGTTGTTTCAACAATAAGGTTGAAAAACAGGATGAGTTACAACTGGCTTGAAAGAATTTCGGTGTGAATACTATGCAGCCATCTTTTCTCTTATTGTCATGATTGTCAAATGGAAAACTTGGTCGCATCAATATGATAGAAGGAATGATCACAACTTGGGCAGCTTGGAGCTTTGTTTTGAATGCTTATTTCTAGCTATATTGAAGCTGCCAAGCCTGCTGATTATTTCTGGGTTAACAACTTAACAACAACCTATTTTTGAGGAAAAAATACTCTATGGACAAAAAGACTAACAGTATGCACTTTGATTGTGGCTATCATGCCCTCTTCCTCATGCCATATAGAAACATAAATCTGTTTTATTTCTACATAATTTGTTCTAGACAAGGTGGCAACCAAGAGCTTGGTTGCGACACGAAGTTCTTCCAAGTTTTTTTTTGTTGGATAATGTTGTGGAACTATTTTTTCCACATTCCTTTGTTGTATGAATAGTAGAAACCTGTCCCTTTAATGACAAATACTGGGAAAACATAGATGACATTGTTGTAACTTAGGAAGAGAAATATTGAGAACATTAATCCCATCATGTTCAATATATCTTCCTGCTTTTGTTTGTATTTTGTGATACACAAAAAAACTAAGTCAAGCTCAAAAGATGCTTCCAATGATGGAATTTGAAGACTTTTTTGTTGTTTTGCAATGACTCCATTAGGACAAGATTAAATGCACACATTGACTACAACAAATTATGTAATTTTCCATTTTGATTTGCTTTAACAAATAACCAAAATGCCATTTAATTTATTTTATGAGAATATAAATAACAATGTATACAAACTAGTGGAATAAATTGGACATTAAGGATCTAAAAAGTGCTTGAAGCAATATTCATTATAACAGTTATATAGAATATAATATCAATTGTAGCATGGTATATGCATGTGCCAAATCCAATGCCATGTTAACAGAAGGAAAGTAGATATTCAAAAATTGCTTAATTAAATATCCGTTATAAACATTCAAATAGAATGCAACATCCATTATGGCATGTGATTTTTATGTGGTCAAATCAAATGACACATTAACATAAGCAAAACATACAAAATAATAATGAACCAGATGCATGCATGACACATCCATCGTTGATGTCCACCACATTTTGCTTCACTCCGTCGTACATGGGATCAATGTTGGTGTTGAATAGAATTTTTTACTGGGGATGACATTACCCCAAATAAAAGATCCTTACACATCCTACTAGCATCCATATGATCTCCATCCATCTCATCATGATACATGGTAAATGGGAGGAATTTATGAGCAAGTTCACGGGCACTATGACACAATGGTACACGATTTGTGGATGTAACTTTGCAATGCCCTGTCATTTGGTCAATAATAAGTTTTGAATTCATGTAAACAGCAATTTCGTTCACCCCATGTTCTAAAGCTACTTCTAGCCCTTGAATTAAGGCAATGTAATATGCCTTGTTGTTTGTGGTCTCTCCGTGTATAGACCTCCATTTATTTATAGTTATGTCTTCCACTTTGTCATACAAAACATAGGTTATGGTCCCTTGCCCTGGATTCAGACGACATGATATGGCAATGCACAATATCCAGTGGCACTCCATAGTTATCTGCCAACAAAATCCATGGGATATGTTTTGTTAGTATCATATTTAGTTTGTAAATGAATAATATTACCACTTAAAAGCATTCATATTACCACTTATAAAAGGAAAAAACATAAAAATTAAAAAAATCATTATAATAACCGAGAGGAAATATTAGCAAGTTATGAAATAAACTCTCATCTACCCTTGAAACTCTAACACTAGTATATAAATTTTAAAAAAATAACACTTTAATGAGTACACAATCAACCCTTTCCACCCGCTTTAACAAATTCATGGGAAAACATGACTATCTATATTATTTAAACAGTTTAATGAGTACACAATCAATCCTTTCACAGTTACATGATACTGATGAGTACTCAGTTAGGATGGCATGTCAAACTTGGCACTTACACTTAGGTTCACTAAGCCTTGTGGTTAGGAATGAGGTGGAAAGTAAAAATACACTAGTTGTAAGAGATTTTGTAGGCATACATAGATGTTTTTTTTAGATCCTAAAATGATACCACCTAAGAGAGAAGTGGAACATGAGATACAATTGTTGCTTGATTCTCCATTGCCAAATAATGGACTATACAAACAGTTCCTTTTGGAAGTGGAAGAAATGAAGAAGTAGTTGTATAAATTATTGGAGCAGGGGGTAATGCGACCAAACACCTCACCTTGTGGGCCACCTATTATCATAGTGCCCATGAAGGATGGGACTTGGAGGATGTATATCAACTATAGAGCATTAAATAAGATCACCCTTGAGAATCAATACTAACCTCCACCCAAGATCGATAATTTGTTAGATCAGTTGTAGCATGCCAAATAATTCACCAAGTTAGATCTCAAGTTAGGATTCCACCAAGTATGAGTGAAAGAAGAAGATACTTGAAAGACTACATTAAAGATGAGGCAAGGTCTTTATGAATGGTTATTAATGCCTTTGGGTTTATTGAATGCACCAATTACATTTATGCATTTGATGAATGATGGATTGCATCCTTTTATAGATTCATTTTTAATAGTGTAGTTAGATGATATATTGGATTATATTTATACCTAGATATATTGGATTATATTTATACCTAGGAAGAGCGTATCTCACATCTAAAATAGGTGTTAGAGACTCTAAAAAAACATAAATTGCTGGAAAATCTTAATAAATGTAATTTTTCTCAAAACTTTTGTTGTAATTGGGGTATGTGATTGATGGTGGGGAACTCAAGATAGATCCTGCAAAGATGGAAGCCATCACCAAGTGGCCAAATCCTACATATGTCACTAAAGTTAGGATCTTTTGTGGGGTAGTGGACTATCTTCAAAAGTTCATAACTTCTTTTTCAGTTATGGTTGCACCTCTCCATGGCATAGAAACCATTGGCAAGGGTTTCCAATGGAGGAAGAATCAACATAAATATTACGAAGATCTCAAAAGAAATATCAATTAGGCACATATCATTGCATTTACCAACTTGCATAAGCCCTTCAAACTAGAGATATATGCAAGTAGATGTGCTATCGGAGCGGTCTTGATGCAAGGAGGAAAGTCAGTATCATATCATTCTAAAATGTTCCATGCTAGAGTCTTGAACTACCCTACATATGACAAGGAACTCTATGCCTTGGTTCAATTTGGTAAGAAATGGAAGAACTATCTAATGGGACACACTAATCACTAGCGATTGTAGTAGTTGTAGGCCTACATTAAGCTACAAAATCCCAGACAATAAACAATAAACATGTTCTTTGGAAAGGTCCGGGTGCACTTTGGGATTTCAAGGAACATCATCTTAGAATGAGATACGAAATTTCTTAGTGCCTTTTGGACTACACTTTGGGAAAATATGGACACTAAATGGAATAGATCTACAAATTTCCATCCATAGACAAAATGGGAAGATAGATTAGATGGTGCAAATGAAATTGGTTCATATTTTGAGGGGTTACAATCAAAAGCATCCAAAGACCTACAATGAAATTTGCTTTATATTCAACACTCTTACAGTAGAGCAGTCCACACTTCCATTGATAAGTCCCCTTTTGAAACTTGATTTGGATATTTTCCACCTTCACCTCTAAATGTTGTATATGGACAACAAATAGAAGCAAGGGAAGACATCATCAATGGATTGTTGAAAGATAAAAAAATTGTTTTCAAGGCCTAGGTAGATCCATTTGCAAGTATAAGAGACATTGAACAAGTCATAGGAGAAGTACAAGGCCATGCATGATCGACATAGGGTTGCGAAGAAACTTAAGGTGGGAGACAGATTCAGTCGTGAATGTGGCAAATATGAAAATCTGTGAGCCTTCCATGTTGGACTAGGAAGTTGTACAAGTTTTATATTCCATAGAATACTTAACACCAGAGGCTCAAGCAGAGTTAGAAAAAGATATAGCTTTGTAGAAGAAATCTAGAAATCTAGATAAGGAATAATATGAATTCTAGGAGACTAGGTTGAAAGGAACATTTCTAGGCAAGGCTAAAATATAAGGCTAAATTATACTCCATAGTTCGAGTAGAAGAAAAATTTCCTCACCTCCATTTAGTAAATTGACTTTTACTTGCTGATTGTAAAAAATGTTCGGGAGAGCATCCCTAAGACCCTTGCTACAGGCCTACTCTACCCTAAGGTAACTCTCAGACATCCCTACCCTAACACCTTTTCAACACTAGGCTTGTGCTACCCCTTTTTACCCCCTTTCCAACCATTTCGGTCTATCAAAATAATTGACTGTAAAATTGTGTTTGGGCAGCCTTGAATCATTGTTTCATTTACCCACTCTAGCCTAGGACACCTACTTAAGAGTCCTACCTTATCTACCTTCCAACACCAACTCCTTAAGATACTTTTGTAGATTGTCAAAGCCATCTCGGCCTTCCTATTTTTTACTGTTGTATCATCTTGAGGGATGCCCTAATTTCAATCCCCATAGGTTTGTTCTATCCCCTTAAACCTAGCAAGCATTCTTTCACTCTCTACCCTCCAACGCCTCCTCATTGGACCTTGATGCTATCCCTCTTTGACTGCTGACACATGTTGTTAACACCCAAAAGGACCCCCTAGGTTGTGGGAGAGGGAAAGCTGGGGTAACCACTAACCAATCTTTAGAATTAAGCTACTGAACCAGCTTAGTCTGAGAGGGATCTCTCTACAAACATATGAAAGACTAGAATAATCAAAGGTGTCAACAATGAAAACATACACCAGCATTCATCATCAAGAATATTCAATTACAACAATACAAAAGATCAGATTTATGTTGGAACAAAATGATTTAAACATTTGGAAAGAAGATCATAAGAAACTATTGGGCAATGGAGTCAAAACATGAAACATGAAACAAATATAATAATGCTGCATGAGATATCCAAACAGAGGCAAGCTAGCAATCAACTTGTAGTCAAAGTGATTTTAATTGGTGAACAGAAGAGAAAAGAATAGTCCATTGATGTAAGGCCTACGATGATGAATCCTACACCAACTTTAGTAGAGAATAATGGTAAAATACTTGGAAAGAGTCAAGCAGAGCATAACTTCTATGGATTCTACTTAACTATCACACTGCACCAAGTATGAGAAGAAATTACAGACTGAAAATAACAATGAAAGATACACAATACACAGGAGAAGAAGAAAGAACAGACTACAAGACCAATTACACAAGAATCTCAGTCGAAATCCAGCTTCAGACACTGCAAAATATATTCAAGAAAATGCTTCAGGAAGCAGAGCAGGGTTTCCCTAAGGCCTTAGCCAAAAATGATTTTCCAACCTATTCTTCTTCTATTACATTTCTTTTATAGATCTATTTGTCCCTGAGGGTTGAGCTAGATCAATAGGAGGATGTTACAACTGTATGGACACCTGCACAATAAGATTCAACAACCTGGGAGTCGGCCACAACAACTTTTTACCCAATTATGGTCGCGGACTGCTCAAAACTGTCTCTCGGTGCCACGACTGTATGTCTCAAATGGTGATAGATGTGTAAAAATGGAAATATTTTCGTATATTGGACCGTGATGGAGAAAAACCTCTTTTAGTTTCCTCAGATTCGCCTCCATCTGGTCGGGATCTGCTCCGGAAGTTGATGACTCACATAGAAAACGTGAATTCTGAAACATTACCCTGTAAAGATATCGTCGATGCTCCCAACCTATGACACCTGTATAAATTCTAAGAGAGGTTATTGAATATTGGCCCGTGATGGAGATAAACCTCTCTCAGTTTCCAGAAATTCATTATTGTTTGGTCGAAACAGTTGCTGCAAAACGATGACTAAAACAGTCATTTTCAGTCAAAAACAAGCCCACCCTTCATGTAATATCATATTGAATTTCGAATTTGGCTTTCTTCTTACTATTTTAATTTGGGGACTTAGGTGCTGAGGTGGCAGGTGTATCGATTGACATGTAAACCTCCTAGGTGGTGGGTTTAGCTTAGCAAAAATGGTGATAATCCCTCCAAAAGATTAGCACAATTCTGGTGCTAACAACTGGCTCCAACCGGGGATGCGATCCTCCCTGCAAGGTAGCAAAGAACCCCGTAGACCAAGTGCCTGATCCATTGGGCGGCTCCCAAATTCAAACTGAAAACTGTGCTTTGAACTCTATAACCTGCTAGCCCTTCTGATCTTGCAACTGAGCTCAAACAGTGACTGAAACAGTCCCTTCATTGCAAACAAAACATGCCCTGCAGCAGCTGACATCTGATACTCTGCTTAAACTCCAAACCTGAGGTGCACATGGAAATGTTCATCATTAAAAACAAGGCTCTTTCTCCCTTTAGGAGATCTCCTGATATTTTGCAAGGGTCTTCTTCACTTGGAAGAACATCTCTTTCTCTTCCCATTGTTCACATCAGACAGCAAGTGATCTGCATCAATAACATTCCACTCCGTTTCTGACTCTGAAAGCTCCATAGTATGGACCCCTTCCTCTGCCATGCAAAAGTAGAAAAAAGCTCTGGCCTTGATGGGTGTGATGCCAGGACTGGAGGATAGGCATTAGTGAAGTTGTTCATTCTCGATGGTACATATGCAGAGGGTGCAATATGATAGTGGGGGGCCTAAGCTTTATGCATCAAATACTCCCACCTGAGGATTCATATAAAGCAAGGTGGTTGAGACAAGTCAAACAAGGATTTTTCAATCAACAAATGCTCTTGCAACCGAAACAAACAAATTGCTTTGTGTTGCTCCAGAAGTATATTTATCCAATTGAATGTGAAGGCCAAAGAAATAAGGGGTTTGAGCATCATTCAGCCATTTCGCCACTAATCTTCATGATCCAAGTGAAATGATACTACCAGACTTGATGAATCCAAAAGAGCTTGAGTGCCCATGGAAAGCTCTCCAATACTCTGCTGCTTCCTAAACATCTTAACGTCAGAAACATTCACGGAGTTTGCCAGACCAGCTCCCGGAGATTTTGGATTTCCCTGAGCATTGAACCCCAACCTACCTCCTCCGCCTTAAATAACTTTGCCATAAAACCATACTCTTTTTGCTTGGCAGAAAACATGCTTTCATGCAACTTTAACCTTAGCAAATCTACCATATTTCCTTTGATTGCCGGAGAAGACGGTCCCAAAGAGACAAAGCTTTATACCAGCGTAACTTTCACTAAGCACAAATCTCTTAGACATGTCTAGATCCCTTAATGACCATTTGACAAAGCAGCTCAATTTCTTCTTATTATTAAGATACTCAGCGAAAACGCTGTGCATGGAGAGAATCACTGAAAGTTTCAGAAGAAGCGATACCCTGGCCAATTTCAGAAGCGAGTGTAGCAAATCCAACTGCACCTATGAAGATGCTGCTGACCGTAGATCACTCCCATGCCTGAATTGCGGCTGTCAAGAGGTGGAGCTCGCACGCAGATGGCGCAGATTTGAGTCATGACCAAAATCGCACAAGTAAGATTTGCGCCATTGCACGGCATTTAACAAGACCGCGACGATTTTGATCATTGTATTAATCAGTGCATGTTATATTCGCGTTGTTAATGTGAGTCGTGGATCTTCTTTTTCCCCAGCATCCAACGGTTGACTCTGTTCAATTCTGATTGCAAGTATCATGCAGGAGATACCCAGAACCTGTATTGTTTGTAACAGTCCCTTCAGACAAGAACCTGTCCGATAAATGCGTGTTGAAGAAAGAGTGTTTCCCACTGAAGCTGATACAAAATTAGGGTTCCTTCTGATCTCCAGCCCGATGAACCGAGAAGCGAGTCATATGTAATTGATTGCACAATTATTGGATGGAGAGTGGATACATTATGATTATGTTGTGAAGGTAGCATGTACAGACGTTCATATTCATACCCCTACCATAGTACACATAGCCACAGTTTGTATCGCTGTCAGGAGCATCTTAATTTGCAGATAGGACCAGGTAGAAGCTCCATGGAAACCTTTAGGTGAAATATTCTATGCAGGTTGCACCAGAGCTCATGGAAAGGACAGGTCAGGGCACATGGCCACCGAGGTATCAAGTTCAAGGAAGTCGAGAGATAGAAATGGCAATATCTCGAAGTTTTAACATTTGTAGAAATTGCCAGACTTTTTGAGTATCAATACAGTCCAACAGATGACTCTGCAACGGATGCCTCTCACGCCCAGCTTCACTCCTTTCTCCTTCCACTTGGTCGCATCTTTGGATGTTCTTTCTTTACATATCTATTCACATTTACAGAATCTGCACTCAACTTCCATATTTTCTCACAAGGAGATTTCACTATTTTTGTAACAGAGCCGTGCTACTCAATTCGCTTCAGGGAAAAACCGTAAAGCTATTCTGATACAGAAATACTCTTTTGCAATTCTGGTGGGTATGAGAACGAGGGAAATGCTCAAGATTTAACCTGGCCGTAATATGCATCTCTCTTCCTCGTCCTTCTCTGTGACGTGTGCTGCCCTGGTCTGGACATGGCCTTCTACGATCCACATTTTCACCAACTCATTCACATCAACCATTTCATCTTTGGGAAACATGGCACGATACGTATAGCAATTCTCCAAATTATGATTGGGCAAACTATCTTAATTCCACCCCAATTGCTCATACGACCGCTTTTCAAAAGAGATACTCGAATCCAGTGCTTGTTTCTACCTTAAAAGAAACTGCCACATCTTTCGAACACCTGTGCATCCCCTTTCAGCCTTCTTATTCAAGAAAACATTAGATGCTTTGCTTACAGGTTGAAGTCCACAGTTCGCATTGATCGATTGGCGTTCATACCCAACCTTTGCTCGTAGATTCCCTTAGAACTGATATAATACCATGAAGTTGACTAAAGTCTGGGCGTTTTTACTTTTTTCACCGTTGGGAATTATCCCACATGTAAAGGGGGAAAGGCTTTCTAAATAGTTATATACACTGAACGCTCTTGGGTTGGGGGCTTGGACTATTGTGGTGATTATGGACCTTATTTCAACTTGTCTGCTGGTCTCGCTCTCAGTGCTGAGCTCTAGGGCTGGGCCCTTTTCTTTTGCTCGACTTTTACTAAAAATTTGGCTGAGCTCTAGGGCTGGGCCCGTATCTTTTGCTCGACTTTTACTAAAAATTTGGGCCCGTATCTTTTGCTCGACTTTTACTGAAAATTTGGGCCCGTTCTCCCAAAAATTTTAAAAATCTCGGTCTCCCTTGTAGCTTAGAATTTTGACTATATGGTTTCATAAAGACTTGAACTTTTGCTCCGATGAAGATTTAAAACTTTGGTCAACACCTTTATAAAAATTTAAAGCCCACTTATAAAGATTTAAAACTTCGGTCAACACCTTTATAAAAATTTAAAGCTCACTTATAAAGATTTAAAACTTCGGTCAACACCTTTATAAAAATTTAAAGCCCACTTATAAAGATTTAAAACTTCGGTCAACACCTTTATAAAAATTTAAAGCCCACTTATAAAGATTTAAAACCTTTCTCCACAAAAAAATTTAATTTTGCGTGTATCATTTTATAAAAACCTTTGTTTTTTTTATGAAAATCCAAACTTTGTTGCTTTTATAAAAATCAATCTTTGGCCCAAAAATTAATTCCTTTGCCAATTATGAAAACTTTTCCTTCTTTTATTTGCTCAAAGTCTTTCTTTTAACCCTTCTTTCTTTTTTCTTAGTGTAGGATATTTGAAGATTTAGCATGCTGAAAACAACCATGGAAAAATTGTTGGAAATTTTACTGCGAGGTGCAACTGAGTTGTTCCTTACTCAAACCAAAGACTGCTCTGGCATACTGTAAACTGAACACTCACTCTCCAAATCTGAACTGAGATCTTTAAGCTGAAAATACACTAAAATTTTGTGAACTGAAAATTGAAACTGAACATTGATTGAAAACTTTAAATCTGAACTGGAACTGTACATGCTGCAAACTGAAAATGCTTGAAGCCAAAACCCAAAACTGAACTATACATTCAGAAGACTGCTGAAAGAGATTCTCATTGTGAGCTTATTTAGACTATCTACCTACTCTAAGATGCCAAACTTCTTTACTCAATCAGGTAACACAAAAATGCCAGTAGAGCCACTCCATCAAATGGTTGGGCAATTTGACTCCTCCACTTTGCTTGAAATCGGCCAATGACAAAAAATATGGCAGCCTAGGAAAACAATGATACCTGTTGTTTTCAAGATGAAAATATGGTTGCAAATTTACACTGAAAAACCTTTCCATGTATTCACTAACAGGGTCATAAAAATCATTGATGTTTGACTGCCTCCCACAGCAGTTTATAACTTGGTCAGCGCACATGAATTCTCCACATTTGTCTTTCACCTTCCCATCTTGTTTTGGGTCATAAAACTCATCTTTAGACACAAAACCTTCTCCCATATTGACATCTAAAGACTGTTGAAAATGATTTTCTAAAGAGAAATGAAGCTCTCGGGACTGAATTTGCTCTTCTAGGGCTTCAAGATCTTCATTAAGTTTTTCAACAAACTCCTTCAAGAAACTAATCTTATCTTCATAAGAACATTTACATGACTTCAAATATCTGGGTAGAAATACTGAGAAAGATTCTTTGATTTCATCATCATCATACATATCAAAATATTCTTTAAAACCCTCAACAGAAGCAAGAGTTGCCACATACACTGCCATTTGATTTGATGAAGAAACTGAATCAGCACTTCAATCATTAAAGATTTCCAACAGTGGAGTCACCATGGAACCTTCAACATCTTGATATGGAGTCACCGATCCTCTTAGTGGAGTCACCTTCATACTAGAATTTGATGAGTGGAGTCGCCAGGTGAATGATACAACCTTCTCAATGTCTCACTGATGTTCACCATCAGCATTCAGATCTGAAACCTTTGTCGTTCTCCCAGGGATGATAAGACAATTAACTCCCCGTCAACGACGCCAATTTGTTAACACCCAAAATGACCCCCTAGGTTGTGGGAGAGGGCAAGCTGGGGTAACCACTAACCAATCTTTAGACTTAAGCTACTGACCCAGCTTAGTCTGAGAGGGATCTTTCTACAAACATATGAAAGACTAGAATAATCAAAGGTGTCAACAATGAAAACATACACCAGCATTCATCATCAAGAATATTCAATTACAACAATACAGAAGATCAGATTTATGTTGGAACAAAATGATTTAAACATTTGGAGAGAAGATCATAAGAAACTATTGGGCAATGGAGTCAAAACATGAAACATGAAACAAATATAATACTGATGCATGAGATATCCAAACAGAGGCAGGGTAGCAATCAGCTTGTAGTCAAAGTGATTTTAATTGGTGAACATAAGAGAAAAGAACAATCCATTGATGTAAGGCCTACAATGATGAATCCTACACCAACTTTAGCAAAGAATAATGGTGAAATACATGGAAAGAGTCAAGCAGAGCATAACTTCTAAGAATTCTACTTAACTATCACATTGCACCAAGTATGAGAAGAAATTACAGACTGGAAATAACAATGAAAGATACACAATACACAGGAGAAAAAGAAAGAATAGACTACAGGACCAATTACACAAGAATCTCAGTCGAAATCCAGCTTCAGACACTGCAAAATATATTCAAGAAAATACTTCAGGAAACAGAGCAGGGTTTCCCCAAGGCCTCAGCCAAAACTGATTTTCCAACCTATTCTTCTTCTATTACATTTCTTTTATAGATCTATTTCGCCCTAAGGGTCGAGCTAGCTCAATAGGAGGCTGTTACAACTGTATGGACACCTACACAAGAAGATTCAACAACTTGGGAGTCGGCCACAACAACGTTTTACCCAATTATGGCCGCAGACTGCTCAAAACTGCCTCTCGGTTCCACGACTGTATATCTCAAAAAGTGATAGCTGTGTAAAAACAGAAAGAGGTTTTTGTATATTGGACCATGCTGAAGAAAAACCTCTTTCAGTTTCCTTAGATTCGCCTCCATCTGGTCGGGATCTTCTCCAGAAGTTGATGACTCACGCAGAAAACGTGAATTCTGGAAAATTACCCTGTAAAGATCTCATTGATGCTCCCAACCTGTGACACTTGTGTAAATTCAGAGAGAGGTTATTGAATATTGGCCCGTGTTGGAGATAAAACTCTCTCATTTTCCCGACATTTTATTATGGTTAGGCCGAAACAGTTGCTGCAAAACGATGACTAAAACAGTCATTTTCAGTAAAAACCAAGCCCGCCCTTCATGTAATATCATATTGAATTTTGAATTTGGCTTTCTTCTTGCAATTTGAATTTGGGGACTTAGGTGCTGAGGTAGCGGGTGTATCGATTGACATGTAAACCTCCTAGGTGGCGGGTTTAGCTTAGCACAAATGGTGATAATCCCTCCAAAAGCTTAGCACAATTATGGTGCTAACACATGTCAATATAAACAGTAACTAAAACCATTTCCAGATTTCCCTCATATGCATGCCTTGATTGAAAACTTCAAATCTGATATTTGACACCTATTCTCTGGGTTACACATAAACTGAAAGTCATGTTTTGTGTGCTTCTTTGTTGACTGGAGATTGCATTTTGATAAGACAGTCATAGGAACTTTATCTTTGCTAGAAGTTACTTAAAGTTTGAAAGTTTTGGTTATTTCTAGGTGGAAAGGCTAGATGTATCCCATTTTAAGTGAAAGTCTCATTTTGGAGAATTGGGCCCAAAAACGTATAGGGAATACTTGAGGCCTTAAATGATGTTTTCTAGGGTCAAAATTTTACGAAAATAGTTCCCAGCCTCCAATGTTATTCTACACTTAGAGAGACGTCCAACAAGACAAATATACCTTGATTGGGGTTCACATGTGGAAGTTATGTTCCTTGTAAGTTGACCTCTCCCTTTAGCCTCCATGGTACTAAGTGGATGCCACATCATCTCACTATTTTCACATGTGGACTTTGAATAATATTATACAGTGATTTGATTACAGCTCTGAGAACATAGATAATATGCATAAATAACATGAACATAAACGAGACATAATTAGAACTCAAATCACCATCAACCTTATTTATTAGATAGGTGATGTTTTTATAGCTTTGCTTGTACAAAATGCATATTGACCAAGCCTACTTTAACCTATCTTCTGGTAGCTTCTAACAACTAGCTACATAATCTAACTGAGACATAAATAAGTGTGCATCAGCTGTGAAATGAGGCAATCATGAATCAAAATGAAGCAATCATCTATTTGTGGAACACACAACTAATTCATCTTATATAACCATCGTGTTGGGTTTGTTACAAATAATCGTGCTGAGCTATGCGCTTTGTGGCTCCTTTTAGAAACAATAGCTAAAAAAGGCATAAATAAATTGCAAGTGTTTAGAACCTATGATGAACCAAGTATCGAAGGTAAAACGTTATTTTGACTTGAGTTTCTTTTGCTTATTTCTATTGTGAAACTGTGAGTTCAACTCTCTTAGTGAGCATCGTTCTAAAGAAGTGCTAAAAATGCAGGAGGGTCTCCTCTCTGAGCTGGAATCCAGAGGAGGTTTTGAGGTCGTTGCTTTTGACACAGACCTGTTCTGATGTAGGGTTTTCTCTTGTTGAGTTTTTAATATCTTGTCTGATATGTTTTTGTATGGAGATTTTGGGTAGAAAGCAGGTTGTTAGTCTCTTTTTGAAGACCACATTTTAGGTGCCTAGGATGGATGTAGTATTTATAGATAAGTTAGAAGCATAACTTTCTGCAAGATAGCTACAATATTGTTATTTTTTAACCTGTATAGGTAGTGTTATGTCTATTACAAAAATTTAGCATGTTTCAATGAATAAATCTTGAATCTAAGAATGCTTTCCTATGTTGCAAACACCATATACTATTAGGCATAAATTGAGGAATATATTAGGCATAAATTGAGGAATATAGTGTATGGATATGAAAACGGTAACAATGGAAAAATCTCTCAATCCAATCATGCTTTCCATTACAATTCATTTTTCAGTGACAAGTTCTATATAAAGATACACCTATTCGATGATGCTCTCTGATATCAGCACACTATCATTGAATACAGTGTTATATTAAATCTTGAACCAAACAAATTTCATGATATCAAAGGAAGTATGTACTTCAGAAGAATCGTCGTTCTCAATTGACATGAGACATAGGTTACTCTAAAGTGTACAAGAAATGAGAAATCATTAATGGTGCTCAGTGTTGAACAAAGCTATTGTCATCTAAATTCATTAGAGTCGCAATTCATCTTCCAAAAACAATTTAAAAGAACTCTAGCATATGATTTTACAATGTATAAGCAATATAATGCCGAAACTATTATTACTTTGTAAAAGAGTCAAAAATTAATCCATTAAGATCTCAATTCACCTTTAAAGGAAGAAATATGTAATCTGCTTCCTTTCAGGTGGACATTAAACAACTTTAGGATTATCTCCTCTAAAACTAAAAGATAAATAGCAGGAATATTTACAGAAGAAAATAACAAACTCGCGAACTACTTAAGCGCATTGTAGTCTCGTTTCTGCATATGGACAAGGATATCTGCCGCAATTAAACCACTGGACAATAAAGTCCGCATGATGAAGATGGTTGCAGGGAAACTGTTTTGCAGGTTCTTGAATGGAAAATAGTTCATGACAAATTGAAAATAGTAGTGAGTCGTCATTCGGGATAACTGTAGGCAAATCATTAACTACTGTTAATGTACCCGCAATCATCTCACCTACTATAAATACATTAAATTCGTCCCAAATCATCTCACCGAGGACTTGCAAAATTCTCATGGAAAGGGAAAGGCCAGAAGGGAGACCTCGGGCTTCCAATATTCTCGTTTGAACATCAAAAGGGAGAGCCGAGAGAATTCTATGCATAAATATCTCAATATCGAATTGAATGGCATGTAATTATCTACTCCATGCAAAGCTAGACGGTGAGTGGAGGAAAGAAAGGAAGGTAATACATCAACTTCACAGATGCAGAAGAAATGAGGGTAACCACAAAACTCCACAATCCACTCTACTTGCTATATGTATCGCCATCCCCATTGTATCCATAAAAAAAGGCTCATAAATGTTTGAAATTTAGGGCTCGAGGGATGCATTTCGATAGTGCAAAATGGATAGGAGGAAGGGAAAATAAAATAGCGTACCTGTCCCCGCTTAACTTTGATCTAATGTATCCTGTCGGGCAGGTCGCTTGCAGAGTTACAGTAAAAAAGGCGCGCCAGACAACGACAAAAATAAAGCATATTTGAGTAGTTCCCAAACAAAAAGGGGAGGAAGGGTCGGGGGAGGAGGGGCTGTGGAGGGTGGAGCCTCGATTTTTGAGCTGCCAGAAGGTACCTGTAGGTAAAATGGCCAGGAAAAGTTTCGATAGGAAAAATTTGGAGACCTCCGACACGGGCCACCATGGCGGTGGGCCTAGTCAACAAAGTCAAGCACCAAGTTGGCTTAGCCAACCTGAATTGTATACTCTGTGGATCGATCGAGTATATAATTTGGTCCACTTCTCCTCGGGAACTAAAATTAGGTTAGAAGACTTAACAAGCAGGTGGACCTGTAGATGGTAATTCACATCCCTGTGAAATTCGAAAACTATGTGTTGTAATGTGGAGAATCATTTCCAAGAAAGCTATCGGCCACTACACTATTTTGGAAGCCATCTAACTTTGATGAACTTGGAAAACTCAAAGCTAAGTACGTGAGGTGAGTAGTAATCGTTTTTGCTAATTATGGAATTTGAGGATGGAGAATTTCCATAGTTCGTAAAACTGCCCTTTTTTATTTCTTTAAAATAGTCAAAATCCTCATCTTCTTTAAATTAGTAAAATAATGAACTTGGAAAACACAAAGGTAAGTATGTCAGGTGAGCAATAATCGTTTTTGCTAATTCTGGAATTTGAGGACAGAGAATTTCTACAGTTTATAAAACACTGTCCTTTATCATTTCTCCAAAATAGGAAAAAACCTCATTGTAAATAGTAAACTAGTAAATATTGCATTGTGCCTCTCCAATAGAGCTTGGAATAGCATCTATATTGAGCAAGTGAAAAAAAAATTGGATGCCAACCGTGTCCAAAGAGGTTCATCATTAAATTCAATTTCATTATCTTATTGTTTATTGTTTAAATCAATAGGTCATGGGATATCTAGTTTAGGTTTCTTTGTGTTCATTCCAGAAGGTTTAGACATTTCTAGATTCTATCAAATGAGATCCAAATTTTACAATGAGAAAAAATGCGACATTAAAAAATCATGTGGCAGTTTTTTCTCAACGATTTTAAATGAACCAATTTTTTCTATACTAATTTAAACAAATAAGTTCAATCATATATTTATTAATCCTTAAAGGTATTTGACAACAACACATGCAATTGAATCAGATATCTATAATAAAAATGAATTGGGTCTGTGATGTTTCTCATTTCTATATCATATTTTCTCCTTGGGTCGGTGAGAATGAAGCTTTCTATTTGTTATTAACAATGAAATGTATCAACGTCACTGACACCGTTGATATCATTGTCAGCTGCTAGATGATAATAATGTTGGCAGCGGTTAATTTCTTAACCGCCACAAGTTTTGAAAATTCATTCACCGCCCTGCTGAGTGGCTGCCAAAAATCTGAAGAGCCAACCACTACCACACCGTTTTGATTCTGTCATGCTGTCAAGGTTTCGTAGGGGCAGCACACCACATCGATTTATGAAAATGCAGTTATAGCTTCTACCAGAGTTCATCGAATAATTATTGGGGCTGAGTATTACATTGATTTTTGAAGAGCCGTTTTTGAAGAGTCATTCACTGACCTGTTCTAGCTGGTCAGATGTTAAAAGGACCAGCGTGTTTTCATCAGATTGCTTAAGGGACATCACTGTTGCAGCACATTAATGTTCATAGGGACATTCACTAGCTCTGTTGTAGCCTGTCAAAAATTGAAGGGACGTCCATCGTTCCTGTTGCTGCTCATGAAAGGGCAGAGAATTAATTAAAATCTGTACAGACAAATTTTGTGAAAGGTCAAGATAATTAATGAAGACTGACTAATCTCATGGTGTATAAATACCGATGTAATCTTGATCTTGTAATATAGAGAAATAGAAAGACATGGTGAGGAATACGAATTCTGAGTTGAATATGAAACCGAGTTTCAACTCTGTAATCTTGCTGCTATGTTCCTCTCTGTCTTTATGAGTTTGAAAACTCATTGTTGAATATTTAAGTTTAAGATTTTGTTGTAGCATGATAATTTTCTGAGCGTATATGATCGACTATGGAATGTTTAGTTTTGGTGTCGCAAGATAGATTTCAGAATTTGTTGAAACATAGTATGCTGAAACAGTCATTATTTATGAACGTGGGGGTTATCGAAACATAGTTGAAACAGTCAGCTAAAACAGTTCTGTATATCACTGTTTTCTAAACAATCAGTTGCAACTCAGCTGCAACTGTCATGTAGATTACTGTTTGCTGAAACAGTCAGCTGCAACAGTCATGTAGATGAAAATTTCTGAGCTAAGTGATCTGTGTGTGTTGCTGTGAGTAAGAGAAACACTCTCCTGCCTTCCCTCAATTGGTATCAGAGCTGAGTGTTTTTTATTTATGTTCATTTGTTCTGTGTTCATTTCATGAATGAGCTGTGTGATTGTATGTTGAACCATTTGTGTTTTGTTTGGAGATCTTGCTATTGAGTTTTACTCCAGCGCCCCCTTCCTGCTATGTAGAAAGAGCAGAAGTAAGTTCAGTTGAGCTCTGTGTTGGTAAGATCTCATGCGCTCCCTTAAGTAAAGGTTGAGTCATCATTTAGCAGCTGAAGTATGATGCAATTGTTTCTTGTGTCAACCATATGTTGGTTAAGTTGTTCAATCCTAGTTGTGGTTTGTGTAAAGAGAAGAGATGGTCATAGTCCATGGATGAAGTTGATTATGTGTTTGTGTTCCCTCATATAGAGATTAAGCAGTTGAAAGGAAGACATTCTTCCTAGTTGAGAGCTCCCATATAGTTTAATGGTAGAGCAGTCTGACTTTCATTGTTTTGGAAGTTTGTTTGGTTTGTGTTGAAGCCCTTATGCATGAAAGAGGACCAGGAGGCCGTATCCAAAAGAAATCTAAATTATATGCAAATATTTATTTGAAGACAAAGACATGGGGGAAAAGCAAAAGGCTTATACGAATGAAGAAGAATTTTGTTAATGCAAAAGAAGTTGGTTTTTCCATAGCAAAGATATTAGGAGAAGCCACTGTGGAACCTGCTGAAGCAAAGGAATTTCAAGAGAAGGCAGAGGATACTGAAGCAAATGAAGTTCAAGCCACGTTAGAAGATGCATGGAGCAGCATCTATTATCCACCGCCATATTTCTTAGGTATAACGTATGATTATTGGTCAATTAATATAAAATTTCTTGCATGCTAGAGGTTTATGGAATTTTGTTAAGGATAGAGTTAAGAAACCCCAGGATGAGGAAAATGATTCAGTTTCCTTGTACTGCATCCAACAAGCTCTGGATGATAATATTTTTTATGTAATTGCTGAAGCAAACACAGCTAGAGAATCCTGGGAAAGTTTGAAGAGAAATTTTGATGTAAGGGAGAGATATATTGTTGAGTCACAACCTGTTAATATTTCAGAAGACAAATTTGCAGAAGCAGCAGAAGATAGTCAAATTATTAGTGAATCTCACAGTTGTGTCGATATATCAAATGATGAAAATGTTGTTGAAACTAAAGAAGAAGATGAGGATGTTGTATCTTGTGTAGAAGCAACACAATTTGAAGAAGTTGAAAGTGCTATCGATAAATATGTTGATGTAGTTTCAAAATTAGATGTCACTGAAGTGAATTGTGAAAATGATAGAATGGCTAACATGTAGAATGTTGATAAATATGATAGATTCCTCAAGTGTGAGGACAACAGAGAATTTTTTGTGCAAGAAGAGTCCTTGTTGGACACGCCCATGAAGGTATTTAAATCATGTATTGAATCTGATGATTATGGACATGTAGGTACACTGAATCTAGAAGACAACTCTGAAGATGTTGTGGAATTCAAAGACCAAGATGAGTTTGAAATAAATTACAACAGTCATGTTTCAAAAAATGAAGAGTGTTTCACTCATCCATTTGGTGCGCATAAGGAAGATGATAAAGTTTTGGGTGAAAAATACATTTATAAAAATAGTGTATCTGCTGATTGAAAAAGTGCTGGTGATATTTTTTAAGAAGAATCTACAGTGATATTGAATGGTGCAGATAAGGACAGAAAAGCGAACAAGATTTTTTCTAACAACTTGTTTGTTAGTGATTGTGCAGGTACAAAGGAATAAAATGATGAAGTCTTGGCTTGTAAGTCAAATATTGAAGGTGAAGTAACTGCCAGTGTAGCAGTTTGTTCTTTAAATATTCCAATGATGTATGTTGCTAATGACAACTATGAAGAAGGTGCCATTGAAGCATCCAGTATCTATGAAATTTTCCATGGAGAAGCAATGGTCAATGATGATCATGATGATGGAATGAAGACTGCCATATCAGCAGCATGTGAAGCAACATCATAAGTTAAGAAAGATAAAGTGCATTGTGTTGAAGTGCTTGAACCTGTTTGTGAGTTTTTTGAAAATATTGATGATTTTAATTTTGTTGAAGAATTTGATAAGATTGTTGAAGAATGCACAGAAGTTGCAGCAATTGAAGCAGAAGGAATCTATAATGATGTTGAAAATAAAAAGGTTATTGATTTGGCCATTGCAGAAGCAGTGATAGAAAAAGAATTGCATAATGATAACACTCAAAATGTTGTATATTCTGTTGTAGACAGAGCAATTTAAATAAGGAATGATGTTCTTGATGAACAGTTGAAATTTTGGGAAGAATGGATTGAAAATCCAAAATATTATGATAAAGATGATAGTCTTGTTGTGGAAGCAGAAATGAAGAATGTTGATTTCCTTATTGTAGAAGCAGTGGCAGATTTGAATGAAGAGACAATGACAACTCTCAGAGAAGAACAAAATGAAAAGAACCAATATGGTTCACATTATGTCAATTTATATAATCTTGACAAAATGTTTGACTGTGCAAGTGAGAAACCAATTGAAGATGATATTGTAAAAGATGAATTTGATTTGAATGAATAAAATTGCACTGAAGATGAACTGGTTGAAAAATCAGTTGGAAAAATATTCATGCCATGGAGTCTTGAAGAAATCAGGCATTAGTAACAGTTAATGTGTCTACAGAATGACATTGAACTAATTACTCTTGGTAAATTCAAAGATAGCTTGTGGGATCTTTGTATTCCCACATTACAGTACTCAGAGGAAAATATTTGGATTGAAGTCCATGGCATAAAGGACATTGAAAATTTGAATGATGGTAATCAAATTGAAGAACGTTTTGCAATTGAACCTGATCATAGTGAATTTGAGGAATCACTAAAGGTAAAGATGAAAGTGAAGATGAAGAATAAAAAATATTTTTGGTATAAATTTTGGCATTCTAAGCCAAGTAATGATGAATCCAAAGTTGAGAATGATGCAATTAAAATTATGAATGGTGATTGGCTTGTAAAGTCCAAGAAGGTTCATGCAATGATCTTGATGCTGAAGTAAATGATGAAATATTATATTTTGAACAACCAACTAAACCTGAGGATAACAAGTATTGTGGAGTTGCTGAGAAAAATGAGTTCAGATTATTAAAATCTAAAGTCAAGATGAAGAGATGGTTGAAGCCTTGAATGCAGCAAGAGCTGAAGAAGATCAAGGTAAAAATGAAGATAATGCAGAAAACAAAGTTTACATGTTTCAAAGTTTGGATTTGAAAGAAAAAGAAAAGATGCACTAGTATGTTCCAACAAAGAATGTGAAACAAATTTTTGAGTCGTTTTTTATATTGATGTAAGCCTTGTTGAGACTTAGACCAGCAGGAATTATAGTTGGAATGTTGTTTTGTAAAAAAGTAGTTGTTTGTGTTTGATGTATTTTTGGGTGAAGTAATTAAGGGGGAGAATGTTGGTAGCGATTAATTTCTTCACCCCCACAAGTTCTGAAAATTCATTCACCACCCTGCTGAGTGGCCGCCAAAAATCTGAAGAGCCAACCACCACCACACTGTTTTGATTTTGTCATGATGTCAAGGTTTCATAGGGGAAGCACACCACATCAATTTATGAAGATGTAGTTACAGCCTCTACCAGATTTCATCGAATAATTATTGGGGCAGAGTATTACATTGATTTTTGAAGAGCCGTTTTTGAAGAGTCATTCACTGACCTATTCCAGCAAGTCAGATGTTAAACGGAGCAGCGTGTTTTCATCAGATTGCTTAAGGGACATCACTGTTGCAGCACATTAATGTTCATAGGGACATTCACTAGCTCTTTTGTATCCTTTCAAAAATTGAAGGAATATGCTCGAAACTCAAAAGAGTCCCCAAACGCGATCCAATCCTGGTATATGCTCGAAACAGAAAGTAGGAGGAGTATTCCCAACAATATGATCTCACAAGACCTATTGCATAGATCCCAGGCAAGCTTTGAATGAAGTGGGTTTACTTGTGATAGTCGAACTACGATTTTTGCGTAATGTGTGATCTTGGGTGGTTTAAGGTGTTTTAAACCCAAGATCCTAACCAAGACTAGTTGGTGTAGTGTAACCTAGAAAAGAAAATGTTACTAGTACATTTTATTAGAGTTCATTTTAAAGGTTACTTGCTTACTCAAAAAGGTAGTGGGTGTGTGAGAGTGGTCATAATAGAGATAGAGTACTGAAAATGAAATATTTACCACCAAACAAATCTTTTCTTTTCAATGCAAGTCTTAAAATTATGATCTAGAATGCATATGTAAATGTAATTTTTAATCTTTCGAACGCAAAAAAGGTAAAAATAAAGTCTAAATGTACAAAATTAAACTCAAAACCTAAGAATGCAGCTACTCAAACAAATAGGTATGCAGAAGAAAACTTGTTCTTTTTTATGCAAAGCAGTCTAAAATCTTTTAAGCCACTTGCAAGGTACTCTATTCAGAAAATAAATCACAATTCTTTATGATTTCAAAGGTAAGAAACAAAACTAAAACTAACCTACTATCAAAGCAAAGCAAAGAAACTTTCAGGTTTTCTTTATTGAAACAGTAAAAGCTATCAAATATGACTTTCAAATTCTTATTGATGTAAGCATGCCAAACATTGGGAAAAGAGTACAAAAACTACTTTTAGACCCAAACTAAGCAAATGACCTATGAAGAAGTATGGTTTGGTAAAGTCAAGTCTGCACATAAACAATGCAAACAAGGTCTTGAACAACAACCAAAACACTTGAGCTTTCACTACAAAAGAAAACTAAAAGCATAAGGGAGGATAAGAAACCAATCTAAAAGAGAAATTTCACTCAAATAGGTACAAACAGGGTCAAGAAGACTCAATAGGTTTCAAATCAGTGGAAAAGGAGCAAGCAGGTTCAATCCAACTCAAATTAGGGTACAAAACACCAAACGGGTCCACAACCCCCCAACTTGGGTCAGCAAGCCCCAAAACTTTTCAAACAAGCCCAAATTGATCAAAAGAGGTTCAAATCATGAATGTAGGATCAGTACAAGGATGGGAGACCACTTAGAGTGGTTTAACTCAGACCTAGGCTCATCGGTGACCCCAAAAAATGCAGCCACAGCCCCCAGATTTGGGTCCACAACCCAAAAACTCAAAAAATTCAAACCCAGATTGTGGTTGCTACTGTGTATGAGGCATACCAACGCCCATAGCAGGGTGGGCGCTACTTTGCAGAGGAAAATTAGCATATGGGCACTACTGTGCTTCACAACAGTAGCGTATAGGTGGGAAAAGTTGAAAAAATGGGGTTAAAACCCCCCAACTGGGTCCGCAAGGGTTTGCAAGGGCTAGGAAGGGTCTGTAAAAATCCCAGGAGGGTCAAACAAAGCCTAATAACTGATTCTAATCAATAAAATGAACAAAGACCATAAAAAAAACTAAAGAAATGACCTTGGATACCCCTAAGCAGTTAGGCTTTCCCCAGCGGAGTCGCCATTCTGTTGTGGGGAAAATGCACCTATAGTTCAGGGGAGAAACTACCAAATTGCGGTGATAAAGATAGACTTACAAGCATTCTACAAGTACAACAAATAAATGAAGAGATTAGGATTTAGAGATGTAGGCACCTTACTCAGAAGGTTGATCCTAGCTTTGCCTCCCTCGCTCTTCAATGCTTATCCAGTGTTGCAATGCCCAGACCTGCAAAACAACTTAATACCTTTCTCAAATACATTTGACTACATATATAAGCCTAATATTCATAATAGAAGAAGACATCAGACTATAATCAAACAGTAATCAAATATAAGACACATTAATAGGTCATATTTGGAAAGAGAAGAACGTCTAATCTTTATTAATGAATGAAAGAAAATACATAAATTTATACCTTCCTTCAAGCTTGGCACTTCACGAAACACAGATTCAAGGTCTCCTGCTTCCGTTCTCCAAGGATTTCAGCCTCTAATCAACTGTGCTAGGGTTTACCAAAACGGAAGCACAAGAGAGGGGGATGAGGGTCTCCATTCCTCCAGCATAACTTTGTTATAGGCTTGTTCCCCTCACATGGCCCTTCTACACTCCTTATATAATCAGTGAAGGAGAGGAAAAGAAGTTATAACCGAGTAGGAGGTTCCCCAACCAACTTAACTTACCAAAATTTTGAGATTTTGACTTGTACAGGAATGTACGCTACTATTTCACAGTGGAGTAGCGCCCAGGGCGCTACTATAATGTTTTACAACTAGCGCTCATCACTTTTTAAATGTTGTACGCTACTCTATTGAAGAGGAGTAGCGCCCATGATTGAGCGCTACTATTGTATGCTGGAGTAGGGTATAGGCGCTAGTTTGTTAAGGTAGAGTAGCGCTCATGTGAAAAATGGCCAAAAACAGGCTTTTCTGCTCATTTTCAGGAGATGGTTTGGTCTGGAAAAATGTTCCTAAGGGTTGTAACCATCAAATGGGTCAGGAGTAAGGTAATTTCAACCATTTTTAGTGTCCCAAATGACTCCTCCATCCACAAATGTCCTGTTGTGTGACTGAAACTTGATCTCAAGAAATGTCGTCATGCAACCAAGGGAAGCAAGTGTCGTCACGGATGGAGAGGTGTCATTTTAAGCTATAACAGACCTCCATCGTTCCTGTTGCTGCTCATGAAAGGGCAGAGAATTAATTAAAATCTGAACAGACAAATTTTGTGAAAAGTCAAGCTAATTAATGAAGACCGACTGATCTCATGGTGTATAAATACCGATGTAATATTGATCTTGTAATATAGAGAAATATAAAGACATGGTGAGGAATACAAATTCTGAGTTGAATATGAAACAGAGTTTCAACTCTTTAGTCTTACTACTATGTTCCTCTCTGTCTTTATGAGTTTGAAAACTCATTGTTGAATATTTAAGTTTAACATTTTTCTTTACCATGATAATTTTTTGAGCATATATGATTGACTGTGAAATGTTTATTTTTGTTGTAGCAAGTTAGATTTTAGAATTTGTTGAAACATAGTATGCTGAAACAATCATTATTTATGAACACAGGGGTTATCTAAACATAGCTGAAACAATTCTGTAGATCACTATTAGCTAAATAGTCAGTTGTAACTCAGCTGCAACTGTCCTATAGATTATTGTTTGCTGAAATAGACAGCTGCAATAGTCCTGTAGGTGAAATTTTCTGAGCTAAGTGATATGCGTGTGTTGCTGTGAGTAAGAGAAACACTCCCCTGCCTTTCCTCAAATAATTGGTCCATCCATCACTTATGCGGTCATTCAGTCAACATATCATTTCATTGCTTTAGCAATTATTTAATCAACAAATCATTCTATCGCCTGAGCGATAGCTCAATCTCGTATTAAATCATTCAATATTCAAAATTTACATGAGATTTAAATTTGTAAACAACCACGATTAACAATCATGTTAAGAAGTTTTATAAATCATTAAACTTTGTTTGTATAAATATTTGAAATATAAACACATACATTTCAATACATGTTTTCTAATTCATACTTCAATGTAACTTTCAAATGGTACCGAGTGGCCATTTGTAAGAACATGAATGTGCAAAGGAAGCTCTAGATTGTGAGCAATCTACGAATTTTTGTTGGCGAGGCCTCAACCATAACCAATATTACCGAGATGTTTCTAAAATCGGTACGTTTTAAGTAGGCCATGGTCCACGCGTACTCTACCATCACTTCTGCATGAATCACGAGCTCACCAATAAATTCGTGGTGGCTACGACAAAGCCTTAAGATAGCATCTATTCTTAAGTTATTTCTCCATAGCTTCATGAAATGTTGTGAGTTGTAATACCCCTTGCTCCCACTCTGGGAAACACAAGCACACAACGGTTCCTATCTTCTTTAGAGATTTATAGGAGAGCACACCCAAATCTCTATCTATTTGATGTGTCAATACAAGACCTATATACATACAGTGCAATTCCCAAAAAAAGGTGGTTGTACTGTCTATTTACTTGGCCCACATATGCCACAATATTACCATGCAAATTTTCTTTTTGTTGTTGGTTTCTATATGCTCTCAAAAAAGGTATTGTTTTCCCCTCTACATATCAGATATAGATATGTCAATAAAAGACCTGTATACATATAATGCAGTTCCCAAAAAAAGGTTGTTGTATTGTCCATTTACTTGGCCCGCATATGCCATAGTCTTACCATGCAGATTCTCTTTTTGTTGTTGTATAAAGTTTCCATATTCTCTCAAAAACATTATTGTTTTCCCCTCCCCCTCCTCCAGTAGCATATTATTGTAGGATATACTAGACTGAAACAGGATTTGAATCAAACCCCTATCTACTAAATAACCCGATCACTAATCACTGCATAGATCGCAGTGAGTATACTACAACTCAGTCACAAATATGGTGATGCACACTATGGGGAAACCTATGTCCTCCATTGCATTACACATAAAGTCCAAAACACAATATGATAAACAAATCCACACATTCACCCTATAGCGTCCTTGCAATCTTTATCATGGTACATGCAATAGATTCGAAACACTAGTGGATCCACCCACACATCTAATAACTAATTAATGAATAGGTAATCAAATATATATACACATGGATTTATTCATTTTCTCTCTTTCTCATAAAAAAAACTAGAGAAACTAAAAAATAAACCATGTACCAAGAAATGTAAACACATTCATTTTCCGGTATTCCTTTTTTCTTTTTCTTTTAAGAGCCAGAGACAGGAAATCATAAAGAAACCAAGAACCGAGAGAACAAGTATAGGAAAAAAAATTAACGTAGTAGCTAAATAAATTTCCGAGTTGGTGCCATGCCCTCTTTACATTCAAGATGCAAAGGAAAGGATATGCACAACTTGGCCTCATAGCCTATTGGGTTTCTATTTAAATAGATTCAAAATCTATCCAAAAATCTAATTGTTATATATTACTTGTTTTTAATGCGTAGTTATAATCTTTCACATTCTTCCAGTTAAAGGGGTCCATCTTTGCCGTACTCTTTTGTAAATTAAAAATGTAACTATGTACCTGTTTTCTGGTGAGGAGCTCAAGGCCAAGGCCCCACCAATAAACCTTGTAAGCCTTGTTATTGATTTCCTAAAGTTGTAATCGTTGATTATAAACTTAGGAGACGTGAGGGTATGATGCAACTTAAAACGATGAGGGAAAGAATCCACTAGGGGGAGAGGTGAAAGGCTAGGAAAACCTAGAAACCCGTTTGGGAATGACATGGTGTCATTTGGGTACCTATGAGTCATCGATAAAATAATTACAACTACCTAACCTGGACAAGGCCCCACCAATAAACCTTGTAAGCTTTGTTATTTATTTCCTAAATTTGTAATGGTTGATTATAAACTTAGAATACTGAGGGTATGATGCAACTTAAAACGATGAGGGCAAGAGTCCACTAGGGGAAGAGGTGAAAGGCTAGGAAATCCTAGAAACCTGGTTGGGAATGACATGGTGTCATCTGGGTACCTATGATTCGTCAATAAAATAATTACAACTACCTACCTGGAAGCCCACTGAGCTCAAGTATTACTCATCTAGTAACTAAGTGAATTGACTAATAACCTAGCCTTCCCTAAAAAGCTAGGAATATATCATATGAGTGGGAAAATCCATGATATATATATATATATATATAAAGAAGAGACTCATTTAGGTTGGTGTTCTTCTTAACTCAAATCGTTAAAGATTATAAAGGTGAATATGAATTCGTGATTATGAGAATCACTTAAACAATATATATATATATATATATATATATAATTGTTTTATAATAGCTATTGTTCAGGATTTCTACCTTATAGTGAGGAGAGGGACACTACCAACTTCTGGGGTGATAGGTAAATACATTGATCATATCACATAGGTTTCTACAAAAGGAAATAGATCAAGATCTTAGAAGGAATACCTTATTAACGACGTTCGACCCTAGCTTTTGATCGATCCTCCACTCAATCCTTCACTTGATCTTCTGTTTGATGAACCTGCAATACAAAAGATGCCTTCCTCAGCGTATCTTGACTGATATAACAATGATGAAATTGAAACACAATTTAGACATCAAATACAATCAAGCATTAAACCAAACAAATATGCAATCCATTAGACATTTGATTGGGACAGGAAGGGTATTTCTACCTTTATTGTCAAAAATCAATAATCAGTACAATTATACCTGATCATTCAGAGTGCTTGTGCAACCAGATTCTGGGCTCCTACTCTTCACACTAACTTTGGAATTCCTCCAGCATAACAACCCTTAATGCATGGTTTCTCCTTCCCCAATATAGTTCTCTAGATTGAGTCTAACTTTGAGTCTAGTCTCTCTCATGCATCCTCGTATTTATGGGACAAGGTAGGCAGTTGGATTCGAGAGGTAGTTGGATTGGGAGGTTGGGGAAGTTGCAAACCAACTTCAACTAATCCCAATTTGTCAAATTAATATATTTTTGATTTTATCTTAAGATGTGCGCG
Organism: Larix kaempferi; assembly: GCA_027924585.1. NCBI lineage: Eukaryota > Viridiplantae > Streptophyta > Pinopsida > Pinales > Pinaceae > Larix > Larix kaempferi. The sequence continues at coordinate 6,019,449 of BSBM01002098.1, read as the reverse complement.
AGTTTTCCAAATTATAGTAGTGCATAGTATGCAAGTCCAGTACTTTACAAGCAGCATATGCAACTTTTTCTAAGGTGTGCACTAGTTTGCTTAAGTAAAGTAGGGCATACTAGCAGGTGTGCGCTACTATCATGCTTGTAGAGTAGGGAACACTTCCAGATATGCACTATTATCATGCCTGTAGAGTAGCGCACATGTCAAAATGTAGGATAAACAGGGTTTTGTCAGCTGCAGAGGAGTAATCCAGGTACATACATCACCTAGACCAATCTTGCTCTTCAATCCAAGTTGTCCTTTTTTGTGATCGATAGCTAAATGTGATCACGGATGGAGAAGTGCATATTTGACCTATAACAGATGCCCCCTAATGTGTGAAGTCAGAGGGAAGCGATGGCCGAAATACATTATAATTCCAAGTCAGAGGAGGAGCAAGAAACCACAGAACCAAGTCACAAAAGTACCTGAAATAACAATCAATGTCAGTGAGCAATTACAATCTTGACATCATATATATGTGTAGTATGATACAACATGATATCTGATACATAACTAGGAGATGTATATATAACATGGCCACTGAAATACAAGCGTGGATCCATGTCAGAATGAGAAATCATATCCATAACAACAAACTGGATCTATGTCTCATGGAGAGCCAAAATGAGTGAGGCTCAGTCTTGGGCAGCTTGGGTGATAACATAATGAGGTAATGCTATCAAAATCCCAAGGTACAAACCCTAACCATGTGAATAAATGAGCTGAAGTCGAACATGGGGGGAATCGTTTGATTACCGATCATTGATGTATACTGTTAACAAACGTGAGGGCTTCCACCAATAATGATAATGGGGCATAAGGTACCTAGTATGATCCAACAAGTGTGAATAAGAGGACTTGAAGTCGAACACCTTAGGAACCCGTCGAATAAAAGACATTGATGTATTCTCATTATTCGACGACGAGGGAAACTGCCACTTATGACTGCAATCCCCAAGGTACTAACCGAAACTCTAAACTTCGTTCCCAGAGAAAAATGAGTTGATGTCGATGGGAAGAAGTCCATTGGAAGGGAGGCCTTAATGTATCCTCCATCATCCAACACGAGGAACACTCAAATGGTATGAGCAGATGTGGAGTAGGAAAAGTAACGAGACTGACACTAGGATGGCCGACACATGAGGTCAAGATAAATGGTAGAATGGATAACACAGGCTGTATCCTTGAACAGTGAGCACAACACAAAGTGACCTAGGCAGTTTTCAACATGATGGGAAAGTGATATAAGACTGTAATGTAGGAGACATTAACAGACCCTCCATACGGTTGGAAGAATAACCAACCGTGGGAGTAAACAACTCAGAGATCAGGTTCACCCTAAGGTCAAAAAACTAAACCCAACTGAAATGATAGACTCAAATAGGTGCTTTGTTCAAGGATAGGACTAACTGAACTTCCTTTGAAATTGCAAGATGTGATATACCCTTCTTATCCCTTATTCTTTTTAGATAAGAGAATACCTTTCTTGTTGTTTTAATGAGTCCAAGAAAGAATGAAAACTCAATAGATCCAACCATGTAAAGAGTTTAACGAGCCCATGGGAGGAAGACTCGCGGGTTTCTTCATTGTTTATATAGTTCGAAGAAGAGATAGAAGAATACTCTATAGTACCAATCTCTGGATTTTAATATCGAGCCAAGATATGTTCTTGCTCGCCGGTATTTTCTTGTTTAAGGAGTCAGAAAAACTTAAATAATCCTCCATACACCCCCCTGAGGATTTTAATATTGAGCCCGAGTAGGTGAGTGCTCGCTGGTGTTTTCATGTTTCGAGAGCCTAAAAACCCTAAAGAAGACTCCAAAAGGTCCTTTTTCATACAGTTAGTCTCCTCCCCCGAAAAAGTGTAAAACAATGGAAGAAGAACTCTTCTAGCCACGGATGACTAGAGTATTCCTTTTTCGTAAGTAATTTGCAAAAGTATGGAAAAGGGTTAAACTTATACTTAAGCAGATGTCGCTTCAAATCCTTTAACGAGTCTGAAATGACAACTATACTTGGAAATCTTTTCATATTTAAAGAGTCTAACAAGAGTGTGAAAGAACTCTATAAATATATTTTTCGTAAAGTTTTAACGAGCCCGAAAAATTAAACTCGTGACCTCCTTACTGTTTTTAACGAGCTTGAAGTGAAGGTGGAAGAATGCTCGAAGATTCCTTACTGTTTTTAACTAGCTCGAAGGGATGGTGGAAGAATGCTCGTGACCTCCTTACTGTTTTTAGCGAGCTCAAAGGAGAGATGGAAGAATGCTCATATCCTCCTTGCTGTTTTTAACGAGCTCGAAGTGAAAGCAGAAGAATGCTCAGCGGTGGATCAATGTCCAAATGAATGGTAGACTGCATTATAGACTCTAGGAAAACTTCATCAGAGGGAAGTATATTATCCCAGATGGAACGCATATCTAAACCTTCAAATGGAGTCTTCACCTGGTTAATTGCCGAGACCTAGTCCCGAGAAGGTAAGCATGAATTCAGAGGCTTATTCTCAGTAGCAATTGGACTCAAGGAACAATATGCCACATAATTTGATTGTGACATAGTAGTGCCTACTGATGGGGGACATACCTGATCTATAGTTGGGTAATAAGAGGGATTTTAAAATGTAATTTGATCGATGGTGACAATGCCTTTGTTGTGAGAAAAATGCATCTCGTGAAAGAGTGTAGACGCCACAGCTTGCATAGTATATACGTAATCACTCCCTAGGATCATATCAAAATCCATAGGGTCCTTTAAAACCATAAAATCAACTAAGATTTTTTTTCCACCCAAAGTAACGGGTATTTGAGGGAGGAATCCCAACGGTTCACTAGGTATTTTATCTAAATTTAACGGCCAATTAACAGTTACAACAAGGTTAGAAAAACCTAAATCTCTCCAAGCGTAAGGGGATAAGATACTAACAGAGGCTCCTTCATCTACAACACATCGGTGAACCACATGGTTTTCGATATCAACCTTTATTTGGAAAGGTGTAGCAGAAGGAAGGCGAGGCCCAGTTAGACTATTCCAATCAAAGGAAATGATCCTAGAGCTTGGTAGGGGTTCACTCGGCACAGATGCAGTGCCCCCATTTTTAGAGACATCTGAACTGGTAATGCAGAAGAATTCATGGATAGATGCATCAGTCTCTAAAGGACTGATGGGATCGATCGAAGATTGCATCGATTCGATCGCTTCACTCTCCGAAGGAAGAGTGGGGTTGACCAAAGATTGCATTGGTTCAACCACTTCATCAACCAAAGGTTGATAAAGCTGTTGGGAAGCTATAGACAGATCAAGAGCAGAGGATCCTTCAGACATGGACCACACTCTCCACACCTATGTAATAGCAGGGCATCGGTGAGTAAGGTGATCTCCCTTACAAAGTTTACAAGGGAACTTTGGCTTGCGTCCTATAAGCTTAGACTCTGTAACAACAACAGTACTCTCAGCATGACTAGCATTGGCTGGCAGCTTGCCCCCAGCATGACTTGCATTAGTTGGTTGCTCAAAAGTAGAATACTTTTGAACTATGGACCACACTCTTTGCACCTCTGGAATAGCAGGGCACCAGTGAGTAAGGTGGTCTCCCTCGCAAAACTTACAAGTGTTAACACCCAAAAAGTGCTCACTAGCTCATTTCCTTATTCACATGACCCATTTGTCCACTTTTCCACCATTTGAGCCTCTAAAGCCATCAAAAGGTCACCAAAAGACCATGATACACTCCTTTTTCCCCTCAAAATGAATATTTTTCCTCAAAAAACATTAAAAAAAACCCTCAAAAAGGGTCCAGAATTCCCAAAAATATTAAAAAGGGAATAAAAATATTCAAAATATTCAAAAAAGGAAAAAGGAGGGAAAAGGTACCTAAACCATGTTGGTCAATACCATTGGTTTCCTCAAAACCATAATGGTATTCCCCACCACCAAAAACTATAAAAAGGTGGTAGGGGCTCCTCACTTTCCATCCATTCATCATCATATCCTCATGCTGTCAAAATCTTTCATGAGTTCTTGACCATTATAGCAATCTTGGAGAAGAGACCATTGGAGCCTGAAGCATCTCACCCTTGGATCTGCTCAACACCACAACATCCTCACCATTTGAGGTATTATAATACAAAAGTCATTTTTTATTGTGTTTCTTGTTCTTGTTCTTAAATATTTTCAAGTTTATTGTTATATGCACATGTTAGGTTCAGATTTATAATTGTTTTTGTTTCAATATTTGAAACTACTATCACTTGTTGATAGGTGCCCATTGCTCAAAGCTTGGTTGCAAAACCAGCCAACAGTTTTTGGCGACTCTACTGGCTTCGAATTCTTAGATCTCAGTTTTTGCTTTAGATCTTAGTTTTTCTTAGTTTTAATCATTTTTATTCATAGATCTGTCATCCTAGACAGCAGATCCATTGCTGTTCTAGATCTTGGCTCCTTCTATTGCCATTAACAGCCTAAAATTTCCATTTTTGGGTTCGTTTTTCGACATCCATTTTTTGGCTTTCGCCTCGCGGTTTTTTTCCCGATAGTCGCGCAGCTCATCGCAACCTCGCGACTTTTTTCCGTACGGCTTGGCGGCCATTTTACGCGCTGCACTTCGCGGCCATTTGCCGTGCTGCACATCGCGACTGTGTGACCTAAACCCGCGCTACACATCACGGCTTCGCAGCCGAAACCCACGCTGCACATCGTGGCTGTTTTCCCAAAACCCACATTGCAATTTTTTTTAATTCGGCCAATTTTTTGAAAATTATTTTTGCTGTATTTTCTGCCCATTTAGCATATTTTACAGCATTAATTTTTCTGCATTTTTACAGCCACATTAAATCTTTTACTATTTAGAATGCTCCATTAAAAGTCTTTTTAAAAAAAATTCAGTAATTGAAAGAGAGATTTTTCTACATTTTATTTAGATCAAGGTTTTACTATTTATTTGCTCGATACTTTGCCCAAGCAACTTTTAAGAGATCCATTTATTTCTTGAAATATTTATGTTATTTGTTTTCCTTCAAATTATTTCAAAGATCCATTATTTTTGAATAGTTTTTTCAAGCATTTACATTTCAAAAACGCCTTTATTTTTTGCAAAACTGGAAGCGTCTTTTCTTTTATTTGTAATCAATCGCCCAAGCGAGGCAAATCAATTTCAGTTTAAATACCACACTTGCACCCACTCTGCCACATAATTTAAACTGAGCCTTAAAATTTACCTTAAACTCACAAACTTTTAACCCCACTTGGGGAGCACTTAAAAGAATTTTGTAGTTAGGTAGAATTGAGGGGATAGGTGTTCCAATAACACCCCTCAATTATTACATTTGAGACATAGTGGTTGTCCTCTACGGTATCAAAATCCCTTATAATTTTGACACGGTTATCAACCAATTCATCAGGAAGGCCTCTCCCTTAGGAGGGTTGAAGTAGCCAGACTGGTTCCGAAATTCTGAGTGGAATACCGCAATCCATTCAGTAACTGAAGGATACCTTTCGAAGTTCTTGGTGTACACCCAAGAGTGTGTACAACGACGATAGAACCAAACTGCAGATTCACCCAACTAAACGTGTCATGAACGGGGTATCCTAGTTGCCACTCTTTAGAATTGTCTACCCGATATCCCTCCCGGTAGGGGGATATCTAGCCGTTGATTCAACACTCTATATTGTCTGACTTGGATTTCATCACCTTGCAGAGGATATCGTTTGTTGACTCACAATACTTCTAGTTAGGTGTTTGCATGATACATTACCCACCTTTAGTCTAGTAACACCCATTTTTTCTAGAAACTATTTGACTTTTGGTATTCTGACCAATTTTGTTGCATCCCTCCACTTATTATAGCAAAGCTGCTATAATAAGTGCTTTTTGAGGTTGATTGTTGGCCTGAGAGCCTTTATTTTTTCACTCCCCTTTTGCACTCATTGTTGCATTAGGGTTTCGAGTTTTTTACATCACCACCTTACACTGAAATTTTAAAAAATATATATTTCTCACCATTGAGAATTTAAGACGATCTCGTCGTCTTCAGGGTGAACCCCCTCAGTTCGGTATACTCGGCTCTACACGTCACCGACGTAGAGCCTTATCCCTTGACTCAACACGTCATCGGCCAAACACACAGTCATCCGATTCTGACACGCCTCACTTCACATCTGATTCTGAGGCTGAATCCGAAAACCCTACTGAAATATCACCAACCAACCTCATGGCTGGATCACAATACGACCCACTTTTCACCAGTACTATTGGAGATACATCTACAAACCCTTCTACTATTGTGTCATCCATGGTAACAACAAACCTTTTAGGCATGCCTAATATAGGGGACACTCCACCTTTAGGTATGCCCAACACAGGACTACCTCCTATTATGGTGCCAAACATAGGAATCACACCACCTCTCATTACCACAACCTAGATCCCAGGAATTCCTGGCACTATTCCTAACCCCGGTGTAACCCATGTTTCACTTGGGAATGCTGGCCCATACCAAACCACAATGGTTGGAAGACACATACCTTCAATACCTAGCATACCCTTAGGGGCTACTTGACCACTACATAATGCCACCATTAATAGTTATGTCCCAGTCACTGTGCCACACCCATCTGCTAGTTTACTTTACATGGCTAGTCTGAACTTACCAGACCTAGCCAGGCTAACCAACGATCCTATCAGGCACAACCCTACATGGCCACCCATGCCTACAAAGCTCCCCTCAGACATCCCCAAGTTTGAAGGAAAACCTAGGGAGGATCCCCAAAACCACATAATGTCATTTCACCTATGGTGTTCATCTAACTCCATAGTGGATGACTCCATTTGACTGAGACTATTGCAATGAACGTTCACTGGCTCTATAGCCAAGTAGTACATCGAACAACCACATGGGACCCACCATACATTTACGTCTCTCGCCTCCACTTTCCTTAATTTTTTTCAGCTACCTGTACACTATGATGTAGGAGTTGAAATACTGTTGTCTTGCAGACAAAACACAGCTACCCACATCACCGACCATATCCATGAGTGGCGCAAGCGTCGTAGACTCTGTAAAATAAAACTGGATGACCATATATTTTTGGACTGGTTTCTTAAATCACTCCTACCCCTCATAGCCAAAGACGTAGCTTCCGAACGACCCCAGTCAGAGGAAGAAGCTATCTTAAAAGCTCAGCAATTCAACCTGATTTATGCCTAGTCAGGCTATCTCTACACCATCATACCAGACGCCCCACGAGGTGATTCTTCACGTGGTGATGCTCCAGGGGCATCACATGCCGCTAATGGTATTATCGGCCAAGTCACGGTGCAAATTAAACCTTTTATCATGGTGAGCACCATAAATGCCCCAGACCTCTCTAGGGCTACATCTAATTCTGGAGCGACAACTTCGTATGCTCCAACGAATCAGACTCATCACACTCATGGACCCTCTTGTCCGCAACATTGCTACGGGAAAGCGTCATTGACATACGTACCACCCACATACTATAACCAACTGGCCACCCAGAACCCAATTCATTTACCGACACAACCAATGTATTACCCACAGCAAGCTACACTAGCTAACCCAACACATCCAATAGCTCAGGGATACCAACAACCCCAGCAGGCAACTGGACCACCTCCAGCCCCACTAGTTTATTATCCACCGCAACTTGATCCCGCACCTGCGGCACCCCAAAATCCTCCCACTACTTGAGGGAAAGTGTACACACAACACAATCAGCCCCAACATCAAAACAACCAACGCAACCATGGTGGACAACAAAACCGTGGAAGAGGACGTAACCGTGGCAACAACCAACAACATAATCAAGGTCCACCACCTCCCAATCCTCTAAATAATAACAATGCTGCTCCTCCCAACCAAAATCCTGATCGTCATTCCAAGAAGCCAAAAAACAATAACCTGAGAACAAACCATCCATTTTCTATATGTGGAGTCTATGGACACTACACTCATAACTACCCCCATTTAGAGAAAGCACGTAAACTTTGGGTTGACGATGCCCAACGCCAGGGCCACGCTGGACAGCTAGATCCACTTAATCAACCGCAACCCATGATATTACAAAACCCATTGCCAAACTAGGGAGTAGTAAATACTCGCCCTATGGATCCCCCACAAGGATCTGCTGCACCCCAGCAGCAAATCACCTATGCCGCAACTGATTATCAGCATGTGGATCCAGGCACACACCATTTATTAATGATGTCATCCAATGACATCAACCTCCAAACTCACAGGAATCAGTACGGCCCACCCCCAGAAACTCCTCCCACTGACGCATCCACCTCCCTTCCACCAAATCAACCACTACGCATACCAAATATGCCATTGGACGGAGGACCTAAAATCCCTCGCATCCCTTTGTGAACGATTAACAACAATCGTAATGCTCGCGCAGCATCTAATTATAATGTCGTGGAAGACCTAGCACAATCCCCCACTGCTATGTCTGCTTTAGAGGTACTGAAAACATTCCCTGCACAACGAAAACTACTACTATCCGCCATCGGAGGAGTAGACCCTGACGACACACACATGATGGCTTTCGACTTAGACCAAGCCAAACCTCGATTGCCATCAAATTTGGCTTTCCAAGTATCAGTAAACATTCGAAACCTTGTTGTGCATCGATGCATCATCGATGAAGAAGCTTCCACCTGCGTTATGTCCACCCTTGTGTGGCAGAAGCCTGGCTCCCCCGCTTTACAACCATCCACCATGGCATTACGAGCTTACGACGGACGCTCATCTCAACCACAAGGCCTCTTATCAAATGTACCCGTAGAACTAGGCGGCAAATTAGTTCTTGTCGACATCGAAGTGATCAATGCCCAGCTCGACTACAACCTCCTTCTTAGACGTATCTATATGTACAAAATGAAAGCAGTGGCTTCATCTGTTTTCCACCTCATGATGTTCCCACATGAAGGACGCGTTATCAAGATTGATCAACTCACATATTATGATCCTAATGCCCCCGCAGCTCCTCAAAATGTGCTACCAATGATTGAACAAACCATTCAAAACGCACCAACATCATTTGTGTCGTCAATTGGTCCTAGAATCTACACCGAGCCACCTATGACTTCCACATTTCCATCGATCTCACCACCTTTACCGATAACTAAAACATCGGATTTGTGCACCCTGACGCACACCACACAACAACCTTTGTCACTACCACAAACACCCACAGTGCCTACTCATATTGGCACAACGCCAATTCATACTATCCCGTTCTTGTTCCCATTTTCCGGAGTTGTCAGTTCGCTAGTAATGGCTACACTCAACCTTCCTGGCTTAATATTAGGGCTACCTGTATGGTACTTACCTGCTTCGAGCCCCCCATCGACTCCGACTGTTATTCTACAACCGGTACAACCTATCCCTACTACCAACCACCCACCCCCTCTGGTCACTCATCTGCAAAACATACCACCCCCAATAGTGACTACGGCATCAACATCCAGAAATGAACCACCTCCATTACGGAACATAGGGGGAAAAGGCCCACCAACTTATAACACTGGACTCATAAATCGCACCCCCCTAGCAACCCCCAAGGTAGCTAAAAAACCCCCAACTATTCGCATTCCCCCTAAGTGCTCGTTGTGTGATGACGTAGGCCATGCCACTCATCAATGTCCACAATTACCTGCACTCCAAGAACACATGAATATGTTGGATGACGACAACGAAATTCCAGTGGTAAGACTTGAGCCACCTCCTCACCGTCGCGACAAAACGCTCTGCACTAACCACCCTTGTGCAATATGCAGCATTTATGGCCATTATTCACACCACTGCCCTGATCTCCCAAATTATAGAGTAGCCTTGTACAAGATGAACAATGCTGACTTAGAGATATCTCCTCCCCTCATCGAGGAGATCTACCCTCCGAAATCATCTTCTTCGGAAGAAATCAATACCATCTATATGATTTCAACCACATACAAACTAGAACCCATTGATTTATGGTCTGATTACTTTCATACTGATGAGCAAATTCTAGAGACACTCACTGCACCGGACTACCCTTGGGACGATATGCATCATTGCTCATACTTCCTCTCTGAGGCGTCTACATCCACCGCAGAAAACCAGCTATCAGTCGAATCGAAAGATTTCCTACCAACTAAGGTTGATTGGTTCAAAGACCCCATCCCAGCACCAGATACCTTCGAAGAAGGGAACATGTCCAACATTTCCCCTATTATACAAATCGACATTTCCACCACACCTGGAAAACCTGAGCTCATCTTGCTAGGCGCATCATGCACTCAAGCGGAAACTCAGGCATATAAGAAACTCTTCCAAGAGTTTCGTGATGTCTTCGCCTGGTCTTACACCGAGATGCCTAGCCTCAATCCCAAAATTATGGAACATCACATCGACACTTGGCCCAATGTGCCTCCTGTCCGACAGAAACAATGACCAATTCACCCATCCAAGCTCCCAGCTGTTAAAGCTGAGATTGAAAAACTCCAAAAAGCAGGATTCATATATCCTATTGCCTACACCACCTGGGTTTCAAACCCAGTGCCAGTAAACAAAAAAGTGGGCACCATACGCGTTTGTATTGATTTCCGAGACCTCAACCTCGCTTGTCCCAAAGACAACTTCCCCACACCTTTCATTGACGAACTAATCGATGAATGTGCGGGACATGAGGTCCTTTCTTTTATGGATGGTTTCTCCGGATATAACCAAATCAAAATCCGTAAAGAAGATCAATACAAGACAGCTTTCACTACCCCATGGGGCACCTTCGCCTATCGCGTCATGCCTTTTGGTCTCAATAATGATAGAGCCACTTTCCAACGCGCCATGACTTATTGCTTCCACGATCTACACAGGATCATAAAAGTTTATCTGGACGACCTCACCGCTCGATCCAAGAAGCGATATGACCATTTAGACGACCTTCGACAAGTTTGATTGCATTGTCGAAAATACAACATCTGCTTGAACCCTCTCAAGCGTGTCTTTTGCATTACATCAGGTCGCCTGCTGGGGTTCGTTATCTCAGAAAAAGGCATCACTGTGGACCCCTTAAAAGTCCAAGACATTGTAGAATTACCATCACCCCGTACATTAAGACAACTTCAAAGCCTTCAAGGGAGGTCCAGCTTCCTCCGCCGCTTTGTCCCTGACTATGCCACAACGGTCCACGGTTTCCTACGACTACTATGTCTGCATACCCGTTTCATATGGGACCAACAAGCAGAGACAGCTTTCACCGACTTAAAGAAAGCACTCACAAACACCCCGTTGATCTCTCCTCCAGATTTCACAAAATATTTCACCCTCTATGTTTCAGCATCCGAACATGCCGTATCTGGAGTTCTTGTACAAGAAGATACTGCTCGCCAAGAGCATGTCATCTACTATGTGAGCCAGACCTTGTCCGGTCCACCCCTCCACTACCCACATGAAGAAAAGATGGCCCTCGCCATCATCTTTTCAGTACAAAAGCTGCGACATTACATTCTCCTGAGCCACAACACAGTTGTAGCCAATTCCAATCCTATGGTTTACCTCTTGACGCGTCGCCTCCTTCAAGGCCGCGTAGCTAAATGGGTGATTATCCTGCAAGAATACGACCTAACTTTCAAAACCCCAAAGAGCACCAAGGCCCTAGCACTCGCTCAACTCATCACAGATCTCCTATCCTCTTCGTCATCACCCGCTATCCAAACGGATCTCATTGACGATCACATTTTCATCATTTCTTCTAATGACCCATGGTACGGTGGTATCTTAATCTACCTCCGCACACAAAAATTTTGATCGTGACAGACGCCGTCGTATACGACACCACGGCCCCCGATACCTCCTATTAGGCGATGTACTTTATCGATGCGACGTCGATACCATCTTACGACGCTGCCTATCTCATAACGAGGCAGAACAAGTCCTTAATGACTTCCATAGTGGTGCCTGCGAAGGCCACTTCTCAGGCATGGCCACCGCCCAAAAGATCATCCGCGCAGGTTACTTTTGGCCTTCATTATTTACTGATTGCATCATCGCAGTCAAACATTGTCAAAACTGCCAAATTTTTTCCCCCAAGGCAAGAACCCCACCCGCCCCCCTTCATCCAGTCGTCACTATCGGACCATTCTACAAATGGGCCATCGACTTCCTCGATTGCAATCCCATGTCAACTGGCGGTCATAAACACATTATTGTGGCCATAGATTATTTCACCAAGTGGGCGGAAGCCATGCCAACTTACAATTGCAAGGCCGACACCGCAACACGTTTTTTCTTCAACCATGTTATCGCTCATTTTGGAGTGCCAAAGCAACTCGTCTCAGACCACAGCTCTCACTTCGAAGATGTCGTCTGGAGAGAATTATCAACCTTACTGAAATTTGAACACCATTTCTCCTCCGCCTACTACCCCCAAGGAAACAGCCAAGTCGAAGCGATTAACAAAATTTTGAAGACCATCCTCCAGCACACTGTGGACAAACACAAATCAAATTGGCACCACATGCTCTTCCTGGAACTATGGGCATACCGCACGTCAACCAAAACCGCCACCGGTTTTACCCCTTTCCATTTAGTTCACGGTGTCAAATCTATCCTCCCCATCGAGTGCCAGATTCCAGCCCTACATACGGCCGTTGAACTCCTACCGGACACTTCCCCAATTGAGCAATGCTTGCTACTCCTGGAGCAGGCCGATGAAGATCGGTGCACAACCCTTCAAACCATGGAAGTAGCCAAGAACCGATCCAAACTGAGTTACGACAAACATGTCCACCCAAGAACTTTTACTGAAGGGGACCTTGTCCTCGCCTATGATCAATCTCATGACAAAACCAGAAAAGGAAAGTTTGTGTCCATGTGGCAAGGCCCATACATTATACACACTTGCCTCGGATAGGGGGCATACATTCTGACCGATTCAGAAGGCAACCCCCTACGCAACCCACGCAACGGGTTGTACCTCAAGCGATTTTACCCATAGAAAATATGATGGACACCACCGTCCATTATTGTACAGTCTTATTTTGTTTTTCACAAAAAATTCAAAAAACCTAAATATTTGTTTTCTCTGCATGACCACAGATGGATCCTATTCCACTCTGCTATGTCGGTTTCGCTGATGGTGCAAGCCATTGGTCCCCCAATCTGGCCTCCACAGCTTGGGTAATATATTCCCCTTCACATGAGTTGACCCACATCAACGAAGTGTGTGTAGGTGCTGCCACCAACAACCAAGCTGAATACGATGCCGTGACCGGTCTCCTAGCCGCAGCTCTCCAAATGAGCATATGTCACCTCAACGTTTTCTTGGACTCACAACTCCTTGTTTCCCAGCTCAACAATGATTACCAGGTACGCGATCCCTATCTTTTCAAAAAATTCTTGCGCACTAAACAAATGGTTCGACAGTTTGAATCCATTTCATTCACACATGTCCCAAGGAATCTCAACAGTGTAACAGACCATATGGCCAACAACATTCTTGATTGGCACACCAATCAAACCATATAGTAAACACAAATGTACCTCCATGGGCTTAAACAAAAATGCATCCACGTGCATAACATGTGCCTCCACGGGCATATACAAAAATCAAAATGTTGCATCCACGTGCATAACATGTGCCTCCACGGGCATACAGAAAATCAAACATGCCTCCATAGGCAAGCAAAAAGACAATAAATGCATCCATGTGCATATACGACTATATACCAAATCATATATATATACATCATAATATAGTCAAACATGTCATAGGTTCCCTCAGCACCCAATATACAAAAATACATCAGTCGTACAAAAAGGTACTTCCCCATATGCTCATCAGCATTTGGGGGCAGATACAAGATCATCTAATCATCACAGTCTCCAGACTGCTCTAGCGCCTCCTCCGCTGGCCCCGCCGGATCATGTCGAGCCTGAACTCTCCTCTCCGCTGGCCCCACTGGATCATCTCGCAAATAAATCCTCCCCTCCATCGGCCCTGCCGGATCATGTCGAGCCCCATCCCTCCACTCTGCCGCCAACAATGTTGCTCTGAGCAAGATCGAGTGCCACTCACGAGGCGCATCGAAACAACGCTCGACAATGTCCCGATCCAGATCCCTCCACCCATCCTCTGGAAATCCTACTAGGATCATATCTAGTGTCTCTCGGACACCCTCCATGTCATCATCTCAAGGGCCAGCTCCTCGACCGCGATCCCCAACTCCTCGAGCATGAGGAGGCGGTACCGCTACAGGAGGTGGAATAACCACCATCGCCCGTCCCCTACGAACCACATGGTCGGCCGGTGGTACAGGACCAACATCTACACAATCACGCAAGTGAACCATCATATAAATATCTTACTATAATCATAACAAACACATCTAAAACACATGATATAGTAGAGAACAAAACACAAAAACATACCATCTAAACCCCAGGCCTGTCCCTGGGCTCGAGGCATCTCCGGATCTCCTCGATAATCCATACCGACATATGGATAGTCATCAATCAGCAGGGGGATCTGTAAGTTTTAAACCTTAACAGTGAAGTACAAACATATATCGATTCTTAAGCATTTACAGACAATACACAATGGCACACACATTACACAGAGATTTTCACCTGGAAACCCTTAACCGGGAAAAACCAGCAAAACTTAGAGCCGCATAGCTCCTTTTTCATTATATGTTTATTTTACATGTACAATACAATAAATGGTATTCTGCAGCATCTAAAACCCTAATTCGTTTACCCGAATTAGGTTACAACCCTAATTCCTTTTACCGGAATTAGATAGAGTACAATGGGTCGAAAATCGCGAAAAAGCAAAAAGCAACCCAAAAAAAAATTTTGCGCTCCGCGCGGACTCCGGGGGCCTAACGGCCCCCTCCGTGTCGTTTCGGAACCTAACGGTCCGAAACGAAGGGGGTGGGCCCTGTCGGGCTACCCCCCCCTCCGGACGCGCCCGGCGCAGGCGAATCGAAGGTGCCGTAGGGATCGTGTTGTACACGCAGCGACCATGTGAAGAGATATAACATACCCAACATTCTCCCACTTGTTGTTCTCTTCACATACAGGAGAAAATTATGACTTCAACAATTCAGGGCAACAATGCCCATGTTCTCTTTGCACCAAGAGAACTTCTGAGTACTCACAGACTTTGTCAAAGAGTCTGCAACATTTACCAAAGTGTCAACCTTTTCCAGCAACACTTTGTTCTGTTCAACCATGTCTCTGACGAAATGGTACTGCACATCAATGTGCTTTGTCCTCGAGTTATAAGCAGGGTTCTTTGCCAGAAATATTGCACTTGAGCTATCACAACCAATTTTTACTGCATTCTGAACAAAACCAATACCTGAACACAATCTTTGCAACCATACAGCTTCCTTACTTGCATGGGTAGCTGCCATGTATTCAGCTTCTGTAGTTGAGAGTGCAACTACAGCTTGTCTTCTACTCATCCAACTGATTGCTCCTCCAAATAGATTAAAAACGTAGCCACTTGTAGATCTTCTGTGATCAAGATCTCCAGCCCAGTCAGCATCAGCAAATCCTTGTATATCTATCTCTCTGTTTAGACCGGGTCTTCCTTGGTAGCAGATTGCAGAATCTGTAGTGCCACGCAAATACCTGAAGACCCTTTTTACTGCAGTCCAATGTTCCTTTCCTGGTTTTGACATGTATCTACTCAAAACTCCCACTGCATGGGCTATATCTGGTCTAGTACAGACCATGGCATACATCAGACTGCCAACTGCACTAGCATATGGAACATGAGACATGTCCTCTACCTCTTCTTGTGTAGTGGGACACTGTTCTGCAGATAACCTTACACCTACAGGAATGGGCACCTTCACTGGTTTGCTTTCCTGCATATTAAATCTCTTCAATATCGTTTCAACATATTTCCTCTGATTTAACCAGAGTTTCCTGTTTTCACGATCTCTTTTTATTTCCATGCCCAAAATGTAATTTGCAGCACCAAGATCTTTCATGTCAAATTCAGATGACAGCTGATTCTTGACATCCTTGATGATTTCTTTGTTGTTTCCAATTAGCAACATATCATCAACATACAATATTACATAAATAAAATGATCACCAATTAGCTTAAAATAAACACAGTGATCAGCTTTGCTTCTTGAGAAACCAAGTCCCAGTATATAAGTATCAAATTTTTGATACCACATTCTGGGAGATTGTTTCAAACCGTAGAGAGACTTTTTCAGCTTACAGACAAGCTCCTTTCTTCCTTTCACCACAAACCGTTCTGGTTGCTTCATATAGATCTCTTCATTAAGATTTCCATGTAGGAAAGCCGTCTTTACATCCATCTGTTCTACTTCAAGATCAAAAGCAGCAGAAATAGATAAAAGAAATCTAATAGAAGTCAATTTTGCAACAGGTGAAAAAATCTCACCAAAATCGATGCCCTCAATTTGGGAGTAACCTTTCGCAACTAGTCGAGCCTTGTACTTCTCCACTTTACCTGCTGCATTTAACTTCTTCTTGAATACCCATTTGCTTCCAATAGGCTTTCTTCCTTCTGGCAACTCAACCAGATCCCATGCCTCATTTTTGTCCAAGGCATCCATTTCTTCTATCATGGCCTTCTTCCATAGTTTACTATCTTCTGAATCCATTGCCTCTTTAGCAGTTCTAGGATCATCATCAGTAATAGATAACACAAAATTAGAACGAAAATCAGGGGGACTGTACCTTTCAACTTGCCTTCTTTCTCGGTCAGATCTCCTCAATACCGGAGTCTGTGGATCCGCCTCTTCATCTGATTCAGACGATTCTGCCTCCTCATCTGATTCAGACGAATCTGGTTCCTCAAAAGAGTCACCTCTTTCATCCTTGATATCAAAGTGTAGCTTCTCTGAATCCTTTTCCTTTGGTACATCCTCAATCCTGGAAGTGCTTTCAACTTCTCTGAAGATCACATCTCGACTGTAAACTGTTTGCCTTTTTACTAGGTTCCACAGCTTGTAACCTTTCACTCCATCCTTGTAACCAATGAAGATACATTTTTCCGCCTTATTATCCAACTTGCTCCTTTTCTCCTTTGGAACATGTACAAAAGCATCACACCCAAACACTCTGAGATGAGAGAGAGAGGGTTTCTTACCAGTCCAAACCTCATGAGGTGTCTTGTCAACCAACGCTGATGTGGGTGTCCTATTCACTAGGTAACACGCAGTGTCAACAGCTTCTGCCCAGAATTGTTGTGCTAGCCCTGCACCACTGAGCATACTCCTTGCCTTTTCCATCAATGTCCTGTTCATCCTTTCTGCAACCCCATTCTGTTGAGGTGTGTATGGAGTAGTCTTTTGCCTTGCTATTCCACACGTTTTACAAAACTCCTCAAATTCACTTTCACAGAATTCTCCACCGTTATCTGTTCTGAGTACTTTTATTTTCTTCTCAGTTTGATTCTCTACAAGAGCCTTAAATTCTTTGAATCTATTAAAAACCTCAGATTTCTTACGCAGGAAATAAATCCAAGTTTTCCTTGAGAAATCATCTATAAATGAAACATAATACACAGATTTACCAAGTGATGGAACAGGCACAGGTCCAAAAACATCACTGTGTATTAACTCTAAGATTCCTTTAGCTCTTACAACACCAGATGAGAATCTTACTCGATTCTGTTTACCATATAAGCAATGTTCACAGAAATCAAAATCTAATGTGAAATCAGACATGCCTTCAGCCATACTTTTACCTTGTAATAGTCGAAGACCCTTTTCTCCAATATGTCCCAGCCTTCGATGCCATAGCGATGTCTTCTCACTAGAGACAGTAAGGACTCTGTCTCCTTCATTTTTACCCTCGGAAACAATAGTGTTGTTACATCCATTTTTGAAGGTGCTTCCCAACAACTTGTATAGAGTTCCAATCCGAACTCCCCTCATCAGCACCAATGACTCTCGAACCATTTTGCATGTGTTCTTTTCAAATAGAGTTTTCACACCTGCATCATCCATTTTACTTACAGATATAAGGTTTCTAGCCAACTTTGGAATGTGCAGAACCCCGGGAAGAGTTTTAACCCTTCCATCTTTGAGCAGTAGCTTGACCTTTCCTCGACCTATGATTTTTGCTACCGAGTTGTCTCCCAGAAATACATCTCCTCCATCATACTTTTCGTATTCAGAAAACCACTCCCTGTGGGGAGTCATATGATAAGACGCACCTGAGTCAATCAACCACGAATCATGCTCTGCATGTGTACTTGAAGATGCCAGATACACATCTCCTCCTTCCTCTGTAGATTCTTTCCCATCTGCGGATGGAGCGTCATTAGGTCCTCTACTTTTATCAGTAATTTTCGATTTACAATCCTTCTTGTAATGCCCAGCTTTTCCGCACTTCCAGCATTTTCTTACAGAAGGTCCTGGAGATTTAGATCTCCCTCTAGATTTAGATCTACCACCTGAAGACTTATTTTTAGATCTGTCTCCAGGGCGACCTCTTACAAATAAGGCATCCTTGGCTGAACTATCTATGGATTTCCGCCTCATTTCCTCCGATAGTAGGGATGCAACCACATCATCGAAGTTTAGCGTGGTTGCATTACTCCCAATAGCTATGACCAGATTATCCCATGAATCTGGCAAAGAGCACAACAGACTAATACACTTTTCATCATCATCAAGTTTAATACCAACAGATGTCAACTGACTTACCAGAGTATTGAAGGCATTTAGATGCTCTGAAACAGAGTCTCCATCAGTCATCCTCAGAAGGTACAATTTCTTTCGCAGAAATAACTTATTTACCAGGGACTTTGACTGATACAGACTTCCCAGTTTATCCCATAGCTTCTTTGCAGTGTCTTCTCCAGATACGTTCACCAATACCGAATCTGCAAGGCAAAGACGAATAGTGCTCCTTGCTTTCCTTTCCAGCTTTTCCCATTCTTCTTTTACCGCACCAGAGGGCATGGTACCTGGATCTACTGCGATCCATTGTTCTCTATCTACCAGAAGATCTTCCATCTTGAGCTTCCATAGCTCAAAGCTATGACCATTAAATTTCTCAATCTCGAATCTAGAACTGCTCGCCATTCTTTAAACAAAGAATAAATCACCGCTGCAAAGCTCCCACTGAAACCAGGTTTATCACAAATCCAAGATCGAGCCAAACCCCTGGAAACAAAGGCGTCCCTCTGAACCCAAAATTGCTCTGATACCAAATGTAAGTTTTAAACCTTAACAGTGAAGTACAAACATATATCGATTCTTAAGCATTTACAGACAATACACAATGGCACACACATTACACAGAGATTTTCACCTGGAAACCCTTAACCGGGAAAAACCAGCAAAACTTAGAGCCGCATAGCTCCTTTTTCATTATATGTTTATTTTACATGTACAATACAATAAATGGTATTCTGCAGCATCTAAAACCCTAATTCGTTTACCCGAATTAGGTTACAACCCTAATTCCTTTTACCGGAATTAGATAGAGTACAATGGGTCGAAAATCGCGAAAAAGCAAAAAGCAACCCAAAAAAAAATTTTGCGCTCCGCGCGGACTCCGGGGGCCTAACGGTCCGAAACGAAGGGGGTGGGCCCTGTCGGGCTACCCCCCCCTCTAAACCCCCCCCCTCCGGACGCGCCCGGCGCAGGCGAATCGAAGGTGCCGTAGGGATCGTGTTGTACACGCAGCGACCATGTGAAGAGATATAACATACCCAACAGGATCTACTCCCACTACTCATACACATCTTGTGAAAAGAACCTGCGGATACCACCACCACCGCGGGGCATCATCTTCCCCCACTGCACCATGCGCGGCTCGCTCACCAACCCGTCTCGAACCGGCACTCGTGACCACAAAGTCGGTACCCGCTCAAAGAAGAAACAACACAAAAATGAGGCATAGAAAAACTCTCGCCCCTCTCGACTGATCTTGTCTAGATCTCTTTGAACACCAGCCAAAAACATCTGACCCCACGCATAGTAGGTCCCCCTCAGCACAGAATCCACCATCATCGTTTGTCCCCCTGACAAACGATGTGGTGCTGCAGCACCCAACACCCGCAAAACACAATCCCCAACAGCCCGCATGTCCCACTCCCACAAAGATCTCGGGCTCAAAGCGTTGTTCTGCACAATCGCCCCAGCAACACAGAAGGTCTCCAGGAGATCCTCGATGTCCACACCTGCCGGGATCCTCGACAGAAGATCCCCCACCTACCCTAAGCGAGGTAACCCGGTAAGAAAATATACATCAGTAAGGGTGATCTCTAACCTCTCACCCCCAACAATAAACGCACCCCCTGCAGGGACCCACAGACTCACCAATTTGTTCAGTAGCGGTCCTACTGAACGCATCGGTGGAATCTGAGTGAACTTTAAGAGCCCACTCACAGCCAGAGCCTGCCGGACCCCCTGATCGGTCCGAATCCGAATCATCAAATCCTCCTCCATCTCTCGCTCTCGCCATGACACCAATGGTCTCCTCAACATCCTTCCAAAAAACAAAGAAATTTTTTAGAACCGGAGAAAATTTTTCAAAAAATTCCATCGCGGCTTTTCCATCAAAAGCCACGATGATCATCACGGCTTTCATCCAAAAACCCGCGATGAACATCACGGGTATTGACCACACAGTCGCGATGAACATCGCGACTATCAACCCCATAGTCGCGATGAACATCGCGACTTTCAGCCCGACAACCATGATGAACATCGCGACTTTCAGCCCCGAACCCGCAATGTTCATCGCGGAAAAAGACGCAAAACCCGCGATATTCCACATTGGAAGGCCAACATGGAATTTCACGGCCTTCGGGAGCCTGCCGCTAACCAAAAAAAACATAATTAAAAAGGCTAAGCCGAATAGGGTTACCTGAAACTCGCAGAATCGAAAACCAACGATCAAATCTCTCGGAAATCAAGAAAGAGCTCTGATTGCTCTGCCAAACTCACACGTAACAATGACACGTCATATGGGCCCCACACCCTATTTATAGAAATTTCACCATTTTTCAAACAACCATTACGGTATCATACGACGTCCGTTCCTCAAACCGTTGGTACAGTTGGAATCAGCACAGCGAGAACTTCATGATAGTCCTTTCCTTTTCCTGTTTTCACCAGGTCCATTTTTTGACCATTTTTTCACGCCCTCGTCGCCTCGATTTACGTGCCACATCGGTCGTCGTCCATTTTTTACTAGTCTTATATCGCCGGATTCAGTTTTTCGCGCTCGTGATGACGCTTGAGATCATTTCTCGCTCTCACGCCCAAATTTTTTGGGTATTTTTCCCATGCCCCCTCGTTGCCTCGGTTTGCATGCCACATCGGTCTTTCTCCATTTTTAATCAGTCTTATATCACCAGATTCAGTTTTCTGTGCTCGTGATGATGCTTGAGATCATTTCTCGCTCTCACCTCCAGATTTTTTGGGCATTTTTCCCATGCCCCCTCGGCCCCTCGGTTTGCGTGCCACATCAGCCGTCGTCCGTTTTTGACAAGTTTGATATCATTGGATTCAGTTTTCCGCGCTCGTGATGATGCTTGAGATCATTTCTTGCTCTCACCCCATAATTTTCGATCATTTTTTCAAAATGCTACTCATCACCTCGGTTTGCGTGCCACTTTGGTCGTTGCCCCTTTTTGACAATCTTTATGTCACCGGATTCAGTATTCCGCACTCATGACAATGCTTGAGACCTTTTCTCACTTTCATCAATCCCTTTTTGTTCGGTATAGTTTTACCCATTTTTCAGGCCGAGCAATCCCTTTTACGAAAAAGGCACTTAGGGAGTTTCTGTTAAGCTCTTTTCTGACTCCTAAAACAATGAAAAGATCACCGAGCAACCTTGCTTCCTTTCATGCTCGCTAAACAGATCTGAAAGGGCGTCTACATGGTATAAGTTTACCCATTTTCCGGACCTTGTAGACTAATTATGAAAAAGGAATACTCTAGTCACATCGGCTAGAAGAGTTCTCCATTTGCATCATTTTATGCTTTTCGAGAGCCTTGGAGACTAACTTACGAAAAAGAACACCAATGGAGTCCACTTACCGCTTTCAGACTCTCTAAACATGAAAGCGACCACGAGCAATCACCATCCTAGGCTCGTAAAAACCCACAGGATGGTACTCATAACCACTGTAGAGTCTTCTTATCGTTTTCAGACTCCTAAAAAATGAAAGCAGCCATGAGCATGAACAATCCTGGGCTCACAAAATCCACAGGACAGTACCATTTCAGAGCACACTTTTATCCCTTCTTGGAGCTCATTAAAACTACGAAGAAGGATCCAATGGTGCTTCTCGACGCCACAACAGATCACGTCTACTCATATGGCAGCTTCCCCATTTTGGTCACCTTTGTTTAGAGTATTCTGCAGTATGTCACCCTGGAAGTCCCTCGACAACACCCATCAGCTTGACCCCCCGGATTCAATACATACCCTTCAGTCCCTAAAAGCTATGATCCCCACATCTACAAATTAGTCCCCTATGCTGCCAGGTCAACCATGTCATCTTGCTCTGAACAAAGGAAGTTTGAGTCTACCCACTCTATGACCCCAGTTACTTCCCATCCCCACAAGTATGTCAGTCCTACCATCAGTACTACCACACTTCAGTTCTACACCTCATGCTCCTATCAAGGAAACATCATTGCCTTGTTAGTTGCTGGTCTCCCTCTGTCGACGACACCCAAATTTATTCCAGAGGATAGACCTAGAGGTCCCTGTGTCTTGGACTCATCACCATTTATGATGAGTGCCTACGAATCATTTCGAGAAGAGTCCTCAGTGCCTCTCCAAATGGTTGTTTCTCACATGCTCGACTTCAACACCTTGATTGCATCGTTGAGACTCGCACAGGGTATTGGTCCTTTCAGTTATTTGTTGAAGACCCTGAATACCACCTGACTCTTCCACATTTGAAAGTCTACTTATGGAAACAACCAAATACATTTTCCTATAGATATCCGGGTTGCGCATGGCGACAGTATTCAGATGTACCCCAGTTTTATACTCCCTCAAGTATAAAGTTACATGTACTTCTCAGAGATGACTCACAGTCATTGAGTCCCTACAAATGTTGGATACCTTCAGTTTCAGCAGTTCATCAACCCTTCTGAGACCTTATTCAGAATGGTTGTCACTTTATTCCAGTGTATCAGTTATTGAGATCAGTCATGTTATGATCATGAGCACATCCCAAAATAGTGTCCCCTTTGGACCATTATGATGTACCAGCATATTTTTTATGTCTTATTTAGGTCCCCCTTCTTGGGACTAATTGTTATGTATATGTCTTGATACGAGCATGGGTATGCCCACCTTGTCCATTATCAGCGATTATTCCTCATTCATATTGAGGCCATGTAATATTTTTTGTTTTTGCAGCTTCCAAGGGCCGTTGATCCAGTCTCCAACCAGTCTCTTCTTTTCCCCAAACCCCAGGAAAAAGACAAAAGAACTATGATGTCTATCGGCCATACGATGAGCTCCTGCCCTCACACATCAGGGGGCAATTTGTTAACACCCAAAAAGTGCTCACTAGCTCATTTCCTTATTCACATGACCCATTTGTCCACTTTTCCACCATTTGAGCCTCTAAAGCCATCAAAAGGTCACCAAAAGACCATGATACACCCCTTTTTACCCTCAAAATGAATATTTTTCCTCAAAAAACATTAAAAAAAACCCTCAAAAAGGGTCCAGAATTCCCAAAAATATTAAAAAGGGAATAAAAATATTCAAAATATTCAAAAAAGGAAAAAGGAGGAAAAAGGTACCTAAACCATGTTGGTCAATACCATTGGTTTCCTCAAAACCATAATGGTATTCCCCACCACCAAAAACTATAAAAAGGTGGTAGGGGCTCCTCACTTTCCATCCATCCATCATCCTATCCTCATGCTGTCAAAATCTCTCATGAGTTCTTGACCATTGTAGCAATCTTGGAGAAGACACCATTGGAGCCTGGAGCATCTCACCCTTGGAGCTGCTCAACACCACAACATCCTCACCATTTGAGGTATTATAATACAAAAGTCATTTTTTATTTTGTTTCTTGTTCTTGTTCTTGTTCTTAAATCTTTTCAACTTTATTGTTATATGCACATGTTAGGTTCAGATTTATAATTGTTTTTGCTTCAATATTTGAAACTGTTATCACTTGTTGATAGGTGCCCATTGCACAAAGCTTGGTTGCAAAACCAAGCCAACAACAAGGGAACTTAAGCTTCTGTTTATTAGGTT
This sequence comes from Larix kaempferi, assembly GCA_027924585.1. Taxonomy (NCBI): domain Eukaryota; kingdom Viridiplantae; phylum Streptophyta; class Pinopsida; order Pinales; family Pinaceae; genus Larix; species Larix kaempferi. The sequence continues at coordinate 5,995,160 of BSBM01002098.1, read as the reverse complement.
TGTTGACAATGTCAACCTTCTCAGCATGACTTGCAGTGGTTGATTCAGTGTCTCTAGTATGACTCACAGAAACTGGTGACTTGTCATTAATATGACCAGCAGTGATCAATGACGTGTCCTCAACATGCGAAACAGTGGTTGAAGACATGCTTTCAGTATGATTTGCAGTGACTGAAATTTTTCTCCCAGCATGACCTCCAGAGGCTAGGTAGGTGCCCCCATCATGACCCTCAGAGCCTGGGTGGCGAGGTTTAGTATGATTTCCAATGACTGAACAAGTTCTCCCAACATGACCACCAGAGGTTGGGTGGGTACCCCTAGCATGACCTTCAGAGGCTGGGTGGCTGCCCCCTTGCTTTGGCATCTCCTTCATATTCTTCCTCCGTCTATTCCTTTTAGACTGCTGGTTACTAGTATTACTACTTTCACCACATGAGGTAGAAGGAGGAGGAGAATATGCTACTGGCGAAGCGGGCATAGGGTTCTACTGCTCTTGATGTGAAGTACTTACTTGAGAAGCATCAAAAGCATGCAAGGCATTTCGAGTGGAAAACAACCAAACCGGTAGCCCTATAGTGAATCCTGGAAGATTCAAAGTAGCCATTAAGGGAGTACCAATGTTCCCAATGAATGGAAAATCACAAGGAGCCCCTTCAACAGGGGTGCCTTGATTGGTGCTCACCGAGATGCTATCCATAGCTTTCGACTCAACAAACCAAAAATCTCTAAGTCCAACTAAAAACAAGCAGCACAAAGAGCACACGCACTGTACTCAGGTTGTTTGAAATCCAACAGGTACTAGTAAAGGATCATTGGTTCCAGTAAGAGGAGGGTTGAAAGGACTACTGAACTTTCTAGAAGTTAGGTCCTCAACCTAGACGATATCAAAGACTTGTCAATCCGAGGTTCTGGGCTATGGTCTTCCAAGAACCTCTATTTCACCCATAAGTTCAAAAGAACCACAGGAATTAGTTCTCCTACGTCGCAATGGTGGTGGAGGCTCCACAATGGGAGGAGGAAGGTTTTTCAACCTCCGAGACCGACAAAGATGTTGGTCCTCCATAACTATAAAAAGTAAACTAAGTAAAAACCTAGTGGCCACTACAACCAAGGAGAAAACAGCATACCACTAAAAAATTCCTAAGTAATCAAACCAATCAAATAGATGGAAAATACTCTCGGAAGCAAGTCTAGGATGATCAGGGCCCAGAACAGACTAATAGAGCATCGACGGTCAGTTACGTGGCATCCTTCGGAGTTCCACTGGGTGCAGGCGCTTGAATCACCAAACCGCCTTTCCGAGATTACTGCCAGAGTCTTACCTTCCACGTCTGTCCAAGATGAAGTGGGAATAACCACCCACTCTATCTATGTAGAATCCTAAAGGCCTGATACTAAGGCTACCATCAATACGAAATAACCTAGGGGGACAGTCGTCAGCCTAGTCGAAACACATCGGTAGGGTAACAAAGCCCGAAGTCCGAAAGGACCCATGTACGCGAATCGACTCTGGTTTATGGTCAAAAGGAAAGTGAGGGTATATCCTCAACAATTCTAGTCTCCCACGGCCTCCTGCTTAGCTCTGGTTTAAGTAGAGTTTCCCAGGACTATTTGATATAGATGGATTTACCTAAATGAAAGTCATACTACGATTGTTGAGTAATGAAGCCAGTTCCGAGCAGTTTAAGGTTATTTAAGCTCGAAACTCTAGCTTAAGCTAATTGATGATGTGTATGCCTAAAAAGAAAAATGTTGCTAATAAATTTTATTAATTATTTCTTTTTAACAGTTACTTGTTACTCAAAGGTTGTAGTGCGGTGTGTGGAATGGTTTTTTATGAAAGTAAAGTGCATATAAAGCTTTCAAATTCACAAAAACTTTTTTCTCTTTTCCATTTGTATTCTTTCAGAAATTGAAAACTAGGCACCTAAAACAAAGTCTTTTTGTATTTTCTTTTGATATTTCGAAGCAAACTACGCTACTTCAAAGCAAAGCTAGACCTTACTACTAAGTTACTTAAAACAAATTTTGTTTTTTCTGATAATTGTGTAAGAAAAAGAAACTGTAAAAGTGCAAGCAAGACCTAAATGAAAAAGTGTGGGTAAAACTAACAGCTAAATGGCTCACCCAAACAAATCAACTAATCTGAAGAATACTTGACTGACCAATTTTTTGCAAAAGAAAAACTTGAGACTTGGAAACAAAGCGCAAAAGAAAAAAGGGAAAAGAGACACTCTTAAGCGGAAAAGAAGACCTGCAAGGCTACTCCTAAGCATCAAAACCCTAAGTAAAACACTAAGCCAAGTAGAAAGTAAGCAAGCGAACCACAAAGGTAACTTACCAAGCACACAGACTCGAAAGAAAGCGAACTAGAGAGCTTCTACTCACTTGGACTCAAACTGAAAGACGATCAGGAAGTGACTAAACCAAGCAACTCTCCAAAGCAATCCTAAGGAATTCAAACTAGTTCAAACCCTAAGCAAAGGATAAGATACCAAGGAAGCGTGCTAACGTTACCACAAACAACTAACGCTTAAGAAACGCAGGTTTGTATGATTGTAACCAGGAACTAGGATCAAGGTGTGCAACTAGACCAAAAACAGAGAAGTGCACAAACTTCAAAAATGCTAGAAGGCAGTGAAGACACTTACAAAGACTCAAGCAAGAAAAGATGAGTTAAGGGACTTAGGAGAGGCTAAAAAGACTCAACAAAGGCTTACAAACCTCAAGGATCAGTTAAGAAGGCAAAGCAAGAGGCTAGAAATCAAACCAAACAAGTGGAAATAAAATCCCAATAGAAAACAGAGAGGTACAGGAATATGCCCTAATGTGCAGTGCATAAACCAGCGCACATTGGGAGGTGTGCTCTACTGTGCAGTAGTGAAAGCAGCGCTCATCATCAGGTATGCGCTACTGTGTGTAGGGAAGACTAGCACACATGTCAGAAAAGGTCTGAAACAGGATTTGAAAAGGAAAACTGAGATGAGTCAAGCAAGAGAAAGCAGGTAACAATGACCTACAGGGCCTCTTAGAGGATTAAAAAGACCAAAAAGTACTGGAAGGAAAACTAACTAGGTCTCCTAGAGCAGAAAACAACCGGTCCCCAGCGGAGTCGCCAGTCTGTTGTTCAGGAATTCTACCTTATAGCGAGGAGAGGAACACTACCAACTTCTCGGGTGACAGGTAAATAAATTGATCATATCACATAGGTTTCTACAAAAGGAAATAGATCAAGATCTTAGAAGGCATACCTTATTAACGATGTTCGATCCTAGCTTTTGCTCGATCCTCCGCTCAATCTTTCACTTGATCTTCCGTTTGATGAACCTACAATACAAAAGATACCTTCCTCGGCGTATCTTGACTGATATAACAATGATGAAATTGAAACACAATTTAGACATCAAATACAATCAAGCACTAAACCAAACAAATATGCAATCCATTAGACATTTGATTGGGACAGGAAGGGTATTTCCACCTTTATTGTCAAAAAGCAATAATCAGTACAATTCTACCTGATCATTCAGAGTGCTTGTGAAACTGGATTCTGGGCTCCTTCTCTTCACACTAACTTTGGAATTCCTCCAGCATAACAACCCCTAATGCATGGTTTCTCCTTCCCCAGTCTAGTTCTCTAGATTGAGTCTAACTTTGAGTCTAGTCTCTCTCATGCATCCTCCTTGTATTTATGGGACAAGGTAGGCAGTTGGATTCAAGAGGTAGTTGGATTGGGAGGTTGGGGAAGTTGCAAACCAACTTCAACTAATCCCAATTCGTCAAATTAATATATTTTTGATTTCATCTTAAGATGTGCACGAGTTTTCCAAAGCATAGTAGCGCATACTATGCAAGTCCAGTACTTTACAAGCAGTGTTTGCAACTTTTTCTAAGGTGTGCACTAGTTTGCTTAAGTAAAGTAGAGCATACTAGCAAGTGTGTGCTACTATCATGCCTGTAGAGTAGGGCACACTTCCAGATATGCGCTATTATCATGCCTGTAGAGTAGCGCACATGTCAAAATGTAGGATAAACAGGGTTTTGTCAGCTGCAGACGAGTAATCCAAGTCCATACATCACCTAGACCAATCTTGCTCTTCAATCCAAGTTGTCCTTTTGTGTGATTGACAGCTAAATGTGATCATGGACGGAGCAGTGCAGATTTGACCTATAACAATAGCCTAACATATTATATAAATATAAACATATATGCTTTTTATCCATAACACATATATATATATATATATATTGAAGAAGAAGAAGAAAATGCACCTTTACTTAAAATAAGTGCCTCAAATTATAAGACGAGCGATATCTTAGTAAAAAGGAGATATTATTTGGAGTTCATCATGTTAGGCGTTTTTTCCATCTCTCCAAAGGAAGGCTACGTATGTCGTCTCTGGGGTACAACATACCATTTGTCAAATGGTAAATGCATAAACAATTTGGCCATGAATTCTCCTTTGAGAAATCGATCTCCCAATGGGGATTGACTACTAGTTTAAGAGGAGGGGCAACTCGGCTATTGAGGGGTATGGAATGGATGAGAAACCTCTGCTCTAGATGAACAATGGTTGCGTTAGATGAGCGATGTTTTCATTGGATGAATGATTTATGCTTTACATGAGGAATCTATGCAATAGAGGAGCGATGTCGGTGTATGGTATGGTGATCTCTACATCTTTGCATTATTCGATATTTGCTTTATAATCCTTGTGTTATTTTGATCGATTCATTATAGAATAAGATCTCTGCAATGTTGATCTCATGCATTTTAAATTTGTTTGTCCTTTTCCCTCATGGGTCTCTACATATTGCATGGCGACATCTACCCTATTGTTCTTTGTATTGTTGGATCTCCACTCATATTGTTCGATCCTTGCAAATAGATTCTTGCATGGAATTGATCTCAACACTCTTACTGTTCGATATTGCAAATAGAGTCTTAGATAAAATAGAAAATTTATCATAATTTGAACAAAACCAAGGGGAAGTAAAGGGGGTAAATGTGGAACAAACAAGTAATTTGGAATTACAGGAGACAAATGTGGAACAAACAAGTAATTTGGCATTGCTAGTTCAGACACCAGCTAAGTCTGATGTTACCAATAAAAGAGTTATTTCAGAGGTTGACAACATGGAAATTGATGGAGAAGTTTCAAGTAAAAAGACTAAAATATAACAACATAAGGAAATTGTCTGCATGGAAGAGCAGGATCTAGTCGTTTTAGGCAAAAATACTCTATTTTCACAACCACCTGTAAATATACAACAATATTCTTTTTCGGAAATAAAAGAATCTGGAACTAGTTCTTAGTGTATGTAATATCCGAAATTTTGACTAACTATTTCTGATGTTATATATTGGGCTTAAAGCCCCAACACATATGATTGTTTTGATTATTGGGCATAAGCCCTAGTGCACATGATTTATTCTTTTATAGACTGGCATATTGGGCATGGACCCTGACTGACTTCATTATTGTTATATGTTGGGAAAGAAAGCCCTAATGGATTGATTATGTTTTGTTATGAGAATTGGGTAAAAAACCCTAATATACTGAGATGACATTTTGCTACATATTGTGCAGAGTTATGAATTACATGATTGACTTATATGGTGTGTTGAGCGTGGGCTCAGGAACAAATGGATGACCTATGTGCTGGGCATAAGCCCCGATGTACCTAGAAGAGTTTATTATGTACTGGGCGTAAGCCCCGATGTACATTGAGTGTTGGGTAGGAGCCCTGGAGCACTCCAAGATTAATATATGAATACTGGATCCGAGGCCATTATACATTCTAGTTGTGCTTCACAACCACATTCTAGTACTAGTGTTGAGCAGGACGTTATGGAATTGCACTAGCATAATGCCCATGTGAAGAGTGTTGAGTTAAAGCTCTGAAGAGCACTCTGGGTTACTTGATCTTAAAAGTGTTGAGTCGGGAAGACTCTGAATAGCACTTCTAATTCATCACATTTATTTAAGTTGGTTAAATGAATAATTTTTTATCTATCATCAAGTATTGTGGGAACTACCATGTTAAACGAGGGAATCCAACATGCAAGAGAGAGGTCTAAAGGTACCTAACCAAGCCAACTATCCAAGCTTACCATAACTACATTATTGAATAATTAAACTTAATTATTCTTGTGTGAAAAACATGCCTAAGGGCCATGCATAAAATAGTTCTCGAAAGTGGACATTATTATTAATATTATTATTATTATTATTATTATTATTATTATTCTCCTAAAGAAAAACATTTCTTATATATGTATTTAATTATTGCATAGGGTTATGCATGAAAGGACTCTCACATAAATATAGTATTAAAATTATTAATATTAATATTATTATGTATTGTTAAATCTAAGTAATAAAATATATAACTAATATTATTACCAATTATGTAAGAAGTAATTTAAAGTCACTTCTAGTTAAAACAAATAAAAGTCCTAGTTTAACAAGGACTAGATATTTAGTAAAAATATCTTTCAAAAATATTAATTAAAGAAAATAAATAATTATTCAAACAGCTATATTCCAAGACTCCCCTATATAAAAGAGGGCAGATCCCAATAAAGGGGATCAACTTTTCCATTACCATTCTCTTATGAGAATAGAGGAGAATTTTGCTGCAAGAACTGAAGCAGTCCCACATTAATATCCAGATCTAATCCAGTAGTTGAACCTAGGGCCTCTACTTCTCTCATTGCATGTTGGAACCAGCTCGGGGGGATCCAATTAAGACCACGAACGGTCTAAGGGTCATGGTTGGGAGGAACATGGTATTCCCAAAGTTATCAAGTTGAAAGGTCACTCTATAGGTCAGCCAAGTCCATAAGCTTTTTGCATTAATTATTGTTTGAGTGTGCAGGTCTTGTAGAAGAGGAGTAAGCTTCAATATAACCAGATATGAACTACAATTCTCCATTTCAGTTTACAATAGAAGCTAAGAATAATACATTAGGATTTATTTTACAGCACTGTAATTTTCCCAAAATATTTATAATGTTATCTCTTTCATAGAGCAAGGGCCTTAGGGCATGGGCTCACGGGGTTACACGTTAGGATTATTTTTGGTTCCCTTAAACAGAACTATTATCTTCAGTATAACCATGAGTTTGAACCAAGTCAACTAGAGGTCTAGAAGGGCTAGCCTAGCTAGCCTGTGCTAGACACAAAAGTTAGAAGATAAACTTTAGAATGCCAAATAAATACGTAAATTGATGACTAAGCTCTTACAATTCCTATGTTTAAATTGCATTTTAATTCTGAAAAGTTACACTGTATTTTCCAGACTTATATATAAGTAGGGTCAATTCCTTTTTACTGTTTCTATCATTCTTTTCAACTTAGAAAGAAAATCGTAGACATGATTGGAGACTTTTCTTTTTAAAAGAAATTACATTACTGTAAATTCTCAAGTCTTATCGAATGCAACCCACAGTAGCGAAACTCTATTACAATCTTAAAGATTATCATCACCAACGATTTCATATCAAGACTACTACCTACGAAGTTAGCTGTACATTGTCATCAAACTAATCTCTACCTACCAAAGCGAAAGTACAAGGACACACATACAACACGATTCCACTATCATTAATTTCCAGAAGTTTAGACAGCTCATCAAACATTTACACATTTCATCCAAAAAACCTGACAAGGCATCCTTTCCAATACAAGGATCGAATCCACATCACAACGAAAAATGATACATTAGCTTTTAAACACATTCTATCTTTTTTTCGTTTACCACAGTAGGACGTAGGTCAAGAGATTGATCCCCATTATCGATTCACAACCCCTGAATAACATTGAAATCGCCCGAAATATAGTTTTTAAACACAGGCTTATCTCTCAAACAAACGAGTACACAGCAGCTAGGGTTACGTTAGCAGTCTTCAAACAAACGCAGGAGACGATTTAAAAACACAAACCTATCTACTGCCCAGTAAACGATAGGAATTACCTATACAAACCACCTGACAGGGAGTAACCCAAATCGCCAAGCAATTAAACTATCTAGATGTTAGACAGAGGCACCACTGGCATAAAAAACACAAGATATCGCAAAGCTACGCTCTTGAACCTTTCATTTAAAAATACCAAATCGATTTCCTTCATGATAGAGAAACAATAGCAAATGCAGAGATCAAATAGACATTACTATACAAACTCCATAGGAAAAACACAGAGGTCAAACAAGAATACAAACCATACATAGAAAAATGCAGAGGCCCAACATTTTACATATCATCAATACATGTTCAATGTTCAATAGAAAATGCAGACCTGTACTTCTTTTCAAAACCCAAGTTTTACAATGTGGGCAGTATATCCCGTCACAAAACCTTAAGAGTCTTCACAGAGCCGAATGGCCAAAACTTATACATTAAAACCAGAAATTCTCCAGGGTTATTCCCATTAAAAATAGACACATCCATTAACCGGTCCAGCCAAAGGTGACCCCTATGAGACTTCAAATAAGTTACAGTGATCCCAAAGGGCCTCACGAAGTCCCTCATAGAAAACAGCACACCCTCCATAGATGCAAGAGGAAGGGCAAGGGTTGGTAACACCTGAACTTACCAATCTCAAGTTAGCATCTCCTGGGATGTTGGACATATAATGGCCACCCACGCAGAAGAGTATCGTAACCATTCACCTGCCACTAAAACAATCACACGAATTTAAATCCTAAAATGAAAATACTGGGAACAAACGCAGAAGGAAAGAAATATCATGTAATGGGTGAAATTACCTGAACATTGTCGCCTCTTGCTTCATCTCTTCATCCAAACAACCATCGGGTGCACTGACCATGAGCATAGCTCAGGTCAGGGCATAAACCCCCTCCAGACACGTTAAGGGACTGAGAAACACCAAAATGATACGAAGAATGACGGAGGCAAGTGAAAAACCACAGGTTGAAACCCTCTCTTGCTCAGCTGGCCACCACAACCATGTGGTTATCACATGCAGTAATTACTACCACACCAAACCTCATTTATTAGTTAATATCCATCCAAGCGTTATAGTGGGGAGTCGTATAGGTATCACGAAATGGTGGTATCAAGGTATTTATCCCAAGGTTTTTTAAACCTTAGCCTTTAAACTTTAGTCTTGTGACTTGCTAGAACATGGTCATAGGATTTTCAAGGGAGAAACCCCTCATAGTGTCACCTGCACACACATGGAGCGATACATTAGAAAATTGCTAAGTAAGACAGGAATCCCAAAGCTTACCCTTACCTCTCGGCAGCTCTGTCGGGGGTACGTTTCTTTTTGGAACACCAGGTTTCTCTCATGGACCTCAAACTCCCATCAACAAAGGTCCATCATGCCTGAAGATACCAATTAGACATTTTATAAATTCAATATACATATGTTTTTTAAAAGTAAAAAGGAGGATTTTAAATATTATTCTAGAATTTGTAAACTTGTCACAGAGTTACATTATCTACCTTACGCATCGCTTCCGCAGAAACAAAAGAATTGTAACGAGTAAGATTATCTTGCTTAGAAACCCTAAACTCTTTTGTCGTAAAAAAAGTACCAATGCATTTTCCCAGTACTGAAGTTAATTTATAAAATACATTATCTATTTTAGGCATGTTAGCAGTAAGAGAAAAAAAATTAATTTTTATTATTTTCAGGGACATTACAGTGTAAATCCATATTTGATTTTCTTTCACAATATGCCGAAGAAAAGAAACAATCTTTAGAAGAAACCCAGAAATTGTTCCCACAAGTAAGGAAGTTGATGGATCAAAAAGTTTCTCTTGTCACAGTTAAATATTCAGAAAGAAACACTTTGAGATTTGCAGTTGTAAATGATGAGAAAGTATCTGAGATGGAGGTTAAACCTGATGATATTGATAGTCCATACAAAATCCACTTGCATAGACAAACATAAGATGTCTTGTATTCCAATTTCTTACAGTCAACTTTGAAAATTTCTAAGTTGCAGTCAGTAATAGGAAATCTAGAGGGTTGGCTAAGGCAAGAAAAATGGAGAATAAAGAAAATCTGGTTCAAATTAAGAGACTACAAGCCGACCTTTTGATTGTAGGGTCGGAGCCAGGAAATACCTAGTACACCAAAAAAAATCCTCGATGAAAAAGAAAATACTATTCAAATGCTCAAGAAAAAGTTAAAAGTTCCAAATACTCAACATGTACAATCTTCTGAACTGACAGAATTACAACAGGAAAAAGAGGCCGTATATCAAGAAATGATGGACTACAAAGGTAAAATGTTGAAAATAAAAGATGAGAAACATACTTGGGAAAAAAAATATGAATTATTGTCATAGATTTCATTGCTAATTACAAATCAGGTTGAATAAATGCGAGTATCAAAGGAGCCAAAGGATCAGCCTTTATTTACAAAAGAGAAGAAAATAGATAGATCTTCCACAGAAGAATTGACCAATGCCATGTCTAAGATTATTTTGAAAGATGTGTAAATTGAAGAATTTAAAGGAGAAAACGAGAAACTCAAGCGAGAATTAATTCAAAACACTGAGGAAAAGAACAAAGCTTTGAGTGAAAGAAAACAATTACAGAAAAGAACAAAGCACCTTAAATGGAATGCAATATCAATAGAAATTACCAAATTTTGGTCATATTTAATTTTTATTAATGATAAAGCTGTTATAGAAAACACAACTCTCCAAAGATGTAAAGTGGTAAATGAGACATTGAATAAAAATACTTCAGAGACATCCCAAAATACAGTTAGTTTCTTAAATACTTTGACTCAAATAGATATGCAAAATCTAGGAATGAAAGACAGGCTTGTGATTATTATTTGGGAAAAAAAGAATTATTGGCAAGCATAATCATGTTAGAGATGTACACGATAAAGCAGAACAAATGCTCTTCCAAGTTCAAAGTTTTAACAAACTATTTCAGAAACTCTTTGAGAATGGTATACCCTCTTTTTGGGATGACAATGGAAGGTTAATTTCTCAAGAAAATTATCACAGTTTAATAGATTAGACCTGCATGGATCATTCAAAATTTGAAGATTTGACCAAAGGATTGACTAGGAAGGGTATAATTGAGAAGTTAACTGATGATTTTGAAATATTTGATCAGTTCCTGATGATTAAAAATAATTTGCCACATGTATCTTACACACTTATATAGAATTGGAGGTGATGATTAAAGAGATGATGGAATATGAGATCCTGACCCAAGAGCAGTGGAAGATTGTTGAGAAATTCGGGAAAACTAAGTACAAACTATATCAATAGTAAATATCCAAATGTCTCAATTTGAAACATAGTTCCGGTTTCCTTTTTCATTCACCCAAGTTGCCACATAAGCACTCCTGATTGAACAGATTCACTAGTGAAGCAACGCACTACAGACGTAGTCGACAGCAGAGCAGTCGTTCCTAAAATTTTGGAGCTTCCTTTTGAGTTTCTATTCTTAGTAAAAAATCAGTTAGGGTTTTCTTATAGAACATTTTGTATAAATTTTGAATTTTACAATGTAATCGAGGTTGGATCCGAGAGAAAGAAAACTCTGTGATGTAATATTTTTGAAAAGACTTTAATGAGAGCAGAAGTACATGTTTATTTTGAGCATAGATTCATATGTTATCAATTTTCTTCAGTTTGTTAATTTCTCTTATGTAAATGTATTTCCTGTTTACACCATTTTATCACCTTGCTTCATATTTGAATGAACTTTGTGAGTTAGAATTCATATCATATGCTCTAATTCACGCATTTGAATATTGTCAATGTTCTTTCTTCCAAAATGATGCAGAATTCATCCCAGTTTGATGCTCTATGTTAATAAATTGTTTTCTTTAATATTATACCATTCTTAAACTGTTATTTGTCTGAAAAAGTGATACCCATTTTTCCTCTAAGAATGATTTATCCTACCACCAATCTTTAAATAACTTTGAGATATGTATGTATTGACTCCATGGCCAATGGTTTTCTTCTTGATTCAACCATTTTGCTAACCCTCGTTATAGTTAAAGATTTGGTCATTGTTTAGAAATACATGAGTTGTTATTATAGTGACTTTTGAATAGAAGACTCATCAAGGGAGCCCCCTTTGGATAGAAAAGGCCAATTTTCATCCTAAATATTAGTTTGAGGTTACCTTGGGATTTTCTATAGCAGTAAGAGAAAAAATCTGAGTGATAATAGATCTCAAGGGAGAGAGTTCTGTGTTCAACAAAGGGTTGCTGAAGTCCCAAAACTCAAGGGAGAGTTTTGTGTTCAACAAAGTGTTGTTGAACTCTTTCATCTCCATGGTATAGCAATAGAACATAAGGGAATGTCTATCGCAAGTCAAGGACTAGTTAAGAGTCCAAGAGTTGAAAGTGAATGATATCCTCCAAAAGATAAGTAAATTTTTTCTTTACCTATGCATTCTTTTGATTTATATTGAATAAAATAATGTATAATTTATGGTGATAAAAACATAAATTTCAATGAAAAAGACTAGGAGAATTTTCATGCATGGCAACAATAGTGTGTTGCAAAAGAACTTATTACTTACACACTAATTAAAAATTGTACAATTATGGTATGTTTATATTATGATGAATAATTTTGGAAGAAATTGTATGGGTTGTGTAAGGTGCAAGATATGAAATGAAGAGGAGCGATAACAACATGCAAGAACTGTAGAAGCTCAAAGATGAAGATGAAGAAATAAAATATTACCAACACCGAGGACCGTGTTATTTTTAATGGGGAAATGATGTAACGTCCATATTTTCCCTACTCTTTTGTAAATTAAAAATGTAACTATGTACCTATTTTCTGGTGAGGAGCTCAAGGCCAAGGCCCCACTAGTAAACCTTGTAATATTTGTTATTTATTTCCTAAATTTGTAATGGTTGATTATAAACTTCGGAGACTGAGGGTATGATGAAACTTAAAATGATGAGGGAAAGAATCCACTAGGGGGAGAGGTGAAAGGCTAGGTGTTAACACCCAAAACGTACCCTAGGTTGCGGAGAGGTAGAGTCGGGGTAACCATTAACCACTTTGGACTAATGCTACTGACCCAGCACAGTATAAGAGGGCTCTCTCTAACAATCTATGAAAGACTGAAATACTCAAAGGCGTCAGCAGTGAACAAACACATCGGCCTTCATTACTCAAAAATATTCAACTAAAACATACACAGAAGGTCAGATTTTTGATGGGACAAATTGTGTGAAAGTGTTGGAGGGATAATCACAAGGAAAAACAATTGGACGATGGATTCAAGGCATTACACACAAATATGATAACAGTGCCATAGTGTGGACTATTCAAACAAAGGAAAGGTACCCACCCGCTTGCCGTCATACTGTTGTTTTCTGGTGGTAAAGGAAGAAAATAAGAACAAACCATTGATATGAGCATCCAGCAAAGATGAGTTTGATATCAACTTTAGTAGCAATATTGAGTGAATACCAGAGATAATAACCAGAGATTGTTTCCAAGAATTCTAATTTATTATACACTGATCTCAGGCATGAAATGAAAAACATAATGTAAAGGCATAACAAGAAGCACATGCACATAGAGAAGAGAAAGAAATAGACTACAAGTTAGAGCGACACAAGAATATCTGCAAAACAGTCGACCACAGGCATTGCACATTGTATTAATATGAAAATCTCAAAACCGGGCTCTCCCCTTAGGCCTTAGCCGAATGATTTTCCAACCCTTTATTCTTCTATTACAATACTTTTTATATGCTCTTGGCCTTGAATTGGTCCTTAGGAAACAAAAAAAATTATGCCTCCACCTTGACAGCTCCAAAATTGGGAATATGACATATGTGTCAAGTCTAAAACAGACTGATTAAGACAAGGAACAAAAATACCATGAGCAAGGAACCACCTCACTCGGCCTTAAATTGGCCCTGCAAATCAAAGAAGTCCTCTACCCTCAAAGATTTTTCCGCTTGTGACTCGTCTGCGGGAGGGGCAGGTGTCACTTCTTCAAAGGGGATCATGAAATCATGGACAATCTCCATGTCCTGCTGGATGCCCTGCTTCTCTTCAGGAGGCTATTTCTTTCCTCGACATTGGACACTTTTGGACACTTGTCGTCCTTTGAGCTCCTCATATTCACTAGCGGAGCTAGATTCTACGTGGTTGAATACCATAGGAGACGAAGGAGCATGCTCTTCCTCCACCTCAGACCACGCCTTCTCTGGCATGATAACCACTCTGGATTCCTGCTCATTTTCCATGATCCAATTGCAACTGAAAAGATGCCCATGCTGCCAGGTGCACCACCCTCTCCATATATCGATTTCGAATCGGGGACGTAAGGACCATATCCATAACCGCTGTGATGATGACAGCAGTTACGTGTGGTCTCATTTGCCTTGATTACCTGCCCGAGCCTCCCAATCGAACAACAATGATTCCCAAGGCCCGAGCTGACGTGAAACATGCTTGGCAAAGATCTCCAGATAGACGACGGAGCACATGATGGCACTGAGGTGGCCTCCATAATGTTTGCAATCATTTCAGTGGCAGAAGAGATGCCCTTCGAGCCGTCAATCCACCTCCTTCATCGTCGACCGAACTGTGACCTGCCATGCCTACCACCACTGTACTAGCGCTTGTAGTGCCGCCAACCTTTCAATTCCATCACCTCTACAAAATTTGTTGGCTAGCATCTTTAGCCTCCTGTTTCAAGTCTGATACAGGTGGCCGAAAAGATTTGGTGGTTCCCATGGAGAAAACCCGTCTCTGTGCAGTGATGATGGACCCCTTCGAATCCGAGCAAAATATAAATTGACAAATGCAACAAAGGGAAAAAAGAAACTAAAACCCCCATACATGTCTGAACACTCCTTTCTCCCCTAAATTCATGTATAGACCGCCGAAACCCTGTATCAGGTGCCTTCAAACCCTATCCCTCATAACAACTTTAACCCTGACCTTCCCAGAAAATGGTTCTCAACCCGCTTTCTTGCTGCAAAAAGACTTAGATTTGATAACCATGGAGGCCATAAAGTTATACCTGTCACGGAGAGGTCCTAAGAATGACTCCTTCTATCCCTCTCTTTATCTTCCGCACGCCCGGAGGCTTCCTACCCCGACAAGCTCCAAGACACAAATGTCAACCTCCATGTGCATCTTTATATATATAACCTTTCTCTTTTAAGCTTAGGTCTTCTTTGCCAGCCGTCCACCTCTCTCCTCTGTTGTTCTCTTGAGCAAAGATCTGGACCGTCAGATATGATCCCCCTTTATTTATTTGACCTCTTTCCCTTTCCTTCCATTGGATCATTCCCCGTGTCCCAATCTCCACCGTCCGTCCCTTATCTCTGTACCTCCATGGAGTGGTATCGAATTCCCCTAAATCGGTCTTGCTTACAGCTTATCGTCCTCGCGATGAGCCTGGGCCCTGACACCTGACCAATGGTATTTCCCATCGAAACCACCATTCCCTCTATCTAGCATGCATATTCTCGACGCGACGATCATCAAGGACCGTCGATCCTCCTATGCCAATCTACATCGTTTATTCTGTCACATTGCACTTGCACCTTTCGAACCCTAAGCTCTGACCGTAGGATACTCCTCGGCTTCCCTGGGCCGTCCACATGGCCAGTGACCTACCTTTATGCCTTGGTAGTATCGCATGCTGCTGAAATGGTATTACTTACCTCCCGTCTTACCATGCGACGCTTCCTCCATCTGCCACCTGTGTAGCGGTATTACCCATCACAACCACCCTGATGACTATTCCCCGCACGCTTTGTTCATGCGACGATCAACGGGGACCGTTGATCTCCTTCTCGCGCCCATCCAACGGTGGGAAACTGTGTGATGGCTATCCTTTAAAATATTTGGTTTCAGACTATGGACTTGGGTCCCTTTTTCGCCATTTTAGTCACGCCTTTGCCATATTATACCTTTCTCTTATATTTAACACCCCCACTATCAACCTTTCTTATGCCTTAGCACCTAGTCATGAAATATAAATGGCATTGAGGCCTTCTTCAGGGGAATTTTTTGAGATACCCCCTTATTTCACCTCCACACTCATGCTGTAGAAATCAGGTGCTAACAACTGGCTCCAACTAGGGATGCTATCCTCCCTATGAGGTAGCAAAGAACACCGCAGACCGAGTGCCTGATCCATTGGACGGCTCCTGCAAGAGAATTTTATAGGTAGAGTGCTTGGGACGGTTGGCCTGAAACAATTTATGGCAAAACCTATGGGGGTTCTGCTGTGAAGTGTATCCTGTGGCGACCGTTTCCCGAGTTAAAAATGCTCTATCATACTGAAAATCTGAAACTGTACATTCTAGAAACAAAATGGAAATTTCTAGAAATTGAAAATTACTACTGAAATTGGAGATGCCAAAAACTTGGGGCTTATTTATATACAAACTACCCTACTTGAGAGGCTACGGCTCTAGGTTATGCAAAAATGCCATTGTATGCAGTCCAGCAACTGACACCCAAGGTGGGTCTTCTCATCCTGCTCGACTGATTCCATAACAACGAGGGTCAATGTCCAGAGGCAATGCCAACGGACGAGGACCCTTCAAGTGAAACCAGGACCTTTATTCCAGCTGCAGAAAAATTCCATATATTCTGCCACTGGATCATTTTAAACATGGTATGCTCTACCCTCCTCTTGCATCTCAGCCAATTTCCTTTCAGAAGAGTTGTAAGTAGGCCGGTGAGTTTCACAAGTATTCATGTCAGGCCCCGGGGTTGCGTACCTCTAACAAACTTCCATCAAAACCTGAAAATCATGCGTACTAAAACCCCCGCATGAATTGGTGAGACTGGAACGAGCAACTTCGAGCAACTCTCTTTTCGGGCTACTCATGATCCCTGGGTTGAAAACATGGTTCTGCCCCAGAACTTCAAAATAAAACTTACCCTGTCCTCCGAAAATTTCTAGAGAAGGCCATTCTTCCTGAAACCCGGATTCCAGGCTTGAAAGATCTGGCTGAAAATCCTGCCGCCTAGCCCGGTCCCCCTCCAGCACTTCGATTATCTGGTCAGCTGGCTGGGGATATTGGCCAAGCCTGAATACTTCTTCAAGGAGTCTATAATCATCCTCAGTCTAAGAAATGGGTTCCGTATAAGAATCACATGGGTCCCCATGGTCATCCTCTAGCCTTTCATCGATCTGGTCAACCTGTCTAAGGTATATGCCGGACCCAAGACTTTCTTTAAGAACCCCATATTTTGCCTCAAGGATCACATATTCTTCCTCGAGGGTCTTATACTCCTCTTCAAGGACTCTGTACTCCCTCTGCTAGGGATCTTCAGGAAACCCTTCACTGCTAGCTCCTCTTTTCTCTCTCGGATGATGGTAAGGTTCCCCCTGCAGAGTTTCACAGCTATCTTCGCTCATGGTTTTAAGGATTTCCCTTATCCCGGCGAATGATCCTACTTTGGGGAAAAGGGTTTCACCACCTTCGGGCTCAATATTCTGATGGATCTCAATGGTGGATTCAGGATCTTCCACTGAGTTCCCCTCTTTGGCTGGTCCTCCTGACTGGTGAAACTGTCTACACGAAGGTTCATCTCTATCCTCAACCTCAAAAAAGATTATGAATTTCTCTAAATGGTCTCCTCCATATTCATCATACTTAGGTGGACTAAAACCTTCATTAGGACCATCAACAACAGGAGCTTCAGCAGACTGATTGTAATCTACATAAAACAAACCAGACTCACCTTCTCCTGGCATTTTGCCTATCTGATCACTTCGCTGCTGCTTATGGGGAAAATCTGTATGTGAGGTAAGCTTTCTTTGTTCATGTCTCTCTTCAAATCTTACCTCTTCTTCGATCCTTTCATTGTTGTCTTGGTTTGGTAACTTCCCAAACATCCTAAGATTGTCTTCAACCTCTGATGCATCAATGAACATATGCTGCAAATTGGAAGACCTTCTCTCCAACAGATGAAAAGATAACTCGGGAGGAAAAACAGATGCATAGTGTAATTTAGCAGCATTCTCTAGGGGTTGAATTTCCTTTGGTATGTCATAATAGAAGGTTGAAAACCTTCTGTTAAAGCTAGACATGGTTTTCACTTTCTTGCCTTCTCATGGAGTAAAGCTCTGAGAGAACTAGGTCCCATGGTTTCTTTTTGCCCCAAAAAGGCTTCAGACAACTCCCCCGGGTATCAATGGACTCGGGCTGCAAATGTTTGAACCATCTCTTCACATCTCGTTGGAGGGATTTTGCAAAATCCCTCATACAGAAATCATCATGTTCTATTTCAAAGGGATCCAGAAAATGCTCAAAACCTTGAAGATATTTTTCTGTAGTAAGAATCTCGAATTATCCATAAAAAATAGGGAGGTGTTTATGGTAGTCCGGAGGAAAATTATGAAGGACGGGTGGCAGCCTTAAAGGGTTGTATCTTAGTTGAGCTCTGGAAGGAAAGGAGTAGGTGTAGGTAGGATATCATTGGCCTTACTCTCGGGGAATTCATAAGGTCGGTTATGGTTTATACATGGTTCAAAGGAAAGGACGGGATCAACTCTAGGGGTGAAAGGAGAATGTACACTTTCGAATTCAAGCGAAGGATATACAAAAGAGGCTCTATCATGACCTAGAGCTCTCCGGTGAGACAAAAAAAATTTGATATATATACATAATGGTAAAAGGATGCCAACAGAGAAGAATAGGGCCTCTTTGAAGAGATTGATACTTTCATACCTGGAACTTAATTCTTCCATGTCTAAGGCAACTGGGCTCGTTCTCCAGTGGAGTCTGCAAATTGAACCTGAATAATGAGTGGAGTCGCCAGGTGGATGATATGCAACCCTTCTGATGTCCGAATGTTATCCACCATCAACAATCAGATCTAAAACTTTGTCGTTCTCCCAGGGATGACAAGACAATCGTTCCTCGGCAGCGGCGCCAATTTGTTAACACCCAAAATGTACCCCAGGTTGCGGAGAGGTAGAGTCGGGGTAACCACTAACCACTTTGGACTAATGCTACTGACCCAACACAGTCTGAGAGGGCTCTCTCTACAAATCTATGAAAGACTGAAAATACTCAAAGTCGTCAGCAGTGAACAAACAAATCCGCCTTCATTACTCAAAAATATTCAACTAAAACATACACAGAAGGTCAGAATTCTAATGGGACAAATTGTGTGAAACTGTTGGAGGGATAATCACAAGGAAAAACAATTGGGCGATGGAGTCAAGGCATTATACACAAATCATATAACAGTGCCATAGTGTGGACTATTCGAAAAGAGGCAAGGTAGCCACCCGCTTGTCGTCGTACTGTTGTTTTCTGGTGGCAAAAGAAGAAAATAAGAACAGACCATTGATATGAGCATCCAGCAAAGATGAATTCGATATCAACTATAGTAGCAATATTGAGTGAATACCAGAGATAATAACCAGAGCTTGTTTCCAAGAATTCTAAATTATTATACACTAATCTCAGGCATGAAATGAAAAACATAATGTAAAGGCATAACAAGAAGCACATGCACATAGAGAAGAGAAAGAAACAGACTACAAGTTACAGCGACACAGGAATCTCTGCAAAATAGTCTACCACAGGCATTGCACATTGTATTAATATGAAAATCTCAAAATCGGGCTTGCCCCTTATGCCTTAGCCGAATGATTTTCCAACCCTTAATTATTCTATTACAATACTTTTCATATGCTCTTGGCCTTGAATTGGTCCTTAGGAAACAAACAAAATTATGCCGCCACCTTGACAACTCCAAAATTGGGAATATGACATACGTGTCAAGTCTAAAACAGAGTGATTAAGACGGGGAACAAAAATACCATGAGCAGGGCGCCACCTCACTCCTCGGCCTTAAATTGGCCTTGCGAATCAAAGAAGTCCTCTACCCTCAAACAGTTGTCCGCTTGTGACTCATCTGCGGGAGGTGGAGGTGTCACTTCTTCAATGGGGATCACGAAATCATGGACAATATCCATGTCCTGCTGGATGCCTTGCTTCTCTTCAAGAGGCTCTTTCTTTCCTCGACGTCAAACTCTTTTGGACAACTGTCATCCTTCGAGCTCCTCATCTTCACTAGCGGAGCTGGATTTTACGTACGTGGTCGAATACCATAGGAGACAAAGGAGCATACTCTTCCTCCACCTCGGACCACGCCTGCTCTGGCATGATAACCACTCTGGATTCCTGCTCTTTTTCCATGATCCAATTCCAACTGAAAAGATGCCCATGCTTCCAGGTGCACCACCCTCTCCATATATCAATTTCAAATCTGGGACGTAAGGACCATATCCATAACCGCCGTGATGATGACAGCGGTTACGTGTGGTCGCATTTTCCTTGATAACCTACCCAAGCCTCCCAGTCGAACGACAATGATGCCTAAGGCTCGAGCTGACGTGAAACACGCTTTTCAAAGATATCCAGACAGACGGCGAAGCACATGATGATGTTGAGGTGGCTTCCATCGTGTTTGCAATCATTTCAGTGGCAGAAGAGATGCCCTTCAAGCCTTTGATCCACCTCCTTCGTCGCCGACCGAACTGTGACCTGCCATGCCTGCCACCACCGTACCAGTGCTTGTAGTGCCGCCAACCTTTCAATTCCATCACCTCTACAAATTTGGCGGTTGGCATCTTTAGCCTCCTGTTTCAAGTCTGATACAGGCGGCCGGAAAGATTTAGTGGTTCCCATGGAGAAAACCCGTCTCTGTGTAGTGATGATGGACCCCTCCGAAGAAGCCTTCGGATCCGAGCAAAATATAAATTGACAGACGCGACAAAGGGAAAAAATCAACTGAAACCCCCATACATGTCTGAACCCTCCTTTATCCCCTAACTTCAGGTATAGACCGCCGAAACCCTGTATCAGGTGCCTTCAAACCCTATCCCTCGGAATGACTTTAACCCTGACCTTCCTGGAAAATGGTTCTCAACCCGTTTTCTTTCCGCAAATAGACTTATATTTGCTAACCATGGAGGCCATAAAGCTATACCTTTCACGGAGAGGTCCCGAGAATAGCTCCTTTTGTCACTCTCCTTATCTTCCACATGCCCAGAGGCTTCCGACCCCGACAGGATCCAAGATACAAATGTCAACCTCCGTGTGCGTCTTTATATATATAACCTTTCTCTTTTAAGCTCCGGTCTTCTTTTCCAACCGTCCACCTCTCTCCTCCGTTGATCTCTTAAGCAAAGATCTGGACTGTCAGATATGATCCCCCTTTATTGATTTGACCTCTTTCCCTTTCCTATCGTTGGATCATTCCCCGTGTCCCAATCTCCACCATTCGTCCCTTATCGTCGTACCTCCATGGAGTGGTATCGCATTCCCCTAAAGCGGTCTTGCTTACCGCTTATCGTCCTTGTGATGGGCCTGGGCGCTGACACCTAGCCAATGGTATTTCCCATCGCAACCACCATTCCGTCTATCTGGCGTGCATCTTCCCGACGCGACGATCATCAAGGATTGTCGATCCTCCTAGGCCAATCTACACCGTTTCTTCCGTCACATTGCACTTGCACCTTTCGAACCTTGAGCTCTGACTATAGGATACTCCTTGGCTTCCCTGGGCCGTTCACGTGGCCAACGACCTAAATTTTTGCCTCGGTGGTATCACATGTTGTTGAAATGGTATTACTTACTGCCCGTCTTACCATGCGACGCTTCCTCCATCTACCACCTGTCTGGCAGTATTACCCATCGCAACCACCCTTATGACTATTTCCCACGCTCTTTGTTCATGCGACGATCAACAAGGACCGTTGATCTCCTTCTCTTGCGCATCCAACGGTGGGAAACTGTGCGATGGCTATCCTTTAAAATATTTGGTTTCGGACTATAGACTTGGGTCCCTTTTTCCGCTATTTTAGTCGTGCCTTTGCCATATTATAGCTTTCTCTTATATTTAACACCCCCACTATCAACCTTTCTTATGCCTTAGCACCTGGTCATGAAATATAAATGGCATTGAGGCCTTCTTCAGGGAAATTTTTCGAGATACCCCCTTATTTTACCTCCACACTCATGCTGTAGAAATCAGGTGCTAACACTAGGAAAGCCTATAAACCCGGTTGGGAATGACATGGTTTCATCTCGACACCTATGAGTCGTCAATAAAATAATTCCAACTACCTAACCTGGAAGCCCAGGAGCTCAAGCATTACTCATCTAGTAACTAAGTGAATTGACTAAAAACCTAGCCCGCCCTAAGAAGCTAGGAATAGCTCATATGAGTGGAAAAATCCATGATATATATATATATATAAAGAAGAAGAGACTCATTTAGGTGGTTGTTCTTCTTAACTCAAATCGTTAAAGGTTGTAATGTTGAATATGAATTCGTGATTATGAGAATCACCTAAACTATATATATGTTGAAGAATAAAATGCACCTTTACTTAGAAGAAGTGCCTCAAAATATAAGACGCACGATATCTTAGTAAACATGAGATATTATTCGGAGTTCATCACGTTGTTTTTTCCATCTGTCCAAAGGAAGGCTACGTATGTCGTCTCTGGGGGACAATCTGCCATTTTTCAAATGGTAGCTACATAAATGATTTGGCCAAGATTTCTCCTTTTATAAATCGATCTCCTGAGGGGAATTGACTACAAGTTTAAGACGAGGGGAAACTCGCCTAGCGGGGGGTAGGAAATGGATGAGCA
Organism: Larix kaempferi; assembly: GCA_027924585.1. Taxonomy (NCBI): domain Eukaryota; kingdom Viridiplantae; phylum Streptophyta; class Pinopsida; order Pinales; family Pinaceae; genus Larix; species Larix kaempferi. The sequence continues at coordinate 5,972,518 of BSBM01002098.1, read as the reverse complement.
ACCTCTGCTCTAGATGAACAATGGTTGCGTTAGATGAGCGATGTTTGCATTGGATGAATGATTTCTTCTTTAGATGATCAATCTCTACAAAAGAGGAGCAATGTCGGTGTATGGTATGGCGATCTCTGCATATTTTCATTATTCGATCTCTGCTTTATAATCCTTGTGTTATTTTGATCGCTACACTATAGAGTAAGATCTCTGCAATGTTGATCTCACGCATTTTAATTTTTTTTGTGATATTCCCTCATGGGTCTCTGCATATTGTATAGAAACCTCTGCCCTATTTTTCTTTTTATTGTTTGATATGCACTCATACTATTCGATCCTTGCAAATAGAGTATTACATGGAAAAAATCTCCACACTCAAACTGTTCGATCTTGCAATGAGAGTCTTGTATGGAAGCGATCTCCACACTCATACTGTTCGATCCTTGCAAATAGACTCTTGCATGGAAATTATCTCCACTCACAATGTTCGATCTCTACATATAGAGTCTTTTATGAAAATGATCTCCACTCGTACTGTTCGATCTTTGCATATAGAATCTTATATGGAAGCGATCTCCGCTCATACGGTCCGATCTCTGCATATCACGATGGAGTTGTATTATGCATATGATTCTTGATAGGGTTCTCTCTACTTTTTTATTGTTGTTTGATAGAGTCTTTATTTGAAGGGATTTATCCATCTTGATGACAAGTTAACTCTACCCCTGCGATGGCTTGAGACGGATCCAAGCAGCCGATCTTAAACAGGTTATCATTGGTATTTTCCTTGGCTGAGGGACGGATTATAAATAGCCCGATCCCAAATTCAGTTGGTTGACTGTCGAAAAGGTTGTTTTTTACCACGATTCTTCTTGGAAGGGACAGCTCGGTGAGAGCTGGATCCCTGTCTCATTTTATTAAATATATTATGTACGTTGAAGTACAGGAAAGGACAGCTCGGTGTGAGCTTGATCCCATTTTGTGGTTGTATTTTTATTATATATTAAGTTGTGAGTTCCAAATGAGAGGGAAGACTCTATGCACAGAGGTCGATCCCAAAGGATACTTGATTCATATATAATATTATGTTATGTAATTTATTTGTCAATCTTCCTGTATATATATATATTATGTTATGTAATTGATGCATAACTTATTTACTTGTATTTTATATTCATTGACAATTGAAAGGAAACCTCTTGGTGGGAGTCAACCCATGAGTTTAGTGTGCAGCATATGAGCTTCATGTCTTGTAGTGTTTTCTATGCCTGGACCATTTAAGGACTCAAGTCTAATCATTATAGATGGTCACTTCTTGAGATCGAATTTAAAATTTAAAAAAATAGTTGTGAAGTGAGTAACTAAATCATGTGGAAGGATCTTGTGAGGGGTTTGGATTATTTCACCATTTTAGTGGATTCATTGCCTAGCTTGGGGATGGTTTTTTGGCCGAAAAACACATGCCAGACAGAGAACCTATGGTTGGATGGAAATTTACACATGCCAGACAGAAAACCTATGGTTGGATGGAAATTTACAGTCATGCCTTTAGTCACTTAGGTTCACCAAAGTCACATAAATATTCTATGCAACCTTTGTTAGTTAAATTTTATAATAAACATATATTCTAATATAACAACCTTTGTTAGTTAAATTTATATTAGACATATATTCTAATATAACAACCTTTGTTAGTTAAATTTTAACCTTTGTTAGAAATTCGGTATAAGAACAAATGTGTATATGATCCTTCTTTAATGAATGTTATTTGTTTACATTGCTTATTGTTTTACGCTTAGAATAATAGTCACACAAGTCTAATTAATGAAGATAAGAGTGTATATATATGTATGCCTTGATATTACTATTCATCAATAATGTTGTTTAAAATTGGATATGAGATGGATGCGATATTCAAAAGAAACTTTTTTTGTAAAATTATTATATGTGTTGGGGTGAACATCCATTATGTGTATAAGAATAAGCATTCATTATTCTATTGTCTATATTATTGGAAATAGATTAGAAGTTGTTTACATTGCTTATTGTTTTACACTTAGAGTAATAGTCACACAAGTCTAATTAATGAAGATAAGAGTGTATATATATGTATGCCTTGATATTACTATTCATCAATAATATTGTTTAAAATTGGATATGAGATGGATGCGATATTCAAAAGAAACTTTTTTGTAAAATTATTGTATGTGTTGGGGTGAACATCCATTATGTGTATAAGAGTAAGCATTCATTATTCTATTGTCTATACTATTGGAAATAGATTAGAAGTTTAGACTTGATTATTAAAATGAATACATCAATTGAAGGAGTGATTACAAGTTAAATGTGAGCTTTACAATAAAGCTTAAAAGGGATGTTCTTTAATGATCTTGAAATCCATGGTACAATCTTGTGTGTGATCATATGATAATGACCTTGATAATGTATTATTGAAAGAGGTTGTATTATACTAAGATTTGTGGAAGTATGATAGTTCTCATACTGTAATAATGAGAGTTATGACAGGATCATTTTGAGAGGTGTAATGAGTTCTCTCAAACTTAGTAAATTTCAGTTGTTCAATTATTGTCAATAGTTAGGAAAATCAATAGTTAAGCATAGATAATTTATTTTATGTTGAGATGGCATTTAAAGATCAAAATTTGCACAAATATTCAATATGTTTAGATTATGTGATAATAAACATGAAGCAATCACATTCGAAGTAGGGTAATTACTGATACTTGGTTATTAAGAGCATATGCAAGTAATTAAGTTTATTAAGTTTATGAAAGTTGAATCTTATGGATAATCTATCATACTTTCCTTAGGACTAACACATTCGGATGTTTGAGTTAAAGAGAAATGAAAAAATATTTCACCCCATTTCCTTAAAAATAGTAGCGAGGATTGTAGGTGTGTTACGGTTATCCATGCATCACTTACTACTTATCCATGCATCAAATACTAGTTATCGAGAATATAGATAGTCCACTTGTCCCACCCTCCTGCAATTTAGGAAAAACATAAATGGTATTCCACCCCAAAATTATAAGATATAAAAGTCTATAAGAGTAATTAGGTTTTCAACTTTTAAACTTTTCTTATCTGATGAAATCCTAGTTGAAATTGAAACTTTTTATTTTTTAAATTGCATAGATTCAATATTCTTTAATTACCATGTATATCTAAATTATATAATATTATGAAAAGTAATTAAAAAATAGATGTAAGTTTATAAAATAAAAACTTAAAAATTAAACCCGGATTTATCAATCAAGAAAGATCAAATTTTTTAAGTTTAAATTTAAAAAAAGAAATACACCTCAAGAAATCGGATCCCTCTCAATGCTTGATAAATACGAGTTTAAGATGAATCTATGCTAATTATTAACAATAAAATGAATCAACACTGACACAATTAATATCATTATCAAATGCTAGATGATAATAACTGATCCATCCGTCTGTTGTGCCATCGTTTAGTCAACATATCATTTCATCGCTTGAGCAATTGTTTAATCAACAAAACATTCTATTTCTTGAGCGATACCTTAATCTCATATTAAATCATTCAATATTCAAAATTCACATGAGATTTAAATTTGTAATGCTAGATGATAATAACTGATCCATCCATCGGCTGTGCGATCGTTTAGTCAACATATCATTTCATCGCTTGAGCATTTGTTTAATCAACAAATCATTCTATTTCTTGAGTGATATCGTATTCTCATATTAAATCATTCAATATTCAAAATTTACATGAGATTTACATTTGTAAACAACCACGATTAACAATCATGATAAGAAGTTTTCATAAATCGTTATATTCGGTTTGTATAAATATTTGAAATATAAACACATACATTTCAATACATGCTTTGTAATTCATATTTCATTGTAACTTACAAATGGTACCGAGTGGCCATTTGTAAGAACACGAATCTACAAAGGAAGCTCTAGATTGTGAGCAATCTGTGAATTTTTGTTGTTGGGGCCTCAACCATAACCTAGATGTTGCTAAACTCCATATGGTTTAAGCAGGTCATGGTCCATGTGTACTCTACCATCACTTCTGCATGAATCATGAGCTTACCAAAAAATTCGTGGTGGCTACGGTAGAGTCGTAAGGCAACATCTCTTCTTAAGTTATTTCACCGCATAGCTTCATCAAACTGTTGGACATGCATAGGATCTCAGAAAAACAATAAGAACTAAAATCAAACACAGAAGACACACACACAGAGTAATATATGATATAAATATGCAACATGATATTTTAATATTTTCTTCATTTAACACATAAAAAATCTCTACTTCTACTACTAAAAACATGCTTCATACATATAAGTAATTCTGAACTAGATCGAGAATTTTCCCGCAATAACTAATATACCTAACTGTATTTAAAACTATCACTTCTAATATCAGAGCTTGTACATCATGTAGGTTACTTCTGTCAGTAACACACTGACTTGTTTATGCATATCAGAGGGAGAAATTACTCCATCTTACATGCCCCCTTAATTTCTACCTTATACATTGCATGACTACCTATACCAAGATCATTCCTTTGATTTACAAATTTATCTCTTGTCAATGGCTTAGTGAAGATATCAACCAACTGTTTTGAGATTTATATGATTCCAAACATATTTCTCCATTGCTTACAAGATCTCTTATAAATGATATCTCGTATCAATATGCTTGTTCTTCAGATGGAATATAGATTTTTTTTATAATTCTATGGTTGAGTTGTTGTCATAAAAGACGTGTGTTGCTTCATTTTCTTTATGTTGACTATATTCTAGTATCCTTCTCAACCATACAACATGATAGGTTGCCGAATTTTTTTCCACATACTCTACTTTTGTTGAAGATATTGTCACAATGGGCTTCTTTTTGGATTCCCAAGAAATCATACATGATCCAAGATGAAATGCATAACCTGAAGTGCTCTTTCTATCATCAATACTTCCTGCAAAATCATTATCAGTGCATCCAACTAGAGAGCTGGAATTTTTGGTTGAGTACATGATGCCAAAATTGATTGTACCTGCAATATACCTCAAAATTCTCTTACCTACTTGCCAATGGGAAGTTTTTGGAGTTTCCATGAACCTGGAAATTAAACTAACTGCATACATAATGTCTGGTCTTGTAGCTATTAAATACATCAGTATGCCAATAAGTCTTTTATACAAGGTGGGATCCACTGTTGTTCCTTGATCTTGCTTTCTTAGTTTTGTGCATGTTACTACTAGAGTATCTGTTGGATTGCAATTTGTAATTCTGAATGTGTTCAAAACATTTTTAGCATACTTTTGTTGACATAAATATGCCATTATATGATTGTTCAACTTCAATCCCAAGAAGATACTTCATTGATTTATGATCTGCCATTTCAAACTTTGTTTTCATGACAGATTTGAAATTTTCTAGCATTAAATTTCTAGTGTAAAACATATCATCTACATACAGATATACAATCAAATTTTTTTTTGTTGATTTGTTTTTCTATATAATGTGGGTTCCTATTTGCTTCTGCATAATCCATTGTTGATTAGATATGAGTCAACTCTTCCATACCATGCTCTTGGAGCTTGTTTCAAACCATACAGTGTCGTTTTCATCTTGTAAACTTTATGCTCTTGATTCCTGATTTCATATCCAGGTGGTTGATTAATGTACACTTCTTCTTCCAAAATTCCATTTAGGAATGTTGATTTGACATCTAACTGATATACTTGCCATTTATTTTGAGTTGTTAATGCCAGCACTGTTCTAATGGTGTCCAACCTTGCCGTTGGAGTAAAAGTTTCTCCATAATCTATACCAGGCTGTTGTGCAAAGCCTTTTGCAACTAGCCTTTCCTTATGCTTCTCCACTTCCCCCTTTTCATTGAATTTAGTTTTATAGATCCATTTGAATCCTATGCTACCCTTTCCTTCTGGCAGATCTACAAGATAACAAGTGTCATTATTTTCAATTGCATCAATTTCTTCATTCATTGCTTGAATACATTTTTCTTCTTTGATGGACTCTTCAAAATGCACAGGCTCATACGAAAATAATGCAAAATGCACTTGCATATCTACTTCACCATCTTGATTGTAAATTTCTTTTAAAATTCTTGTCTTTTTATTTCTCAAAGAAGCTAATGTGGGATCCGGTTCACTACTACAGTGAATACTATTACCTTTATGTTCTCCATGTCTTGAAGTTTCACCTTGAATTTGCAATCTTGGTAATCTGGATGGAGATATTTGTTGTCTTGATAGTTCCACTTGATTTTCTGCTGGTAATAAGGGTGCTAAATTTCTAGCTGTAGTTGACTGTTCACCTTGATTGTTCCAAGCTTCTACTTCTTAGAATTCCACATCTCTACTTACTATAAATTCCTTTGTGACTGGATTGTATAGGCTATAGGATTTTGAATGCTCATTGTACCCTGTAAAAATGAATTTTTCACTTCTATCATCCAACTTTCTTCTCGGCTATTTGGGAGCATGTGCATAAGAAACACAACCAAATTCTAAAATGTGAAACACTTGACTTTGTTCCACCCCATGCTTCTTGAGGAACTTTGTTTTTGACACTTTTGTAGGAGATATATATATATATATATTGAACATGCAACTGCTTCACCCCAAAATTCATTTTGAAGTTGTTTTTATTTGAACATACTTATAGCCATATTCATTATGGTTTTGTTTTTTCCTTTCTGCTATCCCATTTTGTTGAGCAGTGTATCTCGATGTAAATTGTCTTTTAATTCCATGATATTTCCAATAATTTGCAAAGTATTTGGCATCATACTCACCTCCTCTCTCAAAGCTTAAAACTTTGATGTACAAACCACTTTGTTTTTCTACTAAATCTTTATACGCCTTGAACTTGTCAAAAGTTTCAGATTTGTGCTTTAGGGAATATACCCAAGTCTTCCAACTGAAATCATCAATAAAAGTCAGAAAATGAAGGTGTCCTCCTAAGGACTATGTTTGCACGGGACCACATAAATCAATATGCACCAGCTCCAATGGTGCTCTTGCTCTGTAGGATGCACTACTTGGAAAGCTATCCCTATGTTGTTTTCCCAATATGCAACTCTCACAAGAATTTGATGGTTCATGTATTACTGGCAAGCCTTTAACTATTTGCTTCTGCTATGATAAATTCAGTCCACCAAAGTGTAGATGACCAACTCTCAATTTCCATAACCAAGACTCATCCAGAGTGGTGACCTTGTGAACACATGAAGCTAACTAATTGACATTCCTTAAAGTTAAAGGAAACATTCTATTCTTGGTCATTTTAATTTTGGCAATGAGTTTTCTACTTGGAAATTTGTCCAAGATTATACAAGAATTATTAGTAAAGATGACTTTATAACCATGCGCAGTGAGCTGACCAACACTCATGTCAAATTGTGCTTTAGACCAGGGACTAGATAGACAGCAGACATATTATTTTTCTCATTCTTCTTGGTAAGAAAACTATCTGTCCCTTTACCAACTACATTGACAACTTTATCATCTCTTAATATGACATCAAACATGACTGAATTGTCCACATTTACAAATAGACTTTTATCTCCTATCATATGGTTGCTACAACCACTGTCTAACAACCAAATATATTTATTATGTTCTTGAGCTTCATGATAGCTTAAGAACATGGCCTCTAAGGTACTTTCAAATGTATTAGAAACAGTAGCTCTGTTTTTGTTTAGGTCTGCATGATTTTTCCTATATTCATTAGCTAAATGACCAAATATTTTACAATAATAGCATTGAGTTTTAGATTTACCATACCTCTTGTTTTGATGATAACCTCTACCTCTCCCCCTTGAGCTCAGAGGGTGTTGTGGCTTGTCTTCTTGTTCCATACTTGCAATGTTTTCTCTTTGTGAAATGTAGTTGTTAGACCTACCCTTGCCTCTGCAATATCTTCCTTTGCCTCTGTTGACAGATGCTTGTTTCTTGAAGGCATGTTCAAGTGATTCTTATTCCCTAGTAATTCTTGATTCATAGGACAATAATGATCCTGTGAGCTCATGATCTATTGAGTATGTTAAAAAGTCCTTAGACTCTTCAATGGGAACTACTACCATACCAAATTTCTTAGTAAGGCTCCTCAAAACCTTTTGCACAACCTTATCATCTGTTATGTTTTCTCCATGAATCCTTAGATTATTGACCACCGTCATTACCTTGGTCATGCATTGATCTATTAACTCAAACTCTTTCGTCTTCAGAGATGATTGTTTCTTAATTTGGTTATGTGAACCCAACTTCAACTGTTAACTCTGATATGATGTAATATGTTGAAAGTGTTTTTTTTATGCTAAATTTGAATCTCGATGTGGTGTTGAAAGTGTTTTGGGAATTTAGTTATATATATAAAGTGTTTTGGGAATGTAACATTCTCAAAACACTTTCAACACCATATATGATTGCATGTTTAAAAATGATAATAATTTTTATCTATTAAATTTAATATGCTTATTAAATAAAATAAACATTTATTATTAGTTTTTAATTTGCAATTTTTAAGTATAATTTATTATTATTATGTCTTTGACATATATGATTCGCGAAGCTCAATTATTTCAATGTCGTTTATTCAAATTTTAAATTTATAATGTTTGCTCCAAGGTGAAACAATTTCTATTTAATTGAATTTTAAAATAAGCAATTATTTGAATGCTTATTGGTTCATTTTAATGATGTAAGCCTTGGGATTTGGCGCCCGGGCCTTGGCGGCACTGCTTACGCAAGATCTGGTCCCGGGCCTCGATGGTGTGGTGGCGTCATTGTATAATTAAATGTCTTGCAGGGTGTTTAAATGTTGCGGGTGTGGCGTTGTGCTACGACATTCCATCGTGGTGTCCTGGTCTTAAATTTGTGGGTCTTATTTTGCTCTCGTTTGATGCATTCTATGTCTTCCGTGTGTGCAGCGTTGTTTCGAGACGGCAAGGAAGGTAAGGTTTCTGGCCATTGCTTTTCATTAATCCTGGTATGGGGTTTGTCATTTTAGAGAGTATTTTCTCTGGTTGAGTGTTTTGTTAGGTATGGGCAGCGTCTTGTCTCATTTATGGCCATTCTTCGGTTTTCGAGGGGTTTATTTAGAGGGCAGCAACAGTGGTTGTTGTTGTTGTTGGATTTCGGTCTTTCGTCTATTCATTGGCACTTTTGTTGTGGTTTGATGCTTCCATTATTCATGTTCATGTTCTTATTCGCCTGTGAACTCCTGGAGGTCCTTGGGAAGGTTGAGCAACCATTGTGGAACGGAAAGCAGTCTTTGTTTTCTTCAAGTTGGTGGCCATCTACTTTCGAAAGGTGCTGGCACTGTTATCTCTCATGCTCTCAGTTTTATTTTTGCTTATGGAAGACTCAGTTTTCATGGTAGGTTTAATTTCTTTGCTGCTTTAGGGTTTTTAAAGTTGCAGAAAAAACCATTTCTTCATATTTTGAGCATTTAATAGAATTTATTGTTGCTTGTCTGTGGGTTTCGAGATTTTAGGGGCTTGGTATAAATTTTCCCTCTACAGAGTGTTCTATGGATATCCTGTGGTTTAGGGTTTCAATTTGGGGATTGGACATGACCGCACTACCTTTACTTATGCAAGCTATCATTCCCATAGTTTTCACATTGACACATATTGTTTGCACTTGCACATGGAGACGTACTCACTGTGTCAACTGTAGCACATTTTCTTGATGCAGTTAATCTCCTCCATAACTTTGGTTTTTCTTAATGCAAGCTATCACTCACATAGCTTTGAATTCCTGTAATAACTGCATATTGTCAAGATATGACTTGCTTTCCCATATATGCTAGACATTGGAATCATTGTTTCTTGCACACTGGAATGATTAGCTTTTCCATATATGCTAGACATTGGATTTAATAGACGGTTGATCTTGCAAATTTGGTTTTTTTATGGTTGTATTAACTCGTACATGTTCGTACATGTTTTTACAAATAGGAAATTGCAACTGCTTGGACATCTTAATACACAGTTGGGTTTGCAATTTTCTTTTTTTTTCTTTTTTAAATGCAGGGATTCCCTATTGAGGTGTTGTGATTTTATGCTGCAGAGTTATATCCTTTTTGCTTCACTTGAGTTTTGTTTCTAAATTTATTTTATTGGATTTTATTAGCTTGGGGGGTAAGGTGGACACTATAGTAAGCTAGTGTCTGCTTATATGCTAGCAAAGACTCTCACATGATAGCTAGAGCAGAAAGCAAACATACTTATTGTTTTCTTTGTTAAAACACAATTTCTTGATTTCATATCTTGAATCTTCTTCGTTTCTTATTGTTGCTTCAAGTTTCAGTTGGTGGTTGTAGTGGACATTGGTTCTTGTTATAAACCTAGGGATTTTCTTTTTTTTTGTTGTTTTTTCTTGCCCTCTGGTGTTTTATTTGGCATTGATCGGCCCTTGAACCAGTGCAAATGAGATCTTTCATCTTTTTGCTTTAGCCCACACTCCTCTATGGGTATCCATATCTTCTGGAGAATGAAATTCTCTACTCAACTATTGTAGCCTAAACATATTTAAAAAGATAAGAATTCACAACAAATTGGTACATGTCTGCATATTTAAAAAGATAAGAATTTCCAACAAACTGGTGTAAAATGTATGCATATTTAATATGCAGACAAACCGTATATGCCAATGTTGTAAATATTTGCACTTTGATCGTCCATGAAAAAATGTCGTTGAATCGTTTAGTTGGAAAAGCAATGGTTGAACCATAACAATTTTCCCATGTAAAAGGCAGAGGCCTGTCCTAGACGTAGAGCAATTTTTTCTTCCTTTTTTTTCCTTTTTTTTGCTTTTTTTTGCTTTTTTCCCCTTTTACTGTTGTGCTTGGACAATACCAATGCTTCTTTGTTGCAATGGTTCATGGTTTGTAGAGAGCATTGGATTCTCTAGGGACTTTGAAACTTTGGCATTTGATTGTTGAAGGGGAGGCCTTTGTTGAATTCCTTTTGGGACAGATTACATTGTGCTTATCTGAATCATCAGGTTAATGAGATCATTCATTCAATTTTTGTGACCCGTGCATATTCTTAAAGACAAGACGTTATAACAGAGTGACATGTTAATATCCATTTGAGTTTGCAATTTTTCATTTCCTTGAATTTTGTTTGTAATTTTTTTTTGCATTTGATTATCTTCATAGATAAGGAGTCACTATAATAAATGCCTGCTTTTCCATGTCCTCACAAAAACTGTGTTCAAATAGTTAAACAAGAAAGGAAACTTTTTTTTTTTTTTTTTTCTAACCTACAACAAACAGGTATCTTCCTTCTTCATTTTTTCTTTTTTTGGTATGAGATCAGTGTTATTGCATGTTGCAATAAGATTGACCCTCGAAATTTCGATGGAATTTTTTTTCCATGTGCTTTAGATTTGACTTCTTATGATCCGCCCTATTTTTTTTAAATCCAGGTTTTGTCAATTACAAGTTTTACAACTGCCAAAGCTTCTATCTAGTTCAACTTCACATTTGCTTCTAGGATTAGAAGTATCCATGCTATATGAAAACCTCCTTGTATGTTGGATTCAATTCTTCAAACATGCTTTGGACAGAGATATTGCTGCTCTGTCTAGGAGAAAGGTTTTCCAACAGTTCATTTGTTGGAAATCTAGTGACATGTCCTCTGAAAGGGCGCCATCTTCCATTATTTTCCATTGTTTTAAAAAAAAACAAATATATGCTTCCAAACAATTTATGTTCTTAATTGTCATCTTAATTTTACATTCTTGTACAGTAGTGGGAAAAAAAATGTAAATTTGTTTTTCTTTTTTACACATTTTTTTTTTTTGAATTGGTCTGAGTTGTTTCGCTAGCTTCTTGCTATTTATCATGTTTTGGCATTTAAAAAAAAAAACCTATTCTTCCTGTTTGAAAAACTAGAAGAGTTGCATGCACAGAACTTTGCATTCTACTTTGGCATGGCTATCTATAGAAAGACATGACAAATATCCTTTAAAAACATTTGCTTACCCTGCCTCCATGGTCATAGACAAATTGTTCCCTTGCGAATTACATCTAGCAAATGTTTCATAGTCATAGCTTTTTATTCAATCAAGCCATCCATTCCAATAGTAATTGCATATAAAAGAAATAAAATCATGTAGCACTTCCATAAACAAATTTCTTTTGTGTTAACAAGTGCTTTATTTTTTGTTCATAATAATTACACTTACTTTTTTGTCATCTTCCTTTGCAGTAAGCTAAACTTCATGTGTAGGGAAAAAACCAGCAAGGAAATTGTTCCAACATGCTCGAACTTGTTAATGATCCAGAAATTTGCAACAGACTTGGATGCAGACTACCTGAGTTGTTGCTACAACAGTTCTATGTCTTTAAATTTTGTGATTTTTCCAAAGACATTATGTCTTCCTTGGTGTTTGCGCTGTTTGTTGTAGGTCTAAAACAATTTACGATGTGCACTGGACATCTTCACTAGCAACATTCACCTTTTTCTTGAACATTGTCAAGGGTGGTTACCCACTTTTTATATGTATAAGGACTTCCATTCAGGGACTTGCCTCTTTATTTCGTAGAATTTATACAATGTCCATCTTGAACCCATCTTAAATGATCAATTAATAACTTATGTGTTAATAATCTATTGCAAACAGATTGCTCTTTTAACATAGTCAACATCTATTTGTTCATTGTTCTTACAAAACTACAGATTGCTTGAAACTTGATTTTGATGGGATTGTATTTTCATGATGTTTTTAGATACTGCTTTCCATTTTTTGTAAATTAAACTCAAAAGCTGGTCAAAATTTAAACATATATATATATATATATATATATATATATATATATATATATTAAAACACAATTAATATTTTTACTTTCTTATATTATATTTCAGAACAAATAACTACTAAAAAAAATGTAAATATATATATATATATACATATATATCATAAAAAAAAGCTTGTTCTTGCTATACAAATATAAAAAAGGAAAAAAGAAAAAGGGGAAATTGACCTTTGTTTATATGATTTCATTTCTCCACAATCTATAGCTGTGTTTTTCCCCATTTCTTTTGTTGGTTGACAACATCTCTAAGATTTCAAGTTTTTTTTTCACTTTTTTCTTTTTTTTGCAATATAGATTTGTTCCAGCGTCGGTTTTGTTTTACAAAAAAAAAAAATGTTTTAGCTCTTGTACAATGAAGACAAAAAGTTACCAATTCTTTTGCAATCTTTTAGCCATCTTTCCATTACACTATGTCTTTTTTCAGAATTAAATTTTGAGCCAGTCATATTACCTATGAGCACTCTTCCTTGTTAGAGCCCTTTCACTCTTGCAACTTTATAGTCATGCTTCGGTCTCCAAAAGTTCCAAAAGTTGGTAAAAGTATTTTGGCCTTTTTCCATTATAATTTATTTTCTTTTGTCCCATGTTTTCTTTCAATGGTTGTTTTAGTTCTATTTGTTGTTAGCTTTCTATGATGACGAAGAACTTGCAATTTCCAATCATGATACAATGCATTTTTCCAATGTTCTACACATCGAAAGACATAAAAAAAAAAATCTTCCACAACCTTTTTTCACAAAAAAATTGCTCATCTCAATTAGCTCATACCTTTATGTGTAATGGTTCCAGCTAAATCAATATTATATGTATTTTCAAACTTATAAAAAATTTAATACATATTATTGACTTCAACTCTTGTTGCTGCAAATATTCACTCCATGGCTACGTAATATTGATTTCAATATTTTCATATCCATATTACAATGTACAAATGCAAGTGAACTGTACAAGTCAACATCTCATATCAATTTATCATTCCAATCTCATTTTTTCAAATGCACATGCCAATGTTTTCACTAACAATGTCGGGGACATCGCCACCTTGTCTTTGACATATATGATCGCGAAGCTTAATTATTTCAATGTCGTTTATTCAAATTTTGAAATTTATAATGTTTACTCCAAGGTGAAACAATTTCTATTTAATTGAATTTTAAAAAAAGCAATTATTTGAATGCTTATTGGTTCGTTCTAATGATGTAAGCCTTCGGATTTGGCGCCCGGGCCTTGGCAGCACTGCTTACGCAAGACCTACTACGGATCTCGGTAAACCCCATAACCGACAATTTGTTTCTTCCATTCAAGGCTTGGTGACAGCCAGCGTTGAACTTGTCTACCTACCTATATGCCCTTAGCAGACTTGATAGAAGCTCGTGGCAAGAAGATCGATCGGTTTCGGGTCAAACCGGTTTTAACACAGTGCGCTTAGCAATTGTGTCTAGGATCAGAATCTTGACCCGTGGCTGCACTTGCGGAGGAGCACTTGTGGGATTCTTCAGCACCACAACAATGTTTTAATTGTAGGCTTTAACACGACCCTATTATCCACATCAACAACAAACCACAGATTAGTAGACGGTGGTGGTGAGTACTTTCAAAATGGTGATTCCACCTTTATCTACAACCGGTGGGGGTTTCCAACAACACCATGCCACCCATAAACCCAACAAAAAACTTGATTATCCCATGTGGGGTTCACAAAGCACAAGTACTACGACTCCCCTCTTGGCATTCCTCATAACAAAGTGCAATTCTATTCTCACACCAGTCAAAGTTCTTCTTCTGAGCAATAGCATCTACCTCTTTTTCACTGATAAGGTTTGCATACTCACCAACGGTCTATACTGGCCTCTCTCTTTGGCCAATCGATTCTATTCACTTCTCCAACCACTCTTCTACTCTATAAAAAAGACTTTGTTGCGTTCCTCTCTTTCCAGTGCATGTCTAGGTTGTTTGAGCTGCTTTTCTTCATTGAGTGTACGAAGGGAACCCTCCATTCCCTATGGAGAAGTGTGTCATAGATGTGCATGAGTCGCTTCTATGAAAGCGAGATGAATGAGTTGGGAGAGTCTAAGGAATTTTCCGTATGTTAGCTAGGTTTTATAGCGTCAAAGAATTGCAGCAACGAACAATAGCAGGCCTTTAGCTTTGGCCACACCCTAGTTTACTTTTATGAGCGACGTTTCTCCTCATTGAATTGTATGGTGTAGGGTATAGATTGGTGGTTTTTTTTGTGTAATAGATATTTTCACACTATTGAGCTTCGTTCAACTTAGGGTTTGAAATTGGTTTTAAGGTTTCATTATTTGTTTGTTGAGAGAAATAGAAGACTTAGATATGTAGCATTCGGCATTACGGCATTGTCATGCAATATAAAATCGAAAATGTTGATGCAGTTTTCCTTTAATTGGTGGATAAAATTTTATGATTTATTATTCAATTAATCCGTTGCAATCATGCAATATGAGCCAATGTGATGGTGTACTTTTCAATTTCGTTATTAGCGTCTTGCTAACTCAATTTTGACCTATGAATTATGAATTATAGTTTCGCCTGTGTAATACAAGGTTGAGATTAGAAGACTCATAGAAATCCTTCTAAAGGTTAAGAATCCGATTCTCGTGGGGGAGAAAGAGCCCGAGGCTGTAATGAGAAAACTTTTGCAGAGAATACAAAAAGGTGAAACTCCAACGTAGTTTTAGATACTTCCTATTGAAACAGAGAAATCCGCTTTCTGTTCCGAAAACAAAGATAAAGAAATTGGACCAAATGGTGGAAAGGCATTTGAATAACGGTATAATTCTTAACGTGGGTGATTTAAAGTGGCTTGTAGAGCATCCCAACGCAGCAGGAGCATCGATAGAGTTGTCAGTCCTCTTTCTGTGAAGTTGTTATGAAATTTGAGCCAATTTTTAGCTTGATATGGAAGAGCTGGTCATCTATGGTTAATTGCGATTGCGACGTGTGAAACATACCTACGTTGTCAAGTATATCATCCCTTATATGTAGAATGATTGGGACCTGCAGCCTCTACCTATTATTGCCAAAACAACTCCAAGAGTGTTTCCTAGGTTCTCCTTTGTTTCTTCTGCTTTCCAAGTTATCCAGTTATTTTAGTGTTTAAAAGATATGTCTTGAAATGCTTCAAATATGTCATTATTTTAAATTTGGTGGATCATAATCAGCATCTTCAATTTTGGTTTCTATTTTTTTTTTTGATGTACATATTTCAAAACCACAATAACGACCTAAACATTGCCCATCCACCAAGTGCAGAATGAATGACCAATAGCCAGACCCTGAATTGACATTTGAACCGAGGCGGCCTGAACTAATAATATTTAAACGCCTAGATACCAGTAGGCAAGGTCACAAATCCCTAATTATACGGGATCTTACCATTTTTAAAACAATGCCTAAGGTTATGTGAAAATGATTCAGGATATAAGGATGAGTGATTGAAGGATGAGGAACATATTCCCATTATTTCAAGGATAGAAGGATGAGAAACGTATTCCCATTATTTTAAGGGATCTGGCATTTACGTTAGTTGCATATTTGCGAGTATTTGCTGGTAATTAAAAAATATTTATGTTTCCTTTCAAAACAAATCTTTTGCCTAGAAAATTACAATAATTGTATTATGATATAATACCTTAGTCACCTTCCTGGTTTGCATAGAGGCTTCTATTTATGCTAATAGTGGTAGATTGTTATGGCTATCATAGGATTTAATGCTCAGCAATAAAGGAAAACAATGGCAAAGGAAGAGGCAGAGATGGCTGTTAAGAGGTACTTTAATTCAAATGGCTTGCCATTCTTTCATGTTCAATCTTCGTTCTTTTGGGGAATGGTGAATACTATTGAAAATTGTGGAGGTGCTCACAAACCTCCATTTCATAAAAAATTGAGTACTAATGATTTGAGCAAGTTTATAGATACATTCTTTTTATTCATCTTAACTTCTATCAATCGTTCACAACTCCAAGCAAATATATCCTTCCTATAGCTTTCTACAAATAGAGCAAGTAGCAATGTCAAAGACATTGCCACCACATGGCTCTTGTTAATGTTTATACATTGAAAATAAGTATTTATTAGAAAGAATATCAACTTATTCATTGGCTTAAAACGAGCATTTATACATGGAACTAATTTACATTTACCTATTTTTCTTTGAAAACATGACATTTATTTGCGTACGTCACATCTACAATGCAATTCCTTCATTTTATTAAATATTTATTTATGTGATCTAAACTCCATCCTTTTATTAACTATTTTTTGTATATGTGATCTAAACATTGTTTAATAAGTGTCAAGTTATTCTTTAAATTCTACCTCATAAACCAAAGGTTATCGTTTGGCCTAGTGTGCGTTGGGGAAGTTAAAAGATCTTGTTAAGTAGCTTGGCCACGTCTATGCATTTTGGATTTCCACTCTCCCATGCAATAAGACTTTCTTTTTTGTGCTCGTAGGTGCAATTAATATGTTAGTAATATTGAATATAAAGTAAATTTAAATATTATTAAAAATTTAAAAAAAAAATTGGTTAAAGTAAATATATATCTATATATTTTAATTTTGATAATATAAAGTAAATATATATTCTTAAAAAAAATTGAATTAAGATTTTTTATTATTAAAATTAATATATATTTATATATTTACGTTTAAGGTGTTTATTCAATGAGAAAGTGTCACAAACCACTATTGCATATTCTTTGTGTATCATACAAATGCATTGATATGAAAATTTACATATATAATTAAAAATATAATAATATAAAAATATATATTATTTTAATGATAATTTTTTAATTTTAATTTTCATTAATTTCATAATTACATAAACAATAAATATTTTCTCAAATTATTAATAATATTTTAAGTTTTATATAATATAATAATATTTATATATTCTATCTAATTTTATATTATACAATACAATTATTTTTGTTAGGGTTATATAAAACTCAAAAACATTGAGTAACACTTTGCACAACAAACTATTTATTTTTATTATTTAATAAAAATGTACTTGGAAAAATTAGCTAAATGAAGGGATATCACCATGGCACAAAGAACATGTGTAAGTAAGTAAGAGAGATTTTCTACCAATCAAATCCAATCTAAAAGTTCAACTACCAGACAAAATCTTAAATCATAGAGATCGAAGGTTGATTGAAGATTTGATTGGGATGGAACAAGACGTGGGCAAAACTATATATATATATATCAGTGCACTGATATAGCATGGGATGTACTATTGTGCATGGAGGAATGTAACATACCTCTTTTTGTTGAAAAACACTTTATGTTGGAAACATTATATTAACTTTTATTGTAAAGTTTTATATTAGACAAGTGTCCAAGGATGACTGTAATTTGCACAATATTTTATTATTAAATAAATTAAATAAGAGACAAAGACCGAAGGAGACTGTTGAAAGAGTGTTTACTGACCCACTAAGTGGAATGAAATCTGGGGTAGAAGGCAATGGACAAGTGGCCGCATCATAACTAGATGTTTATATGGGACAACTCCCTTGAAATGTGGTCATAGTGCCCTGAAAGATGGGACTGGAGCTTGAGGCTCATTTATTGAAAACCGACCACTAAAGACCTAGGCAGTCTATATAAGAGCCATCGAATTATGAACTGAGGTTCATCACTTTTCTTGAGTTTTTTATCATGGTGTAAGTCTTCCTGTTACACTGCTGAGTGCAGAAGTTACATTGTTGAGTGCAAAAGTTATACTATTGAATGCATAAGTTACATTACTGAGTACCTTGCTTCTACACAAAATCTTCTACCTAGTGGTTCAGTGAACAGGCTCGGGGGTCCAAAGAAGGCAAGTAGATTGGTTGCTTCCTCTGGAGAAGGTTGAGAGGAACAAGCCTCCTTAGGTGTTTTTCCACCCTATCTACAGCTACAGGTTCTATTTGTCTTTTATGTTTCTAAGTAGTTAAATTATTTCTGAAAGTATTGAATAAGCATTCATTAGTTTAAAACTGTTAATATAATTATGTAGAAGGAATGGTTGCATTCTGTCCTTGTTATAAATATATAGATGATGCTAGTTATACATATATAGATGATGATTAAAATAGATGAAATGATGAATAAAATGCACTCACTGTATTTTTCCATTTTTCCCCATACTGTTTCTGTATTGTACTCTAGTACAGAGAAGGGAGATTAGGAGTGGATAATGATATGCAATGAATTAGGTAGGTAAAATATTGCTGATATATCTTTCTAGACAATCTCATTATCTATGGTAGTCGGCACTTTAATTTATCTAAGCTAGTCTCAGAAACTATAATGATATCTGTAATATGGTGTTCTTTATAGCTCAGACGTAAATAATTCTTTTCTGTACAGAACATAGAATTTCATTAACTATAATGATATCTGTAATATGGTGTTCTTTATAGCTCGGACGTAAATAATTCTTTTCTGTACAGAACATAGAATTTCATTGATTATCAACTGCTATTAAAAGACACTTCTCATTATTCGGTTTATTCCTTTAAAATGTCAGTATGCATATATTATCTTAGATAATCGTCAAAACCCCTTTTTTACACACTCAAAATTGAGTTTGAGATTTAGTCCAAGAGACCAATCCATTCGGATTTTCCACACCATAAACATTCATTTATCATCGTATTTTTGCCGAACCGAGAGTCTATGACTACAAAACATTTCTATACCTCAAAACAAGGTTAACATTAGGTTGAAGTTTCGTAAAAAAAGACTTTCTGCTTTAGACTCCAAAACTGTTACATTCTTATATCTATATTCTACCTACGCATTAAATTTTTTTTAGAACTCAAAAACCTGGAGCGTTGCTCGCAGCCAAATACAAACCATTAAGAGAATAGTATCAGAATCATTTCATTTCACAAAAAGGAGCGAGGGTTTAAACCCTTCAAAAGAAGTTACATTCAACACAAAAGTCTACAGCAAAATGTTGCTCATGCCATTATCATTTAAGCCGAAAGCCTCTCCACTCTTCCATGCATCTTTTAGAACAAGAAACAGTATCATTTTGGTTGAAAACACTAAAATCCCCAGCCTAACAGCAAATACATCCAACCAACGACCAACAAGAACCAAGAGTAACCTATTGGGGTTAAACCTCTGAGGCTTACCAGTTGGTGAAGCAAATCGCCAGGTAGCGTAAATCTTTACGTTCTGCAACGTGAAGCACCTGCCATCAATTATCTGGGGTTATAAGTTGCATTTTGAAATTTCTACAAAAATAACAACGATTTTTAACCATTTCCAAACTATTACCTTTAATAGTTACTGATGGAGCAGGAGACGCCATAGCCTTGTTAAACTATAGCCATCATTTCTTTTTACCCAACGTAGCGAAGATTGGAGACAACCTGAGAACTATCGTTTTTACTTTCAAAAGAAAAGACCACTGTTTCAATCTATTTACAAGACCATCCTCCACCCTGGAACCCTCCTAACTGCAAATACTTTCTGTAAACACTCATTTAGGGCTCGGCTCTTAACTATCGACCAGTAACAGTTTTCACCATCAGGTCTTGGTTTCGAATCTTGGTAGAAGTTTTCACAAACCTATTAACCAAACCCCGAAATCTCTCAGGCCTGTCGGCCTCTCTACCCAGCCACTCCGCAATGCCAAATGAATGCTAAGGAACCACTTCGACGAAGGCATACTGTAAAGGATTAGGGTTTAAGACCCAAACCCGAGGTAATTCTAAATCAATGGACGAGATTTTGCCATCAGGACATAACATTTTTCGAAATATCAACCACATTAAAAACCATATTTAACACCACCTCCGCCGTGATGACCAACTCAGCTTAATGACAGGTCCATCCTTATATAAATCACCGAGGTGTATTTCATTCGCAAGGTTTTCACATGGATTCTATCCATGATAGCTGCCACCGATGGATTCCACCAAGTAGTAGATAGAAGAGTTAATTGCCGAGCTTGGAGGCGAGTGCCTGCCAACGTTGAAACCATTAAGGCATTAAAAACCATACTCGTATTGAAACCTGGCACAAAGATCATCACTGCAAAAGTATAGTACTACGAGTCTTAAATTGAAATCTTTTCATATCATTCAACCATCACTAATTTAGACTTTAAGTTTTCCCAAGTTCATAATGCATGTGACCTATTTTTTTTATATCATCGTATATAGTTTTACATTTATTACGAAATGCATGACGTTGCATATAGTTATACGTGTTAAGTAATGCATGGAATACATATATAGGTAACACACTATATAAATAGTATGGGATTGCATTTGGTTTACACACCATAGCTATGCATGAAACTTGATGCATAACTATACTCCATAATTACATCAATGCTTAATATATTTATTAATACGAACCCTTGTTCTAAACATATAGGTTACATGCTAGTGATTATATCTGTATCCTAAATATTAATCGACCAGACAGTAAGTACATGAAGTTGGTATAGTTCATGAGTGTAGACTTAATCAAATTGTTGCTTGCATATATATTAAATAGGTTGTGTACACGAGGCACAGGAACATAAGAAATTCTTAGGATTGTAATGAGAGCATGAGAGTAGATTAGAATCGAATTCATAGTTTCCTTGCTACGTTTTAATATTGTAATGTTTGATGCATTCTCCTAACATATTCAGGTTAATTTTCCATTACTCACATGATCATTCAAAATACTTCAGTTTGAAAATAGTTTAAAATATGAACGAAGATCAAACTGGAAGATCTCACCGGAAGTTACTCCAAGAATAACTCTAAAATTATTGAAGACTAACTAAAGCAAATTTAAAAATTCTTATGATTTACACTTCGAAAAATAGTAGTGTCCTTACCTGTAATCTGCGAAAAGGAATATTCAAATGCTTTAGCATAAATGCTAAGTAAGCCACGGGGTACCCTTAGGACCCCTTCATCATCAAAAGAAGAACGATTGTTAGCACTTGATTAAACAGTAAAAATTATTTGTACATCGACATAAGAAATCTACAAGTATAGCTGAGACATGATAAACATCTATTAGTATCTTAATGAAGATTAGTTTCCATTTCATAATAAGTCGCAAAGCAGTACATTTGTAGTATCTTTATAAATATTTATTTCAGCATGATGACATTTAAGCATTCATTATAATTCCGCACATCTAGTTTATGCAGTAAATGCTATATTGAAAAATTTTAAATTTTTATGAATTTTAGGGATGTTAAAGGGAACCTTGTTGAGTGTTCTCTCTTTTCATAAGTCCATCATTGTGCATGGAGGAAGTGCTTCATTATGGGCTCTGAGAGAGAGAGTTTCGCGTGGAAGTGATTGTTAACGTTCAATGCATGGTGGTGATCCAGCTCGAGGGTGGAGCTGGGAAAATAGTTGAGTTGCTCTCTTCTATTGTTGGGAGGAGCTGATTATCCAAGTAGCCATTCCCATTACTTCTTTTCTTTCAAGTAAATCTTTGATATTTTGTAAGATATAAATTGTGCCTAATTTTGTAAGAAAATGAGGATATATATATATATATATATATATATATATATATGTTTTAAAAGTTATTTAGTTGTATGTCTTTACACATATTAAAGAAGATTTGACTATATTAAAGAGAATGTATGCTTAGTCCTTATTCCAAATATTTGTATACAAAGAGTGAAAAAAGAACATATAGTTGGAATTAATGTTTACTATTATTTAGAATTTGTTACATCTAAGAGATTGAAAGAGATCTTCATATCCATAAGGAGTCTCTTCAACCAGATCTACTCCTTTAAATGTAACTCATTTTAAGCAAATAAGATACAATAATTTTTGTGAGAATTATGGCTTCTATTCCATTTTCTAAGTTGGTATCAGAGCCCGGTTTGGCTTAGCTCCCTCACGAAAGGGCGAGGAAGATGGAATAGAGAGTGAATTTCTGTAGATTAGAGTAGGAGTGTGCTATTTTGTGTTAATTTTTCTATGTGTGATTGAATTCGTCTTCCTGAGTTTCTATTATCCACTATCCGCTGCATGAAAGCCATGAAGATCACTACTTGAAAAAGAGAAAAACAACACAGATTCGGAAATACTGCTCATCGATCCAAATCACTACATTTTCCAATCACTATGGAAGATTGGAGCCTCCCTACAATGTCATTGGAGCTATGCATAATGTTGTACATTCCACAAAGAAGAGGATCCATCGTTTCATTGAATTTAATAGAAAATATCAGTCATCATTTTCATCTAGCCACTCTCACGCTGTCGTTGTCAAGTTCAGAAGTGTTTTCTACAAAAGGATAATGGGATACATATTATATGCTAAGATTGTCTTATTAGATTCCAGAAGATTCACTGCAATTGGAATTATTTGAGCATTCCGAGTCCCTGATCATGAAAGAACTGGAGGTTGATTCCTTATTTTCATCCATGGAAGATGTTCTAGGACTGAGGTTTTAATATCCATTTCTCTGTCTGCAGAATTCTATATGAGCATCTTGTGAATCGATATGAAGATGTTGATTCTATCAAGGGTTTTACCTATGCATAGAAGTTTGGTGTGTAAGTTTCAGTATATCTATTGTGTTTGTAAAATTATATATTGAAGAATCAAAAATCAAATGATGTAGAACCACAAAGAACATGCCAATTAAGTTTTATGTTGATGTGACCCATCGTGCTTCGGGAGCATTAGTTACACGTTGTTCTTAACAAGGTCAAGATTATGTGACTTGTCGTGCTCAGAGAGCGAACCAGTTATAGGTTACTTTATGTAATATTTTATGTGTGTTTGTATAGGTCACTTGTATGGATAAATTCTAGATATGTTCAGTATTCAGAGTGCTCTCCTAGATTACTATTGGATTCAACGAGCTATGTGTTCAATAGATGGGAGTATCTCCATAGAACAGTCCAGTTACTTGATTACTTCTTTGCCAAACTCAACGAGCTATGTACTTTGACATAGTTAAGTACTCAATGGGAGGGCACACGAAGATGGTCCCCATTTTTGTTGCAATGGGGGCGCGCTACCGGAAAAAAAAGTGGCGCGTACGCTCCTAAGGAAGCGTGCACGTGCCGCTAGGTTCGGTACCGAACCGAGGCGCTTGCGCGTATGTGGCGCGTACGCACAACAGTGGCGTGCATGTGCCTCTGTTAAAATAAAAATAAAAAAAACAGTGCCCAATTTCCGCATTGTTCAATTGGCCAGCCGAGTGCGACTTGCACCTCCGCGTACACATGACTTGAACCACCAAAGTTGCCCAAATCAACTTCAAAACCACCCCACAACACCCACTAACTCGTCAACAGGGCGATTGATAGGTAAATATCAAGTTTTGTTTTCATTTTATTCATTCTTTGTATCAATTTTTTTTTTTTTTGTTTATTTAATTGTAAATAATTCTCAAATTTTGAAAAAAATGAACCAATTTTCTATTGCAGATTGTAAACTGAGACAATGAATGAACAAGATGTTAACCCCGAGTCCCGTGGAACACAAGAAAACATAAACCTTGGACCCAATGCCAAAGAAAACCGTGAAGACAATCCAAATGCTGAACAAAACCAAAACCCACAACCTAATTTTGAACAAGATGACATTAACCACTATGTAAATGAAATGTGAGTGCACACTCGCGAACTTAGAAACTCGGGTGAACCATCTCAATTGTCTCTTTCCACGTCAATTGAGAACTCAATCGACTCCCTCATACATGCACACCAGCAATTGACAGACATGACTCAATTTAGAGCTAAGATGCGGGAGTACTACTCCACGAGCATCTCCAAGGAAGCAATAAAAGATTTGAACATTTCAAAAGCCCAATTATATAGTATGTTCACCGAGCCGAAAACAGGCCAACCACTGAACATTACAAAGCCACGTGTCTGCATGGATTGGTGTCATTACCAACCATCAACCATGGAGGGACAATTGGATGCAAAGGTGGTTCATGGTGTACAATAAACCTCCCTGCAATAATAGGGAGGTTCCACAGTACTTCCTTCGCCAACTGTGGGCTGATTTTTGCCTCAATTTACATGTCAACTATTTTGACATAACCGAGTTCCAGGGTGTTGGGCGTGGCTCTGCCCAAGATGAACCTGCTGCCAGGAGGAACCCACTGAGAGGGCCACCACCTCTGAGGCGCGACCCCAACCCCTCTCCCCATCCACCTCAGTTACCCCATAAACTTGATCATATCGAGGTGGCAATGAGGAATGTTGCACATGGTCTCCTTAGACACACCTCCTTTGTAGCAGCGACCACAGTGGAGAGGTCAGGTGACCTTGATAGAGATCCAGGTGTAGGGCCTTCACGACAGGGCTAGGATAGATCCATGACAGATGGTAGCCATGTTGGGAATTCCAGTCAACGGGGACAGTGCCACATCTTTGTCCCCATTGCGGGCACACTTTCCCTGGCCCGATCGAGGGTTGTTATATGGATCAGGTCAGCAATTTTTTTAATGTGTTTTCAATCATCACTTTATAACTTGTAAAGTATTTTGAAAGTATTTTTTTTTTACTTAAACTATTATTTCAATGTACAGTTATTCAGAGCTGATACACCGAGATGGGAGAATGTAGAATCTCCCAACCTGGATGGAGCAATGGCAGCTGCAAATGAAATTGCGGCACCCCACATGGAGGTATTTTCAGCACCTGACACAATTTTGTTATTACTTATGTCATTTATATTACTCAAGTATTTATATTTATGGCATACACGTTGATAGTTCGTACAATGTTTTTGAATATATTGATTTCCTAGATAATGACTTGTTTAACATGTTCATAACATGCATGCATTTTGTTGTCCACAGGTGTTTCATGACTACGGTGATCAGCCACCCCCGCCAGGGACTTGCACATCACCATATACATAGGTACAATGTGTAGTTATAAGCATGCTTTTAATTTGATTTGTTACAACTTACTATGGTTTAATTTATTGTTTGTTTACTAAATTGTGATATTACAAATGTATATGTAGGTTCCACCAGCAACTGTGTCTCCGCATTTTAGTCCTGTGTATCCACCCTTTCCCATGACCCCCCCCCCCTCGCTTTCATCTAGACCCCTCCCTACATCCACCCCCTCCCTTCCGTCCATCCCCCCCTCTCCGACCATACTCCCCCCTCCATCCATCCTCCCCCACTCACCCACCACCCTACGTCCATACATTCCCCCCAATTTATCCATGCCCCCATGTCTATCCATCCTCCCCCATTCATCCACGCCCTCCCTTCCTTCCACCTTCCCCTCTTCGTCCACAACCTCCCATTTATCCGTCCTCCTCCCTCCATGCAGGACTGCCCTCCCATGCACCATCCCTCAACACCATCCATAGCCCTTTCCGTTTGATACCCTCTATCCTACAGTCGGCAGGGGTTCATAGTCCACATGGTCCTCCTCCACCCCATACCACCGTGTCTTCTCCCACCATATCATCCCCACTTCCCGCCACTATTGTGGCATCTACTCTTCCAATATCCTCATCAGTATCTCCAGTGGTTGCACCTGTAGTGGCTGCCACTACATCTACGTCCCTCCCCATCACTGCATCGGAGTTGGTTGTCCGGCTATCTGCTCCACCTGCTAGCCCAGAAGTCCAGCCATGTCCATCACCGGAGGTGTTCATAGTGAGAATCAAGTTAATTTATGAAAATATTTTGATGCATTAACAAAAATTAATTTAAGCAATTATGACTTTTCAATGAAATGATTGTTTTATATGTTGTAGGCTGGAATTGCTGAGAGGCTCCACTGATCCAGGACACCTGCCCAACATTTCCCACTCATGTCAGAGGTGATTTATTTAAGATTCGAATTCTACATTTGTTTTATAAATGTGGTAAATGTTGCAAATGCTTGAAATTGACGGTATCTTATATCATTTGTTCCAGATCCCGGAGAGACGGTCTACTCCTAGACGGACCAAGACCCGAGGCACCAGTAGCTCGAAGAGTAGGAAGATCGACTTTGGATCTTCACCTGGGAGTGACGGCGGTGGTCACAATGCTTGACACGCCACGTGTTATGTACATTAGCCACAATGTGGCACTTTTGTGCACCAGTTTTGATGTACTTTGTATCTACGGCACGAGTTGCCATGTATTTTGTATCTACGACATGAGTTGTCGCATTTTGTGTAGGGCACGAGTTGCCATTGTACATACATTGGGAACCATATTCCACTATTCGCCAAAAATTGTATATGTTTGGATGAGTTTTGTAGCCTCGATGTACATGGATTTTCAATTATGTGATTTATATATCTCGTTGTCTAATGTGGTTGTCTCATGTTGTGTGTATCATGATGTGATGTTGTGTAAATTTGGGTTTTACCTAGATCTTAGAAGAGAAGTTGGATATCGTAGTTCAGCTTGGTTTATCTTTCCACATGTAAAAGCTTCTAACAATATCTATGTTAAGAGAACATTGTAAACATAGGCTAACTCAAACAAAATCATGTGTGAGAATTAATATAAAAACAAACGGAATAAATGGATGGACAAATCACATCTCATGGCACATAAGATATATATTGGGAACTTGAGTACTAGGAAAAGAACACTTAAAAATAGAAAATGTCCATTGTCGTCAAAATGTTAAAATGAGATCCAACATGATTTTTAATAGCTCTACATAATGAGATCCAAAAAGTCCATACTCTACATAATGAAATGTCATCACTAGTATTTATTTTGACCATTTTGTCCACTTAAGATCATGCAACAAATTAATAACCAAGTTATGGAATCATTTCTTAATCAATTGTCACCATACAAATAGGACAACCTTGAGCACGATGTATAGCTAGCTCATTAATTCTCACTCACAGATATAGCCACCTTTGATTTGATGACCATCACATCCACTACCATTTACAATTAGGACTTCCTTAATTTATCATTATGTGATAGCGATCTAATTTTATATATGCATATATGTGTATAGTGGTTTGGATTCAAATGTATGCAGATGAATATATATGTACAATGAAAATGATTTAATCTTTACATGTATTATAATTTAGGGCTAGATCTTAGGATACATAATAGGGTTTCATTGTGATTAGAATACAAACTAGGGTTTTTAGGCTAGGCTCTCGTGTTTCTAGGCTAGGATCCAAGCTCCAAGGTCACCATATTAATGTTTAATTCCACTATCATGTCATCATTCTCACCAATACCATGCCCACTGCTACAATCACCATCAAGCCTCTCAATCCCACTTTGAACATTTCCCATACTTCCAAGTTAAAATTGATAGGTCTTGTTGCTAAAATCTTTTCACTTATCTATTCACATAGACAAATCCACTCCTGTGAAAGATTTGTTGTAGCTTGGTACGTGCAAGTTCACATGCAATAATACTTGAGAGATCATTTTACCCCATGATCCATGGAAGATTCATTGGAGTCATATGAACCTCATTGTCATCACCCCAACCATGGTCAAGACACCAAGATCCATCCGTAGTAGACAAAACCTCATGTTGGCACCCATGCCACACTCAAAGATAAAAAATTCTTTGAAAGGGCATGTTTGGGGGTTGAGGGAATCTTGATTTTTTTATAATCACACATGAGAGGTTCTTAGATTCAAATACATTGGATATAAATAAATTCCCCAACACCTTCATCATCTTCATCACCATCGCCATCATCATCAACGCCTTCATCATCATCATCATCACCATCACCATCACCATCAACCTCACCACCATCACCATCATCATCAACTTCACCATCTTCATCATCATCACCATCTTCGTCACCATCACTATCTCCATCTTTTGGATGCGAGACGAAACCATCACCATCTTCATCATCACCATCACCATCACCGTCAACCTCACCACCATCACCATCATCATCAACGTCGCCATCTTCATCATCATCACCATATTCATCACCATCACCATCTCCATATTTTGGATGCAATACAAAACCCTCACCATCTTCATCATCACCATCACCATCACCATCACCATCACCATCAACCTCACCACCATCACCATCATCATCAACGTCACCATCTTCATCATCATCACCATCTTCATCACCATCACCATCTCCATCTTTTGGATGCGAGACGGAACCATCACCATCTTCATCATCACCATCACCATCACCATCAACCTCACCACCATCACCATCATCATCAACGTCACCATCTTCATCATCATCATTAACCTCGTCATCATCACCATCTCCATCTTTTGGATGTGAGACGGAAGTTGGATGCTTCACTCAATAAAATGAACAGAGGGTCACATCTCCCTACTGCTAGCAAGGGGTACATCTCTCAAGTACCAGAATTTGCTCAAGAAAAATCTCAATAAGATTCAAACAAAATACTATCCAACCTCATGAAGTGCACTTGTTTCTATTTATATAGCTTCAGAGAAACCCCAAAACCACTTGCAAATACCATGGGACCTGAAAACCATGTAGAAAAACCATGGGGAGTAACATAACCCTTGATTTATTCCACATTGGCCACATTCAATGTACCATTTGACCACTTCCTCATGTAATTCACCCTACAAAAACCTCTTGGACCTTTTCTAACCAACATCGATCATTTCCACAACCCAAGGTGTCGTCCTAACCACTTTTGATCATTTCTCTCCCTTCAAATTTGAATTTGGTCCAACCTTCATTATTCCTTCATTAGTGATCTCCACTAGCTTCCCCTATCTTAAGGAAACACTCTTTTACATGGGAGAACACTTCTATTTGCCCCCAAAACGTCCCTTATACTTGGTAAAACATTAACGCACGTCCCTTAATCATCATTTGGTCCCATTCACACCTTGGACCAACTTTTACATCAATTTAAATAATTTTCCTTAGGAAATTTTACCCCATTTTAATACAAAGGAAAACTTATGATAAATCTAAATTCCCAAATAAATTTACTTATATCCATTTGAACTTTGGATTGGGAATTTACTCTTCATGTGACCCACCTTGTCCATTTGGATCTAATTTTGCATTATTACTAACTAGGACGTCATGCTTTATAAATTATTTGACCCTTAGCACCAATTTGACAAACTATCATGAACATGGCCAAGTGGTTCTAAAAGGCCATTGTGATCCAATGCAAAATTTGGGGACATGAAAATTCCTCCCCTCCTAATTTTCTTGTCCTCAAGAAACCATAACAAAAATGAGGGAGTACCATCACATCACTAATTGCCTCCAACCTTACCGATGAATGAATTCAGCACTATGTGGACCACACATGAACTCCATAAGATCTGACGTATGGGAAATCACAAGTGAACATTGAAGTGTGCATCAACTGTATCTCTGAAATTTACCCAACTACACCTTGAGAATCATCCTCTCAAATCATCGCCCCATCTGTTCCACCATCATACCATGCATATAGTGAAGACTAAATAAATAAGCTAGGATCCCAAGTGATCCTCAAGAATACAAAGTGCAATATATATTCTCCTATGCAATTCATGAGAGTCACATGGAATTCATCATAACACCCTGCAAGAAAAACATACGTCCATCCAAAAATATGTTTCCCATGTAGGAAACCATCACCATCTGATGCAAATATGAACCCATGGGGAAGAGAGGAGGCTTGCTTGGACTCAATCCAACCAACCAAAATGTGCTCCCAATGAGCTGCCAATGATCAACAATTCCTAGGTCCCACTGCTTGCGCACTCTCCTACAAGCACTCTCCTAGTCCGCATTGTCATCAAGAACCGATCTAGCAAGTATGGGATGCCGGGGTACCAACACTTGTGCACCCGATCAATACATAGTGTATCATCAAGAAATAACAAAGGATGTTGCTGCCAATAAGAATTTTCTCCAATTATGTATCTCTTCACCCAAGTATTGGATGAAGTTGGACTCCAACATCAAATGAGCTAAGCAAGGAGCAAGGAAAATCATGAGTCTTCAAGTGAACATCATAGGTGCATCCATGTATGTTAGAGTCATCAAATGAGAGCAATGGATACTTATTATGCAAAAGAAAATGTGGTGTACTCATCATAGAATCATCATGTAGTGTAGGAGTCTCACACTCCTCATATGGCACCAATAAAAAGAAACCCTTCACCCAAATTTATTTTGGATCTATGATGCAAGATAAGGAAGGGTAGGATGAAGGAACATGAACCAACTCATCCTCCAAGCTGAGAAGTGCAAAAGTCTCATCCTTGGTTGGTTCACTTATCATGGGATTATGCAATTTCTCCAAAAGTGTGAAAGTGTCTTCAAGGGATGGATCCAAGGTAGTAGGACTATGTGCCTCAAAAATTGCAAAACTTGTTCCCTCCATAGGAAACTCATGCTCCAAAACAAGTGCTTGGCAATCCTCTACCATGTCATCACATTCATCAAGCACATGAAAACCAATATTTTTCACATGATCCATCATGTCATGAGAATCCTCCATAGAACAATGTGTACAATCAAAAGAATAGGAATGCAAATATGAACCTTGAAACATTACATTAAGTTGCTTAATATGGATCTTGGATTCTTCCAAAGAATCCTAGGTGGAAATTAAGTTTTGTTTAACTTGTCATTATCTTCATTAATATTCAAGTAGTCCCCATGTAATACATTAACAAGCTCAAATAAATCATTCCTTTTATAAAGAAAATACAAAAAGTTACCATTGATGATTCTCATCACTCTCTAAATATTATCCATGTCTTCAAGGAAGGATGGATCCTCCAATGAAGAGATTCTCCAACAAGAATTTGACACCAATGCATGAGTGTCATAGAGAATGTGTATGGCCTCTTGAATCTTTTTGTTGCTCATCTTGTGTGGCCCTTCAATGCAAGTAGGCTCATGAGATACAACCTCTTCCTCGATCATGTGATCAACCTCATGAAGTACAAGTGGTGAGGATAAGATTAATCTTACTTCTTCTTCCACTACTACAAGGTATTCAAGAACATGAGAATGTAAGCTTGTAGTAGGATCTCCAATGTAGATATCCATGTCACCAACATAGAAAGAATGACATCCATCAGTAGATGTCTCACATGAACTTGAGAAATCTTCAATAATTTATCTTTGATCCATTTCTAGATGATCCTCAGTAGACCCTCACCCAAACCCTAGCACTAAGCCATCTTCTCCATCCTCACCGTCACCATCACCATCACCATCAAAGTCTTCATCATCACCACCATCTCCATCATCATCATTGACTCTAACTCTAGCCCTAATTCAATTTCCTTCTATAACTGTATCCCTAACCCTCACCCAAACCCTAGCACTAAGCCATCTTCTCCATCCTCACCATCACCATCACCGTCACCATCAACGTATTCTTCATCACCACCATCTCCATCATCATCATTGACTCTAACTCTAACCCTAATTCAATTTCCTTCTATAACCCTAGCCCTAACCCTCACCCAAACCCTAGCACTAAGCCATCTTCTCCATCCTCACCATCACCATCACCGTCACCATCAACGTCTTCATCATCACCACCATCTCCATCATCATCATTGACTCTAACTCTAACCCTAATTCAATTTCCTTCTATAACCCTAGCCCTAACCCTCACCCAAACCCTAGCACTAAGCCATCTTCTCCATCCTCACCAACACCATCACCGTCACCATCAACATCTTCATCATCACCACCATCTCCATCATCATCATTGACTCTACCTCTAACCCTAACTCAATTTCCTTCTATAACCCTATCCCTAACCCTCACCCAAACCCTAGCACTAAGCCATCTTCTCCACCCTCACCATCACCATCACCGTTACCATCAACGTCTTCATCATCACCACCATCTCCATCATCATCATTGACTCTACCTCTAACCCTAATTCAATTTCCTTCTATAACCATACCCCTAACCCTCACCCAAACCCTAGAACTAAGCCATCTTCTCCATCCTCACCATCACCGTCACCATCAACGTCTTCATCATCACCACCATCTCCATCATCATCATTGACTCTACCTCTAACCCTAACTCTAACTCCAACTCTAACCCTAACTCTAGGTTCCTCATCAAAGCCTCCATCATCATCATCTTCTTGACCATCGCCATCGCCATCACCATCACCATCAACCTCTTCATCATCATCACCATCATCATCATCATATGTGCCTGGTGGAAGATTTTCCAGAGTTGACCCCCGTGTGCAAAAATTGCACACTCCCTCACTGAGCAAAACCCTAGTTTCCAAGATGGACGTACAAGATGAGGGCGGGGCCATCGGGCCAGAGGGGAGGGGAACCCCTAGCACTATCCCGGCGTGCTGAATCCAATGGAGTCGATGGTTCATTGATCCAAGCCAGGGTCTTCATTCTATCGCTCGTCCCGTCTCGCTGCCAGAAGGCCTTCAGGGACACCTGTTGGATACCTACTGGGGGCGTAGAACTCCAACCATGCAACAAAACCGGGTTCCGGGGAGTCCTACAGGTGTGTCTAGGTAGGTTCCGATCAGGAACGCTAGCCCTAAGTGCACGGTGGAAGATTTTCCAGAGTTGACCCCCATGTGCAAAAATTGCACACTCCCTCACTAAACAAAACCCTAGTTTCCAAGATGGACGTACAAGATGAGGGAGGGGCCACCAGGCCAGAGGGGAGGGGCACCCCTAGCAATATCCCGGCATGCTGAATCCAATGGAGTCGATGGTTCGTAGATCCGAGCCACGGTCTTCATTCTATGGCTCGTCTCGTCTCGCATCCAGAAGGCCTTCAGGGACACCTACTGGATACCTGCCGGGGGCGAAGAACTCCAACCGTGCAACGAAACCGGGTTCTGGGGAGTCATGCAGGTGTGTCTAGGCAGTTTTCGACCGAGAATGCTAGCCACAATTTCTCGGTGGGTGATTTTCCAGAGTTGACCCCCGTGTGCAAAAATTGCACACTCCCTCACTAAGCAAAACCCTAGTTTCCAAGATGGACGTACAAGATGAGGGCAGGGCCACCAGGTCGAAGAGGACGGGCACCCCTAGCACTATCCCGATTTGATGAATCCAACAGAGTCGACGGTTCGTCGATCCGAACCATGGTCTTCATTCTATGCCTCATCCCGTCTAGCATCCAAAAGGCCTTCAGAGACACCTGCTGGATACCTTTCGGGGGCGTAGAACTCCAACTGTGCAACAAAATCGGGTTCTGGGGAGTCCTGCAGGTGTGTCTAGGTAGGTTCCGGCCGGGAACGCTAGCCACAAGTTCTCGGTGGAATATTTTCCAAAGTTGACCCTCGTGTGAAAAAATTGCACACTCCCTCACTGAGCAAAACCCTAGTTTCCAAGATGGACGTACAATATGAGGGCGGGGCCACCGGGCCGGAGGGGAGGGGCACCCCTAGCACTATCCCGGGGTGCTAAATCCAACAGAGTCAACGGTTTGTCGATCCGATCCACGGTCTTCATTCTATGGCTTGTCCTGTCTCGCATCCAAAAGGCCTTTAGGGACACCTGCTGGATACCTGCCGGGGAGGTAGAACTCCAACCGTGCAACAAAACCGGGTTCCAGGGAGACCTACAGGTGTGTCTAGGTAGGTTCCGGCTGGGAATGCTAGCCACAAGTGCCCGGTGGATGATTTTCCAGAGTTGACCCCCTTGTGAAGGCCATGCCAAATTTGCTAAAGGGGGGCATTTCTCAACCGGAGGCCCCCGGGTGTGCGTGGCCACCGTGGACAAGTCCTCAATGGCCAGGTGGACCTGTGGGAGGCAACGTAATCCAATTCCTCTCGTCGGTTTGGGTTCCGTGGCCCCAGGTCAAAACCTCCAAGTGTCGCTGAACGACCCTGAGGTGCCTGACTAGAATTCCTGTAGCGCCCAAACCGTGGCTCGGTTCGTGAATCCATTGACTCCGGTGGGTCCAAGATGGCGTGTTTCATTTAGGGGACCCCCCACAGCATTCCTCGAAGAGCCAGAAGTAGTGCCAACGAGCCATCTCCGGAGCTAGGGTTTTGCTCAGTGATGGCCATTCCAAATTTGCTCAAGGGTGGCATTTCTCGTCTGGATGCCCCCGGGCATGCATGGCCACTGTGGACAGGTCCACCATGGCCAAGTGGACCTGTGGGAGGTGACAAAATCCAAGTCCTCTCACCGAGTTGGGTTCCGTGGCCCCGGGGCAAATCCTCCAGGTGTCCCTGAACGGCCCCGGGGCGCCCGACTAGAATGCCCGTGGCACCGGAACTGTGGCTCGGTTCGTGAATCCGTCGACTCCGATGGGTCCGGGACGCCAGGTTTCAGCTAGGGGACCCCCCACGGTGTCCCTCGAAGCCTCGGAAGCGATGCTAATGGGCCATCCCTGGAGCTAGGGTTTTTCTCAGTGAGGGCCATTCCATATTCGCTCGAGGCGGCCATTTCTCGTCTGGATGCCCTAGGGCATGCGTGGCCACTGTGGACAGGTCCACAATGGCCATGTGGACTTGTGGGAGGCGACGGAATCCAAGTCCTCTCGCCGGGTTGGGTTCTGTGGCCCTAGGGCAAATCCTCCAGGTGTCCCTGAACGGCCCTGGGGTGCCCGACTAGAATTCCCGTGGCACTTGAACCATGGCTCGGTTCATGAATCCATCGACTCCGGTGGGTCCGAGATGGCAGGTTTCAGCTAGGGGACCCCCCACAGCGTCCCCCGAAGACCTGGAAGTGGTGCCAACAAGCCATCTCCGGATCTAGGGTTTTGCTCAGTGATGGCCATTCCAAATTCTCTCAAGCGGTGCATTTCTCGTCCGGAGGCCCCTGGGCGTGCGTGGCCACTGTGGTGCGTGACTAGAATTCCCGTAGCACCCGAAGGCCATTCTAGATTCACTCAAGGCGGCCATTTCTCGTCCGGAGGTAGAAGAAGATCAATTTTCGACAAAACAATGTAGTTAGCAGAAGAAGATCAATTTTCGACAAAACAATGTAGTTATTACATGTGGAGGCAGCGGTTTCCCATGGAAAATAAGTGTAGGGTTGAGCAGAGGAAAGATGTTGGGAAATGGGCTATTACATTAGCTTTTCCGATGGGAGGCTGTAGGTATCTACGCTTTTCTTCCGAGGGAAATCCTATTTCTGTCGGAAGAAAAGCATAGATACCTACAGCCGCCATATTTCCTTCTGTAAAGCGGCTGTAGGTATCTACGCTTTTCTTTCGAGGGAAATCCTATTTCTGTCGGAAGAAAAGCATAGATACCTACAGCCGCCATATTTCCTTCTGTAAACCACTTGCCCATCGGAAAAGCTAATGTAATAGCCCATTTCCCAACATCTTTCCTCTACTCAACCCTACACTCGTTTTCCACGGGAAACCGTTGCCTCCACATGTAATAGCTGCATTGTTTTGTTGAAAATTAATCTTCTTCTGCTAACTACATTGTTTTGTCGAAAATTGATCTTCTTCTGCCTCCGGACGAGAAATGGCCCCCTTGAGCGAATATGGAATGGCCCTCACTGAGCAAAACCCTAGCTCCGGGGATGGCCCATTGGCACCGCTTCCGGGGCTTCGAGGCACGTTGTGGGGGTTCCCCTAGCTGAAACCCGGCATCTCGGACCCACCGGAGTTGACGGATTCGCTAACCAAGCCATGATTCCAGTGCCACGGGCATTCTAGTCGGGCACCCCGGGGTCGTTCAAGGACACGTGGAGGATTTTCCTCGGGGCCATGGAACCCAACCCGAAGAGAGGACTTGGATTCTGTCGCCTCCCACAGGTCCACATGGCCGTTGGGGACCTGTCCACAGTGGCCATGCATGCCCAGGGGCATCCAAACGAGAAATGCCCCCCTTGAGCAAATTTGGAATGGCCATCACTGAGCAAAACCCTAGCTCTGGAGATGGCTCATTGGAACCACTTCTGGGTCTTCGGGGGACTCTGTGGGGGGTCCCCTAGTAGAAACCCGCCATCCTGGACCCACCAGAATTGATGGATTTGTGAACCGAGCCACAGTTTGGGTGCCACAGGCATTCTAGTCGGGAACCCCGGGGCCGTTCAGGGACACTTTGGGCATTTGCTCTAGGGCCACGGAACCCAAACCGGCGAGAGGACTTGGATTCCGTCGGCTCCCACAGGTCCATGTGGCCATAGTGGACCTGTCCACAGTGGCCATGCACGCCCGGGGCCCTCCGAACAAGAAATGGCCCCATTGAGCGAATATGGAATGGCCCTCACTGAGTAAAACCCTGGCTCTGAGGATGGCCCATTGGAACCTCTTCCGGGTCTTCGAGGCACACTGTGGGGGGTCCCCTAGATGAAACCCGATGTCCTGGACCCCCTGGAGTCGACGGATTCACGAACCGAGCCACGGTTCGGGTGCTACGGGAATTCTAGTCGAGCACCCTGGGAATTCAGTACTTTGCAACTAACAAGGTCAAGAGTACTTTGCACATTGTAATTGCACACGAAGAAGCTAACAGATGCCGTCAGAAATATAAAGCCTTTTTTTAAAGGAATTAAGGTGATTAAAGGAATAAAGTGAAGAAGAAATTCTTCACTTGTAGCCTTAATGATCTGTAATGTTTATTTTAGCAGATCATAGGAGAATCAAATGCAATTAAACCTCAATGAGCTAAAAATCAAATTACAAACCAATCGAGGTCTGCAACCAAGATCCTCTTATTAGTATGATATTATGGATATTGTTTTTGGCTCGAGCAAAGCCAAGAAGGTGTAGTCTTCAAATATTTTATTGACTGCATGGTTCAATTTAAGTTGGGATATTATGTGCATACACAAGCCCCGTTTTGATTGCTATAAATATCATTTATGTGTTTGTTTATCTAAGATTAAGCGTGAGCTGTGTGGAAGGGCCCAAGCCTAATTTTGTTTGCAAGTTTTATATATATATATATATATATATATATATATATATATATATATATATATATATTATGGTGAAATTGAAGCCATCATAAAGAGCGCAAATCTAGCTTGTTGCACCCTTTTATAGATGGTACAATATCATTTTCAGGTTTCTTTGAAGCCTTGTTTGGTTATACCTAATGGTGGTTTATCATTGAAACTAGCAACCAACAATATCTACAACCAAGAACCTCTTATTAGTATGATATTATGGATTTTTTTTGGCTCGGGAAAAGCCAAGAAGGCGTAGTCTTCAGATATTTTATTGACTGCATGGTTCAATTTGAGTTGGCATATTATGTGCATACACAAGCCCCGCTTTGATTTATATAAATATCATTTATGTGTTTATTTATCTAAGCTCAAGCGTGAGTTGTGTGGAAGGGCCCAAGCCTAATTTTGTTTGCAAGTTATATATATATATATATATATATATTACGGTGGAATTGAATCCATCATAAAGAGCACAGATCTAGCTTGTTGCACCCTTTTATAGATGGTACGATATCATTTGCAGGTTTCTTTGAAGCCTTGTTTCGTTCTACCTAATGGTGGTTTATCATTGAAACTAGCAACCAACAATACTGCTAGTATGGCACACTAACTAGGTTTAATTTACCAGTTTCCTTTGGTGAGCTAATTAACGTAATTATAGAAGATGATAGACAGAAAAAATAAATGGACAAGCCAAGAAAATGTTGTTTCAGATGTTAAATCTACTTGGGTTTCCGATTAGTGATGTAAAATACCTACAATAGAGTGTTTGTTCTCTTAAAAGGACACGCACATGTTGTTGCACCTTCTTGCAAAACAAACTTCATCTTGATCTCCAATACAATGTGATAAAACACACTATATATATATCATATAAAATATTAAAATAATGAAGTGTTTGATGATGACTTAATGTGTCCCCATAAAGGTGAACGTTATCACCTCAATTTGTTCCACTTATGACATTTGGGTGATTGTATCATGAAACATGACCACAACATACAAAAATTGCATAATGTAGCACATCAAATTAAACCATGGCTATTTGTAGATCATTGATTAGGGCTAAACTCTCTTGTACTACCTCATGAGTCATGTGGAAATCCTTTGCAATCCATGTCACTTGTGTGAAGTCAAAAAATCCATCCTTGCGCAACACATTAAATACACATATGCCTACTAATTAGCTCAAGGCTGACTACATATCAAAGAGGAAGGATCCGTAGGTCTACTCCATTCATTAGATTATTTTAAATTTTCATCTAACATGTGGGATCTAGCTTATGGAGGAAGGATTTCATATGTGAACTAGTTGTTGAAGAGTTCAAAGTTTTTCCTATGAAAGGGAGACATGGGGCTCCATTAAGAAGGAGGAATTGATTGTAGAGCTATGTTGAAAAAATGAGTTTGGTAACCCCATCTCTTTCTCTGTCATTTATTGCATTCTTGCCCTCGTGTTTGTTCATTTTTCTTTCATCCATGGGGCAAACTACCCATATTCATTAGAGACCAAGCATTCAAGGAGGGAAAGGATCCTCCCAAAGACATATTTGGATTCCATCTGTTGCCATCTTACCTTTCCATTGGTATGAGAAGTATGTCCTCACCCCCAAATGTTTGCAATTTGAATGGTGTTTTATTGGTAAATTCATAATTTAATGATGCTTATGCTCTATTCTTGCTCATAGGTTAGCTATATTTACTATTGTGATTTTCCTACACTTTACATTTGTCTATTTTTCGCTTAACAATATTCTAGTAGAGTGCAGTTTCTTGCCATCACAACAAAACTCCATCATAGATTGGTGGCTCCACTTTGGTTTTACATCACTATATTTAAGTCCTAGGTCATTTTTATTATGTTTAGCTCTAACTTCTAGTGGTTTGTAGTATTAGTATCAACTCCTTGTTTTCCTTAATTACTTGCAGATAGAGGCCAAACAAATATATGTATTTTTTTAATCCTGGCAGTTTATGTGCAAGGCAGTCTCCACTCCATGTGCACCGTACAAGTTTCCCTTCACATTTCACTACCTGTATGCATCACTAGACTATAATATATGTTGTAGCTCATGAAACTATTTAAAATAGTTTTTTTTAGATTTAGTTGGTCCTATTATAACATTCACCAGCAAATTTTAAAATTTTCTGGAATTAAAACTTGCAGCAAGATGTTATTAAAGTCTAGATAGAAATTCCCACCAATTGATTACAGGAAATTGCTTTGAAGAAAAAAAAATTGAATTTCAAGTGAAGAAGTGTGTACAATAGTATACAGAGGAATTCTATCGAGTTTCCATTTGTATAGATCATGATGAAGATGAAAAGGACTTGCAGCAAAGTGATGAAAAGGACTTGCATCAAGATGTTATTCAAGTTTAGTCTAATTTAGAGAGAAATTCCCACCAATTGATTACAGGAAATTGCTTTGAAGAAAAAAAATGAATTTCAAGTTAAGAAGTGTGTACAATAGTATACAGAGGAATTCTATCAAGTTTCCATTTGTGTAGATCATGATGAAGATGAAAACCTACAAGCATCTAGATATATGAATGGATTGAAGTTCACATCCCAAGAGGAAATGAGCTTGCATACGATAGGAAGTGTGGAATGATCCTATTAGTTAGTTTTGCTAGTAGAAGAAAATGTGATGGACAAGAACACTAGAGGGAAGGATATTAGAGGAAAGGGTGTTACATGGGTAGAAATATGTTTCACATGCTACATAGGAACTTAGAGGGAGTTTGTTTCATTTGTAGGACAGAGCTAGAAAGGATCATTTTGAACATGTTTTATTAATATCATGGATGATAACTAATTATATTGACATGCCAAGTGTGGCATGGATATCTCCTTCATTTTTTTGACACTTAGAAACAACAAACCAACACCGAGACAACATAGTTTCGACAGCCTCTTAGCAGCAGCAACTATGTCCACAATGCATGACACAGGAAATAAAGTATGTTATGTTGACATAAAATAGGAGCAACAAAAAGTAGAGCGTTTGCAGGTAGGTCAATCTGAATGAGGGGTGTTGACAGACAGTTGTCATAGAGCAACTTTCATCGTGCAGAAAAGACAGTATAGAAAGGAAAACAAAATAGCACAAAAGGAATTAGAGGCAAGACAAGGTTTCCTAAATAACAACTATTCTTTTCTTACATTTAAAAGTTGTTCAAAGGACATCTTAGAGATGAAATAGTCGACTTGATAAAGGAGTGGGAAAACAGTCACTGCAAGGAGAAACATCAGAGGAAAAAAAATTCATCAAAGTAGTAAAAGAACCTGAAGCGACTTGCATGAAAAGAATTTGAGTTTTTGTAATTTATTCCCTTTTCTAAACAACAGCAAGTCGTCTTGACTGAGGGTAAGAGTCCTTTATGTTCATATTTGAGAAGGAGAGGAAAGATTGGATTATTGTTTTCTCTAGACAGTTTGTAGCAACAGAAAACTCTCACTTTTCCATTCTCAAGACCACATACGACCACCATACCACAACTTCTATTGCAAGTAAGAAGATCCACGGTAGACTGTCACCTATGACTCACTATGATGGAATCAATCTCTTCTCTTAAGTAAAAAGTCATTTGGTATGATTATGATTTGTTTTAGGTATTTGAACCTACAGTTATCATTGATTAACCTGTTTGCAAAATTATGATATTTTATTATGCACTTACTTTGAAAAATTTCACATATGGAATACATTCACTCCATTCATTTCCATTAATTCATTGTCATAACTATCTTTAGGATTTGATTCCACCTACTTCTAATTATTATTTAGAACTTACCCTTGCTCTTGACTGTCTATGGACAACCCAAGAATGGAAAAGCACCATCTCGGACTTGTGCACATTTATTAAATTAGTGACATCATACACCATTTAGGGACACCCCCAAGAATGGAAAAGCACCAGTCCAAACAAAGAGGGATCTATATATTACCTATAATTATTAGGCAAGTCCACTGGTGTCGATTTGCATGATAACTGGCATGCAAAAATCGTAACCCCAACGCTAAGCAAATACGAGAGCATGTTAAAACCTGAGTCATAAGCAAAAGGGAGGGACCTCATTCCTATTGTGATGATCTATATCTTGATAGCAGAGCAAAGGAGTGGGATATCAAAGTAGAATAGAGGAAGAAGACCCTGTAGTAGCCAATAATCAGCCTTGATATCTATTGTAATCAATAATGACACAATCTTCCTTTGTATCTTGCATTCCAGTCTAACAAGAAAAGAGAAAAGCATGATCCTCGTTTTCTTGTTGTGTTTTCTAAGCATTTTTATGGTCCAAGTCGTGTCTTCATATAATGACCATTTATATATCTGTATGTGTATAAAGGGAGTGGTCTTGATATATATGAATTTTATTCATCTCTGCGATTAATGGCTGATTATATATCCTACTCTTTGAGTGAATGAGGGGAGCGGCATCCTTTGAAAAGAACTGATCCCAAATACCCATGAATCCCATGAATCGACCTATATCTGCAATTAAAGTTGTGTGGGTATGATATATATATATGCAACCAAAATGGGCACAGCCAAAATAGAGACAGGGATCTCAAGCTCTCCCTTTAGAGAAATTACTTCTTTCTCTACTCTTTGGTTATATTTTAACATATGGTGCTTGTGTCTAAAACAAATCCATTTCCCTTAACATGAAACTGATCCCCACTCACAGGTATGTAGCTGCTCTATCTTATGCCACAAATGTTTATTTCAAATTTTAACTTCTTAAAGGTGTATTACCAACGAAGCTTAGCAGACTGTAATAGCAGTAAGATCTATGATTTAATATCTGTGTAACTATTCAACAGCAATCCTGGGAAGTGAAGTGTTGAAATGCAAGGAGTTTGGCAGCACTTCAAAGGTAGAGACGAAGCTAAACAAGATGAAGCTGGTTTATAAGAATAGATTAAATTAAAGAAACGTGTTAGGTGAACAATTTACAGATTTGTTGGGGAACGCAGAAGA
This sequence comes from Larix kaempferi, assembly GCA_027924585.1. NCBI lineage: Eukaryota > Viridiplantae > Streptophyta > Pinopsida > Pinales > Pinaceae > Larix > Larix kaempferi. The sequence continues at coordinate 5,929,845 of BSBM01002098.1, read as the reverse complement.
ATTTAGCTATATATATATATATATATAATATAATATGCAACCAAAATGCGCACAGCCAAAATCGGCGCAGCCAAAATAGAGAAAGGGATCTCAAGCTCTCCCTTTAGAGAAATTACTTCTCTCTCTACTCTCTGCTTATATTTTAACATATGCTGCTTGTCTCTAAAACAAAGCCATTTCCCTTTACATGAAAGTGATCCCCACTCACAGGTATGTAGCTGCTCTAACTTATGCCACACATGTTTATTTCAAATTTTAACTTCTTAAAGGTGTATTACCAACAGAGCGTAGTAGACTGTAATAGCAGTAAGATCTATGATTTAATATCTGTGTAACTATTCAACAATAGTCCTGGGAAGTGAAGCGTTGAAATGAAAGGAGTTTGGAAGCACTTCAAAGGTAGAGACGAAGCTAAACAAGATGAAGCTGGTTTATAAGAATAAATAAAATTAAAGAAGCGTGTTAGGTGAACAATTTACAGATTTGTTGGGGAATGAAGCTGAATTTAGCTATTTGTAGGAAAGTAAAGCCCGGATGATTGAGATTTTAACAATTAAATCGAAGAAAGGGGAAATAAAAAGGAATTTATTTGGACGAAGAAGTTTTGCTTAAGATGATTTCCGTACTTGAATGAGCATAACACTGTAAATACTTCGAAGAACAAGCTATTGATCTGGGGTCAAGAATCTTTTTATTTTGCGGTAAAGAAAGACTAATCCTTTCTCTCTGGGGTATTCGCACATAACTGAAGAACCTTCCTCTACGGTAAGGCAGTTGCGCATATAACTGAATAAATCTGTTGTTCTCATATTTGGCTACAGTAAGACCAGAGAATAGCTACAGTAAGCCTAGAGAATAAGGGATTAGCCTTTCTGGGTCATCCTCATATTTCAGGAAGGGTAGAGTGTTGTCGAATGAAGGAACTTCTTTGCGATTTCCCACAATGGGAGACAAATGGGAGGCAATTTTTGGACTTATATGATAAATCTATGCCAGAGACAGAGCAAAACTAGGTCATGGTTTCAATATAGGAAAAGAACAGGGAACAAGCAGACATGAATCGCACAGCAAATGCAGGGAAAGAAAAGCTGAAGCAGGTAGATACCTGTCGAACGAGGTCGACGAACTTCAAGCCAAAAAACCCACGCCGCTCCGTTTCAGAAGAAAACCTCGAACAGAGAATCCGCCAAAGCAGAAAACGCACCCAAAACCAGAGGAAAGCAACAGGAATCGACCTAATCGACCTGGATAGCTGCCAACCGAGATGTATAAACCCAAACAACTACAAACACGAAGGAAGAAGGACCCCAGCTTGGTCACCTCCAAAAGACAGCCGCAATCAGTCTCCCATACCCTCTGAAGAACACCTGAAGCAAGGCCAACAGCAATGGCTGTATTAAAAGACGCTGCAAAACCATCGGCAACATGGAACAGGGAAAACCCTCCAGAGCACGCAACCCACACCAGCCACAATCAGTCGCCCAGACCCTTCGCTCAACAACCGCACAGAAGAGAACCCAACATTCAAAACCGGATAAACGCCATTCCACTATGCACCAGCATTTAAAACCCACCACATCACCGAATGACAACTATATGCAGCAGATTCAGGATGAAACAACCCACCACACCGCTAAATGACCACCATTTAAAACCGCTGATGTAATGACGTCGACGGGTCCTGGGCCCTATGGACGTCACTGCAAGCTGCTCGAATCACGGGCCTCCACACTAGTGTAGCAAAGTTTTAAAAAATTATGCAAACAGTTGGATTTATGCCCCGCCATGGTTAAACCTTCAGAAATGCGAAATTTAGACATTGCATCGCCCTCCAGCCTCACAGTGAACCAACATTAATCGCCCTGCAAACTAGTACAAAACATGCAGCGCCTGACTGAACCAGCTATGACGCAAGCATGCCGCAAGGGCACGTCATGGCGCTACGTCATAGCGCACGGAGCCAATGAAAACTACGAAAAATTGTTATTTAAATAAATAAATAAAATCAAAATTCTTCCAGACTATGTGAAAACTTTAGTAGAAGACAAAAACTTGCAATGGATCTCTCCCGATTAATATCCCTGAAAAATAAATGTCAGGGACATAACAAGAGTTGTGTACAGGCTGTGTACAGTTTAGTTTTTATCTTTTAATTAAAAAATTAAAAAATAAAAATAAATGATTTGAAATTAATTTAAAAATAAAAATAAATTATTTGAAATTAATTTAAAAATAAAAATAAAAACCAATATTTTTTAATTAAAAAAATTTAAAAAAATTACAAATAAATTATTTGAAATTAATTTAAAAATAAAAATAAAATCCAAATATTTTTTTATATAAATAAGTAAAAATATTATATCAATATAAAGTGCTTGAATCTATATCAATATACATATCAAATATTAAGATTTAAAAATCTTAAAAATTATAAAATTGCATATTAAATATTAATATCTAAAAAAATTAAAAATTGTTAAATTGCAAACATTGAAAAAAATATATAATAAACCTAAATAAATTAAATATATTTATTTTTGAAAAGCTAATATAAATTAAAATATAAATAAATAAATATGAGTTCGTTTGTAATGTTTTGACACTAATATTTAATATCATTAATATATTAACCATTTTTAAAATACTAAATTATTTTAAAAATATGAAATTCAACAATACTATCAATACAATTTCTCATAATAAAAAATTCATATTTTAATTTCAAATTTAAATTATAAATAAGAATCAATTAATTCATAATTGCCAATATTAATAAAGCAATTATGATTTAAAAAACTATAATTAACTAAAAATGGAAAATGGAAAATGAGAGAATTTTTCACACTTTAAAAAGGACATAAAATTTAAAAATTGTATATTTTGTTTTTGAAAATTAATTTAATGATTGTATAAAAGAAGATTAAGAATATTAATGACACTATTTCAATATAAACATATGGATTTAAGTTGCACAAATTTTTGGAATATATAGGGAATTATATGTATATATATATGAAGTGAGAGAAGTACAACATTGAAGTCACAACATTACAACACCCAACCATAAATATTTCATGAACTTTTAAAAGTTTTCACAATAGATGTAAATTTTATTTTATTTTTCATATTTTTAAGTAATGTGGTCAATGCTAAAAAAAATAGTCTTTTCAAGGCCCATGGGCCATTCATAATTCAACACATATGAAAATAAACTGAATGAATAAAAAGAGTTTGATATTATTTTCCTCAAACTTTAAAGATACTTTTAGGTTTTTTGTATCACTAGCCAAACTAATAGGATGAGGTGAAACATATAGTCTCTCGCTACAGCATGGACTAATAAGTGAGATAAACTATATAAGTGAATGATAAGCTATCTCACTTCCGAGTTGGCCTGTTGTGGTCACTCATCGCTATCAGCTTTCCTTCTGGGGTGGTAGTCGATCTGTTTGGTAGTGGATGATCTGTTTGGAGTTTTTGGTATAACGGCTATGATGGCTATTTTGTTGTTTTTCGGGAGGTGTCGTTAGCCCTTTATGTGCTTTGTTATGGCTATTGTTGAGATAGTGTCCTATGGCCATTGTTGGCCTTTATGTTTCTTGTGGACAATGTTGGCAGTTGTTGCACCTGTTTTGGAACATTTTGTAACTCCTATACTGTTTTTAATATAAATAGTATGTTTTTTTTACTATGAAAAAAAGCTATATAAGTGAAATAATTTATATAGTTGCTTAGTATTTTTTTGCTATACTAAAAGATAGTGTAAAGTAAATTAGCACCTAATTGTTTTTAAATGTTTTATTAAATTATTTATGTTTACTCTAAAACTAGAATAACTATCAAATTTCAAAGATATAATTTCAAAATATTTTTAGAATTGTTTTTAAACCTTTAGTTGTTATCAAATATTAAAATAATTATAAACTAGTAATTGTCCCATTAGGTGCAAAGGAATATCAAAAGGAAAAAATGGGAAATAAACTAGATGTGATGAAATGAAAAAGAGATTAGATTTTTTCTTACGAGTAATCATTGATACATATTGGAATCCAACCCCACATGATCTTCCATCCAATGTCCCACAACTTGATAACTCTTTTTTTATGCTTGGGACTAGAGCCACCATGTATAGAAATACGTCATAATTCAAATATTCACTACCTAAACATTTCGATCCCTAGAATAATCTATCTATCTATAGTTACATATGGAGATTTTATTTTTCCGCTTCCATAGTCATATGTCAATAAGAGCTAATTATATATGCATACACTAGTACAAAATGAGAGATAAGTGACTAGACGACTAAAAAAGTTAGTCACCACAGTTTTTTCAAGGGATAAATGACCAAAATTGAGCAATTTTAAGTGGGCCAACTAAAAACGACTAAGATAAAGGACTAATTTAGTCACTGGATAAAATATAGGACTAGATAACAAGTAACTAAAATAAAAGTGACTAACGTAAATGACTAATTTAGTCACAAGAATACAAATATGAATGACTAACAACGACTAAAAATATGAATTATTTGTTTATATTAATCATTTTTAGTTGTGTCACCTGGGCAATGGAAAATTACAATCTTGACAATGAATTTGTACAATTTACTAAAATTTAACACTTCAAATGGATTCAAAATCCATCTGCAGTGTTAAAATTTAGTAAATTAATGATTTTTTCCTTGGGTAATTTTAATGGATCCCAAGGGAAGGGGGTAACATTAGCCATCCATGCCTATAATATTTTCCTTTGTAAATAGGTTATATTCTAAAATTATTTGCTTTTAAGGAAAAAATTAAAGTCAAATGATTGAGATAAAATAAATGTTTTAATTTTTGTTAAACTCACGATTTAGATAAAATAAATGGTAGAAAAGCCACATAAAAGAGATTAAAATTGTTATTGATCCTTTGGAGGGAATCACATAAAAGAGGTTAAAATAATTGTTATTGATCCTTTGGAGGGAATCACATAAAAGAGGTTAAAATAATTGTTATTGATCCTTTGGAGGGAGTATTTTCTTAGTTTATGGGAACTTCCCCTAATTTTTATTTCCCACCATTTTCCGCAAAATAAGAGAAATGGAGATCAGGATAATCGTTTCCAAGGAGAAATCTCAGGTGTTCCTTTGTAAAATAGGTTATATTCTAATTGATATCACTTATAAAATTACTTGCTTTTAAGGAAAAAATTAAAGTCAAATGATTGAGATAAAATAAATGTTTTAATTTTTGTTAAACTCATGATTGATATAAAATAAATGGTAGAAAAACCACATAAAAGAGATTAAAATTGTTATTGATCCTTTAGAGGTAATCACATAAAAGAGGTTAAAAAAATTTTATTGATCCTTTGGAGGGAGTATTTTCTTAGTTTATGGGAACTTCCCCTAATTTTTATTTCCCACCATTTTCCGCAAAATAAGAGAAATGGAGATCAGGATAATCATTTCCAAGGAGAAATCTCAGGTGTTCCTAGTGAGATCGATGGATTAAATCTATTGATTGCTCAATTTAATAATTTTTTTACAACTGGGAATATCTTATTTTAGAGTTCGGAGTTGTTCATAGTTATCAAAGTTATTGCTGGATTGAAATACATCAATAGATTAAAATACAGATGTTGGATATGCAACTACTGAAATCGATGCTTCAACAGATGCTCATCCGATGGGATCTCAGGGCCTGGCATAACTGCTCATACCCAAGCATATTCCCAGGTGAGATAACAAAACAACTTTGCCATGATTCTGATTGTTGAATTGTAGAGTGTTTTACTGCAAGTTTTTTTCCCTCCCGGTGGAGTTCCATTAGTGGAGTCACCTTCTCAGATCACTTCTTAGGGATCTTCCTTACCAAAATATATGATTTCATTCTGGTCGGTTTTCTTCCCTCAATATCTGATTTGGGGAATCGCTTCTATTTCTTTCACTACTATGCCTAAGTGGTAAATTTGGCAGGAAATCTACTCTCTCGGATCCAGTTATTATGTATGAAATAGGAGGTTAGTGTTAGCACTCTCCACTACTTATTTCAAACAAACGAGTTTAGATAATTGAAGGAAATGGTGGGTATAATGACCTACCATAAATAAGCAAGCTCAATCTCGTAAATCATTCTAGGGTAGAAATAAACTAGGTCCAATTGTTGGGCATCGACACCAATCTATCCAAGACATTTCTTGGTAGGATATGTCAAATCGATGTGTATCCATATATTCAAAAATAATTTCATTATTTTCAAAAGAGGAAAGGAGGCAAATGAGTGAATTATTTGAAATACACAAGTGGAAATAATGTGAGCTCTCTACAAATATTTCAAGGAAATGCACCTCTGCGTCTCTTCTCAACGGAGGTATGAGGATCGATCTTATTGTCCCTGCACCCCTTTTTACAAATTATTAAATTTTTCTTTCAATTGATACAAACCCACATAGAAGAAAGATTGAACCTTCCATCTCCCTATCATTTGATTTTAAATTCCCATATTTCCCTTTCCCTTGTATCTTCCATTTTTTGTTTGTTTCATGGTTAAGAAAAACAGATACTTGTGATGCAATAATGATGCATATGAAGACAACGTAAATCTACCTAAATCTTCTAGATTGAGACCTAGGGTTTGATAACATTAAAACCTATGGTTTCTGTCGTTAGGGTTGGTAAATTTGTTGGGTAATTGAAACCATGAACAACCCATTTGAAAATAATCAGATTGTGGTTTGTTGGATTCAAACAATGAAGGATTTATCTGGCACAATGGATGCAAATTCAAGGATGAGCCAAAAACTCATTGGCCTTGCCTAAAACAAAGTAAAAGAAAGAAATGAAAATAATCAAATTTTGGTTAGGGTTGGTAAATGTGTTGGGTAATTGAAACCATGAACAACCCATTTGAAAATAATCAGATTGTGGTTTGTTGGAATCGAACAATGAAGGATTTATCTGGCACAATGGATGCGAATTCAAGGATGAGCCAAAAACTCATTGGCCTTGCCTAAAAAAAAGTAAAAGAAAGAAATGAAAAGTAAAACTAAACTATGAGCATTTTCAGCATCCATACTGCTCTGGGATATCCTATGCCCAAGTTGGCGTTCATACATTCTTGAGAAAGATTCTTTGTGTTGTTTGAGATTTAGTGTTGGTTCCATTTTGGCCAAGAGTCTAGATTTATATTTGTTAGTGGTTTTCAATTTGTTGTTTATGAAGTTAACTATTCCAAATTTCTGAAAATCTAACTGTTGTTACTATTTATACTATTGCTCATTTTACTACTATTATTATGTTATAATATAAAGTACATAAGTGACATATATTTTAACTTAAGTGACCCAAACCAACCAACATGACAAAATTTAGAGTTTTCTTGGCATAACTATCAGTTTAGAATGCTTGTCAAAAGAAACAACTTGAATGTAGATTAAGCATAAAACCTTGGTTTATGTGCACTACAACTTGAGGTTGTTGTCTCATTAATGTGATGCAACCAAGAATTATAGACCATATTTAAATTGGGTCAACAATCCAAAGGAGGCTAATTTGGAGGATGTATGTAATCTATAGTCCTTTTGACCTAGTTTGGTGGAAAACAATATAAATTTGATTTATCATTACCATCATAGTAGATATCCAAAATGAAATAAATGCTGAGATGAAGTATGCTCGGGACTCCTGAAACAAGAAATCCCTTACAATTGCACACTTTAAAATGTTTAGACTGCCCAGCATGGCATAAGATAATCAACCTCTATGAAAAATATGGCCACCATAAGAACTGAATATATCTTCTCCCAAAACATAAGAATCATCTTGCAGGAAAGAAAATCAAGAAAAAGGGCAATTATTAGTGGCATACACAACAAAATTACGTACCAATTAACATATTATTAAATTTTAAAAATCAATCCTTGAGACCATCACGTTTGATGGAAGTTTCTGTACTTAATACTTTGTCTTTCCGTGAATTTGACTTATGTGGATCTTGTTCAAACTGCATCATTACAATACAAACTTCCTTGGCAATTTCATTGTACCTGTTTTGGCAGTACGTTTTTCTCATTAAAGTACATCCTAGGAATAAAGGAGAAAAAAAAAGGCATGAAATAAGTGAATATTAATTTTTTGACCACGTTTCATAGCATTTATAGCATCTTAAACAAGCTAGCAAATATAATTTTAACATTTCAGTAAAGGAAAATAGTGCTTTCTTTCCATACAATGCTTTCATGTTGCCCTTGCAGTGGCTTCACTAGCCGAAGGTGGCGTCTATCATCTATGTGACAGGGCATTCTTTGGTCATGAAATAAATCCATAAATAGATAAATAAAATAAATATGTAAACAATATTGTCTGAGGTTAATGACTTCACCCATAAGTAAAACAAACGGGGTTGGAGAAAAATGTAACCAATATTCAACAGAGAATGGACAGTGATTTTGGAAAAAAGACCTTTGGGTTGATGTCGGAGGAGATAGGATGCTCGTTTTCAACCATAAAAAAATTAAGTCCTTCCTTATTAATTGTAAGGGTTCACCAGTCCTGTATATAAACCATTCTCTTTCATGTATGCTATGTAATTCACATTAGTTATATAATCAAAAGAGATATTATGAAAGTGCATAAGATCCAAATGTCAGCAATAATGTAAATACCGTGTTACCTAATTACAACCATACGAGTGTTATATACTTGTGGGTATCAATTTATGCTCTCTCTTTGAGCTAACCATCATCCCTTAATTGTCCCTTCTCAAACAATCTCTTCAGCTAATAACTCTTCCCTAGTGGCATCTCTCTAGAATTTAATTTAGAGATACCTTGGGGTTAAAATTTCCATATATTTTCCATTTTATCAGCTTCTTTATTACATTGTCATTTACATGGTTCCTATTGGTAATGTCATTTCCTGTAGAATATTTTACAACTCCAATATCATGTTACCCAATTGCTAGTAAAAAATGTGTAAAGGTTGAAAGATAGTTCCAGTCACAACATACCTTTTGTCTTCCCTTACCCAGTTGGATTCATTGGACTTGTAAGATGTTACCTCCTTTACTTCTTTAGAGAAGGACCTGCTAATAGCCTCTAAATAAACAATTAATTGAGAATTGGAGAAAATTTGGTTTACTCTACACCACACAAAAAGGATTAGATGATGACTGGTAAGAATGAATATGTTTGTAGCATTAAAATATTAGGCATTTGATGATAAAATTGTTGAATTGTTGAATTTCATGTTCCTAATTTCACGAGTTCCACTCTATTTGCTGGCCTTGTAACCCTAAATCCACTAGAACTTAAAACTTCTTTGTCATGCATCTTGCTAGCATGTGATGCAAAGGAAACTCCGTTGTTTTTTACTAGCATGTTATTCACTCTTTATCATTTATATCCTTTCATACTTAATCTAAAACAATGTTTTAAAGCTTAGACATGAACTAGTAATCGATTGAGGGTCAACTCGGACTCGGACTCGGCCATGACTTGGATTGGTTTGAATCTGATGATTCGGTTTGCCCAAAAATACATAAAATATTTTTTTTAAATGGAAATAAGTAATTTAAAGATTCCAAACCATTAGAAACAATATGCAAGTTTTGCTCATGTATGTAAGTGTGAATATATCAAAATTCCACAGAGCGCAATACATATGTTAAACTAAATGCATAATCAACAAAGCTTTAAATGGCCTCTAGAATCCAAAACACAACGTGCTACAAGGTACTAGCTTACTACATATCATTGATCAGCATTATCAATCATCAAACCTATCACCACTGTTGGAAATGGTATCTTCGGCATGACCTACAGGACCATCCTCCATCTCTAATTTTTAATAAGTCTAAATTTCACAAGTGGCATGTAGTTGAAGAGTAGGGTGACATTTGGCGTCTTTTGATGGTTTACTGGACTTGTATTCGGTTCGGTGCAATTCAATTAACTGGAATTCTAGAAACTGCTAACTTTGCTAAATTTTGGAAGGGATGTGAAATTCCATTTTCATCAATGAGGTCTGATGAGGTTGGAACCCCTCTCAAACATCCTGAAACAATTAATTATCATATAAAAAATTTAAGTCGAAGTACGCTTCTACTTTAAGAATTTTATATTATCATTCCAGGTTAGCTTGTGTCATTGTCAAGCAAGTTGTTTTTTACCCCAAATAGTGCTACAATATGTAGGAATCCAATCAAACAAGTTGAATTTGCTTTGAAGTAGGTTTAGAGTCTTAGGGTTTAGTTTTTCAGGTCAAATTTAGAAAAAATGAATTTAAGTGTCACATGTGTATGCTGTCTAGTCCCACATTGATTCGACTGAGTCAATATAGAGTTGATCGAGTTGACTGGTTTGGTACCGAAACGTCCAAGCCAGAAATTGATTCGACCAGTTCAGTACCAAACTAGTCACTCGAACCAGTTTAAGGGATGAGTCAATATTGTCATTGGTCAACTCCACTGAGTCTGAGTCCGAGTTGACCAAGCATGAAAACAATGATCTAGATATTTTTTCATGTCTTCTCATTGGCACTCTTGCGTTGCTCATCCCCTCATTCTTTTTAATCCTTCTTCCATGTGCATCAGTCTTATTGGGGAATGAAGGGCTTGATAGCTTCAAGTAAGAATGCTTGGATAAGTTTCCTCGTGGAAGCTTTATCCCCACCATTGTGTGACTCCATGTGTTATTAAATTTATGTTACAAGAAATTATGTGAGAGGCCTAGCTTTGGTGAGATTCCAATAATCCTTGAAGGACTCTATGAACTTGATTTGCAAGCCTTGTGATCCTTCTTAATGTGTGGCTCCATGTTCTAATAGATTTTTGTTATAGGAAATTGGGTGAGAGGCCTAGCTTTGGGGATATTCCAATAACCTTGGTAGGACTCTAGAGTCTGAAGTTGATTTTCAGTGCATCAAAGGTTGGGTAGATGTCCAATCATGCCCCTATTCTGGGATTGCAGGTTCCACAGTAATAACACGTCAATTTTTTTCAATTGTGTATGAAGAATAGAGAATGACCATACCATACAATAACCATGTAGTTAATAAGAACACAAGAATGGAAAACATGGAAATATTCTTAGAGAGGGCACCGAGTACATAGGGAGGATTCTAGAATGTTTTGGAGATCTGGATACCAACTTCTTGTTTCGGTGAGGTGATAAGGAGAACAACTGATGCAACCATAAGGGAAAATGAAAGTTACATGATGGATTTTTTATTTTTCTGTGTATCTGCTTTCCATTTTTACACAATGGTACTTTTCTTGTTCTTGTTCTAGCCAACAATACAGATTATGCACTAGTTATATCAATATGAGTTTAAATGCTTGTATATATATTTTTTCGCTTATAAAATACTAGTGTAATATTCCTCTTTATTTGTTTCATCTTCTTAAATCATGGAATTCTAGAGTATTTCTTGAATCTTTCTATGTGTGGTAGGATTATGATATGTATTATGAGTAAATTAATTGTCTTTGGCTGAAAATATTTCTAGATCTCTGGTATAAAGCGTGTGCCACGAACTTGTTTATCAAACTACATAGTATTTTATGAAACTTTGGGTGATTGATTCATTTTCCACATTTAACATGTCAAAGCAGTGTACTTCAATTGGGTTTTCAGTGAAATAACACAATTTGTTTTTCTTTTATCTAGCATCACATGAAAGCGCTTCAACAATGATTTTTTCCTTTCGGATGATTCTTCCCGTTAATGAATTTTATTACATTGAAAGGGCTCAAAAATGCTTTTGCCTCTCTAGTTTTGTTTCAGAGAATGAGTTTCATAATGTTCATTTTGAGCTTTAGAAGAAAAAAAATGTTGGTCATGATTGCTATTGGTATTGGTTTATGCAGTTCTGGCACAACCAAAACAAGGCCAGAGTTGAATTCAAAATGGTAGATTTGATTTTGAAACATGTAAGAGGTCGTTTCAAAGATTAAACATTTGGTTCAAGTCCTTTTGGTTTTGAAATATAGATTCAATCCATTGGCCAGTACACAAATGGAACTAAGTGGATATTTTCCATGTGAGAATTGCAAATGTGAAGACACTGTGCATGATAAGAATGTTACAAATTGAAAAATTACATATGAAGCTAGGGAATCTAGAGGATGTAATCACTATAATAGCTATGTGTGTATAATATACAATGAGAAACTTGAAAAACACAGGGAAGGTATGCGTTACAGGGTTCGTAGAGATTAAGGTGGGGGTTATATGGATTGTAGTGAGGATGAGAGGAGAATTGGTTGCAACAGGTTAGGATCCATGAGTCATAGAGATGAAAAAAGGAGTGAATATCACAGGGAAAGTAAGACTGATTCTCACCCCAGAGGAAGGAGCAAGTCAGAGAAGAAACCTCAGATGCAGTCAATTTCAGGAGACATAGAAGCACAAAAAGAAGGCGTAGCCAAAGAAGCAGGAGTAGGACAACATCAAGAGGTAGCAGTGTAAAATCACACTCTAGATCCCTTGATAGGTGTTGCAGGAAATGTAATTCAGCTTCAAAGTATGATCATTGCATCAAGAAATTAGCAAACCCAAGGAAAAAGTGGAATTTGGCCTGTAAATCACATACTTGTCTTGAAAGAAGAAGCACTTATGTGATTGAACATAGTTATTCCCAATGTTGTCTACGAAACTTAACTTGCTGCTATAATATGCATTCTTGTAATAGCAGGAAGAAGAAGCACATACATTATTCAAGTGAGTCTGATGAAGGTGCTTCGCTCAGGAGGATAAATTATTGTTCTCAACCAGAATGTGCACATGGGTGTCATACAAGAGTATCTACATGTCCATGTTGTGTAAGGTAATTCCATGTAATGATTCTCATTTTGGTCTATACGGAACAGTTAGCACCAAATATAATATAGTTGCACCCATCGGAGGATGCATGAAGAGTGCATCAAGTTCTCCTTGTGTAGGTCACATGTCCAGAATCTAGATCTTTGTGATACTGGACCTGTAAAATCACCTTGACCATAGGGAAGGTTCTTCAAATATTAATGAGAAAAACGAATTATAGTCAAGTTTTGTTGGGGAAAAGGTCAATTTTTTTTTTTTTTTCTGGACAAACTGAAACTGAAGAATATCAAGTTCAGTTGTTGAAATTTAGCTTAAAAACTCCACAAAGTTCAGGGATTAAGGTGGAAGGTATTTTAAAAATGATTTAAAACTTTCCCTTTGTGATTTTAATGAAGAAATAAATAGAAAGGGGTCATCTCCAACTCGATTAAATATAATGGGTTTTCATTCTTATGGGAAAACAATAAAACAAGCAGATACTGATGGATTTTTGGCTGATTCTTCCCGCTTTCACTTTTCAATATGTAGTCCTCATGTTGATACTTCCTCCTGTACTCAACCAAAGGAGAAGATTAATTTTTTAAATGTAACACATGCATCGACAGTTCTACCTAATTTGAATTTACCAGAAAAATATATAAACACAGATTCTAGTACTACCACATCAATATTTCAAGGGAAGTTGGCCTTAGATTTTGACCAGAATTGCCATTATTCACCTACAAAAGAGCCACAGTGTGCAACAATGCAACAAAGTAATTTGGGTACTGTTAAGTCAGTAAATTTTTCTGCATTTTTAGTTTTTTCCCTCCAAAATTTTGGTTTGATTTTTGATTTTACCTTAGTTAATTGTTGGTTTTCAGTTTTGGTTTTCTGCCTTTTTAATAAGTTTATGAATGCTTGAATAGAGTTTGAGCCTAGTCTCCACGTTTCATTTGATTTTGGTCATTTTTATGTTGGAAGTGGGTCAATATGAGTTATATATTCAAAAGAAGAATCAATTTTGACTTTAGAGAGTAGCTAAAAGTAGTGGCCTAAACCAAAAGCTGCTAAAATCTCCGATAAATTTGGCAAAAGTTAGAAAATCCGCCAAAAATTTGGTTTAAAGATATTCTTGTAGCGCTACACCAAAGTTTTACACAGAGTGCGCTACAGGAATATCGTGGCATGAGTTTTTCGCAAAATCTTGATCTGATTTCAATCATCATGAAGAGTGTGAGAGTCTAATCGCATTTTGTGAAGTGTCTAACACGTGTATGCAGCATTTTAGCAAGATGTTTGTGGTTTGATAATCACGAAGAGAGGCAAGGCCATCATTACAGGTAATGCGGGTTTCAGTTGCACAGATACCAACCAGTTCCGGGTTTCACTGTCAAATCGCCCTTGTCACACGCATAATCACTAAGGATTTAGTGTTTAAGGAGGAGTCTTCATCGTTCAACATTGGATTACGTTGCTGAGGAAGGAGACACCTGTGATTCCGGCGCCAGCAGAAATTAGGGCTTTGAATTCGTTTCACCTGCAGCCAAGAAAATGTTAGGAGGACACCTGTGCTCGAAGAGGAACGTTATTGACACCTCAATTAGAAGACATCACGCCACGATGCAGGAGTAATTGACAGGTATTACGTAAACCCTCATAACTGAAGAATTTGGGGTTTTTTGCTGCTGCGTTTCCTTCTGAAAAAATTGGTCGCTGAGAAAGGTGTAATAGAATGAAAGGATGAAGAATTCATCACTGGAATGGTTAGCTGAAGCATGATAGCAGGAATTAGCATGACTGTTCTTTTATGACCTAATCTGAATAGGGCGTTGAAAAACTCACAGAATTGCCTGTAGAATTCAGTTTGTTTAAACAGAGGGAAGTCTGCTAGTTTGATATGGGTGTTACACAGGGAGGATTGTAGATTTGTCCATGAGTTAAATTGGTTAACCTGCAGTACTATTTGCCTAGAAAGCAGCTTATAAAACACTTCTGAAACCTAAAACCATATTGTTCCAAGTCCTTGACAAGAAAGAGATGGGAAAAAACAGTAAAAGTGGTAAGATTAATAGGGATGAACCCACAGATTTGACTTGGATCCAAAAGCTTCCAGATTGTGCAGAGCTGTTCCAACAGGCAGGATGGTTGAAATTCTTCAAGAAGATAGATGGATTTAATGCCCAAGTATCATGCAATTTTTCCAAAGGACTGAAGAATGAGATGATCATAATAGGTCCTTTAAAATTCAAATTGACTGTTGATTTAATTTCAGAAGCCACTGAAATTGATAATGAAGGCGAGCTCTGGTTTAAGAAATCTCCTTTTGAGTTTGATCCTCAAAGATATTTATTGCCCAATGTTGTTCCTGACTGGAACAAAGGTATCATCATTCATAATTTCAAAAGGGAATGGATTGAACCTTTAAGAATTCTTCAGAGCTATATAACTTGTGAAGGGAGGTACTCATTAGTTTTCAAGTACCATCTCAGGTTCTTGCAGCACATGGCAGGAGTGTCAAAAATGAATTTGCCATTCTTTTTCTTCAAAAGCTTGCAGAAGATGTCTAGCAAAATTAAACAGCAGGATGATCATACCTCCCAATCATTGTTTCATCATGGTCTCATCAAGTTGATCATCTCTACAGTGTTGCAGAAGGAAGAAAAAACTTGGGACTTTTTTCTATTTTGGTCAGGGATTCATTCCAAAGGAGAAGAACAGCAACCCAAAAGGAAAACTGATAAGGGAAGAGTAATGGTACAAAAATTGGGTTATTCAGCTAAACCTGCAAACAAACATGGCATTAAAATTAAAAAGGAAACAAAGCAGGTGGCAGATGAAGGAGAGACTAACAGTCAGCCTCAGGAAATTCCACAGCACAGTGAAGTCAAATTTTCATTATTTGATGACAAAAAGGAAAAGGAAATTCCTGAAAATAAACCATCATCTATAACAGTGGTTCATGAAGAGAGGAAATTTGATATCAGGGATATTCCTGTAGCAAAAGAGGAAGTCCAGAATTTGCCCAAAAGCCCTATCACAGTCCTCTCGGATGATGGGGGCTATATGTTAGAGGATGAGCAGTTCATTCCAGAAATCAAGGTTAAAGCTGAGACTAAAGAAAATCAAACCATAGAGGACAAAACTACCAAGCCTAAAAAGAAGATAAAAAAGCTAGAAGTGGTAGAATTATCATCTGTCCAGTATCAAGGGAAGACACTTAAAATGATGGGAGAACGAGCTTCTTTATGGAGACCTAAAACTAGGTCTAAAAACAAATTAAGATTAAATATGAAAAAGTTGTTGAATCCGAAATTGAGGACTGATAAGGTAGACATTTCTGATGAAGAATCAATGGAGGAGCAGTCAAAGAAAAATGAATTGCATGCAGTTAAAAAAGAGGATGTTGGGTCTGTAAATACAACAGGTGAAGAAAGCTCTAAATCCATCGTTGAAAACAATTCTGGAAAATTGTTAACAGATGATATTAAATCAGCACAGGTAATAGGTGTTTCAAATCCCATCATTGAAGATATTGCTGTAAGACCATTGACAGAAGAATTGATGTTTAAGAAATATAACATGTTTTGAAAACCAAGTGAAGATCTGGATGCTGCCATAGAAAAGCTGGTAAATTCTGATAAGGATAATTTGAAGAAGACTGTGAAACAGTACAAGCATCAAATGAACTATATGCAAGAAGTAAATGATGGTTTAATGCTAGCAAATAGAAGATTGAGGGAAGACCTTCAGGACACTCATGACAATTTTCAGGAGCTGGTGATTGATGCAAAGGAGGCACTCAGGAGGAAAAGGATGGCTGACAGGAATTGCTCAGAATTAGAAAGGACAGTTCAGACCTTGCAGCATGAAAATGAACACCTACACAGAAGGATAGCTGAGCTGGAGCAAAAGCACAAAAGGGTGAAGAAAAGATCCTCAAGTCCAGATGGCATAGCTTTGCTAGTGGAGGCATCGAAAGAGATCTAGGGCAGTTAGGTTCATTTAAAGCTTTTTGTTAAGGATTTGCTATTTTTAGCAAAATTGTAATTTGTAAAAATGTAAATGTTATTTTGCCTAATCTAGCCATTCGATGGAGGATTAATAGGAGAAACCCTAACTGTTTTGGGGAAATGAAAAACTATTTAGAAAGGTAAAAAAGACATTGTAAGGGTTCGAACTTTTGGAGCTAGAGGAGGTCTGCATACTGTACTTTCATCCAGACTTGTTCACTGCTAAGTATTGCAAACTCTCATATTGCATTTTTTGATGAAACTATGAATATATGACTCCTTATTCCACTTCTGATCTGTGTTGGCTTCATTTTAAACTTATATGGTTTCTTGATTGACAATTTCATTTCTGGTTTTATGTATGATTTCCAGTAAGTGCTTGTCTTTTATTGAATGAATTTCAGTGCAATCTTTTGGTGAATTCCTGAGATATATGTACATCTTCATGGACAAATGTATATGAATTAGTTTTTACTTATTGTTGAATGTATTCCCTTATGCTCTTGAAGTTTTCTTACCAAAACCTACAAAATTAAAACCCTAAAAACCTAGTTTGGATTGATTTTATTCTTGAGATTGTGTTGGCTTGTTACCCTAGCCTTAGTAACAATTTCTGACACAAACATCTTTGGCGCCTTTGCCGGGGACGAAGCTGAAGCATATCTTCCCTGGGATACTCATCATTTTTCCTGGTTTAAGAGGTGAACTTGAACCAGCACTTTGAAGGCTATATTTACACCAAAAAAATCACATTTTGCTGTACAGGAAGGTAAGTTACTTGGTCACTTGGTATCAGCTGATGGTATCAGGATTGACCCTGAGAGAGTCAAAGCAATACTGAAAATTAGTTTGCCCAGGAGTAAAAAGGATGTGCAATCATTTATTGGCAAAATCAATTTTCTGCGATGGTTTATTCCTAATTTTGCTGAGACCATTAAGCAGATTACAGGCATGTTAAAAAAGGATCATGAAATCAAGTGGACTATGGAAGCAAAGACAGCTTTTGAAAAGATTAAAATGGCTCTAACTGAAGCACCTGTTCTGGTGAGTCCAAATTTTGATAAAGAATTTCTTACATTCTCTTTTGCCTCAGAAGACACTATTGCTGCTGTATTACTTCAGAAGAATGAAGAAGGATTGGAACAACCAATTGCCTTTTTTAGCAAAACACTCAGAGATTCCGAGTTAAAATACAGTATCTTGGAGAAACAAGCCTATGCCCTGGTAAAAGCTTTAAAATTTTTTAGAATTTATATTTTACATTCCAAGGTTGTTTCATTTGTTCCAAATGCTGCAGTGAAGGATGTTTTGACACAGCCTGATAGTGAAGGAAAGAGGGGAAGGTGGATTGCCAAAATTATGGAATATGAAGTGGAAATCAGACCTACCAAGCTGGTCAAAGGACAAGGATTGGCCAAACTGCTGGCTGACTCAAATTGTCAGGCATTAGGGTTACATGCTATGACAGAAGAATTAGCACCTGAAGAAAATCAAGTAATCCTGGAAAAAGAAAGAATCATGGATTCTTATTCATCTTCAGATTGGTATGCTGACATTGTTCATTTTCTGCTATTTTTGCAATGTCCAGAACATTTAGACAGGAAAGCTGCCAGGTCCTTGAAATTGAAAACTACTAAATATTGTCTGATAGAGGGTCAATTGTTTTGGAAAGATCCAGCAGGAATCTTATTAAGATGTTTAGATCAAGCTGAAATAGAGGAAGTAATTGCAGAATCTCTTGAAGGAGCCTGTGGAGGACATAAATATTGGAAAACAACAGCTTATAAAATTTTAAGAGCTGGTTACTATTGGCCTTCACTTTTCACAGATGTTTATCAAACTGTAAGAACTTGTATACCTTGTCAAAAGTTTGCAGGAAAACAGAAGCTGTTGTCTTTACCTTTGAAGCCTATTGTAGTCAATGCCCCTTTTCAGCAGTGGGGCCTGGATTTTATTGGAGAAATAAACCCAGCATCTTCAGGCCAACATCATTGGATTTTGACTGCCACAGATTTCTTTACAAAGTGGGTGGAGGCTATCCCCACAAGAAATGCCACAGATAAGGTAATTATGGATTTCATAGAAAATAATATTCTGAGCAGGTTTGGTTGCCCACAACGATTGATTACTGATAATGCTAAAGCATTCAAATCCAAGGCAATGGTGGCCTTTTGTGAAAAAAATGGTATTATGCTCAAACATTCAACTCCATATTATCCTCAGGGAAATGGTCAGGCTGAATCATCTAACAAAAATATCATTCAATGCATCAAAAAATTGCTCAAACAAAATAAAAAATCTTGGGATTCAATGTTGAAATATGCATTATGGGCAGATAGGATTACTGTAAAACAGGCCATTGGAACTTCACCTTTTCAGCTGGTTTATGGAACAGAAGCAGTATTTCCAGTACAATTGGGAATCCCAGTAATGAAGTTCCTCCAAAATTCTCAAGAGGAACCAGATGACTTGCAAAGGAGAATTTTTGAGATGATTGAGTTACAGCAGAACAGAGAAAAAGTAGACAAAGAAGCCCAGCTGTATAGAGCTAAAATGAAAACCAGGTTTGACAGAAATATCAAGGATCATATTTTTTCAGAAGGGGAGATGGTTTTAAGATGGGATGCAAGAAAGGAACAGAAGGGGAAACATGGAAAATTTGATAATTTATGGTTTGGCCCTTTTCTGATAGCTAAAGTTTTGGAAAATAATACTTTCATATTGCAGTCTTTGGAAGGAGAGGAATTGCTCAGCCCTGTTAATGGGCGATTCCTCAAACATTTCTACAGTTAAATGAAGACCATGATCACTTTTCATTGTATATACCGGTGTGAGTGAGATTGAATAAAGACTCCATAGCCCAATGGAAGACTGAAGGCACTAGTCTACAGGTTCTTGAAGCCTCACAGGGAGGACTTCATCCCACAGCTGGAGCCAGATGTTAAGTCAGTAAATTTTTCTGCATTTTTAGTTTTTTCCCTCCAAAATTTTGGTTTGATTTTTGATTTTACCTTAGTTAATTGTTGGTTTTCAGTTTTGGTTTTCTGCCTTTTTAATAAGTTTATGAATGCTTGAATAGAGTTTGAGCCTAGTCTCCACGTTTCATTTGATTTTGGTCATTTTTATGTTGGAAGTGGGTCAATATGAGTTATATATTCAAAAGAAGAATCAATTTTGACTTTAGAGAGTAGCTAAAAGTAGTGGCCTAAACCAAAAGCTGCTAAAATCTCCGATAAATTTGGCAAAAGTTAGAAAATCCGCCAAAAATTTGGTTTAAAGATATTCTTGTAGCGCTACACCAAAGTTTTACACAGAGTGCGCTACAGGAATATCGTGGCATGAGTTTTTCGCAAAATCTTGATCTGATTTCAATCATCATGAAGAGTGTGAGAGTCTAATCGCATTTTGTGAAGTGTCTAACACGTGTATGCAGCATTTTAGCAAGATGTTTGTGGTTTGATAATCACGAAGAGAGGCAAGGCCATCATTACAGGTAATGCGGGTTTCAGTTGCACAGATACCAGCCAGTTCCGGGTTTCGCTGTCAAATCGCCCTTGTCACACGCATAATCACTAAGGATTTAGTGTTTAAGGAGGAGTCTTCATCGTTCAACATTGGATTACGTTGCTGAGGAAGGAGACACCTGTGATTCCGGCGCCAGCAGAAATTAGGGCTTTGAATTCGTTTCACCTGCAGCCAAGAAAATGTTAGGAGGACACCTGTGCTCGAAGAGGAATGTTATTGACACCTCAATTAGAAGACATCACGCCACGATGCAGGAGTAATTGACAGGTATTACGTAAACCCTCATAACTGAAGAATTTGGGGTTTTTTGCTGCTGCGTTTCCTTCTGAAAAAATTGGTCGCTGAGAAAGGTGTAATAGAATGAAAGGATGAAGAATTCATCACTGGAATGGTTAGCTGAAGCATGATAGCAGGAATTAGCATGACTGTTCTTTTATGACCTAATCTGAATAGGGCGTTGAAAAACTCACAGAATTGCCTGTAGAATTCAGTTTGTTTAAACAGAGGGAAGTCTGCTAGTTTGATATGGGTGTTACACAGGGAGGATTGTAGATTTGTCCATGAGTTAAATTGGTTAACCTGCAGTACTATTTGCCCAGAAAGCAGCTTATAAAACACTTCTGAAACCTAAAACCATATTGTTCCAAGTCCTTGACAAGAAAGAGATGGGAAAAAACAGTAAAAGTGGTAAGATTAATAGGGCTGAACCCACATATTTGACTTGGATCCAAAAGCTTCCAGATTGTGCAGAGCTGTTCCAACAGGCAGGATGGTTGAAATTCTTCAAGAAGATAGATGGATTTAATGCCCAAGTATCATGCAATTTTGCCAAAGGACTGAAGAATGAGATGATCATAATAGGTCCTTTAAAATTCAAATTGACTGTTGATTTAATTTCAGAAGCCACTGAAATTGATAATGAAGGCGAGCTCTGGTTTAAGAAATCTCCTTTTGAGTTTGATCCTCAAAGATATTTATTGCCCAATGTTGTTCCTGACTGGAACAAAGGTATCATCATTCATAATTTCAAAAGGGAATGGATTGAACCTTTAAGAATTCTTCAGAGCTATATAACTTGTGAAGGGAGGTACTCATTAGTTTTCAAGTACCATCTCAGTTTCTTGCAGCACATGGCAGGAGTGTCAAAAATGAATTTGCCATTCTTTTTCTTCAAAAGCTTGCAGAAGATGTCTAGCAAAATTAAACAGCAGGATGATCATACCTCCCAATCATTGTTTCATCATGGTCTCATCAAGTTGATCATCTCTACAGTGTTGCAGAAGGAAGAAAAAACTTGGGACTTTTTTCTATTTTGGTCAGGGATTCATTCCAAAGGAGAAGAACAGCAACCCAAAAGGAAAACTGATAAGGGAAGAGTAATGGTACAAAAATTGGGTTATTCAGCTAAACCTGCAAACAAACATGGCATTAAAATTAAAAAGGAAACAAAGCAGGTGGCAGATGAAGGAGAGACTAACAGTCAGCCTCAGGAAATTCCACAGCACAGTGAAGTCAAATTTTCATTATTTGATGACAAAAAGGAAAAGGAAATTCCTGAAAATAAACCATCATCTATAACAGTGGTTCATGAAGAGAGGAAATTTGATATCAGGGATATTCCTGTAGCAAAAGAGGAAGTCCAGAATTTGCCCAAAAGCCCTATCACAGTCCTCTCGGATGATGAGGGCTATATGTTAGAGGATGAGCAGTTCATTCCAGAAATCAAGGTTAAAGCTGAGACTAAAGAAAATCAAACCATAGAGGACAAAACTACCAAGCCTAAAAAGAAGATAAAAAAGCTAGAAGTGGTAGAATTATCATCTGTCCAGTATCAAGGGAAGACACTTAAAATGATGGGAGAACCAGCTTCTTTATGGAGACCTAAAACTAGGTCTAAAAACAAATTAAGATTAAATATGAAAAAGTTGTTGAATCCGAAATTGAGGACTGATAAGGTAGACATTTCTGATGAAGAATCAATGGAGGAGCAGTCAAAGAAAAATGAATTGCATGCAGTTAAAAAAGAGGATGTTGGGTCTGTAAATACAACAGGTGAAGAAAGCTCTAAATCCATCGTTGAAAACAATTCTGGAAAATTGTTAACAGATGATATTAAATCAGCACAGGTAATAGGTGTTTCAAATCCCATCATTGAAGATATTGCTGTAAGACCATTGACAGAAGAATTGATGTTTAAGAAATATAACATGTTTTGAAAACCAAGTGAAGATCTGGATGCTGCCATAGAAAAGCTGGTAAATTCTGATAAGGATAATTTGAAGAAGACTGTGAAACAGTACAAGCATCAAATGAACTATATGCAAGAAGTAAATGATGGTTTAATGCTAGCAAATAGAAGATTGAGGGAAGACCTTCAGGACACTCATGACAATTTTCAGGAGCTGGTGATTGATGCAAAGGAGGCACTCAGGAGGAAAAGGATGGCTGACAGGAATTGCTCAGAATTAGAAAGGACAGTTCAGACCTTGCAGCATGAAAATGAACACCTACACAGAAGGATAGCTGAGCTGGAGCAAAAGCACAAAAGGGTGAAGAAAAGATCCTCAAGTCCAGATGGCATAGCTTTGCTAGTGGAGGCATCGAAAGAGATCTAGGGCAGTTAGGTTCATTTAAAGCTTTTTGTTAAGGATTTGCTATTTTTAGCAAAATTGTAATTTGTAAAAATGTAAATGTTATTTTGCCTAATCTAGCCATTCGATGGAGGATTAATAGGAGAAACCCTAACTGTTTTGGGGAAATGAAAAACTATTTAGAAAGGTAAAAAAGACATTGTAAGGGTTCGAACTTTTGGAGCTAGAGGAGGTCTGCATACTGTACTTTCATCCAGACTTGTTCACTGCTAAGTATTGCAAACTCTCATATTGCATTTTTTGATGAAACTATGAATATATGACTCCTTATTCCACTTCTGATCTGTGTTGGCTTCATTTTAAACTTATATGGTTTCTTGATTGACAATTTCATTTCTGGTTTTATGTATGATTTCCAGTAAGTGCTTGTCTTTTATTGAATGAATTTCAGTGCAATCTTTTGGTGAATTCCTGAGATATATGTACATCTTCATGGACAAATGTATATGAATTAGTTTTTACTTATTGTTGAATGTATTCCCTTATGCTCTTGAAGTTTTCTTACCAAAACCTACAAAATTAAAACCCTAAAAACCTAGTTTGGATTGATTTTATTCTTGAGATTGTGTTGGCTTGTTACCCTAGCCTTAGTAACAATTTCTGACACAAACAGGTACATCAGGAATCTCAGGTGAGTAAATATTGGGTACATAATAGAAGTCAAATGCACATTATATTGGAAAGTTGTCAATCTGTAAACATTCTAATTATGTTACTTACTTGTTTGTTTACTATGAAGACAATAACCTGGTTTCTAGGCATGCTCTTCTACCAAATCAAGGCGACAATAAGATTTCACATCTCACAAATTTCCTTGCAATGAGAAAGGTAGAGTTTTGTGTCCAGAAGGCATGCTAGCATGAGGGGAATCTTTTACTGTAAAGCTTATATAAGAAATTTTGAATCTTATTTCTTTCCCAACTGCAATGTAATGAATGTAGATTTCAAAGGATACACAGTCAATGATTGTATATTATATAGTTGACACCTATGATACCATATCGGAGTGTTCAATTTTGAATATTTACGATGTCTCTCTCTACTGCAGATTCCCAGTTACAAGCTATTAGTACTTACGGTCCTGCTGATTGTGGTATTGGTACTACTTGCAATACCCCTCAGGTGCTGCAATGTGAGAGTACAAAAGAATTAACTGTATCAGCCATCATAATTCCTGACTCTGAATATGAATGCTTTGAAGAGAGTTCTCTTCATGGCTTGCATGGAAAAAATACTTTATTTGGAATTAGTGGTAATATCACAATGCAAGATGAGATATCTCATGATGATGGTAGAGATTCTACTTTACATGAAACTGAGGGTGGCTGTGTACAAAACACATTATTTGTTAGAAATACTTCATGTTCAGACAAGCCAGAGTTTAGTTTAGAGTATATGACTGCATCTTTGGTAAACACGGGAGGGAAAGATGAAGTAGTAAAGAATGCAAATTTGAGAGGACCTTCTTGTTCTCAATTCTCTGAAGACATAGACAAGTGTGTTGTTCAATTGGCAGAGGATAAGTGGGACATATTTGAGGTTATGTCCTGTTGAAATATTGTAACTTCAAAGAATATTATATTTGTATTATTCCGGAGATGTTTTATTCCTCTGACGGGACTCTATTGTATATCCGGAGATGTTTATTCCTCCATTGGATTAAGGGAACTAGGGTTATTAGATATCCTATGTGGGGATCGGCCCGAAGTTTTTGTATCGGAGGTTATTAGACTCAATTTGACAAGTTGGCCTCATAGGGTTAAAAGTCAGTTGGAAAACAAGTATAATTAGAGGAGGTTGTTCCTCACTTAACTCACTTGTTCTCACACTTCTATTGTGCGCATAGGAGAGAGAGAGTTCTGCATAAGAGGAGAAGGAGCTCTTGTTGCGGTCTACTATCTTGTATTGGGTTGATTATCTATATTGAGGAAAGCTTTGCTGGGTTTTCTACCCCATGAGGGTTTCCCAGGGTATATCTGTGTCTATCTTGTGATTGTGTTTCTTTCAGTGATCTTGCTTGTGAATTTATGCTAGAATTTAACATGGTATCAGAGCTAGCCTGAATAGGACATCTTTTACAAGGTGAAAATATCTCTATCTCTCTCTCCGGTGAAAATTGGGGTTTCTGCAAAAAGTTGGTATTGTTGAATTCTGATTACATGGCTGGATAGCCCTTCTCAAAACCAATCTTTTGAGCCCTAGATCGAACTTTTTGGTTGGGTAGAACTCCGGGAAAGTCAAACCCTAGTTTGACAAAAGTGCCATAAAACCAGAAAACCAGAACCAGAATTCTACAGCAGATCCGAAGTTCGCTGGTCAAGTTTGGAGGCTGAAAAATTGAAGTTTCCAGAAAGTAAGTACATCAGTCACCTCGCCTCAGTCAAGCCAATCTCCTGGTAAGGTTAGTTTTTCATTTTTGGAATTTTCATTTTTTAGTGACCCCCTGGGCAAGATGGCCCCAAGTACTAAGCTTGAAGACAAGCTAGAGGGTATAGATAATTTCCGAGCATGGAAATATAGAATTGGTCTCATTCTTGAAGAGAATGATCTTGCCCATTATATCAAAGATGAGATTGCAAAACCTACAGAAGATGAAGCTAAAGAGAAGTACAGGAAAGATTTGATTAGGGCAAAGAGAATCATTGCTGATTCTATTAAGGACCACTTGATTCCCCAAGTGGCATCCAAGAAGACCCCAAAGGAAATGTATGATGCTCTCTCTAGAATGTATGAGGGAAAGAACATCAACAGGAAGATGAACCTGAGAGCTCAATTGAAGAACACCAAGATGAATAAAGGAGAATCTATTCAAGACTATTTCTCAAGGGTTTCTCAGTTCAAAGAACAAGTAGATGCTATTGGAGATACTCTTGATGAAGATGAACTAGTCATGACTGCTCTAAATGGTCTCACTAGACCTTGGGAGTCATTCATCCAAACCATGTGTGCCAGAAAAGAAAGTATGAAGTTTGATGTGGTTTGGGAGGATTGCATTCAAGAGGAAGCCAGGGTTTCCAACAGAGAAGCATTGCTCAAGGAAGATGACCAAGCCTTGGCCACCCACACCAAGAGAAGAAGGAATCAATCCTACTTTAAGAAGGATAGTCACAAGGAGTCTCATCCTCCACAAAGATTTCAAAAGAAAAGAGGATCTAATCAAAGAAGAGATTACTCCTCATTCCAATGTTTTACTTGTCACAAAATAGGACACATTGCTAAGGACGGTCCTCTGACGAAGAAAAAGGGTACTCACCACAAAAGACATCAAGCACATCTTGCAGAAGATGATAGTGAAGAAGAAGTTGAAGAGGAAGAAAGGCCTCACAAGAAAAGACCTAGAAGAGAAGAAGAAGATGAAGAAAGGACCTGCTTCAAGAAAAGATCTAGAAGAAGTGAAGAAGAAGATGCAGAAGAGTGTGTTCTATTCTCCACACTCTCTGGATCTATAACACCTAGAGAAGGTACATGGGTTATCGATAGTGGTGCTTCAAAGCACATGACAGGACAAAAGAAGACTCTATCAAAACTTGAAGAAAAGACCTCCCCACAAAAGGTATCTCTAGGAGATAACTATCAATATCCCATCAAGGGAATTGGTGAAGCAAACTACAAACTTGATTCTGGAACCCCCATGAAGATGAAGGAAGTTTTGTATGTTCCAGGATTGAAGAAGAACTTGCTTTCCATCTCAGCATTGGACAAGAAAGGCTATAGAGTTGCATTCATTGATGGACAAGTATTAATGTGGTCCAAAGGTAAATCTATTAAGGATGCAATTGTCATTGGTGAAGAGGAAGGAGGTTTGTACAAGCTCAAGGGTCATCCAGACGCTGCCCTTATACATGAAGTCAGTAGCCCAAATGAGCTATGGCATAGGAGACTTGCTCACATTAACTACAAGGCACTACCTCATGTAAGCAAGGTAGTTGTAGGTCTACCGGACTTAAAGGTTGACCATGATGGCACATGCAAAGGATGTGCAAAAGGGAAGAACATCAAGAACCCATTTCCAAAGAGTGAAACAAAGACCAAAAGCATTTTGGAATTGATCCATTCAGATGTATGTGTACCAATGCCCTCCACATCTTTAAACGGATATGAATACTATCTCACATTTATTGATGACTATTCAAGGAAGACTTGGATATACTTCTTAAAAGGGAAGAATGAAGTTTTGGAAAGTTCAAAGAGTTCAAAGCATTGATAGAAAATCATTTAGAAAATAAAATTAAAATACTCAGAACAGATAATGGCGGAGAATATACTTCAAAAGATTTTGAAGATTTCTGTAAAGAAGCTAGAATCAAGAGAGAGATAACTACTCCCTACAATCCCCAACAAAATGGTGTTGCGGAAAGAAAGAATAGAACCATCATGGAAGATGTAAAGACAATGATACATGATCAATAGCTACCTATGTATTTATGGGATGAAGCAGCTAGAATAGCAGTCTATGTACAAAATAGACTATCCCATAGTGCTCTTGATTTCAAAACTCCAGAAGAAGTCTTCACAGGAAAGAAGCCTGAGGTAAGTCATCTTAAAATATTTGGATGTCTTGTATACATTCACATTCCAAAAGAAAAGAGAACCAAGTTGGATCCTTCTGGAAATAAGGGAATATTTGTTGGATATTGTGAATCATCCAAAGCATTCAGAATTTACATCCCAGGTTTTCATCACATGGAAATTAGTAGGGATGTGACATTTGATGAAGAAGCAGCTCTCAAGATATCTAGGAAGTGCCAACATGAAGAAATCTATGAAGAAGACACACCTTCCAAGATCACAGAGGCTGCACCCATTCCTGAAGATACTACACCTGAAGACCATGACTTGCTAGAACCACAAGAACCCCCCATTACAAACTTATCAAGAAAAAGAAGGCCATCATGGGCCAGAGACATTATTCAAGGAGCTGAAAAGTATGGAACTCCTGAAGGCTCCACTAGAGAAAGGAAGAAACCAAAGCTAGTATCCAACTATATGGCTTTGATGTGTAATCTAGTGGATTAGGAAGCTACTAGCTATGAAGAAGCAGTTCAGAAGAAAGAATGGGTAGAAGCAATGACAGAAGAATACCAGTCAATAATGAAAAATGATGTTTGGGATATAGTTCCCAAACCAAAAGATAAAAGTGTAGTGTCCTCCAAATGGATATTCAAGATAAAACATGCTGCGGATGGTAGCATTGAAAAATATAAGGCAAGATTTGTAGCCAGAGGATTCTCTCAGAAAGAGGGAATTGACTATGAAGAAACATTTGCACCAGTTGCTAGGTACACTTCCATTAGAGCTATCATGGAACTTGCATCGATGATGAAATGGAAACTACACCAGATGGATGTTAAGACAGCCTTCCTGAATGGTGTAATTGAAGAGGAAGTGTACATAGAACAACCACTTGGATTTGAGGTAGAAGATGGAAGAACTCATGTATGCAAACTAAAGAAGGCTTTGTATGGATTGAAGCAAGCTCCTAGAGCTTGGTACGGAAGGATTGACAGTTTCTTGACAAGCATGGGCTTTACCAAGAGTAAAGATGATCCTAACCTTTATCTCAAAGTTATGAATGATGAACCTGTTATATTATTATTGTATGTAGATGATCTATTTCTGACTGGAAATGAGAGACAGATTATCGAGTGCAAGAAGAAGCTCTCTTCAGAATTTGAGATGAAAGATCTCGGATTGATGCACTACTTCTTAGGCCTGGAAGTATGGAAAGACCCAAAAGGAATCTTTCTAAATCAGGGTAAGTATGCTGTGGAGATTTTGAAAAGATTCGATATGTTGGACTGTAAAGCCATGGCCACTCACATGGACTCCAAATTGAAGTTATTAGTAGATAACTCATCAGAGTTAGTGGACATAACTATGTATAGATAGATTATTGGATCATTAATATATTTGACTAACACTAAACCAGACATATGTTTTGCTATGAATACCTTGAGTCAGTATCTGGTGGAACCTAGAAGAGTTCACATGATAGATGCAAAACATGTGATGAGGTACTTAAAAGGTACGATAGATTTTGGTCTTTACTATAGTGGAGATCATGATTTCAATTTGCATGGCTACACTGATGCTGATTGGGCAGGAAGTGTATCAGACATGAAGAGTACATCGGGAGGATGTTATTGTCTGGGATCTGCTATGATCTCGTGGTATAGCAGGAAGAAGTCTAGTGTGGCTCTTAGCACAGCTGAAGCATAATACATAGCTGCTTGCTCTGCCAGTTGTGAAGTAGTATGGCTTCGTAAGTTATTATCAGGACTGTTTGACTTAGAGATGGAACCCACTATGATTCTGTGTGATAACCAGAGTTGTATCAAGATGACTGAGAATCCAGTATTTCATGATAAGTAAAAACACATAGAGATCCGTTATTTCTATATATGGGATATGGTGCAAAAAGGAGCTATCAAGCTCGAATATGTGAGCATGGACGAGCAAGTTGCTGATATACTAACCAAACCTCTGTCTCGTGTAAAGTTTGAGCATTTCTGAGACAAGCTTGGTGTAGTTCAAAAGGACTCTCCTCGAAAGGGGGAGTGATATGATAGATGAAGATATCTTTGGGTACTGGTATCGATGTGGATACCTATATTGATGATGAGGATACTTGCATCTATGTTTTGTTTGCTTGTATTGATAAGGATACTTGCATCTATGTTATGTTTGCTTGTATTGATGAGGATACTTGCATCTATGTTTTGTTTGCTTGTATTGATAAGGATACTTGCATCTATGTTATGTTTGCTTGTATTGATGAGGATACTTGCATCTATGTTTTGTTTGCTTGTATTGATAAGGATACTTGCATCTATGTTATGTTTGCTTGTATTGATGAGAATACTTGCATATGTACTTGTATTGATGAGGATACTTGTATTGATGATGTGTATACTTGTATTGATAAGGATACTTGTATTGATGAGGATACTTGTATTGATGATATGTATACTTGTATTGATGAGGATACTTGTATTGATGATGTGTATACTTGTATTGATGAGGATACTTGTATTGATGATGTGTATACTTGTATTGATGAGGATACTTGTATTGATGATGTGTATAATTGTATTGATGAGGATACTTGTATTGATGATGTGTATACTTGTATTGATGAGGATACTTGTATTGATGATACATACTAATAATACCTGTATTGATGAGGATAATGTATCAATGATGTGCCTACCTGTTTCAACGATAAGGTTGAAGATGAGGTTTCCTGTTCCGACGATGAGGTTGATGGAGGATCGTATCATCCTTGGACTTCAGTCCTAAAGTGATCCGTAGATAGATGTCTTCGAGAATGCGGTTCCTAGCGAACGATGAGGATTGTATCATCCCTGAATTTCAGTCCTAAAGTGATCCGTAGACAGATGTCTCCGAGAATATGTCCTTAGTGGACGTATATAGGACTGCATCGTCCCTGAGCGTTTGGTTCAAAATGTACATGACAGGATTGCATCATCCTTGGACTTATGTCCAAAAGTGATAGGGATTGATCATCCCGTAAGTGGATCAGGATTGTATCATCCTTGGACTTATGTCCTAAAGTGATAGGGATTGATCATCTCGTAAGTGGATCAGGATTGCATCATCCTTGGACTTATGTCCTAAAGTGATAAGGAATAATCATCCTGTAAGTAGATTGGGATTGCATCGTCCCTAGACATGGTGAGGTGTCTTAAAGTGATAAGGACTAATCATCCTGTAAGTAGATTGGGATTGCATCGTCCCTAGACATGGTGAGGTGTCTTAAAGTGATAAGGACTAATCATCCTGTAAATAGATTGGGATTGCATCGTCCCTAGACATGGTGAGGTGTCTTAAAGTGAGAAGGATTGATCATCCTGTAAGTTGATCTGGATTGCATCGTCCATAGACATGAGAGATGTATTAAAGTGAGAGGGATTGATCATCCCGTAAGTGGATCAGGATTGTATCATCCTTGGACCTATGTCCTAAAGTGAGAGGGATTGATCATCCCGTAATTGGATCATGTGTATTGCAGGATATGCTGCTGTTGTACTGATGATCGAGTGGATCCAGTTGATGATGATGTTGATGATCGTGTGATGACGATGCTAATGATAATGTGATGATGATGCTGATGATCATGTGATGACGATGCTGATGATTGTGTGATGACGATGCTGATGATTGTGTGATGATGATGTAGTTGTTCGAGTGCTGCAGAAGATGAAGACTCAGTACTGAAGATGTTGATGTTCCAGTATTGAAGTTGTCTCCAGTTTTTGGTAAGAGGCAGAGTATCTACTCCTGTGCACAAAAAAAATATTCACAGTGATGGAGACAGCTTACCTCCTGGCCACCATATCATATGCTTATCGAAACAGTAAGAAAAACCTTATAGACTAGAACCTTAGATACAGGGGTGAACCAGAGAGATTTTGTACTAATCTTTGCATCTGCTTGGAAAATGGGTTGTTGAGGACTGGTTACAACCTGGCTCTCTTAAGTGTTCCCTTTGTCCCCTTCTTCCTTGCATTCCTTTGACCCTTGCTCTCATCTCTAGATGGTTTTCAAGAGAGGGTTGTTTTGCATATGGAAAGCTATCAATTCCTTTATGTGCCAGTAGAGGTTGAGTGAGCAAGTATCTGGAATTTATGCACCTTGAGAAACCCATGTGTGGGGTGAGGTTCCAAATTCCAATTCCATGTCAATTTACTTGCTGTGAGTTGCAGCTCTTTTGGCTTGAACCTTTTCTTCTAACTTTTCTAGGTTTTGGATTGGGGTGGTTTTGTATCTACCAGTGAAATGTTATGCTATGTGAAATGCTTCAGAGTTGTGGCCCTATATTCGAGTCCTTGATATTATATCCAAATAGAAATGTTCCCCCAAGTTTCCGAGATGCGGGAGCGGGGAAACACACATTCAAGATGCATGGAGACCACCCCCAAATTTTAAGGAAATTTGGTGGGGGGACAAGGGACGTCTCTAAATTTATAAAAATAAAATAAATACCAAAATTAATATTCATGATTGTGCAATTTAATTTTAAATACTAAATATATTGATTTATTTTCTAAGTAGTACCAATTAGGGATTGTAAAGAGTTAAAATAATGGAAAAAATGTAAAAATATTCTCAAGGGCATGGGGGGAACATTTTTCCAGGAGTCCCCATGTCCCCACGACGTAGGAAACGCGTCCCCGACCATGCGGGACGCATAGTAGAGAAGTCCCCTGGCTAGACATGATGGAAGATACTGAGTCACCCCTTTCAGTCATCGACTAAAACTTTGTCCCCTCATTTGTTCATTTTGTTAACAAGGGAGGGTGAGAATATATGCCACTAGTTTTCTTAATGGAGAGCTCAAATACAAGTGATTTGAGCCCAAGAGAAAAATAGGTCAAGGCCAAACATGAAGCCCAATAAGTGGGATCTGTAAAAATCAAAGGTAAATGTAGTTAACTGGTGTGATACAATAATTTTATTAATGCCTGGCTAATGAACACAAAAGTAGGCCAGTGGAACTGTTGAGTACAATGATGTTGTTACAAAGCTGGAGTACCAAAATGTCTCCTACAAAATGGCAATACTCAGAAACGATTAACATGGAAAGGCAAGGTCCTTACAAAGACATCATTCTAAGGTGCCTTATTTTGGATTTACTAAGGAGAAAATACAACTCCATAAAATCTATTTTTAAGTATTTTATTGGCTCTTACTGTATGAATCTCCTGCCCTATGTTTGGGAGGTGGAGGACCTTGGGAGTCCTCCTACATCTCTGTCTAGGTGTGGGTCTTATTCCACCACTTCCTCCCTTTCCTTTTTCAGGTTATGTGCTTTGTAGAACAACAAAGGTACCATGTAACTGTAATCCATTTTTTCTCTAGATCCCTCAACTCCTTTTACTATGGCTTGTATCGAACTCACCAGATTCATGTTTTTCCTTGGTTCATGCTGTGGAGATGGAGCACGATTGGGAGATCCATAATCCCACATAATGCTTGCTCTGTCCTGAACCATATTCTTCTTATCATTCCCTGTTGAGATTTTGTTTGGAGGTAGATCAAGATTGGTGGGGATTAACCTCCTCCTCTTCTTGTCTTACCCTACATGAATGTTTAATGTGCCAATATGGAGGACTGTTGGGTGTTTATGCTGACACCTTCTACAGAGGAATATTCTTTACCCTTGACACAACATACATTCACCATTCATTATATATGGAATTAACCATTCACCACATTTTATACCTACACCTTACTGGATCAAAAGGCTTGCTTATCTTAAGCATCTATAACTGGGGTGCCCCTACATGAATGTCGAACATGCCCACAATGGAGGACTATGTCCAGTGTGCTCAGTATGGAAGATTGTAGGCTGTTTACAGTGCTACCTGCAGCAGTGGTTAAGGTGATGTCTCCCCCCCAACCACTCCATCTAGAGAAAATAATGCTTGTATGTTGAATTGGCAAAAATGTTGAAAATTTTATGTTTTATTTTGGTTGTAACAATTGTTATATTATGTATTTCTCTAAAATTCAATAATTTTGTCCTTTTTTCAGATGATGAAAGAGTCCCAAATCAAAGACAACATTTTTGATCATTGGGATATTGGTCTCAATAAGAAGCGCATAGCATACTTCATCTTCCCAAAGGTTGTCATCCCCAAAAATATGTTACCATAATACTTTCTTTGGATTTGCTTAATATGTTAAAACAACTTGTTGTCTGGGTTTCCTTTTTCAAGATTTGTGACAGCTTAAAAAGGTGGGGGCCTTTACACTACAAAGATTTTAAACTTTCTATTTTTTTTCCAGGAGGATAATGAACTACGTTTGGTACATGGTGATGAGATTCGTTTGTGTTGTTCACCCTGCCTGGCAGTCCGTTGGACATGTGGTATGCTGTACTCATCTTCTTTATTAGTTTTCATTTTTTTAGATAAACCATCCGTGGTTTGGTAGGCTAAAAACTATGACACGGGTGAAAGAGTTATTTTTAACAGGAGAAATAGACAGATTGACTAATTAGAGATTGATGAATAATATCATAATTTTGATAACTAAGATGCAAATTGGAATGCTTTGTTTGTATTGGATACTTTTCAGATCAAACTGACTACCCAGGAGGAGGTTGCAATTGCGTTACGCGCCAGTCAGGTGACATGATTCATTTATTTTTGCAGCTCCGTGACTTGTAATAGTTGGCATGTAGAGAGTGTATCTGTGATCTCATTTATAGTACTGATTTTTTTTCAATATGATTTCTTTTCATGTCCACAGTGGGTTCCCATTGATGTTTTACATAATTTTAGTGTGGACTTTGTTTGGAAGAGCACAAGCTTTGATTGTATGCAAGCAGCCATGAAGACATTTGTTGTAGATGAGACTCATGGATAGTGATGTGTTTTGTACCTTGCAATACTTAGCTCTATGTAGGATGGAAAATCTACAAGGATAGTAAATTCTAGGATGCAAGTTTTTGTGCCTCATTTTGCATTTGAGGCATGTATTCAATAGAAAGGAAAATTCAAATGAAGGCTATGAAGATTAATCAATAAGGGAAACCAAAATCCATACAAATAGTTTGAAAAATAATATCCATGAGCAGAAAAAATGACCACAAACCTTGAGTGATTTTCTTAGAAGCAAAGTTTGTTTTGATGACAACAACTGTTAGGAACCCATGTCTTTACTTTGTTAGTATGTTGTTGTTGGACGCATATGCTTTGTAAGTCGTCCCGTAGTATTTGTTGATCAATAGTTTGTGTTATTGTTGTTGGCGCATATGCTTTGTAAGTCGCCCATAGTATTATTGATCCATAGTTTGTAACGGCCCATGGTTTCGACCCATAGTATTGGCGCCTAGAATTAGTATATAAGTGTGTGTTGAGACCTATGAAGGCACCGTGAAGTTATTTGTATTGAGCTTGCTCAAAGGAGGTTTCCCCCTCGAAGTGGCCTGTGATCAATATAAAAGTGATTCTGAGTTCTGTCATTTCTGCTATTTCGCATATTCGTATTAATTAATTGTTGCAGGTGCCTCACATCTGGTATCAGAGCACTTTCTTGGGCTCGCTGGGTGAAATTTCTGCCAAATTTTTTTTTCACATCTGTTGCAGGTTTGGATTTGGGAATAATCCCTATCCGGTTAACTGTGGGAAGTACTTGGGCATAAGCCCTAAAACTCATTGTGAGGAGTACCACAGGAACCCCGAAGTAGCTGGCCCATTGAGAGGACCTGCCAGCGAAAAGGGCAACGACCCCTACCTGATTGACTAGTTCCCACCCGTGAGGTAAACCAAGAGCTATCGTTTGTGGCAAAGCGGTTATCAGTTTTACCTGAGCCGTGGAGTGAGGGGTACTGCCCCAATACGCAAGCCGTCAGACAGCATTGGTGGCCGAGTGAAACCCCTGAACTGTTAGGAAGCCACACATACCTGGGGTCCATATCTATTTTCAGTTGAACTGTTGCCGATCACTTCCGCTCCAGATCCAGCCGTTTCAGATCTATTCTGAAAGTCGTTCCAGATCCAGTCGCCGTTTCAGATCCAGCCGTTTTCGATCCCTTCCGCGCCGTTGCAGATCCATCTGTTGTGGATCCCTTCCGCGCCGCTGTTGCCGATCAATTTTTGAAAAAAAATGAGTATAAAATTCAGTTTTTTCTCCATATCTCCCTTGTTTTCACTCTGTTTCCCTTGAAATTTTGAGGGAACCCCTGTCACCCCATTCTGCATATTTCATTCCTGAGGACCCTATCCACAATTCCCCTTCCCAAAGCCCGAAATCCCACATTTGTCTATTTTTAGGGTTTGCCATAACTTCCTCAGATTTCACCCAATCACCCTCAAATTTTACCACAGAGTTCATTTCTGAATTCTGCTTCTTTGTTCCCCTCTGCCAAATTTCTCCATTCTTTCACCCCACTTCTAGAATCCTCATTTTTGTTTCCCTGTCTATTCAACAGTGTCCAAAACCTAGTCAAACCCCAATTACCATTCAGATTTTTTTCCTAGTCCATATTTTCCCTTACTGAAGTAGTTTCTGTTTTTGTTTTCCTACCCAGTCAACCAAAAAAAAAGACTCCTGGTTATGGTTGTCACCCGTGCAGGAGCAAAAACCATGGAGGAAGCACTTGTAGCCATCCAAGCCAAACTCGAGGATCTAGATGAAAAATTTCTCGGCCTCCATCTTGAACATTCAGCTATGAACAACAAACGGCAGTCCGAGTCTTCATCAGACAATGGGTTCTCCTCTTCCAGCAATTTCCGTGGTCCGAAGGTTGATTTTCCTCGCTTCAATGGTACTGATCCAACTAGATGGATCTATCGTGCAGAACAGTATTTCAGTCTGCATAATACTTTTGATGTCAACAAAGTTCCGCTGGCATCCTTTCACTTGGAACAGGAAGCTCTTCAATGGTACCGTTGGTACATCAAGGCTCATCCAGAGCCCAAATGGCCAAACTTTTGCCAGCTCCTTTTGCAACGATTTGGTCCTAGTGCTTTTGATGAATTCACAGGAGCCCTCACTAAACTTCGCCAAATTGGCACGGTGAGAGAGTATCAAACCGAATTTGAGAATCTAGCCAACCACACCGAAGGATTGTCTGATGACTTTTACCGGAGTTGTTTTATCAGTGGTCTAAAGGATGCCATCCGCTCTGAGGTCAAAATGTTCTGTCCAACACAATGATGGAAGCCCTAGGGTTGGCTAAGTTGGAAGAAGACAAGATTGCAGCCCAAAAACGCTCCAAGCCCACTTTTGTTCCCCTCCGAAATATGGGTTCTCAGCGACCACCTATACCGCAGGCTCCTCGACCAACTCCTATCAAGCGTTTGTCTGAAACAGAGATGCAAGCACGCAGAGAAAAGGGGCTTTGATATAATTGTGATGATAAATTCACTCGGGGACATAGATGTGTTCAGCAAAAGCTCTATCTCTTGGATGTTGAGTCTCCGCCTGCCTCTGAAATTGGTGACGAAGATCCAGAAACACTGGATGCTCCGGTCGACATTCAGGAACCGCCTATTGACCCTCCGTCTCAGGATGACCAGCCAGAGATATCTCTCCATGCTTTAGCTGGAATCACCACCCCCCAAACAATTCGGGTCAGGGGTTACTTCAAGAAGCTTCCTCTTACAATACTCATTGATTCTAGTAGCACTCATAATTTCATTGACCCTCGGATCGCCAAAAAAGCTGATTATTTTATCCATCCTTGCTCCAACTTTGAAGTCATGATTGCCAATGGGGGCACCTTACCTTGCAAAGGGAAGTGTCGAAATGTGCGTATCTCTATGGGAGATTATACCTTGCACTCTAACATGTTTGCCTTTCCCTTAGGCGGATGTGATGTGGTTTTGGGCGCTCAATGGCTACGCACACTTGGCCCTATCTTATGGGATTTTGCTGAACTTTGGATGCAGTTTTCCCTCAATGGACAAAAACACACATTGACAGGATTACAACCAGGTTCTCTCAGCATCATCAGTTCACATCGCATGGAAAAACTCCTCAAGAAGAATTCACATGGTGTCATCGCTCAGATCCATTCCATCCAGATGCAACCATCAGCGGTCTCCACTACTCCTTTGGATTTACAACAAATTCTGGATCGATATACAGGTGTCTTTGCTGAACCAGTGGGATTTCCACCTTCCAGGCCAGAAGACCATCATATTCAGCTCCTTCCTGGCAGCGTTCCTCCCAACATCAGGCCCTATCACTACCCATTTCACCAAAAAACGGAGATTGAAATGCTCGTTCGGGACTTATTGAAGCAAGGTATCATTCGCCCAAGCACTAGTTCCTTTTCTTCTCCAGTTATTCTTGCCCGCAAAAAAGATGGGTCATGGCGCCTCTGCATTGACTTCCAAGCACTTAATCACCTCACCATCAAGGATAAGTTTCCAATTCCTGTTGTTGATGAGCTTCATGGGGCTCACTTTTTCTCCAAGTTGGATCTTCGTTCTGGGTATCATCAAATTCGGGTTCATGAGGATGATATTCCTAAAACAACTTTCCGTACACATGATGGCCATTATGAGTTTTTGGTCATGCCCTTTGGCCTCACTAATGCTCCTTCCACATTCCAGGCCTTAACGAATAAAATATTTCGACCCTACTTGCGGAAATTCATTCTGGTATTCTTTGATGATATCCTCATCTACAGTAAAACATGGGATGAACATCTCCAGCATCTGGATCTTGTCATGCAACTTTTCTCTGACTATCATCTCCATGCCAAGCAGTCTAAATGTGTTTTTGGACAGAAGTAAGTTGAGTATCTCGGGCACATTATCTCAGCACAAGGGGTTCGCATGGATCCTGCCAAAATCGATGCCATGAACAATTGGCCGCATCCTCAGACACTCAAGAGCCTTCGTGGTTTTTTGGGGTTGACTGGCTACTACCGCAAGTTTGTCAAGGATTATGGGAAGATTGCAGCTCCATTAACTGCTCTATTGAAAAAGGATGCTTTTACATGGACACTTGCTGCTCAGTGTGCATTTGACAAACTAAAACAAGCTATGTGTACTACACCTGTGCTAGCTATGCCCGATTTTTCCAAGCCCTTCACTATTGAGAGTGATGCTTGTGGCAATGGATTTGGTGTTGTTCTCCTGCAAGATGAACACCCCATTGCGTTCACTAGCAAAGCCCTTTCCGGTAAGAATTTAGCTGCCTCTACCTATGAGAAGGAAATGATGGCTATTTTGCATGCAGTACAGAAGTGGCGCCCATACCTATTAGGGAATCATTTTTGCATCAAGACTGATCACCAGAGTTTGAAATATTTCTTGGACCAGCGTGTCTCCTCCCTGACACAACAAAAATGGGTTAGCAAACTTATGGGTTATGACTATGAGATCACTTACAAGAAGGGTAAAGACAATATTGTGGCAGATGCTCTTTCTCACACATTTGATGCCCAAGGTTCTCTTTCAGCTATTTCTATGCCGGTTCCAAATTGGTTGCAATCTGTTCAACAGGGTTATGTCAATGACTCTTCCTTATCTCAAATCATCCAACGCTTGACCAACAACCCTTCTGCTGTACCACATTACTCTTGGGATGGTGCTTCTCTGCGATACAAGGGTCATCTGGTGCTTCCCCAGAGCACAGATCTTCAACAAGCTGTCTTTTATGAACTCCATGCTTCTCCATCGGCAGGGCACTCTGGGCTCCTCAAAACGTATGAACGAGCACGACGTAACTTCTTTTGGCAGAGCATGAAAAGGACAATTCAACAGATGGTGGCCGAATGTGATACCTGCCAGCGCAATAAGGGTGAAACAACACTCCTTCAAGGATTGCTTGAACCCTTGCCCATACCTACACGGATTTGGACAGATATTTCTATGGATTTCATTGAAGGGCTCCCAAAATCTGGCGGGAAGACAGTGATTCTCGTTATGGTTGATCGCCTCTCCAAATATAGTCATTTGTGTGCTCTCAGCCATCCCTATACAGCCTCCTCCGTTGCTCAAATTTTTCTGGACCAGATATTTCGTCTTTATGGCATCCCTTCTTCCATTGTCTCGGATCGTGATGCGACTTTCACCAGTCATTTTTGGACAAAACTAATTCGCCACACTGGCACCAAACTGAAGATGAGTTCAGGGTATCACCCACAAACAGATGGTCAGACTGAAATTGTCAATAAATGCTTGGAAACTTATCTTCGTTGCTTCACCTCAGAACAACAACATCAGTGGGAAAAGTGGCTCCCTCTCGCTGAATGGTGGTACAATACCTCTTACCACACTGCCTCCAAAATGACCCCATATGAAGCAGTCTATGGTCAGGCACCTCCAACTCTTCTTCCATACACCCCCACCAGTTCACCAGTTCAGGAAGTTGACACGGTCCTTCAAAACCGCGATCAAATTCTTCGCATTTTGTGGGACAATATTCACATGGCAAGAAATCGCATGAAGCAACAAGCTGATCAGCACCGTTCGGAGCGCACTTTTCAAGTCGGCGATATGGTTTTTCTTCGTCTCCATCCATACAAACAATCCTCCTTGAAACTCAAAGGGCGTCATAAGCTCGCTCCAAAGTTCTATGGGCCATATCAGATTCTTCAGAAGATTGGGTCCGTTGCTTATAAATTGGAACTTCCTCCTTCTTCCCGCATTCATCCAGTCTTTAATGTCTCTTGTCTGAAGAAAGTTCTTGGCACCAACATCAGCGGACAAACGATTTTAACCGAACTGGATAATGAAGGATCCATCCTTTTGGAGCCAGAGGCCATCCTCAATCGGCACACGCGTCAGCTTCGCTCTCGCTCTATCACAGAGGTCTTAATTCAGTGGCACGGCATGCAACCAGAGGATGCTACATGGGAACCACTCCTTCAGATTCAACAACAATTTCCACATCTACAGCTTTGAGGACAAAGCCTTTTTTAAGAGGGAGGGGATGTTAGGAACCCATGTCTTTACTTTGTTAGTATGTTGTTTTTGGACGCATATGCTTTGTAAGTCGTCCTGTAGTATTTGTTGATCAATAGTTTGTGTTATTGTTGTTGGCGCATATGCTTTGTAAGTCGCCCGTAGTATTATTGATCCATAGTTTGTAACGGCCCATGGTTTCGACCCATAGTATTGGTGCCTAGAATTAGTATATAAGTGTGTGTTGAGACCTATGAAGGCACCGTGAAGTTATTTGTATTGAGCTTGCTCAAAGGAGGTTGCCCCCTCGAAGTGGCCTATGATCAATATAAAAGTGATTCTGAGTTCTGTCATTTCTGCTATTTCGCATATTCGTATTAATTAATTGTTGCAGGTGCCTCACAACAACTTTTTCTTCGGTAGAATCAATGCTTGTGCATGTTGTATGTATAGCAATTGTATGTAGGACAATAAATCTAGAAGGATAGTAAACATCAAGATGTAAGTTTTTTGGGTCCTTTTGCATTTCAGACTTCTTTGTAATGGTCCAAAGGAAAAGTCAAACGATATATGACGGTAAAAAAATGATGTACTTGCTCTCTTTAATTCACCACTGCATCAAATTTCTTGTTGGTGGGAATCTGGGATGGCTAGTTTTACTATTCAAATTGGAGGATCACCCCAATAAAGGGTATTGATAACCATAATGAAATATCCCTTCTGTCAATTTTGGATTTGCTTGAACACTGGTACCCATAGTGTTTGTTTTCACATTGATTTGAGTCAAGAAACCACTGGCATGTGTAACAACACTTCGAATACCTAGGTTTGCATGTTGGTGGGTTCTCCCAATATAGCTAGTTCCTTGGTTATATTGCTGGTTAAATCCAACATCCCAAGGATATAGGCCATCCATAGATGGTGCACAAGAAATCAATGGTTGGGATGACAAGACCATTGCAATAACTCAGCTAGTTTCCATTCTCATCCCCTGGACTTTGCATTACGTTGCTATTGGGAACATTGGGCAACCAAAGAACCATACCCACATTTCTTAATCAATTTTTCCATCTAGAAACCCTCTGGAGATAGTGAGCGGACCATACACATTTTTCTGGGTGTGTGCTATCTCTTCAAATGAGGTCCGAATGCATCCATACAATTCTTGTATGACTCACCCCTTCCGTTGGCCAATTGGTGGTCTAGCTTGTAGACAAGGCCCAGATCTACACACAGTGGTCTTGGACGCATCCATATGGTGTGGATCTAATTGTTGTAGGATCAGACCAAACAAGGCCCCACTGTTGCTTGAATTACACTTAGTTAAGAGAAAATAAATTGATTCGTTTCCCAGTGGAGAAGGATCGATTGGCCATCGAAGTGTGCCCTATTCAAAATCAATACTAGCATTCACATTATATAATAAAATTATGTCTTCAAAGCCTTTTCCTCCTAAAGGAAGATATGGATTTATCAAAGACTTTCATTTGAAGCTTTGTTTATGGTGTTAACAGCCAGATCACAAGACAATACAGATTTGGGGTTGCTCAATTGCGTGATCACAATGGTGCAGTTGTTTCCAGATTATATCCCTTATTGTTGAAGTGTACCGTGGGAAACAAAAAGAACTATCCGTCCCATGCATATGATGGAGACTGAAAGTATCAAGTATAAAGTAACATATCAAGAGGAGCATTTATGTAAGTAGATAAAATGCAAGGTCTTCTTACCTTAATGAACTTATCCAAAGGTATAATTTATCAAATTGTTGTGTTCTAAGATGAGATGTTTGTAGTTGGATCTACTGCTAGTGGTCTTTCAGTTGCAGAGAAGGATTGATTAAACAAAATTTAACCATTTGGAACTCGTAATATGCCTCTTCAAAAGCTATATGCCCTTGGTAAGAAGCGTCAACAAGAGAACCACTGTAATGCTGCAAATCAGTTCTCTGGTATCATCTACAAGGTAAATGAAAGCCATATTGCGATTTAATCCAATAAGAAATAAATCACCATCTACAAGTGTGGAATATTGTTTACTACCTATGGAGTTATAAATACCATTTAGTACTTTAAATATGAGCCCTTTGTTTCAATGACTACCACCAACAAGGTTGAAGTGGCGAATCATAGTGCCCATATTTGGGTAATGTTCCCGTTCCAGTTCCAGGACTATTGAAGCATAGAAAATTTTCTGTCAACACCTTATGTCAAATTTTTTATTTGATTTCCTATGAGCATGTTAGTTGTACTTTGGATCTTGGTGCTGCAGCGGCCAATTTGATTCAGAAAATGTTCCAGACTCTGGAGACCAGTCTTGATGCAGAAATAATTTCCTAGTAGGGATGGCTTCCACTTCTGTACTGCAAGAAAAATTGCCATCATTTCCTGCTGAGATGTAGATACAGCTAAATGATTACCGGAAAGGTCTCTTGAAGGCGACAAGCCCACTGGTGCAACAAAGACACCTGCATATATATCCAAGGAAGTAGTGGAGACCATTAGTGGGTGCATCTAGATGGAATGGAGCTGAGCGATGACACCATGTGAATTCTTCTTAAGGATCGTTTCCAGGTGATGTGAACTGATGATGCAGAGAGATCCTGGTTGTAAGCCCATAAATTTGTGTTGTGTCCCATTGACTGAAAACTACATCCAAAGTTCAGCAAAATCCCATAACATGGGGCCAAGTGTGCGTAACCATTGAATTCCCAAAACCACATCACATCCGCCTAAGGAAAAGGAAAACATGTCAGAGCGCAGGTTATAATATTCCAAAGAGATACGCACATTGTGACACTTTCCCTTGCAAGGTAAGGTCCCCCCATTGGCAACCATGACTTCAAAGTCGGAGCAAGGATGGACAAAATAATCAACATGTTTGGCGATCCGAGGGTCAATGAAGTTATGAGTCCTACCAGAATCAATGAGTATTGTAAGAGGAAGCTTCTTGAAGTAACCCCTGACCCGCATTGTTTGGGGGGTGGTGACGTC
Source organism: Larix kaempferi (assembly GCA_027924585.1). Lineage (NCBI taxonomy): Eukaryota > Viridiplantae > Streptophyta > Pinopsida > Pinales > Pinaceae > Larix > Larix kaempferi. The sequence goes on along the minus strand of BSBM01002098.1, from coordinate 5,886,484 downwards.
GGATAAAGCATGGAGAGATATCTCTGGGCGGTCTTCCTGAGATGGGAAGTCAATAGGCGGCTCCTGAATGTTGACCTGATCATCCGGTGTATCTGGAGCTTCTTCACAAACTTCAGAGGCGGTCGGATAATCCACATCCAAGAGATAGAGCTTTTGTTGAACACATCTATGTCCTCGAGTGAATTTTTCATCATAATTATAACAAATCCCTTTTTCTCTGCGTGCCTGCATCTCTGTTTTAGACAATTGCTTGATAGGAGTTGGTCGAGGAGCTGGCGGGATGGGAGGTCGTTGAGAACCCATATTTCATAAGGGAACAAAAGTGGGTTTGGAGTGCTATTGGGTGGCAATCTTGTCTTCTGCCAACTTAGCCAACCCCAGGGCTTCCATCATTGTGTTGGGACAAAACATTTTGACCTCTTGGCGGATTTCATCCTTAAGACCACTGATAAAACAACTCCTGTAGAAGTCATCAGACAATCCTTCTGTGTGGTTGGCTATTTTCTCAAATTCTGTCTAATACTCTCTCACAGTGCCAATTTGACGATGTTTAGTGAGTGCTCCGGTGAAGTCATCAAAAGCACTAGGACCAAATCATTGCAAAAGGAGTTGGCAAAAATATGTCCATTTTGGCTCGTCATGAGCCTTGATGTACTTACGGTACCATTGAAGGGCTTCCTGTTCGAAATGAAAGGATGCAAATGGAAATTTTTGGACATCAAAAGTATTATGCAGACTGAAATACTGTTCTGCACGATAGATCCATCTAGTCGGATCAATACCATTGAAGCAAGGAAATTCAAGCTTCGGACCACGGAAAGTGTTGGAAGAAGAGAACCCATTGGCTGCAGAAGATTCTTGCTGTCGGTTATTGTTCATGGATGAATGTTGAAGATGGAGGCTGAGAAATTTTTCATCCAGATCTTGGAATTTGGTTTGGATGGCTGCAATTGCTTCCTCCATGGTTTTTGCTCCTGCGTGGGTGACCACCATAACCAGGAGTTTTTTTTTGGGGGGGGGAATGGATAGAAAAACACAAACAAAAGCTTGTTTAGTAAAGGGAAATTTGGGTTTGGGAAAAAATTGGATGGGTAATTGGGGTTTGACTAGGTCTTAGACACTTTCTGACGGACAGGGAAGCAAAAAATGGGGATTTCAGAAGCGGGGTGAAAGAATGAGAATTTTTTTCAAAGAGGGACAAAGAAGTAGAAATAGGGAATGAACACAGCGGCAAAATTTGGAGGTGAGTGGGTGAAAAATGAAGAAGTTATGGAAAACCCTAAAAATAGATAAATGTGAGATTTCTAGCTTTGGGAAGTAGAATTTGGGATAGGGTCTTCAGGAATGAAATATGCAGAATGGGATTTCAGGGGTGTCCGAGAAGTTTCAAGGGAAATGGAGTTAAAACAAGGGAGATATGGTGAAAAGTTTTTTTCTTCATCTTCAGGAATGGATCTTCAACAGTGTGGAAGGGATCGGAAACAGATAGATCTGCAACGAGGTGAAATGGATCGGCAACAGATGGATCTGAAACGACGCCGAATGGATAAAAAACGGATGGATCTGGAACGAATGTCAGAATGGATTTGAAACGGCTGGATCTGAAACGGCTTGGAATGGATCTGAAACAACTCGAAATGGATCTGAAACGACGCAGAAGTGATCGACAATAGTTCAACTGAAAATGGATATGGACCCCAGGTATGTGCGGCTTCCTATCGGTTCAGGGGATTCACTCGGCCACCAATGCTGTCTGACGGCTTGCGTATTGGGGTAGTACCGCTCACTCCACGGCTCAGGTAAAACTGATAACCGCTTTTCCACAAACGACAGCTCTTGGTTTACCTCACGGGTGGGAACTAGTCAATCAAGTAGGGGTCATTGCCCTTTTCGCTGGCAGGTCCTCTCAATGGGCCAGCTACTTCGGGGTTCCTGTGGTACTCCTCATAATGATTTTTAGGGATTATGCCCAAGTACTTCCCACAGTTAGGCGGATATGGATTATTCCCAGATCCGAAGCAGCAAAACAAATTTTGGTAGAAATTTCACCCAGCGAGCCCAAGAAAGTGCTCTGATACCAGATGTGAAGAACCTGCAATAATTAATTAATGAAAACACACGAAATAACATAAATAACAGACTTAGAATCACTTTTATATTGATTGCAGGCCACTTCGAGGGGGAAACCTCCTTTGAGCAAGCTCAATACAAATAACTTCACGGTACCTTCATTGGTCTCAACACAAACTTATATACTAAGTCTAGGCACCAATACCATGGGTCAATACCATGTGCCAATACAAAATATGGATCAACAATTACTACGGGATAACTTATAAAGCATATGCGTCCAATAACAATAATACAAACTATGGATCAACAAATACTACGAGACGACTTACAAAGCATATGCGTCCAACAACAATATACTAGCAAAGTAAATAGAAGGGTTGACATGGGTTCCTAACAGCCCATGATAGGAAAAAATGACCCATTTCGTGGCCATTCGTTGAAGATAATGTGGCAAAGAAGATTGACAATTTATGCTTGAAGTGTTGACATGGCAAGAAAGCCCCTGCCTAGCTTTTGAAAGAGTTCTTTCCTTGTATCAAAGAATGGTCATTTTGAAGAATTTAGAGATTTGGAATGTTTTGATTTTTGGGGACTCTTCTCTCATCACTGGTCAAGTAAGAATGACATATTTTGGAAATTTCTCTCCCATTTCTACAAAGAATGCTCATTTTGGAATGTTAATCATTAGAGGTATTAATGGTATAGCTACAAAGTTTGAATTTATTGAATATTTTCATATTCTTTGTTCATGTGATACCAAATTTACATAAACCACGGTGAATGTGATGATGAAATTGAAAAAATGAGTGTTATAACTCACTTAATTCCTTCATGAAATACATTAGCAATCACACTTACTGGTATTTATGTGATAAATGGAAATGGATGCGGTCGAGGAAATCACTTTTAAGTCCTCCTCATTCAGGTAATCAATGCATACTTGAACTTGGATTATTCCGTAGTGGGAGTTTTAATTTGGTTTGGATGGAAAATCTTGGTGCGTGTAGGATATCTATAACTATTAATGCCAAGAAACTTCATCATATGGTAAGTTGGGTTGAGCCAAAATTTGGTTCTAGGTTACTTCATAATTTGTAGGGGTGGTGGTGAATGTTGTTCGGTAGTGAAGAGGATGGGAATACTTTTGTTTGGTTTGGTTCTTTGTTAATAATTGGACTATGACATGATTATTTTAATTGGAAATGTTGGTTTGTGGATGAAAACTTGAACTCTTGTTTTTTAGGAAATCATTTTTTGGTTTATTATCTGGGTGATCTCAATGGAGACTTAGGAAATTTCTTTTCAATTTAGGTTATTTCTCTAAGCACCCTTTCTCTTGTACTTTATGTTGGTACTATGGAAGAAAACAACCAAAATGATGAGTGTGTTCATTGTGGATTTACATAGATTCACAACGTCCTGAGGTGCTTATCACCACAAATGAACAACTTACAAGAGGTAATTTTTCATATTAATCAAAGTATGTGTAGTTATCATGAAGACCAATTGGCTAGGATTTTGGATATGGAAAAGAGAATGGCAGCATAGAGTGAAAGGTTAGAGAAGTTGGCTACAGATTTAGAAATGCATCGTAACATTACACCCTAGAGTTTCCATAGGTTCAGTGAATGGTATTCGTCCAAAATACTTTGCACTTCAATGGGATTTTGGTGATTATGAAGACATAGAATAAGCACAAGTAGCATCATAAATGAAAGAAGTTGAAAATGGAGAAGCAAAGGATGCCTAAAGTGAACATGAACACATGTATAGTTTTCTTAGGTTTTCATGTTTTATAAGGTTTCATTTTTGTTTGGTTGGATTATATGAATTTATAGCTCTCAAATAATTTAGACAATATGATAAACACAACTGTAAAATCCGATGATAATATGATAGACATGTTTTGTGAGAATTATTCATTTTGATTTTAGTTTTAAATGATGGTAATATAAAAAATGGTTACTCAGTGCTAATTAATTTGTAATTACTGAACAAAAATTACTCATAACTGTATCTAATTATTCAAAGTAAAGAAGTTACTTGTGTGTATGGTGCCGCAATATCCTATGTTGCTGCCATGGCTCGTTCTAGGTCGAAGGAACCAATGTCCTCTCACCTGGAGGATGGAGACTCGGCACTCAATAACTGTACATTAAAACAAATAAAGTCAACAATGTGTAATTCAAAGTTAAATATATTAAAAAATACGATATCAAATAACATACAATAAATACTTGAACATTAAATAAAACAATAGCTAACCTGGTCCATGTAGCTCTCTGTGGCATGCTGCTACGTAGGACCATGGAAAGAATTACCACAGTGAGAACAACGATGTGTCATTATTCCAGTCGAACTAGATGGACCCTCCTGGGTTCCACCTGTACTTGGCATGTCCCGACCACCACCCATAGATTGTGCAGCTGTGTGTGTCTCATCATTGTCCTCTCGGATCTATGAAGACATAGCCACAAATGTGGTATGTCTAAGCAAATGACGTGTGGCACATCTAACTGAGTCATCAATATCATCTAGGGCGCTACCAAACCTAGGTGGCTGAGGAGGGGGGTTTGGATCTCTCTTGGGTGTAGGAGGTCCTCTGAGTGGGTTGTGGTGGGCCTGATATTGATCTTGGGCAGAGCCAAGATCGACACCCTGAAACTCAGTGATGTCAAAATAATTGACATGGTGGCCTAGCTCAAACTAAGCCCACAATTTCCTAAGAAAATACTGTGGGACCTCCAAATTATTGCATGTGGGCTTGTCAAACACCATAAACCATCTCTTTCTTCAGTTATCTCTCCATGGCTGGTAAATACACCAGTCCATGCAAACCCGTCTCTTCCTCACATCTAGAGGTTGTCTTGTCCTAGGATCTATGAATTTGTTGTACAACTGTGGTTTCGTGATGTTGAGGTATTTAATTTGTTCTTTGGATATCCTAGTGGAATAGTGCTCCCTCATTCGAGCCCTATATTGGATCAGATTTGTGATCTCACTGTGGGAAATGTTGATGGATTCAATGATGTTTTGCAATGATGTATCCAAGGAAACCCGAGAGGGTTCCTTGGTGCTCTTCAATTCATCGCTTAATACCCTTAATTCGTTTAAATCTTGGTGTAATTCATCCTCAAGGTTTTGAGATGGTTCATCACCAAGTTCATTGTCCATTCCAATGTTGATGTTATCTTCTGATGGTTTGGTTTCATTGGTTTCCTTTGATGGTTGTGGTGTGTGTCATTTTGTTGGGTGTATTTAATCTGCAATGACAATTTGTTGTTTTTTTAATTGATTGTAATTTTTTTTAATTTAAAATTGCAATGGAAAAAAAACAACAAAAAATTGATTGGTTGAGCACCTACCTGGAGGCAATAGCGGAAACATAGTGGAGGTTCAATTTGATGTCGGGGAGGAGGTTGTTGGGTGCTCCAACACGCACTCGCGGGGTCTATTTTTCTCCACTCCACGCTCGTGGGTTTTTTATTTGTGATAACAAGCCTGCGATCTTTTTTTTTAATAAAAAACACAGATGCGCGCACACGTTACTGATGTGTGCGCGCATCTATTTGCGTACGGGTTCATAACGCGTGCGCGCACATTTTTTCCACGTCAACACAACAACGTGGACGTTCGGCATTGCCGAAGCAGGGGGCGCGTATGCGTGTTTGGATGCGCGTGCGCGCCCTTGTTTTTTTTCTGCTCGCACGCTTCTATTGCGACCTTTTTGGGTACCAACTTTGTGCAGGTACCCATATATATATAAAAGAGATACAAATTTTTATTGGGTTAGTATCTTAGATTTATATATAGAATTACATTTTAGTGAAAGCCATTTTTTTTTAATTTTGATAAACCAAGTTAATAACCAAATAAAACCATCAACTAATCATTCCAATGGCATGGTGTTGTTTGAATATTGATGACGAGTCATTCCAATGACCTGGTGTCGTTTGAATAATGATGATGAGCCACAATGATATAGCACGCTCAAAGTCAAAAGAAAACAAAACTTAAAATAATAACATTATAACTATTCAACTAATCTTTAAAATTTAATGAAAATGAACTATTAAAAATAAAAACAATCTATAAATTATATAATTAATAATTAATAATTAATTGATATAATTCATATTTATATAAAAATAAAATTAATTAAAACATTATTAAAATATTTAATATACAACTTATTTGTCTCATGGCCAATACTCATAAGTTGATTACCTCGTGCTTCATTGCTTGCTTTATGGAGCACATAAAGGAGCCTGCCACCATGAGCAAAAGACAATTTTGTTTTACTGAGGATTCCCTCCATTATCCTGTGGGTTATTTTGATGGATCATGCAATGAGGAGCCTTGTGGGGCGATTTGTGTCTTCAAAGTCATCCCCAACCATTGTTTTCAGTTATTCTTCAAGGCGGGTATTGGGGCAAACACAAGAGCAGAACTGATTGCCCTGTGGGGTCTCATGTATTTTGCAGCTGGTAGAGGGTTTACTTCTTTATGGGTATTTGGTGATTCAAAGTGTATTGTGGATTGGTCCCGGGGTACCTCGTCTCTTCACTCATTGAAACTAAAACCATGGATGGAAAAAGTCAAGGTTCTGTTAAATGTGTTCGATCAGATTTCCATCACCCACATCTACAGAGATTACAATATTGTTTCATATGATCTTTCTAAGTGGTTGTTGGGAGATATGGATGGGGAATTGCACGTGGAGGATTTCTTGAATGGCTTCCTAGTGGATGCACACTGTTTGGACATGTGTTGAGATACAGTATCTTTGGACGCTGGAAGATTTGTGTTATGTTTCTGCTGTGATGAAACTGTTTAAGATTCCCGTTGTTTTTGTTTTTGGTTAAGTTGGAAAGGGATATATTTAATGTTAAGTTAAGTTTTTGGGATGAGTTTTTGGTTTAAACTATGATGAGAAGACACTCACTTCTCATGTTGAATCCATGTAATGAATGATACAACTTTTTCTTTAATAAAAAGTTGGTTTTTTTATGTGAAAAAAAAAGTTGATTGCCAAGGTTATTAAAATTGTATGGACTTGTCGTGCACCCTTAGTCATATCTTGTGGGCATTCCCTCCATCATGTCATTTCCAATAACACTTAGTATAAGTTCATAACAACAACAATGAAAATATAAATAGGTTTACAATATGAAAAATCTCACATGTATTTCAATTCTCCTCACAATAAGAGAATAAAGTAGAGAATAAATCATGGCTAACTCATGTAAAAAAATGCAATCTTCCCCACTAAGAATATATATTATTAATCCCTATATAGAAACACATTATAACCTCCAAATCTCCAATTGATAGAAAAAACTTTATAAAACACTCTACCTCATCAACAAAGCTCTTTCATGATATATCCTTTTAAATGTCTCCTTCCTCCCATGCGAAATATTTTTATCCATGTCCATGTAAAAGAGAATTTGTGTAAAGACTCATAAGTGAGGTGAGCCAAGTAATACAAAGATGTATGATTATTTTCCCACGTCATAAAAAAAAATGAACCTTCTTCTCCAAATGTAAATAAACTGAGTAAAATGAATTCAAATGCTTAAGTGTTGAACATGAAAGTTGTAACACTCATACATGGAAGTCCATTCATCATAAATTTATTATATAAATAATATTTTATTCGAAATATTCAGCATTACAAAGGCATACATCAATAGAGTGGGGAAATGGTCATTGTTTGCTCATTAATAATCATTATTACATACAACCACTTGGTATTTCGACCTGAAAATTTCTGAAGATGAAGAACAGAGTATATTAAGCTTATTAAAATCATAAATACATCATGAGAATCTTTCCCAAGGAGTACAATAGCTCACCAAAAACGCCCTCCCTCAAGGAGCAAGAATATGCCTTCAAAACTGGAAATGATTGATAGAAAGTGCTGCACTAAACAAAACCACGAGCTGCCTTGTAGCTGATACCTGAAAATACAAACTCCATTAAAGCTCCATGAAAGACCTAAGTGGCCTCTCCAAACCCCAACTTGGATGGGAATCTTTCACACTTGAAATTGGCTAAGGAAAGAAACTAGTCATCCACTAGCTCTCTCTTCACAAATGCATTTTTTCTCAAATGATCAAAAGCCCTTCTCTTGGTTTATCCTATATTTTATAAACATCCTTAGCCTTCTAAGGTTCCAAATCCATCCATAAACTCAATCCAATTCGAATTAGGGCAAGGGCTCAATATTTTCCATGTGTCCTACCTTTCCTAGACTTCCACCTTCCACCAATTCGAGTGGGGGTCTCTTTGGCTTCTCCAACTCCCATGAGCCCTCTTGGAGCCTATTTTTGGGGCTGACATGTAATAATGATCAAATGTCATCGGTCAGGTATTCATTTTTTCATAGATGTCATAGATGCTCCATCATTGTTGTCAAAGGGGCTAGGGAATCTAGCCCAAGTGTCCACAAGCTTCCAATTTGACTCTTCCTCTTCCATGGAGGTTACCAATCCATCCCAATTCGACCTAAGATGATCAATGCCATGTGTATGACTTACCAACTCACCCAAGAGTGTTCACCTTCTCATGAATTCGAATTGGCAAGAGAGAGATGCCACGTGTCCTTGAAAAATAAAGGTAGTGTGGGTCCCACATCCTCCATATGTCTTCAAAACCACTTGCCACCTAGAATTTATCTTGAATTTCTTTATTCAACCTATTTATTAAATACTTGAACCCTTCTAATTTCTAAACATCATTTATTAGCTTCCTTATTGTAATTCCAAATGTGCCCATCCAACCTAGGAAACTAGTAGGATTGATGGGATTGTCTTACTATGCAATTATTTGAATGGGGACATTACAAACTGATTGATAGTTGGCTTGATATTTAATGATTGGTTGGAATATTACTTGGTTTATTGGTTGATAGTTGATGCTTGAAATTTTTGTGTTCCTGAGTCGATTGAAATAAAATGCACGTAATTGTTTCTAGAAGCATCTAGAGTAGTTTCCAATTCTAATTGAAGGGAGAGAAGACCTCGTTGAAGAGAAATATATGAACAAATAAAGTGGGTCAAGTTGTAGCTTACCACTTGATCATTTGAAGTGAGTTGTTGACAGAAGTGAGCCAGTAGGATGAGTTAAAGGAAACTCTAAAGAGGTTTTTAGGAAGCAATTTGGTACATTTGAATTTTGCAAGTGAAGAAACAAGCATGAAGATGCTGAGTGTAAAACTTAAAGGAGCTTGACATGAAGGTTAGAGAATTCAAAAGTTTTGCAAATAAAAAAATGGAAGATTGTTTCATTGTTGAGCTAAAATTTCTTGAAGAATGGCAAGTGCAAAGCCCAAGTATGAAAAATATGACTATATTGTTGTTGTAGCAATTGAAAATGAAAAACTCTACGAAGTGTTCCATGAAAGTTGTAATGAGCATTTTGATGAAGGACCAGAAGAAGAGCTGAATGTTGTAGAAAATATTGAAATTCTAAGAGTTAAAGATGAGGATCAAAGGAGATCCTTATTTTTATTAATAATTTGTTTGATTATAAATGTGTGGGTAAAATGAAGGATAAAGGGAGCCTTGCTAATGTTTCATAAGTTAAAAATAAATTTGAAGAAGAAAGCAACAATGATGTTGCAGAAAATGGAGAAGTTCTTCATGAAAAGGAAGTAAAGTATGATGATGAAGATTACATTAGTGAGTAATAAAGGATGTATATTATCAAAGATATGAGGTTGATTGAAGACTTAACGAATAAATTTCATATCCAACCTAAGGATGAGTACTTTGAAGAGATTCATATTGTGGTGAACAATCTAGCTAATAGTATATGTGTTGATGTAAACCGTGATGCTAAAGAAAAAGAAGAGATAAATGAGAAGAAGGCATTTATTGATGTTTCATGTGCATTAGCCTAATCTACAAGAGGACAAGAAGAGCATGATGTTGATTGCATGAAAATTATTGAAGGTAAGATTCATGAAGTTGATGATGAAGATGTTGAAGTGTATAGCAGTGCTAAAGATGTGGAAATTGAAGAATCCATGGAAAAGATAATTATGATGTGGATTTTTGAGGAAATAAAGTGTTATTATCATCTAATAATGTGGTAGAAATTCATTGAAGAGATTAATGATATAATAAAGATGACGAAGTTGATGAGTGTGACCTTGGTATGCCTACATTACAAGAAATCCACATGAAGATAGAAAATAATATAGAAACCCATGAAGTGAAGGGAATTAAGATTTTGAAGGAAGGATGGTGAAATGATATGGGAATAAATTCTATAATTGACGATGATAGAAGCAAGGATAAGGAAGCCAAGAAAATAATAAGAATGAAAAAAAGATGACATTGAAGTTGATGTAGAAAACAAGAAAGATTGCAAAGAACTGGCTATACAGTCTAATAAAGAAGAAGAAAATGAAGCCTTGTACGTAGTTGGGACCACCGCAATTGTTTGGCATGGATTAAAAATTTTGCACATCAAAAGGTCATCTTGTTTCTGTGTAATAAAACAAATTTTCTTTTGTAATTTTGAAACTTAAGTAAATATCATAAATGTTATAGCATGGATAGTCATATGATGTAATGATTAGATTCTGTAAAAGATGTAAATTATGTAGTTGTTATTGGTGATAGAGATTAAGGGGAAGTGTTGGATGGTGGTAATTTATCCACCAATTGAGATACAATGAAAAATCAAATATGCCTCATTTAGATATTTTGGAGGCATGCATGAAGTCTTGTTATGCACGCCATCTTGAAGTGAAACCTATTTGGGGTCTATCTATTCACCAATGGGTTTTAAAGTTTTTTCTAGTCGAGTTTTATGGAGGCATTTCTTGCTTGAAACTTCTTGGGCACTGGAAATAATTATTTTTGTTAATAAATTATTAATGTAGCCTCTTCAACAATATATATACAAAATGAAATAAATATGTCTATATAGGTGATGGAGAGATTTGATATGTAGGCATAATATAATTTTTTTTATAGAAATATAATAAAAAAACTAGATTTACATATAAACAAAGGAGAAAGCTGCAAGCAGCTAATTCCCTACCAACTTGAAGGTGCATCTTTGGAACACATGATATTGAAGGCACGGTTCATAATAGGAGGTGTAGTATAATTTTAAAGCTCCGAGAAGGCGTGCAATGAAGGGAAGAGGGAGATATATGCATTGAGAACCAACACGCTAGAGAGCACCTATATATTGAAGCCAAAAGATATTTCAATGGTGAAGAAGAGAAGAAATCTTATGCATATAATTAATCCAAAATCACTGAAAACGTCCAAAGACTAATAGATAATCCAAAAGGAAAAATGGATACGAAAAATAGGGGCTTTTGGCTTCATGACATGTTAAATAATTTGCATGCATCTTGTCCTAAAACTCCTACTTCTTCTTCCATGGATGTTAGTCATGGTTAGCCTCTCGACGTTTTCAGTGCTTTTAGATTTATATGCTTCAAATTTCTTCTCTCCTCGACTACTGAAATATCTTTTCGCGTCGATATATTATGTGTTGGTTCTCAATGTATATATCTCCCTTTTCCCTTCATTGCACGCCATCTCAGAGCTTTAAAATTACACTGCGCCTCCTGTTATGAACCGTGCCTTCAATATTATGTGTTCCAAGGATGCACCTTCTAGTTGGAAGGGAATTAGCTGCTTGCAACTTTCTCCCTTGTTAATATAAGAAAAGCGATCCCTTCCCACATAAAAAATAAGAGACTATAATACTACTACGACTACTACTAATATATATATATATAAGAAACCTTTTTAGAAAGAGAGATGAGAAAAGCTTGATTTTATTATATAAAACCAACAATTATGTTTATCAACCTTAGTCAATACTCATGAGGAGTCTTATGTTTATGCATGCGAAGAAGTGTTTCAATGAAAATAAAAATAGAGATGAATTTAGATATATGAAGAATGTTACCTAAAGAATTACCGGCCTTGATTTTTTCTCTCTATAAAAGATGGAATTATAATCCTATGTAAACGAAAGAATTATGTAATTTTATCCCCACAAATTGTTTGTTATTGAAGAAACACCCAACACCTCTACTTATAGAATTTCAAAGGTTTTTGAAAATTGATTCTAATAGGGTTGTGTTTTTATGCAGTGGTATTTTGTGTTTTTCTAGGAGCCTAACTTCTACATTGTTTACATATGCAATCCCGATATACAGGTATGGAAGTGATTTCCTCTTGATGATCCACATTAATCAAGTTCATTTGGATTCACATACAACGCATACAAAAACCTAGAGAGCCTATCTCTAGATTTGTTGGAGAAAGCAAGGCTCCTCAATCGCCTCCATCTCTCTCCGCCTCCATTGCAAGTGTTGTAGGGTGGAGGGGTTTTGAACCACTACTCAGAGAAGGGGAAGGAGCACTAAGTGGTTTGTAAAATGGAATGGGCACCACTTGCGGCTACTACACTTGGGAGAGACCAATTTGAAAATGACTTAGTTAGAATCTACATAAATTTTGGATTTTTAAAGTTTGACCTTCATTTTATCTTAAAAAATGGAGTCAATAAAATTGAAAGGTGACAAATATAATAACATAAAGATCTAAAACATAATAAAACAATTAGTGTAAAAACATTTTAACCCTATTACTTTTGAGATGAAAGCTTCCTTGATGTTACCTCTACGTAGATTATATATGATATATGATGGCTATTAAATGCGGAAATGAAAATGAGTAAATGTGAACATGTGATTTTTTTTTATATTGATGTGAATTTTATTTTTTAATTTTGACAATCTATTAGATTAAATATTAATGGAATTTTTTTTTTCTAGTTCCATAAATAAATTGTTATATGCCTACTACAGCTGATATAAATCTATTTGAAATTTATCATTGAAAAAAATCAAAATCATGAGCATACAAAAGTTTCCAAATGGTTTACATTGAGATGAATGGATACATAAAACATGAATTCTTTTTTCCTCGTATTTACAAAAGGGACGTATTTGGTGCACCAAAGAAAATGGCAGTGTTGAAATTGAATGCTTAGTACTCATGATGTGAGATAACATAATTAAATTCCTTATCATGTTAAAGAAAAAATCCTTATCATCTAACGACCATCGCAGAGATCAAGCCCATGGGAAATTAAATAATTATTCTTTTGTAGTGGCTTGAGGTCGCGTTCTCGGATTCGAGTGTTATAGTTTTTGGTTGGTTCGAAAACAGAATCCGTTGATCTCCGGGGGAAAGTAGACAACTGAATTTATTTATTTGAAGTAATTGAAGGTTTCTTCATCATGCGTGCACAGGGAACCTTCTTCATCTGGATTGCTTCTCTTGAAGGGCGGGCAATTCCAAACTGATAGCAACACTACGTAGCCTTCGTGTGCCTTTTACCAAAGACAACATTGAATGAGTGATTGGCTTTGAATCAGAAAAGAAGCGCCATATTTTTACCAGTTCCCCAACCAAACAGGAGTTTAAAAGTAATCAAAGTGCTTTCTCTTCCTATTCTTTCTCCCTTCCCTGGTTTATCTCCTCACTAAATCCGTATTAAGGGACTTTTACTTAAGTTTCTATGGGTTTCTTTATCTATCTTATAGAAGTTCGAAAACAATAATAATTCAAATTTCTATTTCGATTGGTTGTGCAATTTGACCTACTATCCCTCCTAATTGCATAATTACTTATGTGTTTTATCTGTTAAGGAAGCTCAACGTTGTTGTTTCGGTTAATATTGGCTAATGCAAATACTGAAGAGAAAGCGAATTAATTGACTCGGTTGATTTCATTTAACAGATAAAGGTGAGAAAGTAATATCAGAGAATACAAATATCTCAAACAAATTTATGGCTAGAAGTTACTCTCGGTAATTATTAGAGAAAACATTCCAAAAATATAGCAAAGTTTCAAAACTGCGGGTTGTATCAATAAAACTAAAGCTCAAACCGCGTTTATGGACGCTTACCAATCGAAGGATGTCTAAGTGTAAATGCAAATGCAACAGCACCTCGGGGAAGCCTTCTTCTTCGCTGGTCTTCTCTTGGACTCAGGTGGCCTCAATGCCCAACCACCGAACAATTGCATGAGCATTGGAATAAAGCAATTATAAATGATTTGATCAATAGAGCAAGTGGCCCAATTCGCAAAGTTCTTTACGATTTGTTTATTAACCGATCACTGAGCGGATGGAATTTGGTGGGGAGATGAATGATGAATGAACACTGCATAACTGGGATTCGTGAGAGACCAGGCCACTATCTTTGAGGGTGATCGTATTCATTATGCAGGGATCCTGCAAGATCTCGAGAGATGGCTCACTTGGACCCATTTCAACATGTCAATTTAGATGGCGGTGATATAAGGAAGAGTCTGTAGCCTGCTCGCGGGTCTGCTTTGCCTCCCCACATGCCAACTCTAGAGTGTTGTATTAGTACAACATGACAAGACATGGAGTATTGTATTAGTACACAGTACAGAACATGTATTGTTAGAATTTTTTATTTTATAAATTAATTTTTATTTATTTTTAAATATTGAAAATTGAAACCACTCCGGTAGGGATTTAAGTCCCATCAGAAGTATACTACACCAATAAAAAAATAGAAATATTGAATTAAAAAAATTATTATAATTATTTTTATTTTTCACATTATTATGTTTAATAATAAATTTTACACAACTATAGAAAACTTTGTAAAAATATTTGTGAAAAAATACAAATTAATGTAGGTCAAACGAGTTTGACTATCTATTCGATTAATATATATAGACAATAATTAAATATAGATACGTGCATAAATATAAAAATATATTTATTTATGAAATAAACATATAATAACTTCAAAATCTTATAGTGCTAATGGAAAAATCTAAGAAACTCTCTCATTTCCTAGTTAGTAAACTTAATGAAGCTCAACACCATTAGAGCGGGTTGAAAGGTCGAATTTTGGATGATCAAGATTATCCACTAGGATATGGAGGAATCAATCCCAACCAAGGAGTATCAACATTGAACGCCGATAAAATATTAGGGGAGAATCATGGTCGTTGGAGGAGTTCCAATAGCCAACTAGGACCAGCCATGTGTATGGAAGATATTGAGCCTCGGTGACCACCTAGCATAGTTTTGGAATGGACGTAACCCTGGAAAGGGGGAACTGTCCAGCGTCGAGGTCATATCGGCAGTGATAGTATATCGATGCATGAATTGAAGTTGTTTGAAGGAAGGCTGGTAACCTAGTGTTGCAAAAGTATAAGTAGCATCACGTCGAGGGTGCAATGGAATCCATTGTTGATAAAGGCTGACAAAAATTAACGAAAACCCAATGACGATAGTGTATCGATTGACATGCATTGGAGTTGTATGGTGGTGTCAGTTAGGTGAGGACTGCGGGTGGTGGTGTCAGTTATATTGACAATGTTGTGAAGAGAAACAGATTTGAAGGCCATAGGATGGAGCGCCAATAGACACGCAGCAATGGTGTAGGAAAGGTGAGATAGGATTTGTGTATCGGCGTGTACAAGTGAAGCACCATTTGGGAATACTGATGGAGAAGCCCAATGCCGCATTGGAGCATGGTTTTTCAGGATTTAGCCCGAAAAGGACAAGATGTAAATGCATATCCAGGAAAGACGCCATCTGTATGTGTGAAGTTAATTCTGGAAAAGGTTCAAGGAATTCAGTATGAATGCTCAGTATTTATAGAAGGGAGCCAGTTGTTGGCCAGCAGAAGGAAGCCTCTAGATGAGGAAATTTCAAAATTCGAGTAAGGCGGTGGAAGAAGCTTCTAGAGAAACCCATCATGTAAAATAAAATTCCTTTGAAAAAATTGTAAAATGTGGAGAAGAGAATAAAAAATAAAAAAATTCTTATGTTGTAGATATGTGTATTTTTTGTGTATTTTGTGTGTGTGTTTAGAGTTTGTAAACTCTCATGCTCCATTTAGTTTGGTATTAGAGTAGGTCCATGCTCTTTCCCTTATGTGTGTGATTGTCATTTCCTAAGAGTTTTTCGGTTAGGTTGAATACTGTAATTGGAGATGGCTTTGAGAAGTTTGACTCAACCCATGGTTCTCGTCTTCGAAGGGAAAAACCATGATTTATGGTTTATTCAAATGAGAACAATGTTTCATTCTCGGAATTTGTGGAGCTTTGTGGATGTTGGATACCTAGAGCTTGTAGATGTCGCAACATAGTTATCTTTGAGGAATAATGAAAGTGACAAGTTGAGGGATACAATGAGGAAGGATAATATAGATCTAGGTCTCATTCAACAAGACCTAAATGACACAATCTTTCCAAAGGTGTTAAATGTCCAACTTTCAAAAGAAGCTTGGAACATTCTTGAAACTTGTTATTAGGGTGTATCCAAGGTGAAGATAGTCTGCAAGTTGTAAAACTTGAGAGGATATTTTGAAAGCTTGAAGATGAAGGAATCAGAGTCTCTAGACAAGTTTATGACCTAGGTCATGAATGTAGTAAACTAGTTGAGATAGCATGGAGAAGTCCTTTCTGATCGGAGAGTGATTGAGAAAATTATTAGAATTTTTCCTAGGAAGTTTGAGGTTGTAGTAGAAGCTATAGAAGATTCAAAAGATATCAGTCAGATGCATATTGATGAACTAAACAGTTCCCTAGTAGCACATGATTCCAGGATGAATAGATATATGAAAACAGTTCATTATATAATGCATTCAAGTCCAAGTTGCATGTCTCTGGTAAAAGAGGAAGAAGTAGGCTTGGAAACATAGGAAGAGGTGGAAGAAATCTTGAAAAGAATGAGAAAATATGATTCAGAACTTGAGAAGAAATATCACCAAAACCGCCACAGTTTAAGGAGGAGCAGTAACAGCAACGACAAAAATTGCCAACAAGGAAGTGGAAGAGTTGATAACTCCAAAGTGTAGTGTTTTTACTGTAAGAAGCTTTGCCATTATGCCAACCAATGTAGAAAGAAGATGGCATATGTCTGCATACATCATAGAAGAGACCATAAAAGAGATTGAGGAGAAACCTATGTTTCTCACTTGCAATGTAATCCAAGAAAGTGCAAAAGACATTTGATTTTTGGACAATAGTTGTAGCAATCACATGGCTGGAAACAAAGTTATGGTTTCCAGTTCGAACACTAGTATTGAGTTTGAAGTGAAATTGGGCGATGATAAAAAGATGAGTGTTAATGGTAAAGGTGTGGTTGTTGTGTTTCCAAGAAATGGATAAAGGAGAACATTAGATGAAGTCTATTATGTACCTGGTTGAAGTGTAACCTCTTGAGCATGGATAGCTCATGGATAACAAATATAGAGTGCCCTTCAAAGAAAAGGTCTAAACAATTCTAGACAAGTATCCTAGGAAGTTACAAGTTGATATATAAGGTGGAGATGACCAAGAATTAAAAAATCCTAGGCTCTATCAAGCGTCGAGGGGGATCAAATCTCCCGAGGTGCAAACCTCTCCTTGAATAGCTCCTTGAGTGCAATACCTGAGCCACCTAATCTTAAGTTCTAAAGTATCTAGTTTAAGTATCATATTTACTTTTGACTTTGTATTATTCTTTTTTGTTTATGGCCCACATAATATTTATTACTTTTTACTTTGTATTATTTTTTTTTGTTTACTCGAGAAACTCGACAAACACTCTAAAGTCTTATATTTACTTTTTACTTTGTACTAAAAGTAAAAAGTAAAGTCTCTAGTTTAAGTCTCATATTTACTTTTTACTTTGTATTATTAATTTTTGTTTATGACCGATATAATATTTACCACCTAATCATAAGCTCTAAAGTCTCTAGTTTAAGTCTCATATTTACTTTTAGTTTGTAGTATTCTTTTTTGTTTATGGCCAACATAATATTTATTAATTTTTACTTTGTAGTATTCTTTTTTGTTTATGGCAGACATAATATTTATTACTTTTTACTTTGTGTTATTCTTTTTTGTTTACTTTGTATTATTTTGTTACTCAACAAACACTCGACTAACAAGATCTCCCTCATACTGGGCTGTAGAGCACCTCTTGACGCAATGATTCCATTGATTATGAGGAGTAAAATGACAGTTTCTGTAAATGCATTCAAATCTAAGAGACTAAATGTTTATTGATTATGGCATTTGAGGTATTGGCATTTACATTTTGGAGGTTTGAATTTGTTGCAAAAGAAGCAGATGGTAAAGGGGTTTCCCTTTATTAAGAATCCAGAGAGCTCATGTGAGACTTGTATTTTAGTAAAGAATCATATGGATAAGTTTGTATTTGGATTTTCATATAGAGCCAAATTTCCATTGGAGCTCGTACACACAAACCTGTGTGGACCAATACATACACCCTCAATGGTAGGTAATGTATATCTCTTGACTTTTATTGGTGATTATAGTCGGAAGACTTGGGTTTATTTCCTGAAGGAGAAGTTTGAAACTTTCAACATATTTTAGAAGTTTAAATCCATGGTTGAGAATGAAAGCGACAAACTTATATTAAGGATTAGTTGGCATAAAATAGAGGTGGAGAATTTAAATTAAATGAGTTTGTTGAATTTTGAAATTATCATGGAATCAAGAGACAATATACTACTAGATATACTCCATAGCATAATGGAGTGGCAGAAACGAAGAATCGAACCATTATGAATATTGCTCGAAGTGTGCTAAAGGAAAAGCATCTATCAAATTCTTATTGAGGAGAAGCAGTTTCTTGTTTAGTGTATATCCTGAATAAAAGTCCAACAAATAGTATGTAAGATAGAGTTCATGAAGAAGCTTGGAGTGGTAGGAATTATAGTGTTTCACATATGATGATTCTTGGGTGTGTGGTTTATGTGGGCATGTACCTCAACAGTTAAGGTAGAAGCTTGATTATAGAAGTGAAAAGTGTATCCTCATTAGGTACAATGATGATTCTAAAGCATATAGGCTCTAGAATCCCATCACCAAGAAACGTGTAATCAATAGAGATGTTGAATTTAAGAACAATATTGGGATGGAAGTATTGATAAAAATGTTGTAGGGGGGGTTACATTTAGTCAAGAGGATTATGATACAGTTGAGAATCAAGTTCAAGGTGGAAAATAAAACCCGCAGTTGTCTACATCTACTACAAATACACCTAGAAAGTCGACACTTGGTGCTAGAACAACATGTTTTACAATGCCCAGAACTTAGGAGCATGGAGAACCATCCAATAATAGAAGGAAACAAACTACATGATTAGAAGTAAGTAGTGATTCCAATCCCACTCTTGCTACAATAAGAAGTGGAATTAAAGGTTAGAAGACTAGAAGTTTAGGAGATTGTATGAACAAGAAGATGAAGTAGATCAATTTACGATTTGTTTTCTAATTGTATATGACCCTGTGAATTTTGAAGAAGCTATTAAAGAGGAAGTTTTGGTGAAAGCTATGGATAGATAAATTGAATCCATAGAAAGAAATAACACTTGGGAACTTGTATATTTACCAAAAGATAAGGATTGTATAGGAGTGAAGTGGATCTACAAGACCAAGTTGAATGTTGTAGGTGAGATTGAGAAGCACAAGGCTAGGCTTGTGGCTCAGGGGTTTCAATCCAAATCTTATTATTGATTAAAATGTTCAAAACCTTTGCACCTGTAGCTAGAATTGATACTATGAGAATGGTTTTGGCCATTGTAGGATAGGAAAAATGGAATGATGATCTTTAATAAGTAGGAAATTTGCATGCAAATGTAGATTTTTAAGTTCTTAAAACCTAATTATGGAGAAATTTTAAATGAAATGTAGATATACGATTGTAAATATGAAAAAACCATGACCATAAAGGAAACACCAAGTTGATAATGGATTTATCCCAATATGGGTTACACCTCTGAGTCCTCTTCCAATGGGTAACTAATCTATTATGTGGTGCAAATGCTGAAATACACCAACTATAGTATCTAACTTGCAAAATACATTCCCTCAATGTTGTTAAGAAGGATTAGAAATCCCTACAAGATCCATCTCACTCTCGAAATCCTCAAAGAGTGGCTAAAACTCCCTCTCTTACAATCTACAAATAATAATAACAGGTCAAAAAAATTATTCCCATTACACTTCAAAACAATAGAGATTGGACTTGCTAGTTTAAGCGTTGTGTCTGACACAAATAGGATTCAACCCTCAAGTCTTTATTCTTCCTTTTGGGTCTCATCCTGTACACAAAAAAATTCCTACAACAAATATAACTAGATATACCTCATTCTCCACTTGTGGAAATTTTGTGCAGTGACAAAGAAATTTGTATTATATAAGGTGAGTTCGAAGATTCAATCCCATTCAACCTCTCATTTCATATATATACCGATAATCTCAAAATGATAAACCAAGGTGTCTTGACCAATAACCGTGTGGTGAGGAATTAGTTGGATCATTGAGCAACTAGCAGATCAGTCAAGGGTTTGGCCTCGAATCTTATGTTGACTATCCAATGTTTACACTTCAATAGAACTGGTTAACTATATGTGTTAAGTTACATCTGTGGGCGTGTTGGAAATGGCATTGCATTAGCATTGGAGGGGTTAGGGGTTCAACTACCGTCAACCACTTTGTCCACCCAACCACTCGGAAAATAAAATTCAAATAGAAGATATGCATTATCCATATTAAGGATTGATCACAGATGTTTTGATTAAGACGTTGGCTTGGTATCCGAGAGGTCTAGAGATCGATCCCACTTGGTGTGCTTGAACCATAATTTTAGAATCTTAGCCCAACTGGGCCAATCAGAGCTTGCCATGTGGTGTCCTCTCATTGGTCCACCACAACAAAACCATGCTTCCACCTATACATCCATGCCTTCACATACATTCCACGTGTCGACTAAGGGTGATTCCACATCATCATTTGTACTTCCACATGGAAATCTATGATGATTCCATGTGGCACTCCTGCAAATTTTTAACTGTTGGAGAAAATTTTTAGAACATGATTACTTCTTCATACAACATCTGTCTGAGCCCATTCAAGAGTCGTTGAAAATATCTCAATGAGATATACATAATGTATTTATTTATTTTAGCATTTGAGACTATGAATTTTGATCATTTTTATGAGGATCCTCCTGGATCAATCCTCCCCACTAGAAGCTATTAGACCACCAAAAGTCTGGTTCTTTAAGCAGCAAGTAGGTGACAATACAACTCCCTCACATTTCCAATTTTCATCCATTTTTCTTTATTTGGATGCATTCCCTTTATCCCCACACGAATATATTCAACATCTCTTGTACGTGAGATTCTCACCTTCCTGTTAAGAAAAACATATTCCTGCAACTTATTAAGATATTCAAGACAAAAATCATCAACATAAGGAACTTGAACATTCTCCTCCTGATCCATAATAATAGGAGGTTCATATATTTCAAGTTTTCAACATTCACCATGAAATACATATGCATATGTGGAGGTAAATCTAATCGGAAAGCATTATTACCAATCTTCTCCAAAACCACAAATGGACCATGCCTTATTGGTTTGATCTATTTACCTTAACCTTCCATATGTTCCTTACTGATATACAACCAAACTTGATCACCAACTTAAAACTGATGATCCACCCAATGCTTGTCATGCTTAGCCTTGTACTTGGATTGACTATTTTCCAATTTTTGTTGTATAACTCGATGAACTAATTGGATTTTCTGAATGAACTTCATGGCTTTGTCTGCATCATCATGTCCATTTGCAACAAATTCTTTCTCAAAGACAAAGTACAAATGAGATTTAAGAAAATTCCCAAAACATGTTTCAAAAGGAGATATTTTAGTAGAATAATTCATGGAACAGTTGTAGGAATGTTGTATTTTCTTAGGATGCTTGTTACAATAACCCTAAAGGAGATGTACCACTGTTTTTTTCACCACCTCTATTTGTCCATCAATATGTGGATGAAAATTTGTGCTCTTTTTAAGCTTGGTGTCCATTAGTCCCCATAAAGTGGACCAAAACTCTCCCCAAAAATTACTAGTCCCGATCTAAAATAATAGATGCGGGTAACCCAAAAATGAACCCAAAATTTTTGGAAGAACATATGTGCAGTCTTATCTATTGTTACTTGTTTCTTACATGGTATTAATATACACATTTTGGTAAACCTATCCAGTACCAAATACAAATAATCATGACCTTTTATAGACATAGGAAAACCTCCCAGAAACTCTATTGACACACTTTCCCATGAAGGAGAGGGTATAGGAAGTGGTGTATATAAACCAAAATTTCTATTGCTTGGTTTGCGAGTAGCACATAACACACAACCCCTTAAATATTTGGACACATATTCAGACATACAAGCCCAATAACACTACCATTTCAACTAGGCTACAATTTTTCCTACACTAAAATGGCTAGAGATAAGAGAAGTGTGGGCTTCTCGAATTAAATGCACTCTTTCATCTTGCGGAATGCAGTCTGTGGGCAGAAGATTTGACCTTGTTCCCAAAATGTTTGAATATGTTAATGAAATTTGTATCAGTCAAATTCTAAAGTGTCTACTTTTTTTCATATATTAATTTTTATTAATATTTTAAAAGCTAAATTTGTTAATTCATTATTTTATGAAATTTCAATTTAAGATATTATTATTATTATATTTATTTAAAAAAACAAAAAAAAAATTATTTTAAAAAATTAATATAAATGTTTTGATGATGTTTTTAAGATAAAATTATATTTATTTAAAAAAAACAAAAACAAAAAAATTATTTTAAAAAATTAATATAAATTTAAGATATAAATTTTTTTATGATAAAAATTAAAAATTCAATTTAAAAAATTATATAAATCCCACCCCATATTGAAATCCCAAGGCAAAACACAACGCAAATTGTGACGAGGAAAGCAATGGAAGAGCTCAGAACCGATCGGGCGATGATGTTGTGAGGTTGGCAGGTCCGTGCCGTGATCCATGACCGCACAGCTTGCTCTTCAAATGCTTTCCACGAAACCACCGATCTGGGGTTTCTGTACTCTGATCGGGGTAAGAGCACGAGAATTCTCTGAGCCACGATCTCGTGAATGCTTTTGCTGGCCAAAGCGGCAGAGCCAAGAAAGAGGACGAGGAGCCCAATTGAAGCGAAAATGATTAAATTAGCAACCAAATACAAAACAATGATACCATAAATATCGCCATCAGTCCATACAATGAAGATGAAAATCTCGTAACAAAGGTGAATGAGAACATCCGTGGCACTGATAGACAAGGCTATCATGTTGCTCCACACGTTGTCTCTTAAACTTTTAACCAAACAGTTAACTAAACAGTTAACTTGTTAACCGCATTCCAATTCAAATTTCATTCTTACAGCCAAAATTAATACTATTTTACTCTTTCATGATCTGCGTGAACATGAAGAATTTATTAGTGAAACATAACTTAGGAGACACACAGAAAATCCACTTTCTAAATGTTCAGTGTGAATTGCCATAACTAATTTTATAGATCTTTTTTTCTGCATCATTGACGCTACACTTAGCTTGCTATCCCAATTCCAATCCAACTTTTAACCAGTTTAATAATATTTAATACCTCTTAAAATGGGTTCCTAGGCTGCTTCGAACAATACAAGCTCGATGAAGAATTGGGCTCTTCAACTAGATTCTAAAAGCATCACGATGCCTATTCTTGGAAAAGTGCAATCTTTGTAAATCACTAGCGTTCTTCAAACTAATATAAATTATAGCTTACTTAACAATGGAAAAAAATGATAATGTAAGCCAAAAAAGGAAGAAATTGTCTCAGAAGCCAAAAACATTGGACGTTGAGTCTGGTCTGTATCTGTTGCTAAATTAGTGAACAATAGCTCGATGTATGCAGAAAGACAATAAAAAAGGTGAAGGGAAAGAATCTAAATGGTATCTTTTTTTTACTTCATTGAATTGAGGACCATAATTCACTTTCATGCACCTCTATCAAACAATTGTGTTGCCTATGCCATTTATAATCCTCCTTCACGCAAGTCTATGAGAGAGAACAATTCAACAAAGAAGTTGGATTCGATTGAAAACCAATAGCAAGTTTCTTTGTCACTCTAATTGTGTACCCTACAGCATAATTGAATGCCAATGACAACAATATATGTTCTAATTTTTCATTCAACACTATGAATGCCACACGTACTTGAGATAGAATAAGTTTGAGCGCTCCTTACATGTTACATGCTATGTTATGGTTTGAGCAAAGAGAACTATCCGACTCCAGGCAGCTTTTGTTCTCAATAGCTGATTAAGGAGCCTGGCTACTTCTTCCTTACAGCCCCCACCCTAGATCTTGTTATACATACTAACTCTGTGGTATGACGGAGTAGAGGTTGGGTTGTGAAGCATAAGTAAAACGTAGGCAGACCAAGTAGAGAGGAGATGTATAGATGGTTGAAGTTCTTGTTATATGGTTGAAGTTCATGTTCTATTCAAGACCAGCCGATAAGGGAAACAAAATCAAAAGGTAAAGTAACACTGTCATTCTAAAAATCAAGATTACAAAAACATTTTTGTCCTAGTTCATAGAGTCGAATGCAGGAGTGGGCACTGGGCATTCTAAGAAAATTGTTAGCTTTCAGCATTGTCCTTCACCAGATGTTGTTGCATATTCTCAATCATATTGAAATTCGATAGCTAGTTGGGATTGTAAGTGTAGTAGTATTGATGGTCTTCATATTAATAAATCCCAAGAATCTTAAACCATGTACGAGAGGAAGGTGTCGAGTCAACGATTGAGCAATTGGGGAAAATGGCTCATGCAATACAGTCTTAGATACAAAGTTTGGATTCTTGATCTGACTCAGTAACTAGATGCATGGAGGATGGCAGAGTGGGAACTTCCCCAAATCCCCATGATTTTTGGTAAAGATGGGGGGCGCAATCCGCACACCTATTTCCCGTAGGGCTGCAACCGTGGCCAGTGGCAGCTGCGCGGGGAAGCACTCGATTTTAGAGTGAAAACAATGGTGTTCCTTGTCCCCTGCATTTCAGGAAATTTAAAGGGAGGCTAAATTCTCATGAGCTTCGATTAAGTGACAATGGAAAATAGGGCAAGGCAAGGAGCACATGGAATCATATGCGTGTACACAGAACATATGAAGAAAGAAGCAATTATTGTTGCTGTTATGGTTGGGAATCGATAAATGCCATTTTGAACAGCGTCTAATGTATATTTGTGACAAACCCACTCTTGGGTCTATGCTTCAAATTTGAATCCTTCAAGACCCATTTGAAGTTACAAATTTTCAATCAAATAATAATATTGTGTTTGAACTTTGAAGTTACAAAATTTTAATCAAATAACAAAATTTTTAAATAATTGATGGGATCATGAATGGATAAAATGATGTACATACCTGTAAATTCATAGGATTTCAGCAATCCAATTAGCCTTGAAGTTGAGCTCCTCAAAGAAAACAAATTTCTTTATATATGTTTATGGCAGGCCAGCATTGGCAGCTTCGCTCTGCAAACTCTCCTGGAGGACTAGAGGAGAGAGGGTAGGTGGAACTTGGAAGTAGCTCGACCATGATGGAGCAGGGGTATAAGCAAAAGCTTGTTTGTATTCCTGTAATATTATATATTGATGGTCAGAGCCATGGAAGCATGGAATTCGAGCATTGACTTGATACAACAAAGAAAACACAAGGTGGGCTCGGGAGTCGTAGGATTGACTTTATACAACAAAGAAAACACGGGGTGTGAGGCTGGGAGCCGTAGACGGTAGGATTAACTTGATACAACAAAGAAAACAAAGGGTCGTGGGCATGCGGCATTGCCAAGAGTGAAAACCCGCAACATTACAAAAAGTTTCTGGATTATGGAGTTTGTCCGAAATGCCAAATTCGGGGCACATTAACATAATATATTATACATTGAATAATCAATTAACTCACGGAGTCAGAAGTCACAAATTGGTGTGTGATAACTAGTAACTTGGTAAGTTCGCTTTCAGTAACACATATGAGCCACCAACCATATTTAATAAAGTTGTTGCTGCCATTAAATGTGTTAAACACGTAAGCGCTCGCCGCTAACAGGAGAACTTAGAAGCGTTCAAGCCATGGGATGCACAGTGTAAGCCCATCCACATAAATTGGTCAATGATATTATTAGAGGCCCAATGTCCCATGATCCATCGATGATTGGACACGTGGATATTGGAGAGTAACCGTGTACCAAGTCCCACTCCCAAGTCACCTAGCTAGTAGCCGCATTCCCAATTTCCCACTGAAAACTGTTGGCGAGTGAAATTTGAAGCTCCCCTTTTGTTTCAATTTTAAACAGTAGGGGTTAATTTAATTATTGATGGGCTTACCAAGAAATTAAATTTTTTTTACATGGTAAAATTTGAGGTGGTCTTCCATGACATGTAAAATGGCCTCTGAAGGGCCTTGAAGGATTCAAATTTGAAGCCTGATGACGATATCTTGGTTGAGTTTCCAAATGTTCGAAGAAAATGGAAGGAATTTCAACGAAAACATGTGATTTTTCCAACGCAGGAAACTTTATAAAAGTAAGCCCCTCTCCAAAGGAGCTGTATAAAGGATAATTACAAAATTGCGAAAATAACAATTTCTAACCAGAATTTTAACCGATTTTTTATCCCTAAATTGTGGGAAAAACAAAACATTTTAATTATCTGGGAAAAACAAAACATTTTGAGTATCTAGGAAAAACAAAACATTTTGATTATCGTTTATCCTACACACTCTCCAAATTTACTCTTTCCCTTTTACAAACTGTGTCATAGATATGGTAATACTATTGAATATTTTTTGTCCAGTTATTCTAGTAGATTCCATTCAAAATTCCATGTTCAATGAAGATGAAGAAATTTCAATGAAAATAAATGGTTTTTCCAACGCTAAAGGAATAAGACCAATCAATTTGGCTATAATGGAAGAAATTTCAACCAAAATGACTGGTTTTCCCAACACGAAAGGAATAAGACCAATCAATTTGGATAGCATCGTAGAATTTTCCAACATCATCAAGTTGCTTAAAGGGTTTAGACGGATCACGTCCTATTAGCCAAAGGAATAATACCAATCAATTTGGCTATAATGGAAGAAATTTCAACGAAAATGATTGGTTTTTCCAACACGAAAGGAATAAGGCCAATCAATTTGGGTAGCATCGTAGAATTTTCCAACATCATCAAGTTGCTTAAAGGGTTTAGACGGATCACGTCCTATTAGCCAAAGGAATAAGACCAATCAATTTGGCTATAATGGAAGAAATTTCAACGAAAATGATTGGTTTTTCCAACACGAAAGGAATAAGGCCAATCAATTTGGGTAGCATCGTAGAATTTTCCAACATCATCAAGTTGCTTAAAGGGTTTAGACGGATCACGTCCTACTAGCCAAAGGAATTAGACCAGTCAATTTGGCTATAATGGAAGAAATTTCAACGAAAATGATTGGTTTTTCCAACACGAAAGGAATAAGGCCAATCAATTTGGGTAGCATCGTAGAATTTTCCAACATCATCAAGTTGCTTAAAGGGTTTAGATGGATCACGTCCTACTAGCCAAAGGAATTAGACCAGTCAATTTGGCTATAATGGAAGAAATTTCAACGAAAATGATTGGTTTTTCCAACACGAAAGGAATAAGGCCAATCAATTTGGATAGCATCGTAGAATTTTCCAACATCATCAAGTTGCTTAAAGAGTTTAGACGGATCACGTCCTATTAGCCAAAGGAATAAGACCAATCAATTTGGCTATAATGGAAGAAATTTCAACGAAAATGATTGGTTTTTCCAACACGAAAGGAATAAGGCCAATCAATTTGGATAGCATCGTAGAATTTTCCAACATCATCAAGTTGCTTAAAGGGTTTAGACAGATCACGTCCTATTAGCCAAAGAAATAAGACCAATCAATTTGGCTATAATGGAAGAAATTTCAACGAAAATGATTGGTTTTTCCAACACGAAAGGAATAAGACCAATCAATTTGGATAGCATCGTAGAATTTTCCAACATCATAAAGTTGCTTAAAGGGTTGAGACGGATCACGTCCTGTTAGCCATGGAAGGTGTGTAGCTCTACGATTTTTATTTATCAAAACTTAAATTAAAAAGAGGGGTGTGTAGTTGTGATATTCCTCCTTTATGAACTATTTTGACCTTTAATTATAAATGTAATTGTAATTGCGTAGGCAACATGGGTGAGGAGCTCAAGGCCCATCAGTATGGTTTGAGATCTATGAGGTTTAACCCTCTAGTCGTAAAATTTATAAACTTATTCACTTAGCAAATGTGAGTTTACATTGAGAAAATATACTCATTAAATTCGATCTCTAAGGAGTTAAAAGTGCCAACTCATTCTTAACTCTCCACTCCCTATTTTGATTGAGTATGAAGAACATGTAGCTTGAGTTGAGGGACTCTTCCACCGCCACTTGCTGATTTGTTTTAATGGAGAATTCGGTGCAAACCCCCCCACTTTAGTTGCTTTAATGACAAGCGCACAAAGCATAAAAGGGGAGTTGTTGTGTAGTGGGAAAGGAAAAGAGAAAAGGGGTTTTTCATCTAGGCGAAGGACTCGAGGATAGACGTTTGGGAAAGGGAACTACCAGTCTACCAGTACATGGAGGATTCGGTAAGAAGTGAATCAGGCAGATGTAACAGAGATAGAAGTTACCTCGGTGTGCGTTTTTACTCAGGTATTTTCCGTCTTAGTATTTATGCATTCTTGTCCAAGTTTGATCTCTGGCAGAGAGCTAGAATATTTTATTATTGCATGTAGTCACTTGCTGTCAGCGGGAAGTTGTAGGGTTGTCCTTCTTGCTGTAGATCATGATAGACGCTAGACCAGAGACCTTGGTCTTTACTTTTATATATTTATACAGCTGTCTCCTTGAACTTATGGTGGTGTGATCGGTCAATATGTTGTCAAACAATTAATAAACCATAGATCTAATCTCTGCGGACAATATTGATGTTAGTATGTAAACCAACAAGTCGCTTCTCTGTTTTATTTTGGTATTTTGCTGTGTAGAACGGTGAACCGGTCGACCCTCCTTTTGTGCTGGATGCTGTATTTTTAGTATATAAACCAGGTCGAGTTTCATTATGATAGATATTGCTTGGAAAACGTAAGCAATCCTTTTATCATGTATGTTAGATAATTAGCATAGGATTAAGGGATAACTCGTTGATGATGTGAGTTAGTGGTAAGTGTAGAAGTATTTGATTATCGAAGTCACCATATCAATTGGTATTCGTAACCGGTACACTTAGTCGCTTTTTCAATTGATTTATTGACTCAGTAATCACGTGACCTCGACTTCGGGTTGTTTCTTTTCACCTCTGACTTTATAAAATCTACTTCAAGAAGTATCTGAATATTTCGCCACACCGATCTGCTATCCACTAATGAAGCCCTGTCCAGATCCACTATTTGCGTCGTCGGTCTATACTACCTACCTGTTGATCTTTATTATTGAAGGTTTATGCTTTAAAACCAGAGTACAGTTATTACTTCTCAGTCACAAATTAAGGTTTTCAGTCAAGCTTCTCTTATGGTTGTTAACTGAACCTTCCATGATATTTTAGTTATATTGTCTCCCTAACTTACCGGCCAAGTGGCTGTCAGTAACGTCGAAATTTGAAAAAACAGAACCTTCCGTTGGTTGTTGAATGCATCAACTAATTCCTTAGCTTCTAGACTGGTGATGTGGCAGATCCACACCACTCAAATCCTGAGCAATCACATCCTTTGTTACCTCTATACACCGTGTCCAGTTTCATGGATCCGAGCAAATGTCGATTGAGTGATAGATGAGTTAAGTGGAGACCTGGTAACTATTATCATTTTTCTTTATGTTATGCTATGTTCTGTCAAATGCGGGTTTAGGTTCGGAAGTAAAGTATTACACTACTGATTTAACCTCTGTTCCAGACTGAAGTTAATTATCATTGTCAGTTCATATGGATGCCTTGTGCTCAGAATAGTTATTTTTTTTATATCAGGTAAGTTATCTGGTTATTTAATTGCCGAAGGAAATTTTGGAAATTTATTTGAAGGAAGTTTTGAGTATCTTGATAGTGCCCTTTATTAAAGGCATGGAGAAAGTGACAATTGTTGCAATAGTGACCTTCTGTTATTTTAACCTCTGACGATTTCCATTTAAATTATGTTGAGTTGAAAGCCATAGTTTGATCTCTGTCTCATTTTTAATTAGGATCCTAGTAGCGTTGCCTAAGTTGGAGTAAGATACAGTTTATGATGGATCCTTATTGGGATGCATAGCCCTTGTGATATGCAGCTTTGAGTTCGAGTTTCAGATCAGATTCCTGTAGGTGTGTTTTCTTTTGTTTTGAGTAGGCTTTGACTTCTACGTCTCACATCTTTTATTCAGATCATACCAGGATAGTGTGTATGCTACACCGCCTGTCAAGGATTTGGTTTGATCCCTGAGGGATTTATATTGTTTGTTGTGTTGTTTTGATTGCCACGACTTGTTGTTATTCAAATCCAGCCATGATAGGGTTTTATTTAACGAAGGTGTTCTAAATCCCGTCGAATCTTCTCGGACGTTGGTTATATAGGGATGTGAGTGTACTCTGACTTTATTTCCTTTCGTTAAGGTTCTGTATTGTATACTTTTGGATTTCTATTGTATTGATTACAACGTTGAATCTTATGGATTATTGTTTGGATGCAATGCGACATTGAAATGTGTGAACCTCTGTTAATTGTATTGCACGTGGAAGATCGTTATGATCCAGATTATGGAGTATGGATTGTTGTGTATTCATTATAGTATTAGATTCATATTATTGAAGCTCTCTTGTGAGAGGCTTGAGAAAGAGAAAGTAAATTGTAAACACCTTATTGAAAGGTGTACCCTTCTTTTAAATAAATAAAATATGACAACTGCTCCCGTGGACGTAGCCCAAAGGTTGGGTGAACCACATGTATATTTGTGCCTCTTGTGTTTGAAATTTCTGTGATTGGTGTGGTTTACTTTATGAAAGATGTACATTCTTATCTTTTGTTGTTTTCAAATGATGTGGTTCACTTTACGAGAGATGTATAATCATACCTTGTGTCCATAATTGATGTGATTTACTTTAGAAAGATGTACGTTAATAAGTTTAATTGATGTCGTCATGTAAAATATTCAAATGGGTTAAGTGTATTACTTTGTGGAAAGGTAAGTTTAAGATTTAGTCATTTGTATACTAATGGATCCTCATCTTTAGTGCTCAAATCGATACACTAATATGCAACGAAGTTTAGAAAGATGATTGTATAAATGAATGCATGGTAGTCCCTATAATGTAACTTTTAGTGTCGTGGAGATAGGCTTGTCTTTTCCTGTCGAGATAAGTATGTATCAAACGGATCTTGAAAGTTGATGTATAATGTAAATATGTAAGATACAAGTGCTTATCATTCGGGGTCTATGGAATGGTCAGAAATCAATTTGTTAATTGGTCATACATCCTTATGAACAAAATTTTTATTTACTCCTTTTTCCTAGTATCAACTCACAAATAAGGGGATGTTACAAGTGGTATCAGAGCATTAGGTTACAACACTAGGGCCTAATGAGCTCAACATGCGATAAGAAAGTATAAAGGTTGATTAAATTTACTAATCAATTGTTTTGTTTCATTTTGGATGCATGGACTGTACTGGGTGAGGGGAAAATGAATCTCTAAGCTTGACTTCAAGTTTCTCCTGCCAGAGCCAGGTTGCAAACACTCGGGCTTATTGGGCTCAATAGGGGAAAACAAAAACAAGTTTGTCGAGCTAGGAAAGGAACTCCATTTTATAAAGACGCAAACATAAAACTTCATTTCCAAGGATTGGCAAGAGGTAAGCAACATGACGTTTTGGAAATTACAAGTAAGTATGTTCCATTTCGCTGGAGCATTATAATGGCTTAGTAGTGTCTATTTGTGAACATACATCGCATACGTCGCTTTATGTAATTGAATGATCTTCTATTGATAAATACTAAACGATGAATGTCTCGTCATACTCTACAATGTATTTCATACTCTATAGGGTCAAAAATTTACTTTAAAAATATTAGAATATGGGAGTTAAGTCCTTATGAAACGGGTACTTCTAAGTAGAGTAAAAGCACGTATTGGAAGTTATCCTAGCTATTTCACAGTGAATTTTATAGGCTAAGGAAGTCTCCTAAATTGGTTGACCTTAGATAACTAAGTAAACTTGATTGACCAATAGTCTAAATTTCCAAATATGAAATGTAGATGGGAAATGTAAGCAACTTAGATCTGCTAAAAGATCCATTAAGTTCAGATCAAAAGTAAGTCTATATGATAAAAGGTCCATTAAAGATTTGATAGTTTGGGTCAGTCTTGGGTTTTGAACTATGTAAGAAACGAGCAAGTTCCGTTTACATATGAGTTACCTTAAATAAGAAAGTTTATAGATTTTATAATGAGGTTGACCTTAGTAGTAAAATCTGTAAAGGTGCATACTGCAGGAGGAGTCATTGTGAAGTTAATATTTCTAGTTACAAGGGAAGCATAATCATGTGATGTTAAGTTGTTCTTTTATTCCATAAGAAGTATAGTTGGCTAGACTAGGATGTCTGGTTTCTTTTAAACAAAGAAATTAACTTTAATTGGTGTGAAGTTTCTATGACTAGGACATTGTGAGATTACGAAGGAGAAAAATTGTTAATAGTCTCCTTGCTAATCAATTTCATTCTAGTATGTAATTATAATACGATTTTTGTGACATTGAAGCATGCTCGTACCCTTACATATAAGTGCAACAAAAGGAAAATGGTTATAAATACATATACATGTGAATATTAATCAGTTAATACATATGATGATAATGCATGAGTACCTTTTATATATACCTCTTATTTCAGTAATTTCTATGAAGATAGACGTGGGAAATAATGAGTAATAGTGATACTGTTATTTGCTCAATATTTATGACGACTTGCTATCCATGTACAACTATATGTTTCTCAAATTGAGTATTTTGTTAAGGGATAGATTATTGGAAAACCTAGAACCAACATGAATTAAATACAGGTTAGTAGGATGCTGTAATCTTCTGACATCCTTATGTTGCCACAAGGAATGACTGTTTTTATTTTTGTGTTAAGGAAACATTGATGACATGGAATTTGCAGGGTAGATCAGAAGTGATCTTTGAGACAGTAATCGAGGTATAATCATTTATGAAACAAGTAAAAATGATGTTTGAACATATGTTATATGTACGATTGTTCTTATGATTTAATTACCTTATACCACTAACACTTTGAATGTTGTGGTCGAGCAAATGTTATTTTCCCACACATCACCGCCTGACACCCATAAATGGGTAAGTGTGGGATATATATATATATATATATCGATTCATGTATCATACTAATACGTGATGATACAAGTAAACTGGAACCTCGGCAGATGAAGGTGAGCTGTGCGGTCGCCTTTACAAAGGTACATGATTATCTGTATAAGGTATGTAAGTTTGTTTTAGACAATTGGTTATCTTTATATGGTGTTAGGGTATACAAAAGGGTTGTATAACTAAAATAGGAATTGTGTTGAAATGGTGAAAGCGAACATTCGAGGTTAAATGATCATAATGTCCATGGATCATCATAGAAGGATGTTACATCATGTTCAAGCATTATGTAATCTTATAAGCTAGTTATGTGTAGTAGGAAATGACATCTTAGATGATTACATATGGATATTTTATTAAGAAAGATGATTCTCTGTTAAGGAAGGGATCTTCTTACAATATTTGACTTTGTATATAAAGTGATACTAACAAGTGAAATTTGGCAGATGGTGAAATTTCTGTGAAGCTTGTGAAAATTCAAGAGCATAAATATTATGCATAGTAAAATAAGGGGGGTGAGGATTTAAGATCCACATCGCAACCGTTACAGGTTCTTTTAAATTTTGATATATTTTTAATCAGGAAACTCGACCCAGATTGGTCAGAGTAATCGTATGGGTACAGAATGTAATGTGACGAAATAAATTGATTAAATTGAAAGAGATTTTTCTAGACTCAAGCAAGGTGGCTTGGGGAAAATAAATTCTGGGACTCAAGCAAGAAGGCTTGAGGGGAATTGTGTAAAGAGTGTGTAATGGCATTGAAATACTCCCTAAAATAAGGGATTGAACAACCACTAGGATTCTCGGAGAATCGGCTGGCTGTAAGACCTGGGCAAGCTATAAGAAAATGTATATGTGGGAGGCAGGACGCTGCTTAGTATGCATGAAAGAAATGTTTGCTGCATGAGCACTAAGGTGTTAGGCAAGACATGAAATAAATGTTTGCTGCGTGAGCACTAAGGTGTTAGGCAAGACATGAAAGAAATGTTTGTTGCGGGAGCATTAAGGTGTTAGAGGCAAGACATGAAAGAAATGTTTGCTGCGTGAGCACTAAGGTGTTAGGCAAGACATGAAAGAAATGATTGTTGCGTGAGCACTAAGGTGTTAGGAAAAACATGAAAGAAATGTTTGCTGCATGAGCACTAAGGTGTTAGGAAAAACAGGAAAGAAGTGTTTGCTGCGTGACCACTAAGGTGTTAGGCAAGGCATGAGAGAAATGATTGCTGCGTGAGCACTAAGGTGTTAGGCAAGAATTTCCTGAATCAAGTGAATGCTGTTTGTTGATTTTGTTAACAGTATACAATCAGGGAGCACTAGATTTATTCCATTTATTGCAAGTGATATGTGCAATAAAGAACTCATGATTTATGTTTCTGAGTTTGATTATGAAGTTGATGACAAGTTGTTACTAAACATTGTTTCTTTGAATTCCAGTTTTGTGATACAAATGATTGCTGCAAGAGAAGAGTGAACACCGAGGATGGTGTTATTTTAAAGGCGATGAGGATGTGATATTCCTCCTTTATGACCTATTTTGACCTTTAATTATAAATGTAATTGTAATTGCCTAGGAAACATTGGTGAGGAGCTCAATGCCCATCAGTAAGGTTTGATATTTATGAGGTTTAACCCTCTAGTCGTAAAATTTATAAACTTATTCACTTAGCAAATGTGAGTTTACATTGAGAAACTATACTCATTAAATTCGATCTCTAAGGAGTTAAAAGTGCCAACTCATTCTTAACTCTCCACTCCCTATTTGGATTGAGTATGAAGAACATGTAGCTTGAGTTGAGGGACTCTTCCACCGCCACTTGCTGATTTGTTTTAATGGAGAATTCAGTGAAAACCCCCCCACTTTAGTTGCTTTAATGACAAGCACACAAAGCATAAAAGGGGAGTTGTTGTGTAGTGGGAAAGGAAAAGAGAAAAGGGGTTTTTCATCTGGGCGAAGGACTCGAGGATAGACGTTTGGGAAAGGGAACTACCAGTCTACCAGTACATGGAGGATTCGGTAAGAAGTGAATCAGGCAGATGTAACAAAGATAGAAGTTACCTCGGTGTGCGTTTTTACTCAGTTATTTTCCGTCTTAGTATTTATGCATTCTTGTCCAAGTTTGATCTCTGGCAGAGAGCTAGAATATTTTATTATTGCATGTAGTCACTTGTTGTCAACGAGAACTTGTAGGGTTGTCCTTCTTGCTGTAGATCATGATAGACGCTAGACCAGAGATCTTGGTCTTTACTTTTATATATTTATACAGCTGTCTCCTTGAACTTATGGTGGTGTGATCGGTCAATATGATGTCAAACAATTAATAAACCAGAGATCTAATCTCTGTGGACAATATTGATGTTAGTATGTAAACCAACAAGTCGCTTCTCTATTTTATTTTGGTATTTTGCTGTGTAGAACGGTGAACCGGTCGACTCTCCTTTTGTGCTGGATGCTGTATTTTTAGTATATAAACCAGGTCGAGTTTCATTATGATAGATATTGCTTGGAAAACGTAAGCAATCCTTTTATCATGTAGGTTAGATAATTAGCATAGGATTAAGGGATAACTCGTTGATGATGTGAGTTAGTGGTAAGTGTAGAAGTATTTGATTATCGAAGTCACCATATCAATTGGTATTCGTAACCGGTACACTTAGTCGCTTTTTCAATTGATTTATTGACTCAGTAATCACGTGACCTCGACTTCGGGTTGTTTCTTTTCACCTGTGACTTTATAAAATCTACTTCAAGAAGTATCTGAATATTTCGCCACACCGATCTGCTATCCACTAATGAAGCCCTGTCCAGATCCACTATTTGCGTCGTCGGTCTATACTACCTACCTGTTGATCTTTATTATTGAAGGTTTATGCTTTAAAACCAGAGTACAGTTATTACTTCTCAGTCACAAATTAAGGTTTTCAGTCAAGCTTCTCTTATGGTTGTTAACTGAACCTTCCATGATATTTTAGTTATATTGTCTCCCTAACTTACCGGCCAAGTGGCTGTCAGTAACGTCGAAATTTGAAAAAAAAGAACCTTCCGTTGGTTGTTGAATGCATCAACTAATTCCTTAGCTTCTAGACCGGTGATGTGGCAGATCCACACCACTCAAATCCTGAGCAATCACATCCTTTGTTACCTCTATACACCGTGTCCAGTTTCATGGATCCGAGCAAACGTCGATTGAGTGATAGATGAGTTAAGTGGAGACCTGGTAACTATTATCATTTTTCTTTATGTTATGCTATGTTCTGTCAAATGCGGGTTTAGGTTCGGAAGTAAAGTATTACACTGCCGAGTTAACCTCTGTTCCAGACTGAAGTTAATTATCATTGTCAGTTCATATGGATTCCTTGTGCTCAGAATAGTTATTTTTTTTATATCAGGTAAGTTATCTGGTTATTTAATTGCCGAAGGAAATTTTGGAAATTTGTTTGAAGGAAGTTTTGAGTATCTTGATAGTGCCCTTTATTAAAGGCATGGAGAAAGTGACAATTGCTGCAATAGTGACCTTCTGTTATTTTAACCTCTGACGATTTCCATTTAAATTATGCTGAGTTGAAAGCCATAGTTTGATCTCTGTCTCATTTATAATTAGGATCCTAGTAGCGTTGCCTAAGTTGGAGTAAGATACAGTTTATGATGGATCCTTATTGGGATGCATAGCCCTTGTGATATGTAGCTTTGAGTTCGAGTTTCAGATCAGATTCCTGTAGGTGTGTTTTCTTTTGTTTTGAGTAGGCTTTGACTTCTACGTCTCACCTCTTTTATTTAGATCATACCAGGATAGTGTGTATGCTACACCGCCTGTCAAGGATTTGGTTTGATCCCTGAGGGATTTATATTGTTTGTTGTGTTGTTTTGATTGCCACGACTTGTTGTTATTCAAATCCAACCATGATAGGGTTTTATTTAACGAAGGTGTTCTAAATCCCGTCTAATCTTCTCGGACGTTGGTTATATAGGGATGTGAGTGTACTCTGACTTTATTTCCTTTCGTTAAGGTTCTGTATTATATACTTTTGGATTTCTATTGTATTCATTACAATGTTGAATCTTATGGATTATTGTTTGGATGCAATGCGACATTGAAATGTGTGAACCTCTGTTAATTGTATTGCACGAGGAAGATCGTTATGATCCTGATTATGGAGTATGGATTGTTGTGTATTCATTATAGTATTAGATTCATATTATTGAAGCTCTCTTGTGAGAGGCTTGAGAAAGAGAAAGTAGATTGTAAACACCTTATTGAAAGGTGCTATGAATAAAATAATAATAAAATAAACATCAACATATATATATATATATATATATATAATAATAATAACAACAAACACGAATAATATAATAATATAATTAATTAGTGAAATGGTGTAACTCTTTATGAAGAGTTGCATTAGACACCCTTTAAACAATTATAAATACGGGAAAGTCTATCTTGTAAAAGATATCATCTTTATATAATCAAAATATATTATTCTTATCTTATCCAATATGAGAGTCGGATTCGACTATTAACCTAGTGAACGGATTCGTTCACCGCATTTGGTATCATAGCTAGGCTTGTAGCCACCAATCTAGGACCTTGTCCAAAACCAGGCCCGTGGCCCAAAGAAGTAAAAAAGAAAAAAAGAGAAAGAAAGAAAAAAGAAAAAGTAAAAGAAAACAAAAAGAAGAAAAGAAAGACAAGGAAACAAGAAGAAAATAGAATATAGAAATAAATAAAAAAGAAGTGAGAAGAAGTGAAAAGGAAAAAAAAAGAAAAAGTAAAAGTAAAGTTTAGAAGTGAGTAGAAGTAAAAAGTAAAAGTAAGAAGTGAAACCGCACATGGTTTTGTGAGAAGTGGGTTTGGTTTTATTCCCTAAGAGCAAACCAAAAGTGAGATTCAAACTTGGGTGGGGAAGGTAACAATCATTCTTCCCAACCACCTAATCTACACACAATCCACAAAGAAATTAATCTAAAGCAAAAGGTTAACCAAGGTGGAGATTAATTAATATTAGTCCATAATTGTAAAATATTACAATTGTTTGGGAAATATATAATATTAAAATAATATTATTATTACATTTAAATAATAATAATTATTATAAGGGCAAAGCAATTATTGTTAAACAATAAAATAAAATTTGAAGATCGGTTATCATCAAAGAAATCAAGTCAAAGTAAAGGAAGGCTCATCAAGAAGTCGAGACATGTTAACGACAAGGATGACCAAGTTCGACATTATGAGCAAGGAACAAAAAATGTTAGACCAAAAAGTGAGAGTCGGATTCGACTATTAACCTAGTGAACGGATTCGTTCACCGCAAAAGGTGTACCCTTCTTTTGGATAAATAAAATATGACAACTTCTCCTGTGGACGTAGCCCAAAGGTTGGGTGAACCACATGTATATTTGTGCCTCTTGTGTTTGAAATTTCTGTGATTGGTGTGGTTTACTTTATGAAAGATGTACATTCTTATCTTTTGTTGTTTTCAAATGATGTGGTTCACTTTACGAGAGATGTATAATCATACCTTGTGTCCATAATTGATGTGATTTACTTTAGAAAGATGTACGTTAATAAGTTTAATTGATGTCGTCATGTAAAATATTCAAATGGGTTAAGTGTATTACTTTGTGGAAAGGTAAGTTTAAGATTTAGTCATTTGTATACTAATGGATCCTCATCTTTAGTGCTCAAATCGATACACTAGTATGCAACAAAGTTTAGAAAGATGATTGTATAAATGAATGCATGGTAGTCCCTATAATGTAACTTTTAGTGTCGTGGAGATAGGCTTGTCTTTTCCTGTCGAGATAAGTATGTATCAAACGGATCTTGAAAGTTGATGTATAATGTAAATATGTAAGATACAAGTGCTCATCATTCGGGGTCTATGGAATGGTCAGAAATCAATTTGTTAATTGGTCATACATCCTTATGAACAAAATTTTTATTTACTCCTTTTTCCTAGTATCAACTCACAAATAAGGGGATGTTACAGTAGTTTAGTCTCTTTCTTTTAATTTAAAAAATAAAAATAGAAAAATAGAAAAATACAAATAAATTATTTGAAATTAATTTAAAAAAAATAAAAAAATTCAAGTAAAGTTTTATATAAACAAGGGTAATAGCTGCAATAGAGCTAAGTCCCTGCCAAATGATGGTAGGAGCGAAAGTTGTATTTTAGGTAATGTTGATGAACTGAGCATGATAGTAGACAACACAATGAAATTGTTTCAATAGACAACATTGAAGAGGACTTTAATCCGTTGTTATTGAACTGTTAACTTGAGTTTGCAGAGGATTCAAAGTTGCAAGGGAAAATATTGAAGAAATTATTGATAACCCAGTTGTCCACGGTGTTTTTGTTACCTATGTAAACCAATTAAGCAGAAACTTCATATGATCTATGTAAAATACTTTATGACTTATGTAAGGGAAAATAATTTATGACCTATGTAAACCAATTAAGCAAAAACTTCATATTTGTGGTGGATATGGACACATAGAAGCCATTAATTTCTTCAGACTTCTTTGCACTGTGCCTGTTGATCTCTATATATTTAGAAACAATATATAGAATATACTTCTCTCACAAACATTGTATGTCTCGATTTCATAATTGTGGATGACTGGATGAGCAAATTGGAAGCAGAAGTTGTGCTTAATTAAACAAGGATATGTAGTTAACGGAAAATTCGACAAAACTATACGTTCGTACGGAATAAAGTTTGCCTGGAATTTTTGCATTTATGTGTAACATTGGTTGAATTAGAATGTAATTTGGGATGGAGTTCAAGCAAAATCAATCAGGAAAGTGTGATAAAAACACAATATTTGACAGAGGCACAAAAAGTATAGAAGTATATTTAAGAAATTTGAAATAACTTTGTATTATAAACAAGAGAACTTATTTTAACATTAGTAGAAAAAATCCATATTAAGCATCAATGTTTAGTAGGAGTATCTGATTTGGGAAGAACCCGGTTCCTTAGAAAAATACATAGACTTAGCAAATAAATGAGTAAGCTAAGAAAAGAACCCAATTCCCAATTGCAAGCTAACTATTAATAAATTTTGTTGGTCTCTTTCCATCTGGATGTCATTTCTCTCTCAGGACTCCTTGAACATATTCTCTTTCAACCACAGAGTGCATAATACCATCAATTTCTTCACAAGCCGCCTGCCCTCACCATTTTCATCAGACTCTCAGATACTCATGCTAATTCAGCACTTAAACTTTTCTCGACATGAAATGAAAAGCTTGTTTTGACTTTGTTGATTGCTTATTATTTATTGAATACTAAATAAATCCTTGAAAAATTGCCACACTTTTTTACAAAAGATATTTTATAGATTAGTTAGAGTTTTTTATTATCGTTGATTTATAACTAAAAATATTTTTTATTAAAGAAATTTAATCAATTTTTGACATACCGCCAATTTACTATAGTACAAACCTTTCAATATTTTAGGCAACATCAATTATTATTGTAGAAGCAAGTTAACCCTTCATCAAAAGCCAATACAATTATTAAAATACACGTTAAAGTTAAAATAAAATCGGGTGGGATTCTTTTTCTTGAAATATTTACACTTTTGTTAATTTCCATAGAGGTATATCATCCACTTTTGTGACCATTGTTGTATCGTATAAATTGAAATTAAAATACTTCTTCAAATGAAATGAACCAAATAAAGCCAAATTACACTTGTCCAAGTTTACATATGTTAACTATAAAAGGTCAAAATGTACAATAGTATGTTAAATTTATTTATTCTATACTTCCAAAACAACCATTTAAATATGGATATGGTAATGGGCATGCTTGTGCTAATTATGATGATAATGTTGATATGAGAATGAGGATGAATATAGTGAATACAAAGAAGGTGAACATGTGTCCCGCTAACCGTATATATGTTCATTTTTCCATTGTTTTCAATTTCAAATTATGAACCTTCGAGTGGAGTGCTATTAATAAGCAAGTACTATTTTAATTTATTGTGTAGAAATTTATTGGAAAGCATAGGCCAAC
Source organism: Larix kaempferi (assembly GCA_027924585.1). Classification (NCBI taxonomy): domain Eukaryota; kingdom Viridiplantae; phylum Streptophyta; class Pinopsida; order Pinales; family Pinaceae; genus Larix; species Larix kaempferi. The sequence goes on along the minus strand of BSBM01002098.1, from coordinate 5,845,031 downwards.
GACCACAAAAACAAGACAAAAAAACCATATAGCAACTAGAAAATCAAATCTGCAAGCGAACCGACTCTAGACCTCAAATCCACAATTCAATTCAGGACAGAAAGCCTCCGCTAACTTCCTAAACACTTAAAACACTACATCACAAACATTGAAAGCACAGGCCCACGACCATTAGGAAAATTGAACCCATACACATAAAACTTCAAACAACCTGCCAAATCCATTGCACCGGCACAACAATAGCATAAATAAAACCAACAAACCAAAAATGTGCACATCCAGAGTTCTCTGCATCCATAAAAAATTAAACCGACCACCAAAAGTACCGGCAAACCTGGCTCATGTCATAGTCCCATCGACAAAAAATAAACCTAAAACTAAACTTGCGTCCACCGCAAAAACTGACCACCAACACAGCTAAAACCTCGAAATACAACACATAGAAACCAACCCACCATAAATAACCATCAAAATTCACATTTAAGCACAAATGTTGAACGAAGCAAATAAATAGAGCAATAAAAACCTGCTTATTTAATGGAACCGTCCATGCCTGAGAAACAAATCCGGAGACATACGTTAGCACCTCCCCACCAATGAAAACATGACAAAATTAACTCTCCACCATAATACAAATAAAAACAGCAAAGCAAAGAACAATAGACAGTGAATAAGAAGAAAGTGAACACCTGTCTCATTACCCGTATATGTGATCATTTTTTCATTGTTTTCAATTTCAAATTATGAACCTTAGAGTGCTATTAATTTGCAAGTACTATCTTAAATTATTGTGTAAAAATTTAGCCAAGCGCAAAGCATTAACGATGGAAAAAATTAGGGAAGTGATAGGACGATTACATTTAGGGTTTCTTTGTTCTTATATAGGATTTGTTATTATTGTCAATGTAGTTCAACATTTAATTTGGGTTTTACAACAAAGATTTGCATTTAAAGATGGAAGTTGTATCAGGGATTTATTGTGGTTGTTTCAAGCAAAAGTCTCTTTATTGTTGGGATTTATTACAGGTTTTCTTGGAAGCAGAAGTCTTCAAATTTGGTTGTTCTGGACACCCATTATCATGTTACAGTTTGGTGATACATCAAGCATTACGGGGACTGAATGTGAGTATATATGGGGAGACATGTATCAATTCTTTCAAGAAGAATAGTACCAGACAGAGAGCATAGATGATATTTGGTTGTTTGAGAACATAAAACGGTCTGCACTCCATAAGGTGGTAGCAAGACAAGAATTGTTACCTTGTGCAGAATTAATAGAGTGGCTCATTCCTCGAATTGATGCAAAGAGACAAGTTATAAACAATTTTGCCGGAGTTCCCATAGCATCTTTTGAGCCGAGAGCTATGAGAAAGTACTACAAATTCCCAAAGCCAGAAATAATCTTGTCTAATGATTGGATGCAATCAATTCAGTTGAACTATGCGACCTTTCTCAAGCAAGGTTGGCTTTGAGACAAGCATTTTCGGTAAATTGATAGTGGTATATACAATAGCAAGTCATTGATGAATATGGGTAGTCATTACTGAATAATTTTGTCAATATGTTAATTAAGCAAAAGGGAAAGAGAATGGAGCTTTTTGGTGAAAGAGCCTTCTTGTTCATTTTTTTGTGAAAACTTTCTGTGAAATGAATACAAAGCCTCTTCTGGTCAAGGTTCTTTTTGCATGGAAACTGTGATTGTGTTCATAATGCATCTTGAATTTCACATCTCAAGGTGATTTAATTGTCTTGTGCTTTTACATGTAAGTTTGAGTCTTAACCATTTTGATATTTTTGAGAAGCTTGTTTCCAGGCTTGTCTGATTGTGTAATACAATCTGGAAGTGTGACTGTCTTACACAATTGGGTTGGTTGTAACCGCAACCTCTCGCCTTTTCAGTGGGTCTAGAACTCCATTCCAAGTGGTGGCAATGTATGCTTCATCTTTAGAATACTAAATCTTCAGTGTCCTCTCTATGGCTTCCAACGTTCTACCAAACTAAAAATTCGATATCTTTTGGCTCCTCCAAATGCAATTTCTCTATAATCCATACTTGTTTGTCTGACAGCAAAATCGATGTAGCAGCAGCAACTTACATCGTCTGTGGCATTCTATACCTTGCAATAGACAACTGTAATATTCTGTACTACCAGTTTTTAAAGTGCTAACATAATTTATCAGAATTTATCAATGTGAGGTGTTGACAACAAAAATATGCTAACCCCTTGGAGAATGCTAATAGTGAGTGATAAATAACTTATTAGCAATTTACCAAAACCAATATTTTAAACATAAATGAAAAAAAGCAACGAACCTATGGAGTTTTAGTAATCAACCTTCCTTGACAATCATAAATTCTAATTTTTTCATCTGCATCCAAGGACACTTCTGGATACCCTTGGCTGATATGAATTGCTTCATAGTTCATGGTTTTATTTAAGCATACAAGCCTTTGGGTGATATGAATTGCTTCACAGTTCATGGTTTTATTTAAGCATACAACAAGACAAGTATTAGTTATTGTAAATGTTATAGCAATTGTTTTAGGACTCTATAAAGTGAAACTGTTGAAAAGGGTGGATGTTTGGAAGGCCCTAACATGCACATTCATTTGTAGAAAACGCTAGATGCTAAATTTTTTCAGAAAAAGGATGAAAATGAGACATACTTCATTTTTCTAAGGAAAATATCTTTTGAAAATTATAAAATGTTTTTCTCCCTTCATTTCAAATTTGTAAGTTAACTCGTGGAGCTAAAATCTGTCTTTGTGGTATAACTAGGGTAGCTGCAACTTTTGCAGTGCTCACGTCATCAGTAGCCTGAAATTCACAACTTCTATGCTTTGTGCCTGCTTCAAAATGTCTGTCAACTAATGGCACAAGTTCATACTTGTCCAGAATTCTTTTAACAAAAGAAACTCTCTAGGGAATCTCAGTATAGATATTGTGTCTTTCTTCGAGTACCTTGTGCCGTATAGTGTCTGATACTCACATTCAACCTTACTGATTTACAACTGATCATTCTATTTCAATTACATTCCACTCAAACCAAACATTATTATTTAATATGATATCACCACACCTGATGCAATTGGCTGATCCTGTGGATTGTAATATCTTTTTGTCAAACTTTCTTCCTCAAAATGCTCGTGAGCTTCTAGCAAGATACTAGGGTATTTGTATAGGTTGCTTTGTATCAACAACTTTATTTTGCAGCTCTTTGTCTGAAATTCCTTTCTTTACACTGCATGTTATTGAAAATTATTTGAAATATAATATGTATAGCGGAATGTGTTAAATTAATATTCTCCTAAATCATGCCATGAGATGCTTACTGAGCCTTACAAATCAAGTGAGTGCGTGTAACAGTCATGCTTAAAGGAAAATTTAACAGCCTTTGCATAGTGGCTTGTACCTAGCCTAATCACTTTGTTCTTTGGCTCAAAATAATGTTTTCTTCTAGTTCTATACTTAAGTGTTTGACATATATTTTGAGGAATTCTCTTCTTAGAGTTAAATTTGTATTTATCCACTTTGAAGGCATTTCAAATTTTCTGTATGCATTCTGGCAGCCATGAGTTTGCTTTGATGGCTAATTTTGGTCTCCATCTTGTAGAGCATTATCTGTAAGCATTCCACATCAAGGATTCCATTTCATCAACAACCTATCTCGGACAACTCCAGGGGAAAAAAAATTTAGCTCAGGCATGGAGCTTTTGCAGCAGTTTCTATTGCAGCTTCAAAAGCTCTAGTGATTGAATATATTGAAGGTGTTTCGTGCTAAATATTTACATGGATGGTTGTGGCCAAATGCATGTACTATCTAGCCTGTCTATGTAACTGTTCGAACAAGGAAAAACATTAGCATTTGAGAGTTGTAGGAGCCAAACAAATTTACTTGGTCATTGAGAATTGGCACAATTCCAAATCAACTTATTCATTGCTTTCTGACAAGCTTTTGAATTGCCTTCATAGCACACTCAACCCTGTATTGTGTCCTCAGATTTGGTTGCCAAGGGCTTTGCATTTAGATGATTTATCTACCTTGGTAAACCTTACATCCTTGATTCTTTCCTTCCATGACGATTGCTTTACTTCTCAATTTGAATGGATAGCTTTTCAGTTCACTAAGTTACTTGGTTGGGGGACTCTCCTCAAACACATTTATCCATATCATGATCTAGGAAAGTTATGTACTGCTGATTTTATTTGTGAAAACTGTTGCTGTAATTACTTTGGCATGCTAGAAAAATGTGAAATGCTCAAGAACTTGCAATATCTCAAAGACGATACAACATTTTTTGTCAGACTTTGGAAAAGCATTGTGTAACATGAACAGAATCTCAATCACAGAATATACTAATGTAATAGGAAATATTTGCAATTATAATGGACATCATATAGATAACAACCACAAAATGAAGAGGGCTCACAAGGCACAACACTGAAACTATCTGTGATTACTAGAGTGAGGAAGGATGCTGTCACATCAACTTGGGGATTTGCACATCAAAGTTGGTTATTGGATTGGTGAGGCTTTTGATGTGGGTAATGCCTTTTATATAACACTTTACTCTCACATTTGTTTTGCATGTGAGATTATTTACAAAATGCACTCAAACCACACAATTAAAAGGAAACTTTTGATGTGGAACAAAATCCCAATCATAGAATATGTCACTATAGCAGTAAGACTTCCCATTATTATGGACGTTATATATAGCAAATATGCAGAAATAAAATTTACAATTATGGGATTGTATACACAATTAGTTTCCTGATCTACAATCATTTAAATTAACAAACAACTCTGACTCTTGTTTGTTGAGGGTTGGTCAATTGTTTTCTTCTAATTATAAAACCTATGTTATAATGTTAATCTATGAAACTAACATTAGCCACATTTCTCTCCAGTGATAGTTCCAATTCTATTGCAACACTTTTGTTTGGTTTGTGAGATATATTATAAATTTATAGCTAATTATTTTTTATATTTTAATAATTTTTTTTATGTTTTGTTCCAAAATTGATTGGTTTGCATCCCAGATTAGGTTGGGCCTTCGAAATACAATTCTATTGTGAATCACCCCATAGAATAAGCAAACTTTGTAAGTATATTGATTTTAGGAATACAATGCTCTTACTTACTCTAGATGCTGGGATGTATAGTCTCTCTAAGATTGTCATCAGTTCTGGGAAAGTTAGTGTTGCAAAACTAGGTTTGATGGAAAAATTTGCTGAGGCCAGAGAATAAGAGTGACTTAGACTTGGAAAAAACATGGTACACAAGTGTGAAAAACGTTTGAGTTCCTATGTAATGATTGATTGGATTATGTATATAGTCTCTCTAAGATTGTCATCAGTTTTGGGCAGGTTAATGTTGCAAAACTCGGTTCGATGGAAAAACCTGCCAAGGCCAGAGAATAAGAGTGACTTAGAATTGGAAAAAACCTAGTAGACAAGTGTGGAAAACGTTTGAGTCCCTATATAATGATTGAGTGGATTATGTAATCTTCCATACCTTGATTCTCTAGAATAGAAGGTATTGACATATTTCCGAGTGGAAAAAAAGTGTGGAAAACGTTTGAGCAGAATGGATTTTTTTCCTCCATTTTGGTTTTTGTAAAATTTCAATGGATTTTTTCAACGAGCTTGGAATTCTAGCTCTTAGACCCTAGAAAAACTCAAGAAGGTCTTGCAGGTCAATGGAATGTTTCAACGACCTTGCAAGTCAAGCTCTTAGACCCAAGGAAAACTCAACAAGGACTTGTAGGTGAAAGTTTGATCTGCTAGTACTTAAGTTTGACTTATGATTGGTAAGTGAGAATAGTGGTGGTGAGGTTCAATCGCCAACAGGTCAACTCAGCTTGTATTATGTGCCTAAAATGGTTTTGATTCCAGAGTTGGGAAAACTCAACTAGTTTTAGTTTTATAACATTGCTTAAGTGCTAATTGGACACCCATGCTCTTAAATATATTAGATTTAATGATTATAAATTGTCTTTAATCTTAAATCCAACGTTTTTCACATGTCATTAATTTTAAGTCTTCATATTATAGATTTTACCAATTAATTTAATATGTATTTTTTTAAGCTAGCACCCACGGGGATTTGAACTTGCGACCTTCCATTTATAACTGAGGCATGCACATACACATCCTCCTAGATATCTGCACCCTTAACTGAGGTTGGGAATCCACAAGCATGAGCACCTCTACTAATCTAGGGAACCACACCCTTAACTGTGCATGCAAATACTAACTACAAAAGGAAAACATAATAAGAACTGTATTGCTTAATATGCAAAAGACATCTAAAACTATAACTGAACTAAGGGTGCTATATGAAGTATCCATGCACCCCCTATCTGTATCCTCCATAAATTCCCAATGCATTCTCATTGTTGTTCTATGAAACTACTGAGGGAATATTGTACAGAATTTGTGTACACCGTTGTTGTCTACTTTGCTAGAAGAAGAAATGTGCCATACCTGGAACACGGACTGAACTACACATTGGTAAAACCAACAATAACAGTATCAACGAATGTTGAGTGCAGCTGATGAACCGAACTTCTTGTATAAAATAGTTTAGGGCCTCCAAGAACTTTGCTAGAGAACTCAAAAAAATGAAACAAGCAGAACAAGTTCCTTATCATGTATGTGAGGGAAACTTTAGCTGCTGAAATTGGGTAGCATTCAACAAGACTGAAATTTAGTAACATTCTTTGGAAAAAGTCTTATGGAAAATGTGATGTAAAGTAATGACAGAAATGGAGTCTTTAAAAGGAATGGTTGCTTCTTTTTATCATAAAGATCATAGAATACAACATACTACAGATTATGTTTGTTAGTCAACTCGGATTTTTTCATATCAAAGATTTGTATATGTTTAACATTTTCCGTGATTTTTTTTTTTTTATGTTTTAACATTGCATAGAAGTTCCGTAGCCGAAAGATATTCAACATAACAAGAAGGTGCTTTCCCCATAGCTCTATGGAACAACTACATATCAAAATATAAAGCAAAAATTATCACTTGAAGAAGTGATGAATCCTTGTTACACGTTGTGTTGCATTAATTTATCCCTCCATCTAATTATGTGTTTGCATATTTTAATAATATACTCCATAATATTCATTTACTAATTTGACTAGCTTGTAAATTGTATGGGAGCAAAAAATATTAACCCTATCCGTTCCATATAAAATTGTTCAATATAATCAATAGCATCCTCAAAAAATATTATCCCTATCCGTTCCATATAAAATTATTCAATATAATCAATAGCATCCTCAATTTCCATCTCGCTCTCAATTTTTGAAAAAAAAAATCTTGGATTGATGCAAGAAAAATCCCAGTCCTTGTTTCCACTTGGAATACAAAACACCACCAGTTAAGATATGTATACAAGACATTTGCTGATCTATTAACCTGTAATATTTCTCCATGCAATACAAGCAGTTCATCTTGATCTTCTAACATACTACTATCTTAAACCATCGTATTTTTAACAAAAATTCATATGCCCAGTGACTTGGGCATGAACCATATGGTGCCTCAGATGATGTCATGTTTATGGTTGTAAACATGACATTGAATGGTTGCACAGACCATTAGTGTAAAGGCCCTTGCATTGGTATTAATGACGTTGCTATGAGGTGCATATTGTTTCCCATCATGCATCGATCAAGAGTAGCAGTCTCATCATCATATCCATATATGTTTCACCTAGCTTATTAATGGCATATTAATTGAGGTCAATATCGGTTCTCCATGAGAGTCCTGTTGAGAGTTTACCTGTAAACCTACTAAGCTGTTCATCAAATAGGATATAACAAATATTGGTAGCACATCAAGTTATTCAATATTTAAAGAGTTCATATACTGTATATGTCATACAACAGAAGTAACCAATGAGGAAGCAACTAATCCCATGATCAGTATCATTAACATCCCATGTCCCACCACCATAAATCACAACGAAAGGTTGAAAACTTTCCAAGACATTACTGTAACTAATGGATGATGAGTGGTCAAGGGATTTTAACCATAGGATAGAACTCATTAATGAACAAGCAACTAATCCCATGATCACCATTAACATCTCATGTCCCAGCAAACATAAATCACAACAAAAGGCTGGTAAGTTGCCACCATAGCTAAACGTTGATGAGTGGTCTAAGGCATTTGAACCAACTGACTAAATGTGCAAATGTACGGTTTTAAAATGTTCCCATGAAATTAACAAATGCCTGTACATAATATGGCAAATTCATGATAGCAAATATCTGGACTAATTCATGATTCCCAAACCCCCCCCTTAAGCCTGACTAATGTGAGAAAAATAAAAAATAGGGCCCTAGTACCAAATACCAAAGGTCACCCTTTACAAAAAGGTTTTATTTGTCCATATTAACTGAGGAAAGAAGGAAAACATAGTGGAAAGAAAACCCCCCCTCAAAAAAGACATGACACATAAATAAACAAAAGGGATTCACAATGTATTCTTCTTCATTTGAATGAGATGAATGTACTGCTTCTTGGTGAGATACTTGTTGAAGATGTTGTAGATGCCTTGATCATGCACCAATTTTCAATGTAGTGTAGAAACAAAACATGGGTAGGAGCCCCTTTGAACTCAGCTTCTGCTGATGGAGGAGTATCATATGAATGCTTCTTGATGTGAACACATACATAATCAGATATGAATACATAATAAAAGATGTACAAGAGATATGTGCACTCTCCTATCCGAAATGCACCAATTAACTCAACATGATTAGTAACATGTGCATCTACATAATGGACAATGTAGCCATGTATCTTCCTTTCAAACTGATTGATCACCTTCTTAATTTGAAAATGGATCTTATGAGGATCTGAAATAACAAAATAGGAACCATATGGAGTAACAAAAATCAATGATGAAGTGTATCCATGATCAAGTAGGGTCACATAAAGAAAAGATGGTGCAGTTGATTTGTATTGATTGTTGAGTGAACCTGCAGGGTATTTAGACTGTGTAACCTTGAGCTTTGAACCAAAAAAGGTGAGATCAGGTACATACATTTGGAATGTCATTCCAAAGAGGGCCAATGTGATGGCACTCCAACCACTGAAAGATATGAAAGAATGAAATGCAACTGAAGCACGTGACATAGTTCCAGAAACCATGGGTATGTCAACTGGTGCACTTGGGGGTTGAGGAGTATTTTATGAATCTAATGGTGGGAAGGATGGATGTGTGGGCCATACTTGAAAATTGAAATTCAAACCAAACACAGTGATATCATCTCCAAGAACGTGGAACAAAATTCCCAAGTGTGCTAATGTTATGGCAATGTCTCCATCTTTAGTGAAACTTTAAGGAAAGGTGCCATCCATTATGTAGGAATAGGTAGAAAGCATGGGATCACAAATAGTGAGTAAAAATGGAGCACTCTTAAAACCTAATATAACCTTCAAACCGTCCAATAGATCAGTAGGTTGTGCACCATCAACTTGTGAATTATGCACATGATTGTCAATAACTAGCTTATCATCCTCAAAATCGAAATTTAAAGAATGATAGGAGAACAATGAATGGAGATTGAAATAAATGAGTTCCTCAGTTCCATTAGTTGAACGTTCTTCTTCTGGATCGACTTCATGGGAATGAGAGAAATTGAATTTCACTTCAAGTTCTAGAGCAACAGAAAAAGATGAGGTCTCTTCAATAGAAGCTTCATGAGATGCAAAGAAAGTTATTGCATCAAAGAGAATGCCATCAACTGAAAACGAAGCAGTCGGATCTGCGATTTCTTCTTCATCTTGAACAACTTCATGAGAGGTGGAGGCAAGAGAGACATTAGGAACAACACATGAGAAGGTTTCACTGGGCCCGCTCTCCAAATGGATAGCATGAACCTCTTTCCTCTGCTTTACAAATGCTCTATCCAAGTTGGTCCATAGATCACATGGGTATTTCGCAATATCAATGAGGTAGTGCATACTAGGAGATATAACAAGACACATTTCTCCATAGGCTCTATCACAATCATTTAACCAAGCACACTTCTCTTCATAGAATGTAAGATCGCTCACAATTCCAATAGAGGTATCAAATATATCATGTCTCTTCAAATACTCAATCATCTTCGATTTCCACTCTAAGTAGTTGAATGGAGAGAGAGGAGGAACTAATCGTGAAGCCATTGATGTTGTACATGCAAAGGATGCTTCCTTTGAAAGTGTGCACTTTTCAAAGTACTTCACGCCTGGGCAGGCCAAAAATGACCGGAGGCAATTTCCCTAGGAATTATGTGGAAACTCCTCTTCTTATGGTGCAATGGCTGATATCAACTAGACAATCATAAGGAGGCACTAACTTGAATCCATAGAAGCTGTACCTGCAAAACAACACTCTGGAAAACACTAAAGACTACTTTGTTGTTTGCACAACATATCTAGAGACAAAAATAATCATCACTTAGTTTCATAGAGATGCACAGGAAAATTGAGAAGAAAAAAAGTGAAAGAACACAAGAGATTTGGAACTCAATTCGAATACTTTCCATGCATTATTATTCACCATTATGTGCACATTGATAATACATCCTCAAGAGAGAAATCTGTGAGCCTTAGGATGCATTTGGAAACCAGACATGTGGCAGGATTACTTTGGAAGATTCACATCACTAGACATGAGTGTCAGTTGCAACTCCGATGAAATGGGCAGTTTAACTTATGGTAGGTGGTAGTTAACTAATGGTAGGTGTCTTGGAGGGCGCATGAGTTAGTTAACTAATAGTAGGTAGACAAAGAGGGTGCATTAGGGAGTTACATGATAAAAATAACTAAGCGAGAATCTCTAGGGGGTGCATTAGTTAACTGAAGATGTCATAATTGCTAGTGTATCTCCATAATTGCATGAAATCAAGGAGGGAACCCCAAATCCCTAAAATCAAGGAGACTTGTGCATTATATCCCAATTATCATGCATGTGTGGATAATGAAGGAAAAAATGACAAATATGAAGTCTAGTGATAATCACAATGATGAGAACTATGCACTAGGAAGCTAACTAGGGTGTCTATGCACTAGGAAAATAAAAAAAGATATCATAGATGGGTAATATGTCCCAACGGAGTGTTCGTGTACCGAAATTTGTTTGAAATTAAAAATCCGACAAATATTCAACATAATATGGATACAATATGGTAAAGCACACTAAACACTTAAATATATTTACAATTTTAATATTTTAAAAATTCACTACATGTTACTTTAAAATTTACTTGTTAACATAAACATAGATTTTCAACTAGAATTACATTCAGCCTATATTATTTTTCTTATAAATAAATATAAACTAAAATCACATTAAAAGAAAATGTTTTTGTTATTGTTCCACTCATAATATTTTAAATAAACTTTAAGTAAAACACATTAATTAATCAACATTAAAAAAACATGTAAAATGAGGCCATGAGCCCATACATACTTATTAAACTCTATTGAGCCGCCAGATCGGGGCGAAATGGATCTGCAACGACGTGGAAGGGATCAGAACAATTGGATCTGAAACGGCGTAAAAGGGATCGAAAACGGCTGGATTTGAAACAACTTGCAGAAGAGATCTGAAACGCCTGGATCTGAAACGGCTTTTCAGAATAGATCTGAAACGGTTGGATCTGGAACGGCTTGGAATGGATCTGAAACAACGCAGAAATGATCGGCAACAATTCAGCTGAAAATAGATATGGACCCTAGGTATGTTCGCCTTCCTAATAGTTCAGGGGTTTCACTCGGCCACCAATTTTGTATGACGACTTGCGTATTGGGGTAGTACCCCTCACTCCACGGCTCAGGTATACTAGAGAGGCTGAGCAATCCGAGAAATTGAAGACCAAGATCTCCCAAGACGAGAGAGTCCCCCAGAATCCAATGGGTTTTCTTGATCTTTGAGTGCCATGCATCCAGACCGAGCAGTAGCAACAGAGCCGCCGAGCCAAACGACTGGCGCAACAGAATCAATCCATCAACAAGTTGAGGGAGGTTAGCAAAAGGGATCTCCGATGGGGGAACAGCCATGATTTTTACTAATAAGTCACCACCAGTAGCTTTTCGAACCCAGAGTCCAGTGGCGTGTGGCGATCTACACCTTGATGATGTACAGCATGATTGCTAAGGAGGTAAAGAGTAGGGGTTTATATTTTACAGTTTTAGGAAGACGAGGGAGAAGGATCCTATTTCTTTCATAAACTTATTTTATGATTCTAGTTTTAAATTCAAATTAAACCATAGTAGCATAATTCCACTGTATTAGTATTTCCTGTATGAAAATTCAGAGCAATTTGAATTTTTTGAATATTCGATATAAATATGATAAAAATATAAATTTTTACTAATGAAAAATAAATTTTAAAAACCAAATTTTAATTATTTAATAACTATAAAATATAAATAACATTCAATTTATTACTTTCTTATTAAAACTAAGGGTTTTTAATGTACATTTATGTTAATTTGGTTTATATATTTGATTAAAAGTATTATATATAAGAAATCTACTTCCCTATTTTATCCGTATTGGATTTTTTTATTATATATATTATGAATTTATATGTGATAATTTATAAATGAGTCCTGGAATCCGGCAATATGAAATCTAACAATCCGGTGATCTGTGTTGATTAAATCGTTTTTTCTGAACATCTAGATGAATCCAGCACCTCGAAAAAATGTAGGATTAATACTGTTATTTGAGATTTAAAAATTCTATCACTAATTTCGGCAAATTCGTGTCTAAAAAAAAAAAAAATCTGAATGAAATCATAGAAGTTTTAGACAACTAGATAAATTTATATGTGATAATTTATAAATGAATCGATCAATGATAATTTGTAAAAAAATCATAAATATTTATTTCAAATGCAAATTAAATAATTATGAAAAATATATAATTTATAAATAAGTCATGAATAATCAATAAAATAACGACACTTGTAATCTATCAATATTTTTACAACAAATATATTTATTAACTCTCCAAACTAATAACCTAATATGGTTTAGTATTGGCTAAACAGAATTTGATAAGCGTCTTTTACTTTTCCAAATTTACAATGATCGATGAAATTGAAGGAAATTTAATTTATATACTGTTGTATTTCGGGCGCGAGAAACTTGAAAAGAGGATTGACACCAGTTAGGATGGTTTGCGCTGCATAGCTTTTCATACACGTCTTTTTCTTGACGAAACTTCCTCATATAGGTGGGGAGATCAAAGGATTGAGTGGGTGATACCGCATGACTTTTCATACACGTCTTTTCCTCGACGAAACTTCCTCATATAGGTGGGGAGATCAAAGGATTGAATGGGTGATACCGCATGACTTTTCATACACGTCTTTTCTCGACGAAACTTCCTCATATAGGTGGGGAGATAAAAGGATTGAGTGGGTGATACCGCATGACTTTTCATACACGTCTTTTCTCGACGAAACTTCCTCATATAGGTGGGGAGATAAAAGGATTGAGTGGGTGATACCGCATGACTTTTCATACACGTCTTTTCCTCCACGAAACTTCCTCATATAGATGGGGAGATAAAAGGATTGAGTGGGTGATAACGCATGACTTTTCATATACGTCTTTTTCTTCACGAAACTTTTTCATATACGTCTTCTTTTTGAGTGGGTGATACCAATACCACGTGATTTTTTATACGTTATTTAAAAGGAAATTATTTTGGTTGATGAAGGTAACAATCATTCCTCCGAACCACTCAAGCTATATCTAAGTATTCTCCATCAATATTTTGTGATTTTTTTCAATATGATTAAAAATATAAACTAATCATATTTCTATCATAATTAGTTGGATGTTTAATAGAAGTGAAAAAGTTCATAATATTTAAGTGGATAAGCAAAAAAATTAAATTAAAAGAAATATATTTTTTACGAAACTTATTCCTATAGGTGGGGAGATAAAAGGATTGAGTGGGTGATACCACGTGATTTTTCATACGTTATTTAAAAGGAAATTATTTTGGTTGATGAGGGTAACAATCATTCCTTCGAACCACTCAAGCTATATCTAAGTATTCTCCATCAATATTTTGTGATTTTTTTCAATATGATTAAAAATATAAACTAATCATATTTCTATCATAATTAGTTGGATGTTTAGTAGAAGTGAAAAAGTTCATAATATTTAAGTGGATAAGCAAAAAAATTAAATTAAAAGAAATATATTTTTTCAATGTTTTCAAAAATACTTAACTAAGTTTTTTTAAATAACATTGCTTGATAATTACACGATAGGTGCTTATATCTTAGAATTTGGGGTGGACTACTATCTATTATTTTCTTAGATTGAGGGAGGATGTGACATATATATATATATATATATATATATATATATATATATATATATATATTGCTCAATAATTACATGATAGGTGTTTATATCTTAGAATTTGGGGTGGACTACTATCTATTATTTTCTTAGATTGAGCGAGGATGGGACATATATATATATATATATATCATTTTCTTAGATTGAGGGAGGATGGGACACATATATATACATACATACATATATAATAAATGGTAGCTAATGCATGGATAACTCATAGCTCATGCATGGATAATAGGTAGTGACAGACAACCCATTTAATTAAAGAAGGTAACAAACAACTTGTGATTACAACTAAGCATGGAGAACAAGTAACATATAACGTGTTCATGACATTTAACTTGTGATTTATCTGTCTTCACTGACATCTATTTGTTTTCACCGACCACACGTTAAGTGGTTGTGCTAGTTACACTAATAGGTGTTTATATATTAGAATTTGGGGTGTAATACCATCTATGTTTTTCCTAGATTAAATGAGGACGAGACAAGTGTACTATCTAGATTGATTTTATGGTCGTCGTTCAAATTCGAAATAAACAATTATAAAAAAATAAATATAAAAAATAATTGGTAGTTGATGCATGGATAACTCATAGTTCATGCATGGATAAGACTAGTAACAGACAACCCATTTAACTAAAGAACGTAACAAGTAGCGGATGCATAGACAACAGGTGATTACAACTAAGCATGGAGAATAAGAAAGAGATAACTTGTTCATGGCACTTAAATTGTGACCTATCAGTGTTCACCGACCACAATTTAAGTGGTTGTGCTAGTTAATTTGGTGGTGAAATTTTTTTTGGTTAGTTATAATTAAATAATATTGAGATAATTAAAGAACATTGTCGCTTAACTTGTGGTCTACAACCACTTAACTTGTGATCGAACATTGATAGACCACAAGTTTAGTGGTTGTGTTAGTTTATTTATACTAACATGATTTATTTGTCAAAAAGTGTACGACCCAAAAATAATTATTTTATATTATTGTGTCTGAAGTGAATTTAAATATAATTTATTTTTAATTATTAAATAATATTAGCTAATGCACATGGATAATTGTGAGTTTGTGACAATCCAACAAATAAGAGATAACTTATTCATGGCACTTAACTTGTGGCCTATGGTTATTTACCTGCCACAAGTTATGGCTATGTTAGTTTTAATTTTAATAAAATATTAAATTTTTTAATTTTAATATATATTATTTAATTTTAATAAAATATTATTTAAAAAAAATTGTGACCTAATGAATTATATTAAAACATGGAAAGTACAAGAAAATTAGTTTGGTCGGTGGGAAACCTAACTAACCATAAAACAAAAGGTCATTGAGGACTCTCTACTCTTTAAGATTTTTGTAACAAAAAATAATGAAAATTGTGACAAGTGAGTAGCCCAAGTGGTTGTGCGATGGAGTGTTATCCTCCCCACCCAAGTTCTATTCCCAGAAGTGACATGCATGCTGAATTCGAATTTTCCCTGTCATAGTGAGGATCAAAGGGTAGGAAACCCCCTTGAGTGGGACCCCTCAAGCCCATGTGTGTCTCTAGTCGTCTGGATCCTAGTCTGAACTGTGATTTTATGTTATATGCAGATTATAAGCTATTGCATATATCCGAGAATGTTTCTTAGTTCCCCTTTCCCAATTTCTGTTAAAAAAAACAAGAAAAAACAAAATTTGTCATTTTTACTATGCTATGAAGCTGAATTAGAGTTCTTTATATGCTATGTCTATGATAAACAAGAAAAAATGAAATAATAAGAATCATATTAGAACTAAGAGGAATGACCTTCATCATCAATTATGGAGATTATAGGCACCTATTGGGAAGATGCAAGAGGTTGAGTTGCTAAATGAGGAGACATACTCACAAACTCAAACCAAACTATAACTTTAGCAATTATGTTAAGTTTTTCATGGGTTTCCTTCATTTGAAGCTACCTCTTATCCATCTGTAGTAGGATTTCACTCTTTTCCTCCCGGTGATCCATTAAGACATTTCCCAACAAAGATTTTTTCTGCCAATAGAGAATGACGGTCCCAGGTTTTTGAAGTACCCACATCTGGAACCCAAGCCTTAACATCCTTGCAAATTTCATTGTTTGGAGTAACCTCTAGTTCGCTCTTAACTCAGTTTCCTACTTCAACAATTTCCTATTTGATTTGGATTTTTTGCATAACAAAATGAAGGAAGCAATATAAAATGGAAACACACACACAAATATCTTGCACGAAACAAAATAGTACAATAAAATCCAAATTATATTAATGAATGGAATGAGAAAAAGTGTAAAATGCAAAGCAATACAAACTAGCTTAGATGGTGGTAGCTTACCTCTAAAGAGAGATGTGTCATCTATGCTCATTTTCAAGATATGAGTTACAATGAGGGCAAAGGGACCTTTTAACATAAACTATCAATGAGAAAACCCTAAACATCCAAAACCTCTGGCATCTTCTGAAATATTGTATTTATGGGATCTTTAGAACTATTCCATTGATACCTGCAACTAACCCTAGAATACCTCTTTTTAATTTTTATTCATAGGGACTATATAGCATTCATTCTCGCTCACACACTTCACATTGGATCGATCTATATAAATACGTTCACTTGTGACTCTAATCACACATTTGTGGACCTATTTGATTAAATAAATATAAGTCGGCTACAATTTTTGCTTGATGGACCAATTTAAATTTAGTTAATGTGTAACTTGTGGTTCTTTTGAGCCCATCGTGGGAATCATTAAGATGTTATAGCTAAGAATTGACTTAATTGATGCCCATCCTCTGCCCAAAAAATGCACTTCATTTTACACTTACACCTTTTCCCTCCAACACAAGAAAACTTAGTGCCATTTTTTCAAAACTTGAATTGCAAGTGATTAATCCTAAAGAGTAGATGATCTCATAATGTCTTGTGGCCTTACTATTCTTCAAACATTGTTTCACCATAACAACTTACAGAACAACGATCAAATGCATCACTTATATGACTGGATTCTTTAAACCCTATTTCAAATTATTGACAATTTCACCATAACAATTGTGAGTAATATTGAGATGCTTCTAGACATATTTCAAACATCTTCAATAATGCTGACATCA
The DNA here is from genome assembly GCA_027924585.1 of Larix kaempferi. NCBI lineage: Eukaryota > Viridiplantae > Streptophyta > Pinopsida > Pinales > Pinaceae > Larix > Larix kaempferi. The sequence goes on along the minus strand of BSBM01002098.1, from coordinate 5,827,507 downwards.
ATGACAATCATGCTTCATTTTTCAGTGCTTGATTTTCCTCAGTCTTAATGCTAGATGTAGTGATGTCAATGTTGAAATTTTTGGTTTAATTTGAAATTTTTTATTTACTTTAAATGTTTTTAAAATATAGTTTTTTTTTTTGTAAGTAAGATGTGGAACCTTCTATTAATAAAAAATATGGAACATAGTATACAACATCAGTTGGTAATCCCAAAATGGGCCAACTGGAGGAAGACTTTCCTTGATAGCTTCTTAGACATCCTAACATAAAACTCTAAGACACTCCCTTCCAAGAGGGTGCTAACCTTGCAATGCCAATTTTGTATCTTTTTTCTTTTTTCTGTTTTCTGACTTCAATCCATCCTGACAACTGATCAAGAGTCGACAGGGTGGGAGTTATGGTCAGCTGATGCTGGGAGCATTCAGGAATGCCCCGAGAGCGAGCTAATTCTGCTTCTTTGTCACTATCAGAGTTACCTGATTCATGAGGACACTTCTAGCCACCTGTGGAGGAAATTCTAGCTAGGGCCATGTCCATTACCTCCCCACGAGTAGGGTGTTCTCTGTAGTCCCCCTAAGGCAATTATGGATCACTGACTTGTTGATGAGCTGTATGTGGTGAATTTGGCACAGGAACCTCGAAGGGTGGAGCACTTGGCGTGCCCTCCTTTGTATCTGAGGTAGGTTGTTTACTCTGATTCTTACTTTCATGCCATCCATGTTGCCGCCTTTTTGTGGAGTGAATTAGAGAAGAAGGGAAGTCTCATTGCAAGGGCCTTGGTTGCTGATAGGATCTACATCTGAAAGCTGTTTTTTTGTAGTCAAGAGGTTGAAAACAGACGTAATACTCACACCAAACAATGTTAATCTTGTCTGGAAGTCCCTTGCTCAGATCCAGCTCAACGCAGATGCGAGCAAAAGTAGCTAACCCCTTCGATAATCTGTCTGTGTCCACTTTGATGAACTTCCCTAAGGAGTCACCAATGGTTGCAAAGGATTATAGATACCAAAACTGCAAGGGGAGGTTTGGGAGTCTTACCCAAACCAGAGTAGTCATTGTTGTAGCTGTTAAGGGGTTAAAATCAAGGTACCATTTCCTCATAGACATCCCTAAGTTCCCCAGAACCAAGGTCCTCCATCCAAGATCTAGTTGCAGTGAATCTTCGTTTCAAAACTGACAATGAAAAATCCTTTGGAGCACAGGAAGAGCTCCAGATTCATCCCCCACATTTGCATGAGCCAATCTCTCAAACTTATAGATGAGGGCCACAATCCATTGAACCTGCAGATGATGAAAGTATTAACTAACTCACTACACTTTAACACCGAGGTTAAGCCCATCGAGGCTGAAGGAATCTCCTCCTGATGCTCCACGATGAAAGTTGGGCCTGAGAAAACCCTAAGGTTTGGTTTGGAGGTTCTAGGCTCCTTAGCTTTCACTACTTCAGTGAATGTTCATCTCTTTGAGGAGGAGGGTTCAACTGCTATTGATGATATCCTATTTCCTCCCCGAATACCTGATCCAATGTAGATCGTCGCATCCTTGCTGATGCCACATTCCTCTAGCCAGGCATCCAACGGCAAGAGGCGTCCCTTAAAGCAGAGATGGTGGGTTATCCTGTTAATTCCCTCCCATTTGCTCAACTTGTCCAAGATTACGGCCACCTGGTTCGAGGGGCTCAGGAGAAGGCATCTCGAAGAGTCAGACAACAGCTTAACAAAAGGCGGGAAGCATTGTCCCTTTACATTTCTGTCGCTTGACGTTTTGGTCCTCAGAGGGTCTCCATAGGCCGGGCCTCTGTTCGGTTCAGTTGCAATCGCTAGGAGAGCTCGGTGAGTAGTGAAACTTCTAGCATCCTCCTTCAGGGTCTCTAGCGATGACAAATTTACCTTGAAAGGCTGCTTCATTTTCCTTTGCGAATCACAGATCTCGAAATTATGTCAGGGCGTGGAAACATCAGGTTTGGGGGCACTCCTCTCATTCTCCAGAAAGACGTTGCAGTCCCCAGTATGCAGCAAAAAACGAAGGGGGTAAGGGGCTGAGTAGGGTTCTTCAGGAGGAGACGACATCCCAAATGCATCCCAGCGTCCATGAGACCCAGCTACGGCGGTGCTGAAGAGCGGTAGGGTTTTCGTGAGGTTCTTCATACTCCAGAGCTCCGTATCCATTTTTTAACTATAGTTGGGTGGACCAAATAATCAACATTAACATATAATAACATTGTCAACCCATAAATTTAAGAGTTTAAAAAACAACCACTAGTCATTTTCTCTATGTGATGGACAATTTTGTTTTTTGTGAAGGTCATTTTCTATCATGATGGTATTCTAAATTGCAATGCTCAATGAAAATGGAAATAATTTCAATGAAAAAATCAGGTTTCTCCAGCGCAAGAATAAGTGTGGTTTAGAACCATTTTTGTACACATATTCTATATTTCTAAACTTCCTCTTCCTTTGTGATATATGTGTTGATGTGATTTAATTTCAATCATATGTCATTACAAATTCAATATTTGATGAAGATGCAATAAATTTCAATGCATTCCAGTTATGAGATTTGAACATATAGATCTAGGTACATAAACTAAAGAGATATATAGTGAAAATCAAATCAACAATCAGCTAATTATGTAACAAATGAGATATTATAAATGATTACACAAATAACTAGAACATAAGAGAATGATATATTTCATGTAACTTGAATGAATGATGGTGAACAATATTTATAACAAGGCAATTCAAATTAGGGTTGGAGGCAATTTGAATTGCTCATGTAATTCTTCAAGTTCAGTTGGGCTTAACTAGAGATAGATAAACTCAGTTAGCCATGCACACTCACTTAGACTGAGTTTAACTAATTCAGGGACTCACAGAGCACTAGTTCAAGTGAAGAAGTACATGTAAAACCCTAAAATCACTCAACTAGGGTGCTAATGACTTAATGGAGAACTAATGATTGTTATGGGTAGTTAGGGTCAATTAGGACCTATATTAGTGGATCACATATAGTCCTTAACTGACTACCACCTAACATCAAGGGAAAATCCCCCAAATCAGGGAACGCACCCCAAATCAGGGAACGCACCCCAAATCAAGGAGCGTGCCCCCAAATCTAGGAGTTTAACTCATGGTTGATTCAAGTTGTCAATTTAGATGTGGTGTGGCCCATTAGAGCCATTAGATTAGAATCTATGTGGTGTGGCCCATTAGAGCCATTAGATTAGAATCTATGTGGCTAGGTAGAGGGTTATTTTCTCTAACACCCCCCATAATACTAACTAGGTGAGAAAAAGCTAAGTAAAAAAATGGGTCCCAAAAATTTGTAGCCATTTTAGGTACCCATGCACACAAACAACTCTCCAAAATCTAGGAAAGAGGGAACAAACCACATGGGCAAAAAAACCATAAAAGAGATTGTAAAAACAAAGAAGAAGGTTGTAAGAAGCCTCCTCAGAAAGTGCCTTCCCTCCCAAAATCTCGTAACTGAGTGAATAGCTTCCCATTGAAGGACTTGGTGAATATGTCAACAATATGATCAAAGGAAGGACATAATTTCAATTCTATGATTTGATCATGTATCAACCCTCTTATATATAGTGCATATGGGTCTCTATGTGCTTGGTCTATTATCGTTGAATAGGCTCTCTTTGAATATGAATGCCCCTTGGTTGTCACAAAAGATGATAGTAGGCCTATGAAAATCTATACCAAAATTAATAAGAATATGTTGTAGCCAAATTTCTTGTCTTGCAACATTGATTGCTCATATCTACTCTACTTCCACTGTCAATAATGCAATAGTGGCTTGGTTTTTTCTTGACCAACAAATAGGCCCTGAACCCAAACTGAAAAAGTAACCAGAGGTGAACTTATGGTCCATCCCATCGCCAGCCCAATCAAAATATGTGTATCCAAATAGATCAAAATTGCAAGCTGCTGCATAATGGATCCCATAGTCATATGACCCCTTCACATATCAGAGTATTCGTTTGGTAGCCTTCAAATGTAACTCATGTGGAACTAGCTTGTATATGGAGACTGCCCCAACAACAATGGAGATATCTAGTCAAGTGTGAGATAAATAATACTCCCAACTAACTATCGATAAATGGTACAATCAACCAAAGGTGTAGTACCTCCATCTTCAAGTTGGATTTCAGAAAGAAAGGGGAAAGGGGCCGGCTTGCAATCTTCCATTTTGAATCTGATAAGGAGATCTTATTGTTGGGTATGTTATATCTCTTCACATGGTCGCTGCCGTTAGGCCCCCGGAGTCCGCGCGGAGCGCAAAATTTTTTTTGGGTTGCTTTTTGCTTTTTCGCGATTTTCGACCCATTGTACTCTATCTAATCTCGGTAAAAGGGATTAGGGTTATAACCTAATTTCGGGTAAACGGATTAGGGTTTTAGATATTGCAGAATACCATTTATTGTATTGTACATGTAAAATAAACATATAATGAGAAAGGAGCTATGCGGCTCTAAGTTTTGCTGGTTTTTTCCTGGTTAAGGGTTTCCAGGTGAAAATCTCTGTGTAATGTGTGTGCCATTGTGTGTTTTTCTGTTAATGCTTAAGAATCATATAAGTTTGTACTTCACTGTTAAGGTTTAAAACTTACACTTATGCATGCTTAGACTATGCTATAGTGAATCCAAAATCTGATTGGGTGATTTGGTGTCCAATAAAAAGTTGTAATAGTCATAAGTCAGTCATGGAAAATCTCTCATGCAAGGAATATTTGAGCCATGCACTGGAAGTGGTAGAACTTCCTATGATGAGGATATCATCCACATAGAGAAAAATAATAAGTAGAGATTTATTTTCTCGAAGCATATATACAATTGGATCTGAATTACATCTCGAAAAAAAATTTGATAACAAAAAGGAATCCATCTTTGCATACCAAGAATGAGGAGCTTGTTTTAGTCCATACAATGATTTATTTAATTTGTATACCAGAGATTACTTTTGAATGTACCTCAGTGGCTTCTCCATGTATATCTCCTTTTCCAAGTCCCCATGAAGAAAAGCACTTTTCACATCCATGTGATGAATGTCTCGTTGTTGTGTTGCTGTTATGGCAAGATCAAGTCTAACTAAATCTATTTTTGCAACTGATGCAAATAAATTGTGTAGTCAATGCCATGTATGTATGAGAATCCTTTGGCCACCAATATTGCTTTGTACTTTCTGATAAGTCCATTGGATTCCATATTGATCTTATAAATCCATTTTCATTGAATCAATTTCCGTCCCTTAGGAAGGGGTACCAAATCCCAAGTTTTGTTGTTCATAAGGGATTGATATTCCTTGTCCATGGCCACTTCCTAATGAGGATTTTTGAAGGCTTTTGCATGGGTTTGAGGATCATATGTAGAAACCATATAGAAGTGAATGGTAATCAATGGATTTATGGTTGCAAGAGTGTGTATGGAAGCACGAAAATTTGAGTGGGTTCTTCGAGTATCAACAAGATAACCAATTAGTTCCCTGGCTACTTCAAGCTATGTTCGATTTTCCCAACGAGGATGAATTAGTTTCATACATTTGAATTTATTCAATTTTTACATGTCTTTCAATAAGTATTTTTTTAGTATTAATATTCAACATACTATAACCTCTTACCCCTTCATTATATCCCACAAAAAGGCACTCCTCACTTTATGGTTCTAAGTCCTTTCTTTTCTTGGAAGGAATATGAGCCCAAGCACGGGATCCGAACACCCTGAAGTTCTTTAGTGTTTGTTTTTTACAGGTCCATATTCCAAAAGGAGTAAACCCTTTCAAATGTTTGTGAGACCGTAATCTATTTTGAATGTAATTTGAACAATTGATGGTCTCATCCCACAATTTTGAAGGAATATTCTTTTATTGCAACATGCAATTTTCCATTTCTTTTAATGTCTTGTTTTTCTGCTATGCAGCCCCATTTTGTTGTGGAGTATAAAGAACAATATGCCGCATTTATATATCAGCTACGAAGCATATCTTATTTACATCTTTATTGGCATACTCCACCCATTTTCCATGCGGATAATATTGATCCCCTTATTGGATTGTTTCACTGCAAGTGCTTTAAAATCTTGAAGACATACAAATACATCATCTTTGTGCTTTAGGAAGTACACCCATGTGTATCTTGATAAATCATCAATGAAAGTTATTATATATCTAGATTTATTAATAGAGAGACGATGAAATGGAATCGTAATGTCACCGTGGACTAATTCAAGAAGGGATGAGGCTCTTTTAGCCTTCCCTTCCTCAAATATTTCTTCAGGTTGCTTACCAAGAGTGCATCCCAAACATACTCCATTCAAAAAGAGATGGGTTGAATCCCTACTACCATGTATTAATTTCTTAATTTTTTCATGTAAGTACAGTTAAGGTGCCCAAATCTTACATTCCATAATCTACTAACATCATTAGAATGCATTAACAGAACCGAAGCAAGAGTTTTGGGTAAAAGCTTCCAAAAAAAATATACAACTTGTTTTTGTGATCATCTTTCCAGGTGCAATATTTGATCCATCAACTATATCAGATATGATAACATAGTCTTAAAATGGTGAAGAGAACTTGCTTATCATGGCCTAAGTGAGTGATTCGGTGGATGGAAAGAATATTTTTGGACAAAGACGATCCATAGAATACATCTTGTAGCTTCCCATATTTTTCTAGAATGTCCCCTTTTCTACATACCTCGATTGGAGTGTTGTTTCCCATGAGTACTTCTTGGAAAAAGGATGGCTTCATGGAGGTGAACATGTCCTCAGATGATTCCTAGTTATTTGATGCTCCGAAATCTAGGATCCAAGTAGCTAATTTTGAAACAAAAATTGTCACAAATGTATGTCTTCTTTTGGGAGGAAGTATTTGATTGCATACTTTGTTTTCATTTTCTGAAGAAAAAGAATTATACTTGCAATTTTTGTATTTGTGAGGTCCCTTTGTATAGTAGGGAAAAAATCATGCTCCTCTCAATCTTTCATTCTTTGTAGGTGGTCTTATCATAAGAAAACTTGGGCTTTTGCTCCCTTTTTCCTTTGTAAGGAGTCATTTGCTTACTAGATTTCTTCGTGTCTTCATTTTGTGCAAGTGCATGAGAATTTGAGGTCCTTTGTAGGCCCATATGTGAGAGATTATCCTACTCTTGAAGAATCTAGGCAACAAACACATCTAAAGAAGGCATGTTGAAAGATTCTCCAAGTGCTAATCTAGTAGAATGAAACAAGGAGACAAAAGTATTGAATTAAAGACCTAATTTTTAAAGGATAGAGAGTACCATTGAGTGTATTCTTGATCAATATTACACACCTTGAGATGAAAGAGGAAATATTTGAATTTGGTGAATATATCTTGAATGGATTTGAACTCACTTCATCTCAATTTCATTAGATCCACCTCCAAATGATGACCCCTTGTCTCATCTTGTGTACCGAAAAGGGTGGATAGTGTGGTCCATACATCATTATGAGTCTTATTAGCTTGAATGTGGTAGAGAAATTCTGTTAAGCCCTAAATATGGGCATATTTCCCCCTATATTATTGTGCATTACATTAGTTTTGATGTCGGCTTTGGTCCATTAGTTGTAATGGCCATTAGTATGGTTATATTAGTTATGTTGGCTTGGGTCAGTGCGTTGTAATTGTACCTCTTAATCTCCTATATACAGGAAGGAGATATTTTCAATTGAGCATCTTGTCTTGTCTTGTCTTGTCTTGTGTAATTAGTACATTGTATAAGGAGGTTTCCCCCTTGAAGAGGCTTTCTATTCATCTATTTTGTTCATTAAAGGCGAGGAGTACTCTTTTTAGTCTATTTATGCTCTTTTTGGAAATTTGTTGCTTAACATTTGGTATCAGAGCTTGGACACTTCCAAAACAAGTCATCTTGGTATTTTTCGCTAAATTGTTTTTTTCTATAGGGGTTTAGACAACAAAACTCGGAACCCATCTAGAAAATAGGCCAAACTATCTTGGTAATGTTTGATTGTGATGTTCTAAATGGTTATGTCACATTATGATGTTTAACAAGGACAATGCCACTTTGTAACATTCATCAAGTGTTATGTCACATTGCAATTTTCATGAAGGGTTTTATTTGATTGCGATGTTCATTAATGGCTATATCACATTGTGATGTTCATCTTTGTTGGCCATGTTTCACTATGTTTGACTTTGGTTAACCATGGTTGACTACAAAGACTTTGATTAATCATGGTTGTATATAGTCGCATATGTTTGACTATGGATGAGTATCGTTGACTATAGTTATGTCACATTGCAATGGAAAACATGGTTGAGTTATGTTAATGTGTTATGTCTATCAATGGTTATGTCACATTGTGACATAACATGTTTGACTATGGATGAGTATGGTTGACTATAGTTATGTCACATTCCAATGGAAAACTTAGTTGAGTTATGTTAATGTGTTATGTCTGTCAATGGTTATGTCACATTGTGACATGAAAAGGGGGATATTTGGCATTAGTACATTATACAAGGATCCAGTTTGATTGTGATGTTCATTAAAGGGTATGCTACATTGCGAGTTCATCTTAGTTAACATATATGCAATTGTTAAATTCCAGAAATGTTGTGTCACTTTGTGATGTTCTTCAAGGGTTGCGTTGCATTGCAATTTTCCCGAAGAGTTTCATTTGATTTCCATGTTCATTAATGATTATGTCACATGGTGACATTTATCTTAATTGACTTATTCCATATTGATATGTACTTGAATGGCTATGTGACATTGCAACATTCATATAGGGTTATGCCACATATTGTGATTGAACATTAAATAAAATATGTGTTCGATGCAAAGGAGAGTTGGTATTAACTTGTAAATTTTCTTTCTCCTTGTTTAGTATTATGGGGTTTTTTTTTTAAACCATTTTTCTATTAAACATCTTCATTTCAGTTTTAATTTATTAAAATAATTTATTTCGTTAAATTTCCATACTTTTATTCTTCCTCACTTAATTTTCTTATACCTTGATTTTTATACATAATTTGATTGGAACTTATAGATTTTCTTTAAATATATGTTGACTATAGTTATATAGAATAAAAAAACTTACAAATTCTTAGAAGCTTTCATAAAATTTAATAAACCTAAGATTCAGCCATATTACAATTAATTTTATTATCTTAGATCATAAAACCCTTGGTAATATAATTGATATTTACATTGGAAAATAATGAAATTCTAAAAATTCACTTCTATTTATCTAAAATCCTTTCATGAAATTTGCCAATAAATTTGAACATATACATGCCAAACTTTTAATTATATAATTCATATAAAATTATTGTTAAATTATATAATTCATGATTTATTTATATGCCTTAAATAAATACCAATAGAATAACAATAACTTATAATAACAAACGTAAATATCATATTAAAGTGATTTATGTTATATAAATTTATAACTTAAAATATTGATATAAACATAATTAAGAGCCTTGATCAATATATGTGAAAGATAAGTTAATGAACTGATGAATTATTACTATTCCAGCCTCATGGAGAGATTGGATAGGGTGAAGAGAATCATGCCCTTGTCATTTGGTCGAGTGATGGTAGTGAAGTGGGGCCCGTAGTAGGCATGATCATAAACACTCCTCGAATTTAATCCAACACACCTAAGAAGAAGAACAAAGAAAGAAGAGGAAGAAGAAAGTGAGAAAGATAAGAATGGAAACTAGAAAGGAAAATACAAAAAGAAAACATAAATAAAAGGGAGGAAAAAATAAAAATCAAGAAAGTAGAAGAGAAACAAAAGAAGGAAGAAGAATAAAAGAAATTAGAAAAAAATAAAGCAACAATATGAACTCAGTTAGGTAACAATGTTAACAATGAGACTGCAAGTCGACCTATACAAGTTCCTTAAAAAAAAAAAAAACTCCAATGAATAAATGTAAAGCTATTATAATTGAAGAAATTGTGATTCCAAGTAGCATGGAAAATATTTTTTTTGGAGTAGTCAAACATTCCCGAAACTTTTATAGGAAGTTGCAAATCTAAAACAAATTGCATATAATAAAAGGAAAAATACCTTGGTAAACAAGTGCAAAGGAAGAAGAAAATTGATGTGAATAAATTCAATATTTGCACTATAGAAGAAAAATTATGGATACTGAAAATAATGTTTTATCAAGCATATGACATGTAAACTTAGCTTTCCTTGATAAATAAAACTTAGAAACTAGGGTTATAAAAAAAATAGTTCACTTAGAAAATCAAGTCTTATATTACAAGTTTGGACAAGATCTAATCACTACTTTCCTGAAATACACCCTTGAGCAAATAGAATCACACTTTTTATTGCAAACAAGATTTTTGCCTAAGTGCTTTTAAATTACAAGAATATAGCATACAACTTTCAATGCTTTACAAAGAGAAACTGAGATGGAAGGAGCTATAAGAAAAGACAAAAGAGCAAGTCAGCTTCATTAAGAAATCTCGGAAACATAGAAGACATGAGGCCCATGATATTAGAATTATGGGTGAAGATGAAATCCATCCGCTTTCAAACAAGAATTATGGGTGAAGATGAAATCCATCCGCTTTCAAACAAGATGTCAAATATTGGGAAGAATGATCAAAGGAGATGAAAACATAATTGAGGGCATAAAGATATGTGACTTTGTTGAAGATGTTGTTAATCAATTCCATGTCCTACCTTTTGGTCCATCTGAGAATTCTTTGATGCTAAATAAGTTGTTAAAGCTATAGAATAAGATAAAGATCAACATAAAGCTAAGTTACAAAAAATATTGCATGTTGGCAAAGAAAATATTCAAAAATTCATTTAAAAGGTGACAAAATTTTAGTGTGCTTTACCAAAGTTAAAAAATATATTAAAAAGTATCAAGTGCAACTTCGGGATTTAAGAGCCCCTCTTATACATGCATTTCCTCACTTTGATATATGTAATGAATTATTTGAAAAATGGGGACAATATGAAAAATAATTAGAAAATCAACTTGACCCAAGTTCCTCTTTAGCTAAGTTATTTTAAATTCAAGTTGAGTTTGAAATTAGTTATCGTAATTGTTCTTTATTTCTTATTATATCTACCGAAGGTATTGTATCATTGTTTTCATTCAGCGTTGACTAGCTATTAGTTAGGTTGACCGTGTATTAGTTGTGTATTTTATTTTTCATTTTAACCAAACTTTTTACATGCATGAGGGCTGGTGCAAGCTAATGCTGGTCACTCATGACGCGTTAGTTGCAATGGACTTCTGGAAAAACAGAAATTTGAACGTCAAAAATACTATTAGAGCTACCTAAATAACTTTTTGGAATATGGCGTAAGAAGATGAAACGTAGACAATCGAACTACCTTCCGGAATATATAACTTTTATTTATGGAAATTAAATATAACTCCCAAAAAATGGGGTTCTTCTAAGGTTTGTATGTTATTTTTGTAAGAAAACATAATGAATATGTTTGCGTTGGGCCCCGGGTTTGGTATGCAAATGGTGGAGGTTTGTGAAAAAAATTATACAGAGTCGTAGCTAACAGGTCAGTCAAGTGCAGTGCTATTTTTCCATATTTATTTATGTTAATTTTAATTTTTTTTTAATTAAGGAAGTCAATGAAGCCCTAAAATGACTAGCTCGAGCATTGGGCCCTCACATCACGGTCTTAACATAATTAATGAACATTCTTTTTTTTAGGATGTAGGTATTTGTGTGTACTTGTGCGGGTTCTTTTCCGTTTCCAAAATAGGTGAGCCAATCAAAAGTTATAACCGGAATAAATAACCTACCTTTTGTGTAAGATTGACGTTAGTCTAATTAAAATTAAATAAAAAATAGAAACAAATGATAGATTTAATAAAAAATTACATATTCGAAATCTACACACATAGTTCTACAAGTGTGTGCAATTTCATTAGCAGTGGACAAGTGTAGCATATGCAGAATCATGCTCGTAATAGAAGAAGTTATAGAATAAGATTTATTTTGTTATAACACAGTCCAAGCCACCTGCTTTGGCAACTCGAACCTAAAACCAAATCAGCCAAGTCATCCACCATGTTGGTGGGAAAGGAATTGCCCGCCAAAATTTAGAAACGTAAACATCGCATACGCGTTGTTTTAAATACACGCATACGCGTTGTTTTAAATACATGCGTATGCACTAAAAGCGCGCACGCGCTATTTAGTGCATACGCACTAATAATGCGTGCGCGCTATTTAGTGCGTACACGCTAATAATGCATGCGTGCTATTTAGTGCGTACGCACTAATAATGGGTGCGCGCATTTGTTTACTAATCCGAAATGTAGTTTTGATGTCATCTTCATCTATCTCAAATCTTCCCCCCTACCACCCCTCTAGCTAACTCTAATCCACCTCCTTTCCTTTGTATGTTCATGTCCCTCCCTAACCCTCATCCCCTCTCTCCCTCTCCCTCCCTAACCCTCCTCCACTCCACCCCATTTCAACCCCTCTCTCTCTCTCTCTCTTTCTCTCACTCTCACTCTCTCCCGCGTTAATCCTCCTCTATCTCCCTCTCTACCTAAACTTCCTCTTCTTATCCCTCTCCCTCCTCTTTACCTAAACTTCATCTCCTTCTCGCTCTCCCTCCTACCTCCATCTCCCTAACCATAACCATCGTCCTCTCCCTCTCACTCCTTCCATCTCTTCCTAAGCCCCCTCTTTCCCCTCTCTCACTATCCTTAACCATGCTTCCCTCTCCCCCTCACCATCATCCTCTCACTCTCTCTCTATAATCGTTATCTCTCTCTCTCTCTCTCTAGGTAACCCCCCTTCGTTGTTTCTCCACCCCCCTCTCTCTCGCGCGCGCGTTAATATTTCTCTCTCTCTCTCTCACTATAAGGGAAAGACCTTGTAGTGGAGGTTTCCCGCAAATTGGCCTTTTATACTGCACCCAAACCAATGCTCAAGGATTTACTGAGAAGCATAGGGAGGAGGAGGATGACTTGGCATTCAAGAAGCCTTAGGGGATTATCGATAGAGAAGAACAATATAGGAAAAGGAGGCTTAATAGAGATAATTTCACTGACATAAATGATGCCTTCGCCATGGGTGACAAGAACCCTGATGCCGCTATTTGGACTTATGTTCATATCATGCAGCAGAGGCCCTCAAGAGGGAAAAGGAATAAACCCTAAGGCTAGCTGCGAAGAAGCACCAGGAAGAGGATGAACATAAAGTGAAGGATAAAGATGGGTTCACTTAGGCCCTGGTGGCACAACTTCCTGGAACCAAAGGAATCGATGGGACCAATCTCAGGATTATGACAATGTTGTGAAGAAGGCAGAGGATTCGTTGGACTGGGATTCCCCTGATACCACTCATTGGATTAGTAGGTGGGATGGTACACCTACTGAATGAAGGATGAAAAATGATGCGAATTTGGGAATTGATTGGTGTAACATATTAGAAGGTGAGATGCTACACCTACTCCAGGAAGGGTTAACAGTGTTACGACTCCAAGGTATCTACTAAGTGAATAACAACTCAAATAGAAGATGAAACAGTTCCTTGGTAAGAATGTAAACCTAAAACGCTAGAAGCTGAATGGTCTTGCTATCTGTTGGCATTCCTCTATCCATGTGAAATATGTAAATATTGTATTTGAGGAGGGATAGGAGGAAGAAACCATAGAAGGGAGTAAAGGAGCAGCAATGTAAACAACATAAGTAGAGACATAACAGTGGCGTTTGGTTCTCGATTATGCAAATTTATAGGCTGGGATTGAAGTAGTAGCGCATGTCCCTATTGATGTTATTTGGAGTGGCATGAGTAATGAATAAAAACTTTCATACATTTCCTTATTCTCGTTAGTTGCACAATGTTTGTATTTATTGTGTGTCTCTATGCTTGTATAGATTGAATTCGTTGTTGTTTCAATGGTAGTTTCGTTGTCCAACTCTATAGCAGCTTATTTGCTACGTTACCCCCCCTCTCTCTCTCCTTAACCATCTCTCTCTCTCTCTATCTCTATCTCTCTCACACACACACACACACACAGAACATGTCACCCTACCTCGCCCATAACGTTCAAGCAGCTTGTACCTCAACTGACCACAGAGAGGGTGAGCGAATCCATTCTATGCCTTTCAGTAACGATATAAATTTTGGTTAGAATCTCTCTCTCTCTTTCTCTCTCTCTCTCTCTCTCTCGCTCTCTCCTTAACCTTCCCCCACCTCTCTCTCTAACCCTCATATGCCATCTCACTCTTTATCATTATTTGGTAAACCTTCTCTCTCTGTACTACATAAAAACCTACTCATGACACCCATATCCCATTTAAAGGCCTACAAAGAACTCGTACAAGGGAATCATGTGTTGGTTCGAGGACTTGTTTAAGGCTCTTACACATTAGAATATTCAACAATATCATGATGTGTTTCGTTACTCAACCATGTTTGAAGCCCTATTGCCCATCTTTGGTGTGAAAAACACATGTATCCAAATTTGATGCTAAAGAATTCTTAGAGAGTGTTTGTGTTGCGGTTTACAAGAATTTCTCATGGTGATTGAGCCCAAGAAGTGGTGTTTATGGCCTAAGGCCCAAATGATATCGCTCTGTCCCCCCCCATCTATCTCTCTCCTTAACCATCCTCTCTCTCTCTCTCTCTCTCTCTCTCTCTCACACACACACACACACACACACACACACACATAGAACACGTAACCATACCTCACCCATAACGATCGAGGAAATTGTACCTCAATCAACCATGGAGAGGGTGAAGGAATCCATTGTATTCCTTTCAGTAAGTATAGAAATTTCGGTCAGTATCTCTCTCTCTCTAACACACACACACACAAAGTCTCTCTCTTTCTCTCTCTCTCTCTCTCTCTCTCTCTCCTTAAACTTCCTCCCCCTCTCGCTCTAACCCTCTTCACCCATCTCACTCTATCATTATTCGGTAAACCTCCTCTATTTGTAGTGCATAGAACCCTACTCATGACAACCATATCCCACTTAAAGTCCTACAAAGAACTCATACAAGGGGCATACCATTTGATCTATCCATGGTCCCATGTGGTGGTCTAAGGATGTGCTCATGGTGCTTAAACTTGAGAATCTATGCTTAGGGCCCAAGGTTGTTGTCTACCTCCCCTAACCATGCTAAAGGGATATAGGATCTTGTTTCATTACCACAACCATGGTCAAGGCATGAAGACCCATCCACAGTGCACAAACCATCTTAATGGAACCCATATCTAAATCCCAGGCCAAATACTCCCTAATGAGGGTTGATGTAGTTTCCGGGTGGTTTTTATGCTTCACAAACTCAAAAAGGTTCAATTAAGGTTTAAACCCCATGTTTCACCCTTCACCATGTTTAGGTGTCAACACCCATTTCTAGTGCACAATACTTACGCATGGCCCTTATATCCCACTTGGATACCTACAAAGAACCCTTACAAAAGACTCTTGTGTTGGTCCATGGACTTAAAGAAACTAAGTCCAAGAAGTTTCAACAATATCTCGAGGCAGTTAAAGTTTCCTTCCTTGACCATGGTCAAGGGCCCATGACCTATCCTTTTTAAGAAAAACATTATAATGGAATCCATATAAAACTTTGATTGTAAATACCCCTTAGAGAGGGTCCATGTCATTATTTTCATATGTTGTTGATGGATAGTGAACCTAAGAGACTATGTTTAAGCCCTGAGGATGAAGTGTTTTCTTCCCCAAACCATGGCACTTGAGCTTGAAAAGGTTAATTTATGGTTGAAGTCCTTTGTTCCCCCTAGGCATGTTTAGGCTTATAGAACCATTCCCAATTCACGAAACCTACTCATGTTGAATGTATCCCACTCACATACTAAACAACACTATCCAAGGCCTCGATAAAAATTCCCGGTGTGGATTGAAGACATAATCTTGTTTAAGGCATGCGATGTATCATAAACATGGTATATGTATCCCTCTACATTTTCTAGAGATACCCCACAAGGGTTATGTGTGGTGGTTTGAATATGCATTCAACATCATATCCTAAGAATCTTATTGAGTTGTAGGTGTTTTTCATGGTTCTTGAGTGTGAGAAGCTTCATTTAAGGCATGAGGAGCTTCTTGTTGTCCCTAGACCTTGGTCAGACCTTGAAACCCATTTTTGGTTCACAACTAACCCATTCATGGCACACATAACACACTTGAAGTTGACTAATACCCTATATATTTCATATGTGGTGGGTCAGGGACTCATTCATGGTGTTTGTGCCTAAGAAGCAATAGTTAATGTTGGAGGCTATTGTTTCCCTCCACTAGCCATGGTTAAGGAGCCAAGATAAATCCTTGATGCCCAAGAAATCATAATGGCAGTCATATTCAATTCATATGCAAAAGACTCCTTGTAGAGGGCTAGTGTCATGGATTCTATGTGTTATTGACGACGCTTGAGGTCAAGAATTTTCAATTAAGGATCAAGTGGAATTCAATTGAGCTTAATATGCTTCAATAAGATCTAGAGGAACATGTTTTGATTCTTTGATTATGTTCAAGGATTTGCAACATATCCATGGTCTTGCATGGTATTCTAAGGATGCATTCATTGCATTTGATCTTGACAATATATGTTTACGGCCTAATATTGTTATTTCCCTCCATAAACCATGGCCAAGGGCTTAAGGCTATTATTTTTCTACCAATACTAGGGTTAAGGGCCCAAGAACCATCTACAATGCATAAAGCATGTTAATGGTAACCTATATCCAACTAATGGTGTCCACATCCCTAACAAGAAAATATTAGTGATAAAGGATCCTGTTTAATACTCGTACATGATTCCCAAGACATTGTAATGGCACTCGCATTCAACTTTGATGCCAAAGACACCTTATAGAGGTCTCACGTTGTGAATTTTAGGTTTTGATCATGGCACTTGAGGTTGAGATGGTCATTTAGGGATTAAAGCCCTTGTTTCAGTTTACAAAACCTACTCATGGCTCATGTATCCCACTATTGTGACCACAACACCCCCCTAGGGAAAATCCAGGGACCCCTTACATTTTTTTTTAAGTTGGACTTATGAGAGGGTTTTTTTTTGTATTATTTCCTTACTCAACCATGTTTAAGGCCCTATGGTTCATCTTTGGTGTGAAAAACACACATATACAAATGATTTAGGGCCTAGAACCCAAATCATTTCATCCCCATATCATAGTTCATGAGCTATGAAACGTTAATTTAGGTCCCAATCCTCTTCTTTCACCCTCTAAGCATGTTTACATTTCAAATCCCATGTGGCGTTGCACCGGGAGCGAGCCCTATAGGTATGACATGGGATGCTACTGCTCCCCCCTTAACCCCATGATCTCTTTCTCTCTATCTCTCCCATGTCCCATCTCTCTCCCTCTCACACACCCTCCTCTCTCTCTATCTCTCTCTACCTCTCACTCTCCGTAAAGCACTATATACCTTCACCCCTAAACTATTGAACCATTCAACCTGTAATCACACAACCCTAACTCCTAAACAACCTAAGCCACAACCCTTAAAGTCCAAATCACTAAGACCTTAAACCTTAAGTCCTAAACCCTTAAATCCCTAGGAGCCTTAAACCCCCTCTCTTTAGCCATTTATTTATCCACTTTTGAAGTATAGTCCAATGTATGCAAATATTCATTAAGTATTGAACATTTGGCATTAAATGGGGTAAATTTTGGTGAATTGATGGCGGGAAAATTATGCAGGGGTGCGCATGCGACTTTTTTGCATATGGGTTAACAACACGTGCGTAATTTTTTTGCGTACGCATTAACAACGCGTGCGTGCATAAGAGTGCGCGCGCTTCTTTTATCCATGCCAACTCACCGATGTGGAGGCTTAGCATTGCCAAAGGAGGAGCGGGTATGCGTGTTTATAGGTGTGTGCGTGTGTGCTTTTTTTTTGCGCTCACGCACTGTCATTGCGGTGTTTTTGGGTACCAGCTTAGTGCGGGTACACATGATTTTATATAATTCCCTTATCCTAAGTTCACAAAAGATTAACTTCCATCCTATTGGTTGAAATTTTTAGGGTGTTAATGTCGAGCTGTTGACGGAATGCTGGGTGCTTGAGCCCAACATTGAATGCACATTCAATGAGAATTGAATTAATGGCTTGTCATTATTCATGCACCCGCATTCATCTACCCCTAACTCTTGCACCGCCTTCACCATCGCCTTCACTGCCACTGCCCTAACTCCTGCACCACCTTCACTAGCGCCTTCACTGCCACCACCTTGGTCGCCGCCCTTCTCATCACCGCCTTCATTTCCACGGCCTTCACAACTAGCCTTTTCATCACACAGGTTTCCTACCATTTTCAACTGATTATATTGCTTTGTTAGAATATCGATTCACAATTCCAGATTGCTTTATTAGAATATCGATTCACAATTACAGAGGTGGCCTGCATAGTACGACCATAGAAGCAAGCAACATCTTGCATCAGTAATTAGTAACATTGTAGACACAAGAGTTATTCACCAAATCATGCATCAGAGGAAAAAATAACACCATAGAAGGAGGCAATGACAAGGGACACAGATACCACACAATAGGAGGGGATGCTAAATTCCAGGCAGATTCTTCTACAAAATGTTCTCAAGGTATAGAGTCCAATTACCCTAGTATAATACATTATTTTTTCAAGCTTTTTCCAGTTTACATTCATATAATTTCCATTTCCTCGAACCAAGATACAATGAATGTATACAGTAGTTGTACAAGTAGCATACCTTTTTTTGGATGCATATTTCTTTCACGTCTTTTTCCTAGGTTGCTGAACCAATCCAAAACAGATCCTTGGTTCATCCCTAACTTCTGATTAATAGTTGTAATCCCTGGTTTTTTAAATAAAAATTGTGTGCATTTTTTAATTTTTCCAAACATTCAAGCATCCAAGATGATAATTGCATGAATCCAAGCTGATAATGGCGCGATGCGTTCCATGAAGGAAATATGCAGTCCCCACGTTACACCTACACCATACACCAAAATGTGTAGGCTACAGACGGCCAAGAAGCTGCAAGGAACTAAGGGAAAAATGCACCAAGTGCATGGTAACAGAGAGTATTGGTAATCGTTTATGCATATATCCATTTGACCATCCAGAGAGAACCCAACTCCGTATGCTCAACCTTCTTGCACTCACCCTTCCTACCTGTAAGAAAATCAACACACAATGTAAAAGTAAGACTCGATCGAGAGTTTGAACCGAAAACAACTAGCTCCGAACAAAACCACCCTTAGAATAGAACCGTCGTATCAACCACCTTACCAAGAAAGAAAAGAACTCATGGAGAGCCCCTTAGAACAAAACTGTCATATCGAGCACCTTACTAAGAAAGAAAAGAACTCATGGAGAGAAGCATTAATGTTCACATTGTGACGGTGCATTGCATATTGGTGCATTTCATACTATGGGACTGCAATTTCCAGTGCCACATTTGCATAAATTTCCATTGTTAAATTCCTTACAGATTGATAGAAACAAAACGAACTCGGGAAGCAAAAACTAAAGTGGAGAGAGTAAAGAGAGGATCAAACCGAGTTTCGGTTGGATCAACGGTTGTTGATGAAGAAAATGCACACCTGGAGTTTAACTGACATCCATATAACTAGCATTGAAACTTGTGGCATGGACAAAGAAGAAAGCAACACTAGGACGTTTTCTCATCTCACCAAATGGTGATCATGCTAAGTTTGTATTGCCATGTTGCATTGAAAGTTGTTTTGCATACCACTACCTTCACATTTGTCAATGCATTGCATATTTTATCCATAGATTCCCACTACCACTACCTTTAAATTTATTTTTCAATGGTTATTATAGATTTTACCATTGTGTCCAAGGCTAATGATCACAATTTGAAACGTATCAGCCCCGTCGAATCCTGACTTATTTGGCTGCGCAATTATTTCATGCACATGCGGGTAAGTCTATTACATGATACAGACATGTTTACAAGAACAACGTGAGGTTTTTGTTGGAAGAAGGAGCTGCCTTGATATGTGTACATGCAGACCCAGTTTTACATACTCCACTGTGTGACCACAAACAAATTAAAAAAACATTCGCAATTTTCCTGCTTAGGCCTTGGTGGGTGAGGTTCATACACCATAGAGAGAGAGACATTATTGCATAAATAATTCTCTAACTGCCTCTCACCCCTCTATTAGTTTTCAATTTGATTGTCGAGCTACTAATTGGCTAGGTCAACCCTTCCTTCGGTAGATAAATACTTTCGGTATGGCCAACTTCACGACCACTTTGAATACTATGGTCAACTTTTCCTTCGGTAGATAAATACTATATATCTGCCTTAGCTCCGGGTGATAACTTCCTTGTATCTTCAGGAAAGTATAGGCTCCTTGATGGTTGCTGATATCTAAACCATGTATCGTAAATGAAAAGAACTTCGATGGCTGCTGAGATTTAAACAAAAAGGTTTCCTGAGGCTGGAGTTTCAAATACATGGTTTGAGTGGCAGTCGATCCATAACTAATGCCAATAAAATCCCAATACATTATTGCAGGCTTGATTTGTAACTTCTCTTCATAAACTGTCTGATATGATGACAAGTCCTCTTCTTAAAGCTGGTGTGAATCGAGGCAGTGATCTCAATGACATCTTTTGATTTTTCTCCAAGTCAACTTCTTTAATAAAATTGTAACTTGTGCACTCAAATTACTCATTTAGTATTTTATTGTAACGTTGGAAAAAATGCAAATATTGTAACTTACTATTTGTTTCATTAATCAAACCTTTCAATATTATAAATTTCCTTGCTTGGCAATAAAAGCAATGCAGCAAGTTTAACACTTGCCATTGTAATGGCTACATCCTCAAACTCACCTCATCACCTAAATGGTAAGAATGTCACGACTTTTCCCATGGAACTTCCCATGCTATCACTTTGCTTTACCCACTTTTAGTAACTATAAAGCTAGCTGATAATTTAAACTAATCAACCAAATCGCCAACACCCAACCTATGAGTATCAACTCGTTCAACTAATCGAATACCGACTATCCTTATCTCAATTGTTGATTCCCTCCATCCAACGGGAAAGGAGGAAATTCGACCTTTGACCTTTCTCCATGCCCATTGGATGGAGGGAATCAACAATCAAGATAAGCTTAGGCTCGAATACCAAGTCATGCAATTCGGTAGGTATTATTGCTTGCGACCTTGTTTAAGAAAGCAGTTAGAATGAAAATGGAGGGCATTTTTACTTTTGATATATAGAAGCTAGACTTTTGATGAAGATATTCATTGTAAAAGATTATTTATTTTTAAGAAGTTAATGCTAAGAATATAATTTTGATCATTTTTTTGTAACTTGGATTTTTAGTTTACAACACTTAAAGGTCTAATTTTTTTGCCTCAAGAAATTGCTAAACATGTAAAGTAAGAAGTCCAACCCGTGTCTTGAATTATTTTCACATTAATTTTTCTTTATTACTATCCCAACAAATCCTTTTCTTTATGGTTGTATTATTTTGAAAATAATTTTCTTGAATTTATTACAAATCTTACCTATTATTTATCTTTTTGAATCTTTTTGTAGAATAGTTTCTTGATAAAATAACAGCGATATTTAAAATCATACCAAAAATCAAAATCATTTATTAGCTTTAGATTAGATAATATCTAGAAATTGATTCTTGGGTTAAAGCATATTAAGATGTTTGTTTTCTCTTTAAAATTGTATAAAAACCCAGAAAAAGGAAAAGGATATTAGAATTCCCAAAGTTTACTTTCAAACCCTCGAATCTCATTTAAAGGTAATTGGTCATAAATTCAGTGGGTTTTTCTACATCAAATAAGAAAATGTCTAATTGGGCCTCCTTTTTGGGATAAACCCTATTGTTGATAAAGGGGAATTTCTTCCCTTCAACAATATACCATTAGAATATTTTATTCACCAAGGATGAGTGTTAAGGCTTTGATCATAGTTATATGAGAATCATTAAAAGGTTTTCCACACTAATGGTTCTCGAGACATAACCCATAGTCTAAGGATAAAAACCAATGTATTAGGTACTAGAAGATGTTCTTATGGTTCATGGACCATGCATAGGGTCTGAAGTCATCACACATGCAGGGTAAACGGAATAATTGCCCCATAAGTATAATATTCATTCCAGGCACACTATGGATTAGTATCAAGGCCCTGATCATGGTGCAAGGACAACAACTAATACCCAAAAGATATTTCTAAGGTTCATGGTCATATGTCCCGCCTCTTGATTTCACACTGTCATTCCAAGTGATAACAATGTTGTTAGCTTGAAAGCCACTTAGAAATATGAATGGTGTATCTGTAGGAATCTTCATCCTCTCCTTCCATGGTACATAGATAAATTAAGGGATTAAGACTTTAGTTTCTTAATATAAAATCCTCCTGCCTTGACAGTTTAATCCTTTAATCATTATATTTTCATTTGTTAAGAAAATGTTATGTGTTGTCACTAACACCATAGTGGTTTTCTCTAGACCATGGTTAGGTCCCTAATACCAATCCTTAGCATGCCAATCCTGGTAATTGCGTCCATGTTATACTTGTGGGATAAAGATTCCATTTACAAGGTTTGTGTGGGGGTTTCAGATCCTATGCATGGTCCATGAACCATAAAACCATATTTGTTTCCTAAGATAGTGGTCTTTATCCTTGGACCATTGATAGTATCTCAAGAACCATTTAGTCTTGAAAACCTCGTAATGTTACCATATGACCATGGATAAGGCCTTTGGACCCATCCTTGGTGAACAAATTTCCTAGTGGTGCATGTATCCTACTTGGTGGCTAAATTTCCCCTCTAAAGGGTGTGTGTAATGGTTCAAGACTTATTTTCATCCCATGAATCCTCAAATATTCATTTAGGTCATATGTCTCTTCTTTCGCTACTTGACCATTTTCAAGACCCTGGGATCCTTCCTTAGTAAGAAAAACCTCATATATGCTCCCATATCCCACTTAGAGATCAAAGATTCTTTTTAGAGGGCCTATGCAGTGATTTGAGATCATATCCATGGACTAAATCTGTAAAATGTTTATCTATGACTTGAGACCCTTTTTTTGTTATCTTTACCATGGTCAAGCCCTCGAAACCCATCTTTAGTGCGCGAAACTTCATAATGACACATGTATCCCAATCAAAGACCAAAATACCCTCTAATGTGTCTCTATACCAATTGAGGGTTTATTCATGACTTATAAGCCTTAAGTGCTTCAATTAGGTCTTAATACCCCTTATTTTCTCCCATAACCATGGTTAAGGTCTTTTCATGCTATTGAATACTTTAGTTGAGATGAGAGAAACAATGTAATATATTGTAACCATTTATTACGTGTTGAATAATACATTAAGCATGCTTTAAATTGTTTTTTTGAAAAATCGAGTTGTTTAATAATTATATATAATTTATATGTTGTTTATTGTTACAATTATATTTATTTAACTTTTTACGCATTCTTATTTTAAATTGATTAATATAAAAAGTCTATTATACACCTCACCTTTCTTTAACTTCATTTAGCTAAGAATGGTCACTATGTAACAATAATTAGTTACAACATCCAAGGAAAAATAATTAGTTACAACACTTCCTTTTTGTTCCTAATGTGTCTAGATGATAGTCAAAGTTGATTTCTAAAAACATATCTATCTTAACATAATCGAAAACATTGATCATGGTTTATAACTTTATACAACAGGCCATCAATAAATTAAAGGTTTAATGTGAAACTATTTCCACATCGCCTTTTGTTACTAATATTTTATTAATACTTTGGTTTTTAATATCATTATATACTATTATGTTAATTTTATTTACGAATGTATAATAAAATATGGTAATTGAATGATATTATTTTATTATTATTATTAATTAAATTATATTATTATACTTGCGAAAGGCGAGGTATATAGCAATGGATTTGTAATTAACTTTTAATTAATTTGTTGTTTCTAAAATTAATTTTACTATAGTTTTATAAAGTTTATAAATATTTATATATTAAATTGAATATTTTAAAAAATGAAAATCAATTTCTAAATTGAATAAATTTAAATTCTTAATTTGTAATTGGTTTAAAATCTCGAATTGACTATTTTCCCTTGCTTATAAATCTAATTGTCAAAAAAAAAAAAAAAAAAAAAAAAAAAAAAAAAAAAAAAAATAAAATAATAATAATAATAATAATAATAATAATTAAAAAATAAATAAATAAATAAAAAACACTTATTTGACATTTGTCTCTCTTCATTATGGGTAAACTGTTTATCTACTATTTCATTGGACAAATGTGTGATATGATTATGATTTAACAGTTATCATACTAATCGTTTTGGTGGATGCCTGTAAAGGTGACCCACATTTGGACATGTTGTTGGTTGGATGCATTTAAAAAAGGAATTCAAGTGGCCAAAGTATCGACAAGCAATGTCCCAGCTCCAAATCTTTCAATTCCCGGCTTCAAATCTTCCAATTTCCGACAAGAATCCGTGCCAAATTCCAGTTACGAACCTCTCCTAAATCCTCCCCTCCTCAAGAAATAGCTTAGCTCTGAAAACTCAGCAGATTTCAATGGTATTATAAAACATGATATTGATTGTTCACATAACAATATACAATGTTTTAATAAATATATATTTAAAAATTCGGGTCTGCTGAACTTAGCTGATTTGATCATTGCAGGAGACTTAAATTATACTTGTAATGCTTCTGAAATATGGGGTTCTATAGCCAGGCTGGATGAATTAGCAGAGTTCTTTAACAAGCTATTTGTGGATACAGATTTTATTGATGTGGTGCCGCATAAACTGGTGCCTACTTGGACTAATGGTAGGTTTGGAATTGATGGAGTTCATAAGAGGTTGGATCAATTACTTGTCAAGGCTGAGTTGCTGAGTTTATTTCAGAAACATCGTTCATGGGTATTTGACAATAAATTCTCAGACCACTGG
Organism: Larix kaempferi; assembly: GCA_027924585.1. Taxonomy (NCBI): domain Eukaryota; kingdom Viridiplantae; phylum Streptophyta; class Pinopsida; order Pinales; family Pinaceae; genus Larix; species Larix kaempferi. The sequence goes on along the minus strand of BSBM01002098.1, from coordinate 5,802,526 downwards.
CCTATTGTTCTTCAGCTGGAAGAATATGGACACAATTTTTCTTCTCCCTTCAAGTTTAACTCTTCCTGGCTAAGTGATGACATGTTTTGCAGTATGGTTAGATCATTTTGGCAGAGTTGTGGTGAATATGATACAAATCCGATGCTGAATTTCTGCTATAAATCGAAGGGTTTAAAGGAGGTTGTAACTATTTGGATTCAAAATAGAAAAAAGGCAGATAAATTGGAATTAGCATGCCTAGAAAAGAAAATTTAGGAATCTTATGTTGCTAATGTCCATAACTCACTGACTTATGATGATTTTGAAGTTATGAAATGCTATGAATAGAAAAAGGAAGAATTATTGCTGCAAGAAGAAAAAGAATGGCGACTCAAAAGTCGAGCCATTTGGATTTCATAAGGTGATAAAAATTCGAAGTTCTTTAACTCCTTCGCTTCTGCTAGAAGAAATATGAAGTACATATGGGAAATTCTAGATGATCAGGGGCAGCAAATTTCGGGTCTTGAGCACTTAAAAGCTGAAGCTGCTTCATTCTTTGGTAATATCTATAGTGATACAGGTGACTGCAATTTGGATGATCAAATCAAAGTAGAAAGTCTCTATCCTAGATTCATTAATGAGCAGGATGCAGATTGTTTGCAAAAGGAGGTCTCGTTGGATGAGATTGAGAATACATTGAAAATATTTGCCAAAGAAAAAAGCCCCGGGCCTGATGGTTGGCCGGTGGAGCTCTACATTCACTTCTTTGATGTTATGGGTCAAGAAGTTAAAGAGCTGGTAAATTTTTCTATAATTAATGGTTATATATCGGGTGGTCTTAATTCAAAATTTGTCACCTTAGTTCCCAAAAAGAACAAGCCCTTATCTTTTGGGGATTATCGACTGATTGCATTATGCAACTTGTTGTACAAGCTTATCTCAAAAATTCTTGCTGATAGATTGAAGAATGTTCTATTTGAACATATCTCTGCAGAGCAATTTGGTTTTTTATCAGGGAGACAGATTCATGATGCCATAGGCATTTTTCAGGAACTGATGCACAACATTAAGATTAACAAGAAAAAGGCTCTTTTGCTCAAAATGGACTTAGAAAAAGCTTATGATAGAGTAAATTGGTCATTTCTCCATTTGATTCTCATCAGAATTGGTGTGCCTCCTTTGGTGATTAAGTGGATAATGGCATGTATCACAACTATGAATATTGCAGTGCTGGTTAATGGTACACCATCCAATTTCTTCAGCTGCTCTAGAGGGATAAGACAAGGGTGTCCTCTTTCACCTCTCCTTTTCATTTTAGTCATGGATGGCTTCAGCAGATTAGTAAATCAAGCCTTGGACAGAGGACAGATTAAAGGTATCAGGATGACAAAGGATTGTGTGATCACACACATCTTGTTTGCAGATGATGTATTAGTGGTTGGCTTGGATTCTGTGGAGGAGTGGAAAATGTATAGTGATATCATTCAGACTTTTTGTAAATCCTCGGGCATGAAGGTCAGCTTTGCCAAATCAAATTTTTATCATTTATCTATGAATGATGAGCATCTCAGTGATATATTTTCTGTGCTTCCCTACAAATGTTGTCCGCTGGAACTCGGATTTAAATATCTGGGTTTTAATCTAAAACCCAACAATTACCTCATCAAAGATTGGTTTTGGCTGTGAGAAAAATTGAAGCTCGCATTGCTCACTGGTCTTATAGACTCTTATCTATTGGAGGAAAACTTATTTTAGTTAAACCTGTACTCTCCAGTATTCCTGTTTACTGGTTTTCTTTACTTGAAGTTCCATCTTTCATCATTAAAGCCATCAAGAGATGTTTCTTTAACTTTCTTTGGTCAGGGACTGCAATCAGTGCTAAAATTCTGATGGTTGTAGTAGGGACACTATCAAGACCTTATAGGTTTGGTGGTTGGGGAATCAAAGACCTTAAGGTTTTCAATAAAGCCCTCAGATTAAAAAGCATGTGGCGGGGCATATTTGGTAAAACTCTCTAGTCTAGACTTATTTAAAGCAAATATCTAAATATGGATGTATTTCTCTGGATTAGAAATCCAAAATTGAGCAATTGGAATTTTTCGCCCATTTGGAGGGGCTTCATGAAAGTTTTCTATTGGATAAAAAATGATCTCTATTGGCAGGTTGGGACTGGTGTGATGATTCATGTTGGTTTGGAGCCCATATTAGGGATGGAAGATTCATTCCTCCTTCCTCCTATCATTACTCAGTACTTACAGGTTTTGGGCTTGTCTACTTTGAATAAGATTCAACTGAACAGATTTGGGGATGATGGAAATGCTATTTGGATGTATGCTAGAGATCTCGGTCTCTCTGGTTATTTAGCTCGGGCTTGGGACTTGTATATCAAGAATCTAAATGCAGCAGGTCTCAAATTGAATCAAGATACAAATCAACTTGTTTGGGGAGGAAATCCTTCTACTGGTATTGTGACGACCAAAACTGCATATAGGAGAATTATTCAAGACAAATTAATCTTCCCTCAAGATTGGTGGTACAAAAGACTTTGGAATTGGTCAATTCCATTAAAACTAAAAATTTTTATTTGGTTAACCTTGCAAGACAAATTGAAGACTTTGGAAAATATGAGCAAGCATGGATGGATTGGTCCTAGCTTCTATATTTTATGCTATAATGCAGCAGAAACAAAACAACACTTATTTGTCAATTGTAATTTCACTCAAAAAATCTGGGAATTTGTATCCAAAAATATGAATATTACCCATCAATGGGAAGTTGGTGAGTTTAATCTATGCCTCTTGAATTGGTTCAGGAATTGCAAATAGTATTTTAATATTGCCATTTGCATTACTTGGGCAATTTGGTACACAAGAAATTGTGCAATTTTTCAGAATGTTTCTCCTGATATAACGAATTGCAATCTAACTGCACTAAAAATGTTTTCATCATATGAGATTGATGAACATAAACAAAAGATTGTCAAAGTTAGTCATTTTTCTCTCAAAGTTGATCAGCGTATTCTTTTCTTCGATGGAGCTACACAAAATGGGATTTGCGCAGTAGGGGGTGTCATATATCTGAATGAATCTCATTATTTTACTGTCAGGCTCAATTGTGGAATTGAGAGCAACATGAAAGCAGATCTTATGGCTCTCTGGTGTGTATTAAAAGTGGCAAATATATTTGACTTGGTTAACATCAAAGTGTTTGGTGATTCCTGGGTTACAATCAAGTGGGCAGCAGGTGAATTCAAGCTGAATGTTACTAACTTGAGGCATTGGGTTGTTCGGACTGATAATGAAATAGCAAAGCAACAGAATATTATGTTCAAGCATATTTATAGAGAGCATAACTCGCTTGCAGATAAGTTATCCAAATAGGCTTTGGCAGGCTTGGAAGGACATTTGGTATGGGAGGAATGGTGCAATAATAGCACTCTGGATAGTGGAACCACATACTCTTTTGATTAAGGTCTTGGAGGACTTATGATTCAATTGGTTGTTGATATCTATTGTCTACACATTTTTTTAATATGGTAGTTTTTGGGGGTTTGATCCTTTGATGCTTTTTTGGGTTTGGGATGGATCTTGATGATACTCTTGTTAAATCAGACCATACTTGATAGTGTTGTGATTTATTCAGGCATAGAATCAAGAATATCATTGTACTATTTGATTCACATGAATACCAATAGTAGTTTTTTTTCGCTGGAAAAATAAATTGCTTTTTATTAATATTATTAAATATTGGTTTTTATAAAAGTATTTGTTATTTATTTAAATATTATTTTGTTTTTATAATTGTGAGATGAATATGACTTTTTGATTAATAAGTAAGAGGTGTTATGTGCGATGTAATAATAACAACTAAATTTTCACTTACGTTAAATTTTCATTTTTTATTTAAAATAAATATTGTGGTAAGTAATATAAGATAATAACACTAAGATACCCATTTAGTGTATTGAAATAGTTTTTTAATTTCACAATAATGTAATGTAAGTGCATAGGTATAATTAGTACATATTATAATAATAATTATGAGTAGGATATAACATGTTGGCCTTTTAAAATAGTTTATACAATTGCTTAAATCCAATATCCTCTCTCCTCAATATACTTTAAGATTTTAATTCTTTGTTTTTTTATATATATAATTGGCAATTACAAAGTGATAAAGTGGAATTGTAAATAATAAATAGTATGAATATTTCTTGTTGATGCTTTATACAAATCTCTTGATTCTCCAAATTATTTATTCAAGTGAAAGCTTACGCTAACATTTCTTTTGTTAAGTGGCCCTCGAGAAACTAATAAATGCAACAACATTTTTTCTGCTAAAGCCTAATGCCAATGGCAACAAAGAAGCTCTTTTATTCAGTCCCCGAGGAATTTTCATTCCTATGTACATGCATATACAAAACCAATATTGATACTAACCATACACTATATATAGAAAGTTATGGAAATAAGATGATTTTAGTCATTATAAAAATTAAAATAATTTTAGTATATATATATATATATATATATATATATATATATATATATATATATATTATTTTTGAGTTGATTTTATTTATTAGAAAAATCAAATTGATTTAATATATTAAATTCATGCATAACCTAAAAATAAAGAAAAATAAGGAATAACCCATGCCGTGTTATTAGCTTCCTACTCTTTTGGGTTAGGAGTTAGCTATTACTATTAAAAAACTTTTTTGGCTTATTACTATTAATGAACTTTTTGGCATAAGAGCTAGCTATTATTATTAAAGTACAATTATTAATTAAATTATTTATAAAGTATTTTCAAATGGCAGGTATAAGCAGCTTTGCTGCTATTTTTACTTGTTTAAATAATTAATTATCATATTATATTCAATTAAAATATTATTTCATCTCTTGTTATTATTATTTTATTAATATTTTGTTTTATAATTTCATTATATACTATTATAAATTAATAATATTTACTAAATTATAATAAAATATGATAATTGAATAATATTATTTTAATTAATTATTATTTTATTAATACTATTTATTAAATAATATTATTTAAATAATTAATTACTATATTATATTTAATTAAAATATTATTTTAAATATTCTGGAGATATGTTTAAGTTTTCACTAGTTATTAGTGAGAGAACTAGCACCATAAAAAAAACCTATGGTGCTCTACGATCAGGTACGAAAGCTGAACTTTTAGGATTATGGGGTGTCTTAAAGGTGGCTTTATCTGTGGTATTGATTCTCTCAAAGTCTTTGGAGATTCATTGGTTATTATCAACCGGGAAAACAAGCAGGCCAAGTTGGAAACTACTCTCCTTTACCATTGGTGTAGTCGCATTTCTTTTCTGTTATACCGTTTTCCTGATCTTTCTATTGTCCACAACCGGGGGTACTTTTTTGGGAAGAATGGGTTGACTGTTTATGTGCACATTCTGATTCTATTTCCTCCTTTCTTTATGAAGGTTGATATATTGTTGATCAAAAGTCTTCTAGTTTTTTTTTTTTGCTGGAGGATAGCACAATATGTATGGCTGAAATGATATATAGTTTATGTTTTGTGATATTGTTATGTATCGAACAATTTTGGTATTGTAACTGAAGATGATTTAGAGTCTTGGGTATAGTATCCCGACTAATGTCATGTACTTTTTGATTTCGAAGAAATAACAAAAATACGTTTTTTTTTCTTAAATATCAATAAATATGCTAGCTTTAATATTCAGAAATTACCATCAACATACCCGTCTTCTAAAGGCAAGCATTGCCAACTGCTTCAATGACCAGTGAGAAAGTCCGTGACAACATCATGCAAAAAGTTATTTTGATACATCTTCAACGGTCCAAATGGAGTTACCTGCAAGCGATCAGTGACAATTATGTTCAGCAAAATACAACTCTGAGATTTAATTTGTTTCAATTTAAATATTAACATCTATAAGTGGGTTAGATGGCCAAGGGAACTGCAAAATGTACAAAGATATGTATGCGTACTGAGAGTTCCAAAAAAATCACGGTAGCAACCTTGTAGCCCTTAACCTCTCTGTGCATCCGTCAGGGCAACTTTTCAGCAAGTCGACAATAGGACTGGCTTAATAAGAGATTTGGCTACCATAACATTAATAGTATTGCAAATCCTTCACCCTAGGTGCCGATCCCATGAATCCAAACATGGTTGTAAATCCCAGATTCATCTGTGACATGGAATTTCAAACACTACGTACCTTCGTGTGTACTATCAACTACATTTATAAAACGATGCCAATGCTGACATGGATCTATATATCCTGCACTGACCATGATAAGTTGCCTTTCATACCTGAAAAGTGAAGAGGCGAACGGCAACAAATGTAAAGTGAGGAAAGTCTATATATATATATGAAGTGAAAGTAAAAGGTTTTTGTTCTTTGTTTTTAACAACTGGGAATCTCCACACCCTTCCCATAGTGGAAGGATGGGCCGATGGATCTATAACCTAAGCTAGGGTAAACCTCAACTAAACTAGGGTAAACCTCAATGTTGAATGGAAAAAATATGGGCTCACTGAAATACCCTATGGATCAGTTTAATTCCCTTAATTTGTGGTGACTTGACCTCTACAATACCAACTAATAACTAATGCTAACTACCCTACCCCTACATGCTAAAATAATAAATAGTCGTGTCCGAAGTGAAGATAAGTGTGAAACTATCAAATCCCCTTGTCCTTTTGAGAACATTCTGAATTCGGAGAGGCCTAAATCACCGAGGAACAACAAAAATTTGTAAACACTGTTCACAAACACAGTTTAAGAAACCATACAGGTAAAACAATCCATTCTTTGACAACCTTCCATCTCAAAACCCTAGATAATGAATAGTAATTGAGTCTACTCTATAGCTCTGTCAACACGGTTTAAGAAACAATCAAGTTAACATAGTCCATTCTTTGACAATCTACCACTTCAAAATTTCGAATAATGAACAGTAATGTAGTCTGTTCTATAACTCTGTTAACATAGTTTAAGAAACCACGAAAGTAAAGCTTATGTTGGTATTCTGAAGTCTGCACGTATACCTGTAAGTTCGTTGGATACCATGTGTACACTTACTGTCTAGGGTTATTACTTTTTGACCTACTAAATCTTTAAAGGTCTTATATGATTCTTAATACTAAGGATCGGAGGGCAAGGATAAGTATTTTTTTGAAATTTATTTTTTTTCCTACGCAGAATACAAATTTTGTTATTTTATATTTTTTATTAATGTTGAAATCTATTTATATAAGGTGTTCTTTTTGCGAAAGACAATCCATGCTCCTGTAGTAGGATTCCTCGCTTATGCAACCAATGGAACAATGACACGTTGCAACCAATCGAACTTTGCCAGGTGGCTGCACGATTCCATTGAGCCAATGAAATTACGCCACTTCGCGTTGGTGAGGTGTCCTTATACATAGTTTTCTATGTTTGTGCTATCCTGGCTCTTCGTCCTGTAGTTCTAAAGCTCTGAAGGTTCCTCAACCTCTGTATGCAACACCACCTCCTCTCACTTCCTCTGATAGATCTGCGTGGATGGCAAGGTTCCTTCACACACATGGTATCCTATTTAGGTTCAACTGTGGCAGCATGGAGTCTTCACAAGCACTGAAGCAACCTCTTCTCTCAGTCTCTTTCCCTTCCATAGCCTTTTGGGCACCGATGCTTGACATAGGATGGCCGCCATGATCAACAAGCAAAGGAACACTCAAAGATGTTTGCAGTCTCTTTCATTAGATGAAGGAGAAGTCTTGGGTACCTAGGAGGACCTGTCTTTTCCATGCTCTGCACTCTAAGGTGTCACAGCTAGCAGCCGAGCCCGGTGGGTAAGGTCATATTATCATAATGGGATTATTCTCCAACCAGGTGGACAGGAGCGAGCTTAGTGTTGCCGACCATGTTTACTCATGGTGGAGAGGTTACACATATGCCCACCATGGTACATTCCTCTTATTTCCCTCGTACCTAAACAAAATATCTACATTCGATACAATTACTCACGACCACTCTTTAGATTTTTCTGGGTTGTGATGATCTGTTATGAATCGATTTCATGACATTTGTATGCATGGTGTGATACCCAATTCAGTTTGTTGTATTTAATTTCCTTCCACATTATCCTAGGTTGACCTCGGGCTTATTATTATGGTAGCGGCATAACTTTTAAATTGGGGTTTGTATAGTTTCAGATGCTTACTGAATAACTTTCCATGGATATCTTAGATCTCTGTATTCTGGTTGGACTACATACTGTTTTACCAATCTGGGCCCTCTCGGACCTTAACCCAATACAAATACCCTTTTTCCCAATTGATGGTTTTAGCTCCTTAAACCACCATGTTGTACTATTCACCATACCTAGATTTTCAAGAGCTTGATCCTGGGTACAATTTGAGTGAATTTGTGTCACGTTTATAAGAATCAATGTATTAATCTGTTGTTTCTGGGTGGATTTTAGGGGCTGGTGGCTACCAGTATGGTTGCCATGTAATTCCTTTACTTCATGCAGGTTTAGTTATATTCTGCAATGATGCATGAAGAATCTGTACACCATGGCATGGTATTCTAGGTTTAGCCAAGGTTAACATACCCTCCGAGTCAGCTTGATTGACACTCGAGTCAAATGGCATACAAAATCTTGTGCAGAGTCCACTGAATTGCTGAATCTGGTCGTGGCTCTGTTAACTGCCGACTCTGGTGCCGAGTTTTCGAAGTAGCTGAGTCACTCTTGAGTGGTTGTCTTTCCAAGTCCTTCTCGAGTCCGCGTTTGACAAGTTTGGGTTTAGCACAAATTATGTGTTGTTTTTGTTATCTGCATGTTGATTCTTTGAATTGTTGGACACCAAGGGCTAAAGTTCTCTTACCTCAGCGGTTGAAATTTGACAATTAACAGGCTAAATTGGTTATACAATTGCTGCATGTGAGCTGCATTTCAACATGAGTTAGTAATACCTTCAATTTACTAGTTGACTGCATTTTAATCTGTATTTATGATGGAGGGACATATATTTCTTGGAGCGATTTGCATAAAAAATAGATGCGCTTTTAGCTTTTGTTCAAGGTTTGTTTTTGTCACTTGACAAGTGGATTATACCTGAATTTTACCATATTTTTTTATGTGAAACCCTCCAATAAAATATTCTGCTATATGAAAGCCTCCTTGTTTGAAAGCTTTGAACCTCCTTGTTCAATCTCAAACAAAATTATATTCTTTTGACAGAACTCTTCCAGCAACTTGGTTGCAGACATGCAAGTATGTGGCATCTACTATTGGCATACTTTTCCCTTAGAGTAGGTACTAGTATTTCAACCCATGGCATGATCACAATGCAGTTACCTTCATCTCCAAAATTCTTTCAACTACCCTGCATCATTTTTCGGACAGATCCTCAACCCAACTTGGTTGTTGTCCTATTGCTACATTATCATTTTGATTCATGTGCTCATTTCCCATGTAATCGTAGAGACCCACAATATTTAAAATATGAGAGATATCTAAAAAATTTGGTAGCTCCAAAAGTTCAATTTTGTTGCCCAGTTTTCAGTAGATTTGCAGGGGCCAACTTTCTTCAATTTCAATTTTGTTTAAATGGCCTTTGGGAAACACATATTTTCATAAATACACCATTACCATATCATTGATTTGATTCTTCTTTTCTCTTTTCTTCATATCTTCTCAACCCTTGTAGGCTTCATTATCTAGGTACCTACCTAGGCCATATGGTGGAGGAAAGTCTTTATTGCTGGGAAGCAGTTTTACAATCCTAAAAGTACCATGAGGGAAATATTCATATGTGAAGTGCATGCTGGAGCTCTTGGAGGACAATATGGGAGAGTTAAAACCCACGTAGTTGAAGAGCATTATTATTGGCTAAGCATGGGTAAAGCGGTGTCTAAATTTCTAATTATGTGGACATGTGACATATTTGTCAAGTAGCTTCACTTGTATGGGGTTGTCTAGGATGTGTTACAAGTGCACCTCAAAATTTTAAATACACGCTAATAGTTCTTCATGACTATAAATCAGGAAAGGCTGATGATGTATTACATGTTTTGATAGAGTGAAGACCTAGACCAAATATGTCAAGTAGTAGAGTTTCATCATTTTTTTATCTCTTCTTCCAGAAGCTTCATTTCCAAATCCATGTAATTGACACTCAGGATTTCTATATTGGACTTAAACTCTATCCATTGAGTGTTAGACTGTGTCTTTTAGTGGGAATATAGATGGCTTTACCAGCTAATAATTGGATTCTTAGGAAAAGGCGGGCTTCAAGAGGTCTTGTATTTGTAACTATAGGGGACATTTCTATTGTATCTTTATAACAAGTTCTACTTCCTCTTTCTGAACATATAATATGTTGTGAGAAGCTTACAGGATGCCAGAGGAGAAATGCAATCTGCTTTACGCAAAAAATTAAGGTTTTATCTATGCTTTTTGATGAAGTCAAATATGTGGGGGTTCCATTTCCTCCCTCTGCATTGTTATGCTTCAAAGTTCAGAGAACTATATGTTATTTTCCAGAAGACAAAATATTTGTTGGAGTGTTGTAGCATTGATATAAGTTGTTGGTCATGCAAACCGAAGAAATACCAAATAAATTTTATGCTGTAACACATAACATGGCTATTGAATTGGATGAACTATGTTTTAGATCATTGGATGTCTCACATGAGGTTAAGTAGAAAATTGAGTTGGTTCATAGTCAGTCCAGAAGAGTTACGCTTTTCATTGATATTTCTGAAGAACAACTCTGTAGAGATGTGCTTGCTATTATTGATGAGTTCGAGAAGGTGGTAACTCCAAAGGAATCTAAACACATATTTTAGATTCTTTGCATCTAAAAAATGAAAGGGATTGTCTCTGAGAGATAGAGTTGTTGGAGGAAGAGACGATAAATCAAAATAAGCTAGGCATAAATCAAAATCTTCCAATTATTAATAGCTTGATCAGTTTCATGCACTATTGCAAGTGTGTCCTAATTGGGGTTATAGATATGGAGTTTGATGCACAATTGCAACCATTAAGTGAACACAGAGTTTCCATAATAGAGTCCAATGATGTCCATGTTATTCCAGATGATTTCAGATGTCTGGTCTCACTTGATTTGATGAGAGAAATAATCATTGTCTCTACTGGGTAAATGTATGAACTAGCATCCATTACCACATAGATTGAGGAAGGACACTCTACTTGTCTAAAGAATGGGCAGAAAATTTTGCACACAAATATTATTCCAGATCATGCTCTCTGCAACCTTATTATTCAGTATACTGATGTGCATAATATCTCATTTGAAAAAATAGTAAACAACAAGAAACGATCTTCAATGGAAAGCATTGTGAGTACAAAGGTAGCTTTAGAAGTTGCAAAGAAGATTGCAGTGTTCCTTGTAGATAAGCTTGCTACAATACCTCTTGAAGAAAAAAGGCAGGTTTCTTATGAACTCAGACTTCTTGCTAAATGCAACATGGACAGTAGAGATTGCATTGCAGAGGTAGGAGCCATACATTTGATTGTATCGTTTCTATCTTCAAAGGATCCAAAAGCTCAAGAAAATGTGATAACTGCACTAATAACTTTATCTATTTATGAGAGGAACAAATCTAAAATAATGCAATATTGTGCATTACAACCAATCATCAATGTTCTCATGAATGGATGCAATATGGAAGCTAGGGAAAATGTCGTTGCAATGCTCTTTAGTCTTTCCTCTATAGATGCATATAAGAAATTAATTGGAGAGAGGCCAGAAGCCTTTCCAACCTTGATAAGTCTTCTTCAGGACATAACTGTCAGAGCAAAAAGTGATGCAGCTAGTGCCTTGCTTAATCTCTCAGTTTTTCATGGAAATGTTTCATAGTAATAATAGTTGGGGCAGTTCCTCTGCTAACTAATGTTATGACAAAAGGCACATCGGGTGTTACAAACAATGTGTTTTATGTTCTTGCAGTTCTTGCGAATCAACTAGAGGGATTTCTTGCAATTAGTGAAACCTCTACAATCCCTCAAATTGTCAGCCTTCTAACATTAGGTTCTACTTCACCTAAATGCAAGGAAAATTGTGTTGATGTTTTTATATCCTTGTGTTATAGTGGAAGTGAAAAAATTGTAAATTAATAACTTGTTGAGATTGCCATCACTAATTCCTTTTCTGTATAATATTCTTACATATGTTACTTCTAGAGCCAAAAAGAAAGCCAGGTCTCTTCTTAGAACTATTCATAGTTGGAAGCCTTCAATAACTCCCCACACAATTCTCTCTTACGAGACTATAAATTCAATCGCTACAGTGCATTGGCATTTGAAGTTTTGTTCTTCTTTTCAGTTCATTCCTCCAATTTTTATGGAGACTTTCTAATTTTTTTGCTTGTGAAGCACCTACCACCACCTGCCACCAATTCATGCAGGTGCTCACCTCTGGTATAGTATTCTCTCACTTTGGCAAACAAGGATGAAAATAAAGGTAATAATGTCAGTTATTCGACATGGTTTTGTCTTTTACAATTTTTAATTAGTTATAAAATAGACAATTGCCCATTAGTATGGATGGTATAGAAATTCAGAATGTCAAACTTGTCTCTGTAATTTGCCTTCTAATTCTTCTCTTTAGGAGATACCTTGGGCTATGATTAGCAACGCATTATATTTAATTTTAAGTTTTCAGTTTCATTGCCTTTATTTGGTTGTGTACATTCATATGATTTCTTTATTTCGGTAGATATATCTAAGTTGGGAAGATATATCTGAGTTGGATTTGTATAATCTTTTTTGAACCCATATTTTCCAAACATTGAACTTTTGCGGATGGCTTAGATATTCACAAATAGTTAACAGACTAAATCACCAAGGTTGTGACTGTTTCCATCAAATCGACTAAATGTGGAAGATATAAGTTGAGTATCAATATAAATCTCTTTTCCTCTTTGAAATATGTGTGACGCTCTCTTGCTCATTGAAATATATGTGACGCTCTTTTTCTTTTTGAAATATGTGTGAAGAGATGATCTCAGCGTTGATCTGAAGAGTAAATTCAATGAGCTTGTTATCAAATAGGTTAAATGATGTGTCATAAGATACACCAGAATATGGGCACAAAGAAGTACAATATTCCTTTCTAAGCCTATTTTCCTCATACAACTTAGTATTTGTCTTTGAGTTACGTACACCATAGTCTTTATTTTTAATTGCAGTTTGAAATTCTTATATCATGGTATGTTGATGGTAGGTATCTCATCGTTGTGTTTTACACACACACCTATACAAGGCATCTCACATTGGAAGAGGGGAACATGCATCTCATATAGGAAGAGGGGAAGGTAGAGCAAGAAATCATATTCACCCTACAACCAATCAACCATTATGTTATTAGGAGACACCATTCCCCTCACATTGCCTCCATTGGTGTAAGGATATTCATGGTATATTGAGACATATATTTTATTGTGGAACAACCCTCACAACCAACGTGGGATTAAAAACAAGAGGAGAGGAGATTTGATAGTCATAGAATAAATTGCAGAACACATCAAGATAGAAATATCCAATTGTTGTTTTACTCATGAGTCCAATGGAGGAAGAGAAGATCAAGCAATCAAGCATACTCATCTTGCAAGGATGTGGGAGTCTCTTGATCCAAGTCTCCTTGTTGATCATGGATGGGAAAGATGCATCCCTGATTAATGAGCGGGATATGAAGTCGTTGTCGTTCCTTTAAATTTCCTCACTCGTCTTCAATGAAAGGTTGTGTGGAGGTCTGCTCATCTACGATGAGGTGAATGGCTCTGCATTTGCATGTGTTTTAGCTCAGCTAGCAATTATCTTAGGTGATATACCTCAATCATTTTTCCTCATTCAATTAGAATTCTCTCACATGGCACCTCATTCTCTTGATTTTGTTTTTCATCTAGGGTCTTTCACATTTAGGAGTCGAGCGTGCAAAATACGAGATGGAGACATATTGTACATCACAAATATTCCCCGTGATAAATACATGGATGTTGAGTTGGTGGGAACCAAAGAAGGCAACTGAATAGTTGCCATGTATTTGTGCTATCCATATGCTTATTTCATGTTACTTTATTCCCATGGCAATGCCGTTGATTTGGGTCAGATGTGCGACCATTTTCTGATACTCGGAATGCACCTGCAGGTCAATGTGATGAGGCCATGGGTATATTAAAATATTTGTATTTGTTGTTTTGCATTTGAAATTATCTGTTTTGATAAAATGATGTGAATTTATCTGTTTGTCTGTTATTTATTTTTTTGTTATTGTCATTGCTTTTGAGGAGATTTAACTATACAATGTAATGGTGAGAGTTAGGAAATTTTAATGTAGTTCCTTGCAAAGCCTTTATAAATCAAGTGAAAAAACATTAAAAGCAGAAATGGAAATGATAGGTGTTTTATTGTAATATAATGCATGACTTTTTATATCTAGAATTGGTATTTTTGAATTAGTGGCCATTTGTAGTTGCAGTAACGATGGTATTAGAAATTCAACTTCATATTTAGTGTAGTTGTTATTCCTGGTCGGTATTGAAAAATAGGAAGACAAAAAAACTACAATCTTTTCCACTAAAATAAAATTTACTTTTATATAGTCTTCGAAATAAAAAATGTTGCCAGAATGTAGTCAAATTCTTTTATAATTGCTGGCTTTTTTCAGTCAGCTTTGCTTCATTCTCATCCGGAATCTACTGTAGGAATGCCTGCTTATTTAGGCCCGAAGATTTTGTCCAAGAAAGAATACGATGGCAAGTCAAGCAATCAGGTTGAGTTTATTTTGGAGTTTTCTTTGAAATGATATTTATACTACAGTGAAATTGGTATTTTTTTTTCTTAAAATTCATAAGATTATTTTAGATTTGGTATTTTTTTTCTTAAAAATTCGTAGACTTATTTTAGATTATGTAATCTTAGATATTTAAGATTTGGTATATATTTTTCTTAAATTTTAGGATTATTTTAGATTGATGGAATCTTAGATACCTAGATGGATAGATTGGTAGATATCAAATGTTAATATTGTACAATTTGATTGCAATGAAGGTATTTGATGGTGTGTTATTTTGATATTAAAAACAAATATCTCATCAATTAATAAGTGGACAAACTTGACCGTTTTAAGTGGAATGTTTTTATATGAACTTTGATCATGAAAACTTTGTTTTTACGGGTTTTGGCCTATTTTTTAAAACAACTCAAAACATAAAAAATTTGAAAAAATAAGTAGATCAAGATGAAAGCTTCGCTTGAAAATAATGAGTTTGTTCACTTATTAGTTAGCTCTTTACAATATACTACAAATATCAATTCAAATTTCAATGAGGATAAATATTATATAATAACAATAATAATTTAACTTAAGGTAAGTACATATTCAGAGATTAAATTGGTGTAAGAGACCCCCTTGTTAGTGTGAAAATGGAGCCTCTCCACATAGCAATTTGACATATTAATGTGTTAGGGAACATACTCTACCCTCTTCAAATTCTAACTTGTAACGTACAAGGAGAAAACTCATATTTTCAACTATTAAGTTCAATTCGATGAAGATAAATCTTATTTATAATAAATTTGTAGTTACGTAAAATTTTATTTTTATTATGTATGTGATATGTATGGAGGTATACAGGGGATGCCACAAACCATGATTTGCATACACTCTATAGAAATTGTTTTTTAAACATCAATTCATTTTTCTTTATAGTTAAAGTTTAGGTTTAGTCCCAACCCCACCTAACATGCCACTAGAATCTACTAATATCTACGAGGGTCGAGTCAGATTAAGGTCGAAGTGAAGGGAACCATCACTCCATAGATGGAGCATTATATGGGTTATCCAACCCAAACTTAAAAATTCCATTCTCATCAAAATTCAAAGGAAAAGAATGTCTAAGTTACACTCAACCCAATGGATTTTTCAAGAATCTAAAGTTCTAAGTTGATTAGAAGGCCATTCAAACCCATGAGGGTGTGCATCATTTATCCTTAGGACTTTGATCTTGTGGAACTATGACCAACACCCATTTTTTTTTGGGATTTTACATACTTTATTAATTGGGAAGAGGATAGTTTTGGATAATCCTTATCCTATACACCTCCAACCCCCAAGAACATGTCACTTCTAAGGCTTCTAAGTAAAATGAAAGTGTACCATCCATCGAAGCAAACCTAGACTAGTGCAGAAACACTTCCACCAATTTTAACAATTAGACCACAACACAATATGTTATATAAAATATTTCATACAATTTTTACCAATAATATATTATAGCCACATAGTTAATATGTTAATATTATTTATTCTCCCATATCTTTCCAATACCCAAAAACATGTCACACCATCCATCCAAACAAACGTAAATTAGTGTTAAAAAACTCTCATCAGTTTTAACCATTAAACCACAACACAATATACAAACTATAAAATATTTCATAAATTTTTACCATGTTAATATTATTCCTTAAATCTTGCATACCTTTCCGATAGTATAAACTATATTTATTTTGAGCGAGTTCCTCACAGCCCGAGAGCGAGGAACTCATCTACCAACACATTCCAAAATCAAAGAGTAACATGCTCACTATGGAACCTTCCTAAGTTTTGAACTACCGGAACGTAAGCTCATTGTCAATCAATCGATAACCAATTAATCATCTCCACGAAAACATAAACATATTTATCATATCAATCTATATGTATTGTCCATTTTAAATATCTATATACGTGAAGAATTTTCTAACAACATTGAATAATGGAATGGAAATCCTCAATCTATATAATTAGTAATTAATGTTAGGGTCGTGTTGAGTTTATTTCCACATTTCCAAATATGTGAAGGAGAATAAATAATTATAAATGTAATGATAGTGTTATGAAGTTAATTAAATATGATATTGTTATCACTAAAATATATGTATTATGTAACAAAGTGATTAATGTTGTTATAAGGTTTTGACAATCTCACACCATCTTTCTTGGTTCATACACATATATATTTATACACATCCATTCTCATAACTTTCGTCATTGTTTCTTCTCTCTCACATACACACATGAAAACACACACAAGGAGACATTGTCGTATATATATATATATATATGACATATATGTTGATTGTATATATTAAAATTGTTGGAACCTAATGTGTCAGGGTTAGGTGGAGAAAATGAATAGTCGTGAAGAAGTCCAAGAGACGCCTTGATTAAGAAAAAAACAAATATGTTTTTTTTTCTTGTTTGCACTAATTAAAAATGAACATGTAAATATTCTTGAAAAAGTCTTTTCACAACAAAATTCCAAAACAGTTTAATAATTTTGAAAACAAAACATGGATGACAATATCACAAGTTTTGCACGTTATGAGGATGAGTCATAAACAACTTATATATAACTTTGACCAGTTATATATATATATTTATTGAAAATGTTAAATGTTAAGCTTTTTATCCAGGCGAATAGTGGCGAAAATGGCAATTATAAATACTTCAAACGAGACTTCATCAAATAATTCACTACAATTTCTTTGTATTATAATACTAGCTTTTAGAGCTTAGTTTATATACCCTGGTAATGTTGTTATAGCATAAATGGTCTAATTCAAGATTAAGATGGATGTAGTATTTAATTAAAATTTAAAAAAAAAATTGCACAACCATTGTCTAATAAAGATGTAGAAATAAATTTACTAGATTATTGCATTCCAACTTATATCAACGCAAGTTTGCTATAGAGAGACTAGTTCAACACTATGAAAGCTATGTCAGGATTTCCTCCTACAAGAATTAGTTTGTAGCATTTGAAAACTGTGAAGGGTGCAAGACAATAATTATTATAATTATTATACTTATCTAACATTATAGTACAACGAACTTACAACGAACCTTTAATGCACTTGGCATGGTGCATGGATACATGGAGAAAAACTTCTCGATAAGTAAACGACTAAGAATTAAGCAGTAAATGTGGTTCGACCAGAGTCAAATTAGCAGATAGCTTGAATTTCAATTGGAAACATAATTTATCTTTTCTTAAATATATTATTTGAAATATTGGTTTATTTTGTGAAATATGCTTAATTTTACTATACAAATCAAATGGAAATTAAGTTTAAATTCAATTTGTAACAAAAAAAATATAACATTTAACATTTTCAAATATATATATATATATTACTATTCTCTTTTTTACTTCATCACATCTACTTTATTTTTTTTTTTTTACTCTTTTAAACCTTCATTTTCATAATCAACCTTATGTTATATTGCTTAATTATTTTTATCATTATGATTTTATATTGATCACTCCAGATTGGATACCAACACCCAAGCCTATGTTGGTTAGAATCCTTTATTATTTTTTTCATTATGATTTTCTATTGATCACTAGATATTGGATCCCAACACCCAAGCCTATGTTTCTTGTTATCTTAGTTTTGTCCGCATTTGCATTAGCACCTAGCCATTTTTTTCATTAATTGTTCATATTTTTTCCCTTCATATCGTTGACCTCTCTTTGATGATCAATTTCTTGTTTCTCCAGGTTCCACATTAGGCTTATCTTTTTCCTATCTACAATCCTCCTTGTCTCAACATGCAAATGTTTCTCACATTAAATTCCGTATAACTTTTTCCAACAAGCTTTTCTTTCTCAAGTTGGTATTAACACATTAAACAATTTGATCATCTCTTCCAAGTATATTCATTGATTTTCACATACTTTCTAGATGACGTTAGATCTATAACAATCACTTTCACTCTTCATTGTGCAATATGACAAAGGCCTATCCATTAGCTATTGGTAATGCTCTTCCCACTTAATTTCCCGTCTCATACTTAGGGATAAGTAACATTTTGAATATGGGACAAAGTCATGCAATTTTTGGACTCAAAAGTGCATACCATTTATATACTTTAATATTTTGACACAATGGTTTCATGTCCCTTTTTTTCAAGTTTCACTTTAGGTCCACTTCCCAATTTCATTAATAACATCTACTTCTAACTTTTCCTCCCCCTATTTTACTTTTGTATTTTCCCTTAGACGTCCCTTTGCACCTCTTGGGTATTTTATTTTCAAAACAGATGTTATACATGTACATCTATAATATGTTTGATTATAAAATCGAAGAGTTCAATAAACCAATTTAAAGCACAACATAATTCAGTTAAAAAACTGAATCAAACGGCCATTTCAGTTTAACTGAATCAAACGGCCATGCCAACTTAATGTTATTTATAAATTAATAAGAATTCGGAAATGGGTTGTAAATTACATCCAATATTTTTGCAACAAATATTCAATTATAGGGTCCTACTGAGGGAGGTAAGCCAAAGGGATCGCCTGTGGGGGGGCCGGCCATGATTTTTATTGAGAGGTTACCACCAATAGTTTTTCAAGCCCAGAGTCGAAAGCGTCACGAAATATCTGTAAACATTTTTTTATTAACTTCTTCCTGGGAATGGCCTGAAATGTCAGGACCATTGCACTTAAAAAGATTGTATGATCAAAATCCACGGTTGACTTTGACGCCGCCCCCGAATCCTTGGCCTGAGTCGGTGAGCAAAGATCCAGACGCGTCTTTGACATTTCCAATCTTCCACTGCTTCGTGATAGATGTGATTGAAATTTTTTGTCGAGTTCTAAATGCCAAGGTGCTATTCTAAATTTTAATGCTCGTTAAAAATGGAAAAGAAATTCTACGAAAATGTGTGGTGATTCTAAATTTAGATGTTCAATGAAAATGAAAGAGATAATTCAACGAAAATGTGTGGTGATTCTAATTTAGATGTTGAATGAAAATGAAAGAGATTTCAATGCAAATCTGTAGTGCTGTTATTGACCTTTTTCTGCCATTAGAATTGGAAGAAATTTCTGAGAAAAAAAAGGGTGCTTTTTCCATCGTACACGTATTTTTCTTGATAGAGGTCCTGTTATCTCCCAGGTGCGAATGGCATGATGTTTCACGACAGGGTGAGTAGAGTTTCATACGCGTCTTTTACTTCTCCAAACTTTCTCCGCCATCGTCATAGATGTGGTGATGTGACGGTTTTTTTTTTGAGATACTCTATCAAGATGCCAATCCAGATTCCATTGTTCCATGAAAATGGAAGAAAGTTCAACAAAAAGGTGTGTTTTTCCCTGCACGAGAATATATGTGGTTTGCACCGTGTATTTTTTTCAACGCTATAAGTTTATAAATGGTATTTTCAACGTCACT
This sequence comes from Larix kaempferi, assembly GCA_027924585.1. NCBI lineage: Eukaryota > Viridiplantae > Streptophyta > Pinopsida > Pinales > Pinaceae > Larix > Larix kaempferi. The sequence goes on along the minus strand of BSBM01002098.1, from coordinate 5,782,286 downwards.
GTGAGAGTTAATAATGGAGTATAAAGTTTATAAATGGTGTTTTCAACGTGACTGTGAGAGTTAATAATGGAGTTGGCTAAACTAACACAGTCACTTAATTTTATAAATGGTATTTTCAACTTGACTGCGAGAATTAACAATGGAGTTGGTTAAATTTATATAGCCACTTAACTTGTGGTAGGTAAATATAGATAGGCTATAAGTTAAGTGCTATAATCTGTTACTTGTTTTTAATTGGTAATTACATTTATAGGCATTTATATTTTAGAATTTGGGGTGGACTAGATATGGCTTACTTTTTTCCAAGATTGCACGAGAACGAGACAAGTGTATGGTCCAGATTAAATCTATGGCAGTGGTTCAAAATTCAAAATAAACAACTATAAAAAAAATGAATATAAATAATAACTGATAAGTGGTAGCTGTTGCATGGATAACTTGTAGTTGATGAATTGATCACTGACAATTCCTAGGAGCTCATGCATTGATAACTTGTAGTTGATGAATGGTAACCAGTAATTATTGACAGATACCAAGAAGAGGGCTAGTGATACATGTAGTTAGGCATCGATAACTCTGAAGCCGTTTAATATGGAAATTCGAAATAAACAATTATAAAGAAAAGAATATAAAAAAACAAGTGGTAGTTGATGAATGGATAACTAGTAGTGATGCATGGATAACCCATAGAATTTGTGGTAGACCGTCAACTCCGTTGATCTCCTGGCATGCGATTACCTTTAGGGGGCCCTCTCACTCGTTTTCTCACGGCCTGGACAATCAGCTTAACTAAAAGAAGTGGGTGATAACAAGTAGCTAAAAGCCTAAAGCATAGATAATCATTGATTACTACTATCACGGCTACAAATAAATTGGCCAATGAACGCCAATGGGCCCAACAAAATTTAACAGCTAAACATTAAACTAATTACCAATTTTTATAGTTACATATAACACAAAATTCACGCTTGAACCTCTGTCATCGTTACGCATTTCTTTAAGCATTGCTTAACTAAAGCTTATTTAAATCTTAATCAATATGCATTTAATTATAAAAAGATACCACGACCATGAAATGAATCCCAGTTGTACACTTGTTACACTCAGGTTAATCTTGTTGATCCACTCAAGGAAGCCCAAAATCTGAGATAATATATAAAAGCCTATGGACATAACTACACACGGATAACAAGATAACAATTAGGCTTTGGTTAAATTTTGAGACTATTTAAATAAAATCATCAATACGATTAATTACATTTCTCAACCCTAACGGTTATGCAAGTGATAACGGTTATGTAGGATTTCCAGGATTCTCATGGTGAAATGTCTGTTCGCTAATGCTTAGAGTGGACAGAGTTCGGCCGATGCTGAGATACAATTTGTTTCCCCTCTGTCTTTATTTATTTAGTGAACAGAGTCCCGTCGATGATGAGATACAATTTGTTTCCTCTCTATCTTCCATTTTGTAGTGGATAGAGTCCCGCCAATGCTAAGATACAATTTGTTTCCGCTCTATCTTTCGTTATTTCATAATGTGTTTATAAGTTTTTCTATTAATTTCAGTTATGATTCCGAAGTTGTTGTAGTAACTTTCCAAAGCAATAAATAATGGAAGCAAATACCTTTTGCACCCATAAGCTTTCATTGACAAGATATGCATCTCGTTAATAGTGATCGTTTATCAGAGAAGCAAATATTTGATTCCATAGCATTTTGTAAAACAACGAACTCTCCACGTAGAATGGGAACTTGGGAAGACTAACGAGAAGAAAATAAAATTGTTGAGTGCCTTGTGCTTTTTCTATACAATGTTGGGTTTGTTTCCATCTTCAGTAAATTTCTGGGTTGAGCTTAACCTGCCTGTAAGTTCAGGCTGGCTAAGCCAGCTCGGTGCTTGACTTTGTTGACCAGGCCCACTGCCACGGTGGCCCAGGTCGGAGGTTTTCAAATTTTTCTGATCAGAATTTTTCTTGGCCATTTTACCTGCACGTACCTTATGGCGGCTCAAAAATCGAGGCTCCACCCCTCCCCCCCCAACCCCTCCTCCCCTTTTTGTTTGGGCACTGCTCAAATATGCTTTGCTTTTGTCGTTTTCTGGCGCGCCTTTTTTACTGTAACTCTGCAGGAGACCTACCCGACAAGATACCTCAGATCAATGTCAAGCGAGGACAAGTACGCTATTTTATTTTCCCTTCCTCCTATGTGTTTTGCACTATTTTATTTTCCCTTCCTCCTGTCCATTTTTCACTATCGAAGCGCAGCCCTCGAGCCCTAAATTTCAAACATTTATGAGCCTTGTTTTATGGATACAATGGAAATGGTGATACATATAGCAAGTAGAGTGGATTGTGGAGTTTTACGGCTACCCTCATTTCTTTTGCATCTGTGAAGTTGATGTATTACCCTCCTTTCTTTCCTCCACTCACCGTCTAGATTTACATGGAGTAGATAATTACATGTAATTCAATTCAATATTGAGATATTTACGCGTAGACTCCTCTCGGCTCTCCCTTTCGATGTTCAAACGAGAATATTGGAAGCCCGAGGTCTCCCTTCTGGCCTTTCCCTTTCCATGAGAATGTTGCAAGTCCTCAGTGAGATGATTTGGGACGAATTTAATGCATTTACAATAGGTGAGATGATTGCGGGTGCATTAACAGTAGTCAATGATTTTCCTACAATTATCCCAAATGACGAAGCATTACTATTTTCAATTTGTCATGAAACATTTTCCATTCAAGAACCTGCAAAACAGTTGCCCTGAAACCATCTTCATCGTGTAGACTTTATCGTCTAGTGGTTTAGTCGCGACAGATATACTTGTCCATATGCAGAAACGAGACTACAATGCCCCAACTACCAGATGTGGATTAAATATTTGAGTAGTTCGTGAGTCTACTATTTTCTTCTATAAATATTCCTGCTATTTATCTTTTAGTTTTAGAGGAGATAATCCTAAAGTTGTTTAATGTCCACCTGAAAGGAAGCAGATTACATATTTTTTCCTTTAAAGGTGAATTGAGAGCTTAATGGATTAATTTTTTACTCTTTTACAAAGTAATAATACTTTTGGCATTATATTGCTTATACATTGTAAAATACTAATAATAGTTTTGGAAAATACAACTCAATCTCCGATATAACCATTTCGCAAAAGTTCATAAAAAAATATATGAGAACCATAAAAAGGGGCCTAGAAGATATCACAAATCATCCATGTATAAAACATGATTAGAATGATTAGAAGAAAGAAAGAATCTGACTATTTAAAAACGGTTAAGCTTCCAATGAGACTTCAGACATTGGTATGAGCCTTATATTATGTCAGTGTGAATATAATAATTACATTGATATTCAACTTGTGATGGTTGGTTCATAATACCTCCTATTAACCACTAGACCAAGCTTAATTAGGAAAACCAGAGAAAGATAAGCATAGTATGCAATCACGTCCGCTCAAATTTTAAACAAAGAAGTAACTGACTAAAGATAAGTGAAATGGGGCAAGGGCAGATTTCATGTTGGCTAAACACCCTTCTAACATTAGATTCTACGAAATAAGAACAGAAAATACTTAATATTTTGTTGTTTCACGAATTCGGTAGTATCATCCCATAAGTAAATTTGTAAACCATGGCATGATACAACCACACAGTGAAATAAAAACCCAAAGAGAGAATTACCAACTGTACTACATTGTACATAATTTGGTATATAGTACAAAGTGGTCCAAAATTGGAAACTAGGATAAGGTTGCTGAGAGGATAAAAAGTAATCTTTGAGATATAAACAATCTAATTTTCTTGGCATTGCATTCCTCAACTAGAAATGCTAATAATACATTAGGTCTAAAATTTCAATCACCCATATGCCCAAATTATATAATCACTCATCCTCCTTTCTTATCCATCCTTTGTATTAGTTAATTACAATATGAAATTTCCACATGCCTGCAAATGCATTGACTTAGAAATTTCCCAGATGGGATAACTAATATTCCCTACTTGCTGAAGATAAATTACTCACACTACTAATATCATAAATTTTTTGCAGTGCTGCAAAGAGCATGCAGCCAATGTAATATCCAATTTCATTACTACCCAATGGTTGATGGAGGAAAGAGTTTCCTCCACTGTAAATTCATCAACACAAGTTCTTTCTAAAAAGGGTAAGAAATCTAAAAGGAAATGAATGGATACAGCCTTCATTCCAAATACCCTTCACTTTCTACAATTCAAGAAGCCATTAGTAACCAATACGAGAGTACTGTCATAGCAAAATATCCAGTGGTCTTCCTTGCATTAAGCTTTCATTCAATTTCCAAATTCCGTGACAAGAAATATCACCCTTTTCTAATTACTAAAAGAGAATCTTAAACAATTTAGTATTTTCCATAGTATCTTTTCCCCAGTCTTTTCCCAAAATTAGAGGAAGCAGCTCATTAGAGTCTAGGAAATTACCATCACTGGAAAGAGTGTCCATAAAAACGATAAATTTGATTGGAATGGGGTTGTGACTGCTTCCAGACATTTCTTGGAGCACCATGTAATTACGGAACTGAAATGTAATGGCATTAGCATGGCATCCTTATGTCTTTTCTCAGAGCACATATATGGCTCCTGCAATAGTTTTTTCTTTACAAAGGCCATTGTTTACTACTAAATATGTCAGAATGTCAGTGTCAAACCTTTTTTTAGATCTCATGCATTAGTTTCTTGGCCTCTGTGGGAATTCCTTCCTTGCATAGTCCATCCATGAGGGTGGTATATGTAATACTATCAGGGACCTGACCACTATCAATCATCTGTTGAAATAACTTTACTGCCTCCTTATGTTTACCCACTTGGCAGAGTCCACCCATCAATGTGTTGTACGTAACAACATTAGGGATTAAACCCTGCTTTGGCAACTCATGAAAGATCTATTGAGCTGCCTCTATCCTGTGAAGTTTGCACAGTCCATCTATAAATGTATTATAGGTAACTAGGTTAGGCCTGCAATCCTTCTCCGACATGTCTTCAAGAAGCCTCCCAGCCTTCTCTAGATTACCAACTTTGCAAAACCCATTTATAAGTGTATTGTATGTGATTCCATTAGGCTGATGGCCTGTTTGCACCATAACATCTAACAACCCAAGAGATTGTTGAATATTTCCTTCTTTGCATAGACCATCAATAAAAGCATTGTGTGTGATCACATTGGGAGTATACCCCTTATCCAACATCTCATGAAGCATTTTGGTGTCCTCTTGTAACTGTCCTTCCTTGTAGAGACCATCTAATAATCCATAGACCATCAATCAGAGTATTGTATGTAATGACATCGGGACTATAACCTTTTTTTAACATCTCATATAGTAGTTTCTTGGCCTCTTGGAGCTTACCTTCTTTGCATAGTCCATCTATAAGTGTGCTCAACGTGATTGTGTTAGGCTCATGGCTTCTCTGCAACATAACAACTAACATAATTCTAATAAGGTGCGCCAATCTCCGCATTCTAATAATAATTCTAATTCGGGTTTCTAGTTCCTTTGGGCTTCATTGTTTTGCCATTTTGGGGGTATCTTTAGTTAGTATGATGCGGATGGTTAGTCTTCAATGGCCACTGGTGCCCAATGTCTGTCTGAATGTAACTACAACTTGTTTTGTTTTGTTATTTTTGCTTTTCTCTTTCACTGATTGTATTCTTGTTTTTGGCCTTTCAGATGGTTTTGAAATGGCAACAACTTCTAGATCTTGAGGTGCAAGACCCAAAAAAAATAAAATTTTATGCTTGTGATTTACATTGGAATATGGTTGAAGGCAATGTTGTTTCCTAGATCAAATCAAATAGGTATAAAGAGTTCAGTATTGGGGAGATAAATAACCCATTGTATCTAACAAGCTTTCGAAATAGATACAACAACAAATCACAAAATGAAAATGTTGAAAATCAAAAGCATAGAATCGACAACACCTTGGAGTATATAATGTGAGTTTTTCTCTATTTTTATTGACTCTCTTATATTGAATAGGATAACCACAATATGATTATTGGATAAAGGGCCTACCCACACCTACAAGCAACAAGTATTGAAGTATGATCATGCTTGTGTTTGAGGAGGCCTAAAATCATTTGCTTTAAGGCTGATCTCATTTCTGTCCCAAACCATCCTTCAATTCTGTTGATAGGGTTGTCAAAGCAGTTCTCTTCTTGAGCTTCTTATAATGGTTTTCGATGTTATAAATCCAATCCCATGAAATCTGCAATTACTATTGGGTAGGCACCCTTAAATGGGTTTTATTTTGTTGAAAGCAAAAGAGTATTGTTGTTGGCTTAAAAATACCAAGAACTACCACAAAAATAGTCCTCAAACATAAATAAATAAATAAAAACCCATAAAAAACAACTCTTGAGGCAGAGAATACTACTTATATTCACATTCTCATATACAAGTTTCTAGAAACCAACTGATATTAAAGCATTAGCTGCAACATGAACAATTGATGCTTTGAAATATTGTGATGTATGAAGTGTTAATATCTTGTTGTTGCTTGCATCTTTTGGTGTTCATATGGGCCAGATGACCATCGAGAGATTGATAAATTACTTGTTGATATATCCAAAGAGCCTAAACATGGTAAGGGGAGTCATCCAGGTCGTAAGCATATAAGAAGTGGTTTCCTTTGTCATTTTAGCATCCGCATACTCAAGAAGGCACCAAAACGTTGCCTACTCACTTATAGTGAGATGAATCGTATAGATATTGGCGGTAAACCTTGTCATGGACAAGAGATTGATGATTTTGTAGGCACAAGGGCATACCATGCACCTCATATTAGCAAGAAACTATATCAATGGGTAGAAAGATGTTTGCTTTTGGGGATGTCTATTGAATGTGTACATCAAAAACATCGTGAACTAGTGCATGATAAAGTATCCTCTTTAGAAGTTGAGTTTGATCGAAATGATTTTCTCTCACGTGATGACATTGACAATATAGAGAGAAAATTAAAATATGCCCAATATATGTTTGATAAGAATGACGCCCAAAGTGTGCGTATATGGCAAGCTGCAAATCCTGATAAAGTGTTCTACTACTTTGAGTTTGACAAAACCATAGATGATGAGGGTCACATTCCATTCATTTTAGGAATCCAACAACCATTACAACTGGAATGGATGAGGAAATATGGTCATGATAGTATATTAGCAATGGACTCTACATTTGGAACAAATTGCTTTAAGGTATGTTTATATATCATAGATGTTTTTTTCTTACTATCATTTGTTATTTATAATATGATTCAAACATGTAACTGATGTCCTATTTAATTGTATGCAGTTCCAACTTTATTCATTATTGGCATTTGATTCCCAACATAATGGTGTTCCAGTGGCATGGTTCATCATGTCAAGATCTGCGACCTCAGATTTTGTGAGATGAATGGAAACTCTCCTTCTTAAAGTATGCATGGGTATGTTGGAATGGAAATTGAATGCATTCATGGTAGATGATGTAGCGACGGAGATTCGTGCAATTAGGTACATATAGCTAATAGGGTGTGTTTTATCCATTTCTTGAAATGAAGCGTTGCATACAATATTAAAGACACATTATATAAATAGGCATATATTTTTAATAGTGTATAACATATTTATTCAATAGGGCGACATTTCAATGTGAAGTCTACCTATGCAATTGGCATGTCAGAAGGGCGTGGCTAAAAAATATTGTGATGAAAGTTAAAGATGACACTATAAGGCGCTCCATGTTTAAGTGTTTAGGTGACATTATGCACAACCAAATAAATGAAGATTATGCTCTTGAGGAAGCCAATAGATTTATGAATGAATTCAAAGAAGAAAATGCCTTTGTTGAGTACTTTCGAGCACGATGGTTGGACATAATAGGTTTTCCTTCATATTATAATATCCTAGATATTTTTATTTAATGACTAGCCTATCCATAATCTCCAAGTGATATGAAAATTTTACTATATTTTTTAATTTCACATACTTCTAGATTTCAATTCATATTTCTACTATAAATTCAAACTTTCCTGGCTATTTATTAAACTCTACTAACCTCTACAACTCGTTTACAGATCACTAAATAATTGCAAACATTCAGGAAATGCTCTAACTGTGCTGTCTATGCCCCTGCATCACTGTTTCATTCACTCTTATCATATGTGTTTAGCCTATTGAAATGCTTTCTAGTTATTAAGTGGTATTCTTTGATGTTCATCATGAATGTTGGAAAAATGTTGTCACACTTTAAAGCACGCTGGACAAGAAACAAATGGGGCCATCGAGTCATACCATTCACACCTGAAAAAGGTATTTCTAAGGTCAATACGATCATCTTCCCATTGTCGAGTAGACTGGTTAGTGCATCAATAAGTAACAGTGGTCCACATTTTTTATTGGTGGCGTGAATGCGGAAAGGAATATGGTTTCCATATAAATTATAGAGTGGAGAAAATGGAAGCTCAATCCTGGCTAAGAGCACAATCTATTCCAGATGATAATGTTACACTACACTACTCCAATCCTTCGATAGCATGGGTGCAAAGCCAACATTGAGAAAATATATATGGTATGGAAATCAAGTCCAAACCGTGTTATGTGTGATTGCAATTGGGAAAATAATGGATATTTTTGCAAGCATGTCATTAAGGTTACCATGATGAGGAAAAAAATAGGTTGGAACAAGAAGAGCTAGAAATAGGAATTGATGAAACAATCCCATATTAGGTGACTTTTAGTATTTCATAATGCATATTTAGATCAATAGAAATGTTTTAGATCACAAATAGTAGTTGGTGTGGTCTAATATGGTGCAATGTAGCCGTTACCAGATAGCTGAAAACGATGGCTTTGGAGTTGCAAATGACTTGGATTTTCCTGTCATGGTAGTAATTTCATAACTTTGTTTATTTCATATTTTTCTATTACTCTTTTCATGTTGATGTGAATTTTTCTTTCTTTGTTTCCAGGTAGATAATAATGTCAATGGTTCGATGGTTACTTCCAATAATTTAAATCCAAGTCATGACCAAGGAAGGGTTTCACAACATATTCGAGACATTTTTTAGTTACTTATGCAATTTCCCAGTGAAGAATCACATCTCTGCTTCCTAGAGAAATGCATGGAATACGTTTCCAGTGAATTCAAAATAACATTGGCATCTACCACTTTGTGGTTGGACCATCCGACTGCTCCATATTACCAACAAGTGCAAGATGTATTTGGGAATACCCTACAACGTGGGCAATATTTTTTGGAAAGGATGGTCACTCGCAAGTGCTCTTACACATAATCTGGTTCTACACACTTTCCTCGCCCAACAGAAGGCACTAGAAGGAAACAAACATTTGATGGTGTACTTGATAGAGCTGCTAGACGAGATAGTGAAAGAAACCCAAATAAGTGAAGGTGAGAATTACAAACTTGCAAACTTGGTTATTCTAAAAAACTTTAAGCTTGAAACATGCATGATTTGGAGTTTCATTGCTATGCCAAGACTTCAATGCTTTTATTGTTTGTAATGCTAGATAAAATTAACAAAAGTTATACTCATTTCCATACTTCCTTACATCTTTTTTAGATGGCTTTGAAGATTGGATATCAGAGCCTAAAGAGCATTTCCATGGTGAAAGGAAAATGTTATAGTATTTCAAATTTAGAACATCTTAGAAGAGGATTGATAGTGGTTTAGAACATCTTTTAATAGGATTATATTTTTGGTTTACAAACTTCATATATAATTATGAAGGTTCAGTCTCACAAGTTATTGGTTCGGAAGAATAAGTCTTTGCGCTTTTATAATAAAGTATTTTGTAATCATTAATTCATTTGAATGTTGATGTGTTATAAAATTATTATTTTAATTTTTAAACATAATTATTATTTAGATGAAATGCATGGGTATTTTGAGGTATTCTTTCCAGCATGATAATGCCATCTTCAAGGATATTTCCAACACATTTGGAATTTAATTTGCACTTGTAGAGGTTGTTGTTGCTTGATAAAGAAAAGAAATAATAAATGTCAAATCAATGTGATTAGTTTGTGGGTGCTGTATCCCTAAAAAAAATTAAGATGGTTGTTTCAATAGTAAGGTTGAAAAATAGGATGAGTTACAACTGGCTTGAAAGAATTTCAGTGTGAATACTATGCAGCCATCTTTTCTCTTATTGTCATGATTGTCAAATGGAAAACTTGGTCGCATCAACAAGATAGAAGGAATGATCACAACTCAGGCAGCTTGGAGATTTGTTTTGAATGCCTATTTCTAGCTATATTGAAGCTGCCAAGCCTGCTGATTATTTCTGGGTTAACAACTTAACAACAACCTATTTTTGAGGACAAAATACTCTATGGACAAAAAGAATAACATTATGCACTATGATTGTGGCTATCATGCCCTCTTCCTCATGCCATATAGAAACATAAATCTATTTTATTTCTACAGAATTTGTTCTAGACAAGGTGGCAACCAAGAGCTTGGTTGCGACACAAAGTTCTTCCAAGTTTTTTTTTGTTGGATAATGCTGTGGAACTATTTTTTCCACATTCCTTTGTTGTATGAATAGTAGAAACCTGTCCCTTTAATGACTGCTATTGGGAAAACATAGATGACATTGTTGTAACTTAGGAAGAGAAATATTGAGAACATGAATCCCATCATGTTCAGTATATCTTCTTGCTTTTGTTTGTATGCTGTGATACACAAAAACATTAAGTCAAGCTCAAAAGATGCTTCCAATGATGGAATTTGAATAATTTTTTGTTGTTTTGCAATGACTCCATTAAGACAAGATTAAATGCACACATTGACTACAACAAATTATGTAATTTTCCATTTTGATTTGCTTTAACAAATAACCAAAGTGCCATCTAATTTATTTTATGAGAATATAAATTATCATTACAAGAAGATATTGATCCAAACAATGTATACAAACTAGTGGAATAAATTGGACATTAAGGATCTAAAAAGTGCTTGAAGCAATATTCATTATAACAGTTATAGAGAATATAATATCAATTGTAGCATGGTATATGCATGTGCCAAATCCAATGCCATGTTAACAGAAGGAAAGTGGATATTCAAAAAGTGCTTAATAAAATATCCGTTATAAACATTCAAATAGAATGCAACATCCATTATGGCATGTGATTTTTATGTGGTCAAATCAAATGCCACATCAACATAAGCAAAACATACAAAATAAAAATGAACCAGATGCATGCATGACACATCCATCGTTGATGTCCACCACATTTTGCTTCACTCCGTCGTACATGGGATCAATGTTGGTGCTGAATAGAATTTTTTAATGGGGATGACATTACCCCAAATAAAAGATCCTTACACATCCTGCTAGCATCCATATGATCTCCATCCATCTCATCATGATACATGGTAAATGGGAGGAATTTATGAGCAAGTTCACGGGCACTATGACACAATGGTACACGATTTGTGGACGTAAATTTGCAATGCCCTGTAATTTGGTCGATAATAAGTTTTGAATTCATGTAAACAACAATTTCGTTCACCCCATGTTCTAAAGCTACTTCTAGCCCTTCAATTAAGGCAATGTAATATGCCTTGTTGTTTGTGGTCTCTCCATGTATAGACCTCCATTTATTTATAGTTATATCTTCCACTTTGTCATACAAAACATAGGTTATGGTCCCTTACCCTGGATTCAGACGACATGATATGGCGATGCACAATATCCAGTGGCACTCCATAGTTATCTGCCAACAAAATCCATGGGATATGTTTTGTTAGTATCATATTTAGTTTGTAAATGGATAATATTACCACTTAAAAGCATTCATATTACCACTTATAAAAGGAAAAAAACATAAAAATTAAAAAAATCATTATAATAACCAAGAGGAAATATTAGCAGGTTATGAAATAAACTCTCATCTGCCCTTGAAACTATAACACTAGTATATAAATTTTAAAAAATAACACTTTAATGAGTACACAATCAACCCTTTCCACCCTCTTTAACAAATTCATGGGAAAACATGACTATCTATATTATTTAAACAGTTTAATGAGTACACAATCAATCCTTTCACAGTTACATAATACTGATGAGTACTCAGTTAGGATGGCATGTCAAACTTGGCACTTACACTTAGGTTCACTAAGCCTTGTGGTTAGGAATGAGGTGGAAAGTAAAAATACACTAGTTGTAAGAGCTTTTGTAGGAATACATAGATGTCTTTTTTAGATCCTAAAAGGATACCACCTAAGAGAGAAGTGGAACATGAGATACAATTGTTACTTGATTCTCCATTGCCAAATAATGGACTGTACAAACAGTTCCTTTTGGAAGTGGAAGAAGTGAAGAAGTAGTTGTATAAATTATTGGAGCAGGGGGTAATGCGACCAAACACCTCACCTTGTGGGACACATATCATCATAGTGCCCATGAAGGATGGGACTTGGAGGATGTATATCAACTATAGAGCATTAAATAATATCGCCCTTGAGAATAAATACTAACCTCCACCCAAGATCGATAATTTGTTAGATCAATTGTAGCATGCCAAATACTTCACCAAGTTAGATCTGAAGTTAGGATTCCACCAAGTATGAGTGAAAGAAGAATATACTTGAAAGACTACATTAAATATGAGGCAAGGTCTTTATGAATGGTTAATAATGCCTTTGGGTTTATTGAATGCACCAATTACATTTATGCATTTGATGAATGATGGATTGCATCCTTTTATAGATTCATTTTTAATAGTGGACCGTTAGATGATATATTGGCTTATATTTATACCTAGGAAGTGCATATCTCACATCTAAAATAGGTGTTAGAGACTCTAAAAAAACATAAATTGCTGGAAAATCTTAATAAATGTAATGTTTCTCAAAAAATTTGGTGTAATTGGGGTATGTGATTGATGGTGGGGAACTCAAGATAGATCCTGCAAAGATGGAAGCCATCACCAAGTGGCCAAATCCTACATATGTCACTAAAGTTAGGATCTTTTGTGGGGTAGTGGACTATCTTCAAAAGTTCATAACTTCTTTTTCAGTTGTGGTTGCACCTCTCCATGGCATAGAAACCATTGGCAAGGGTTTCCAATGGAGGAAGAATCAACATAAATATTACGAATATCTCAAAAGAAAGATCAATTAGGCACATATCATTGCATTTACCAACTTGCATAAGCCCTTCAAACTAGAGATATATGCAAGTAGATGTGTTATCGGAGAGGTCTTGATGCAAGGAGGAAAGTCAGTATCATATCATTCTAAAATGTTCCATTCTAGAGTCTTGAACTACCCTACATATGACAAGGAACTCTATGCCTTGGTTCAATTTGGTAAGAAATGGAAGAACTATCTAATGGGACACACTAATCACTAGCGATTGTAGTAGTTGTAGGCCTACATTAAGCTACAAAATCACAGACAATAAACAATAAACAATAAACATGTTCTTTGGAAAGGTCTAGGTGCACTTTGGGATTTCAAGGAACATCATCTTAGAATGAGATACCAAATTTCTTAGTGCCTTTTGGACTACTCTATGGGAAAAGATGGACACTAAATGGAATAGATCTACAAATTTCCACCCATAGACAAAATGGGAAGATAGATTAGGTGGTGCAAATGAAATTGGTTCATATTTTGAGGGGTTACAATCAAAAGCATCCAAATACCTACAATGAAAATTTGCTTTATATTCAACACTCTTACAGTAGAGCAGTCCACACTTCCATTGATAAGTCCCCTTTTGAAACTTGATTTGGATATTTTCCACCTTCACCTCTAAATGTTGTATATGGACAACAAATAGAAGCAAGGGAAGACACCATCAATGGATTGTTGAAATATAAAAAAATTGTTGTCAAGGCCTAGGTAGATCCATTTGCAAGTATACGAGACATTGAACAAGTCATAGGAGAAGTACAAAGCCATGCATGATCGACATAGGGTTGCGAAGAAACTTAAAGTGGGAGACAGATTCAGTTGTGAATGTGGCAAATATGAAAATCTGTGAGACTTCCATGTTGTACTAGGAAGTTGTACAAGTTTTATATTCCATAGATTACTTAACACTAGAGGCTCAAGCAGAGTTAGAAAAAGATATAGTTTTGTAGAAGAAATCTATAAATCTAGATAAGGAATAATATGAACTCTAGGAGACTAGGTTGAAAGGAAAATTTCTAGGCAAGGCTAAAAAATAAGGCTAAATTATACTCCATAGTTCAAGTAGAAGAAAAATTTCCTCACCTCCATTTAGTAAATTTACTGTTACTTGCTGATTGTAAAAAATGTTTGGAGAGCATCCTTAAGACTCTTGCTACAGGCCTACTCTACCCTAAGGTAACTCTTAGACATCCCTACCCTAACACCTTTTCAACACTAGGCTTGTGCTACCCCTTTTTACCCCCTTTTCAACCATTTCGGCCTATCAAAATAATTGACTGTAAAATTGTGTTTGGGAAGCCTTGAATCATTGTTTCATTTACCCACTCTAGCCTAGGACACCTACTTAAGAGTCCTATCTTATCTACCTTCCAACACCAACTCCTTAAGATACTTTTCTAGATTGTCAAAGCTATCTCGGCCTTCCTATTTTTCACTGTTGCATCATCTTGAGGGATGCACTAATTGCCGTCCCCATAGGTTTGTTCTATCCCCTTACACCTAGCAAGCATTCTTTCACTCTCTACTCTCCAACGCCTCCTCATTGGATCTTGATGCTATCCCTCTTTGACTGTTGACACATGTTGTTAACACCCAAAAGGACCCCCTAGGTTGTGGGAGAGGGAAAGCTGGGGTAACTACTAACCAATCTTTAGAATTAAGCTACTGACCCAGCTTAGTCTGAGAGGACTCTCTCTACAAACATATGAAATACTAGAATAATCAAAGGTGTCAACAACGAAAACATACACCAGCATTCATCATCAAGAATATTCAATTACAACAATACAAAAGATCAGATTTCTGTTGGAACAAAATGATTTAAACATTTGGAAAGAATATCATAAGAAACTATTAGGCAATGGAGTCAAAACATGAAACATGAAACAAATATAATAATGTTGCATGAGATATCCAAACAGAGGCATGGTAGAAATCAACTTGTAGTCAAAGTGATTTTAATTGGTGAACAGAAGAGAAAAGAACAGTCCATTGATGTAAGGCCTACGATGATGAATCCTACACCAACTTTAGCAGAGAATAAAGGTAAAATACTTGGAAAGAGTCAAGCAGAGCATAACTTCTATGGATTCTACTTAACTATCACACTGCACCAAGTATGAGAAGAAATTACAGACTGGAAATAACAATGAAAGATACACAATACACGGGAGAAGAAGAAAGAACAAACTATAGGACCAATTACAAAATAATCTCAGTCGAAATCCAACTTCAGACACTACAAAATATATTCAAGAAAATGCTTCAGGAAACAAAGCAGGGTTTCCCCAGAGCCTTAGCCAAAAATGATTTTCCAACCTATTCTTCTTCTATTACATTTCTTTTATAGATCTATTTGTCCTTGAGGGTCGAGCTAGATCAATAGGAGGATGTTACAACTGTATGGACACCTGCACAAGAATATTCAACAACCTGGGAGTCAGCTACAACAACTTTTTACCCAATTCTGGTCGTGGACTGCTCAAAACTGCCTCTCGGTGCCACGGCTGTATATGTCAAACGGTGATATATGTGTAAAAAAGGAAATATTTTTGTATATTGGACCGTGTTGAAGAAAAACCTCTTTCAGTTTCCTCAGATTCGCCTCCAGCTAGTCGGGATCTGCTTCGGAAGTTGATGACTCACATAGAAAACGTGAATTCTAGAAAATTACCGTGTAAATATATCGTCGATGCTCCCAACCTGTGACACCTGTGTAAATTACGAGAGAGGTTATTGAATATTGGCCCGTGATGGAGATAAACCTCTCTCAGTTTCCAGAAATTCATTATGGTTAGGCCGAAACAATTGCTGCAAAACGATGACTAAAACAGTCATTTTCAGTAAAAAACAAGCCCACCCTTCATGTAATATCATATTGAATTTCGAATTTGGCTTTCTTCTTGCAATTTGAATTTGGGGACTTAGGTTTTGAGGTGGCGGGTGTATCGATTGACATGTAAACCTCTTAGGTGGCGGGTTTAGCTTAGCAAAAATGGTGATAATCCCTCCAAAAGCTTAGCACAATTTTGGTGCTAACAACTGGCTCCAACCGGGGATGCGATCCTCCCTGTGAGGTAGCAAAGAACCCCGTAGACCAAGTGCCTGATCCATTGGGAGGCTCCCAACTTCAAACTGAAAACTGTGCTTTGAACTCTATAACCTGCTAACCCTTCTGATCTTTCAATTGAGGTCAAACAGTGACTGAAACAGTCCCTTCATTGCAAACAAAACATGCCCTGCAACAGCTAACATCTGATACTCTGCTTAAACTCCAGACTTGGGGTGCACATGGAAATGTTCATCATTAAAAAAAAGGCTCTTTCTCCCTTTACGAGATCTCCTGATATTTTGAAAGGGTCTTTTTCACTTGGAAGAACATCTCTTTCTCTTCCCATTGTTCACATCAGACAGCAAGTGATCTGCATCAATAACATTCCACTCCGTTTCTGACTCTGAAAGCTCCATAGTATGGACCCCTTCCTCTGCCATTCAAAAGTAGAAAAAAGCTCTGGCCTGGATGGATGTGATGCCAGGGCTGGAGGATAGGCATTAGTGAAGTTCATTCCTGATGGTACATATACAGAGGGTACAATATGAAAGTGGGGGGCCTAAGATTTATGCATCAAATACTCTCACCTGAGGATTCATATAAAGCAAGGTGGCTAAGACAACTCAAACAAGGATTTTTCAATCAACAAATGCTCTTGCAACCGAAACAAACAAATTGCTTTGTGTTGCTCCAGAAGTATATTTATCCAATTGAATGTGAAGGCCAAAGAAATAAGGGGCTTGAGCATCATTCATCCATTTCACCACTAATCTTCATGATCCAGGTGAAATGATACTACCCGACTTGATGAATCCAAAAGAGCTTGAGTGCCCATGGAAAGCTCTCCAATACTCTGCTGCTTCCTTAACATCTTAAGGTCAGAAACATTCACGGAGTTTGCCAGACCAGCTCCTGGAGATTTTGGATTTCCCTGAGCAATGATCCCAAACCTACCTTCTCCGCCTTAAATAACTTTTCCTTAAAACCATACTATTTTTGCTTGGCAGAAAACATGCTTTCATGTGACTTTAACCTTAGCAAATCTACCATATTTCCTTTGATTGCTGGAGAAGACGGTCCCAAAGAGACAAAGCTTTATACCTGCGTAACTTTCACTAAGCACAAATATCTTAGGCATGTCTAGATCCCTTAATGACCATTTGACAAAGCAGCTCAATTTCTTCTTATTATTAAGATACTCAGCGAAAACATTGTGCATGGAGAGAATCACTGAAAGTTTCAGAAGAAGCGATACCCTGGCCAATTTCAGAAGTGAGTGTAGCAAATCCAACTGCACCTATGAAGATGCTGCTGACCGTAGATCACTCCCATGCCTGAATCGCGGCTGTAAAAAGGTGGAGCTCGCATGCAGATGGCGCAGATTTGAGTCATGACCAAAATCGCACAAGTAAGATTTGCGCCATTGCTAGCAGCCATCGATCTGCACCCTGCTCGATCTCAGCTGGTGAAATGTGCACGGCATTTAACAAGACTGCGACGATTTTGATCATTGTATTAATCAGTGCATGTTATATTCGCGTTGTTAATGTGAGTCGTGGATCTTCTTTTTCCCCCGCATCCAACGGTTGACTCTGTTCAATTCTGATTGCAAGTATCATGTAGGAGATACCCAGAACCTGTATTGTTTGTAACAGTCCCTTCAGACAAGAACCTGTCCGATAAATGCGTGTTGAAGAAAGAGTGTTTCCCACTGAAGCTGATACAAAATTAGGGTTCCTTCTGATCTCCAGCCCGATGAACCGAGAAGCGAGTCATATGTAATTGATTGCACAATTATTGGATGGAGAGTGGATACATTATGATTATGTTGTGATTGTAGCATGTACAGACGTTCATATTCATACCCTACCATAGTACACATAGCCACAGTTTGTATCGCTGTCAGGAGTATCTTAATTTGCAGATAGGACCGGGTAGAAGCTCCATGGAAACCTTTAGGTGAAATATTCTATGCAGGTTGCACCAGAGCTCATGGAAAGGACAGGTCAGGGCACATGGCCACCGAGGTATCAAGTTCAAGGAAGTCGAGAGATAGAAATGGCAATATCTCGAAGTTTTAACATTTGTAGAAATTGCCAGACTTTTTGAGTATCAATACAGTCCAACAGATGACTCTGCAACGGATGCCTCTCACGCCCAGCTTCACTCCTTTCTCCTTCCACTTGGTCGTATCTTTGGATGTTCTTTCTTTACATATCTATTCACATTTACAGAATCTGCACTCAACTTCCATATTTTCTCACAAGGAGATTTCACTATTTTTGTAACAGAGCCGTGCTACTCAATTCGCTTCAGGGAAAAACCATAAAGCTATTCTGATATAGAAATACTCTTTTGCAATTCTGGTGGGTATGAGAACGAGGGAAATGCTCAAGATTTAACCTGGCCGTAATATGCATCTCTCTTCCTCATCCTTCTCTGTGACGTGTGCTTCCCTGGTCTGGACATGGCCTTCTACGATCCACATTTTCACCAACTCATTCACATCAACCATTTCATCTTTGGGAAACATGGCACGATACGTATAGCAATTCTCCAAATTATGATTGGGAAAACTATCTTAATTCCACCCCAATTGCTCATACGACCGCTTTTCAAAAGAGATACTCAAATCCAGTGCTTGTTTCTACCTTAAAAGAAACTGCCACATCTTTCGAACACCTGTGCATCCCCTTTCGGCCTTCTTATTCAAGAAAACATTAGATGCTTTGCTTACAGGTTGAAGTCCACAGTTCGCATTGATCGATTGGCGTTCATACCCAACCTTTGCTCGTAGATTCCCTTAGAACTTATATAATACCATGAAGTTGACTACGGTGGTCGAAAACCTGCCTGGACGAAGAAGCAATCCTGCAGAAGAAGAAAGTCAAAGCTGGCTTGTTTTAAAGTCTGGGCATTTTTACTTTTTTCACCGCTGGGAATTATCCCACATGTAAAGGGGGAAAGTCTTTCTAAATGGTTATATACACTGAACGCTGCATCACATATCAAGAACCAAAAGGAAAGCGACGCTCTTGGGTTGGGTGCTTGGACAATTGTGGTGAATATGGACCTTATTTCAACTTGGCTGTTGGTCACGCTCTCGGTGCTGAGCTCTAGGGTTGGGCCCATATCTTATGCTCGACTTTTACTAAAAATTTGGCTTACTCCCGAAAATTTTAAAAATATCGGTCTCCCTTGTAGCTTAGAATTTTGACTATATGGTTTCATAAAGAAGACTTGAACTTTTGCTCCCATGAAGATTTATAACTTTGGTCAATACCTTTATAAAAATTTAAAGCCCACTTATAAAGATTTAAAACCTTTTTCCACAAAAAATTTTAATTTTGCGTGTATCATTTTATAAAAACCTTTGTTTTTTATGAAAATCCAAACTTTGTAGCTTTTATAAAAATCAATCTTTGGCCGAAAAATTAATTCCTTTTCCAATTATGAAAACTTTTCCTTCCTTTATTTGCTCAAAGTCTTTCTTTTAATCCTTCTTTCTTTTCTCTTAGTGTAGGATATTTGAAGATTTAGCATGCTGAAAAACAACCATGGAAAAATTGTTGGAAATTTTACTGCGAGGTGCAACTGAGCTGTTCCTTACTCAGACCAAAGACTGCTCTGGCATACTGTAAACTGAACACTCACTCTCCAAATCTGAACTGAGATCTTTAAGCTGAAAATACACTAAAATTCTGTGAACTGAAAATTGAAACTGAACATTGACTGAAAACTTTAAATTTGAACTGGAACTGTACATGCTGCAAACTGAAAATGCTTGAAGCCAAAACCCAAAACTGAACTGTACATTCAGAAGACTGCTGAAAGAGATGCTCATTGTGAGCTTATTTAGACTAGCTACATACTCTAAGATGCCAAACTTCTTTACTCAATTAGGTAACACAAAAATGCCAGTAGAGCCAATCCATCAAATGGTTGGACAATTTGACTCCTCCACTTTGCTTGAAATCGGCCAATGACAGAAAATATGGCAGCCTAGGAAAACAATGATACCTGTTGTTTTCAAGATGAAAATATTGCTGCAAATTTACACTGAAAAACCTTTCCATGTATTCACTAACAGGGTCATAAAAATCACTGATGTTTGACTGCCTCCCACAACAGTTTATAACTTGGTCAGCGCACATGAATTCTCCACATTTGTCTTTCACCTTCCCATCTTGTTTTGGGTCATAAAACTCATCTCTAGACACAAAACCTTCTCCCATATTGACATCTAAAGGAGGTTGAAAAGGATTTTGTAAAGAGAAATGAAGCTCTCGGGACTGAATTTGCTCTTCTAGGGCTTCAAGATCTTCATTAAGTTTTTCAACAAACTCCTTCAAGAAACTAATCTTATCTTCATAAGAACATTTACATGACTTCAAATATCTAGGTAGAAATACTGAGAAAGATTCTTTGATCTCATCATCATCATACATATCAAAATATTCTTTAAAACCCTCAACAGAAGCAAGAGTTGCCACATACCCTGCCATTTGATTTGATGAAGAAACTGAATCAGCACTTCAATCATTAAAGATTTCCAACAGTGGAGTCACCATGGAACCTTCAACATCTTGATATGGAGTCACCGATCCTTTTAGTGGAGTCACCTTCATACTAGAATTTGATGAGTGGAGTCGCTAGGTGAATGATACAACCTTCTCAATGTCTGACTGCTGTTCACCATCAACATTCAGATCTGAAACCTTTGTCGTTCTCCCAGGGATGATAAGACAATTAACTCCCCGTCAACGGCGCCAATTTGTTAACACCCAAAATGACCCCCTAGGTTGTGGGAGAGGGCAAGCTGGGGTAACCACTAACCAATCTTTAGACTTAAGCACGGGGGCTTCACTCAATAAACCGCTATCATAGCATGTTCGTTCGTGGCATATGAAACAATACCCCTAATTTCATTAAATATTGGAAAATACCTTCCAACATCGTTTTTTTTTACCCCCTCCCAATATGCCTTCCCAATTTAAAAAAAACCCTATTTTCACTAGATATTGTATGTATCAATTTTTTCATTAACATTTTTTATACCCCTTTATATTTTTACCTAGTATATTGATATGATACCCCTCTTATGACCCCACATGCATTCTACAATGCACCTTGCTTCTTTTGATGTATATTGTGGATGCACATTACTTCACCCACAATGCAATTACTCAAACACATATCATTATGATTTGCAACTTCTAATGGTCTAATGAAGAGATAGGAGATGACTTCTTGTATGTCAATAGAGCCAATGCACATAGTACAACATTTAGATTGCATGTTGCAGTTCCTCAATCGCTGACTAAGCATGTCATGGGCTAGGTATCTAAGCCCCAGGGCCTGTAACAAGCTCTAGGAGGCTGACTAAACCTCCCAAGGCCTACAATAGGCATGAATGGTTGGGTATTCAAGCCCCCAAGGCCTATCGAGGGCCTATAACAGGCCTTGGAGGCTTAGAGCCTCCCAAGGATATTGGTAACAACTCACTAAGTGCTATTGGTAACAATTGGCTGTCAATGACCACCGTCTCTCGACTATGATCGACTAGGAACCTACTTTACCACAAAACCCCTGGCCTCAAGCATGCCTCAAGGCGTGATTTCCTTGCATACTAGTAAGCCCGAGCCTTGCCTCAACCCGATTTCTCATCCGGCCGTGATCCCGCCATCTTTATTTGGTGGATATTTGTCAACCCACCCATATAAAAAAGACCCCAAACTATTTTTGTATTGTTACATTGAATAAAAAAACCCTTTTCCCCTCAATATATAAGCAATATAATTTTTAGGTTTTCATGAATATTTAATACCGCAATATGAATGAACGTGATATTATATTTCCTTCTAGTGAATCCCCTGTGGACTTAAGCTACTGACCCAACTTAGTCTGAGAGGGCTCTTTCTACAAACATATGAAAGACTGGAATAATCAAAGGTGTCAACAATGAAAACATACACCAGCATTCATCATCAAGAATATTCAATTACAACAATACAGAAGATCGGATTTATGTTGGAACACAATGATTTAAACATTTGGAGAGAAGATCATAAGAAACTATTGGGCAATGGAGTTAAAACATGAAACATGAAACAAATATAATACTGCTGCATGAGATATCCAAACAGAGACAGGGTAGCAATCAACTTGTAGTCAAAGTGATTTTAATTGGTGAACAGAAGAGAAAAGAACAATCCATTGATGTAAGGCCTACAATGATGAATCCTACACCAACTTTAACAGAGAATAATGGTGAAATACATGGAAAGAGTCAAGCAGAGCATAACTTCTATGAATTCTACTTAACTATCACACTGCACCAAGTATGAGAAGAAATTACAGACTGGAAATAACAATGAAAGATACACAATACACAGGAGAAAAAGAAAGAATAGAATACAGGACCAATTACACAAGAATCTCAGTCGAAATCCAGCTTCAGACACTGCAAAATATATTCAAGAAAATGCTTCAGGAAACAGAGCAGGGTTTCCCCAAGGCCTCAGCCAAAAATGATTTTCCAACATATTCTTCTTCTATTACATTTCTTTTATAGATCTATTTGGCCCTGAGGGTCGAGCTAGCTCAATAGGAGGTTGTTACAACTATATGGACACTTGCACAAGAAGATTCAACAACTTGGGAGTTGGCCACAACAACGTTTTACCCAATTATGGCCACGGACTGCTCAAAACTGCCTCTCGGTGCCACGACTGTATATCTCAAAAAGTGATAGCTATGTAAAAACACAAAGAGGTTTTTATATATTGGACCATGCTGAAGAAAAACCTCTTTCAGTTTCCTTAGATTCGCCTCCATATTGTCGGGATCTTCTCCGGAAGTTGATGACTCACGCAGAAAACGTGAATTCTGGAAAATTACCCTGTAAAGATCTCATTGATGCTCCCAACCTGTGACACCTGTGTAAATTCAGAGAGAGGTTATTGAAGATTGGCCCGTGCTGGAAATAAATATCTCTCATTTTCCTGACATTTTATTATGGTTAGGCCGAAACAGTTGTTGCAAAACGATGACTAAAACAGTCATTTTTCAGTAAAAAACAAGCCCGCCCTTCATGTAATATCATATTGAATTTTGAATTTGGCTTTCTTCTTGCAATTTGAATTTGGGGACTTAGGTGCTGATGTGGCGGGTGTATCGATTGACATGTAAACCTCCTAGGTGGCGGGTTTAGCTTAGCACAAATGGTGATAATCCCTCCAAAAGCTTAGCACAATTATGGTGCTAACACATGTCACTATAAACAGTAACTAAAACCATTTCCAGATTTCCCTCATATGCATGCCTTGATTGAAAACTTCAAATCTGATATTTGACACGTATTCTCTAGGTTACACATAAACTGAAAGTCATGTTTTGTGTGTTTATTTGTTGACTGGAGATTGCATTTTGATAAGACAATCATAGGAACTTTATCTTTGCTGGTACTTAAAGTTTGAAAGTTTTGGTTATTTCTAGGTGGAAAGGCTAGATGTATCCCATTTTAAGTGAAAGTCTCATTTTGGAGAATTGGGTCCAAAAACATATAGGGAATACTTGAGGCCTTAAATGATGTTTTCGAGGGTCAAAATTTTACGAAAATAGTTCCCAGCCTCCAATGTTATTCTACACTTAGAGAGACGTCCAACAAGACAAATATACCTTGATTGGGGTTCACATGTGGAAGTTATGTCCCTTGTAAGTTGACCTCTCCCTTTAGCCTCCATGGTACTAAGTGGATGCCACATCATCTCACTATTTTCACATGTGGACTTTGAATAATATTATACAGTGATTTGATTACAGCTCTAAGAACATAGATAATATGCATAAATAACATGAACATAAACAAGACATAATTAGAACTCAAATCACCATCAACCTTATTTATTAGATAGGTGATGTTTTTATAGCTTTGCTTGTACAAAATGCATATTGACCAAGTCTACTTTAACCTATCTTCTGGTAGCTTCTAACAACTAGCTACATAATCTAACTGAGACATAAATAAGTGTGCATCGGTTGTGAAATGAGGCAATCATGAATCAAAATGAGGCAATAATCTATTTGTGGAACACAAAACTAATTCATCTTATATAACCATCGTGCTGGGTCTGTTACAAATAATCATGCTGAGCTATGCGCTTTGTGGCTCCTTTTAGAAACAGTAGTTAAAAAAGGCATAAATAAATTGCAAGTGTTTAGAACCTATGATGAACCAAGTATCGAAGGTAAAAAGTTATTTTGAATTGAGTTTCTTTTGCTTATTTCTATTGTGAGACTGTGAGTTCAACTCTCTTAGTGAGCATCGTTCTAAAGAAGTGCTAAAAATGTAGGAGGGTCTCCTCTCTGAGCTGGAATCCAAGGGAGGTCCAGAGGAGGTTTTGAGGTCATTGCTTTTGACACACACCTGTTCTGATGTAGGGTTTTCTCTTGTTGAGTTTTTAATATCTGATCTGATATGTTTTTGTATGGAGTTTTTGGGTAGAAAGCAGGTTGTCAGTCTCTTTTTGAAGACCACATTTCAGGTGCCTAGGATGGATGTAGTATTTATAGATAATTTAGAAGCAGAACTTTCTGCAAGATAGCTACAGTATTGTTATTTTTTAACATGTATAGGTAGTGTTATGTCTATTACAAAAATTTAGCATGTTTCAATGAATAAATCTTGAATCTAAGAATGCTTTCCTATGTTGCAAACACCATATACTATTAGGCATAAATTGAGGAATATAGTATATGGATATGAAAACGGTAACAATGGAAAAATCTCTCAATCCAATCATGCTTTCCATTACAATTCATTTTTCAGTGACAAGTTCTATATAAAGATATACCTATTCGATGATGCTCTTTGATATCAGCACACTATCATTGAATACATTGTTATATTAAATCTTGAACCAAACAAATTTCATGATAGCAAAGGAAGTATGTACTTCAGAAGAGTCATTGTTCTCAATTGACATGAGACATAGGTTACTCCAAAGTGTACAAGAAATGAGAAATCATTAATGGTGCTTAGTGTGAAACAAAGCCATTGTCATCTAAATTCATTATAGTCGTAATTCATCTTCCAAAAACAATTTAAAAGAACTCTAGCATATGATTTTACAATGTATAAGCAATATAATGCCGAAACTATTATTACTTTGTAAAAGAGTAAAAAATTAATCCATTAAGATCTCAATTCACCTTTAAAGGAAGAAATATGTAATCTGCTTCCTTTCAGGTGGACATTAAACAACTTTAGGATTATCTCCTCTAAAACTAAAAGATAAATAGCAAGAATATTTACAGAAGAAAATAGCAGACTCACGAACTACTCAAGGGGATTATAGTCTTGTTTCTGCATATGGACAAGGATATCTGCTGCAATTAAACCACTGGACGATAAAGTCCACATGATGAAGATGGTTGCAGGGAAACTATTTTGCAGGTTCTTGAATGGAAAATATTTCATGACAAATTGAAAATAGTAGTGAGTCGTCATTCGGGATAACTGTAGGCAAATCATTGACTACTGTTAATGTACGCGCAATCATCTCACCTATTGTAAATACATTAAATTCGTCCCAAATCATCTCACTGAGGACTTGCAAAATTCTCATGGAAAGGGAAAGGCCAGAAGGGAGACCCCGGGCTTCCAATATTCTCGTTTGAACGTCGAAAGGGAGAGTCGAGAGGAGTCTACACGTAAATATCTCAATATTGAATTGAATGGCATGTAATTATCTACTCCATGCAAAGCTAGATGGTGAGTGGAGGAAAGAAAGGAGAGTAATACATCAACTTCACAGATGCGGAAGAAATGAGGGTAACCACAAAAATCCACAATCCACTCTACTTGCTATATGTATCGCCATCCCCATTGTATCCATAAAACAAGGCTCATAAATGTTTGAAATTTAGGGCTCGAGGGATGCGTTTCGATAGTGCAAAATGGACAGGAGGAAGGGCAAATAAAATAGTGCAAAACAAACAAGAGGAAGGACAGCGTACCTGTCCCCGCTTAACTTTGATCTGAGGTATCATGTCAGGCGGGTCGCTTGTAGAGTTACAGTAAAAAAGGCGCACCAAACAACGACAAAAACAAAGCATATTTGAGTAGTTCCCAAACAAAAAGGGGAGGAGGGGCCGGGGGCGGAGGGGGCTGTGGAGGGCGGAGCCTCGATTTTTGAGCCGCCAGAAGGTACCTGCAGGTAAAATGGCCAGGAAAAATTCTGATCGGAAAAATTTGGAGACCTACGACCTGGGCCACCGTGGCAGTGGCCCTAGTCAACAAAGTCAAGCACCGAGCTGGCTTAGCCAACCTGAACATACAGGTTGGTTAAGCTTGAATTTCTGTGTACTAATCCATGTGCTTTATTATTTGCTCTCTACAAAAATTGGGTTGTTACATCATATGATAAAAATAAATAGTACGGAAGTTTCATGGTTTTTATCGAAATTATCACATTTTCTGAACTAAAAGTGTTAGAATGATGTGTTACTAAATCCTTTGAGTGAAAACTTCCTCATTATCAAAATTCTAGATGTTAATTTATTTTTTTTGTGCCAACTTTTAGATGTTTTCACCGCCAAATCTTTGGATATGGGTTGTTTATATCTTATTTTTTATATTTTTTAACGATCTATGAAAATTATACTTGTTAATACATCCCAAACTCTAAAATATAAACATCTATCAATACAAAAATGCAAAAACTTAAAGTTTAACCCTATTGTGTGTAGCAATGACTATCCAACATAACATCTCACCATTCATCTATTATACATAAATTGTCAAGTTTCATAAAAATAGTCGATCGATCCACAGAGTATACAATTTGGTCCACTTCTCCTCGGGAACTAAAATTAGGTTAGAAGACTTAACAAGCAGGTGGACCTGTAGATGGTAATTCACATCCCTATGAAATTCGAAAACTATGTGTCGTAAGGTGGAGAATCATTTCCAAGAAAGCTATCGGCCACTACACTATTTTGGAAGCCATCTAACTTTGATGAACTTTGAAAACTCAAAGCTAAGTACGTGAGGTGAGTAGTAATCGTTTTTGCTAATTCTAGAATTTGAGGATGGAGAATTTCCACAGTTCGTAAAAATGCCCTTTTTTATTTCTTTAAAATAGTCAAAATCCTCATCTTCTTTAAATTAGTAAAATAATGAACTTGGAAAACACAAAGGTAAGTATGTCAAGTGAGCAATAATCGTTTTTGCTAATTCTGGAATTTGAGGATGCAGAATTTCTACAGTTTATAAAACGTTGTCCTTTATCATTTCTCCAAAATAGGAAAAAACCTCATTGTAAATAGTAAACTAGTAAATATTGCATTGTGCCTCTCCAATAGAGCTTGGAGAGCAAGTGAAGAAAAAATTGGATGCCAACCGTGTCCAAAGAGGTTCATCATTAAATTCAATTTCATTATCTTATTGTTTATTGTTTAAATCAATACGTCTTGGGATATCTAGTTTAGGTTTCTTTGTGTTCATTCTGGAAGGTTTAGACATTTCTAGATTCTATCAAATGAGATCCAAATTTTACCATGAGAAAAAATGCGACATTAAAAAATCATGTGGCAGTTTTTTCTCAACGATTTTAAATGAACCAATTTTTTCTATACTAATTTAAACAAATAAGTTCAATCATATATTTATTAATCCTTAAAGGTATTTGACAACAACACATGCAATTGAATCAGATATCTATAATAAAAATGAATTGGGTCTGTGATGTTTCTCATTTCTATATTATATTTTCTCCTTGGGTCGGTGAGAATGAAGCTTTCTATTTGTTATTAACAATGAAATGAATCAACGTCACTGACACAATTGATATCATTGTCAGCTGCTAGATGATAATAATGTTGGCAGCGGTTAATTTC
Source organism: Larix kaempferi (assembly GCA_027924585.1). NCBI lineage: Eukaryota > Viridiplantae > Streptophyta > Pinopsida > Pinales > Pinaceae > Larix > Larix kaempferi. Next base: position 5,754,146 of record BSBM01002098.1, on the reverse strand, counting down.
TTAACCTCCACAAGTTTTGAAAATTCATTCACCGCCCTGCTGAGTGGCTGCCAAAAATCTGAAGAGCCAACCACCGCCACACCGTTTTGATTCTGTCATGCTGTCAAGGTTTCGTAGGGGAAGCACACCACATCGATTTATGAAAATGCAGTTATAGCCTCTACCATAGTTCATCGAATAATTATTGGGGCTAAGTATTACATTGATTTTTGAAGAGCCATTTTTTAAGAGTCATTCACTGACCTGTTCCAGCTGGTCAGATGTTAAAAGGAGCAGCGTGTTTTCTTCAGATTTCTTAAGGGACATCACTGTTGCAGCACATTAATGTTCATAGGGACATTCACTAGCTCTGTTGTAGCCTGTCAAAAATTGAAGGGACGTCCATCGTTCCTGTTGCTGCTCATGAAAGGGCAGAGAATTAATTAAAATCTAAACAGACAAATTTTGTGAAAGGTCAAGATAATTAATGAAGACCGACTAATCTCATCGTGTATAAATACCGATGTAATCTTGATCTTGTAATATAGAGAAATAGAAAGACATGGTGAGGAATACGAATTCTGAGTTGTATATGAAACAGAGTTTCAACTCGGTAATCTTGCTACTATGTTCCTCTCTATCTTTATGAGTTTGAAAACTCATTGTTGAATATTTAAGTTTAAGATTTTGTTGTAGCATGATAATTTTCTAAGCGTATATGATTGACTATGGAATGTTTAGTTTTGCTGTCGCAAGTTAGATTTCAGAATTTGTTGAAACATAGTATGCTGAAACAATCATTATTTATGAACACGGGGGTTATCTAAACATAGTTGAAAGAGTCAGCTAAAACAGTTCTGTAGATCACTGTTTGCTAAACAATCAATTGCAACTCAGCTGCAACTGTCATGTAGATTACTGTTTGCTGAAACAGTCAGCTACAACAGTCCTGTAGATGAAAATTTCTGAGATAAGTGATCCGTGTGTGTTGCTGTGAGTAAGAGAAACACTCCCCTGCCTTCCCTCAATTGGTATCAGAGCTGAGTGTTTTTTATTTATGTTCATTGGTTCTGTGTTCATTTCATGAATGAGCCATGTGATTGTATGTTGAACCAGTTGTGTTTTGTTTGGAGATCTTGCTATTGAGTTTTACTCCATCACCCCCTTCCTGCTATGTAGAAAGAGCAGAAGTAAGTTCAGTCGAGCTCTGTGTTGGTAAGAGCTCATGCGCTCCCTTAAGTAAAGGTTGAGTCATCATTTAGCAGCTGAAGTCTGATGCAATTGTTTCTTGTGTCAACCATCTGTTTGTTAAGTTGTTCAAGCCCAATTGTGGTTTGTGTAAAGAGAAGAGATGGTCATAGTCCATGGATGAAGTTGATTATGTGTGTGTGTTCCCTCATATAGAGATTGAGCAATTGAAAGGAAGACATTCTTCCTGGTTGAGAGCTCCCATATAGTTTAATGGTAGAGCAGTCTGACCTTCATTGTTTTGGAAGTTTATTTGGTTTGTGTTGAAGCCCTTATGCATGAAAGAGGACCGGGAGGCCGTATCCAAAAGAAATCTAAATTATATGCAAATATTTATTTGAAGACAGAGACACGGGGAAAAGCAAAAGGATTAAACGAATGAAGAAGTATTTTGTTAATGCAAAAGAAGTTGGATTTTCCATAGCAAAGATATTAGGAGAAGCCACCGTGGAACCTGCTGAAGCAGAGGAATTTCAAGAGAAGGCAGAGGATACTGAAGCAAATGAAGTTCAAGCCAAGTTAGAAGATGCATGGAGCAGCATCTATTATCCACCGCCATATTTCTTAGGTATAATGTATGATTATTTGTCAATTAATATAAAATTTCTTGCATGCTAGAGGTTTATGGAATTTTGTTAAGGATAGAGTTAAGAAACCCCAGGATGAGGCATATTCCTTGTGCTGCATCCAATAAGCTCTGGATGATAATATTTTTTATGTAATTGCTGAAGCAAACACAGCTAGAGAATCCTGGGAAAGTTTGAAGAGAAAGTTTGATGTAAGGGGGAGATATATGGTTGAGTCACAACCTGTTAATATTTCAGAAGACAAATTTGCAGAAGCAGCAGAAGATAGTCAAATTATTTGTGAATCTCACAGTTGTGTCGATATATCAAATGATGAAAATGTTGTTGAAACTAAAGAAGAAGATGAGGATGTTGTATCTTGTGTAGAAGCAACACAATTTGAAGAAGTTGAAAGTGCTATCGATAAAGATGTTGATGTAGTTTCGAAATTAGATGTCACTGAAGTGAATTGTGAAAATGATGGAATGGTTAACATGCAGAATGTTGATAAATATGATAGATTCCTCAAGTGTGAGGACAACAGAGAATTTTTTGTGCAAGAAGAGTCCTTGTTGGACACGCCCATGAAGGTATTTAAATCATGTATTGAATCTGATGATTATGGACATGTAGGTACACTGAATCTAGAAGACAACTCTGAAGATGTTGTAGAAGTCAAAGACCAAGATGAGTTTGAAATAAATTACAACAGTCATGTTGCAAAAAATGAAGAGTGTTTCACTCATCCATTTGGTGCGCATAAGGAAGATGATAAAGTTTTGGGTGAAAAATACATTTATAAAAATAGTGTATCTGCTGATGGAAAAAGTGCTGGTGATATTTTTTAAGAAGAATCTACAGTGATATTGAATGGTGCAGATAAGGACAGAAAAGAGAACAAGATTTTTTCTAATAACTTGTTTGTTAGTGATTGTGCAGGTACAAAGGAATAAAATGATGAAGTCTTGGCTTGTAAGTCAAATATTGAAGGTGAAGTAACTGCCAGTGTAGTAGTTTGTTCTTTGAACATTCCAATGATGTATGTTGCTAATGACAACTATGAAGAAGGTGCCAATGAAGCAGCCAGTATCTGTGAAATTTTCCATGGAGAAGTAATGGTCAATGATGATCATGATGATGGAATGAAGACTGCCATATCAGCAATATGTGAAGCAACATCATAAGTTAAGAAAGATAAAGTGCATTGTGTTGAAGTGCTTGAACCTGTTTGTGAGTTTTTTGAAAATATTGATGATTTTAATTTTGTTGAAGAATTTGATAAGATTGTTGAAAAATGCACAGAAGTTGCAGCGATTGAAGCAGAAGGAATCTATAATGATGTTGAAAATAAAAAGGTTGTTGATTTGGTGATTGCAGAAGCAGTGATAGAAAAAGAGTTGCATAATGATAAAACTCAAAATGTTGTATATTCTATTGTAGAAAGAGCAATTTAAATAAGGAATGATGTTCTTTATGAACAGTTAAAATTTTTGGAAGAATGGATTGAAAATCCAAGATATTATGATAAAGATGATAGTCTTGTTGTGGAAGCAGAAATGAAGAATGTTAATTTCCTTATTGCAGATGCAGTGGCATATTTGAATGAAGAGACAGTGACAACTCTCAGAGAAGAACAAAATGAAAAGAACCAATATGGTTCACATTATGTCAATTTATATAATCTTGACAAAATGTTTGAGTGTGCAGGTGAGAAACCAATTGAAGATGATATTGTAAAAGATGAATTTGATTTGAATGAATAAAATTGCACTGAAGATAAACTGGTTGAAAAATCAGTTGGAAAAATATTCATGCCATGGAATCCTGAAGAAATCAGGCATTAGTAACAGTTAATGTGTCTACATAATGACATTGAACTAATTACTCTTGGTAAAGTCAAAGATAGCTTGTGGGATCTTTGTATTCCCACATTACAGTACTCAGAGGAAAAGATTTGGATTGAAGTCCATGGCATAAAGGACATTGAAAATTTGAATGATGGTAAGAAAATTGAAGAATGTTTTGCAATTGAACCTGATCATAGTGAATTTGAGGAATCACTAAAGGTAAAGATGAAAGTGAAGATGAAGAATAAAAAAGATTTATGGTATAAATTTTGGCGTTCTAAGCCAAGTAATGATGAATCCAAAGTTGAGAATGATGCAATTAAAATTATGAATGGTGATTGGCTTGTAAAGTCCAAGAAGGTTGAATGCAATTGTCTTGATGCTGAAGTAAATGATGAAATATTATATTTTGAACAACCAACTAAACCTGAGGATAACAAGTATTGTGGAGTTGCTGAGAAAAATGAGTTCAGATTATTAAAATCTAAAGTCAATATGAAGAGATGGTTGAAGCCTCGAATGAAGCAAGAGCTGAAGAAGATCAAGGTAAAAATGAAGATAATGTAGAAAACAAATTTTACATGTTTCAAAGTTTGGATTCGAAAGAAAAAGAAAAGATGCACAATTATGTTCCAACAAAGAATGTGAAACAAATTTTTGAGTCGTTTTCTACACTGATGTAAGCCTTGCTGAGACTTAGACCAGCAAGAATTATAGTTGGAATGTTGTTTTGTAAAAAAGTAGTTGTTTGTGTTTGATGTCTTTTTGGGTGAAGTAATTAAGGGGAAGAATGTTGGTAGTGATTAATTTCTTCACCCCACAAGTTCTGAAAATTCATTCACCGCCCTGCTGAGTGGCCGCCAAAAATCTGAAGAGCCAACCATCGCCACACCTTTTTGATTTTGTCATGATGTCAAGGTTTCGTAGGGGAAGCACACCACATCGATTTATGAAGATGCAGTTACAGCCTCTGCCACAGTTCATCGAATAATTATTGGGGCAGAGTACTACATTGATTTTTGAAGAGCCATTTTTGAAGATTCATTCACTGACCTATTCCAACTGGTCAGATGTTAAATGGAGCAACGTGTTTTCATCAGATTGCTTAAGGGACATCACTGTTGCTGCACATTAATGTTCATAGGGACATTCACTAGCTCTATTGTATCCTGTCAAAAATTGAAGGAATATGCTCAAAACTCAAAAGAGTCCCCAAACGCGATCCAATCCTGGTATATGCTCGAAACAGAAAGTAGGAGGAGTATTCCCAACAATCTGATCTCACAAGACCTACTGCATAGATCCTAGGCAAGCTTTGAATGAAGTGGGTTTACTTGTGATAGTCGAACTACAATTTTTGCGTAATGTGTGATCTTGGGTGGTTTAAGGTGTTTTAAACCCAAGATCCTAACCAAGACTAGTTGGTGTAGTGTAACCTAGAAAAGAAAATGTTACTAGTACATTTTATTAGAGTTAATTTTAAAGGTTACTTGCTTACTCAAAAAGGTAGTGGGTGTGTGAGAGTGGTCATAATAGAGATAGAGTACTGAAAATGAAATATTTACCACCAAACAAATCTTTTCTTTTCAATGCAAGTCTTAAAATTATGATCTAGAATGCATATGCAAATGCAATTTTTAATATTTCGAATGCAAAAAAGATAAAAATAAAGTCTAAATGTACAAAATTAAACTCAAAACCTAAGAGTGCAGCTACTTAAACAAATAGGTATGCAGAAGAAAACTTGTTCTTTTTTATGCAAAGCACTCTAAAATCTTTTAAGCCACTTGCAAGGTACTATATTCAGAAAATAAATCACAATTCTTTATTCTTTCAAAGGTAAGAAACAAAACTGAAACTAACCCACTATCAAAGCAAAGCAAAGAAACTTTCAGGTTTTCTTTATTGAAACAGTAAAAGCTACCAAATATGACTTTCAAATTCTTATTGATGTAAGCATGCCAAACATTGGGAAAAGAGTACAAAAACTACTTTTAGACCCAAACTAAGCAAATGACCTATGAAGAAATATGGTTTGGTAAAGTCGGGTTTGCACATAAACAATGCAAACAAGGTCTTGAACAATAGCCAAAACACTTGAGCTTTCACTACAAAAGAAAACTAAAAGCATAAGGGAGGATAAGAAACCAATCTAAAAGAGAAATTTCACTCAAATAGGTACAAACAGGGTCAAGAAGACTCAATAGGTTTCAAATCAGTGGAAAAGGAGCAAGCAGGTTCAATCTGACTCAAATTAGGGTACAAAACACCAAACGGGTCCACAACCCCCAAACTTGGGTCAACAAGCCCCAAAACTTTCCAAACAAGCAAAAATTGATCAAAAGAGGTTCAAATCATGAATGTAGGATAAGTACAAGGATGGGAGACCACTTAGAGTGGTTTAACTCAGACCTAGGGTCATCGGGGACCCCAAAAAATGCAGCCACAGCCCCCAGATTTGGGTCCACAACCCAAAAACTCAAAAAATTCAAACCCAGATTGTGGGTGCTACTATGTATGAGGCATACCAACGCCCATAGCAGGGTGGGCACTACTTTGCAGAGGAAAAGTAGCATATGGGCGCTACTGTGCTTCACAATAGTAGCGTACAGGTGGGAAAAGTTGAAAAAATGGGGTTAACACCCCCCAACTGGGTCCGCAAGGGTTTGCAAGGGCTGGGAAGGGTTTGTAAAAATCCCAGGAGGGTCAAACAGAGCCTAATAACTGATTCTAATTAAGAAAATGAACAAATACCATAAAAAAACTAAAGAAATGACCTTGGATACCCCCTAAGCAGTTAGGCTTTCCCCAGCAGAACCGCCATTCTGTTTTGGGGAAAATGCACCTATAGTTCAGGGGAGAAACTACCAACTTACGGTGATAAAAATAGACTTACAAGCATTCTGCAAGTACAACAAATAAATGAAGAGATTAGGGTTTAGAGATGTAGGCACCTTACTCAGAAGGTTGATCCTAGCTTTGCCTCCCTCACTCTTCAATGCTTATCCAGTGTTGCAATGCCCAGACCTTCAAAACAACTTAATACCTTTCTCAAATACATTTGACTACATATATAAGACTAATATTCATAATAGAAGAAGACATCAGACTATAATCAAACAGTAATCAAATCTAAGACACATTAATAGGTCATATTTGGAAAGAGAAGAACATCTGATCTTTATTAATGAATGAAAGCAAATACATAAAGTTATACCTTCCTTCAAGCTTGGCACTTCACGAAACCTAGATTCAAGGTCTCCTGCTTCCGTTCTTCAAGGATTCCAGCCTCTAATCAATTGTGCTAGGGTTTACCAAAACTGAAGCACAAGAGAGGGGGATGAGGGTCTCCATTCCTCCAGCATAACTTTGTTATAGGCTTGGTCCCATCACATGGCCCTTCTACCCTCCTTATATAGTCAGTGAAGGAGAGGAAAATAAGTTATAACCGATTAGGAGGTTCCCCAACCAACTTAAGTTACCAAAATTTCGAGATTTTGACTTGTACAGGAATGTATGCTACTATTTCACAGTGGAGTAGCGCCCAGGGTGCTACTATAATGTTTTACAACTAGCGCTCATCACTTTCTAAATGTTTTACGCTACTCTATTGAAGAGTAGCGCCCATGATTGAGCGCTACTATTGTACATTGGAGTAGGGTACAGGCGCTAGTTTGTTAAGGTAGAGTAGCGCTCATGTGAAAAATGGCCAAAAATAGGCTTTTCTGCTCATTTTCAGGAGATGGTTTGGTCTGGAAAATGTTCCTAAGGGTTGTAACCATCAAATGGGTCAGGATTAAGGTAATTTCAACCATTTTTAGTGTCCCAAATGACTCCTCCATCCACAAATGTCCTGTTGTGTGACTGAAACTTGATCTCAAGAAATGTCGTCATGCGACCAAGGGAAGCAAGTGTCGTCACGGACGGAGAGGTGTCATTTTAAGCTATAACAAAAGTCCATCGTTCCTGTTGCTGCTCATGAAAGGGTAGAGAATTAATTAAAATCTGAACAGACAAATTTTGTGAAAGGTCAAGCTAATTAATGGAGACTGACTGATCTCATGGTGTATAAATACCAATGTAATATTGATCCTGTAATATAGAGAAATATAAAGACATGGTGAGGAATAGAAATTATGAGTTGAATATGAAACAGAGTTTCAACTCTTTAGTCTTGCTTCTATGTTCCTCTCTGTCTTTATGAGTTTGAAAACTCATTGCCGAATATTTAAGTTTAACATTCTTCTTTAGCATGATAATTTTTTGAGCGTATATGATTGACTGTGAAATGTTTAGTTTTGTTGTAGCAAGTTAGATTTCAGAATTTGTTGAAACATAGTATGCTGAAACAATCATTATTTATGAACACAGGGGTTATCTAAACATAGATGAAACAATTCTGTAAATCACTATTAGCTAAATAGTCAATTGTAACTCAGTTGCAACTGTCCTGTAGATTATTGTTTGCTGAAATAGATAGCTGCAACAGTCCTGTAGGTGAAATTTTCTAAGCTAAGTGATATGCGTGTGTTGCTGTGAGTAAGAGAAACACTCCCCTGCCTTTCCTCAAATAATTGGTCCATCCATCACTTATGCGGTCATTCAGTCAACATATCATTTCATTGCTTTAGCAATTATTTAATCAAAAAATCATTCTATTGCCTGAGCGATAGCTCAATCTCGTATTAAATCATTCAATATTCAAAATTTACATGAGATTTACATTTGTAAACAACCACGATTAACAATCATGATAAGAAGTTTTATAAATCATTAAACTTTGTTTATATAAATATTTGAAATATAAACACATACATTTCAATACATGTTTTCTAATTCATACTTCAATGTAACTTTCAAATGGTACCGAGTGGCCATTTGTAAGAACATGAATGTGCAAAGGAAGCTCTAGATTGTGAGCAATTTACGAATTTTTATTGGCGAGGCCTCAACCATAACCAATATTACCGAGATGTTGCTAAAATCGGTACGTTTTAAGTAGGCCATGGTCCATGCATACTCTACCATCACTTCTGCATGAATCACGAGCTCACCAATAAATTTGTGGTGGCTACGGCAGAGCCTTAAGATAGCATCTCTTCTTAAGTTATTTCTCCATAGCTTCATGAAATGTTGTGAGTTGTAATACCCCTTGCTCCCACTCTGGGAAACACAAGCACACAACGATTCCTATCTTCTTTAGAGATTTATAGGAGAGCACACCCGAATCTCTATCTATTTGATGTGTCAATACAAGACCTATATACATACAGTGCAATTCCCAAAAAAAGGTGGTTGTACTGTTTATTTAGTTGGCCCACATATGCCACAATATTACCATGAAAATTTTCTTTTTGTTGTTGGTTGCTATATGCTCTCAAAAAAGGTATTGTTTTCCCCTCTACATATCAGATATAGATATGTCAATAAAAGACCTGTATACATATAGTGCAGTTCCCAAAAAAAGGTTGCTATATTGTCCATTTACTTGACCTGCATATGCCATAGTCTTACCATGCAGATTCTCTTTTTGTTGTTGTATAAAGTTTCCATATGCTCTCAAAAACATTATTGTTTTCCCCTCCCCCTCCTCTATTAGCATATTATTGTAGGATATACTAGACTGAAAAAGGATTTGAATCAAACCCCTATCTACTAAATAACCCGCTCACTAATCACTGCATAGATCGCAGTGAGTATACTACAACTCAGTCACAAATATGGTAATGCACACTATGGGGAAACCTATGTCCTCCATTGCATTACACATAAAGTCCAAAACACAATATGATAAACAAATCCACACATTCACCCTATAGCGTCCTTGCAATCTTTATCCCGGTACATGCAATAGATTTGAAACACTAGTGGATCCACCCACACATCTAATAACTAATTAATGAATAGGTAATCAAATATATATACACATGGATTTATTCATTTTCTCTCTTTCTCATAAAAAAACTAGAGAAACTAAAAAATAAACCATGTACAAAGAAATGTAAACACATTCATTTTCCGGTATTCCTTTTTTCTTTTTCTTTTAAGAGCCAGAGACAGGAAATCATAACGAAACCAAGAACCAAGAGAACAAGTATAGGAAAAAAAATTAACGTAGTAGCTAAATAAATTTCCGAGTTGGTGCCATGCCCTCTTTACATTCAAGATGCAAAGGAAAGGATATGCACAACTTGGCCTCATAGCCTATTGGGTTTCTATTTAAATAGATTCAAAATCTATCCAAAAATCTAATTGTTATATATTACTTGTTTTTAATGCGTAGTTATAATCTTTCACATTCTTCCAATTAAAGGGGTCCATCTTTGCCCTACTCTTTTGTAAATTAAAAATGTAACTATGTACCTGTTTTTTGGTGAGGAGCTCAAGGCCAAGGCCCCACCAATAAACCTTGTAAGATTTGTTATTTATTTCCTAAAGTTGTAATGGTTGATTATAAACTTAGGAGACGTGAGGGTATGATGAAACTTAAAACGATGAGGGAAACTTAATCCACTAGGGGGAGAGGTGAAAGGCTAGGAAAACCTAGAAACCCATTTGGGAATGACATGGTGTCATTTGGGTACCTATGAGTCGTCGATAAAATAATTACAACTACCTAACCTGGCCAAGGCCCCACCAATAAACCTTGTAAGTTTTTTTATTTATTTCCTAAATTTGTAATCGTTGATTATAAACTTAGAATACTGAGGGTATGATGCAACTTAAAACGATGAGGGAAAGAGTCCACTAGGGGAAGAGGTGAAAGGCTAGGAAAGCCTAGAAACCTGGTTGGGAATGACATGGTATCATCTGGGTACCTATGATTCGTCAATAAAATAATTACAACTACCTAACCTGGAAGCCCACTGAGCTCAAGTATTACTCATCTAGTAACTAAGTGAATTGACTAATAACCTAGCCTTCCCTAAAAAGCTAGGAATATATCATATGAGTGGGAAAATCCATGATATATATAATATATATAAAGAAGAGACTTGTTTAGGTTGGTGTTCTTCTTAACTCAAATCGTTAAAGATTATAAAGGTGAATATGAATTCGTGATTATGAGAATCACCTAAACAATTTATATATATATATATATATATATATATAATTGTTTTATAATAGTTGTTGTTCAGGATTTCTAACTTATAGTGAGGAGAGGGACACTACCAACTTCTGGGGTGATAGGTAAATACATTGATCATATCACATAGGTTTCTACAAAAGGAAAGAGATCAATATCTTAGAAGGAATACCTTATTAACGACGTTTGACCCTAGCTTTTGATCGATCCTCCGCTCAATCCTTCACTTGATCTTCCGTTTGATGAACCTGCAATACAAAAGATACCTTCCTCAGTGTATCTTGACTGATATAACAATGATGAAATTGAAACACAATTTAGACATCAAATACAATCAAGAATTAAACCAAACAAATATGAAATCCATTAGACATTTGATTGGGACAGGAAGGGTATTTCTACCTTTATTGTCAAAAATCAATAATCAGTACAATTATACCTGATCATTTAGAGTGCTTGTGCAACCAGATTCTGGGCTCCTACTCTTCACACTAAATTTGGAATTCCTCCAGCATAACAACCCTTAATGCATGGTTTCTACTTCCCCAATATAGTTCTATAGATTGAGTATAACTTTGAGTCTAGTCTCTCTCATGCATCCTCGTATTTATGGGACAAGGTAGGCAGTTGGATTCGAGAGGTAGTTGGATTGGGAGGTTGGGGAAGTTGCAAACCAACTTCAACTAATCCCAATTTGTCAAATTAATATATTTTTGATTTCATCTTAAGATGTGCGCGAGTTTTCCAAATCATAGTAGCGCATAGTATGCAAGTCCAGTACTTTACAAGCAGCGTTTGCAACTTTTTCTAAGGTGTGCACTAGTTTGCTTAAGTAAAGTAGGGCATACTAGCAGGTGTGCGCTACTATCACGCCTGTAGAGTAGGGCACACTTCCAGATATGCGCTATTATCATGCCTGTAGAGTAGCGCACATGTCAAAATGTAGGATAAATAGGGTTTTGTCAGCTGCAGAGGAGTAATCCAGGTCCATACATCACCTAGACCAATCTTGCTCTTCAATCCAAGTTGTCCTTTTGTGTGATCGATAGCTAAATGTGATCACGGATGGAGAAGTGCATATTTGACCTATAACAGATGCCCCCTAATGTGTGAAGTTAGAGGGAAGCGATGGTCGAAATACATTATAATTCCAATTCAGAGGAGGAGCAAGAAACCACAGAACCAAGTCACAAAAGTACCTGAAATAACAATCAAGGTCAGTGAGCAATTACAATCTTGACATCATATAGATGTGTAGTATGATACAACATGATCTACGATACATAACTAGGTGATGTATATATAGCATGGCCACTGAAATACAAGCGTGGATCCATGTCAGAATGAGAGATCATAGCCATAACAACAAACTGGATCTATGTCTCATGGAGGGCCAAAATGAGTGAGGCTCAGTCTTGGGCAGCTTGGGTGATAACATAATGAGGTAATGCTATCAAAATCCCAAGGTCTTCATCCAAACAACCTAAGGTACAAACCCTAACCATGTTAATAAATGAGTTGAAGTCGAACATGGGGGGAATCATTTGATTACCGGTCATTGATGTATACTGTTAACAAACGCGAGGGATTCCACCGATAATGATAATGGGGCCCAAGGTACCTAGTATGATCCAACAAGTGTGAATAAGAGGACTTGAAGTCGAACACCTTAGGAACCCGTCAAATAAAAGAAATTGATGTATTCTCATTATTCGATGATGAGGGAAACTGCCACTAATGACTGCAATCCCCAAGGTACTAACCGAAACTCTAAACTTCGTTCCCAGAGAAAAATGAGTTGATGTCGATGGGAAGAAGTCCATTGGAAGGGAGGCCTTAATGTATCCTCCATCATCCAACATGAGGAACACTCAAATGGTATGAGCAGATGTGGAGTAGGAAAAGTAACAAGACTGACACTAGGATGGCTGACACATGAGGTCAAGATAAATGGCAGAATGGCTAACACAAGCTGTATCCTTGAGCAGTGAGCAAAACACAAAGTGACCTAGGCAGTTTTCAACATGATGGGAAAGTGATATAAGATTGCAATGTAGGAGACATTAACAGACCCTCCATACGGTTGGAAGAATAACCAACCGTGGGTCCGTGGGAGTAAACAACTCAAAGATCAGGTTCACCTAAGGTCAAAAAACTAAACTCGACTGAAATGATAGACTCAAATAGGTGCTTTGTTCAAGGATAGGACTAACTGAACTTCCTTTGAAATTGCAAGATGTGATATACCCTTCTTATCCCTTATTATTTTTAGATAAGAGAATACCTTTCTTGCTGTTTTAATGAGTCCAAGAAAGAATGAAAACTCAATAGATCCAACCATGTAAAGAGTTTAACGAGCCCATGGGAGGAAGAATCGGGACTTTCTTCATTGTTTATATAGTTCGAAGAAGAGATAGAAGAATACTCTATAGTACTGATCTCTGGATTTTAATATCGAGCCAAGATATGTTCTTGCTCGCCGGTGTTTTCTTCTTTAAGGAGTCAGAAAAACTTAAATAATCCTCCATGCACCCCCCCGAGGATTTTAATATCGAGCCCGAGTAGGTGAATGCTCACTGGTGTTTTCATGTTTCGAGAGCCTGAAAACCCTAAAGAAGACTCCAAAAGGTCCTTTTTCATACAGTTAGTCTCCTCCCCCGAAAAAGTGTAAAACAATGGAAGAAGAACTCTTCTAGCCACAGATGACTAGAGTATTCCTTTTTCGTAAGTAATTTGCAAAAGTCTGGAAAAGGGTTAAACTTATACTTAAGCAGATGTCGCTTCAAATCCTTTAACGAGTCTGAAATGACAACTATACTTGGCAATCTTGTCATATTTAAAGAGTCTAACAAGAGCCTGAAAGAACTCTATAAAGATATTTTTCGTAAAGTTTTAACGAACCCAAAAAATTAAACTCGTGACCACCTTACTATTTTTAACGAGCTCAAAGTGAAGGTGGAAGAATGCTCGAAGCTTCCTTACTGTTTTTAAATAGCTCGAAGGAATGGTGGAAGAATTCTCGTGACCTCCTTACTGTTTTTAACGAGCTCAAAGGAGAGATGGAAGAATGCTCGTATCCTCCTTACTGTTTTTAACGAGCTCGAAGTGAAGGCAAAAGAATGCTCAGCGGTGGATCAATGTCCAAATGAATGGAAAACTGCATTATAGACTCTAGGAAAACTTCATCAGAGGGAAGTATATTATCCCAGATGGAATGCATATCTAAACCTTCAAATGGAGTCTTCACCTGGTTAATTGCCGAGACCCAGTCCCGAGAAGGTAAGCATGAATCCAGAGGCTTATTCTCAGTAGCAATTGGACTCAAGGAACAATATGCCACATAATTTGATTGTGACATAGTAGTTCCTACTGACGGGGGACATACCTGGTCTATAGTTGGGTAATAAGAGGGATTTTAAAATATAAGTTGATCGATGGTGACAATGCTTTCGTTGTGAGGAAAATGCATCTCACAAAAGAGCGTAGACACCACAACTTGCATAGTATATACGTAATCACTCCCTAGGATCATATCAAAATCCATAGGGTCCTTTAAAACCATAAAATCAACTAAGATTTTTTTCCACCCAAAGTAACGGGTATTTGAGGGAGGAATCCCAACGGTTCACTAGGTCTTTTCTCGAAAGTCAACGGCCAATTAACAACTACAACAAGGTTAGAAAAACCTAAATCTCTCTAAGCATAAGGGGATAAGATACTAACAGAGGCTCCTTCATCTACAACACATCGGTGAATCACATGGTTTCCGATATCAACCTTTATCTAGAAAGGTGTAGCAGAAGGAAGGCGAGGCCTAGTTAGACTATTCCAATCAAAGGAAATGATCCTAGAGCTTGGTAGGGGTTCACTCGGCACAGATGCAATGCCCCCATTTTTAGAGACATCCGAACTGGTAATGTAGAAGACATCAGGGACAGGTGCATCAGTCTCTAAAGGACTGATGTGATCGATCGAAGATTGCATCGATTTGATTGCTTCACTCTCCGAAGGAAGAGTGGGGTTGACCAAAGATTGCATTGGTTCAACCACTTCATCAACCAAAGGTTGATAAAGCTGTTGGGAATCTATAGATAGATCAAGAGCAGAGGATCCTTCAGACATGGACCACACTCTCCACACCTATGTAATAGCAGGGCATCGGTGAGTAAGGTGATCTCCCTTACAAAGTTTACAAGGGAACTTTGGCTTGCGTCCTATAAGCTTAGACTCCGTAACAACAGCAGTACTCTCAGCATGACTAGCATTGGCTGGAAGCTTGCCCCCAGCATGACTTGCATTAGCTGGTTGCTTAGAAGTAGAATACTTTTGAACTATGGACCACACTCTTTGCACCTCTGGAATAGCAGGGCACCAGTGAGTAAGGTGGTCTCCCTCGCAAAACTTATAAGGGAACTTAAGCTTCTGTTTATTAGGTTTGTTGACAATGTCAACTTTCTCAGTATGACTTGCAGTGGTTGATTCAGTGTATCCAGTATGACTCACAGGAACTGGTGACTTGTCATTAATATGACTAGCAGTGATCAATGACGTGTCCTCAACATGAGAAACAGTGGTTGAAGACATGCTTTCAGTATGATTTGCAGTGACTGAAATTTTTCTCCCAGCATGACCTCCAGAAGCTAGGTAGGTGCCCCCAGCATGACCCTTAGATCCTGGGTGGCAAGGTTTAGTATGATTTCCAATGACTGAACAAGTTCTCCCAATATGACCACCAGAGGTTGGGTGGGTACCCCTACCATGACCTTCAGAGGCTGGGTGGCTGCCCCCTTGCTTTGGCATCTCCTTCAAATTCTTCCTCCGTCTATTCCTTTTAGACTATTGGTTACTAGTATTACTACTTTCACCACATGAGGTAGAAGGAGGAGGAGAATATGCTACTGGCGAAGCGAGCATAGGGTTCTACTACTCTTGATGTGAAGTACTTACTTGAGAAGCATCAAAAGCATGCAAGGCATTTGGAGTGGAAAACAACCAAACCGGTAGCCCTATAGTGAATCCTGGAAGATTCAAAGTAGCCATTAAGGGAGTACCAATGCTCCCAATGAATGGAAAAGCACAAGGATCCCCTTCAACAGGGGTGCCTTGATTGGTGCTCACCGAGATGTTATCCATAGCTTTCGACTCAACAAACCAAAAATCTCTAAGTCCAACTAAAAACAAGCAGCACAAAGAGCACACGCACTGTACTCAGGTTGTTTGAAATCCAACAGGTACCAGTAAATGATCGTTGGTTCCAGTAAGAGGAGGGTTGAAAAGGAGTACTGAACTTTCTAGAAGTTAGGTCCTCAACCTAGACGGTATCAAAGACTTGTCAATTCAGGGTTCTGGGCTATGGTCTTCCAAGAACCTCTATTTCACCCATAAGTTCAAAAGAACCACAGGAATTAGTTCTCCTACGTCACGATGGTGGTGGAGGCTGCACAATGGGAGGAGGAAGGTTTTTCAACCTCCGAGACCGAAAAATATGTTGGTCCTCCACAACTATAAAAAGTAAACTAAGTAAAAACCTAGTGGCCACTACAACCAAGGAGAAAATAGCATACCACTAAAAAATTCCTAAGTAATCAAACCAATCAAATAGATGGAAAATACACTCGGAAGCAAGTCTAGGATGATCAAGGCCCAGAACAGACTAATAGAGCATCGATGGTCAGTTACGTGTCGTCCTATGGAGGTCCACTGGGTGCAGGTGCTTGAATCACCAAACCGCCTTCCCGGGATTACAGCCAGAGGCTTACCTTCCACGTCTGTCTAAGGTGAAGTGGGAATAACCGCCCACTCTACCTGTGTAGAATCCTAAAGGTCTGATACTAAGGCTACCATTAATATGAAATAACCTAGGGGGACAGTCGTCAGCCTAGTCGAAACACATGGGCAGGGTAACAAAGCCCGAAGTCCGAAAGGACCCACGTACGCGAATCAACTCTGGTTTATGGTCAAAAGGAAAGTGAGGGGATATCCTCAACAATTCTAGTCTCCCACGGCCTCCTGCTTAGCTCTGGTTTAAGTAGAATTTCCCAGGACTATTTGATATAGATGGATTTACCTAAATGAAAGTCGTACTACGATTGTTGAGTAATGAAGCCAGTTCCGAGCAGTTTAAGGTGATTTAAGCTCGAAACTCTAGCCTAAGCTAGTTGATGATGTGTATGCCTAAAAAGAAAAATGTTGCTAATAAATTTTATTAATTATTTCTTTTTAACGGTTACTTGTTACTCAAAGTTTGCAGTGCGGTGTGTGGAATGGTTTTTTATGAAAGTAAAGTGCATATAAAGCTTTCAAACTCACAAAAACTTTTTTCTCTTTTCCGTTTGTATTCTTTCAGAAATTGAAAACTAGGCACCTAAAACAAAGTCTTTTTGTATTTTCTTTTGATATTTCGAAGCAAACTACACTACTTCAAAGCAAAGCTAGACCTTACTACTAAGTTACTTAAAACAAATT
This sequence comes from Larix kaempferi, assembly GCA_027924585.1. Classification (NCBI taxonomy): domain Eukaryota; kingdom Viridiplantae; phylum Streptophyta; class Pinopsida; order Pinales; family Pinaceae; genus Larix; species Larix kaempferi. Next base: position 5,736,954 of record BSBM01002098.1, on the reverse strand, counting down.
TTGTTTTTTCTAATAATTGTGTAAGAAAAAGAAACTGTAAAAGTGCAAGCAAGACCTAAATGAAAAAGTGTGGGTAAAACTAACAGCTAAATGGCTCACCCAAACAAATCAACTAATCTGAAGCATACTTGACTGACCAATTTTTTGCAAAAAGAAAAACTCGAGACTTGGAAACAAAGCGCAAAAGAAAAAAGGGAAAAGAGACACTCTTAAGTGGAAAGGCAGACCTGCAAGGCTACTCCTAAGCATCAAAACCCTAAGGAAAACACTAAGCCAAGTAGAAAGTAAGAAAGCGAACCACAAAGGTAACTTACCAAGCACACAGACTCGAAAGAAAGCTAACTAGAGAGCTTCTACTCACTTGGACTCAAACTGAAAGACGATCAGGAAGTGACTAAACCAAGCAACTCTCCAAAGCAATCCTAAGGAATTCAAACTAGGTCAAACCCTAGGCAAAGGATAAGATACCAAGGAAGCATGCTAATGTTGCCACAAACAACTAACGCTTAAGAAACGCAGGTTTGTATGATTGTAACCAGGAACTAGGATCAAGGTGTGCAACTAGACCAAAAACAGAGAAGTGCACAAACTTTGAAAAGGCTAGAAGGAATTGAAGACACTTACAAAGACTCAAGCAAGCAAAGATGAGTTAAGGGACTTAGGAGAGGCTAACAAGACTCAACAAAGTCTTACAAACCTCAAGGATCAGTTAAGAAGGCAAAGCAAGAGGCTGGAAATCAAACCAAACAAGTGGAAATCAAATCCCAATAGAAAACAAAGAGTTACAGGAATATGCCCTACTGTGCAGTGCATAAACCAGCGCACATTGGGAGGTGTGCTCTACTGTGCAGTAGTGAAAGCAGCGCTCATCATCAGGTATGTGCTACTGTGTGGAGGTAAGACTAGCGCACATGTCAGAGAAGGTCTGAAACAGGATTTGAAAAGGAAAACTGAGATGAGTCAAGCAAGAGAAAGCAGGTAAAAATGACCTACAGGGCCTCTTAGAGGATTGAAAAGACCAAAAAGTACTGGAAGGAAAACTAACTAGGTCTCCTAGAGTAGAAAACAACCAGTCCCCAGCGGACTCGCCAGTATATTGTTCAGGATTTCTACCTTATAGCGAGGAGAGGGACACTACCAACTTCTGGGGTGACAGGTAAATACATTGATCATATCACATAGGTTTCTACAAAAGGAAAGAGATCAAGATCTTAGAAGGCATACCTTATTAACGATGTTCGATCCTAGCTTTTGCTCGATCCTCCGCTCAATCTTTCACTTGATCTTCCGTTTGATGAACCTGCAATACAAAAGATACCTTCCTCAGCGTATCTTGATTGATATAACAATGATGAAATTGAAACACAATTTAGACATAAAATATAATCAAGCACTAAACCAAACAAATATGCAATCCATTAGACATTTGATTGGGACAGGAAGGGTATTTCCACCTTTATTGTCAAAAAGCAATAATCAGTACAATTATACCTGATCATTTAGAGTGCTTGTGCAACCGGATTCTGGGCTCCTGCTCTTCACACTAACTTTGAAATTCCTCCAACATAACAACCCTTAATGCATGGTTTCTCCTTCCCCAGTCTAGTTCTCTAGATTGAGTCTAACTTTGAGTCTAGTCTCTCTCATGCATCCTCCTTGTATTTATGGGACAAGGTAGGCAGTTGGATTCGAGAGGTAGTTGGATTGGGAGGTTGGGGAAGTTGCAAACCAACTTCAACTAATCCCAATTCGTCAAATTAATATATTTTTTTATTTCATCTTAAGATATGTGCGAGTTTTTCAAAGCATAGTAGCGCATAGTATGCAAGTCCAGTACTTTACAAGCAATGTTTGCAACTTTTTCTAAGGTGTGCACTAGGTTGCTTAAGTAAAGTAGAGCATACTAGCAGGTGTGTGCTACTATCATGCCTGTAGAGTAGGGCACACCTCCAGATATGCGCTATTATCATGCCTGTATAGTAGCGCACATGTCAAAATGTAGGATAAACAAGGTTTTGTCAGCTGCAGAGGAGTAATCCAAGTCCATACATCACCTAGACCAATCTTTCTCTTCAATCCAAGTTGTCCTTTTGTGTGATTGACAGCTAAATGTGATCACAGACGGAGAAGTGCAGATTTGACCTATAACAATATCCTAACATATTATATAAATATAAACATATATGCTTTTTATCCATAACATATATATATATATTGAATAAGAAGAAGAAAATGCACCTTTACTTAAAATAAGTGCCTCAAATTATAAGATGAGCGATATCTTAGTAAAAAGGAGACATTATTTGGAGTTCATCACGTTAGGCATTTTTTCCATCTCTCCAAAGGAAGGCTACGTTTGTCATCTCTGGGGTACAACATACTATTTGTCAAATGGTAAATGCATAAATGATTTGGCCATGAATTCTCCTTTGAGAAATCGATCTCCCAAGGGGGATTGACTACTAGTTTAAGAGGAGGGGCAACTCGGCTACCGAGGGGTATGGAATGGATGAGAAACCTCTGCTCTAGATGAACAATGGTTGCGTTAGATGAGCGATGTTTTCATTGGATGAATGATTTATGCTTTACATGAGGAATCTATGCAATAGAGGAGTGATGTTGGTGTATGGTATGGTGATCTCTACATCTTTGCATTATTCAATATTTGCTTTATAATCCTTGTGTTATTTTGATCGATGCATTATAGAATAAGATCTCTGCAATGTTGATCTCATGCATTTTAAATTTGTTTGTCCTTTTCCCTCATGGGTCTCTACATATTGCATGGAGACCTCTGCCCTATTGTTCTTTGTATTGTTGGATCTCCACTCATAGTGTTCGATCCTTGCAAATAGATTCTTGCATGGAATTGATCTCAACACTCTTACTGTTCGATATTGCAAACAGAGTCTTAGATAAAATAGAAAATTTATCATAATTTGAACAAAACCAAGGGGAAGTAAAGGGGGAAAATGTGGAACAAACAATTAATTTGGAATTACATGAGACAAATGTGGAACAAACAAGTAATTTGGCATTGCTAGTTCAGACACCAGCTAAGTCTGATGTTACCAATAAAAGAGTTATTTCAAAGGTTGACAACATGGAAATTGATAGAGAAGTTTCAAGTAAAAAGACTAAAATAGAACAACATAAGGAAATTGTCAGCATGGAAGAGTAGGATCTAGTGGTTTTAGGAAAAAATACTCTATTTTCACAACCACCTGTAAATATACAACAATATTCTTTTTCGGAAATAAAAGAATCTGGAACTAGTTCTCAGTGTATGTAATATCCGGAATTTTGACTAACTATTTCTGATGTTATATATTGGGATTAAAGCCCCAACACATATGATTGTTTTGATTATTGGGCATAAGCCCTAGTGCACATGATTTATTCTTTTATAGACTGACATATTGGGCATGGACCCTGACTGACTTCATTATTGTTATATGTTGGGCAAGAAAGCCCTAATGGATTGATTATGTTTTGTTATGAGAATTGGGTAAAAAACCCTAATATACTAAGATGACCTTTTTCTACATACTGTGCAGAGTTATGAATTACATGATTGACTTATATGGTGTGTTGAGTGTGGGCTCAGGAACACATGGATGACCTACGTACTAGGCATAAGCCCCGATGTACCTAGAAGAGTTTATTATGTACTGGGCGTAAGCCCCGATGTACATTGAGTGTTGGGTAGGAGCCCTGGAGCACTCCAAGCTTAATATATGAATATCGGATCCGAGGCCATTATACATTCTAGTTGTGCTTCACAACCACATTCTAGTACTAGTGTTGAGCAGGACGTTATGGAATTGCACTAGCATAACGCCCATGTGAAGAGTGTTGAGTTAAAGCTCTGAAGAGCACTCGGGGTTACTTGATCTTAAAAGTGTTGAGTCGGGAAGACTCTGAATAACACTTCTAATTCATCGCATTTATTTAATTTGGTTAAATGAATAATTTTCTATCTATCATCAAGTATTGTGGGAACTACCATGTTAAACGAGGGAATCCGACATGCAAGAGAGAGGTCTAGAGGTACCTAACCAAGCCAACTATCCAAGCTTACCATAACTACACTATTGAATAATTAAACTTAATTATTCTTGTGTGAAAAACATGCCTAAGGGCCATGCATGAAATAGTTCTCCAAAGTGGACATTATTATTAATATTATTATTATTATTATTATTATTATTATTATTCTCCTAAAGAAAAACATTTCTTATATATGTATTTAATTATTGCATAGGGTTATGCATGAAAGGACTCTCACATAAATATACTATTAAAATTATTAATATTATTATTATTATTTATTGTTAAATCTAAGTAATAAAATATATAACTATTATTATTACCAATTATGTAAGAAGTAATTTAAAGTCACTTCTAGTTAAAACAAATAAAAGTCCTAGTTTAACAAGGACTAGATATTTAGTAAAAATATCTTTTAAAAATATTAATTAAAGAAACTAAATAATTATTCAAACAACTATATTCCAAAACTCCCCTATATAAAAGAGGGCAGATCCCAATAAAGGGGATCAACTTTTCCATTACCATTCTCTTATGAGAATAGAGGAGAATTTTGCTGCAAGAACTGAAGCAGTCCCACATTAATATCCAGATCTAATCCAGTAGTTGAACCTAGGGCCTCTACTTCTCTCATTGCATGTTGGAACCAGCTCGGGGGGATCCAGTTAAGACCACGAACGGTCTAAGGGTCGTGGTTGGGAGGAACATGGTAGTCCCAAAGTTATCAAGTTGAAAGGTCACTCTATAGGTCAGCCAAGTCCATAAGATTTCTGCATTAATTATTGTTTGAGTGTGCGGGTCTTACAGAAGAGGAGTAAGCTTCAATATAACTAGATATGAACTACAATTCTCCATTTCAGTTTACAATAGAAGCTAAGAATAATACATTAGGATTTATTTTACAACACTATAATTTTCCCAAAATCTTTATAATGTTATCTCTTCCATAGAGCAAGGGCCTTAGGGCATGGGCTCACAGGGTTACACATTAGGATTATTTTTGGTTCCCTTAAACAGAACTATTATCTTCACTATAACCATGAGTTTGAACCAAGTCAACTAGAGGTCTAGCAGGGCTAGCCTAGCTAGCCTGTGTTAGACACAAAAGTCAGCAGATAAACTTTAGAATGCCAAATAAATATGTAAACTGATGACTGAGCTCTTACAAGTCCTATGTTTAAATTGCATTTTAATTCTGAAAAGTTACACTGTATTTTCCAGACTTATATATAAGTAGGGTCAATTCCTTTTTACTGTTTCTATCATTCTTTTGAACTTAGAAATAAAATCGCAGACATGATTGGAGACTTTTATTTTTAAAAGAAATTACATTACTTTAAATTCCCAAGTCTTATCAAATGCAACCCACAGTAGTGAAACTCTATTACAATCTTAAAGCTTATCATCACCAACGATTTCATATCAAGACTACTACCTACGAAGTTAGTTGTACATTGTCATCAAACTAATCTCTACCTACCAAAGCGAAAGTACAAGGACACGCATACAACACGATTCCACTATCATTAATTTCCAGAAGTTTAGACAGCTCATCAAACATTTACACATTTCATCCAAAAACCCTGACAAGGCATCCTTTCCAATACAAGGATCGAATCCACATCAAAACGAAAAATGATACATTAGCATTTAAACACATTCTATCTTTTTTTCGTTTACCACAGTAGGACGTAGGTCAAGAGATCGATCCCCATTATCGATTCACAACCCCTGAATAACATTGAAATCGCCCGAAATATAGTTTTTAAACACAGGCTTATTTCTCAAACAAACGAGTACACAGCAGCTAGGGTTACGTTAGCAGTCTTCAAACAAACGTAGGAGACGGTTTAAAAACACAGACCTATCTATTGCCCAGTAAACGATAGGAATTACCCATACAAACCACCTGATAGGGAGTAACCCAAATCGCTAGTCAATTAAACTATCTAGATGTTAGACAGAGGCACCACCGGCATAAACAAACACAGGATATCGCAGAGCTACGCTCTTGAACCTTTCATTTAAAAATACCAAATCGATTTCCTTCAGGATAGAGCAACAATAGCAAATGCAGAGATCAAATAGACATTACTATACATACTCCATAGGAAAAACACAGAGGTCAAACAAGAATACGAACCATACATAGAAAAACGCAGAGGCCCAACATTTTACATATCATCAATACATGTTCAATGTTCAATAGAAAACGCAAACCTGTACTTCTTTTCAAAACCCAAGTTTTACAATGTGGGCAGTATATCCCGTCACAAAACCTTAAGAGTCTTGACAGAGCCGAATGGCCAAAACTTATACATTAAAACCAAAAACTCTCCAGGGTTATTCCCATTAAAAATAGACACATCCATTAACCGGTCCAGCCAAAGGCGACCCCTATGAGACTTCAAATAAGTTACAGTGATCCCAAAGGGCCTCACGAAGTCCCTCATAGAAAACAACACACCCTCCATAGATGCGAGAGGAAGGGCAAGGGTTGGTAACACCTGAACTTACCAATCTCAAGTTAGCGTCACCTGGGATGCTGGACATCTAATGGCCACCCACACAGAAGAGTATCGTAACCATTCACCTTCCATTAAAACAATCACATGAATTTAAATCCTGAAATGAAAATACTGGGAACAAACGCAGAAGGAAAGAAATATCATGTAATGGGTGAAATTACCTGAACATTGTCGCCTCTTGCTTCATCTCTTCATCCAAACAACCATCGGGTGCACTGACCATGAGCGTAGCTTAGGTCAAGGCATAAACCCCCTCCAGACACGTTAAGGGACTGAGCAACACCAAAATGATACGAAGAATGACGGAGGCAAGTAAAAGACCACAAGTTGAAACCCTCTCTTGCTCAGCTGGCCACCACAACCATGTGGTTATCACATGCAGTAATTACTACCACACCAAACCTCATTTATTAGTTAATATTCATCTAAGCGTTATAGTGGGGAGTCGTATAGGTATCATGAAATTGTGGTATAAAGGTATTTATCCCAAGGTTTTTTAAACCTTAGCCTTTAAACTTTAGTCTTGTGACTTGCTAGAACATGGTCATAGGATTTTTAAGGGAGAAACCCCTCATAGTGTCACCTGCACACACATGGAGCGATACATTAGCAAATTTCAAAGTAAAACAGGAATCCCAAAGCTTACCCTTACCTCTCGGCAGCTCTATCAGGGGTACGTTTCTTTTTGGAACACTAGGTTTCTCTCATGGACCTCAAACTCCCATCAACAAAGGTCCATCATGCCCGAAGATACCAATTAGACATTTTATAAACTCAATATACAACTATTTCTTAAAAGTAAAAAGGAGGATTTTAAATATTATTCTAGAATTTGTAAACTTGTCACAGAGTTACATTATCTACCTTACGCATCGCTTCCGCAGAAACAAAAGAATTATAACGAGTAAGATTATCTTGCTTAGAAACCCTAAACTCTTTTGTCGTAAACAAAGTACCAATGCATTTTCCCAGTACTGAAGTTGATTTATAAAATACATGATCTATTTTAGGCATGTTAGCAGTAAGAGAAAAAAATTTAATTTTTACTATTTTCAGGGACATTACAGTGTAAATCCATATTTGATTTTCTTTCACAATATGCCGAAGAAAAGAAACAATCTTTAGAAGAAACCCATAAATTGTTCCCACAAGTAAGGAAGTTGATGGATCAAAAAGTTTCTCTTGTCACGGTTAAAGATTCAGAAAGAAACACTTTGAGATTTGCAGTTGTAAATGATGAGAAAGTATCTGAGATGGAGGTTAAACTTGATGATATTGATAGTCCATACAAAATCCAATTGCATAGACAAACATAAGATGTCTTGTATTCCAATTTGTTACAGTCAACTTTGAAAATTTCTAAGTTGCAGTTAGTAATAGGAAATCTAGAGGGTTGGCTAAGGCAAGAAAAACGGAGAATAAAGAAAATCTGGTTCAAATTAAGAGACTACAAGCCGACCTTTTGATTGTAGGGTCGGATCCAGGAAATACCCAGTACACCAAAAAAATCCTCGATGAAAAAGAAAATACTATTCAAATGCTCAAGAAAAAGTTAAAAGTTCCAAATACTCAACATGTACAATCTTCCGAACTGATAGAATTACAAAATCAAAAAGAGGTCGTATATCAAGAAATGATGTACTACAAAGGTAAAATGTTGAAAATACAAGATGAGAAACATACTTGGGAAAAAAAATATGAATTATGGTCACAGATTTCATTGCTAAGTACAAATCAGGTTGAATAAATGCGAGTATCAAAGGAGCCAAAGGATCGGCCTTTATTTACAAAAGAGAAGAAAATAGATAGATCTTCCACAGAAGAATTGACCAATGCCATGTCTAAGATTATTTTGAAAGATGTGTAAATTGAAGAATTTAAAGGAGAAAACTAGAAACTCAAGCGAGAATTAATTCAAAATACTAAGGAAAAGAACAAAGCTTTGAGTGAAAGAAAACAATTACAGAAAAAGATCGATGAATTGAAAGATAGACTAACAGGTAAGCTTCCCTTGCAAGGAGCTAAGCACCTTATATGGGATGCAATATCAATATAAATTACCAAATTTTGGTCATATTTAATTTTTATTAATGATAAAGCTATTATAGAAAACACGACTCTCCAAAGATGTAAAGTGGTAAATGAGACATTGAATAAAAATACTTCAAAGACATCCCAAAATACAGTTAGTTTCTTAAATACTTTGACTCAAATAGATATGCAAAATCTAGGAATGAAAGACAGGCTTGTGATTATTATTTGGGAAAAAAAGAATTATTGGCAAGCATAATCATGTTAGAGAGGTACACGATAAAGCAGAACAAATGCTCCTCCAAGTTCAAAGTTTTAAAAAACTATTTCAGAAACTCTTTGAGAATGGTATACCCTCTTTTTGGGATGACAATGGAAGGTTAATTTCTCAAGAAAATTATCACAATTTAATAGATTAGACCTGCATGGATCATTCAAAATTTGAAGATTTGACCAAAGGATTGACTAGGAAGGGTATAATTGAGAAGTTAACTGATGATTTTGAAATATTTGATCAGTTCCTGATGATTAAAAATAATTTTCCACATGTATCTTACACAGTTATATAGAATTGGAGGTGATGATTAAAGAGATCATGGATTATGAGATCCCAACCCAAGAGCAGTGGAAGATTGTTGAGAAATTCGGGAAAAATAAGTACAAACTATATCAATAGTAAATATACAGATGTCTCAATTTGAAACATAGTTCCAGTTTCCTTTTTTATTCACCCAAGTTGCCACATAAGCACTCCTGATCGAACAGATTCACTAGTGAAGCAACTCACTACAGACGTAGTCGACAGCAGAGCAGTCGTTCCTAAAATTTTGGAGCTTCTTTTTGAGTTTCTATTCTTAGTAAAAAATCAGTTAGGGTTTTCTTATAGAACATTTTGTATAAATTTTGAATTTTACAATGTAATCAGGGTTGGATCCGAGAGAAAGAAAACTCTGTGATGTAATATTTTTGAAAAGACTTTAATGAGAACAGAAGTACATGTTTATTTTGAGCAGAGATTCTTATGTTATCAATTTTCTTCAATTTTTTAATTTCTCTTATGTAAATGTATTTCCTGTTTACACCATTTTATCACCTTGCTTCATATTTGAATGAACTTTGTGAGTTAGAATTCATATCATATGCTCTAATTCACGCATTTGAATATTGTCAATGTTCTTTCTTCCAAAATGATGCAGAATTCATCCCAGTTTGATGCTCTATGTTAATAAATTGTTTTCTTTAATATTATACCATTCTTAAACTGTTATTTGTCTGAAAAAGTGATACCCATTTTTCCTCTAAGAATGATTTATCCTACCACGAGTCTCTAAATAATTTTGAGATATGTATGTATTGACTCCATGCCCAATGGTTTTCTTCTTGATTCAACCATTTTGCTAACCCTCGTTATAGTTAAAGATTTGGTCATTGTTTAGAAATACATGAGCTGTTATTATAGTGACTTTTGAATAGAAGACTCATCAAGGGAGCCCCCTTTGGATAGAAAAGGCCATTTTTCATCCTAAATATTAGTTTGAGGTTACTTTGGGATTTTCTATAGCAGTAAGAGAAAAAATCTGAGTGATAATAGATTTGAAGGGAGAGAGTTATGTGTTCAACAAAGGGTTGCTGAAGTCCCAAAACTCAAGGGAGAGTTTTGTGTTCAACAAAGTGTTGTTGAACTCTTTCATCTCCATGATATAGCAATAGAACATAAGGGAATGTCTATCGCAAGTCAAAGACTAGTTAAGAGTCCAAGAGTTGAAAGTGAATGATATCCTCCAAAAGATAAGTAATTTTTTTCTTTACCTATGCATTCTTTTGATTTATATTGAATAAAATAATGTATAATTTATGGTGATAAAAACATAAATTTCAATGAAAAAGACTAGGAGAATTTTCATGCATGGAAACAATAGTGTGTTGCAAAAGAACTTATTAATTACACACTAATTAAAACTTGAACAATTATGGTATGTTTATATTATGATGAATAATTTTGGAAGAAATTGTATGGGTTGTGTAAGGTGTAGGATATGAAATGAAGAGGAGCGATAACGACATGCAAGAACTGTAGAAACTCGAAGATGAAGATGAAGAAATAAAATATTACCAACACCAAGGACCGTGTTATTTTTAAAGGGTAAATGATGTAACGTCCATATTTTCCCTACTCTTTTGTAAATTAAAAATGTAACTATGTACCTGTTTTCTGGTGAGGAGCTCAAGGCCAAGGCCCCATTAGTAAACCTTGTAATATTTGTTATTTATTTCCTAAATTTATAATGTTTGATTATAAACTTCGGAGACTGAGGGTATGATGAAACTTAAAATGATGAGGGAAAGAATCCACTAGGGGGAGAGGTGAAAGGCTAGGTGTTAACACCCAAAATGTAACCTAGGTTGCGGAGAGGTAGAGTCGGGGTAACCACTAACCACCTTGGACTAATGCTACTGACCCAGCATAGTCTAAGAGGGCTCCTTTTACAAATCTATGAAAGACTGAAAATACTCAAAGGCGTCAGCAGTGAACAAACACATCGGCCTTCATTACTCAAAAATATTCAACTAAAACATACACAAAAGGTCAGATTTCTGATGGGACAAATTGTGTGAAAGTGTTGGAGGGATAATCACAAGGAAAAACAATTGGGCAATGGATTCAAGGCATTACACACAAATATGATAACAGTGCCATAGTGTGGACTATTCGAACAGAGGAAAGGTACCCACCCGGTTGCCGTCGTACTGTTGTTTTCTGGTGGTAAAGGAAGAAAATAAGAACATACCATTGATATGAGCATCCAGCAAAGATGAGTTCGATATGAACTTTAGTAGCAATATTGAGTGAATACCAGAGATAATAACCAGAGATTGTTTCCAAGAATTCTAAGTTATTATACACTAACCTCAGGCATGAAATGAAAAACATAATGTAAAGGCATAACAAGAAGCACATGCACATAGAGAAGAGAAAGAAACAGACTACAAGTTAGAGAAACACAAGAATCTCTGCAAAACAGTCTACCATAGGCATTGCACATTGTATTAATATGAAAATCTCAAAACCGGGCTCTCCCCTGAGGCCTTAGCCGAATGATTTTCCAACCCTTTATTCTTCTATTACAATACTTTTTATATGCTCTTGGCCTTGAATTGGTCCTTAGGAAACAAAAAAAATTATGCCTCCACCTTGACAGCTCCAAAATTGGGAATATGACATATGTGTCAAGTCTAAAACAAACTGATTAAGACGAGGAACAAAAATACCATGAGTAGGGCACCACCTAACTCGGCCTTAAATTGGCCCTGCGAATCAAAGAAGTCCTCTGCCCTCAAAGAGTTGTCCGCTTGTGACTCGTCTGCGAGAGGGGGAGGTGTCACTTCTTCAATGGGGATCACGAAATCATGGACAATCTCCATGTCCTAGTGGATGCCCTGCTCCTCTTCAGGAGGCTATTTCTTTCCTCGACATTGGAATCTTTTGGACACCTGTCGTCCTTCGAGCTCCTCATCTTCACTAGTGCAGCTGGATTCTATGTGGTCGAATACCATAGGAGACGAAGGAGCATGCTCTTCCTCCACCTCGAACCATGCCTTCTCTGGCATGATAACCACTCCGGATTCCTGCTCCTTTTCCATGATCCAATTCCAACTGAAAAGATGCCCATGCTTCCCAGTGCACCACCCTCTCCATATATCGATTTCGAATCGGGGATGTAAGGACCATATCCATATCCGCTGTGATGATGACAGCGGTTACGTGTGGTTGCATTTGCCCTGATTACCTTCCCGAGCCTCTCAGTCGAACGACAATGATTCCCAAGGCCCGAGCTGACGTGAAACATGCTTGGAAAAGATCTCTAGATAGACGACGGAGCACATGATGGTGCTGAGGTGGCCTCCATCATGTTTGCAATCATTTCAGTGGTAGAAGAGATGCCCTTCGAGCCGTCAATCCACCTCCTTCATCGCCGACCGAACTGTGACCTACCATGCCTTCCACCACTGTACCAGCGCTTGTAGTGCCGCCAACCTTTCAATTCCATCACCTCTACAAAATTTGGTGGCTGGCATCTTTAGCCTCCTATTTCAAGTCTAATACAGGTGGCCGAAAAGATTTGGTGGTTCCCATGGAGAAAACCCGTCTCTGTGTAGTGATGATGGACCCCTTCGAATCCGAGCAAAATATAAATTGACAAATGCGAAAAAGGGAAAAAAGAAACTAAAACCCCCATACATGTCTAAACCCTCCTTTCTCCCCTAAATTCATGTATAGACCACAAAAACCCTGTATCAGGTGCCTTCAAACCCTATCCCTCAGAACGACTTTAACCTTGACCTTATCGGAAAATGGTTCTCAACCCGCTTTCTTGCCACAAAAAGACTTAGATTTGATAACCATGGAGGCCATAAAGTTATACCTGTCACGGAGAGGTCCTGAGAACGACTCCTTCTATCGCTCTCTTTATCTTCCGCACGCCCGGAGGCTTCCGACCTCGACAAGCTCTAAGACACAAATGTCAACCTCCATGTGCATCTTTATATATATAACCTTTCTCTTTTAAGCTCCGATCTTCTTTTCCAGCCTTCCACCTCTCTCCTCCATTGATCTCTTGAGCAAAGATATGGACCGTCAAATATGATCCCCCTTTATTAATTTGATCTCTTTCCCTTTCCTGTCGTTGGATCATTCCCCGTGTCCCAATCTCCACCATCCGTCCCTTATCTCTGTACCTCCATGGAGTGGTATCGCATTCCCCTAAAGCGGTCTTGCTTACCACTTATCGTCCTCGCGATGAGCCTGGGTCCTGACACCTGGCCAATCGTATTTCCCATCACAACCACCATTCCCTCTATCTAGCGTGCATATTCCCGACACGAAGATCATCAAGGACCGTCGATCCTCCTATGCCAATCTACATTGTTTCTTCTGTCACATTGCACTTGCACCTTTCGAACCCTAAGCTCTGACCGTAGGATACTCCTCAGTTTCCCTGGGCCATCCACGTGGCCAGCGACCTACCTTTATGCCTTGGCAGTATCGCATGCTGCTGAAATGGTATTACTTACCTCCCGTCTTACCATGCGACGCTTCCTCCATCTGCCACCTGTGTAGCGGTATTACCCATCGCAACCACCCTGATGACTATTCCCCGCATGCTTTGTTCATGTGATGATCAACGAGGACCGTTGATATCCTTCTCGCTCCCATCCAACGGTGGGAAACTGTGCGATGGCTATCCTTTAAAATATTTTGTTTCGGACTATAGACTTGGGTCCCTTTTTCACCATTTTAGTCGCACCTTTTCCCTATTATAGCTTTCTCTTATATTTAACACCCCCACTATCAACCTTTCTTATGCCTTAGCACCTAGTCATGAAATATAAATGGCATTGAGGCCTTCTTCAGGGGAATTTTTCGAGATACCCCCTTATTTCACCTCCACACTCATGCTGTAGAAATTAGGTGCTAACAACTGGCTCCAACTAGGGATTCTATCCTCCCTATGAGGTAGCAAAGAACACCGCAGACCGAGTGCCTGATCCATTGGACGACTCTTGCAAGAGAATTTTATAGGTAGAGTGCTTGGGAGGGTTGTCCTGAAAGAATTTATGGCAAAACCTATGGGGGTTCTGCTGTGAAGTGTATCCTGTGACAACCGTTTCCCGAGTTAAAAATGATCTATCATACTGAAAATCTGAAACTGTACATTCTGGAAACAAAATGGAAATTTCTGGAAATTGAAAATTACTACTAAAATTGGAGATGCCAAAAACTTGGGGCTTATTTATATACAAACTACTCTACTTGAGAGGCTACGGCTCTAGGTTATGCAAAAATGCCAGTGTAATCAGTCCAGCAACTGACACCCCAGGCGGGTTTTCTTATCCTGCTCGACTGATTCCAGAACAACGAGGGTCAATGGCCCGAGGCGATGGCGACAGATGAGGACCCTTCGAGTGAAACCAGGACCTTTATTCCAGCTGCAGAAATCTTCCATATATTCTGCCACTGGATCATTTTAAACATGGTATGCTCTACCCTCCTCTTGCATCTCAGCCAATTTCCTTTCAGAAGAGTTGTAAGTAGGCCGGTGAGTTTCACAGGTATTCATGTCAGGCCCCGGGGTTGCGTACCTCTAACAAACTTCCATCAAAACCTGAAAATCATGCATACTAAAACCCCCGCATGAATTGGTGAGACTGGAACGAGCAACTTCGAGCAACTCTCTTTTTGGGCTACTCATGATCCCTGGGTTGAAAACCTAGTTCTGCCCCAAAACTTCAAAATAAAACTTACCCTGTCCTCCGAAAATTTCAAGAGAAGGCCATTCTTCCTGAAACCCGGATTCCAGGCTTGAAAGATCTGGCTGAAAATCCTGCCGCCTAGCTCGGTCCCCCTCCAGCACTTCGATTATCTGGTCAACTGGCTGGGAATATTGGCCAAGCCTGAATACTTCTTCAAGGAGTCTATAATCATCCTCGGTACAAGAAATGGATTCCGTATAAGAATCACATGGGTCCCCCTAGTCATCCTCCAGCCTTTCAGCGATCTGGTCAACCTGTCTAAGGTATATGCCGGACCCAAGACTTTCTTCAAGAACCCCATATTTTTCCTCAAGGATCACATATTCTTCCTCGAGGGTCTTATACTTCTCTTCAAGGACTCTGTACTCCCTCTGCTAGGGATCTTCAGGAAACCCTTCACTGCTAGCTCCTCTTTTCTCTCTCGGATGATGGTAAGGTTCCCCCTGTAGAGTTTCACAGCTATCTTCGCTCATGGTTTTAAGGATTTCCCTTATCCTGGCGAATGATCCTACTTTGGGGAAAAGGGTTTCACCACCTTCGGGCTCAATATTCTGATGGATATCAATGGTGGATTCAGGATCTTCCACTGAGTTCCCCTCTTTGGCTGGTCCTCCTAACTGGTGAAACTGTCTACACGAAGGTTCATCTCTATCCTCAACCTCAAAAAAGCTTATGAATTTCTCTAAATGGTCTCCTCCATATTCATCATACTTAGGCGAACTGAAACCTTCATTAGGGCCATCAATAATAGGAGCTTCAACAGACTGATTGTAATCTACATAAAACAAGCCAGACTCACCTTCTCCTGGCATTTTGCCTAGATGATCACTTCTCTGTTGCTTATGGGGAAAATCTGTATGTGAGGTAAGCTTTCTTTGTTCATGTCTCTCTTCAAATCTTACCTCTTCTTCGATCCTTTCATTGTTGTCTTGGTTTGGTAACTTCCCAGACATCCTAAGATTGTCTTCAACCTCTGATGCATCAATAAACATATGCTGCAAATTGGAAGACCTTCTCTCGAACAGATGAAAAGATAACTCAGGAGGAAAAAAAGATGCATAGTGTAATTTAGCAGCATTCTGTAGGGGTCGAATTTCCTTTGGCATGTCATAATAGAAGGTTGCAAACCTTCTATTAAAGCTAGACATGGTTTCACTTTCTTGCCTTCTCATGGAGTAAAACTCTGAGAGAATTAGGTACCATGGTCTCCTTTTGCCCCAAAACCCCAAAAAGGCTTCAGACAACTCCCCCTGGGTATCAATGGACTCAGGCTGCAAATGTTTGAACCATCTCTTCATATCTCCTTGGAGAGATTTTGCAAAATCCCTCATACATAAATCATCATGTTCTATTTCAATGGGATCCAGAAAATGCTCAAAACCTTGAAGATGTTTTTCTGTAGTAAGAATCTTGGATTATCCATAAAAAAAATAGGGAGGTGTTTATGGTAGTCCGGAGGAAAATTATGAAGGACAGGGGGCAGCCTTAAAGGGTTGTATCTTAGCTGAGCTCTGGGAGGCAAGGAGTAGGTGTAGGTAGGATATCATTGGCCTTACTCTCGAGGAATTCATAAGGTCGGTTATGGTTTATACATGGTTCAAAGGAAAGGACAGGATCAACTCTAGGGGTGAAAGGAGAATGTACATTTTCGAATTCAAGCGAAGGATATACAAAAGAGGCTCTCTCATGACCTAGAGCTCTCCGGTGAGACAAAAAAAATTTGATATATATACATAACGGTAAAAGGATTCCAACAGAGAAGAATAGGGCCCCTTTGAAGAGATTGATACTTTGATACCTGGAACTTAATTCTTCCATGTCTAAGGCAGCTGGGCTCGTTCTCCAGTGGAGTCTGCAAATTGAACCTGAATAATGAGTGGAGTTTCCAGGTGGATGATATGCAACCCTTCTGATGTCCAAATGTTGTCCACCATCAACAATTAGATCTGAAACTTTGTCATTCTCCCAAGGATGACAAGACAATCGTTCCTCGGCAACGACGCCAATTTGTTAACACCCAAAACGTACCCCAGGTTGCGGAGAGGTAGAGTCGGGGTAACCACTAACCACTTTGGACTAATGCTACTGACCCAACACACTCTGAGAGGGCTCTCTCTACAAATCTATGAAAGACTGAAAATACTCAAAGTCATCAGCAATGAACAAACAAATCAGCCTTCATTACTCAAAAATATTCAACTAAAACATACACAGAAGGTCAGAATTCTAATGGGACAAATTGTGTGAAACTATTGGAGGGATAATCACAAGGAAAAACAATTGGGCGATGGAGTCAAGGCATTACACACAAATCAGATAACAGTGCCATAGTGTGGACTATTCGAACAGAGGCAAGGTAGCCACCCGCTTGCCATCGTACTGCTGTTTTCTGGTGGTAAAAAAAGAAAATAAGAACAAACCATTGATATGAGCATCCAACAAAGATGAATTCGATATCAACTATAATATCAATATTGAGTGAATACCTGAGATAATAACCAGAGCTTGTTTCCAAGAATTCTAAATTATTATACACTAATCTCAGGCATGAAATGAAAAACTTAATGTAAAGGCATAACAAGAAGCACATGCACATAGAGAAGAGAAAGAAATAGACTACAAGTTACAGCGACACAGGAATCTCTGCAAAATAGTCTACCATAGGCATTGCACATTGTATTAATATGAAAATCTCAAAACTGGGCTCGCCCCTTAGGCCTTAGCCGAATGATTTTTCAACCCTTAATTCTTCTATTACAATACTTTTCCTATGCTCTTGGCCTTGAATTGGTCCTTAGGAAACAAACAAAACTATGCCACCACCTTGACAACTCCAAAATTGGAATATGACATATGTGTCAAGTCTAAAACAGACTGATTAAGACAGGGAACAAAAATACCATGAGCAGGGTGCCACCTCACTCCTCGGCCTTAAATTGGCCCTGCAAATCAAAGAAGTCCTCTACCCTCAAAGAGCTGTCTACTTGCGACTCATCTGCGGGAGGTGGAGGTGTCACTTCTTCAATGGGACTCAGGAAATCATGGACAATCTCCATGTCCTGCTGGATGCCCTGCTTCTCTTCAAGAGGCTCTTTCTTTCCTTGACGTCGGATTCTTTTGGACAACTGTCATCCTTCGAGCTCCTCATCTTCACTAGCGGAGCTGGATTCTACTCGGTCGAATACCATAAGAGATGAAGGAGCATGCTCTTCCTCCACCTCGGACCACGCCTGCTCTTGCATGATAACCACTCCGGATTCCTGCTCCTTTTCCATGATCCAATTCCAACTAAAAAGATGCCCATGCTTCCAGGTGCACCACCCTCTCCATATATCGATTTCAAATCTGGGACGTAAGGACCATATCCATAACCGCCGTGATGATGACAGCGGTTATGTGTGGTCGCATTTTCCTTGATAACCTGCCCGAGCCTCCCAGTCGAACGACAATGATGCCTAAGGCCCGAGCTGACATGAAACACGCTTGTCAAAGATCTCCAGATAGACAGCGGAGCACATGATGATGTTGAGGTGGCTTCCATCGTGTTTGCAATCATTTCAGTGGCAAAAGAGATGCCCTTCAAGCCGTCGATCCACCTCCTTCGTCGTCGACCGAACTGTGACCTGCCATGCCTACCACCACCGTACCAGTGCTTGTAGTGCCGCCAACCTTTCAATTCCATCACCTCTACAAATTTGGTGGTTGGCATCTTTAGCCTCCTATTTCAAGTCTGATACAGGAGGCCGGAAAGATTTGGTGGTTCCCATGGAGAAAACCCGTCTCTGTGCAGTGATGATGGACCCCTCCGAA
The DNA here is from genome assembly GCA_027924585.1 of Larix kaempferi. Classification (NCBI taxonomy): domain Eukaryota; kingdom Viridiplantae; phylum Streptophyta; class Pinopsida; order Pinales; family Pinaceae; genus Larix; species Larix kaempferi. Next base: position 5,718,223 of record BSBM01002098.1, on the reverse strand, counting down.
GAAGCCTTCGGATCCGAGCAAAATATAAATTGACAGATGCGACAAAGGGAAAAATTCAACTAAAACCCCCATACATGTTTGAACCCTCCTTTATCCCCTAACTTCAGGTATAGACCGCCGAAACCCTATATCAGGTGCCTTCAAACCCTATCCCTCAGAACGACTTTAACCCTGACCTTCCTGGAAAATGGTTCTCAACCCGCTTTCTTTTCGCAAATAGACTTAGAGTTTCTAACCATGGAGGCCATAAAGCTATACCTTTCACGAAGAGGTCCTGAGAACAGCTCCTTCTGTCACTCTCCTTATCTTCCACACGCCGAGAGGCTTCCAACCCCGACAGGATCCAAGATACAAATGTCAACCTCCGTGTGCATCTTTATATATATATAACCTTTCTCTTTTAAGCTCTGGTCTTCTTTTCCAGCCGTCCACCTCTCTCCTCCGTTGATCTCTTGAGCAAAGATCTGGACCGTCACATATGATCCCCCTTTATTGATTTGACCTCTTTCCCTTTCCTGTCGTTGGATCATTCCCCATGTCCCAATATCCATCGTTCGTCCCTTATCGTCGTACCTCCATGGAGTGGTATCGCATTCCCCTAAAACGGTCTTACTTACCGCTTATCGTCCTTGCGATGGGCCTGGGCGCTGACACCTGGCCAATGGTATTTCCCATCGCAACCACCATTCGGTCTATCTGGCTTGCATCTTCCCGACACGACGATCATCAAGGATTGTCAATCCTCCTAGGCCAATCTACACCATTTCTTCCGTCACATTGCACTTGCACCTTTCGAACCTTGAGCTCTGACTGTAGGATACTCCTTGGATTCCATGGGCCGTTCACGTGGCTAGCGACCTAACTTTATGCCTCGGTGGTATCGCATGTTGTTGAAATGGTATTACTTACTGCCCGTCTTACCATGCGACGCTTCCTCCATCTACCACCTGTCTGGCAGTATTACCCATCGCAACCACCCTTATGACTATTCCCCATGCTCTTTTTTCATGAGACAATCAATGAGGACCGTTGATCTCCTTCTCGCGCCCATCCAACGGTGGGAAACTGTGCAATGGCTATCCTTTAAAATATTTGGTTTCGGACTATAGACTTGGGTCCCTTTTTCCGCCATTTTAGTCGTGCCTTTGCCTTATTATAGCTTTCTCTTATATTTAACACCCCCACTATCAACCTTTCTTATGCCTTAGCACCTGGTCATGAAATATAAATGGCATTGAGGCCTTCTTTAGGGAAATTTTTCGAGATACCCCTTTATTTCACCTCCACACTCGTGCTGTAGAAATCAGGTGCTAACACTAGGAAAGCCTATAAACCCGGTTGGGAATGACATGGTGTCATCTCATCACCTATGAGTCGTCAATAAAATAATTCCAACTACCTAACCTGGAAGCCCAAGAGCTCAAGCATTACTCATCTAGTAAGTAAGTGAATTGACTAAAAACCTAGCCTGCCCTAAGAAGCTAGGAATAGCTCATATGAGTGGAAAAATCCATGAGATATATATATATATAAAGAAGGAGACTCATTTAGGTGGTTGTTCTTCTTAACTCAAATCGTTAATGGTTGTAATGTTGAATATGAATTCGTGATTATGAGAATCACCTAAACTATATATGTATTGAAGAATAAAATGCACCTTTACTTAGAAGAAGTGCCTCAAAATATAAGACGAGCGATATCTTAGTAAACATGAGATATTATTCGGAGTTCATCACGTTGTTTTTCCATCTGTCCAAAGGAAGGCTACGTATGTCGTCTCTGGGGGACAATCTGCCATTTTTCAAATGGTAGCTACATAAATGATTTGGCCAAGATTTCTCCTTTTATAAATCGATCTCCTGAGGGGAATTGACTACAAGTTTAAGACGAGGGGAAACTCGCCTAGCGGGGGGTATGAAATGGATGAGCAACCTCTGCTCTAGATGAACAATGGTTGCGTTAGATGAGCGATGTTTGCATTGGATGAATGATTTCTTCTTTAGATGATCAATCTCTACAAAAGAGGAGCAATGTCGGTGTATGGTATGGCGATCTCTGCATATTTTCATTATTCGCATCTCTGCTTTATAATCCTTGTGTTATTTTGATCGCTACATTATAGAGTAAGATCTCTGCAATGTTGATCTCACGCATTTTAATTTTTTTTGTGATATTCCCTCATGGGTCTCTGCATATTGTATAGAAACCTCTGCCCTATTTTTCTTTTTATTGTTTGATATCCACTCATACTATTCGATCCTTGCAAATAGAATATTACATGGAAAAAATCTCCACACTCAAACTGTTCGATCTTGCAATGAGAGTCTTGTATGGAAGCGATCTCCACACTCATACTGTTCGATCCTTGCAAATAGACTCTTGCATGGAAATGATCTCCACTCATAATGTTCGATCTCTACATATAGAGTCTTTTATGAAAATGATCTCCACTCGTACTGTTCGATCTTTGCATATAGAATCTTATATGGAAGCGATCTCCGCTCATACGGTCCGATCTCTGCATATCACGATGGAGTTGTATTATGCATATGATTCTTGATAGGGTTCTCTCTACTTTTTTATTGTTGTTTGATAGAGTCTTTATTTGAAGGGATTTATCCATCTTGATGACAAGTTAACTCTACCCCTGCGATGGCTTGAGACGGATCCAAGCAGCCGATCTTAAACAGGTTATCATTGGTATTTTCCTTGGCTGAGGGACGGATTATAAATAGCCCGATCCCAAATTCAGTTGGTTGACTGTCGAAAAGGTTGTTTTTTACCACGATTCTTCTTGGAAGGGACAGCTCGGTGAGAGCTGGATCCCTGTCTCATTTTATTAAATATATTATGTACGTTGAAGTACAGGAAAGGACAGCTCGGTGTGAGCTTGATCCCATTTTGTGGTTGTATTTTTATTATATATTAAGTTGTGAGTTCCAAATGAGAGGGAAGACTCTATGCACAGAGGTCGATCCCAAAGGATACTTGATTCATATATAATATTATGTTATGTAATTTATTTGTCAATCTTCCTGTATATATATATATTATGTTATGTAATTGATGCATAACTTATTTACTTGTATTTTATATTCATTGACAATTGAAAGGAAACCTCTTGGTGGGAGTCAACCCATGAGTTTAGTGTGCAGCATATGAGCTTCATGTCTTGTAGTGTTTTCTATGCCTGGACCATTTAAGGACTCAAGTCTAATCATTATAGATGGTCACTTCTTGAGATCGAATTTAAAATTTAAAAAAATAGTTGTGAAGTGAGTAACTAAATCATGTGGAAGGATCTTGTGAGGGGTTTGGATTATTTCACCATTTTAGTGGATTCATTGCCTAGCTTGGGGATGGTTTTTTGGCCGAAAAACACATGCCAGACAGAGAACCTATGGTTGGATGGAAATTTACACATGCCAGACAGAAAACCTATGGTTGGATGGAAATTTACAGTCATGCCTTTAGTCACTTAGGTTCACCAAAGTCACATAAATATTCTATGCAACCTTTGTTAGTTAAATTTTATAATAAACATATATTCTAATATAACAACCTTTGTTAGTTAAATTTATATTAGACATATATTCTAATATAACAACCTTTGTTAGTTAAATTTTAACCTTTGTTAGAAATTCGGTATAAGAACAAATGTGTATATGATCCTTCTTTAATGAATGTTATTTGTTTACATTGCTTATTGTTTTACGCTTAGAATAATAGTCACACAAGTCTAATTAATGAAGATAAGAGTGTATATATATGTATGCCTTGATATTACTATTCATCAATAATGTTGTTTAAAATTGTTCATCAATAATGTTGTTTAAAATTGGATATGAGATGGATGCGATATTCAAAAGAAACTTTTTTTTGTAAAATTATTATATGTGTTGGGGTGAACATCCATTATGTGTATAAGAATAAGCATTCATTATTCTATTGTCTATATTATTGGAAATAGATTAGAAGTTGTTTACATTGCTTATTGTTTTACACTTAGAGTAATAGTCACACAAGTCTAATTAATGAAGATAAGAGTGTATATATATGTATGCCTTGATATTACTATTCATCAATAATATTGTTTAAAATTGGATATGAGATGGATGCGATATTCAAAAGAAACTTTTTTGTAAAATTATTGTATGTGTTGGGGTGAACATCCATTATGTGTATAAGAGTAAGCATTCATTATTCTATTGTCTATACTATTGGAAATAGATTAGAAGTTTAGACTTGATTATTAAAATGAATACATCAATTGAAGGAGTGATTACAAGTTAAATGTGAGCTTTACAATAAAGCTTAAAAGGGATGTTCTTTAATGATCTTGAAATCCATGGTACAATCTTGTGTGTGATCATATGATAATGACCTTGATAATGTATTATTGAAAGAGGTTGTATTATACTAAGATTTGTGGAAGTATGATAGTTCTCATACTGTAATAATGAGAGTTATGACAGGATCATTTTGAGAGGTGTAATGAGTTCTCTCAAACTTAGTAAATTTCAGTTGTTCAATTATTGTCAATAGTTAGGAAAATCAATAGTTAAGCATAGATAATTTATTTTATGTTGAGATGGCATTTAAAGATCAAAATTTGCACAAATATTCAATATGTTTAGATTATGTGATAATAAACATGAAGCAATCACATTCGAAGTAGGGTAATTACTGATACTTGGTTATTAAGAGCATATGCAAGTAATTAAGTTTATTAAGTTTATGAAAGTTGAATCTTATGGATAATCTATCATACTTTCCTTAGGACTAACACATTCGGATGTTTGAGTTAAAGAGAAATGAAAAAATATTTCACCCCATTTCCTTAAAAATAGTAGCGAGGATTGCAGGTGTGTTACGGTTATCCATGCATCACTTACTACTTATCCATGCATCAAATACTAGTTATCGAGAATATAGATAGTGCACTTGTCCCACCCTCCTGCAATTTAGGAAAAACATAAATGGTATTCCACCCCAAAATTATAAGATATAAAAGTCTATAAGAGTAATTAGGTTTTCAACTTTTAAACTTTTCTTATCTCATGAAATCCTAGTTGAAATTGAAACTTTTTATTTTTTAAATTGCATAGATTCAATATTCTTTAATTACCATGTATATCTAAATTATATAATATTATGAAAAGTAATTAAAAAATAGATGTAAGTTTATAAAATAAAAACTTAAAAATTAAACCCGGATTTATCAATCAAGAAAGATCAAATTTTTTAAGTTTAAATTTAAAAAAAGAAATACACCTCAAGAAATCGGATCCCTCTCAATGCTTGATAAATACGAGTTTAAGATGAATCTATGCTAATTATTAACAATAAAATGAATCAACACTGACACAATTAATATCATTATCAAATGCTAGATGATAATAACTGATCCATCCATCTGTTGTGCCATCGTTTAGTCAACATATCATTTCATCGCTTGAGCAATTGTTTAATCAACAAAACATTCTATTTCTTGAGCGATACCTTAATCTCATATTAAATCATTCAATATTCAAAATTCACATGAGATTTAAATTTGTAATGCTAGATGATAATAACTGATCCATCCATCGGCTGTGCGATCGTTTAGTCAACATATCATTTCATCGCTTGAGCATTTGTTTAATCAACAAATCATTCTATTTCTTGAGTGATACCGTATTCTCATATTAAATCATTCAATATTCAAAATTTACATGAGATTTACATTTGTAAACAACCACGATTAACAATCATGATAAGAAGTTTTCATAAATCGTTATATTCGGTTTGTATAAATATTTGAAATATAAACACATACATTTCAATACATGCTTTGTAATTCATATTTCATTGTAACTTACAAATGGTACCGAGTGGCCATTTGTAAGAACACGAATCTACAAAGGAAGCTCTAGATTGTGAGCAATCTGTGAATTTTTGTTGTTGGGGCCTCAACCATAACCTAGATGTTGCTAAACTCCATATGGTTTAAGCAGGTCATGGTCCATGTGTACTCTACCATCACTTCTGCATGAATCATGAGCTTACCAAAAAATTCGTGGTGGCTACGGTAGAGTCGTAAGGCAACATCTCTTCTTAAGTTATTTCACCGCATAGCTTCATCAAACTGTTGGACATGCATAGGATCTCAGACAAACAATAAGAACTAAAATCAAACACAGAAGACACACACACACAGTAATATATGATATAAATATGCAACATGATATTTTAATATTTTCTTCATTTAACACATAAAAAATCTCTACTTCTACTACTAAAAACATGCTTCATACATATAAGTAATTCTGAACTAGATCGAGAATTTTCCCACTGACTTGTTTACGCATATCAGAGGGAGAAATTACTCCATCTTACATGCCCCCTTAATTTCTACCTTATACATTGCATGACTACCTATACCAAGATCATTCCTTTGATTTACAAATTTATCTCTTGTCAATGGCTTAGTGAAGATATCAACCAACTGTTTTGAGATTTATATGATTCCAAACATATTTCTCCATTGCTTACAAGATCTCTTATAAATGATATCTCGTATCAATATGCTTGTTCTTCAGATGGAATATAGATTTTTTTTATAATTCTATGGTTGAGTTGTTGTCATAAAAGATGTGTGTTGCTTCATTTTCTTTATGTTGACTATATTCTAGTATCCTTCTCAACCATACAACATGATAGGTTGCCGAATTTTTTTCCACATACTCTACTTTTGCTGAAGATATTGTCACAATGGGCTTCTTTTTGGATTCCCAAGAAATCATACATGATCCAAGATGAAATGCATAACCTGAAGTGCTCTTTCTATCATCAATACTTCCTGCAAAATCATTATCAGTGCATCCAACTAGAGAGCTGGAATTTTTGGTTGAGTACATGATGCCAAAATTGATTGTACCTGCAATATACCTCAAAATTCTCTTACCTACTTGCCAATGGGAAGTTTTTGGAGTTTCCATGAACCTGGAAATTAAACTAACTGCATACATAATGTCTGGTCTTGTAGCTATTAAATACATCAGTATGCCAATAAGTCTTTTATACAAGGTGGGATCCACTGTTGTTCCTTGATCTTGCTTTCTTAGTTTTGTGCATGTTACTACTAGAGTATCTGTTGGATTGCAATTTGTAATTCTGAATGTGTTCAAAACATTTTTAGCATACTTTTGTTGACATAAATATGCCATTATATGATTGTTCAACTTCAATCCCAAGAAGATACTTCATTGATTTATGATCTGCCATTTCAAACTTTGTTTTCATGACAGATTTGAAATTTTCTAGCATTAAATTTCTAGTGTAAAACATATCATCTACATACAGATATACAATCAAATTTTTTTTTGTTGATTTGTTTTTCTATATAATGTGGGTTCCTATTTGCTTCTGCATAATCCATTGTTGATTAGATATGAGTCAACTCTTCCATACCATGCTCTTGGAGCTTGTTTCAAACCATACAGTGTCGTTTTCATCTTGTAAACTTTATGCTCTTGATTCCTGATTTCATATCCAGGTGGCTGATTAATGTACACTTCTTCTTCCAAAATTCCATTTAGGAATGTGGATTTGACATCTAACTGATATACTTGCCATTTATTTTGAGTTGTTAATGCCAGCACTGTTCTAATGGTGTCCAACCTTGCGGTTGGAGTAAAAGTTTCTCCATAATCTATACCAGGATGTTGTGCAAATCCTTTTGCAACTAGCCTTTCCTTATGCTTCTCCACTTCCCCCTTTTCATTGAATTTAGTTTTATAGATCCATTTGAATCCTATGCTACCCTTTCCTTCTGGCAGATCTACAAGATAACAAGTGTCATTATTTTCAATTGCATCAATTTCTTCATTCATTGCTTGAATACATTTTTCTTCTTTGATGGACTCTTCAAAATGCACAGGCTCATACGAAAATAATGCAAAATGCACTTGCATATCTACTTCACCATCTTGATTGTAAATTTCTTTTAAAATTCTTGTCTTTTTATTTCTCAAAGAAGCTAATGTGGGATCCGATTCACTACTACAGTGAATACTATTACCTTTATGTTCTCCATGTCTTGAAGTTTCACCTTGAATTTGCAATCTTGGTAATCTGGATGGAGATATTTGTTGTCTTGATAGTTCCACTTGATTTTCTGCTGGTAATAAGGGTGCTAAATTTCTAGCTGTAGTTGACTGTTCACCTTGATTGTTCCAAGCTTCTGCTTCTTAGAATTCCACATCTCTACTTACTATAAATTCCTTTGTGACTGGATTGTATAGGCTATAGGATTTTGAATGCTCATTGTACCCTGTAAAAATGAATTTTTCACTTCTATCATCCAACTTTCTTCTCGGCTATTTGGGAGCATGTGCATAAGAAACACAACCAAATTCTAAAATGTGAAACACTTGACTTTGTTCCACCCCATGCTTCTTGAGGAACTTTGTTTTTGACACTTTTGTAGGAGATATATATATATATATATATTGAACATGCAACTGCTTCACCCCAAAATTCATTTTGAAGTTGTTTTTATTTGAACATACTTCTAGCCATATTCATTATGGTTTTGTTTTTTCCTTTCTGCTATCCCATTTTGTTGAGCAGTGTATCTCGATGTAAATTGTCTTTTAATTCCATGATATTTCCAATAATTTGCAAAGTATTTGGCATCATACTCACCTCCTCTCTCAAAGCTTAAAACTTTGATGTACAAACCACTTTGTTTTTCTACTAAATCTTTATACGCCTTGAACTTGTCAAAAGTTTCAGATTTGTGCTTTAGGGAATATACCCAAGTCTTCCAACTGAAATCATCAATAAAAGTCAGAAAATGAAGGTGTCCTCCTAAGGACTATGTTTGCACGGGACCACATAAATCAATATGCACCAGCTCCAATGGTGCTCTTGCTCTGTAGGATGCACTACTTGGAAAGCTATCCCTATGTTGTTTTCCCAATATGCAACTCTCACAAGAATTTGATGGTTCATGTATTACTGGCAAGCCTTTAACTATTTGCTTCTGCTATGATAAATTCAGTCCACCAAAGTGTAGATGACCAACTCTCAATTTCCATAACCAAGACTCATCCAGAGTGGTGACCTTGTGAACACATGAAGCTAACTAATTGACATTCCTTAAAGTTAAAGGAAACATTCTATTCTTGGTCATTTTAATTTTGGCAATGAGTTTTCTACTTGGAAATTTGTCCAAGATTATACAAGAATTATTAGTAAAGATGACTTTATAACCATGCGCAGTGAGCTGACCAACACTCATGTCAAATTGTGCTTTAGACCAGGGACTAGATAGACAGCATACATATTATTTTTCTCATTCTTCTTGGTAAGAAAACTATCTGTCCCTTTACCAACTACATTGACAACTTTATCATCTCTTAATATGACATCAAACATGACTGAATTGTCCACATTTACAAATAGACTTTTATCTCCTATCATATGGTTGCTACAACCACTGTCTAACAACCAAATATATTTATTATGTTCTTGAGCTTCATGATAGCTTAAGAACATGGCCTCTAAGGTACTTTCAAATGTATTAGAAACAGTAGCTCTGTTTTTGTTTAGGTCTGCATGATTTTTCCTATATTCATTAGCTAAATGACCAAATATTTTACAATAATAGCATTGAGTTTTAGATTTACCATACCTCTTGTTTTGATGATAGCCTCTACCTCTCCCCCTTGAGCTCAGAGGGTGTTGTGGCTTGTCTTCTTGTTCCATACTTGCAATGTTTTCTCTTTGTGAAATGTAGTTGTTAGACCTGCCCTTGCCTCTGCAATATCTTCCTTTGCCTCTGTTGACAGATGCTTGTTTCTTGAAGGCATGTTCAAGTGATTCTTATTCCCTAGTAATTATTGATTCATAGGACAATAATGATCCTGTGAGCTCATGATCTATTGAGTATGTTAAAAAGTCCTTAGACTCTTCAATGGGAACTACTACCATACCAAATTTCTTAGTAAGGCTCCTCAAAACCTTTTGCACAACCTTATCATCTGTTATGTTTTCTCCATGAATCCTTAGATTATTGACCACCGTCATTACCTTGGTCATGCATTGATCTATTAACTCAAACTCTTTCGTCTTCAGAGATGATTGTTTCTTAATTTGGTTATGTGAACCCAACTTCAACTGTTAACTCTGATATGATGTAATATGTTGAAAGTGTTTTTTTTTGGCTAAATTTGAATCTCGATGTGGTGTTGAAAGTGTTTTGGGAATTTAGTTATATATATAAAGTGTTTTGGGAATGTAACATTCTCAAAACACTTTCAACACCATATATGATTGCATGTTTAAAAATGATAATAATTTTTATCTATTAAATTTAATATGCTTATTAAATAAAATAAACATTTATTATTAGTTTTTAATTTGCAATTTTTAAGTATAATTTATTATTATTATGTCTTTGACATATATGATTCGCGAAGCTCAATTATTTCAATGTCGTTTATTCAAATTTTAAATTTATAATGTTTTCTCCAAGGTGAAACAATTTCTATTTAATTGAATTTTAAAATAAGCAATTATTTGAATGCTTATTGGTTCATTTTAATGATGTAAGCCTTGGGATTTGGCGCCCGGGCCTTGGCGGCACTGCTTACGCAAGATCTGGTCCCGGGCCTCGATGGTGTGGTGGCGTCATTGCATAATTAAATGTCTTGCAGGGTGTTTAAATGTTGCGGTGTGGCGTTGTGCTACGACATTCCATCGTGGTGTCCTGGTCTTAAATTTGTGGGTCTTATTTTGCTCTCGTTTGATGCATTCTATGTCTTCCGTGTGTGCAGCGTTGTTTCGAGACGGCAAGGAAGGTAAGGTTTCTGGCCATTGCTTTTCATTAATCCTGGTATGGGGTTTGTCATTTTAGAGAGTATTTTCTCTGGTTGAGTGTTTTGTTAGGTATGGGAAGCGTCTTGTCTCATTTATGGCCATTCTTCGGTTTTCGAGGGGTTTATTTAGAGGGCAGCAACAGTGGTTGTTGTTGTTGTTGTATTTCGGTCTTTCGTCTATTCATTGGCACTTTTGTTGTGGTTTGATGCTTCCATTATTCATGTTCATGTTCTTATTCGCCTGTGAACTCCTGGAGGTCCTTGGGAAGGTTGAGCAACCATTGTGGAACGGAAAGCAGTCTTTGTTTTCTTCAAGTTGGTGGCCATCTACTTTCGAAAGGTGCTGGCACTGTTATCTCTCATGCTCTCAGTTTTATTTTTGCTTATGGAAGACTCAGTTTTCATGGTAGGTTTAATTTCTTTGCTGCTTTAGGGTTTTTAAAGTTGCAGAAAAAACCATTTCTTCATATTTTGAGCATGTAATAGAATTTATTGTTGCTTGTCTGTGGGTTTCGAGATTTTAGGGGCTTGGTATAAATTTTCCCTCTACAGAGTGTTCTATGGATATCCTGTGGTTTAGGGTTTCAATTTGGGGATTGGACATGACCGCACTACCTTTACTTATGCAAGCTATCATTCCCATAGTTTTCACATTGACACATATTGTTTGCACTTGCACATGGAGACGTACTCACTGTGTCAACTGTAGCACATTTTCTTGATGCAGTTAATCTCCTCCATAACTTTGGTTTTTCTTAATGCAAGCTATCACTCACATAGCTTTGAATTCCTGTAATAACTGCATATTGTCAAGATATGACTTGCTTTCCCATATATGCTAGACATTGGAATCATTGTTTCTTGCACACTGGAATGATTAGCTTTTCCATATATGTTAGACATTGGATTTAATAGACGGTTGATCTTGCAAATTTGGTTTTTTTATGGTTGTATTAACTCGTACATGCTCGTACATGTTTTTACAAATAGGAAATTGCAACTGCTTGGACATCTTAATACACAGTTGGGTTTGCAATTTTCTTTTTTTTTCTTTTTTAAATGCAGGGATTCCCTATTGAGGTGTTGTGATTTTATGCTGCAGAGTTGTATCCTTTTTGCTTCACTTGAGTTTTGTTTCTAAATTTATTTTATTGGATTTTATTAGCTTGGGGGGTAAGGTGGACACTATAGTAAGCTAGTGTCTGCTTATATGCTAGCAAAGAGTCTCACATGATAGCTAGAGCAGAAAGCAAACATACTTATTGTTTTCTTTGTCAAAACACAATTTCTTGATTTCATATCTTGAATCTTCTTCGTTTCTTATTGTTGCTTCAAGTTTCAGTTGGTGGTTGTAGTGGACATTGGTTCTTGTTATAAACCTAGGGATTTTCTTTTTTTTTGTTGTTTTTTCTTGCCCTCTGGTGTTTTATTTGGCATTGATCGGCCCTTGAACCAGTGCAAATGAGATCTTTCATCTTTTTGCTTTAGCCCACACTCCTCTATGGGTATCCATATCTTCTGGAGAATGAAATTCTCTACTCAACTATTGTAGCCTAAACATATTTAAAAAGATAAGAATTCACAACAAATTGGTACATGTCTGCATATTTAAAAAGATAAGAATTTCCAACAAACTGGTGTAAAATGTATGCATATTTAATATGCAGACAAACCGTATATGCCAATGTTGTAAATATTTGCACTTTGATCGTCCATGAAAAAATGTCGTTGAATCGTTTAGTTGGAAAAGCAATGGTTGAACCATAACAATTTTCCCATGTAAAAGGCAGAGGCCTGTCCTAGACGTAGAGCAATTTTTTCTTCCTTTTTTTTGCTTTTTTTTGCTTTTTTCCCCTTTTACTGTTGTGCTTGGACAATACCAATGCTTCTTTGTTGCAATGGTTCATGGTTTGTAGAGAGCATTGGATTCTCTAGGGACTTTGAAACTTTGGCATTTGATTGTTGAACGGGAGGCCTTTGTTGAATTCCTTTTGGGACAGATTACATTGTGCTTATCTGAATCATCAGGTTAATGAGATCATTCATTCAATTTTTGTGACCCATGCATATTCTTAAAGACAAGACGTTATAACAGAGTGACATGTTAATATCCATTTGAGTTTGCAATTTTTCATTTCCTTGAATTTTGTTTGTAATTTTTTTTTGCATTTGATTATCTTCATAGATAAGGAGTCACTATAATAAATGCCTGCTTTTCCATGTCCTCACAAAAACTGTGTTCAAATAGTTAAACAAGAAAGGAAACTTTTTTTTTTTTTTTTCTAACCTACAACAAACAGGTATCTTCCTTCTTCATTTTTTCTTTTTTTGGTATGAGATCAGTGTTATTGCATGTTGCAATAAGATTGACCCTGGAAATTTCGATGGAATTTTTTTTCCATGTGCTTTAGATTTGACTTCTTATGATCCGCCCTATTTTTTTTAAATCCAGGTTTTGTCAATTACAAGTTTTACAACTGCCAAAGCTTCTATCTAGTTCAACTTCCCATTTGCTTCTAGGATTAGAAGTATCCATGCTATATGAAAACCTCCTTGTATGTTGGATTCAATTCTTCAAACATGCTTTGGACAGAGATATTGCTGCTCTGTCTAGGAGAAAGGTTTTCCAACAGTTCATTTGTTGGAAATCTAGTGACATGTCCTCTGAAAGGGCGCCATCTTCCATTATTTTCCATTGTTTTAAAAAAAAACAAATATATGCTTCCAAACAATTTATGTTCTTAATTGTCATCTTAATTTTACATTCTTGTACAGTAGTGGGAAAAAAAATGTAAATTTGTTTTTCTTTTTTACACATTTTTTTTTTTTGAATTGGTCTGAGTTGTTTCGCTAGCTTCTTGCTATTTATCATGTTTTGGCATTTAAAAAAAAAAAACCTATTCTTCCTGTTTGAAAAACTAGAAGAGTTGCATGCACAGAACTTTGCATTCTACTTTGGCATGGCTATCTATAGAAAGACATGACAAATATCCTTTAAAAACATTTGCTTACCCTGCCTCCATGGTCATAGACAAATTGTTCCCTTGCGAATTACATCTAGCAAATGTTTCATAGTCATAGCTTTTTATTCAATCAAGCCATCCATTCCAATAGTAATTGCATATAAAAGAAATAAAATCATGTAGCACTTCCATAAACAAATTTCTTTTGTGTTAACAAGTGCTTTATTTTTTGTTCATAATAATTACACTTACTTTTTTGTCATCTTTCTCCCGCAGTAAGCTAAACTTCATGTGTAGGGAAAAAACCAGCAAGGAAATTGTTCCAACATGCTCGAACTTGTTAATGATCCAGAAATTTGCAACAGACTTGGATGCAGACTACCTGAGTTGTTGCTACAACAGTTCTATGTCTTTAAATTTTGTGATTTTTCCAAAGACATTATGTCTTCCTTGGTGTTTGCGCTGTTTGTTGTAGGTCTAAAACAATTTACGATGTGCACTGGACATCTTCACTAGCAACATTCACCTTTTTCTTGAACATTGTCAAGGGTGGTTACCCACTTTTTATATGTATAAAAACTTCCATTCAGGGACTTGCCTCTTTATTTCGTAGAATTTATACAATGTCCATCTTGAACCCATCTTAAATGATCAATTAATAACTTATGTGTTAATAATCTATTGCAAACAGATTGCTCTTTTAACATAGTCAACATCTATTTGTTCATTGTTCTTACAAAACTACAGATTGCTTGAAACTTGATTTTGATGGGATTGTATTTTCATGATGTTTTTAGATACTGCTTTCCATTTTTTGTAAATTAAACTCAAAAGCTGGTCAAAATTTAAACATATATATATATATATATATATATATATATATATATATATATATAAACACAATTAATATTTTTACTTTCTTATATTATATTTCAGAACAAATAACTACTAAAAAAAATGTAAATATATATATATATATATATATATATATCATAAAAAAAAGCTTGTTCTTGCTATACAAATATAAAAAAGGAAAAAAGAAAAAGGGGAAATTGACCTTTGTTTATATGATTTCATTTCTCCACAATCTATAGCTGTGTTTTTCCCCATTTCTTTTGTTGGTTGACAACATCTCTAAGATTTCAAGTTTTTTTTTCACTTTTTTCTTTTTTTTGCAATATAGATTTGTTCCAGCGTCGGTTTTGTTTTACAAAAAAAAAAAAATGTTTTAGCTCTTGTACAATGAAGACAAAAAGTTACCAATTCTTTTGCAATCTTTTAGCCATCTTTCCATTACACTATGTCTTTTTTCAGAATTAAATTTTGAGCCAGTCATATTACCTATGAGCACTCTTCCTTGTTAGAGCCCTTTCACTCTTGCAACTTTATAGTCATGCTTCGGTCTCCAAAAGTTCCAAAAGTTGGTAAAAGTATTTTGGCCTTTTTCCATTATAATTTATTTTCTTTTGTCCCATGTTTTCTTTCAATGGTTGTTTTAGTTCTATTTGTTGTTAGCTTTCTATGATGACGAAGAACTTGCAATTTCCAATCATGATACAATGCATTTTTCCAATGTTCTACACATCCAAAGACATAAAAAATAAAAAAAATAAAAAAATCTTCCACAACCTTTTTTCACAAAAAAATTGCTCATCTCAATTAGCTCATACCTTTATGTGTAATGGTTCCAGCTAAATCAATATTATATGTATTTTCAAACTTATAAAAAATTTAATACATATTATTGACTTCAACTCTTGTTGCTGCAAATATTCACTCCATGGCTACGTAATATTGATTTCAATATTTTCATATCCATATTACAATGTACAAATGCAAGTGAACTGTACAAGTCAACATCTCATATCAATTTATCATTCCAATCTCATTTTTTCAAATGCACATGCCAATGTTTTCACTAACAATGTCGGGGACATCGCCACCTTGTCTTTGACATATATGATCGCGAAGCTTAATTATTTCAATGTCGTTTATTCAAATTTTGAAATTTATAATGTTTACTCCAAGGTGAAACAATTTCTATTTAATTGAATTTTAAAAAAAGCAATTATTTGAATGCTTATTGGTTCGTTCTAATGATGTAAGCCTTCGGATTTGGCGCCCGGGCCTTGGCAGCACTGCTTACGCAAGACCTACTACGGATCTCGGTAAACCCCATAACCGACAATTTGTTTCTTCCATTCAAGGCTTGGTGACAGCCAGCGTTGAACTTGTCTACCTACCTATATGCCCTTAGCAGACTTGATAGAAGCTCGTGGCAAGAAGATCGATCGGTTTCGGGTCAAACCGGTTTTAACACAGTGCGCTTAGCAATTGTGTCTAGGATCAGAATCTTGACCCGTGGCTGCACTTGCGGAGGAGCACTTGTGGGATTCTTCAGCACCACAACAATGTTTTAATTGTAGGCTTTAACACGACCCTATTATCCACATCAACAACAAACCACAGATTAGTAGACGGTGGTGGTGAGTACTTTCAAAATGGTGATTCCACCTTTATCTACAACCGGTGGAGGTTTCCAACAACACCACGCCACCCATAAACCCAACAAAAAACTTGATTATCCCATGTGGGGTTCACAAAGCACAAGTACTACGACTCCCCTCTTGGCATTCCTCATAACAAAGTGCAATTCTATTCTCACACCAGTCAAAGTTCTTCTTCTGAGCAATAGCATCTACCTCTTTTTCACTGATAAGGTTTGCATACTCACCAACGGTCTATACTGGCCTCTCTCTTTGGCCAATCGATTCTATTCACTTCTCCAACCACTCTTCTACTCTATAAAAAAGACTTTGTTGCGTTCCTCTCTTTCCAGTGCATGTCTAGGTTGTTTGAGTTGCTTTTCTTCATTGAGTGTACGAAAGGAACCCTCCATTCCCTATGGAGAAGTGTGTCATAGATGTGCATGAGTCGCTTCTATGAAAGCGAGATGAATGAGTTGGGAGAGTCTAAGGAATTTTCCGTATGTTAGCTAGGTTTTATAGCGTCAAAGAATTGCAGCAACGAACAATAGCAGGCCTTTAGCTTTGGCCACACCCTAGTTTACTTTTATGAGCAACGTTTCTCCTCATTTAATTGTATGGTGTAGGGTATAGATTGGTGGTTTTTTTTGTGTAATAGATATTTTCACACTATTGAGCTTCGTTCAACTTAGGGTTTGAAATTGGTTTTAAGGTTTCATTATTTGTTTGTTGAGAGAAATAGAAGACTTAGATATGTAGCATTCGGCATTACGGCATTGTCATGCAATATAAAATCGAAAATGTTGATGCAGTTTTCCTTTAATTGGTGGATAAAATTTTATGATTTATTATTCAATTAATCCGTTGCAATCATGCAATATGAGCCAATGTGATGGTGTACTTTTCAATTTCGTTATTAGCGTCTTGCTAACTCAATTTTGACCTATGAATTATGAATTATAGTTTCGCCTGTGTAATACAAGGTTGAGATTAGAAGACTCATAGAAATCCTTCTAAAGGTTAAGAATCCGATTCTCGTGGGGGAGAAAGAGCCCGAGGCTGTAATGAGAAAACTTTTGGAGAGAATACAAAAAGGTGAAACTCCAACGTAGTTTTAGATACTTCCTATTGAAACAGAGAAATCCGCTTTCTGTTCCGAAAACAAAGATAAAGAAATTGGACCAAATGGTGGAAAGGCATTTGAATAACGGTATAATTCTTAACGTGGGTGATTTAAAGTGGCTTGTAGAGCATCCCAACGCAGCAGGAGCATCGATAGAGTTGTCAGTCCTCTTTCTGTGAAGTTGTTATGAAATTTGAGCCAATTTTTAGCTCGATATGGAAGAGCTGGTCATCTATGGTTAATTGCGATTGCGACGTGTGAAACATACCTACGTTGTCAAGTATATCATCCCTTATATGTAGAATGATTGGGACCTGCAGCCTCTACCTATTATTGCCAAAACAACTCCAGGAGTGTTTCCTAGGTTCTCCTTTGTTTCTTCTGCTTTCCAAGTTCTCCAGTTATTTTAGTGTTTAAAAGATATGTCTTGAAATGCTTCAAATATGTCATTATTTTAAATTTGGTGGATCATAATCAGCATCTTCAATTTTGGTTTCTATTTTTTTTTTTGATGTACATATTTCAAAACCACAATAACGACCTAAACATTGCCCATCCACCAAGTGCAGAATGAATGACCAATAGCCAGACCCTGAATTGACATTTGAACCGAGGCGGCCTGAACTAATAATATTTAAACGCCTAGATACCAGTAGGCAAGGTGACAAATCCCTAATTATACGGGATCTTACCATTTTTAAAACAATGCCTAAGGTTATGTGAAAATGATTCAGGATATAAGGATGAGTGATTGAAGGATGAGGAACATATTCCCATTATTTCAAGGATAGAAGGATGAGGAACGTATTCCCATTATTTTAAGGGATCTGGCATTTACGTTAGTTGCATATTTGCGAGTATTTGCTGGTAATTAAAAAATATTTATGTTTCCTTTCAAAACAAATCTTTTGCCTAGAAAATTACAATAATTGTATTATGATATAATACCTTAGTCACCTTCCTGGTTTGCATAGAGGCTTCTATTTATGCTAATAGTGGTAGATTGTTATGGCTATCATAGGATTTAATGCTCAGCAATAAAGGAAAACAATGGCAAAGGAAGAGGCAGAGATGGCTGTTAAGAGGTACTTTAATTCAAATGGCTTGCCATTCTTTCATGTTCAATCTTCGTTCTTTTGGGGAATGGTGAATACTATTGAAAATTGTGGAGGTGCTGACAAACCTCCATTTCATAAAAAATTGAGTACTAATGATTTGAGCAAGTTTATAGATACATTCTTTTTATTCATCTTAACTTCTATCAATCGTTCACAACTCCAAGCAAATATATCCTTCCTATAGCTTTCTACAAATAGAGCAAGTAGCAATGTCAAAGACATTGCCACCACATGGCTCTTGTTAATGTTTATACATTGAAAATAAGTATTTATTAGAAAGAATATCAACTTATTCATTGGCTTAAAACGAGCATTTATACATGGAACTAATTTACATTTACCTATTTTTCTTTGAAAACATGACATTTATTTGCGTACGTCACATCTACAATGCAATTCCTTCATTTTATTAAATATTTATTTATGTGATCTAAACTCCATCCTTTTATTAACTATTTTTTGTATATGTGATCTAAACATTGTTTAATAAGTGTCAAGTTATTCTTTAAATTCTGCCTCATAAACCAAAGGTTATCGTTTGGCCTAGTGTGCGTTGGGGAAGTTAAAAGATCTTGTTAAGTAGCTTGGCCACGTCTATGCATTTTGGATTTCCACTCTCCCATGCAATACGACTTTCTTTTTTGTGCTCGTAGGTGCAATTACTATGTTAGTAATATTGAATATAAAGTAAATTTAAATATTATTAAAAATTTAAAAAAAAAATTGGTTAAAGTAAATATATATCTATATATTTTAATTTTGATAATATAAAGTAAATATATATTCTTAAAAAAAATTGAATTAAGATTTTTTATTATTAAAATTAATATATATTTATATATTTACGTTTAAGGTGTTTATTCAATGAGAAAGTGTCACAAACCACTATTGCATATTCTTTGTGTATCATACAAATGCATTGATATGAAAATTTACATATATAATTAAAAATATAATAATATAAAAATATATAATATTTTAATGATAATTTTTTAATTTTAATTTTCATTAATTTCATAATTACATAAACAATAAATATTTTCTCAAATTATTAATAATATTTTTAGTTTTATATAATATAATAATATTTATATATTCTATCTAATTTTATATTATACAATACAATTATTTTTGTTAGGGTTATATAAAACTCAAAAACATTGAGTAACACTTTGCACAACAAACTATTTATTTTTATTATTTAATAAAAATGTACTTGGAAAAATTAGCTAAATGAAGGGATATCACCATGGCACAAAGAACATGTGTAAGTAAGTAAGAGAGATTTTCTACCAATCAAAAGAGAGATTTTCTACCAATCAAATCCAATCTAAAAGTTCAACTACCACACAAAATCTTAAATCATAGAGATCGAAGGTTGATTGAAGATTTGATTGGGATGGAACAAGACGTGGGCAAAACTATATATATATATATGAGTGCACTGATATAGCATGGGATGTACTATTGTGCATGGAGGAATGTAACATACCCCTTTTTGTTGAAAAACACTTTATGTTGGAAACATTATATTAACTTTTATTGTAAAGTTTTATATTAGACAAGTGTCCAAGGATGACTGTAATTTGCACAATATTTTATTATTAAATAAATTAAATAAGAGACAAACACCGAAGGAGACTGTTGAAAGAGTGTTTACTGACCCACTAAGTGGAATGAAATCTGGGGTAGAAGGCAATGGACAAGTGCCCGCATCATAACTAGATGTTTATATGGGACAACTCCCGATGGGACTGGAGCTTGAGGCTCATTTATTGAAAACCGACCACTAAAGACCTAGGCAGTCTATATAAGAGCCATCGAATTATGAACTGAGGTTCATCACTTTTCTTGAGTTTTTTATCATGGTGTAAGTCTTCCTGTTACACTGCTGAGTGCAGAAGTTACATTGCTGAGTGCAAAAGTTATACTATTGAATGCATAAGTTACATTACTGAGTACCTTGCTTCTACACAAAATCTTCTACCTAGTGGTTCAATGAACAGGCTCGGGGGTCCAAAGAAGGCAAGTAGATTGGTTGCTTCCTCTGGAGAAGGTTGAGAGGAACAAGCCTCCTTAGGTGTTTTTCCACCCTACAGGTTCTATTTGTCTTTTATGTTTCTAAGTAGTTAAATTATTTCTGAAAGTATTGAATAAGCATTCATTAGTTTAAAACTGTTAATATAATTATGTAGAAGGAATGGTTGCATTCTGTCCTTGTTATAAATATATAGATGATGCTAGTTATACATATATAGATGATGATTAAAATAGATGAAATGATGAATAAAATGCACTCACTGTATTTTTCCATTTTTCCCCATACTGTTTCTGTATTGTACTCTAGTACAGAGAAGGGAGATTAGGAGTGGATAATGATATGCAATGAATTAGGTAGGTAAAATATTGCTGATATATCTTTCTAGACAATCTCATTATCTATGGTAGTCGGCACTTTAATTTATCTAAGCTAGTCTCAGAAACTATAATGATATCTGTAATATGGTGTTCTTTATAGCTCAGACGTAAATAATTCTTTTCTGTACAGAACATAGAATTTCATTAACTATAATGATATCTGTAATATGGTGTTCTTTATAGCTCAGACGTAAATAATTCTTTTCTGTATAGAACATAGAATTTCATTGATTATCAACTGCTATTAAAAGACACTTCCCATTATTCGGTTTATTCCTTTAAAATGTCAGTATGCATATATTATCTTAGATAATCGTCAAAACCCCTTTTTTACACACTCAAAATATTTATTTACACACTCAAAATTGAGTTTGAGCTTTAGTCCAAGAGACCAATCCATTCGGATTTTCCACACCATAAACATTCATTTATCATCGTATTTTTGCGGAACCGAGAGTCTATGACTACAAAACATTTCTATACCTCAAAACAAGGTTAACATTAGGTTGAAGTTTCGTAAAAAAAGACTTTCTGCTTTAGACTCCAAAACTGTTACATTCTTATATCTATATTCTACCTACGCATTAAATTTTTTTTAGAACTCAAAAACCTGGAGCGTTGCTCGCAGCCGAATACAAACCATTAAGAGAATAGTATCAGAATCATTTCATTTCACAAAAAGGAGCGAGGGTTTAAACCCTTCAAAAGAAGTTACATTCAACACAAAAGTCTACAGCAAAATGTTGCTCATGCCATTATCATTTAAGCCGAAAGCCTCTCCACTCTTCCATGCATCTTTTAGAACAAGAAACAGTATCATTTTGGTTGAAAACACTAAAATCCCCAGCCTAACAGCAAATACATCCAACCAACGACCAACAAGAACCAAGAGTAACCTATTGGGGTTAAACCTCTGAGGCTTACCAGTTGGTGAAGCAAATCGCCAGGTAGCGTAAATCTTTACGTTCTGCAACGTGAAGCACCTGCCATCAATTATCTGGGGTTATAAGTTGCATTTTGAAATTTCTACAAAAATAACAACGATTTTTAACCATTTCCAAACTATTACCTTTAATAGTTACTGATGGAGCAGGAGACGCCATAGCCTTGTTAAACTATAGCCATCATTTCTTTTTACCCAACGTAGCGAAGATTGGAGACAACCTGAGAACTATCGTTTTTACTTTCAAAAGAAAAGACCACTGTTTCAATCTATTTACAAGACCATCCTCCACCCTGGAACCCTCCTAACTGCAAATACTTTCTGTAAACACTCATTTAGGGCTCGGCTCTTAACTATCGACCAGTAACAGTTTTCACCATCAGGTCTTGGTTTCGAATCTTGGTAGAAGTTTTCACAAACCTATTAACCAAACCCCGAAATCTCTCAGGCCTGTCGGCCTCTCTACCCAGCCACTCCGCAATGCCAAATGAATGCTAAGGAACCACTTCGACGAAGGCATACTGTAAAGGATTAGGGTTTAAGACCCAAACCCGAGGTAATTCTAAATCAATGGACGAGATTTTGCCATCAGGACATAACATTTTTCGAAATATCAACCACATTAAAAACCATATTTAACACCACCTCCGCCGTGATGACCAACTCAGCTTAATGACAGGTCCATCCTTATATAAATCACCGAGGTGTATTTCATTCGCAAGGTTTTCACATGGATTCTATCCAAGATAGCTGCCACCGATGGATTCCACCAAGTAGTAGATAGAAGAGTTAATTGCCGAGCTTGGAGGCGAGTGCCTGCCAACGTTGAAACCATTAAGGCATTAAAAACCATACTCGTATTGAAACCTGGCACAAAGATCATCACTGCAAAAGTATAGTACTACGAGTCTTAAATTGAAATCTTTTCATATCATTCAACCATCACTAATTTAGACTTTAAGTTTTCCCAAGTTCATAATGCATGTGACCTATTTTTTTTATATCATCGTATATAGTTTTACATTTATTACGAAATGCATGACGTTGCATATAGTTATACGTGTTAAGTAATGCATGGAATACATATATAGGTAACACACTATATAAATAGTATGGGATTGCATTTGGTTTACACACCATAGCTATGCATGAAACTTGATGCATAACTATACTCCATAATTACATCAATGCTTAATATATTTATTAATACGAACCCTTGTTCTAAACATATAGGTTACATGCTAGTGATTATATCTGTATCCTAAATATTAATCGACCAGACAGTAAGTACATGAAGTTGGTATAGTTCATGAGTGTAGACTTAATCAAATTGTTGCTTGCATATATATTAAATAGGTTGTGTACACG
This sequence comes from Larix kaempferi, assembly GCA_027924585.1. NCBI lineage: Eukaryota > Viridiplantae > Streptophyta > Pinopsida > Pinales > Pinaceae > Larix > Larix kaempferi. The sequence continues at coordinate 5,694,939 of BSBM01002098.1, read as the reverse complement.
AGGCACAGGAACATAAGAAATTCTTAGGATTGTAATGAGAGCATGGGAGTAGATTAGAATCGAATTCATAGTTTCCTTGCTACGTTTTAATATTGTAATGTTTGATGCATTCTCCTAACATATTCAGGTTAATTTTCCATTACTCACATGATCATTCAAAATACTTCAGTTTGCAAATAGTTTAAAATATGAACGAAGATCAAACTGGAAGATCTCACCGGAAGTTACTCCAAGAATAACTCTAAAATTATTGAAGACTAACTAAAGCAAATTTAAAAATTCTTATGATTTACACTTCGAAAAATAGTAGTGTCCTTACCTGTAATCTGCGAAAAGGAATATTCAAATGCTTTAGCATAAATGCTAAGTAAGCCACGGGGTACCCTTAGGACCCCTTCATCATCAAAAGAAGAACGATTGTTAGCACTTGATTAAACAGTAAAAATTATTTGTACATCGACATAAGAAATCTACAAGTATAGCTGAGACATGATAAACATCTATTAGTATCTTAATGAAGATTAGTTTCCATTTCATAATAAGTCGCAAAGCAGTACATTTGTAGTATCTTTATAAATATTTATTTCAGCATGATGACATTTAAGCATTCATTATAATTCCGCACAGCTAGTTTATGCAGTAAATGCTATATTGAAAAATTTTAAATTTTTATGAATTTTAGGGATGTTAAAGGGAACCTTGTTGAGTGTTCTCTATTTTCATAAGTCCATCATTGTGCATGGAGGAAGTGCTTCATTATGGGCTCTGAGAGAGAGAGTTTCGCGTGGAAGTGATTGTTAACGTTCAATGCATGGTGGTGATCCAGCTCGAGGGTGGAGCTGGGAAAATAGTTGAGTTGCTCTCTTCTATTGTTGGGAGGAGCTGATTATCCAAGTAGCCATTCCCATTACTTCTTTTCTTTCAAGTAAATCTTTGATATTTTGTAAGATATAAATTGTGCCTAATTTTGTAAGAAAATGAGGATATATATATATATATATATATATATATATATATATATATATATATATATATATATATATATATATATGTTTTAAAAGTTATTTAGTTGTATGTCTTTACACATATTAAAGAAGATTTGACTATATTAAAGAGAATGTATGCTTAGTCCTTATTCCAAATATTTGTATACAAAGAGTGAAAAAAGAACATATAGTTGGAATTAATGTTTACTATTATTTAGAATTTGTTACATCTAAGAGATTGAAAGAGATCTTCATATCCATAAGGAGTCTCTTCAACCAGATCTACTCCTTTAAATGTAACTCATTTTAAGCAAATAAGATACAATAATTTTTGTGAGAATTATGGCTTCTATTCCATTTTCTAAGTTGGTATCAGAGCCCGGTTTGGCTTAGCTCCCTCACGAAAGGGCCAGGAAGATGGAATAGAGAGTGAATTTCTGTAGATTAGAGTAGGAGTGTGCTATTTTGTGTTAATTTTTCTATGTGTGATTGAATTCGTCTTCCTGAGTTTCTATTATCCACTATCCGCTGCATGAAAGCCGTGAAGATCACTACTTGAAAAAGAGAAAAACAACACAGATTCGGAAATACTGCTCATCGATCCAAATCACTACATTTTCCAATCACTATGGAAGATTGGAGCCTCCCTACAATGTCATTGGAGCTATGCATAATGTTGTACATTCCACAAAGAAGAGGATCCATCGTTTCATTGAATTTAATAGAAAATATCAGTCATCATTTTCATCTAGCCACTCTCACGCTGTCGTTGTCAAGTTCAAAAGTGTTTTCTACAAAAGGATAATGGGATACATATTATATGCTAAGATTGTCTTATTAGATTCCAGAAGATTCACTGCAATTGGAATTATTTGAGCATTCCGAGTCCCTGATCATGAAAGAACTGGAGGTTGATTCCTTATTTTCATCCATGGAAGATGTTCTAGGACTGAGGTTTTAATATCCATTTCTCTGTCTGCAGAATTCTATATGAGCATCTTGTGAATCGATATGAAGATGTTGATTCTATCAAGGGTTTTACCTATGCATAGAAGTTTGGTGTGTAAGTTTCAGTATATCTATTGTGTTTGTAAAATTATATATTGAAGAATCAAAAATCAAATGATGTAGAACCACAAAGAACATGCCAATTAAGTTTTATGTTGATGTGACCCATCGTGCTTCGGGAGCATTAGTTACACGTTGTTCTTAACAAGGTCAAGATTATGTGACTTGTCGTGCTCAGAGAGCGAACCAGTTATAGGTTACTTTATGTAATATTTTATGTGTGTTTGTATAGGTCACTTGTATGGATAAATTCTAGATATGTTCAGTATTCAGAGTGCTCTCCTAGATTACTATTGGATCCAACGAGCTATGTGTTCAATAGATGGGAGTATCTCCATAGAACAGTCCAGTTACTTGATTACTTCTTTGCCAAACTCAACGAGCTATGTACTTTGACATAGTTAAGTACTCAATGGGAGGGCACACGAAGATGGTCCCCATTTTTGTTGCAATGGGGGCGCGCTACCGGAAAAAAAAGTGGCGCGTACGCTCCTAAGGAAGCGTGCACGTGCCGCTAGGTTCGGTACCGAACCGAGGCGCTTGCGCGTATGTGGCGCGTACGCGCAACAGTGGCGTGCATGTGCCTCTGTTAAAATAAAAATAAAAAAAATAGTGCCCAATTTCCGCATTGTTCAATTGGCCAGCCGAGTGCGACTTGCACCTCCGCGTACACATGACTTGAACCACCAAAGTTGCCCAAATCAACTTCAAAACCACCCCACAACACCCACTAACTCGTCAACAGGGCGATTGATAGGTAAATATCAAGTTTTGTTTTCATTTTATTCATTCTTTGTATCAATTTTTTTTTTTTTTGTTTATTTAATTGTAAATAATTCTCAAATTTTGAAAAAAATGAACCAATTTTCTATTGCAGATTGTAAACTGAGACAATGAATGAACAAGATGTTAACCCCGAGTCCCGTGGAACACAAGAAAACATTAACCTTGGACCCAATGCCAAAGAAAACCGTGAAGACAATCCAAATGCTGAACAAAACCAAAACCCACAACCTAATTTTGAACAAGATGACATTAACCACTATGTAAATGAAATGTGAGTGCACACTCGCGAACTTAGAAACTCGGGTGAACCATCTCAATTGTCTCTTTCCACGTCAATTGAGAACTCAATCGACTCCCTCATACATGCACACCAGCAATTGACAGACATGACTCAATTTAGAGCTAGGATGCGGGAGTACTACTCCACGAGCATCTCCAAGGAAGCAATAAAAGATTTGAACATTTCAAAAGCCCAATTATATAGTATGTTCACCGAGCCGAAAACAGGCCAACCACTGAACATTACAAAGCCACGTGTCTGCATGGATTGGTGTCATTACCAACCATCAACCATGGAGGGACAATTGGATGCAAAGGTGGTTCATGGTGTACAATAAACCTCCCTGCAATAATAGGGAGGTTCCACAGTACTTCCTTCGCCAACTGTGGGCTGATTTTTGCCTCAATTTACATGTCAACTATTTTGACATAACCGAGTTCCAGGGTGTTGGGCGTGGCTCTGCCCAAGATGAACCTGCTGCCAGGAGGAACCCACTGAGAGGGCCACCACCTCTGAGGCGCGACCCCAACCCCTCTCCCCATCCACCTCAGTTACCCCATAAACTTGATCATATCGAGGTGGCAATGAGGAATGTTGCACATGGTCTCCTTAGACACACCTCCTTTGTAGCAGCGACCACAGTGGAGAGGTCAGGTGACCTTGATAGAGATCCAGGTGTAGGGCCTTCACGACAGGGCCAGGATAGATCCATGACAGATGGTAGCCATGTTGGGAATTCCAGTCAACGGGGACAGTGCCACATCTTTGTCCCCATTGCGGGCACACTTGCCCTGGCCCGATCGAGGGTTGTTATATGGATCAGGTCAGCAATTTTTTTAATGTGTTTTCAATCAGCACTTTACAACTTGTAAAGTATTTTGAAAGTATTTTTTTTTTACTTAAACTATTATTTCAATGTACAGTTATTCAGAGCTGATACACCGAGATGGGAGAATGTAGAATCTCCCAACCTGGATGGAGCAATGGCAGCTGCAAATGAAATTGCGGCACCCCACATGGAGGTATTTTCAGCACCTGACACAATTTTGTTATTACTTATGTCATTTATATTACTCAAGTATTTATATTTATGGCATACACGTTGATAGTTCGTACAATGTTTTTGAATATATTGATTTCCTAGATAATGACTTGTTTAACATGTTCATAACATGCATGCATTTTGTTGTCCACAGGTGTTTCATGACTACGGTGATCAGCCACCCCCGCCAGGGACTTGCACATCACCATATACATAGGTACAATGTGTAGTTATAAGCATGCTTTTAATTTGATTTGTTACAACTTACTATGGTTTAATTTATTGTTTGTTTACTAAATTGTGATATTACAAATGTATATGTAGGTTCCACCAGCAACTGTGTCTCCGCATTTTAGTCCTGTGTATCCACCCTTTCCCATGACCCCCCCCCCCCCCTCGCTTTCATCTAGACCCCTCCCTACATCCACCCCCTCCCTTCCGTCCATCCCCCCCTCTCCGACCATACTCCCCCCTCCATCCATCCTCCCCCACTCACCCACCACCCTACGTCCATACATTCCCCCCAATTTATCCATGCCCCCATGTCTATCCATCCTCCCCCATTCGTCCACGCCCTCCCTTCCTTCCACCTTCCCCTCTTCGTCCACAACCTCCCATTTATCCGTCCTCCTCCCTCCATGCAGGACTGCCCTCCCATGCACCATCCCTCAACACCATCCATAGCCCTTTCCGTTTGATACCCTCTATCCTACAGTCGGCAGGGGTTCATAGTCCACATGGTCCTCCTCCACCCCATACCACCGTGTCTTCTCCCACCATATCATCCCCACTTCCCGCCACTATTGTGGCATCTACTCTTCCAATATCCTCATCAGTATCTCCAGTGGTTGCACCTGTAGTGGCTGCCACTACATCTACGTCCCTCCCCATCACTGCATCGGAGTTGGTTGTCCGGCTATCTGCTCCACCTGCTAGCCCAGAAGTCCAGCCATGTCCATCACCGGAGGTGTTCATAGTGAGAATCAAGTTAATTTATGAAAATATTTTGATGCATTAACAAAAATTAATTTAAGCAATTATGACTTTTCAATGAAATGATTGTTTTATATGTTGTAGGCTGGAATTGCTGAGAGGCTCCACTGATCCAGGACACCTGCCCAACATTTCCCACTCATGTCAGAGGTGATTTATTTAAGATTCGAATTCTACATTTGTTTTATAAATGTGGTAAATGTTGCAAATGCTTGAAATTGACGGTATCTTATATCATTTGTTCCAGATCCCGGAGAGACGGTCTACTCCTAGACGGACCAAGACCCGAGGCACTAGTAGCTCGAAGAGTAGGAAGATCGACTTTGGATCTTCACCTGGGAGTGACGGCAGTGGTCACAATGCTTGACACGCCACGTGTTATGTACATTAGCCACAATGTGGCACTTTTGTGCACCAGTTTTGATGTACTTTGTATCTACGGCACGAGTTGCCATGTATTTTGTATCTACGACATGAGTTGTCGCATTTTGTGTAGGGCACGAGTTGCCATTGTACATACATTGGGAACCATATTCCACTATTCGCCAAAAATTGTATATGTTTGGATGAGTTTTGTAGCCTCGATGTACATGGATTTTCAATTATGTGATTTATATATCTCGTTGTCTAATGTGGTTGTCTCATGTTGTGTGTATCATGATGTGATGTTGTGTAAATTTGGGTTTTACCTAGATCTTAGAAGAGAAGTTGGATATCGTAGTTCAGCTTGGTTTATCTTTCCACATGTAAAAGATTCTAACAGTATCTATGTTAAGAGAACATTGTAAACATAGGCTAACTCAAACAAAATCATGTGTGAGAATTAATATAAAAACAAACGGAATAAATGGATGGACAAATCACATCTCATGGCACATAAGATATATATTGGGAACTTGAGTACTAGGAAAAGAACACTTAAAAATAGAAAATGTCCATTGTCGTCAAAATGTTAAAATGAGATCCAACATGATTTTTAATAGCTCTACATAATGAGATCCAAAAAGTCCATACTCTACATAATGAAATGTCATCACTAGTATTTATTTTGACCATTTTGTCCACTTAAGATCATGCAACAAATTAATAACCAAGTTATGGAATCATTTCTTAATCAATTGTCACCATACAAATAGGACAACCTTGAGCACGATGTATAGCTAGCTCATTAATTCTCACTCACAGATATAGCCACCTTTGATTTGATGACCATCACATCCACTACCATTTACAATTAGGACTTCCTTAATTTATCATTATGTGATAGCGATCTAATTTTATATATGCATATATGTGTATAGTGGTTTGGATTCAAATGTATGCAGATGAATATATATGTACAATGAAAATGATTTAATCTTTACATGTATTATAATTTAGGGCTAGATATTAGGATACATAATAGGGTTTCATTGTGATTAGAATACAAACTAGGGTTTTTAGGCTAGGCTCTTGTGTTTCTAGGCTAGGATCCAAGCTCCAAGGTCACCATATTAATGTTTAATTCCACTATCATGTCATCATTCTCACCAATACCATGCCCACTGCTACAATCACCATCAAGCCTCTCAATCCCACTTTGAACATTTCCCATACTTCCAAGTTAAAATTGATAGGTCTTGTTGCTAAAATCTTTTCACTTATCTATTCACATAGACAAATCCACTCCTGTGAAAGATTTGTTGTAGCTTGGTACATGCAAGTTCACATGCAATAATACTTGAGAGATCATTTTACCCCATGATCCATGGAAGATTCATTGGAGTCATATGAACCTCATTGTCATCACCCCAACCATGGTCAAGACACCAAGATCCATCCGTAGTAGACAAAACCTCATGTTGGCACCCATGCCACACTCAAAGATAAAAAATTCTTTGAAAGGGCATGTTTGGGGGTTGAGGGAATCTTGATTTTTTTATAATCACACATGAGAGGTTCTTAGATTCAAATACATTGGATATAAATAAATTCCCCAACACCTTCATCATCTTCATCACCATCGCCATCATCATCAACGCCTTCATCATCATCATCATCACCATCACCATCACCATCAACCTCACCACCATCACCATCATCATCAACTTCACCATCTTCATCATCATCACCATCTTCGTCACCATCACTATCTCCATCTTTTGGATGCGAGACGAAACCATCACCATCTTCATCATCACCATCACCATCACCGTCAACCTCACCACCATCACCATCATCATCAACGTCGCCATCTTCATCATCATCACCATCTTCATCACCATCACCATCTCCATATTTTGGATGCAATACAAAACCCTCACCATCTTCATCATCACCATCACCATCACCATCACCATCACCATCAACCTCACCACCATCACCATCATCATCAACGTCACCATCTTCATCATCATCACCATCTTCATCACCATCACCATCTCCATCTTTTGGATGCGAGACGGAACCATCACCATCTTCATCATCACCATCACCATCACCATCAACCTCACCACCATCACCATCATCATCAACGTCACCATCTTCATCATCATCATTAACCTCGTCATCATCACCATCTCCATCTTTTGGATGTGAGACGGAAGTTGGATGCTTCACTCAATAAAATGAACAGAGGGTCACATCTCCCTACTGCTAGCAAGGGGTACATCTCTCAAGTACCAGAATTTGCTCAAGAAAAATCTCAATAAGATTCAAACAAAATACTATCCAACCTCATGAAGTGCACTTGTTTCTATTTATATAGCTTCAGAGAAACCCCAAAACCACTTGCAAATACCATGGGACCTAAAAACCATGTAGAAAAACCATGGGGAGTAACATAACCCTTGATTTATTCCACATTGGCCACATTCAATGTACCATTTGACCACTTCCTCATGTAATTCACCCTACAAAAACCTCTTGGACCTTTTCTAACCAACATCGATCATTTCCACAACCCAAGGTGTCGTCCTAACCACTTTTGATCATTTCTCTCCCTTCAAATTTGAATTTGGTCCAACCTTCATTATTCCTTCATTAGTGATCTCCACTAGCTTCCCCTATCTTAAGGAAACACTCTTTTACATGGGAGAACACTTCTATTTGCCCCCAAAACGTCCCTTATACTTGGTAAAACATTAACGCACGTCCCTTAATCATCATTTGGTCCCATTCACACCTTGGACCAACTTTTACATCAATTTAAATAATTTTCCTTAGGAAATTTTACCCCATTTTAATACAAAGGAAAACTTATGATAAATCTAAATTCCCAAATAAATTTACTTATATCCATTTGAACTTTGGATTGGGAATTTACTCCATTTGGTTCAATTTGATGTCGGGGAGGAGGTTGTTGGGTGCTCCAACACGCGCTCGCGGGGTCTATTTTTCTCCACTCCACGCTCGTGGGTTTTTTATTTGTGATAACAAGCCTGCGATCTTTTTTTTTAATAAAAAACACAGATGCGCGCACACGTTACTGATGTGTGCGCGCATCTATTTGCGTACGGGTTAATAACGCGTGCGCGCACATTTTTTCCACGTCAACACAACAACGTGGACGTTCGGCATTGCCGAAGCAGGGGGCGCGTATGCGTGTTTGGATGCGCGTGCGCGCCCTTGTTTTTTTTCTGCTTGCACGCTTCTATTGCGACCTTTTTGGGTACCAACTTTGTGCAGGTACCCATATATATATAAAAGAGATACAAATTTTTATTGGGTTAGTATCTTAGATTTATATATAGAATTACATTTTAGTGAAAGCCATTTTTTTTTAATTTTGATAAACCAAGTTAATAACCAAATAAAACCATCAACTAATCATTCCAATGGCATGGTGTTGTTTGAATATTGATGACGAGTCATTCCAATGACCTGGTGTCGTTTGAATAATGATGATGAGCCACAATGATATAGCACGCTCAAAGTCAAAAGAAAACAAAACTTAAAATAATAACATTATAACTATTCAACTAATCTTTAAAATTTAATGAAAATGAACTATTAAAATAAAAACAATCTATAAATTATATAATTAATAATTAATAATTAATTGATATAATTCATATTTATATAAAAATAAAATTAATTAAAACATTATTAAAATATTTAATATACAACTTATTTGTCTCATGGCCAATACTCATAAGTTGATTACCTCGTGCTTCATTGCTTGCTTTATGGAGCACATAAAGGAGCCTGCCACCATGAGCAAAAGACAATTTTGTTTTACTGAGGATTCCCTCCATTATCCTGTGGGTTATTTTGATGGAGCATGCAATGAGGAGCCTTGTGGGGCGATTTGTGTCTTCAAAGTCATCCCCAACCATTGTTTTCAGTTATTCTTCAAGGCGGGTATTGGGGCAAACACAAGAGCAGAACTGATTGCCCTGTGGGGTCTCATGTATTTTGAAGCTGGTAGAGGGTTTACTTCTTTATGGGTATTTGGTGATTCAAAGTGTATTGTGGATTGGTCCCGGGGTACCTCGTCTCTTCACTCATTGAAACTAAAACCATGGATGGAAAAAGTCAAGGTTCTGTTAAATGTGTTCGATCAGATTTCCATCACCCACATCTACAGAGATTACAATATTGTTTCATATGATCTTTCTAAGTGGTTGTTGGGAGATATGGATGGGGAATTGCACGTGGAGGATTTCTTGAATGGCTTCCTGGTGGATGCACACTGTTTGGACATGTGTTGAGATACAGTATCTCTGGACGCTGGAAGATTTGTGTTATGTTTCTGCTGTGATGAAACTGTTTAAGATTCCCGTTGTTTTTGTTTTTGGTTAAGTTGGAAAGGGATATATTTAATGTTAAGTTAAGTTTTTGGGATGAGTTTTTGGTTTAAACTATGATGAGAAGACACTCACTTCTCATGTTGAATCCATGTAATGAATGATACAACTTTTTCTTTAATAAAAAGTTGGTTTTTTTATGTGAAAAAAAAAGTTGATTGCCAAGGTTATTAAAATTGTATGGACTTGTCGTGCACCCTTAGTCATATCTTGTGGGCATTCCCTCCATCATGTCATTTCCAATAACACTTAGTATAAGTTCATAACAACAACAATGAAAATATAAATATGTTTACAATATGAAAAATCTCACATGTATTTCAATTCTCCTCACAATAAGAGAATAAAGTAGAGAATAAATCATGGCTAACTCATGTAAAAAAATGCAATCTTCCCCACTAAGAATATATATTATTAATCCCTATATAGAAACACATTATAACCTCCAAATCTCCAATTGATAGAAAAAACTTTATAAAACACTCTACCTCATCAACAAAGCTCTTTCATGATATATCCTTTTAAATGTCTCCTTCCTCCCATGCGAAATATTTTTATCCATGTCCATGTAAAAGAGAATTTGTGTAAAGACTCATAAGTGAGGTGAGCCAAGTAATACAAAGATGTATGATTATTTTCCCACGTCATAAAAAAAAAATGAACCTTCTTCTCCAAATGTAAATAAACTGAGTAAAATGAATTCAAATGCTTAAGTGTTGAACATGAAAGTTGTAACACTCATACATGGAAGTCCATTCATCATAAATTTATTATATAAATAATATTTTATTCGAAATATTCAGCATTACAAAGGCATACATCAATAGAGTGGGGAAATGGTCATTGTTTGCTCATTAATAATCATTATTACATACAACCACTTGGTATTTCGACCTGAAAATTTCTGAAGATGAAGAACAGAGTATATTAAGCTTATTAAAATCATAAATACATCATGAAAATCTTTCCCAAGGAGTACAATAGCTCACCAAAAACGTCCTCCCTCAAGGAGCAAGAATATGCCTTCAAAACTGGAAATGATTGATAGAAAGTGCTGCACTAAACAAAACCACGAGCTGCCTTGTAGCTGATACCTGAAAATACAAACTCCATTAAAGCTCCATGAAAGACCTAAGTGGCCTCTCCAAACACCAACTTGGATGGGAATCTTTCACACTTGAAATTGGCTAAGGAAAGAAACTAGTCATCCACTAGCTCTCTCTTCACAAATGCATTTTTTCTCAAATGATCAAAAGCCCTTCTCTTGGTTTATCCTATATTTTATAAACATCCTTAGCCTTCTAAGGTTCCAAATCCATCCATAAACTCAATCCAATTCGAATTAGGGCAAGGGCTCAATATTTTCCATGTGTCCTACCTTTCCTAGACTTCCACCTTCCACCAATTCGAGTGGGGGTCTCTTTGGCTTCTCCAACTCCCATGAGCCCTCTTGGAGCCTATTTTTGGGGCTGACATGTAATAATGATCAAATGTCATCGGTCAGGTATTCATTTTTTCATATATGTCATAGATGCTCCATCATTGTTGTCAAAGGGGCTAGGGAATCTAGCCCAAGTGTCCACAAGCTTCCAATTTGACTCTTCCTCTTCCATGGAGGTTACCAATCCATCCCAATTCGACCTAAGATGACCAATGCCATGTGTATGACTTACCAACTCACCCAAGAGTGTTCACCTTCTCATGAATTCGAATTGGCAAGAGAGAGATGCCACGTGTCCTTGAAAAATAAAGGTAGTGTGGGTCCCACATCCTCCATATGTCTTCAAAACCACTTGCCACCTAGAATTTATCTTGAATTTCTTTATTCAACCTATTTATTAAATACTTGAACCCTTCTAATTTCTAAACATCATTTATTAGCTTCCTTATTGTAATTCCAAATGTGCCCATCCAACCTAGGAAACTAGTAGGATTGATGGGATTGTCTTACTATGCAATTATTTGAATGGGGACATTACAAACTGATTGATAGTTGGCTTGATATTTAATGATTGGTTGGAATATTACTTGGTTTATTGGTTGATAGTTGATGCTTGAAATTTTTGTGTTCCTGAGTCGATTGAAATAAAATGCACGTAATTGTTTCTAGAAGCATCTAGAGTAGTTTCCAATTCTAATTGAAGGAAGAGAAGACCTCGTTGAAGAGAAATATATGAACAAATAAAGTGGGTCAAGTTGTAGCTTACCACTTGATCATTTGAAGTGAGTTGTTGACAGAAGTGAGCCAGTAGGATGAGTTAAAGGAAACTCTAAAGAGGTTTTTAGGAAGCAATTTGGTACATTTGAATTTTGCAAGTGAAGAAACAAGCATGAAGATGCTGAGTGTAAAACTTAAAGGAGCTTGACATGAAGGTTAGAGAATTCAAAAGTTTTGCAAATAAAAAAATGGAAGATTGTTTCATTGTTGAGCTAAAATTTCTTGAAGAATGGCAAGTGCAAAGCCCAAGTATGAAAAATATGACTATATTGTTGTTGTAGCAATTGAAAATGAAAAACTCTACGAAGTGTTCCATGAAAGTTGTAATGAGCATTTTGATGAAGGACCAGAAGAAGAGCTGAATGTTGTAGAAAATATTGAAATTCTAAGAGTTAAAGATGAGGATCAAAGGAGATCCTTATTTTTATTAATAATTTGTTTGATTATAAATGTGTGGGTAAAATGAAGGATAAAGGGAGCCTTGCTAATGTTGCATAAGTTAAAAATAAATTTGAAGAAGAAAGCAACAATGATGTTGCAGAAAATGGAGAAGTTCTTCATGAAAAGGAAGTAAAGTATGATGATGAAGATTACATTAGTGAGTAATAAAGGATGTATATTATCAAAGATATGAGGTTGATTGAAGACTTGACGAATAAATTTCATGTCCAACCTAAGGATGAGTACTTTGAAGAGATTCATATTGTGGTGAACAATCTAGCTAATAGTATATGTGTTGATGTAAACCGTGATGCTAAAGAAAAAGAAGAGATAAATGAGAAGAAGGCATTTATTGATGTTTCATGTGCATTAGCCTAATCTACAAGAGGACAAGAAGAGCATGATGTTGATTGCATGAAAATTATTGAAGGTAAGATTCATGAAGTTGATGATGAAGATGTTGAAGTGTATAGCAGTGCTAAAGATGTGGAAATTGAAGAATCCATGGAAAAGATAATTATGATGTGGATTTTTGAGGAAATAAAGTGTTATTATCATCTAATAATGTGGTAGAAATTCATTGAAGAGATTAATGATATAATAAAGATGACGAAGTTGATGAGTGTGACCTTGGTATGCCTACATTACAAGAAATCCACATGAAGATAGAAAATAATATAGAAACCCATGAAGTGAAGGGAATTAAGATTTTGAAGGAAGGATGGTGAAATGATATGGGAATAAATTCTATAATTGACGATGATAGAAGCAAGGATAAGGAAGCCAAGAAAATAATAAGAATGAAAAAAAGGTGACATTGAAGTTGATGTAGAAAACAAGAAAGATTGCAAAGAACTGGCTATACAGTCTAATAAAGAAGAAGAAAATGAAGCCTTGTACGTAGTTGGGACCACCGCAATTGTTTGGCATGGATTAAAAATTTTGCACATCAAAAGGTCATCTTGTTTCTGTGTAATAAAACAAATTTTCTTTTGTAATTTTGAAACTTAAGTAAATATCATAAATGTTATAGCATGGATAGTCATATGATGTAATGATTAGATTCTGTAAAAGATGTAAATTATGTAGTTGTTATTGGTGATAGAGATTAAGGGGAAGTGTTGGATGGTGGTAATTTATCCACCAATTGAGATACAATGAAAAATCAAATATGCCTCATTTAGATATTTTGGAGGCGTGCATGAAGTCTTGTTATGCACGCCATCTTGAAGTTAAACCTATTTGGGGTCTATCTATTCACCAATGGGTTTTAAAGTTTTTTCTAGTCGAGTTTTATGGAGGCATTTCTTGCTTGAAACTTCTTGGGCACTGGAAATAATTATTTTTGTTAATAAATTATTAATGTAGCCTCTTCAACAATATATATACAAAATGAAATAAATATGTCTATATAGGTGATGGAGAGATTTGATATGTAGGCATAATATAATTTTTTTTATAGAAATATAATAAAAAAACTAGATTTACATATAAACAAAGGAGAAAGCTGCAAGCAGCTAATTCCCTACCAACTTGAAGGTGCATCTTTGGAACACATGATATTGAAGGCACGGTTCATAATAGGAGGTGTAGTATAATTTTAAAGCTCCGAGAAGGCGTGCAATGAAGGGAAGAGGGAGATATATGCATTGAGAACCAACACGCTAGAGAGCACCTATATATTGAAGCCAAAAGATATTTCAATGGTGAAGAAGAGAAGAAATCTTATGCATATAATTAATCCAAAATCACTGAAAACGTCCAAAGACTAATAGATAATCCAAAAGGAAAAATGGATACGAAAAATAGGGGCTTTTGGCTTCATGACATGTTAAATAATTTGCATGCATCTTGTCCTAAAACTCCTACTTCTTCTTCCATGGATGTTAGTCATGGTTAGCCTCTCGACGTTTTCAGTGCTTTTAGATTTATATGCTTCAAATTTCTTCTCTCCTCGACTACTGAAATATCTTTTGGCGTCGATATATTATGTGTTGGTTCTCAATGTATATATCTCCCTTTTCCCTTCATTGCACGCCATCTCAGAGCTTTAAAATTACACTGCGCCTCCTGTTATGAACCGTGCCTTCAATATTATGTGTTCCAAGGATGCACCTTCTAGTTGGAAGGGAATTAGCTGCTTGCAACTTTCTCCCTTGTTAATATAAGAAAAGCGATCCCTTCCCACATAAAAAATAAGAGACTATAATACTACTACGACTACTACTAATATATATATATATAAGAAACCTTTTTAGAAAGAGAGATGAGAAAAGCTTGATTTTATTATATAAAACCAACAATTATGTTTATCAACCTTAGTCAATACTCATGAGGAGTCTTATGTTTATGCATGCGAAGAAGTGTTTCAATGAAAATAAAAATAGAGATGAATTTAGATATATGAAGAATGTTACCTAAAGAATTACCGGCCTTGATTTTTTCTCTCTATAAAAGATGGAATTATAATCCTATGTAAACGAAAGAATTATGTAATTTTATCCCCACAAATTGTTTGTTATTGAAGAAACACCCAACACCTCTACTTATAGAATTTCAAAGGTTTTTGAAAATTGATTCTAATAGGGTTGTGTTTTTATGCAGTGGTATTTTGTGTTTTTCTAGGAGCCTAACTTCTACATTGTTTACATATGCAATCCCGATATACAGGTATGGAAGTGATTTCCTCTTGATGATCCACATTAATCAAGTTCATTTGGATTCACATACAACGCATACAAAAACCTAGAGAGCCTATCTCTAGATTTGTTGGAGAAAGCAAGGCTCCTCAATCGCCTCCATCTCTCTCCGCCTCCATTGCAAGTGTTGTAGGGTGGAGGGGTTTTGAACCACTAATCAAAGAAGGGGAAGGAGCACTAAGTGGTTTGTAAAATGGAATGGGCACCACTTGCGGCTACTACACTTGGGAGAGACCAATTTGAAAATGACTTAGTTAGAATCTACATAAATTTTGGATTTTTAAAGTTTGACCTTCATTTTATCTTAAAAAATGGAGTCAATAAAATTGAAAGGTGACAAATATAATAACATAAAGATCTAAAACATAATAAAACAATTAGTGTAAAAACATTTTAACCCTATTACTTTTGAGATGAAAGCTTCCTTGATGTTACCTCTACGTAGATTATATATGATATATGATGGCTATTAAATGCGGAAATGAAAATGAGTAAATGTGAACATGTGATTTTTTTTTATATTGATGTGAATTTTATTTTTTAATTTTGACAATCTATTAGATTAAATATTAATGGAATTTTTTTTTTCTAGTTCCATAAATAAATTGTTATATGCCTACTACAGCTGATATAAATCTATTTGAAATTTATCATTGAAAAAAATCAAAATCATGAGCATACAAAAGTTTCCAAATGGTTTACATTGAGATGAATGGATACATAAAACATGAATTCTTTTTTCCTCGTATTTACAAAAGGGACGTATTTGGTGCACCAAAGAAAATGGCAGTGTTGAAATTGAATGCTTAGTACTCATGATGTGAGATAACATAATTAAATTCCTTATCATGTTAAAGAAAAAATCCTTATCATCTAACGACCATCGCAGAGATCAAGCCCATGGGAAATTAAATAATTATTCTTTTGTAGTGGCTTGAGGTCGCGTTCTCGGATTCGAGTGTTATAGTTTTTGGTTGGTTCGAAAACAGAATCCGTTGATCTCCGGGGGAAAGTAGACAACTGAATTTATTTATTTGAAGTAATTGAAGGTTTCTTCATCATGCGTGCACAGGGAACCTTCTTCATCTGGATTGCTTCTCTTGAAGGGTGGGCAATTCCAAACTGATAGCAACACTACGTAGCCTTCGTGTGCCTTTTACCAAAGACAACATTGAATGAGTGATTGGCTTTGAATCAGAAAAGAAGCACCATATTTTTACCAGTTCCCCAACCAAACAGGAGTTTAAAAGTAATCAAAGTGCTTTCTCTTCCTATTCTTTCTCCCTTCCCTGGTTTATCTCCTCACTAAATCCGTATTAAGGGACTTTTACTTAAGTTTCTATGGGTTTCTTTATCTATCTTATAGAAGTTCGAAAACAATAATAATTCAAATTTCTATTTCGATTGGTTGTGCAATTTGACCTACTATCCCTCCTAATTGCATAATTACTTATGTGTTTTATCTGTTAAGGAAGCTCAACGTTGTTGTTTCGGTTAATATTGGCTAATGCAAATACTGAAGAGAAAGCGAATTAATTGACTCGGTTGATTTCATTTAACAGATAAAGGTGAGAAAGTAATATCAGAGAATACAAATATCTCAAACAAATTTATGGCTAGAAGTTACTATCGGTAATTATTAGAGAAAACATTCCAAAAATATAGCAAAGTTTCAAAACTGCGGGCTGTATCAATAAAACTAAAGCTCAAACCGCGTTTATGGACGCTTACCAATCGAAGGATGTCTAAGTGTAAATGCAAATGCAACAGCACCTCGGGGAAGCCTTCTTCTTCGTTGGTCTTCTCTTGGACTCAGGTGGCCTCAATGCCCAACCACCGAACAATTGCATGAGCATTGGAATAAAGCAATTATAAATGATTTGATCAATAGAGCAAGTGGCCCAATTCGCAAAGTTCTTTACGATTTGTTTATTAACCGATCACTGAGCGGATGGAATTTGGTGGGGAGATGAATGATGAATGAACACTGCATAACTGGGATTCGTGAGAGACCAGGCCACTATCTTTGAGGGTGATCGTATTCATTATGCAGGGATCCTGCAAGATCTCGAGAGATGGCTCACTTGGACCCATTTCAACATGTCAATTTAGATGGCGGTGATATAAGGAAGAGTCTGTAGCCTGCTCGCGGGTCTGCTTTGCCTCCCCACATGCCAACTCTAGAGTGTTGTATTAGTACAACATGACAAGACATGGAGTATTGTATTAGTACACAGTACATAACATGTATTGTTAGAATTTTTTATTTTATAAATTAATTTTTATTTATTTTTAAATATTGAAAATTGAAACCACTCCGGTAGGGATTTAAGTCCCATCAGAAGTATACTACACCAATAAAAAATAGAAATATTGAATTAAAAAAATTATTATAATTATTTTTATTTTTCACATTATTATGTTTAATAATAAATTTTACACAACTATAGAAAACTTTGTAAAAATATTTGTGAAAAAATACAAATTAATGTAGGTCAAACGAGTTTGACTATCTATTCGATTAATATATATAGACAATAATTAAATATAGATACGTGCATAAATATAAAAATATATTTATTTATGAAATAAACATATAATAACTTCAAAATCTTATAGTGCTAATGGAAAAATCTAAGAAACTCTCTCATTTCCTAGTTAGTAAACTTAATGAAGCTCAACACCATTAGAGCGGGTTGAAAGGTCGAATTTTGGATGATCAAGATTATCCACTAGGATATGGAGGAATCAATCCCAACCAAGGAGTATCAACATTGAACGCCGATAAAATATTAGGGGAGAATCATGGTCGTTGGAGGAGTTCCAATAGCCAACTAGGACCAGCCATGTGTATGGAAGATATTGAGCCTCGGTGACCACCTAGCATAGTTTTGGAATGGACGTAACCCTGGAAAGGGGGAACTGTCCAGCGTCGAGGTCATATCGGCAGTGATAGTATATCGATGCATGAATTGAAGTTGTTTGAAGGAAGGCTGGTAACCTAGTGTTGCAAAAGTATAAGTAGCATCACGTCGAGGGTGCAATGGAATCCATTGTTGATAAAGGCTGACAAAAATTAACGAAAACCCAATGACGATAGTGTATCGATTGACATGCATTGGAGTTGTATGGTGGTGTCAGTTAGGTGAGGACTGCGGGTGGTGGTGTCAGTTATATTGACAATGTTGTGAAGAGAAACAGATTTGAAGGCCATAGGATGGAGCGCCAATAGACACGCAGCAATGGTGTAGGAAAGGTGAGATAGGATTTGTGTATCGGCGTGTACAAGTGAAGCACCATTTGGGAATACTGATGGAGAAGCCCAATGCCGCATTGGAGCATGGTTTTTCAGGATTTAGCCCGAAAAGGACAAGATGTAAATGCATATCCAGGAAAGACGCCATCTGTATGTGTGAAGTTAATTCTGGAAAAGGTTCAAGGAATTCAGTATGAATGCTCAGTATTTATAGAAGGGAGCCAGTTGTTGGCCAGCAGAAGGAAGCCTCTAGATGAGGAAATTTCAAAATTCGAGTAAGGCGGTGGAAGAAGCTTCTAGAGAAACCCATCATGTAAAATAAAATTCCTTTGAAAAAATTGTAAAATGTGGAGAAGAGAATAAAAAATAAAAAAATTCTTATGTTGTAGATATGTGTATTTTTTGTGTATTTTGTGTGTGTGTTTAGAGTTTGTAAACTCTCATGCTCCATTTAGTTTGGTATTAGAGTAGGTCCATGCTCTTTCCCTTATGTGTGTGATTGTCATTTCCTAAGAGTTTTTCGGTTAGGTTGAATACTGTAATTGGAGATGGCTTTGAGAAGTTTGACTCAACCCATGGTTCTCGTCTTCGAAGGGAAAACCCATGATTTATGGTTTATTCAAATGAGAACAATGTTTCATTCTCGGAATTTGTGGAGCTTTGTGGATGTTGGATACCTAGAGCTTGTAGATGTCGCAACATAGTTATCTTTGAGGAATAATGAAAGTGACAAGTTGAGGGATACAATGAGGAAGGATAATATAGATCTAGGTCTCATTCAACAAGACCTAAATGACACAATCTTTCCAAAGGTGTTAAATGTCCAACTTTCAAAAGAAGCTTGGAACATTCTTGAAACTTGTTATTAGGGTGTATCCAAGGTGAAGATAGTCTGCAAGTTGTAAAACTTGAGAGGATATTTTGAAAGCTTGAAGATGAAGGAATCAGAGTCTCTAGACAAGTTTATGACCTAGGTCATGAATGTAGTAAACTAGTTGAGATAGCATGGAGAAGTCCTTTCTGATCGGAGAGTGATTGAGAAAATTATTAGAATTTTTCCTAGGAAGTTTGAGGTTGTAGTAGAAGCTATAGAAGATTCAAAAGATATCAGTCAGATGCATATTGATGAACTAAACAGTTCCCTAGTAGCACATGATTCCAGGATGAATAGATATATGAAAATAGTTCATTATATAATGCATTCAAGTCCAAGTTGCATGTCTCTGGTAAAAGAGGAAGAAGTAGGCTTGGAAACATAGGAAGAGGTGGAAGAAATCTTGAAAAGAATGAGAAAATATGATTCAGAACTTGAGAAGAAATATCACCAAAACCGCCACAGTTTAAGGAGGAGCAGTAACAGCAACGACAAAAATTGCCAACAAGGAAGTGGAAGAGTTGATAACTCCAAAGTGTAGTGTTTTTACTGTAAGAAGCTTTGCCATTATGCCAACCAATGTAGAAAGAAGATGGCATATGTCTGCATACATCATAGAAGAGACCATAAAAGAGATTGAGGAGAAACCTATGTTTCTCACTTGCAATGTAATCCAAGAAAGTGCAAAAGACATTTGATTTTTGGACAATAGTTGTAGCAATCACATGGCTGGAAACAAAGTTATGGTTTCCAGTTTGAACACTAGTATTGAGTTTGAAGTGAAATTGGGCGATGATAAAAAGATGAGTGTTAATGGTAAAGGTGTGGTTGTTGTGTTTCCAAGAAATGGATAAAGGAGAACATTAGATGAAGTCTATTATGTACCTGGTTGAAGTGTAACCTCTTGAGCATGGATAGCTCATGGATAACAAATATAGAGTGCCCTTCAAAGAAAAGGTCTGAACAATTCTAGACAAGTATCGTAGGAAGTTACAAGTTGATATATAAGGTGGAGATGACCAAGAATTAAAAAATCCTAGGCTCTATCAAGCGTCGAGGGGGATCAAATCTCCCGAGGTGCAAACCTCTCCTTGAATAGCTCCTTGAGTGCAATACCTGAGCCACCTAATCTTAAGTTCTAAAGTATCTAGTTTAAGTATCATATTTACTTTTGACTTTGTATTATTCTTTTTTGTTTATGGCCCACATAATATTTATTACTTTTTACTTTGTATTATTCTTTTTTGTTTACTCGAGAAACTCGACAAACACTCTAAAGTCTTATATTTACTTTTTACTTTGTACTAAAAGTAAAAAGTAAAGTCTCTAGTTTAAGTCTCATATTTACTTTTTACTTTGTATTATTAATTTTTGTTTATGACCGATATAATATTTACCACCTAATCATAAGCTCTAAAGTCTCTAGTTTAAGTCTCATATTTACTTTTAGTTTGTAGTATTCTTTTTTGTTTATGGCCAACATAATATTTATTAATTTTTACTTTGTAGTATTCTTTTTTGTTTATGGCAGACATAATATTTATTACTTTTTACTTTGTGTTATTCTTTTTTGTTTACTTTGTATTATTTTGTTACTCAACAAACACTCGACTAACAAGATCTCCCTCATACTGGGCTGTAGAGCACCTCTTGACGCAATGATTCCATTGATTATGAGGAGTAAAATGACAGTTTCTGTAAATGCATTCAAATCTAAGAGACTAAATGTTTATTGATTATGGCATTTGAGGTATTGGCATTTACATTTTGGAGGTTTGAATTTGTTGCAAAAGAAGCAAATGGTAAAGGGGTTTCCCTTTATTAAGAATCCAGAGAGCTCATGTGAGACTTGTATTTAAGGGGTTTCTCTTGACTTTTATTGGTGATTATAGTCGGAAGACTTGGGTTTATTTCCTGAAGGAGAAGTTTGAAACTTTCAACATATTTTAGAAGTTTAAATCCATGGTTGAGAATGAAAGCGACAAACTTATATTAAGGATTAGTTGGCATAAAATAGAGGTGGAGAATTTAAATTAAATGAGTTTGTTGAATTTTGAAATTATCATGGAATCAAGAGACAATATACTACTAGATATACTCCATAGCATAATGGAGTGGCAGAAACGAAGAATCGAACCATTATGAATATTGCTCGAAGTGTGCTAAAGGAAAAGCATCTATCAAATTCTTATTGAGGAGAAGCAGTTTCTTGTTTAGTGTATATCCTGAATAAAAGTCCAACAAATAGTATGTAAGATAGAGTTCATGAAGAAGCTTGGAGTGGTAGGAATTATAGTGTTTCACATATGATGATTCTTGGGTGTGTGGTTTATGTGGGCATGTACCTCAACAGTTAAGGTAGAAGCTTGATTATAGAAGTGAAAAGTGTATCCTCATTAGGTACAATGATGATTCTAAAGCATATAGGCTCTAGAATCCCATCACCAAGAAACGTGTAATCAATAGAGATGTTGAATTTAAGAATAATATTGGGATGGAAGTATTGATAAAAATGTTGTAGGGGGGGTTACATTTAGTCAAGAGGATTATGATACAGTTGAGAATCAAGTTCAAGGTGGAAAATAAAACCCGCAGTTGTCTACATCTACTACAAATACACCTAGAAAGTCGACACTTGGTGCTAGAACAACATGTTTTACAATGACCAGAACTTAGGAGCATGGAGAACCATCCAATAATAGAAGGAAACAAACTACATGATTAGAAGTAAGTAGTGATTCCAATCCCACTCTTGCTACAATAAGAAGTGGAATTAAAGGTTAGAAGACTAGAAGTTTAGGAGATTGTATGAACAAGAAGATGAAGTAGATCAATTTACGATTTGTTTTCTAATTGTATATGACCCTGTGAATTTTGAAGAAGCTATTAAAGAGGAAGTTTTGGTGAAAGCTATGGATAGATAAATTGAATCCATAGAAAGAAATAACACTTGGGAACTTGTATATTTACCAAAAGATAAGGATTGTATAGGAGTGAAGTGGATCTACAAGACCAAGTTGAATGTTGTAGGTGAGATTGAGAAGCACAAGGCTAGGCTTGTGGCTCAGGGGTTTCAATCAAAATCTTATTATTGATTAAAATGTTCAAAACCTTTGCACCTGTAGCTAGAATTGATACTATGAGAATGGTTTTGGCCATTGTAGGATAGGAAAAATGGAATGATGATCTTTAATAAGTAGGAAATTTGCATGCAAATGTAGATTTTTAAGTTCTTAAAACCTAATTATGGAGAAATTTTAAATGAAATGTAGATATACGATTGTAAATATGAAAAAACCATGACCATAAAGGAAACACCAAGTTGATAATGGATTTATCCCAATATGGGTTACACCTCTGAGTCCTCTTCCAATGGGTAACTAATCTATTATGTGGTGCAAATGCTGAAATACACCAACTATAGTATCTAACTTGCAAAATACATTCCCTCAATGTTGTTAAGAAGGATTAGAAATCCCTACAAGATCCATCTCACTCTCGAAATCCTCAAAGAGTGGCTAAAACTCCCTCTCTTACAATCTACAAATAATAATAACAGGTCAAAAAAATTATTCCCATTACACTTCAAAACAATAGAGATTGGACTTGCTAGTTTAAGCGTTGTGTCTGACACAAATAGGATTCAACCCTCAAGTCTTTATTCTTCCTTTTGGGTCTCATCCTGTACACAAAAAAATTCCTACAACAAATATAACTAGATATACCTCATTCTCCACTTGTGGAAATTTTGTGCAGTGACAAAGAAATTTGTATTATATAAGGTGAGTTCGAAGATTCAATCCCATTCAACCTCTCATTTCATATATATACCGATAATCTCAAAATGATAAACCAAGGTGTCTTGACCAATAACCGTGTGGTGAGGAATTAGTTGGATCATTGAGCAACTAGCAGATCAGTCAAGGGTTTGGCCTCGAATCTTATGTTGACTATCCAATGTTTACACTTCAATAGAACTGGTTAACTATATGTGTTAAGTTACATCTGTGGGCGTGTTGGAAATGGCATTGCATTAGCATTGGAGGGGTTAGGGGTTCAACTACCGTCAACCACTTTGTCCACCCAACCACTCGGAAAATAAAATTCAAATAGAAGATATGCATTATCCATATTAAGGATTGATCACAGATGTTTTGATTAAGACGTTGGCTTGGTATCCGAGAGGTCTAGAGATCGATCCCACTTGGTGTGCTTGAACCATAATTTTAGAATCTTAGCCCAACTGGGCCAATCAGAGCTTGCCATGTGGTGTCCTCTCATTGGTCCACCACAACAAAACCATGCTTCCACCTATACATCCATGCCTTCACATACATTCCACGTGTCGACTAAGGGTGATTCCACATCATCATTTGTACTTCCACATGGAAATCTATGATGATTCCATGTGGCACTCCTGCAAATTTTTAACTGTTGGAGAAAAATTTTAGAACATGATTACTTCTTCATACAACATCTGTCTGAGCCCATTCAAGAGTCGTTGAAAATATCTCAATGAGATATACATAATGTATTTATTTATTTTAGCATTTGAGACTATGAATTTTGATCATTTTTATGAGGATCCTCCTGGATCAATCCTCCCCACTAGAAGCTATTAGACCACCAAAAGTCTGGTTCTTTAAGCAGCAAGTAGGTGACAATACAACTCCCTCACATTTCCAATTTTCATCCATTTTTCTTTATTTGGATGCATTCCCTTTATCCCCACACGAATATATTCAACATCTCTTGTACGTGAGATTCTCACCTTCCTGTTAAGAAAAACATATTCCTGCAACTTATTGGTGTGTGATAACTAGTAACTTGGTAAGTTCGCTTTCAGTAACACATATGAGCCACCAACCATATTTAATAAAGTTGTTGCTGCCATTAAATGTGTTAAACACGTAAGCGCTCGCCGCTAACACGAGAACTTAGAAGCGTTCAAGCCATGGGATGCACAGTGTAAGCCCATCCACATAAATTGGTCAATGATATTATTAGAGGCCCAATGTCCCATGATCCATTGATGATTGGACACGTGGATATTGGAGAGTAACCGTGTACCAAGTCCCACTCCCAAGTCACCTAGCTAGTAGCCGCATTCCCAATTTCCCACTGAAAACTGTTGGCGAGTGAAATTTGAAGCTCCCCTTTTGTTTCAATTTTAAACAGTAGGGGTTAATTTAATTATTGATGGGCTTACCAAGAAATTAAATTTTTTTTACATGGTAAAATTTGAGGTGGTCTTCCATGACATGTAAAATGGCCTCTGAAGGGCCTTGAAGGATTCAAATTTGAAGCCTGATGACGATATCTTGGTTGAGTTTCCAAATGTTCAAAGAAAATGGAAGGAATTTCAACGAAAACATGTGATTTTTCCAACGCAGGAAACTTTATAAAAGTAAGCCCCTCTCCAAAGGAGCTGTATAAAGGATAATTACAAAATTGCGAAAATAACAATTTCTAACCAGAATTTTAACCGATTTTTTATCCCTAAATTGTGGGAAAAACAAAACATTTTAATTATCTGGGAAAAACAAAACATTTTGAGTATCTAGGAAAAACAAAACATTTTGATTATCGTTTATCCTACACACTCTCCAAATTTACTCTTTCCCTTTTACAAACTGTGTCATAGATATGGTAATACTATTGAATATTTTTTGTCCAGTTATTCTAGTAGATTCCATTCAAAATTCCATGTTCAATGAAGATGAAGAAATTTCAATGAAAATAAATGGTTTTTCCAACGCTAAAGGAATAAGACCAATCAATTTGGCTATAATGGAAGAAATTTCAACCAAAATGACTGGTTTTCCCAACACGAAAGGAATAAGACCAATCAATTTGGATAGCATCGTAGAATTTTCCAACATCATCAAGTTGCTTAAAGGGTTTAGACGGATCACGTCCTATTAGCCAAAGGAATAAGACCAATCAATTTGGGTATAATGGAAGAAATTTCAACGAAAATGATTGGTTTTTCCAACACGAAAGGAATAAGGCCAATCAATTTGGGTAGCATCGTAGAATTTTCCAACATCATCAAGTTGCTTAAAGGGTTTAGACGGATCACGTCCTATTAGCCAAAGGAATAAGACCAATCAATTTGGCTATAATGGAAGAAATTTCAACGAAAATGATTGGTTTTTCCAACACGAAAGGAATAAGGCCAATCAATTTGGGTAGCATCGTAGAATTTTCCAACATCATCAAGTTGCTTAAAGGGTTTAGACGGATCACGTCCTACTAGCCAAAGGAATTAGACCAGTCAATTTGGCTATAATGGAAGAAATTTCAACGAAAATGATTGGTTTTTCCAACACGAAAGGAATAAGGCCAATCAATTTGGGTAGCATCGTAGAATTTTCCAACATCATCAAGTTGCTTAAAGGGTTTAGATGGATCACGTCCTACTAGCCAAAGGAATTAGACCAGTCAATTTGGCTATAATGGAAGAAATTTCAACGAAAATGATTGGTTTTTCCAACACGAAAGGAATAAGGCCAATCAATTTGGATAGCATCGTAGAAATTTCCAACATCATCAAGTTGCTTAAAGAGTTTAGACGGATCACGTCCTATTAGCCAAAGGAATAAGACCAATCAATTTGGCTATAATGGAAGAAATTTCAACGAAAATGATTGGTTTTTCCAACACGAAAGGAATAAGGCCAATCAATTTGGATAGCATCGTAGAATTTTCCAACATCATCAAGTTGCTTAAAGGGTTTAGACAGATCACGTCCTATTAGCCAAAGAAATAAGACCAATCAATTTGGCTATAATGGAAGAAATTTCAACGAAAATGATTGGTTTTTCCAACACGAAAGGAATAAGACCAATCAATTTGGATAGCATCGTAGAATTTTCCAACATCATAAAGTTGCTTAAAGGGTTGAGACGGATCACGTCCTATTAGCCATGGAAGGTGTGTAGCTCTACGATTTTTATTTATCAAAACTTAAATTAAAAAGAGGGGTGTGTAGTTGTGATATTCCTCCTTTATGACCTATTTTGATCTTTAATTATAAATGTAATTGTAATTGCGTAGGCAACATGGGTGAGGAGCTCAAGGCCCATCAGTATGGTTTGAGATCTATGAGGTTTAACCCTCTAGTCGTAAAATTTATAAACTTATTCACTTAGCAAATGTGAGTTTACATTGAGAAAATATACTCATTAAATTCGATCTCTAAGGAGTTAAAAGTGCCAACTCATTCTTAACTCTCCACTCCCTATTTTGATTGAGTATGAAGAACATGTAGCTTGAGTTGAGGGACTCTTCCACCGCCACTTGCTGATTTGTTTTAATGGAGAATTTGGTGCAAACCCCCCCACTTTAGTTGCTTTAATGACAAGCGCACAAAGCATAAAAGGGGAGTTGTTGTGTAGTGGGAAAGGAAAAGAGAAAAGGGGTTTTTCATCTGGGCGAAGGACTCGAGGATAGACGTTTGGGAAAGGGAACTACCAGTCTACCAGTACATGGAGGATTCGGTAAGAAGTGAATCAGGCAGATGTAACAGAGATAGAAGTTACCTCGGTGTGCGTTTTTACTCAGGTATTTTCCGTCTTAGTATTTATGCATTCTTGTCCAAGTTTGATCTCTGGCAGAGAGCTAGAATATTTTATTATTGCATGTAGTCACTTGCTGTCAGCGGGAAGTTATAGGGTTGTCCTTCTTGCTGTAGATCATGATAGACGCTAGACCAGAGACCTTGGTCTTTACTTTTATATATTTATACAGCTGTCTCCTTGAACTTATGGTGGTGTGATCGGTCAATATGCTGTCAAACAATTAATAAACCATAGATCTAATCTCTGCGGACAATATTGATGTTAGTATGTAAACCAACAAGTCGCTTCTCTGTTTTATTTTGGTATTTTGCTGTGTAGAACGGTGAACCGGTCGACCCTCCTTTTGTGCTGGATGCTGTATTTTTAGTATATAAACCAGGTCGAGTTTCATTATGATAGATATTGCTTGGAAAACGTAAGCAATCCTTTTATCATGTATGTTAGATAATTAGCATAGGATTAAGGGATAACTCGTTGATGATGTGAGTTAGTGGTAAGTGTAGAAGTATTTGATTATCGAAGTCACCATATCAATTGGTATTCGTAACCGGTACACTTAGTCGCTTTTTCAATTGATTTATTGACTCAGTAATCACGTGACCTCGACTTCGGGCTGTTTCTTTTCACCTCTGACTTTATAAAATCTACTTCAAGAAGTATCTGAATATTTCGCCACACTGATCTGCTATCCACTAATGAAGCCCTGTCCAGATCCACTATTTGTGTCGTCGGTCTATACTACCTACCTGTTGATCTTTATTATTGAAGGTGTATGCTTTAAAACCGGAGTACAGTTATTACTTCTCAGTCACAAACTAAGGTTTTCAGTCAAGCTTCTCTTATGGTTGTTAACTGAACCTTCCATGATATTTTAGTTATATTGTCTCCCTAACTTACCGGCCAAGTGGCTGTCAGTAACGTCGAAATTTGAAAAAACAGAACCTTCCGTTGGTTGTTGAATGCATCAACTAATTCCTTAGCTTCTAGACTGGTGATGTGGCAGATCCACACCACTCAAATCCTGAGCAATCACATCCTTTGTTACCTCTATACACCGTGTCCAGTTTCATGGATCCGAGCAAATGTCGATTGAGTGATAGATGAGTTAAGTGGAGACCTGGTAACTATTATCATTTTTCTTTATGTTATGCTATGTTCTGTCAAATGCGGGTTTAGGTTCGGAAGTAAAGTATTACACTGCTGATTTAACCTCTGTTCCAGACTGAAGTTAATTATCATTGTCAGTTCATATGGATGCCTTGTGCTCAGAATAGTTATTTTTTTTATATCAGGTAAGTTATCTGGTTATTTAATTGCCGAAGGAAATTTTGGAAATTTATTTGAAGGAAGTTTTGAGTATCTTGATAGTGCCCTTTATTAAAGGCATGGAGAAAGTGACAATTGTTGCAATAGTGACCTTCTGTTATTTTAACCTATGACGATTTCCATTTAAATTATGTTGAGTTGAAAGCCATAGTTTGATCTCTGTCTCATTTTTAATTAGGATCCTAGTAGCGTTGCCTAAGTTGGAGTAAGATACAGTTTATGATGGATCCTTATTGGGATGCATAGCCCTTGTGATATGCAGCTTTGAGTTCGAGTTTCAGATCAGATTCCTGTAGGTGTGTTTTCTTTTGTTTTGAGTAGGCTTTGACTTCTACATCTCACATCTTTTATTCAGATCATACCAGGATAGTGTGTATGCTACACCGCTTGTCAAGGATTTGGTTTGATCCCTGAGGGATTTATATTGTTTGTTGTGTTGTTTTGATTGCCACGACTTGTTGTTATTCAAATCCAGCCATGATAGGGTTTTATTTAACGAAGGTGTTCTAAATCCCGTCGAATCTTCTCGGACGTTGGTTATATAGGGATGTGAGTGTACTCTGACTTTATTTCCTTTCGTTAAGGTTCTGTATTGTATACTTTTGGATTTCTATTGTATTCATTACAACGTTGAATCTTATGGATTATTGTTTGGATGCAATGCGACATTGAAATGTGTGAACCTCTGTTAATTGTATTGCACGTGGAAGATCGTTATGATCCAGATTATGGAGTATGGATTGTTGTGTATTCATTATAGTATTAGATTCATATTATTGAAGCTCTCTTGTGAGAGGCTTGAGAAAGAGAAAGTAAATTGTAAACACCTTATTGAAAGGTGTACCCTTCTTTTAAATAAATAAAATATGACAACTGCTCCCGTGGACGTAGCCCAAAGGTTGGGTGAACCACATGTATATTTGTGCCTCTTGTGTTTGAAATTTCTGTGATTGGTGTGGTTTACTTTATGAAAGATGTACATTCTTATCTTTTGTTGTTTTCAAATGATGTGGTTCACTTTACGAGAGATGTATAATCATACCTTGTGTCCATAATTGATGTGATTTACTTTAGAAAGATGTACGTTAATAAGTTTAATTGATGTCGTCATGTAAAATATTCAAATGGGTTAAGTGTATTACTTTGTGGAAAGGTAAGTTTAAGATTTAGTCATTTGTATACTAATGGATCCTCATCTTTAGTGCTCAAATCGATACACTAATATGCAACGAAGTTTAGAAAGATGATTGTATAAATGAATGCATGGTAGTCCCTATAATGTAACTTTTAGTGTCGTGGAGATAGGCTTGTCTTTTCCTGTCGAGATAAGTATGTATCAAACGGATCTTGAAAGTTGATGTATAATGTAAATATGTAAGATACAAGTGCTTATCATTCGGGGTCTATGGAATGGTCAGAAATCAATTTGTTAATTGGTCATACATCTTTATGAACAAAATTTTTATTTACTCCTTTTTCCTAGTATCAACTCACAAATAAGGGGATGTTACAAGTGGTATCAGAGCATTAGGTTACAACACTAGGGCCTAATGAGCTCAAAATGCGATAAGAAAGTATAAAGGTTGATTAAATTTACTAATCAATTGTTTTGTTTCATTTTGGATGCATGGACTGTACTGGGTGAGGGGAAAATGAATCTCTAAGCTCGACTTCAAGTTTCTCCTGCCAGAGCCAGGTTGCAAACACTCGGGCTTATTGGGCTCAATAGGGGAAAACAAAAACAAGTTTGTCGAGCTAGGAAAGGAACTCCATTTTATAAAGACGCAAACATAAAACTTCATTTCCAAGGATTGGCAAGAGGTAATCAACATGACGTTTTGGAAATTACAAGTAAGTATGTTCCATTTCGCTGGAGCATTATAATGGCTTAGTAGTGTCTATTTGTGAACATACATCGCATACGTCGCTTTATGTAATTGAATGGTCTTCTATTGATAAATACTAAATGATGAATGTCTCGTCATACTCTACAATGTATTTCATACTCTATAGGGTCAAAAATTTACTTTAAAAATATTAGAATATGGGAGTTAAGTCCTTATGAAACGGGTACTTGTAAGTAGAGTAAAAGCACGTATTGGAAGTTATCCTAGCTATTTCACAGTGAATTTTATAGGCTAAGGAAGTCTCCTAAATTGGTTGACCTTAGATAACTAAGTAAACTTGATTGACCAATAGTCTAAATTTCCAAATATGAAATGTAGATGGGAAATGTAAGCAACTTAGATCTGCTAAAAGATCCATTAAGTTCAGATCAAAAGTAAGTCTATATGATAAAAGGTCCATTAAAGATTTGATAGTTTGGGTCAGTCTTGGGTTTTGAACTATGTAAGAAACGAGCAAGTTCCGTTTACATATGAGTTACCTTAAATAAGAAAGTTTATAGATTTTATAATGAGGTTGACCTTAGTAGTAAAATCTGTAAAGGTGCATACTGCAGGAGGAGTCATTGTGAAGTTAATATTTCTAGTTACAAGGGAAGCATAATCATGTGATGTTAAGTTGTTCTTTTATTCCATAAGAAGTATAGTTGGCTAGACTAGGATGTCTGGTTTCTTTTAAACAAAGAAATTAACTTTAACTGGTGTGAAGTTTCTATGACTAGGACATTGTGAGATTACGAAGGAGAAAAATTGTTAATAGTCTCCTTGCTAATCAATTTCATTCTAGTATGTAATTATAATACGATTTTTGTGACATTGAAGCATGCTCGTACCCTTACATATAAGTGCAACAAAAGGAAAATGGTTATAAATACATATACATGTGAATATTAATCAGTTAATACATATGATGATAATGCATGAGTACCTTTTATATATACCTCTTATTTCAGTAATTTCTATGAAGATAGACGTGGGAAATAATGAGTAATAGTGATACTGTTATTTGCTCAATATTTATGACGACTTGCTATCCATGTACAACTATATGTTTCTCAAATTGAGTATTTTGTTAAGGGATAGATTATTGGAAAACCTAGAACCAACATGAATTAAATACAGGTTAGTAGGATGCTGTAATCTTCTGACATCCTTATGTTGCCACAAGGAATGACTGTTTTTATTTTTGTGTTAAGGAAACATTGATGACATGGAATTTGCAGGGTAGATCAGAAGTGATCTTTGAGACAGTAATCGAGGTATAAGCATTTATGAAACAAGTAAAAATGATGTTTGAACATATGTTATATGTACGATTGTTCTTATGATTTAATTACCTTATACCACTAACACTTTGAATGTTGTGGTCGAGCAAATGTTATTTTCCCACACATCACCGCCTGACACCCATAAATGGGTAAGTGTGGGATATATATATATATATATATATATCGATTCATGTATCATACTAATACGTGATGATACAAGTAAACTGGAACCTCGGCAGATGAAGGTGAGCTGTGCGGTCGCCTTTACAAAGGTACATGATTATCTGTATAAGGTATGTAAGTTTGTTTTAGACAATTGGTTATCTTTATATGGTGTTAGGGTATACAAAAGGGTTGTATAACTAAAATAGGAATTGTGTTGAAATGGTGAAAGCGAACATTCGAGGTTAAATGATCATAATGTCCATGGATCATCATAGAAGGATGTTACGTCATGTTCAAGCATTATGTAATCTTATAAGCTAGTTATGTGTAGTAGGAAATGACATCTTAGATGATTACATATGGATATTTTATTAAGAAAGATGATTCTCTGTTAAGGAAGGGATCTTCTTACAATATTTGACTTTGTATATAAAGTGATACTAACAAGTGAAATTTGGCAGATGGTGAAATTTCTGTGAAGCTTGTGAAAATTCAAGAGCATAAATATTATGCATAGTAAAATAAGGGGGGTGAGGATTTAAGATCCACATCGCAACCGTTACAGGTTCTTTTAAATTTTGATATATTTTTAATCAGGAAACTCGACCCAGATTGGTCAGAGTAATCGTATGGGTACAGAATGTAATGTGACGAAATAAATTGATTAAATTGAAAGAGATTTTTCTAGACTCAAGCAAGGTGGCTTGGGGAAAATAAATTCCAGGACTCAAGCGAGAAGGCTTGAGGGGAATTGTGTAAAGAGTGTGTAACGGCATTGAAATACTCCCTAAAATCAGGGATTGAACAACCACTAGGATTCTCGGAGAATCGGCTGGCTGTAAGACCTGGGCAAGCTATAAGAAAATGTATATGTGGGAGGCAGGACGCTGCTTAGTATGCATGAAAGAAATGTTTGCTGCATGAGCACTAAGGTGTTAGGCAAGACATGAAAGAAATGTTTGCTGCGTGAGCACTAAGGTGTTAGGCAAGACATGAAAGAAATGTTTGCTGCGGGAGCATTAAGGTGTTAGAGGCAAGACATGAAAGAAATGTTTGCTGCGTGAGCACTAAGGTGTTAGGCAAGACATGAAAGAAATGATTGTTGCGTGAGCACTAAGGTGTTAGGAAAAACATGAAAGAAATGTTTGCTGCATGAGCACTAAGGTGTTAGGAAAAACAGGAAAGAAGTGTTTGCTGCGTGACCACTAAGGTGTTAGGGAAGGCATGAGAGAAATGATTGCTGCGTGAGCACTAAGGTGTTAGGCAAGAATTTCCTGAATCAAGTGAATGCTGTTTGTTGATTTTGTTAACAGTATACAATCAGGGAGCACTAGATTTATTCCATTTATTGCAAGTGATATGTGCAATAAAGAACTCATGATTTATGTTTCTGAGTTTGATTATGAAGTTGATGACAAGTTGTTACTAAACATTGTTTCTTTGAATTCCAGTTTTGTGATACAAATGATTGCTGCAAGAGAAGAGTGAACACCGAGGATGGTGTTATTTTAAAGGGGATGAGGATGTGATATTCCTCCTTTATGACCTATTTTGACCTTTAATTATAAATGTAATTGTAATTGCCTAGGCAACATTGGTGAGGAGCTCAATGCCCATCAGTAAGGTTTGATATTTATGAGGTTTAACCCTCTAGTCGTAAAATTTATAAACTTATTCACTTAGCAAATGTGAGTTTACATTGAGAAACTATACTCATTAAATTCGATCTCTAAGGAGTTAAAAGTGCCAACTCATTCTTAACTCTCCACTCCCTATTTGGATTGAGTATGAAGAACATGTAGCTTGAGTTGAGGGACTCTTCCACCGCCACTTGCTGATTTGTTTTAATGGAGAATTCAGTGCAAACCCCCCCACTTTAGTTGCTTTAATGACAAGCACACAAAGCATAAAAGGGGAGTTGTTGTGTAGTGGGAAAGGAAAAGAGAAAAGGGGTTTTTCATCTGGGCGAAGGACTCGAGGATAGACGTTTGGGAAAGGGAACTACCAGTCTACCAGTACATGGAGGATTCGGTAAGAAGTGAATCAGGCAGATGTAACAAAGATAGAAGTTACCTCGGTGTGCGTTTTTACTCAGTTATTTTCCGTCTTAGTATTTATGCATTCTTGTCCAAGTTTGATCTCTGGCAGAGAGCTAGAATATTTTATTATTGCATGTAGTCACTTGTTGTCAACGAGAACTTGTAGGGTTGTCCTTCTTGCTGTAGATCATGATAGACGCTAGACCAGAGATCTTGGTCTTTACTTTTATATATTTATACAGCTGTCTCCTTGAACTTATGGTGGTGTGATCGGTCAATATGATGTCAAACAATTAATAAACCAGAGATCTAATCTCTGTGGACAATATTGATGTTAGTATGTAAACCAACAAGTCGCTTCTCTGTTTTATTTTGGTATTTTGCTGTGTAGAACGGTGAACCGGTCGACTCTCCTTTTGTGCTGGATGCTGTATTATAAGTATATAAACCAGGTCGAGTTTCATTATGATAGATATTGCTTGGAAAACGTAAGCAATCCTTTTATCATGTAGGTTAGATAATTAGCATAGGATTAAGGGATAACTCGTTGATGATGTGAGTTAGTGGTAAGTGTAGAAGTATTTGATTATCGAAGTCACCATATCAATTGGTATTCGTAACCGGTACACTTAGTCACTTTTTCAATTGATTTATTGACTCAGTAATCACGTGACCTCGACTTCGGGTTGTTTCTTTTCACCTGTGACTTTATAAAATCTACTTCAAGAAGTATCTGAATATTTCGCCACACCGATCTGCTATCCACTAATGAAGCCCTGTCCAGATCCACTATTTGCGTCGTCGGTCTATACTACCTACCTGTTGATCTTTATTATTGAAGGTTTATGCTTTAAAACCAGAGTACAGTTATTACTTCTTAGTCACAAATTAAGGTTTTCAGTCAAGCTTCTCTTATGGTTGTTAACTGAACCTTCCATGATATTTTAGTTATATTGTCTCCCTAAATTACCGGCCAAGTGGCTGTCAGTAACGTCGAAATTTGAAAAAAAAGAAGCTTCCGTTGGTTGTTGAATGCATCAACTAATTCCTTAGCTTCTAGACCGGTGATGTGGCAGATCCACACGACTCAAATCCTGAGCAATCACATCCTTTGTTACCTCTATACACCGTGTCCAGTTTCATGGATCCGAGCAAACGTCGATTGAGTGATAGATGAGTTAAGTGGAGACCTGGTAACTATTATCATTTTTCTTTATGTTATGCTATGTTCTGTCAAATGCGGGTTTAGGTTCGGAAGTAAAGTATTACACTGCCGAGTTAACCTCTGTTCCAGACTGAAGTTAATTATCATTGTCAGTTCATATGGATTCCTTGTGCTCAGAATAGTTATTTTTTTTATATCAGGTAAGTTATCTGGTTATTTAATTGCCGAAGGAAATTTTGGAAATTTGTTTGAAGGAATTTTTGAGTATCTTGATAGTGCCCTTTATTAAAGGCATGGAGAAAGTGACAATTGCTGCAATAGTGACCTTCTGTTATTTTAACCTCTGACGATTTCCATTTAAATTATGCTGAGTTGAAAGCCATAGTTTGATCTCTGTCTCATTTATAATTAGGATCCTAGTAGCGTTGCCTAAGTTGGAGTAAGATACAGTTTATGATGGATCCTTATTGGGATGCATAGCCCTTATGATATGTAGCTTTGAGTTCGAGTTTCAGATCAGATTCCTGTAGGTGTGTTTTCTTTTGTTTTGAGTAGGCTTTGACTTCTACGTCTCACCTCTTTTATTCAGATCATACCAGGATAGTGTGTATGCTACACCGCCTGTCAAGGATTTGGTTTGATCCCTGAGGGATTTATATTGTTTGTTGTGTTGTTTTGATTGCCACGACTTGTTGTTATTCAAATCCAACCATGATAGGGTTTTATTTAACGAAGGTGTTCTAAATCCCGTCGAATCTTCTTGGACGTTGGTTATATAGGGATGTGAGTGTACTCTGACTTTATTTCCTTTCGTTAAGGTTCTGTATTATATACTTTTGGATTTCTATTGTATTCATTACAATGTTGAATCTTATGGATTATTGTTTGGATGCAATGCGACATTGAAATGTGTGAACCTCTGTTAATTGTATTGCACGAGGAAGATCGTTATGATCCTGATTATGGAGTATGGATTGTTGTGTATTCATTATAGTATTAGATTCATATTATTGAAGCTCTCTTGTGAGAGGCTTGAGAAAGAGAAAGTAGATTGTAAACACCTTATTGAAAGGTGCTATGAATAAAATAATAATAAAATAAACATCAACATATATATATATATATATATATAATAATAATAATAACAACAAACACGAATAATATAATAATATAATTAATTAGTGAAATGGTGTAACTCTTTATGAAGAGTTGCATTAGACACCCTTTAAACAATTATAAATACGGGAAAGTCTATCTTGTAAAAGATATCATCTTTATATAATCAAAATATATTATTCTTATCTTATCCAATATGAGAGTTGGATTCGACTATTAACCTAGTGAACGGATTCGTTCACCGCATTTGGTATCATAGCTAGGCTTGTAGCCACCAATCTAGGACCTTGTCCAAAACCAGGCCCGTGGCCCAAAGAAGTAAAAAAGAAAAAAAGAGAAAGAAAGAAAAAAGAAAAAGTAAAAGAAAACAAAAAGAAGAAAAGAAAGACAAGGAAACAAGAAGAAAATAGAATATAGAAATAAATAAAAAAGAAGTGAGAAGAAGTGAAAAGGAAAAAAAAGAAAAGAAAGTAAAAGTAAAGTTTAGAAGTGAGTAGAAGTAAAAAGTAAAAGTAAGAAGTGAAACCGCACATGGTTTTGTGAGAAGTGGGTTTGGTTTTATTCCCTAAGAGCAAACCAAAAGTGAGATTCAAACTTGGGTGGGGAAGGTAACAATCATTCTTCCCAACCACCTAATCTACACACAATCCACAAAGAAATTAATCTAAAGCAAAAGGTTAACCAAGGTGGAGATTAATTAATATTAGTCCATAATTGTAAAATATTACAATTGTTTGGGAAATATATAATATTAAAATAATATTATTATTACATTTAAATAATAATAATTATTATAAGGGCAAAGCAATTATTGTTAAACAATAAAATAAAATTTGAAGATCGGTTATCATCAAAGAAATCAAGTCAAAGTAAAGGAAGGCTCATCAAGAAGTCGAGACATGTTAACGACAAGGATGACCAAGTTCGACATTATGAGCAAGGAACAAAAAATGTTAGACCAAAAAGTGAGAGTCGGATTCGACTATTAACCTAGTGAACGGATTCGTTCACCGCAAAAGGTGTACCCTTCTTTTGGATAAATAAAATATGACAACTTCTCCCGTGGACGTAGCCCAAAGGTTGGGTGAACCACATGTATATTTGTGCCTCTTGTGTTTGAAATTTTTGTGATTGGTGTGGTTTACTTTATGAAAGATGTACATTCTTATCTTTTGTTGTTTTCAAATGATGTGGTTCACTTTACGAGAGATGTATAATCATACCGTGTGTCCATAATTGATGTGATTTACTTTAGAAAGATGTACGTTAATAAGTTTAATTGATGTCGTCATGTAAAATATTCAAATGGGTTAAGTGTATTACTTTGTGGAAAGGTAAGTTTAAGATTTAGTCATTTGTATACTAATGGATCCTCATCTTTAGTGCTCAAATCGATACACTAGTATGCAACGAAGTTTAGAAAGTTGATTGTATAAATGAATGCATGGTAGTCCCTATAATGTAACTTTTAGTGTCGTGGAGATAGGCTTGTCTTTTCCTGTCGAGATAAGTATGTATCAAACGGATCTTGAAAGTTGATGTATAATGTAAATATGTAAGATACAAGTGCTCATCATTCGGGGTCTATGGAATGGTCAGAAATCAATTTGTTAATTGGTCATACATCCTTATGAACAAAATTTTTATTTACTCCTTTTTCCTAGTATCAACTCACAAATAAGGGGATGTTACAGTAGTTTAGTCTCTTTCTTTTAATTTAAAAAATAAAAATAGAAAAATAGAAAAATACAAATAAATTATTTGAAATTAATTTAAAAAAAATAAAAAAATTCAAGTAAAGTTTTATATAAACAAGGGTAATAGCTGCAATAGAGCTAAGTCCCTGCCAAATGATGGTAGGAGCGAAAGTTGTATTTTAGGTAATGTTGATGAACTGAGCATGATAGTAGACAACACAATGAAATTGTTTCAATAGACAACATTGAAGAGGACTTTAATCCGTTGTTATTGAACTGTTAACTTGAGTTTGCAGAGGATTCAAAGTTGCAAGGGAAAATATTGAAGAAATTATTGATAACCCAGTTGTCCACGGTGTTTTTGTTACCTATGTAAACCAATTAAGCAGAAAATTCATATGATCTATGTAAAATACTTTATGACTTATGTAAGGGAAAATAATTTATGACCTATGTAAACCAATTAAGCAAAAACTTCATATTTGTGGTGGATATGGACACATAGAAGCCATTAATTTCTTCAGACTTCTTTGCACTGTGCCTGTTGATCTCTATATATTTAGAAACAATATATAGAATATACTTCTCTCACAAACATTGTATGTCTCAATTTCATAATTGTGGATGACTGGATGAGCAAATTGGAAGCAGAAGTTGTGCTTAATTAAACAAGGATATGTAGTTAACGGAAAATTCGACAAAACTATACGTTCGTACGGAATAAAGTTTGCCTCGAATTTTTGCATTTATGTGTAACATTGGTTGAATTAGAATGTAATTTGGGATGGAGTTCAAGCAAAATCAATCAGGAAAGTGTGATAAAAACACAATATTTGACAGAGGCACAAAAAGTATAGAAGTATATTTAAGAAATTTGAAATAACTTTGTATTATAAACAAGAGAACTTATTTTAACATTAGTAGAAAAAATCCATATTAAGCATCAATGTTTAGTAGGAGTATCTGATTTGGGAAGAACCCGGTTCCTTAGAAAAATACATAGACTTAGCAAATAAATGAGTAAGCTAAGAAAAGAACCCAATTCCCAATTGCAAGCTAACTATTAATAAATTTTGTTGGTCTCTTTCCATCTGGATGTCATTTCTCTCTCAGGACTCCTTGAACATATTCTCTTTCAACCACAGAGTGCATAATACCATCAATTTCTTCACAAGCCGCCCGCCCTCACCATTTTCATCAGACTCTCAGATACTCATGCTAATTCAGCACTTAAACTTTTCTCGACATGAAATGAAAAGCTTGTTTTGACTTTGTTGATTGCTTATTATTTATTGAATACTAAATAAATCCTTGAAAAATTGCCACACTTTTTTACAAAAGATATTTTATAGATTAGTTAGATTTTTTTATTATCGTTGATTTATAACTAAAAATATTTTTTATTAAAGAAATTTAATCAATTTTTGACATACCGCCAATTTACTATAGTACAAACCTTTCAATATTTTAGGCAACATCAATTATTATTGTAGAAGCAAGTTAACCCTTCATCAAAAGCCAATACAATTATTAAAATACACGTTAAAGTTAAAATAAAATCGGGTGGGATTCTTTTTCTTGAAATATTTACACTTTTGTTAATTTCCATAGAGGTATATCATCCACTTTTGTGACCATTGTTGTATCGTATAAATTGAAATTAAAATACTTCTTCAAATGAAATGAACCAAATAAAGCCAAATTACACTTGTCCAAGTTTACATATGTTAACTATAAAAGGTCAAAATGTACAATAGTATGTTAAATTTATTTATTCTATACTTCCAAAACAACCATTTAAATATGGATATGGTAATGGGCATGCTTGTGCTAATTATGATGATAATGTTGATATGAGAATGAGGATGAATATAGTGAATACGAAGAAGGTGAACATGTGTCCCGCTAACCGTATATATGTTCATTTTTCCATTGTTTTCAATTTCAAATTATGAACCTTCGAGTGGAGTGCTATTAATAAGCAAGTACTATTTTAATTTATTGTGTAGAAATTTATTGGAAAGCATAGGCCAACGACCACAAAAACAAGACAAAAAAACTATATAGCAACTAGAAAATCAAATCTGCAAGCGAACCGACTCTAGACCTCAAATCCACAATTCAATTCAGGACAGAAAGCCTCCGCTAACTTCCTAAACACTTAAAACACTACATCACAAACATTGAAAGCACAGGCCCACGACCATTAGGAAAATTGAACCCATACACATAAAACTTCAAACAACCTGCCAAATCCATTGCACCGGCACAACAATAGCATAAATAAAACCAACAAACCAAAAATGTGCACATCCAGAGTTCTCTGCATCCATAAAAAATTAAACCGACCACCAAAAGTACCGGCAAACCTGGCTCATGTCATAGTCCCATCGACAAAAAATAAACCTAAAACTAAACTTGCGTCCACCGCAAAAAATGACCACCAACACAGCTAAAACCTCGAAATACAACACATAGAAACCAACCCACCATAAATAACCATCAAAATTCACATTTAAGCACAAATGTTGAACGAAGCAAATAAATAGAGCAATAAAAACCTGCTTATTTAATGGAACCGTCCATGCCTGAGAAACAAATCCGGAGACATACGTTAGCACCTCCCCACCAATGAAAACATGACAAAATTAACTCTCCACCATAATACAAATAAAAACAGCAAAGCAAAGAACAATAGACAGTGAATAAGAAGAAAGTGAACACCTGTCTCATTACCCGTATATGTGATCATTTTTTCATTGTTTTCAATTTCAAATTATGAACCTTAGAGTGCTATTAATTTGCAAGTACTATCTTAAATTATTGTGTAAAAATTTAGCCAAGCGCAAAGCATTAACGATGGAAAAAATTAGGGAAGTGATAGGACGATTACATTTAGGGTTTCTTTGTTCTTATATAGGATTTGTTATTATTGTCAATGTAGTTCAACATTTAATTTGGGTTTTACAACAAAGATTTGCATTTAAAGATGGAAGTTGTATCAGGGATTTATTGTGGTTGTTTCAAGCAAAAGTCTCTTTATTGTTGGGATTTATTACAGGTTTTCTTGGAAGCAGAAGTCTTCAAATTTGGTTGTTCTGGACACCCATTATCATGTTACAGTTTGGTGATACATCAAGCATTACGGGGACTGAATGTGAGTATATATGGGGAGACATGTATCAATTCTTTCAAGAAGAATAGTACCAGACAGAGAGCATAGATGATATTTGGTTGTTTGAGAACATAAAACGGTCTGCACTCCATAAGGTGGTAGCAAGACAAGAATTGTTACCTTGTGCAGAATTAATAGAGTGGCTCATTCCTCGAATTGATGCAAAGAGACGAGTTATAAACAATTTTGTCGGAGTTCCCATAGCATCTTTTGAGCCGAGAGCTATGAGAAAGTACTACAAATTCCCAAAGCCAGAAATAATCTTGTCTAATGATTGGATGCAATCAATTCAGTTGAACTATGCGACCTTTCTCAAGCAAGGTTGGCTTTGAGACAAGCATTTTCGGTAAATTGATAGTGGTATATACAATAGCAAGTCATTGATGAATATGGGTAGTCATTACTGAATAATTTTGTCAATATGTTAATTAAGCAAAAGGGAAAGAGAATGGAGCTTTTTGGTGAAAGAGCCTTCTTGTTCATTTTTTTGTGAAAACTTTCTGTGAAATGAATACAAAGCCTCTTCTGGTCAAGGTTCTTTTTGCATGGAAACTGTGATTGTGTTCATAATGCATCTTGAATTTCACATCTCAAGGTGATTTAATTGTCTTGTGCTTTTACATGTAAGTTTGAGTCTTAACCATTTTGATATTTTTGAGAAGCTTGTTTCCAGGCTTGTCTGATTGTGTAATACAATCTGGAAGTGTGACTGTCTTACACAATTGGGTTGGTTGTAACCGCAACCTCTCTCCTTTTCAGTGGGTCTAGAACTCCATTCCAAGTGGTGGCAATGTATGCTTCATCTTTAGAATACTAAATCTTCAGTGTCCTCTCTATGGCTTCCAACGTTCTACCAAACTAAAAATTCGATATCTTTTGGCTCCTCCAAATGCAATTTCTCTATAATCCATACTTGTTTGTCTGACAGCAAAATCGATGTAGCAGCAGCAACTTACATCGTCTGTGGCATTCTATACCTTGCAATAGACAACTGTAATATTCTGTACTACCAGTTTTTAAAGTGCTAACATAATTTATCAGAATTTATCAATGTGAGGTGTTGACAACAAAAATATGCTAACCCCTTGGAGAATGCTAATAGTGAGTGATAAATAACTTATTAGCAATTTACCAAAACCAATATTTTAAACATAAATGAAAAAAAGCAACGAACCTATGGAGTTTTAGTAATCAACCTTCCTTGACAATCATAAATTCTAATTTTTTCATCTGCATCCAAGGACACTTCTGGATACCCTTGGCTGAT
The DNA here is from genome assembly GCA_027924585.1 of Larix kaempferi. Lineage (NCBI taxonomy): Eukaryota > Viridiplantae > Streptophyta > Pinopsida > Pinales > Pinaceae > Larix > Larix kaempferi. Next base: position 5,652,804 of record BSBM01002098.1, on the reverse strand, counting down.
ATGAATTGCTTCATAGTTCATGGTTTTATTTAAGCATACAAGCCTTTGGGTGATATGAATTGCTTCACAGTTCATGGTTTTATTTAAGCATACAACAAGACAAGTATTAGTTATTGTAAATGTTATAGCAATTGTTTTAGGACTCTATAAAGTGAAACTGTTGAAAAGGGTGGATGTTTGGAAGGCCCTAACATGCACATTCATTTGTAGAAAACGCTAGATGCTAAATTTTTTCAGAAAAAGGATGAAAATGAGACATACTTCATTTTTCTAAGGAAAATATCTTTTGAAAATTATAAAATGTTTTTCTCCCTTCATTTCAAATTTGTAAGTTAACTCGTGGAGCTAAAATCTGTCTTTGTGGTATAACTAGGGTAGCTGCAACTTTTGCAGTGCTCACGTCATCAGTAGCCTGAAATTCACAACTTCTATGCTTTGTGCCTGCTTCAAAATGTCTGTCAACTAATGGCACAAGTTCATACTTGTCCAGAATTCTTTTAACAAAAGAAACTCTCTAGGGAATCTCAGTATAGATATTGTGACTTTCTTCGAGTACCTTGTGCCGTATAGTGTCTGATACTCACATTCAACCTTACTGATTTACAACTGATCATTCTATTTCAATTACATTCCACTCAAACCAAACATTATTATTTAATATGATATCACCACACCTGATGCAATTGGCTGATCCTGTGGATTGTAATATCTTTTTGTCAAACTTTCTTCCTCAAAATGCTCGTGAGCTTCTAGCAAGATACTAGGGTATTTGTATAGGTTGCTTTGTATCAACAACTTTATTTTGCAGCTCTTTGTCTGAAATTCCTTTCTTTACACTGCATGTTATTGAAAATTATTTGAAATATAATATGTATAGCGGAATGTGTTAAATTAATATTCTCCTAAATCATGCCATGAGATGCTTACTGAGCCTTACAAATCAAGTGAGTGCGTGTAACAGTCATGCTTAAAGGAAAATTTAACAGCCTTTGCATAGTGGCTTGTACCTAGCCTAATCACTTTGTTCTTTGGCTCAAAATAATGTTTTCTTCTAGTTCTATACTTAAGTGTTTGACATATATTTTGAGGAATTCTCTTCTTAGAGTTAAATTTGTATTTATCCACTTTGAAGGCATTTCAAATTTTCTGTATGCATTCTGGAAGCCATGAGTTTGCTTTGATGGCTAATTTTGGTCTCCATCTTGTAGAGAATTATCTGTAAGCATTCCACATCAAGGATTCCATTTCATCAACAACCTATCTCGGACAACTCCAGGGGAAAACAAATTTAGCTCAGGCATGGAGCTTTTGCAGCAGTTTCTATTGCAGCTTCAAAAGCTCTAGTGATTGAATATATTGAAGGTGTTTCGTGCTAAATATTTACATGGATGGTTGTGGCCAAATGCATGTACTATCTAGCCTGTCTATGTAACTGTTCGAACAAGGAAAAACATTAGCATTTGAGAGTTGTAGGAGCCAAACAAATTTACTTGGTCATTGAGAATTGGCACAATTCCAAATCAACTTATTCATTGCTTTCTGACAAGCTTTTGAATTGCCTTCATAGCACACTCAACCCTGTATTGTGTCCTCAGATTTGGTTTCCAAGGGCTTTGCATTTAGATGATTTATCTACCTTGGTAAACCTTACATCCTTGATTCTTTCCTTCCATGACGATTGCTTTACTTCTCAATTTGAATGGATAGCTTTTCAGTTCACTAAGTTACTTGGTTGGGGGACTCTCCTCAAACACATTTATCCATATCATGATCTAGGAAAGTTATGTACTGCTGATTTTATTTGTGAAAACTGTTGCTGTAATTACTTTGGCATGCTAGAAAAATGTGAAATGCTCAAGAACTTGCAATATCTCAAAGACGATACAACATTTTTTGTCAGACTTTGGAAAAGCATTGTGTAACATGAACAGAATCTCAATCACAGAATATACTAATGTAATAGGAAATATTTGCAATTATAATGGACATCATATAGATAACAACCACAAAATGAAGAGGGCTCACAAGGCACAACACTGAAACTATCTGTGATTACTAGAGTGAGGAAGGATGATGTCACATCAACTTGGGGATTTGCACATCAAAGTTGGTTATTGGATTGGTGAGGCTTTTGATGTGGGTAATGCCTTTTATATAACACTTTACTCTCACATTTGTTTTGCATGTGAGATTATTTACAAAATGCACTCAAACCACACAATTAAAAGGAAACTTTTGATGTGGAACAAAATCCCAATCATAGAATATGTCACTATAGCAGTAAGACTTCCCATTATTATGGACGTTATATATAGCAAATATGCAGAAATAAAATTTACAATTATGGGATTGTATACACAATTAGTTTCCTGATCTACAATCATTTAAATTAACAAACAACTCTGACTCTTGTTTGTTGAGGGTTGGTCAATTGTTTTCTTCTAATTATAAAACCTATGTTATAATGTTAATCTATGAAACTAACATTAGCCACATTTCTCTCCAGTGATAGTTCCAATTCTATTGCAACACTTTTGTTTGGTTTGTGAGATATATTATAAATTTATAGCTAATTATTTTTTATATTTTAATAATTTTTTTTATGTTTTGTTCCAAAATTGATTGGTTTGCATCCCAGATTAGGTTGGGCCTTCGAAATACAATTCTATTGTGAATCACCCCATAGAATAAGCAAACTTTGTAAGTATATTGATTTTAGGAATACAATGCTCTTACTTACTCTAGATGCTGGGATGTATAGTCTCTCTAAGATTGTCATCAGTTCTGGGAAAGTTAGTGTTGCAAAACTAGGTTTGATGGAAAAATTTGCTGAGGCCAGAGAATAAGAGTGACTTAGACTTGGAAAAAACATGGTACACAAGTGTGAAAAACGTTTGAGTTCCTATGTAATGATTGATTGGATTATGTATATAGTCTCTCTAAGATTGTCATCAGTTTTGGGCAGGTTAATGTTGCAAAACTCGGTTCGATGGAAAAACCTGCCAAGGCCAGAGAATAAGAGTGACTTAGAATTGGAAAAAACCTAGTAGACAAGTGTGGAAAACGTTTGAGTCCCTATATAATGATTGAGTGGATTATGTAATCTTCCATACCTTGATTCTCTAGAATAGAAGGTATTGACATATTTCCGAGTGGAAAAAAAGTGTGGAAAACGTTTGAGCAGAATGGATTTTTTTCCTCCATTTTGGTTTTTGTAAAATTTCAATGGATTTTTTCAACGAGCTTGGAATTCTAGCTCTTAGACCCTAGAAAAACTCAAGAAGGTCTTGCAGGTCAATGGAATGTTTCAACGACCTTGCAAGTCAAGCTCTTAGACCCAAGGAAAACTCAACAAGGACTTGTAGGTGAAAGTTTGATCTGCTAGTACTTAAGTTTGACTTATGATTGGTAAGTGAGAATAGTGGTGGTGAGGTTCAATCGCCAACAGGTCAACTCAGCTTGTATTATGTGCCTAAAATGGTTTTGATTCCAGAGTTGGGAAAACTCAACTAGTTTTAGTTTTATAACATTGCTTAAGTGCTAATTGGACACCCATGCTCTTAAATATATTAGATTTAATGATTATAAATTGTCTTTAATCTTAAATCCAACATTTTTCACATGTCATTAATTTTAAGTCTTCATATTATAGATTTTACCAATTAATTTAATATGTATTTTTTTAAGCTAGCACCCACGGGGATTTGAACTTGCGACCTTCCATTTATAACTGAGGCATGCACATACACATCCTCCTAGATATCTGCACCCTTAACTGAGGTTGGGAATCCACAAGCATGAGCACCTCTACTAATCTAGGGAACCACACCCTTAACTGTGCATGCAAATACTAACTACAAAAGGAAAACATAATAAGAACTGTATTGCTTAATATGCAAAAGACATCTAAAACTATAACTGAACTAAGGGTGCTGTATGAAGTATCCATGCACCCCCTATCTTTATCCTCCATAAATTCCCAATGCATTCTCATTGTTGTTCTATGAAACTACTGAGGGAATATTGTACAGAATTTGTGTACACCGTTGTTGTCTACTTTGCTGGAAGAAGAAATGTGCCATACCTGGAACACGGACTGAACTACACATTGGTAAAACCAACAATAACAGTATCAACGAATGTTGAGTGCAGCTGATGAACCGAACTTCTTGTATAAAATAGTTTAGGGCCTCCAAGAACTTTGCTAGAGAACTCAAAAAAATGAAACAAGCAGAACAAGTTCCTTATCATGTATGTGAGGGAAACTTTACCTGCTGAAATTGGGTAGCATTCAACAAGACTGAAATTTAGTAACATTCTTTGGAAAAAGTCTTATGGAAAATGTGATGTAAAGTAATGACAGAAATGGAGTCATTAAAAGGAATGGTTGCTTCTTTTTATCATAAAGATCATAGAATACAACATACTACAGATTATGTTTGTTAGTCAACTCGGATTTTTTCATATCAAAGATTTGTATATGTTTAACATTTTCCGTGATTTTTTTTTTTTTTATGTTTTAACATTGCATAGAAGTTCCGTAGCCGAAAGATATTCAACATAACAAGAAGGTGCTTTCCCCATAGCTCTATGGAACAACTACATATCGAAATATAAAGCAAAAATTATCACTTGAAGAAGTGATGAATCCTTGTTACACGTTGTGTTGCATTAATTTATCCCTCCATCTAATTATGTGTTTGCATATTTTAATAATATACTCCATAATATTCATTTACTAATTTGACTAGCTTGTAAATTGTATGGGAGCAAAAAATATTATCCCTATCCGTTCCATATAAAATTGTTCAATATAATCAATAGCATCCTCAAAAAATATTATCCCTATCCGTTCCATATAAAATTATTCAATATAATCAATAGCATCCTCAATTTCCATCTCGCTCTCAATTTTTGAAAAAAAAAATCTTGGATTGATGCAAGAAAAATCCCAGTCCTTGTTTCCACTTGGAATACAAAACACCACCAGTTAAGATATGTATACAAGACATTTGCTGATCTATTAACCTGTAATATTTCTCCATGCAATACAAGCAGTTCATCTTGATCTTCTAACATACTACTATCTTAAACCATCGTATTTTTAACAAAAGTTCATATGCCCAGTGACTTGGGCATGAACCATATGGTGCCTCAGATGATGTCATGTTTATGGTTGTAAACATGACATTGAATGGTTGCACAGACCATTAGTGTAAAGGCCCTTGCATTGGTATTAATGACGTTGCTATGAGGTGCATATTGTTTCCCATCATGCATCGATCAAGAGTAGCAGTCTCATCATCATATCCATATATGTTTCACCTAGATTATTAATGGCATATTAATTGAGGTCAATATCGGTTCTCCATGAGAGTCCTGTTGAGAGTTTACCTGTAAACCTACTAAGCTGTTCATCAAATAGGATATAACAAATATTGGTAGCACATCAAGTTATTCAATATTTAAAGAATTCATATACTGTATATGTCATACAACAGAAGTAACCAATGAGGAAGCAACTAATCCCATGATCAGTATCATTAACATCCCATGTCCCACCACCATAAATCACAACGAAAGGTTGATAACTTTCCAAGACATTACTGTAACTAATGGATGATGAGTGGTCAAGGGATTTTAACCATAGGATAGAACTCATTAATGAACAAGCAACTAATCCCATGATCACCATTAACATCTCATGTCCCAGCAAACATAAATCACAACAAAAGGCTGGTAAGTTGCCACCATAGCTAAACGTTGATGAGTGGTCTAAGGCATTTGAACCAACTGACTAAATGTGCAAATGTACGGTTTTAAAATGTTCCCATGAAATTAACAAATGCCTGTACATAATATGGCAAATTCATGATAGCAAATATCTGGACTAATTCATGATTCCCAAACCCCCCCCTTAAGCCTGACTAATGTGAGAAAAATAAAAAATAGGGCCCTAGTACCAAAGACCAAAGGTCACCCTTTACAAAAAGGTTTTATTTGTCCATATTAACTGAGGAAAGAAGGAAAACATAGTGGAAAGAAAACCCCCCCTCAAAAAAGACATGACACATAAATAAACAAAAGGGATTCACAATGTATTCTTCTTCATTTGAATGAGATGAATGTACTGCTTCTTGGTGAGATACTTGTTGAAGATGTTGTAGATGCCTTGATCATGCACCAATTTTCAATGTAGTGTAGAAACAAAACATGGGTAGGAGCCCCTTTGAACTCAGCTTCTGCTGATGGAGGAGTATCATATGAATGCTTCTTGATGTGAACACATACATAATCAGATATGAATACATAATAAAAGATGTACAAGAGATATGTGCACTCTCCTATCCGAAATGCACCAATTAACTCAACATGATTAGTAACACGTGCATCTACATAATGGACAATGTAGCCATGTATCTTCCTTTCAAACTGATTGATCACCTTCTTAATTTGAAAATGGATCTTATGAGGATCTGAAATAACAAAATAGGAACCATATGGAGTAACAAAAATCAATGATGAAGTGTATCCATGAGCAAGTAGGGTCACATAAAGAAAAGATGGTGCAGTTGATTTGTATTGATTGTTGAGTGAACCTGCAGGGTATTTAGACTGTGTAACCTTGAGCTTTGAACCAAAAAAGGTGAGATCAGGTACATACATTTGGAATGTCATTCCAAAGAGGGTCAATGTGATGGCACTCCAACCACTGAAAGATATGAAAGAATGAAATGCAACTGAAGCACGTGACATAGTTCCAGAAACCATGGGTATGTCAACTGGTGCACTTGGGGGTTGAGGAGTATTTTATGAATCTAATGGTGGGAAGGATGGATGTGTGGGCCATACTTGAAAATTGAAATTCAAACCAAACATAGTGATATCATCTCCAAGAACGTGGAACAAAATTCCCAAGTGTGCTAATGTTATGGCAATGTCTCCATCTTTAGTGAAACTTTAAGGAAAGGTGCCATCCATTATGTAGGAATAGGTAGAAAGCATGGTATCACAAATAGTGAGTGAAAATGGAGCACTCTTAAAACCTAATATAACCTTCAAACCGTCCAATAGATCAGTAGGTTGTGCACCATCAACTTGTGAATTATGCACATGATTGTCAATAACTAGCTTATCATCCTCAAAATCGAAATTTAAAGAATGATAGGAGAACAATGAATGGAGATTGAAATAAATGAGTTCCTCAGTTCCATTAGTTGAACGTTCTTCTTCTGGATCGACTTCATGGGAATGAGAGAAATTGAATTTCACTTCAATTTCTAGAGCAACAGAAAAAGATGAGGTCTCTTCAATAGAAGCTTCATGAGATGCAAAGAAAGTTATTGCATCAAAGAGAATGCCATCAACTGAAAACGAAGCAGTCGGATCTGCGATTTCTTCTTCATCTTGAACAACTTCATGAGAGGTGGAGGCAAGAGAGACATTAGGAACAACACATGAGAAGGTTTCACTGGGCCCGCTCTCCAAATGGATAGCATGAACCTCTTTCCTCTGCTTTACAAATGCTCTATCCAAGTTGGTCCATAGATCACATGGGTATTTCGCAATATCAATGAGGTAGTGCATACTAGGAGATATAACAAGACACATTTCTCCATAGGCTCTATCACAATCATTTAACCAAGCACACTTCTCTTCATAGAATGTAAGATCGCTCACAATTCCAATAGAGGTATCAAATATATCATGTCTCTTCAAATACTCAATCATCTTCGATTTCCACTCTAAGTAGTTGAATGGAGAGAGAGGAGGAACTAATCGTGAAGCCATTGATGTTGTACATGCAAAGGATGCTTCCTTTGAAAGTGTGCACTTTTCAAAGTACTTCACGCCTGGGCAGGCCAAAAATGACCGGAGGCAATTTCCCTAGGAATTATGTGGAAACTCCTCTTCTTATGGTGCAATGGCTGATATCAACTAGACAATCATAAGGAGGCACTAACTTGAATCCATAGAAGCTGTACCTGCAAAACAACACTCTGGAAAACACTAAAGACTACTTTGTTGTTTGCACAACATATCTAGAGACAAAAATAATCATCACTTAGTTTCATAGAGATGCACAGGAAAATTGAGAAGAAAAAAAGTGAAAGAACACAAGAGATTTGGAACTCAATTGGAATACTTTCCATGCATTATTATTCACCATTATGTGCACATTGATAATACATCCTCAAGAGAGAAATCTGTGAGCCTTAGGATGCATTTGGAAACCAGACATGTGGCAGGATTACTTTGGAAGATTCACATCACTAGACATGAGTGTCAGTTGCAACTCCGATGAAATGGGCAGTTTAACTTATGGTAGGTGGTAGTTAACTAATGGTAGGTGTCTTGGAGGGCGCATGAGTTAGTTAACTGATAGTAGGTAGACAAAGAGGGTGCATTAGGGAGTTACATGATAAAAATAACTAAGCGAGAATCTCTAGGGGGTGCATTAGTTAACTGAAGATGTCATAATTGCTAGTGTATCTCCATAATTGCATGAAATCAAGGAGGGAACCCCAAATCCCTAAAATCAAGGAGACTTGTGCATTATATCCCAATTATCATGCATGTGTGGATAATGAAGGAAAAAATGACAAATATGAAGTCTAGTGATAATCACAATGATGAGAACTATGCACTAGGAAGCTAACTAGGGTGTCTATGCACTAGGAAAATAAAAAAAGATATCATAGATGGGTAATATGTCCCAACGGAGTGTTCGTGTACCGAAATTTGTTTGAAATTAAAAATCCGACAAATATTCAACATAATATGGATACAATATGGTAAAGCACACTAAACACTTAAATATATTTACAATTTTAATATTTTAAAAATTCACTACATGTTACTTTAAAATTTACTTGTTAACATAAACATAGATTTTCAACTAGAATTACATTCAGCCTATATTATTTTTCTTATAAATAAATATAAACTAAAATCACATTAAAAGAAAATGTTTTTGTTATTGTTCCACTCATAATATTTTAAATAAACTTTAAGTAAAACACATTAATTAATCAACATTAAAAAAACATGTAAAATGAGGCCATGAGCCCATACATACTTATTAAACTCTATTTTCACAGATTAAACTCTAATCTTGTGTTGTTATATCATATGTTATGTCTCAAATTTGAGATATGTTACAAAGTTATTTACAATGAAATGTTATGTTTCAAATTTGATATATGTTGCAAATTATTTACAATGAAGAATTAATATTACTATAATATTTTGAATGAATGCTTATATTTTTAAATTAACAAAAATGCATTTTTGGGCCAAGAAGACGCATTTCTACAGCCCGGGTGGAGGGGAAGTGTCTGTCTGTCCCATAAAATAAATTAATTAATTAAAAAAAAAGGAATGTGTGTTGTATTTTAGTGGTGAAAGGTTTGGAGATTTGATCCCTCTCGGTGCTTTGTAGAACCAGAGTTAGTTGGGTCTATACTGATTTATTTATTTATGATTGCGGCGAGAAGGAGCATTTCTACAACCCTGGTGGAGGGTAAGTGTCCCTCTATCCTGTAAAATAAAATAATAAAATAATAATAAAATAAAAAGGAATGTGTGTTGTATTTTAGTGGTGAAAGGTTTGGAGCGTTTACGTGTTTAACACATTTAATGGCATCAACAAATTTATTAAACCTGGTTGGTGGCTCATACATGTTGGCAGCGGGCTTACCAAGTTACCAGTTATCACATACCAATTCGTGAATGATGACTCCATGAGTTAATTGAGTATTCAATGTATAATATATTATGTTAATGTGCCCCGAATTTGGAATTTCAGACAAAATCCACAACCCATAAACTTCTTGTAATGTGGCAGGTTGTTGCTCCCGCCCATGGCCCCTACCTATAGCTATGTGTTTTCTTTGTTGTATCAAGTTAATCGTACCATCTACGGCTCCCAGCCTCACACCCTATGTTTTCTTTGTTGTATCAAGTAAATCCTACAGCCCTCGAGTCCCACCTTGTGTTTTCTTTGTTGTATCAAGTCAATGCTTGAATTCCATGCTTCCATGGCTTCGACCATCAATATATAATATTACAGGAATACAAACAAGCTTTTTCTTATACCCCTACTCCACTGTGGTTGAGATACTTCCAAGTTCCACCTACCCTATCTCCTCCAGTCCTCCAGGAGAGTTTGCGGAGTGAATTAGTTGGAAATGCCAGCCTGCCATAAACATATTTAAATAAATTCATTTTCTTTGAGGAGCTCAACTTCAAGGCTGACTAGATTGCTCACATCCTATGAATTTACAGGCATGTACATCATTTTATCCATTCATGATCCCATCAATTATTTAAAAATTTTCTTATTTGATTAAAATTCTGTAACTTGAAAGTTCAAACACAATATTATTATTTGAATGAAATTTGGTTACTTCAAATGGGCCTTGAAGGCTTCAAATTTGAAGCCTGGACCCGAGAGTTGGTTTGTCACAAATCTTCGTTAGAGGTTGTTTAGAATGGCATTTATCAATTCCCAATTGTAGAAACAACAACAATTGCTTATTTCCTCATATGTCCTGTGTATATGCATATGATTCCATGTGCTCCTTGCCTTTCCCTATTTTCCATTGTCGCCCGATCGAAGCTCTTGAGAATTTAGCTACCCTTTAAATTTCCTGAAATGGAGGGGACAAGGAAGACCATTGTTTTCACTTTGAAACCGAGTGATTCCTCGTTCAGCTGCCACTGGACACGGTTGCATCCCTATGGGAAATAGGTGTGCGAATGCACCCCCCAGCTTTACCAAAAAGCCCGGGGATTTGGGGAAGTTCCCACTCTGCCAACCTCCATGCATCTAGTTAATGAGTCAGATCAAGAATCCATACTTTGTATCTAAAACTGTATTACATGAGTTGTTTTCCCCAATTGCTCAGTCATCGAATCGACACCTTCCTCTAGTACACGGTTTAATATTCTTGGTATTTATTAATATGAAGACCACTGATGCTACTACACTCACAATCCACGTTCGACTGTATGAACTGGGACAAAAAAAAAATTTGTAATCTTGATTTTTAGAATGACAGTGCTACTTTACCTTTTGATTTTGTTGCCCTTATCGGTTGGTCTGGAATAAAACATGAAATTCAACCATATAACAAGAACTTCAACCATCTATGCATCTCCTCTCTACTTGGTCTACCTACGTTTTACTTATGCTTCACAACCCATCCTCTACTCCATCATACCACAAATTTAGTATGTATAACGAGATCTAGGGGGTGGCGGGGGGGCTATAAAGAAGAAGCATCTAGGGTCCATAATTAGCTATTGAGAACACAAGTTTCCTGGAGTTAGATAGTTCTCTTTGCTCAAACCATAACATAGCATGTAACATGTAAGGAGTGCTTAAACTTATTCTAACCCAAGTACGTGTGGCATTCATAGTGTTGAATGAAAAATTAAAACATATATTGTTGTCATTAGCATTCAATTCTGCCGTAGGGTACACAATTAGAGTCCCAAAGAAACTTTCTATTAGTTTTCAATCCAATCCAACTTCTTTGTTGAACTGTTCTCTCTAATATACTTGCGTGAAGGAGGATTATAAATGGCAACGCAGTCGTTTGATAGAGGTGCATGAAAGTGAATTATGGTCCTCAATTCAACAAAGTAAAAAAAAGTTACCATTCAAATTCTTTCCCTTCACCTTTTTTACTGCCTTTCTACATGCATCTCTATTGTTCACTAATTTAGCAACAAATACAGACCAAACTCAACTGGTAATGTTTTTGGCTTCTGAAACAATTTCTTCCTTTTTTGGCTTACATTATCATTTTTTCCATTGTTAAGTAGGCTAGAATTTATATTAGTTTGAAGAACGCTAGTGATTTACAAAGATTGAACTTTTCCAAGAATAAGAATCACGTTTCTTTTAGAAGAGTTGAAGAACCCAATTCTTCATCGAGCTTGTACTATTCGAAGCATCCTAGGAACCCATTTTAAGAGGTATTAAATATTATTATACTGGTTAAAAGTTGTATTGGAATTGGGTTAGCAATCTAATTGTAGCTGATGCAGAAAAAAATATCTATAAAATTAGTTATGGCAATTCACACTGAACATTTGGAAAGTGGATTTTCTATGTGTCTCCGAAGTTATGTTTCACTAATAAATTCCTCATGTTCAAGTAGATAATGAAAGAGTAAAATAGTATTAATTTTCATTGTAAGGATGAAAGTTGGATTGGAATGGGGTTAGCAAGATAACTGTATTATTATACTGGTTAAAAGTTTAAGAGGCAAGATCAATTTGGGAAACTGCTAAGATGGCAAAGGTGGCATAGTGGCCTAGAGATTGAGCCGCCAGATCGGGGCGAAATATGGTTGTGTTATATGACATATATAAAGTTCAGTGCTGCTATATCCACCGCAAAATAAAGCCTCTCGACTTTACTACTTGAGTAAACATTGAAATTTTGATGAACTAATACATTTTCAAATGAAAAGAATAACTTATTTTTACATGGGAGCATTGAAGGGTTCAATATCTCATAGACCTTCAAAGTGAAATGGGACCCCACCCTTCAAATTTGATCCCGGTTGCCATACATTAAAATGAAATTCAATTGAGATAAAGTACCCTTCCCAAATTGTACAGGATAGTTCATAACTTTATTTTAGGCGTAAGTGGCCTATACAATCATCTTTTTTCAGGGAAAAAAAACCATACTATTGCTATTCAATCATGAATCAAATAGTACAAATACACATAAGTCAATAGGCTGACTTATCAAAACTTCCAAAATGACTGTAGTTTTCAGTACATAGACTTCAAAAATATGAAAACCTGTTCAAGACTGTTGTCAAAATAAAAACATTCCATGCTTTCAATTCATGAGCCAAAATGAGTAACCCGATCAGATGTCATAGATCTGGATCATCCCAGTGTTGTTTCCAAGTGTTCCTCCCAGCAAATAACCACCTCATCACCAGCATAAACTTCCTTGGAAAGAGAGTCAGCCAAAGAATTATACTAACAGCAAACCTCTAATCCTCTAACAGCAAACCTTTAAAAACAATCCATTTTTTAATTTACAAATTGCACTTTACATCAATCCAACATGAAGAGCTTACTGGAAATGAGTTTTCTTGCGAGTTCCAGCCAATGCATAGCTCTAAATCCTACAAATGTTTGGAAATGAAGTTTAAGTGAGATGAAGGTTTATTATTCCGAACACAAATACTTTACAGAAATGTCATGCATATGTCTCCTCAGCCCATTGCAAAATTACTTATCCAGTCCGTCAAGTAATTAAGTTGTGTAAAAATGTTACCATATTTAATTCCTTGGATATAGAAGAAAAATGTTACCATATTTAATTCCTTGCATATAGATGAAAATAATCAGGCCGAGTTGTGGGGCAGGTTTCTTTCATTTTATGGATAAAGATCATTACATTCAAGTAATTAAGCTGTGTAAAAATGTTACCATATTTAATTCCTTGGATATAGAAGAAAATAATCAGGCCGAGTTGTGGGGCAGGTTTCTTTCATTTTATGGATAAAGATCATTACATTCAGGTTGCATTAGGATGCGGCTTTGGTAGCAACACTAAGGGGAATTAATTGCTTTATAGAGGTTATTATTTTTCGCCAAGATTTATTTGATTGATGGTCTTAAGTATGTGGAGATTCCTCTGCTATCATCGACTGGATGTGTGATCGGAAACTTTTACAGGTCAATACTCTATAACATTGGATGGCTAGAAACCAACTGCTGCTACTACGCCTCAATTTGTATTGCTTCATGCACATTTCCAGAACTTACAATTCCACGGCGGATGAAGGCATGGTAAAGTTTGTATATTTTGTGGCCGGCCGGCAGATTTCCCGGTTTACTTTTATTTCCTTTTTGATTTTGTATTGTATAATGGGAGGATAAGAGCTTTTTTGAGTTTTTGGTATAAGATGTAATACGAAACAATGTTAAAATCGTATATATTTACTTCATAGTAAATAGAATGATAGATCTGATTAGAATTCCATGGGATAAATATCACATGTAGTTATTTTAATTCAAATATAAATAGCAAAAGAAAATTTCCATTGAGGAAAAAAGAAAATAATCAACTCAGTTTGCCCATTTGAAGGTAATTGCTTGACATTCCTTAAAGATTTTATTCCAATCAATCATAGACATAAAAGGAGAGCAAAAATTGTGCACATTTAGAAGCTAAGCTGATGAATATTTATATGAGCAAAGAACTACCAACAACCATATAAAAACCAATCAGAATTGTATCTGTTCTAAATAATAAGCACTGTATTAATAAGCATAGTAATACAAAGATTGGATTGCAATGTATTCTGAAAGCCACTGTACAATCAATGAAACAATTATACTGCCTTACCCATACAACATCTAAAAGAACAGCCAAGCCCAGTCTGGATTATAACTTTAGAGAGTAGGCCATGCATAACGGCCAATAATGCTTCGATGTTCAACAATCTGGATCACCCTTAGTTATTATATGTTTTCAAAATACTGCTAGTTTTATGGCCTGGATAAATCTACTGGCTTCACTGCCAGAAATTACTCCTAATGGAATCGGGAGATATGGTTTACTAGCATCATCAAGTCCTTCGACCGAGCAGTTATTTAAAGTTTCCAGTCATTGTGAAATGCTGCAATGAGGGTTGAATAACCAACTACCTTCCTGTAACCGATAAGAAGAGCCCTGAGAGCATCATGCAAAGCAAATAATGGCTTTGGATATACCTTCAACAGTCCACTCTACTGGAAGTAGTTGCAAAATAAAAATCGCACAGCTAACATGATATTTAAGCCCAATTTAAAAGAAAATTACGGGCAGAAAGAGGAATTATTTTTGTTTTTCAACCTGGCCGGGTTAAAATGAGTGTATCTTTTCAAATTGCCTTCCAAATTTGACATCTGGTAACAACTGTTGAGTTACTCCCTTGGCCCTCCCCGCTTCGTAGATGGCATACCATAGCTTCTCATCCATGAGCGCCTGTGCCCACAACGTGCACTCATCCACTATAATCTCTCTCACTTTAAACATACAACTCCGAATTACATCAGCCAAAGAACTCTGTATTCCATCCAACAGTTCCTCCACATTAACTGAATGGTTTTTCATGCTTTCACACAGCGGGTACAAGCTATTGCCTGCAATTACTGCCTTCCAATTCTTGGAGTAATGACCAGTATATGCCGTTTGCTTTCCTTTGTCTGCGAGCCCCTGGAGAGCTCTTTCCACTGCTTCCATAGTTCTAGCTTCGAAGTTGTTAATGGGAAGAGCTACGTCCAACCACCTGCGCCATTCTTTCAAATTGTGGAATAGTCTGTCGGCTTGCTTATTCACCAGTACGGCTTCGGGGTCTGAAGTTTCCCCTAGCTCCATGATTTTCCATGCTTCACAGCATGCCTGTATGCACTCATTCACTGTATCCGTGGGAGGACCGCCAAAGGACCCACTAGAACCTTGATAGAATTCAGAAAGTTCGATGACAATGGTTAGCAGGGAAACTACCATCATCTTTGAAGAGCTCTTTCCCACGCTGAAATCCCCAAGTTTTCTTCTAAGAGACACTGAAAATGGATCCGTAGAGCTCAAGTTCTGTTTAGCTGTTTTGTTCAGCAATGAAATCAGTGCCTTGCAATTTTTGCCATCGTATTCCCCTTGTATCAGCCGCGCCTTCAACTGCTGGATCAATTTTCTATTGGCTATCCACACTCCTGCAGGATTCTCCTCGGGCATATGCATTAGAACATCCGAGTATTTCAGGAAGTCGCCAAGATTTCCTGATCCTGTGACTCCAAGACTGTTGTGCAGATTATAGACCGCAGCAAACTCGGCATGACAAGCTGAACCCATCAGAAGCTTCCGCATGTAGAGATTAGAGAAGACCATCTCTGAAATTAACCAACAAGTTTTGCTCAAAAGCACTACAGAAATCTGTAGAAGCAGCAAGATGTACAAGAGCTTGTACAGACTGAGTTTCCTAAGGAAAATGAGCAGAAATCTACTCAAATAGCTAAACCTCTTGATTGATTCTTCGTCCAGTTCCATGAACTCTTTTTGCATCTCCACGATAGTTGTTTTCCAGAAATCCTCAACATGAAAATATGCACGGAGACTCAAGCCCTCGGAACCCATACGTCTTGGGAAGTAGACAACAGCCGTGAGCCATCTCCAGCAGATTATTGCCCACCCTGATAAGATGAAAATCCATTGCAAGGCGATAGCCATGATCCGTAACGTGTCCAATCCGTCTCTCTCGGCTATGTATCCGTTCTTTATTGATGCCACTATAGAAACCGCGACGCAAACCGTGACCACAAAACCAATGGAAGAGCCGAGAACTGATCGGGCTATGATGTACTGAGGCTGGTGGGTCCGTGCCGTGATCCATGACCGCACTGCGTGCTCTTCGACTGCTTCCCACTGAACACGCCGTGATCCCGGGTTTCGGTACTCCGTCCGGGATAAGAGCACGCCAATTTTCTGAGCCACGAACTCCTCGATGCTCTTGCTAGACAAAGCCGCACAGCCCAGATGAAGGACGAGGAGCACAATCGAAGCGAAAATGATTATATTAGATGCCAGCCTCCAAACGATCCCCTTCCTCAAATTAGAGAAAATGGAATCATAATCGGTGAACTGATATGAGGTACCGGTATCCACGTATATAAGCATATAAATTTCGTAAGAGAGGTGATTGAGCAGATTGGTGGCGCTAATAGACAAGGCCAATATGTCGCTCCAGAGGTTCCTGTCGCGCGAGCGGGCGACGTCAGTCAAGAAAATTCCGAAGCAAACGCAGGTGACGACTCTTCCCCCGAGATTCAGAAGCATGTCATCGAAATCCACGTATACTAGCGGATCAGAGATCAGCTTCAATGTTGTAATCTCAGAGACGCCCGGGCGGTAGAACAATCCCAGCACCTGAATACTGAGAGCTCCGAGGAGGAGAGAGTCCCCCGGAATCCAATAGGTTTTTTTCGTTTTTGAGCGCCATGCGTCCAAACAAAGCACTAGCAGCAGACCTGCCGTGCCGAATGACAAGTTCAACAGACCTACTGCATTAGAGAGCAGAGGTAGGATACCAGGGACTTGAAAGCTTGTGGTAGTGTTGCTCATAGAGGTTTGAAAGTCCATAATGGAACGAGTCACCACTGACTTTTGAGAGCGAAGTTCAAAGAGTTGCTGAGCGTAACACCTATCGGGGCGAATATTTATACCAAATTGAAGAGTAGAATTTTTGGTTTCTTTATTATTAAATGTTTTTATTCATTCACGCGCTTGCTGGTTTTTCACAACCGTCCAAACATTTTTTCGTGAACTGGTTTTTCACGACCACCTTCCAACGTCTCCTTCGTGACAGTTCCAGTGGTGTGATGTGATGTGACCGAGTCATTTGTTGGTAAATTTAATTTCTGGATTCTTTTTAAGTGTTTGAGAAAATTCAAAGAAAGGGAATTTGATGAAATTAAATTTCGGGATGCCTTTTAAGGGTTTTCAAGAGAAGATTCAAAGAAAGGAAATTTTATGAAATTAAATTTCTGGATGCCTTTTAAGAAGATTCAAAGGAAAGAGATCTGAAATTGTTCAAATTCTGGATGCCTTTTAAGGGTTTGAGTCAAATTTCTGGATGTCTTTTAAAGGTTTGAGAAGATTCAAAGGAAAGAGGTCTGAAAAGATTCAAAGGAAAGAAATTTCGGTGAAATTGTTCAAATTCTGGATGCCTTTTAATTGTTTGAGAGTTTCAAACAAAGAAATTTCGGTGAAATGGTTCTATTTCTCGATGGCTTTTAACGGTTTTTAGAAGATAAAGGAATATAAATTCGGTGAAAATTTAGCATTTTTTTCTAATACGGACATTCCTTTCAATAATATAAAATAACTTTTAAGTGTTATTTTCCTATAAAATAGTTCCATGTTCAACAAACCCTAAGTTACTTTAAACGGTCAGTGGAGTTAGTGAACACTGTTATCGCATCACTAAACTCAAACCAGAATCTTTTACAAGTCAGTCCTCTTCAAGTAAAATATATAAGTTCGTGTCTAAATACACTGTTATCGCATCACTAAACTCAAACCAGAATCTTTTACAAGTCAGTCCTCTTCAAGTAAAATATATAAGTTCGTGTCTAAATAGCTTTTAATGAAAAATAATTCCAATAGAGGAAAGATCAAGGATACAAAACAGATCGATTGAGCTGATAAAAATCAAACCCACTGAGCCAACCCCAGAGTAAAGGTGGTTGTTGCTCAAAACATAGCTAGACCGTGGAAAAAGGTTATGGATGTTGTTCAAAACTGAGTTTGACTTTTTTCGGAATTTCTTTGATTTTTGATCGGGAGATCCAATATTTTCAAAAGATCGCTGTCCTTCGAGTGATCAAAGTCGCGTATTTGTAATCGTGCGCTTGACGGAAAGGCTCAACCACTCAACCGCGTCATATTTTCACCGCTTTAAAGTCAATTTTGCAAACAGTCGCGGGCCAGGTTCGAACTAGCGACGAAAGAGGTAAGAAATTTCGAGAAATGAGTCTATATTTTGGACATTCTTCTTACTTGAATATTTTGCTTATCATCCTAAGATTTTATCTAAATTATAAGATATTTTGCATTTTATATAAACTAGCAATTGCCCTAACAAGGTGCAACAATACATTAGTCCATAAGTTGTTGTTGGAGGGTAAATAAGGCTGAATAGGAGAACTAAAATCGAGTTGGTGTAGATACGGCATTGTAGATTGAGGAAACTAGGTTATTTATTTGTTCGTAGACATCTTCTATAAATCACAACCTTCTAGGAGGTATGTTTGCTTGTAGGCATGCCCATTCTTCTCATTTAGCTTGGTTTGGTGTTGCATGTTTCAAACACTCAAGAAGTCAGGCACTTAATGCCAAAAAATACAAATGATGTCAATGAGGGACAACCAATAAGTTACTATCGCATTCCTTAAATCAACCAACCATTGGCTAAAAAATTAGAAAATTTGCCCGACATGACAAGAAAGAGCATGGCATTACCCTTCTCCGTATGGGCTTGAACAACATAAAAAATGCAATTAGTAACTTGAGAAAGGATCATATTTGATGTGGAAACCTCCTCTCCAAGAATCACCTTCACCCTCAATTGCATTGATGCAAATTCGTTGAAGTGTTAAGGAATCCAAGCACCTCTAAAAAGCAAGACAGATCCTTGTCCATACATGATCCAAGTTAGATCCCAATGTTACCATATTTGGATGTGATTGAAAAGAACTCTCCAAAGCAACATGTGATGCCTCTTTCCCCATAAGTCGAATTAACAAATAGTACTAGTTGACAAAGAATTGCAAACAAGGAGAACATATCGAGTGCCCGATATGGCATGCTTTGAAGACCCATAGATTGGCAATTTGATGAAAATGGAATTGAAAAGCATAAAAAGAAACACTGTTGTTTCTCCAATCATCAGCGTTGATCCCATGAAGCCCTATGAGAAGATCAATGCTGCACAATGATGAATAGTTTGTCGTTGAAGTTGGCATCAAGCTACATAATGAGATAGTTATAAATTGCAAAGAATGTATCGTAAAGACATGAACACATGAGTTATGAAACACTTTGTATATTCTTAGAAGAATTATTTATACACTTCTCTCAAATTGTAATTCGGTTATGTAGTAATACAACTAATTCAATTCGTTTGAATCCTCTAGAGTTTGTGATAGGTTATAGTTATATCAGTTACAAGTTGTTCCTATCATTGGTGTATAGACTTATTCCCTAATGAATATGTGGAGTTAATATTTTGTTCTAATTCAGTAGTCAAATTTTGTAACCCCACCTCACATTTGCATCATTGGTGTACAGACTTATTTCCCAATGAATATTTTGAACCCTCATCTCACATTTGCATCATTGGTGTATAGACTTATTTCCTAATCAATATGTGGAGTTGATATTTTGTTCAAATTCATGAGTCCAATTTTGTACCCCCACCTCACATTTGCATTTTGAAATGGCAAAAAATGTCCCAAAATGTTTCAAGGATGTTTTTGGATTTCAAAACAAGGCCATGTTTGCCATGCACATCCCAAATAACACTCCTTTCAAGTTGACAAAATCTCTTAAAAGATGTGGGACTCACAACCAACACACAAATGACTAATGCCAAGAAAATAATGAGGAACTAACTCTAAAATCATTCATAAAATAAACTAAATTTCTTGGTCATTTTATCAAATTTTGCAAGGATATGTACATTTTAATTTTTTTTATTTGGTATTTTTGTATTTTTTAAATGCATTTCCAAATTTCAAGGGTTCCCCTTTTCACAACATTCCAATTACAGAAACTAGTTCCCATTTCCATATATCATGCAACATTTAGCTTTCCATATTCTATTCAATGTATATGTAATAACAATATGTGAAGAACCTGCAATAATTAATTAATGAAAACACACGAAATAACAGAAGTAACATAACTCATAATCACTTTTATATTGATCGCAAGCCACTTCGAGGGTGCAACCTCCTTTGAGCAAACTCAATACAAATAACTTCACGGTACCTTCATTGGTCTCAACACAAATTTATATACTAAGTCTAGGTGCCAATACCATGGATCAATACCATGTGTCAATACAAACCATGGGCCAATACAAAATATGGATCAACAATTACTACGGGACGACTTACAAAGCATATGCGTCCAACAACAATAATACAAACTATGGATCAACAAATACTACGGGACGACTTACAAAGCATATGCAGCCAACAACAATATACTAACAAAGTAAATAGAGGGGTTGACATGGGTTCCTAACATCCCCTCTCCCTTAGAAAAAGTTTTGTCCTCAAAGCTTTAGATGTGGAAATTGATGCAGAATCTGAAGGAGTGGTTCCCCTGTAGCATCCTCGGGTTGCATTCCAGCCCACTGACGCCTTTTGAGTTTCAGGGAGGATTGCTTGGAAGGCTGTAGATGAAGAAGGACCATATCAGCTGCGTGAAAAGTGCGCTCAGAATGGTGTTGATTGTCTTGCTGTTTCAGTCGAATTCTTGCCATGTGAAGATTGTCCTGCAAAATGAGAAGAATCCGATCGCGGTTTCGAAAAACTGAGTCAATTACCTGAACTGGGGAGCTGCTGAGCGTGTATGGAAGAAGAAATGGAAGTTCCTATCCATAAACTGCTTCATATGGTGTCCTTTTAGATGTGGTATTGTACCACTGGAGCGCTTCTAGGAAATCCATAGAAATAGCTGTCCACATCTGTGTAAGGATGGGCAAGGGTTCGAGCAGTCCCGAAAGGAGTGTCGTTTCACCCTTGTTGACTTGGAAAGTATCACACTTAACCACCATCTGGTGAATTTTCATATTCAGTCCCTTCCAAAATAAGTTACATTGTTCTCAGTCATAGGTTTTGAGGAACCCAGAGTGCCCTGCCAATGAAGAAGCATGGAGTTCATAGAAGAGATAGCCCCGTTGAACAGATTGCAACGAATTTGGAACAAGCAAAGAAATAGCTGTAAGAGAAACTGGGTCATCAAATTGGCGAGAAGGAGCATTTGCCACCATATTATCCTTACCCTTCTTGTAAGTGATCGCATAGTCATAACCCATGAGTTGGATAACCCATTTTCGGTGTGCTGGTGAGGAGACTCGTTGTTCCATAAAATGTTCTAGACTCTGGAGATCAGTCTTGATGCAAAAATATTTTCCTAGTAGGGATGGCTACCACTTTTGTACTGCATGAAAAATAGCCGTCATGTCCCGCTGAGATGTCGATGCGGCTAAATTCTTACTAGAAAGGTCTCTTGAAGGCAACAAGCCCACTAGTTCATCAAAGACACCTGCATATCTATTCAAGGAAGTAGGGGAGACCGTTGATGGGTGCATCTTAATGGAATGGAGTTGAGCGATGACACCATGGGAATTCTTCTTAAGGATTTTTTCCAGGCGATGTGAACTAATGATGCGGAGAGACCCTTGTTGTAAGCCCTTAAATTTGTGTTGTTTCCCATTGACTGAAAACTACATCCAAAGTTCAGCAAAATCCCATAAGATGGGGCCAAGCGTGCGTAACCATTGAACACCCAAAACCACATCACATTCTCCTAGGGACAAGGCAAACATGTCAGAGCGCAGGTTATAATCTTCCAGAGAGATACGCACATTGTGACACTTTCCCTTGCAAGGTAAGGTGCCCCCATTGGCAACTATGACTTCAAAGTTGGAGCAAGGATGGACAAAACAATTAGCCTGTTTAGCGATCTGAGGGTCAATGAAGTTATGAGTGCTACCAGAATCAATGAGTATTGTAAGAGGAAGCTTCTTTAAGTAATGCCTGACCCGCATTGTTTGGGGGGTGGTGATGCCGGATAAAGCATGGAGAGATATCTCTGGTTGTTCATCCTAAGATGGGGGGTCAATAGGCGACTCCTGAATGTCGACCTGATCATCCATTATATCTAGAGCTTCTTCACCAATTTTAGAGGCAGGCAGAGAATCCATATCCAAGAGATAGAGATTTTGTTGAACACATCTATGTCCCCGAGTGAATTTGTCATCACAATTATAACAAAACCCTTTTTCTCTGCGTGCCTGCATCTCTGTTTCAGACAAATGCTTGATAGAAGGTGGTTGAGGAGCTGGCGGGATGGGAGGTCGTTGAGTACCCATATTTTGAAAGGGAACAAAAGTGGGTTTGGAGTGTTGTTGGGCTGCAATCTTATCTTCTGCCAGCTTAGCCAACCCTAGGACTTCCATCATTTTCTGTTGGGACATAACATTTTAACCTCTGACCGGATTTCATCCTTAAGACCAGTGATAGAACAACTCCTGTAGAATTCATCAGACAATCCTTCTGTGTGATTGGCTAGTTTCTCAAATTCTGTCTGATACTCTCTCACAGTGCCAATTTGACGAAGTTTAGTGAGTGCTCCGGTGAAGTCATAAAAAACACTAGGACCAAATCGTTGCAAAAGGAGTTGGCAAAATCTGTCCATTTTGGCTCGTCATGAGCCTTGATGTACCAACGGTACCATTGAAGGGCTTTCTATTCCAAATGAAAGGATGCAAGTGGAACTTTATGGACATCAAAAGTATTATGCAAAATGAAATACTATGCTACACGATAGATCCATCCAGTCGGATCAGTACCATTGAAGCGAGGAAATTCAAGCTTCGGACCACGAAAATTGCTGGAAGAAGAGAACCCATTGGCTAGAGATTCTGATTCTTGCTGTCGGTTATTGTTTATGGCTGAATGTTGAAGATGGAGGCTCGGAAATTTTTCAACCAGATCTTGGAGTTTGGTTTGGATGGCTGCAAGTGCTTCCTCCATGGTTTTGCTCCTGCGCGGGTGACAATTATAACCAGAAGTTTTTTTTTTTTTTTTTTTTTGGAAATGGATAGCAAAACACAAACAAAAGCCTATTTAGTGAAGGGAAATTTGGATTTGGGAAAAACTCGGATGGGTAATTGGGGTTTGACTAGGTTCTTGACACTTTCTGATGGACAGGGAAGAAAAAAATGAGGATTTTAGAAGCGGGGTGAAAGAATGAGAAAATTTGTCAAAGAGGGACAAAGAAGCAGAAATAGGGAATGAACATGGTGGAAAAAGTTGGAGACGAGTGGGTGAAAATTGAAGAAGTTATGGCAAACCCTAAAAATAGACAAATGTGAGATTTCGGGCTTTGGGAAGTAGAATTTGGGATAGGGTCCTCAGGAATGAAATATATAGAATGGGATTGCAGGGGTGTCTAGAAAGTTTCAGGGGAAACAGAGTTAAAACAAGGGAGATATGGCAAAAAAACATTTTTTTTTCCCAGAAATGGATCTGCAACGACGTGGAAGGGATCAGAACAATTGGATCTGAAACGGCGTAAAAGGGATCGAAAACGGCTGGATTTGAAACAACTTGCAGAAGAGATCTGAAACGCCTGGATCTGAAACGGCTTTTCAGAATAGATCTGAAACGGTTGGATCTGGAACGGCTTGGAATGGATCTGAAACAACGCAGAAATGATCGGCAACAATTCAGCTGAAAATAGATATGGACCCTAGGTATGTTCGGCTTCCTAATAGTTCAGGGGTTTCACTCGGCCACCAATTTTGTATGACGACTTGCGTATTGGGGTAGTACCCCTCACTCCACGGCTCAGGTATACTAGAGAGGCTGAGCAATCCGAGAAATTGAAGACCAAGAGCTCCCAAGACGAGAGAGTCCCCCAGAATCCAATGGGTTTTCTTGATCTTTGAGTGCCATGCATCCAGACCGAGCAGTAGCAACAGAGCCGCCGAGCCAAACGACTGGCTCAACAGAATCAATCCATCAACAAGTTGAGGGAGGTTAGCAAAAGGGATCTCCGATGGGGGAACAACCATGATTTTTACTAATAAGTCACCACCAGTAGCTTTTCGAACCCAGAGTCCAGTGGCGTGTGGCGATCTACACCTTGATGATGTACAGCATGATTGCTAAGGAGGTAAAGAGTAGGGGTTTATATTTTACAGTTTTAGGAAGACGAGGGAGAAGGATCCTATTTCTTTCATAAACTTATTTTATGATTCTAGTTTTAAATTCAAATTAAACCATAGTAGCATAATTCCACTGTATTAGTATTTCCTGTATGAAAATTCAGAGCAATTTGAATTTTTTGAATATTCGATATAAATATGATAAAAATATAAATTTTTACTAATGAAAAATAAATTTTAAAAACCAAATTTTAATTATTTAATAACTATAAAATATAAATAACATTCAATTTATTACTTTCTTATTAAAACTAAGGGTTTTTAATGTACATTTATGTTAATTTGGTTTATATATTTGATTAAAAGTATTATATATAAGAAATCTACTTCCCTATTTTATCCGTATTGGATTTTTTTATTATATATATTATGAATTTATATGTGATAATTTATAAATGAGTCCTGGAATCCGGCAATATGAAATCTAACAATCCGGTGATCTGTGTTGATTAAATCGTTTTTTCTGAACATCTAGATGAATCCAGCACCTCGAAAAAATGTAGGATTAATACTGTTATTTGAGATTTAAAAATTCTATCACTAATTTCGGCAAATTCGTGTCTAAAAAAAAAAAAAATCTGAATGAAATCATAGAAGTTTTAGACAACTAGATAAATTTATATGTGATAATTTATAAATGAATCGATCAATGATAATTTGTAAAAAAATCATAAATATTTATTTCAAATGCAAATTAAATAATTATGAAAAATATATAATTTATAAATAAGTCATGAATAATCAATAAAATAACGACACTTGTAATCTATCAATATTTTTACAACAAATATATTTATTAACTCTCCAAACTATTAACCTAATATGGTTTAGTATTGGCTAAACAGAATTTGATAAGCGTCTTTTACTTTTCCAAATTTACAATGATCGATGAAATTGAAGGAAATTTAATTTATATACTGTTGTATTTCGGGCGCGAGAAACTTGAAAAGAGGATTGACACCAGTTAGGATGGTTTGCGCTGCATAGCTTTTCATACACGTCTTTTTCTTGACGAAACTTCCTCATATAGGTGGGGAGATCAAAGGATTGAGTGGGTGATACCGCATGACTTTTCATACACGTCTTTTCCTCGACGAAACTTCCTCATATAGGTGGGGAGGTCAAAGGATTGAATGGGTGATACCGCATGACTTTTCATACACGTCTTTTCTCGACGAAACTTCCTCATATAGGTGGGGAGATAAAAGGATTGAGTGGGTGATACCGCATGACTTTTCATACACGTCTTTTCTCGACGAAACTTCCTCATATAGGTGGGGAGATAAAAGGATTGAGTGGGTGATACCGCATGACTTTTCATACACGTCTTTTCCTCGACGAAACTTCCTCATATAGATGGGGAGATAAAAGGATTGAGTGGGTGATAACGCATGACTTTTCATATACGTCTTTTTCTTCACGAAACTTTTTCATATACGTCTTCTTTTTGAGTGGGTGATACCAATACCACGTGATTTTTTATACGTTATTTAAAAGGAAATTATTTTGGTTGATGAAGGTAACAATCATTCCTCCGAACCACTCAAGCTATATCTAAGTATTCTCCATCAATATTTTGTGATTTTTTTCAATATGATTAAAAATATAAACTAATCATATTTCTATCATAATTAGTTGGATGTTTAGTAGAAGTGAAAAAGTTCATAATATTTAAGTGGATAAGCAAAAAAATTAAATTAAAAGAAATATATTTTTTACGAAACTTATTCCTATAGGTGGGGAGATAAAAGGATTGAGTGGGTGATACCACGTGATTTTTCATACGTTATTTAAAAGGAAATTATTTTGGTTGATGAGGGTAACAATCATTCCTTCGAACCACTCAAGCTATATCTAAGTATTCTCCATCAATATTTTGTGATTTTTTTCAATATGATTAAAAATATAAACTAATCATATTTCTATCATAATTAGTTGGATGTTTAGTAGAAGTGAAAAAGTTCATAATATTTAAGTGGATAAGCAAAAAAATTAAATTAAAAGAAATATATTTTTTCAATGTTTTCAAAAATACTTAACTAAGTTTTTTTAAATAACATTGCTTGATAATTACACGATAGGTGCTTATATCTTAGAATTTGGGGTGGACTACTATCTATTATTTTCTTAGATTGAGGGAGGATGTGACATATATATATATATATATATATATATATATATATATATCGCTCAATAATTACATGATAGGTGTTTATATCTTAGAATTTGGGGTGGACTACTATCTATTATTTTCTTAGATTGAGCGAGGATGGGATATATATATATATATATATATATATATATATATATATATATCATTTTCTTAGATTGAGGGAGGATGGGACACATATATATACATACATACATATATAATAAATGGTAGCTAATGCATGGATAACTCATAGCTCATGCATGGATAATAGGTAGTGACAGACAACCCATTTAATTAAAGAAGGTAACAAACAACTTGTGATTACAACTAAGCATGGAGAACAAGTAACATATAACGTGTTCATGACATTTAACTTGTGATTTATCTGTCTTCACTGACATCTATTTGTTTTCACCGACCACACGTTAAGTGGTTGTGCTAGTTACACTAATAGGTGTTTATATATTAGAATTTGGGGTGTAATACCATCTATGTTTTTCCTAGATTAAATGAGGACGAGACAAGTGTACTATCTAGATTGATTTTATGGTCGTCGTTCAAATTCGAAATAAACAATTATAAAAAAATAAATATAAAAAATAATTGGTAGTTGATGCATGGATAACTCATAGTTCATGCATGGATAAGACTAGTAACAGACAACCCATTTAACTAAAGAACGTAACAAGTAGCGGATGCATAGACAACAGGTGATTACAACTAAGCATGGAGAATAAGAAAGAGATAACTTGTTCATGGCACTTAAATTGTGACCTATCAGTGTTCACCGACCACAATTTAAGTGGTTGTGCTAGTTAATTTGGTGGTGAAATTTTTTTTGGTTAGTTATAATTAAATAATATTGAGATAATTAAAGAACATTATCGCTTAACTTGTGGTCTACAACCACTTAACTTGTGATCGAACATTGATAGACCACAAGTTTAGTGGTTGTGTTAGTTTATTTATACTAACATGATTTATTTGTCAAAAAGTGTACGACCCAAAAATAATTATTTTATATTATTGTGTCTGAAGTGAATTTAAATATAATTTATTTTTAATTATTAAATAATATTAGCTAATGCACATGGATAATTGTGAGTTTGTGACAATCCAACAAATAAGAGATAACTTATTCATGGCACTTAACTTGTGGCCTATGGTTATTTACCTGCCACAAGTTATGGCTATGTTAGTTTTAATTTTAATAAAATATTAAATTTTTTAATTTTAGTATATATTATTTAATTTTAATAAAATATTATTTAAAAAAAATTGTGACCTAATGAATTATATTAAAACATGGAAAGTACAAGAAAATTAGTTTGGTCGGTGGGAAACCTAACTAACCATAAAACAAAAGGTCATTGAGGACTCTCTACTCTTTAAGATTTTTGTAACAAAAAATAATGAAAATTGTGACAAGTGAGTAGCCCAAGTGGTTGTGCGATGGAGTGTTATCCTCCCCACCCAAGTTCTATTCCCAGAAGTGACATGCATGCTGAATTCGAATTTTCCCTGTCATAGTGAGGATCAAAGGGTAGGCAACCCCCTTGAGTGGGACCCCTCAAGCCCATGTGTGTCTCTAGTCGTTTGGATCCTAGTCTGAACTGTGATTTTATGTTATATGCAGATTATAAGCTATTGCATATATCCGAGAATGTTTCTTAGTTCCCCTTTCCCAATTTCTGTTAAAAAAAACAAGAAAAAACAAAATTTGTCATTTTTACTATGCTATGAAGCTGAATTAGAGTTCTTTATATGCTATGTCTATGATAAACAAGAAAAACTGAAATAATAAGAATCATATTAGAACTAAGAGGAATGACCTTCATCATCAATTATGGAGATTATAGGCACCTATTGGGAAGATGCAGGAGGTTGAGTTGCTAAATGAGGAGACATACTCACAAACTCAAACCAAACTATAACTTTAGCAATTATGTTAAGTTTTTCATGGGTTTCCTTCATTTGAAGCTACCTCTTATCCATCTGTAGTAGGATTTCACTCTTTTCCTCCCGGTGATCCATTAAGACATTTCCCAACAAAGATTTTTTCTGCCAATAGAGAATGACGGTCCCAGGTTTTTGAAGTACCCACATCTGGAACCCAAGCCTTAACATCCTTGCAAATTTCATTGTTTGGAGTAACCTCTAGTTCGCTCTTAACTCAGTTTCCTACTTCAACAATTTCCTATTTGATTTGGATTTTTTGCATAACAAAATGAAGGAAGCAATATAAAATGGAAACACACACACAAATATCTTGCAGGAAACAAAATAGTACAATAAAATCCAAATTATATTAATGAATGGAATGAGAAAAAGTGTAAAATGCAAAGCAATACAAACTAGCTTAGATGGTGGTAGCTTACCTCTAAAGAGAGATGTGTCATCTATGCTCATTTTCAAGATATGAGTTACAATGAGGGCAAAGGGACCTTTTAACATAAACTATCAATGAGAAAACCCTAAACATCCAAAACCTCTGGCATCTTCTGAACTATTGTATTTATGGGATCTTTAGAACTATTCCATTGATACCTGCAACTAACCCTAGAATACCTCTTTTTAATTTTTATTCATAGGGACTATATAGCATTCATTCTCGCTCACACACTTCACATTGGATCGATCTATATAAATACGTTCACTTGTGACTCTAATCACACATTTGTGGACCTATTTGATTAAATAAATATAAGTCGGCTACAATTTTTGCTTGATGGACCAATTTAAATTTAGTTAATGTGTAACTTGTGGTTCTTTTGAGCCCATCGTGGGAATCATTAAGATGTTATAGCTAAGAATTGACTTAATTGATGCCCATCCTCTGCCCAAAAAATGCACTTCGTTTTACACTTACACCTTTTCCCTCCAACACAAGAAAACTTAGTGCCATTTTTTCAAAACTTGAATTGCAAGTGATTAATCCTAAAGAGTAGATGATCTCATAATGTCTTGTGGCCTTACTATTCTTCAAACATTGTTTCACCATAACAACTTACAGAACAACGATAAAATGCATCACTTATATGACTGGATTCTTTAAACCCTATTTCAAATTATTGACAATTTCACCATAACAATTGTGAGTAATATTGAGATGCTTCTAGACATATTTCAAACATCTTCAATAATGCTGACATCAATGACAATCATGCTTCATTTTTCAGTGCTTGATTTTCCTCAGTCTTAATGCTAGATGTAGTGATGTCAATGTTGAAATTTTTGGTTTAATTTGAAATTTTTTATTTACTTTAAATGTTTTTAAAATATAGTTTTTTTTTTTGTAAGTAAGATGTGGAACCTTCTATTAATAAAAAATATGGAACATAGTATACAACATCAGTTGGTAATCCCAAAATGGGCCAACTGGAGGAAGACTTTCCTTGATAGCTTCTTAGACATCCTAACATAAAACTCTAAGACACTCCCTTCCAAGAGGGTGCTAACCTTGCAATGCCAATTTTGTATCTTTTTTCTTTTTTCTGTTTTCTGACTTCAATCCATCCTGACAACTGATCAAGAGTCGACAGGGTGGGATTTATGGTCAGCTGATGCTGGGAGCATTCAGGAATGCCCCGAGAGCGAGCTAATTCTGCTTCTTTGTCACTATCAGAGTTACCTGATTCATGAGGACACTTATAGCCACCTGTGGAGGAAATTCTAGCTAGGGCCATGTCCATTACCTCCCCACGAGTAGGGTGTTCTCTGTAGTCCCCCTAAGGCAATTATGGATCACTGACTTGTTGATGAGCTGTTTGTGGTGAATTTGGCACAGGAACCTCGAAGGGTGGAGCACTTGGCGTGCCCTCCTTTGTATCTGAGGTAGGTTGTTTCCTCTGATTCTTACTTTCATGCCATCCATGTTGCCGCCTTTTTGTGGAGTGAATTAGAGAAGAAGGGAAGTCTCATTGCAAGGGCCTTGGTTGCTGATAGGATCTACATCTGAAAGCTGTTTTTTTGTAGTCAAGAGGTTGAAAACAGACGTAATACTCACACCAAACAATGTTAATCTTGTCTGGAAGTCCCTTGCTCAGATCCAGCTCAACGCAGATGCGAGCAAAAGTAGCTAACCCCTTCGATAATCTGTCTGTGTCCACTTTGATGAACTTCCCTAAGGAGTCACCAATGGTTGCAAAGGATTATAGATACCAAAACTGCAAGGGGAGGTTTGGGAGTCTTACCCAAACCAGAGTAGTCATTGTTGTAGCTGTTAAGGGGTTAAAATCAAGGTACCATTTCCTCATAGACATCCCTAAGTTCCCCAGAACCAAGGTCCTCCATCCAAGATCTAGTTGCAGTGAATCTTCGTTTCAAAACTGACAATGAAAAATCCTTTGGAGCACAGGAAGAGCTCCAGATTCATCCCCCACATTTGCATGAGCCAATCTCTCAAACTTATAGATGAGGGCCACAATCCATTGAACCTGCAGATGATGAAAGTATTAACTAACTCACTACACTTTAACACCGAGGTTAAGCCCATCGAGGCTGAAGGAATCTCCTCCTGATGCTCCACGATGAAAGTTGGGCCTGAGAAAACCCTAAGGTTTGGTTTGGAGGTTCTAGGCTCCTTAGCTTTCACTACTTCAGTGAATGTTCATCTCTTTGAGGAGGAGGGTTCAACTGCTATTGATGATATCCTATTTCCTCCCCGAATACCTGATCCAATGTAGATCGTCGCATCCTTGCTGATGCCCCATTCCTCTAGCCAGGCATCCAACGGCAAGAGGCGTCCCTTAAAGCAGAGATGGTGGGTTATCCTGTTAATTCCCTCCCATTTGCTCAACTTGTCCAAGATTACGGCCACCTGGTTCGAGGGGCTCAGGAGAAGGCATCTCGAAGAGTCAGACAACAGCTTAACAAAAGGCGGGAAGCATTGTCCCTTTACATTTCTGTCGCTTGACGTTTTGGTCCTCAGAGGGTCTCCATAGGCCGGGCCTCTGTTCGGTTCAGTTGCAATCGCTAGGAGAGCTCGGTGAGTAGTGAAACTTCTAGCATCCTCCTTCAGGGTCTCTAGCGATGACAAATTTACCTTGAAAGGCTGCTTCATTTTCCTTTGCGAATCACAGATCTCGAAATTATGTCAGGGCGTGGAAACATCAGGTTTGGGGGCACTCCTCTCATTCTCCAGAAAGACGTTGCAGTCCCCAGTATGCAGCAAAAAACGAAGGGGGTAAGGGGCTGAGTAGGGTTCTTCAGGAGGAGACGACATCCCAAATGCATCCCAGCGTCCATGAGACCCAGCTACGGCGGTGCTGAAGAGCGGTAGGGTTTTCGTGAGGTTCTTCATACTCCAGAGCTCCGTATCCATTTTTTAACTATAGTTGGGTGGACCAAATAATCAACATTAACATATAATAACATTGTCAACCCATAAATTTAAGAGTTTAAAAAACAACCACTAGTCATTTTCTCTATGTGATGGACAATTTTGTTTTTTGTGAAGGTCATTTTCTATCATGATGGTATTCTAAATTGCAATGCTCAATGAAAATGGAAATAATTTCAATGAAAAAATCAGGTTTCTCCAGCGCAAGAATAAGTGTGGTTTAGAACCATTTTTGTACACATATTCTATATTTCTAAACTTCCTCTTCCTTTGTGATATATGTGTTGATGTGATTTAATTTCAATCATATGTCATTACAAATTCAATATTTGATGAAGATGCAATAAATTTCAATGCATTCCAGTTATGATATTTGAACATATAGATCTAGGTACATAAACTAAAGAGATATATAGTGAAAATCAAATCAACAATCCGCTAATTATGTAACAAATGAGATATTATAAATGATTACACAAATAACTAGAACATAAGAGAATGATATATTTCATGTAACTTGAATGAATGATGGTGAACAATATTTATAACAAGGCAATTCAAATTAGGGTTGGAGGCAATTTGAATTGCTCATGTAATTCTTCAAGTTCAGTTGGGCTTAACTAGAGATAGATAAACTCAGTTAGCCATGCACACTCACTTAGACTGAGTTTAACTAATTCAGGGACTCACAGAGCACTAGTTCAAGTGAAGAAGTACATGTAAAACCCTAAAATCACTCAACTAGGGTGCTAATGACTTAATGGAGAACTAATGATTGTTATGGGTAGTTAGGGTCAATTAGGACCTATATTAGTGGATCACATATAGTCCTTAACTGACTACCACCTAACATCAAGGGAAAATCCCCCAAATCAGGGAACGCACCCCAAATCAAGGAGCGTGCCCCCAAATCTAGGAGTTTAACTCATGGTTGATTCAAGTGGTCAATTTAGATGTGGTGTGGCCCATTAGAGCCATTAGATTAGGATCTATGTGGCTAGGTAGAGGGTTATTTTCTCTAACACCCCCCATAATACTAACTAGGTGAGAAAAAGCTAAGTAAAAAAATGGGTCCCAAAAATTTGTAGCCATTTTAGGTACCCATGCACACAAACAACTCTCCAAAATCTAGGAAAGAGGGAACAAACCACATGGGCAAAAAAACCATAAAAGAGATTGTAAAAACAAAGAAGAAGGTTGTAAGAAGCCTCCTCAGAAAGTGCCTTCCCTCCCAAAATCTCGTAACTGAGTGAATAGCTTCCCATTGAAGGACTTGGTGAATATGTCAACAATATGATCAAAGGAAGGACATAATTTCAATTCTATGATTTGATCATGTATCAACCCTCTTATATATAGTGCATATGGGTCTCTATGTGCTTGGTCTATTATCGTTGAATAGGCTCTCTTTGAATATGAATGCCCCTTGGTTGTCACAAAAGATGATAGTAGGCCTATGAAAATCTATACCAAAATTAATAAGAATATGTTGTAGCCAAATTTCTTGTCTTGCAACATTGATTGCTCATATCTACTCTACTTCCACTGTCAATAATGCAATAGTGGCTTGGTTTTTTCTTGACCAACAAATAGGCCCTGAACCCAAACTGAAAAAGTAACCAGAGGTGAATTTATGGTCCATCCCATCGCCAGCCCAATCAAAATATGTGTATCCAAATAGATCAAAATTGCAAGCTGCTGCATAATGGATCCCATAGTCATATGACCCCTTCACATATCAGAGTATTCGTTTGGTAGCCTTCAAATGTAACTCATGTGGAACTAGCTTGTATATGGAGACTGCCCCAACAACAAAGGAGATATCTAGTCAAGTGTGAGATAAATAATACTCCCAACTAACTATCGATAAATGGTACAATCAACCAAAGGTGTAGTACCTCCATCTTCAAGTTGGATTTCAGAAAGAAAGGGGAAAGGGGCCGGCTTGCAATCTTCCATTTTGAATCTGATAAGGAGATCTTATTGTTGGGTATGTTATATCTCTTCACATGGTCACTGCCGTTAGGCCCCCGGAGTCCGCGCGGAGCGCAAAATTTTTTTTGGGTTGCTTTTTGCTTTTTCGCGATTTTCGACCCATTGTACTCTATCTAATCTCGGTAAAAGGGATTAGGGTTATAACCTAATTTCGGGTAAACGGATTAGGGTTTTAGATGCTGCAGAATACCATTTATTGTATTGTACATGTAAAATAAACATATAATGAGAAAGGAGCTATGCGGCTCTAAGTTTTGCTGGTTTTTTCCTGGTTAAGGGTTTCCAGGTGAAAATCTCTGTGTAATGTGTGTGCCATTGTGTGTTTTTCTGTTAATGCTTAAGAATCATATAAGTTTGTACTTCACTGTTAAGGTTTAAAACTTACACTTATGCATGCTTAGACTATGCTATAGTGAATCCAAAATCTGATTGGGTGATTTGGTGTCCAATAAAAAGTTGTAATAGTCATAAGTCAGTCATGGAAAATCTCTCATGCAAGGAATATTTGAGCCATGCACTGGAAGTGGTAGAACTTCCTATGATGAGGATATCATCCACATAGAGAAAAATAATAAGTAGAGATTTATTTTCTCGAAGCATATATACAATTGGATCTGAATTACATCTCGAAAAAAAATTTGATAACAAAAAGGAATCCATCTTTGCATACCAAGAATGAGGAGCTTGTTTTAGTCCATACAATGATTTATTTAATTTGTATACCAGAGATTACTTTTGAATGTACCTCAGTGGCTTCTCCATGTATATCTCCTTTTCCAAGTCCCCATGAAGAAAAGCAC
The DNA here is from genome assembly GCA_027924585.1 of Larix kaempferi. Lineage (NCBI taxonomy): Eukaryota > Viridiplantae > Streptophyta > Pinopsida > Pinales > Pinaceae > Larix > Larix kaempferi. Next base: position 5,617,971 of record BSBM01002098.1, on the reverse strand, counting down.
TTTTCACATCCATGTGATGAATGTCTCGTTGTTGTGTTGCTGTTATGGCAAGATCAAGTCTAACTAAATCTATTTTTGCAACTGATGCAAATAAATTGTGTAGTCAATGCCATGTATGTATGAGAATCCTTTGGCCACCAATATTGCTTTGTACTTTCTGATAAGTCCATTGGATTCCATATTGATCTTATAAATCCATTTTCATTGAATCAATTTCCGTCCCTTAGGAAGGGGTACCAAATCCCAAGTTTTGTTGTTCATAAGGGATTGATATTCCTTGTCCATGGCCACTTCCTAATGAGGATTTTTGAAGGCTTTTGCATGGGTTTGAGGATCATATGTAGAAACCATATAGAAGTGAATGGTAATCAATGGATTTATGGTTGCAAGAGTGTGTATGGAAGCATGAAAATTTGAGTGGGTTCTTCGAGTATCAACAAGATAACCAATTAGTTCCCTGGCTACTTCAAGCTATGTTCGATTTTCCCAACGAGGATGAATTAGTTTCATACATTTGAATTTATTCAATTTTTACATGTCTTTCAATAAGTATTTTTTTAGTATTAATATTCAACATACTATAACCTCTTACCCCTTCATTATATCCCACAAAAAGGCACTCCTCACTTTATGGTTCTAAGTCCTTTCTTTTCTTGGAAGGAATATGAGCCCAAGCATGGGATCCGAACACCCTGAAGTTCTTTAGTGTTTGTTTTTTACAGGTCCATATTCCAAAAGGAGTAAACCCTTTCAAATGTTTGTGAGACCGTAAACATACAAATACATCATCTTTGTGCTTTAGGAAGTACACCCATGTGTATCTTGATAAATCATCAATGAAAGTTATTATATATCTAGATTTATTAATAGAGAGACGATGAAATGGAATCGTAATGTCACCGTGGACTAATTCAAGAAGGGATGAGGCTCTTTTAGGCTTCCCTTCCTCAAATATTTCTTCAGGTTGCTTACCAAGAGTGCATCCCAAACATACTCCATTCAAAAAGAGATGGGTTGAATCCCTACTACCATGTATTAATTTCTTAATTTTTTCATGTAAGTACAGTTAAGGTGCCCAAATCTTACATTCCATAATCTACTAACATCATTAGAATGCATTAACAGAACCGAAGCAAGAGTTTTGGGTAAAAGCTTCCAAAAAAAATATACAACTTGTTTTTGTGATCATCTTTCCAGGTGCAATATTTGATCCATCAACTATATCAGATATGATAACATAGTCTTAAAATGGTGAAGAGAACTTGCTTATCATGGCCTAAGTGAGTGATTCGGTGGATGGAAAGAATATTTTTGGACAAAGACGATCCATAGAATACATCTTGTAGCTTCCCATATTTTTCTAGAATGTCCCCTTTTCTACATACCTCGATTGGAGTGTTGTTTCCCATGAGTACTTCTTGGAAAAAGGATGGCTTCATGGAGGTGAACATTTCCTCAGATGATTCCTAGTTATTTGATGCTCCGAAATCTAGGATCCAAGTAGCTAATTTTGAAACAAAAATTGTCACAAATGTATGTCTTCTTTTGGGAGGAAGTATTTGATTGCATACTTTGTTTTCATTTTCTGAAGAAAAAGAATTATACTTGCAATTTTTGTATTTGTGAGGTCCCTTTGTATAGTAGGGAAAAAATCATGCTCCTCTCAATCTTTCATTCTTTGTAGGTGGTCTTATCATAAGAAAACTTGGGCTTTTGCTCCCTTTTTCCTTTGTAAGGAGTCATTTGCTTACTATATTTCTTCGTGTCTTCATTTTGTGCAAGTGCATGAGAATTTGAGGTCCTTTGTAGGCCCATATGTGAGAGATTATCCTACTCTTGAAGAATCTAGGCAACAAACACATCTAAAGAAGGCATGTTGAAAGATTCTCCAAGTGCTAATCTAGTAGAATGAAACAAGGAGACAAAAGTATTGAATTAAAGACCTAATTTTTAAAGGATAGAGAGTACCATTGAGTGTATTCTTGATCAATATTACACACCTTGAGATGAAAGAGGAAATATTTGAATTTGGTGAATATATCTTGAATGGATTTGAACTCACTTCATCTCAATTTCATTAGATCCACCTCCAAATGATGACCCCTTGTCTCATCTTGTGTACCGAAAAGGGTGGATAGTGTGGTCCATACATCATTATGAGTCTTATTAGCTTGAATGTGGTAGAGAAATTCTGTTAAGCCCTAAATATGGGCATATTTCCCCCTATATTATTGTGCATTACATTAGTTTTGATGTCGGCTTTGGTCCATTAGTTGTAATGGCCATTAGTATGGTTATATTAGTTATGTTGGCTTGGGTCAGTGCGTTGTAATTGTACCTCTTAATCTCCTATATACAGGAAGGAGATATTTTCAATTGAGCATCTTGTCTTGTCTTGTCTTGTCTTGTGTAATTAGTACATTGTATAAGGAGGTTTCCCCCTTGAAGAGGCTTTCTATTCATCTATTTTGTTCATTAAAGGCGAGGAGTACTCTTTTTAGTCTATTTATGCTCTTTTTGGAAATTTGTTGCTTAACATTTGGTATCAGAGCTTGGACACTTCCAAAACAAGTCATCTTGGTATTTTTCGCTAAATTGTTTTTTTCTATAGGGGTTTAGACAACAAAACTCGGAACCCATCTAGAAAATAGGCCAAACTATCTTGGTAATGTTTGATTGTGATGTTCTAAATGGTTATGTCACATTATGATGTTTAACAAGGACAATGCCACTTTGTAACATTCATCAAGTGTTATGTCACATTGCAATTTTCATGAAGGGTTTTATTTGATTGCGATGTTCATTAATGGCTATATCACATTGTGATGTTCATCTTTGTTGGCCATGTTTCACTATGTTTGACTTTGGTTAACCATGGTTGACTACAAAGACTTTGATTAATCATGGTTGTATATAGTCGCATATGTTTGACTATGGATGAGTATCGTTGACTATAGTTATGTCACATTGCAATGGAAAACATGGTTGAGTTATGTTAATGTGTTATGTCTATCAATGGTTATGTCACATTGTGACATAACATGTTTGACTATGGATGAGTATGGTTGACTATAGTTATGTCACATTCCAATGGAAAACTTAGTTGAGTTATGTTAATGTGTTATGTCTGTCAATGGTTATGTCACATTGTGACATGAAAAGGGGGATATTTGGCATTAGTACATTATACAAGGATCCAGTTTGATTGTGATGTTCATTAAAGGGTATGCTACATTGCGAGTTCATCTTAGTTAACATATATGCAATTGTTAAATTCCAGAAATGTTGTGTCACTTTGTGATGTTCTTCAAGGGTTGCGTTGCATTGCAATTTTCCCGAAGAGTTTCATTTGATTTCCATGTTCATTAATGATTATGTCACATGGTGACATTGATCTTAATTGACTTATTCCATATTGATATGTACTTGAATGGCTATGTGACATTGCAACATTCATATAGGGTTATGCCACATATTGTGATTGAACATTAAATAAAATATGTGTTCGATGCAAAGGAGAGTTGGTATTAACTTGTAAATTTTCTTTCTCCTTGTTTAGTATTATGGGGGTTTTTTTTTAAACCATTTTTCTATTAAACATCTTCATTTCAGTTTTAATTTATTAAAATAATTTATTTCGTTAAATTTCCATACTTTTATTCTTCCTCACTTAATTTTCTTATACCTTGATTTTTATACATAATTTGATTGGAACTTATAGATTTTCTTTAAATATATGTTGACTATAGTTATATAGAATAAAAAAACTTACAAATTCTTAGAAGCTTTCATAAAATTTAATAAACCTAAGATTCAGCCATATTACAATTAATTTTATTATCTTATATCATAAAACCCTTGGTAATATAATTGATATTTACATTGGAAAACAATGAAATTCTAAAAATTCACTTCTATTTATCTAAAATCCTCTCATGAAATTTGCCAATAAATTTGAACATATACATGCCAAACTTTTAATTATATAATTCATATAAAATTATTGTTAAATTATATAATTCATGATTTATTTATATGCCTTAAATAAATACCAATAGAATAACAATAACTTATAATAACAAACCTAAATATCATATTAAAGTGATTTATGTTATATAAATTTATAACTTAAAATATTGATATAAACATAATTAAGAGCCTTGATCAATATATGTGAAAGATAAGTTAATGAACTGATGAATTATTACTATTCCAGCCTCATGGAGAGATTGGATAGGGTGAAGAGAATCATGCCCTTGTCATTTGGTCGAGTGATGGTAGTGAAGTGGGGCCCGTAGTAGGCATGATCATAAACACTCCTCGAATTTAATCCAACACACCTAAGAAGAAGAACAAAGAAAGAAGAGGAAGAAGAAAGTGAGAAAGATAAGAATGGAAACTAGAAAGGAAAATACAAAAAGAAAACATAAATAAAAGGGAGGAAAAAATAAAAATCAAGAAAGTAGAAGAGAAACAAAAGAAGGAAGAAGAATAAAAGAAATTAGAAAAAAATAAAGCAACAATATGAACTCAGTTAGGTAACAATGTTAACAATGAGACTGCAAGTCGACCTATACAAGTTCCTTAAAAAAAAAAAAAACTCCAATGAATAAATGTAAAGCTATTATAATTGAAGAAATTGTGATTCCAAGTAGCATGGAAAATATTTTTTTTGGAGTAGTCAAACATTCCCGAAACTTTTATAGGAAGTTTCAAATCTAAAACAAATTGCATATAATAAAAGGAAAAATACCTTGGTAAACAAGTGCAAAGGAAGAAGAAAATTGATGTGAATAAATTCAAGATTTGCACTATAGAAGAAAAATTATGGATACTGAAAATAATGTTTTATCAAGCATATGACATGTAAACTTAGCTTTCCTTGATAAATAAAACTTAGCATATGACATGTTGTTAATCAGTTCCATGTCCTACCTTTTGGACCATCTGAGAATTCTTTGATGCTAAATAAGTTGTTAAAGCTATAGAATAAGATAAAGATCAACATAAAGCTAAGTTACAAAAAATATTGCATGTTGGCAAAGAAAATATTCAAAAATTCATTTAAAAGGTGACAAAATTTTAGTGTGCTTTACCAAAGTTAAAAAATATATTAAAAAGTATCAAGTGCAACTTCTGGATTTAAGAGCCCCTCTTATACATGCATTTCCTCACTTTGATATATGTAATGAATTATTTGAAAAATGGGGACAATATGAAAAATAATTAGAAAATCAACTTGACCCAAGTTCCTCTTTAGCTAAGTTATTTTAAATTCAAGTTGAGTTTGAAATTAGTTATCGTAATTGTTCTTTATTTCTTATTATATCTACCGAAGGTATTGTATCATTGTTTTCATTCAGCGTTGACTAGCTATTAGTTAGGTTGACCGTGTATTAGTTGTGTATTTTATTTTGCATTTTAACCAAACTTTTTACATGCATGAGCGCTGGTGCAAGCTAATGCTGGTCACTCATGACGCGTTAGTTGCAATGGACTTCTGGAAAAACAGAAATTTGAACGTCAAAAATACTATTAGAGCTACCTAAATAACTTTTTGGAATATGGCGTAAGAAGATGAAACGTAGAAAATCGAACTACCTTCCGGAATATATAACTTTTATTTATGGAAATTAAATATAACTCCCAAAAAATGGGGTTCTTCTAAGGTTTGTATGTTATTTTTGTAAGAAAACATAATGAATATGTTTGCGTTGGGCCCCGGGTTTGGTATGCAAATGGTGGAGGTTTGTGAAAAAAATTATACAGAGTCGTAGCTAACAGGTCAGTCAAGTGCAGTGCTATTTTTCCATATTTATTTATGTTAATTTTAATTTTTTTTTAATTAAGGAAGTCAATGAAGCCCTAAAATGACTAGCTCGAGCATTGGGCCCTCACATCACGGTCTTAACATAATTAATGAACATTCTTTTTTTTAGGATGTAGGTATTTGTGTGTACTTGTGCGGGTTCTTTTCCGTTTCCAAAATAGGTGAGCCAATCAAAAGTTATAACCGGAATAAATAACCTACCTTTTGTGTAAGATTGACGTTAGTCTAATTAAAATTAAATAAAAAATAGAAACAAATGATAGATTTAATAAAAAATTACATATTCGAAATCTACACACATAGTTCTACAAGTGTGTGCAATTTCATTAGCAGTGGACAAGTGTAGCATATGCAGAATCATGCTCGTAATAGAAGAAGTTATAGAATAAGATTTATTTTTTTATAACACAGTCCAAGCCACCTGCTTTGGCAACTCGAACCTAAAACCAAATCAGCCAAGTCATCCACCATGTTGGTGGGAAAGGAATTGCCCGCCAAAATTTAGAAACGTAAACATCGCATACGCGTTGTTTTAAATACACGCATACGCGTTGTTTTAAATACATGCGTATGCACTAAAAGCGCGCACGCGCTATTTAGTGCATACGCACTAATAATGCATGCGCGCTATTTAGTGCGTACACGCTAATAATGCGTGCGCGCTATTTAGTGCGTACGCGCTAATAATGCGTGCGCGCATTTGTTTACTAATCCGAAATGTAGTTTTGATGTCATCTTCATCTATCTCAAATCTTCCCCCCTACCACCCCTCTAGCTAACTCTAATCCACCTCCTTTCCTTTGTATGTTCATGTCCCTCCCTAACCCTCATCCCCTCTCTCCCTCTCCCTCCCTAACCCTCCTCCACTCCACCCCATTTCAACCCCTCTCTCTCTCTCTCTCTTTCTCTCACTCTCACTCTCTCCCGCGTTAATCCTCCTCTATCTCCCTCTCTACCTAAACTTCCTCTTCTTATCCCTCTCCCTCCTCTTTACCTAAACTTCATCTCCTTCTCGCTCTCCCTCCTACCTCCATCTCCCTAACCATAACCATCGTCCTCTCCCTCTCACTCCTTCCATCTCTTCCTAAGCCCCCTCTTTCCCCTCTCTCACTATCCTTAACCATGCTTCCCTCTCCCCCTCACCATCATCCTCTCACTCTCTCTCTATAATCGTTATCTCTCTCTCTCTCTCTCTAGGTAACCCCCCTTCGTTGTTTCTCCACCCCCCTCTCTCTCGCGCGCGCGTTAATATTTCTCTCTCTCTCTCTCACTATAAGGGAAAGACCTTGTAGTGGAGGTTTCCCGCAAATTGGCCTTTTATACTGCACCCAAACCAATGCTCAAGGATTTACTGAGAAGCATAGGGAGGAGGAGGATGAATTGGCATTCAAGAAGCCTTAGGGGATTATCGATAGAGAAGAACAATATAGGAAAAGGAGGCTTAATAGAGATAATTTCACTGACATAAATGATGCCTTCGCCATGGGTGACAAGAACCCTGATGCCGCTATTTGGACTTATGTTCATATCATGCAGCAGAGGCCCTCAAGAGGGAAAAGGAATAAACCCTAAGGCTAGTTGCGAAGAAGCACCAGGAAGAGGATGAACATAAAGTGAAGGATAAAGATGGGTTCACTTAGGCCCTGGTGGCACAACTTCCTGGAACCAAAGGAATCGATGGGACCAATCTCAGGATTATGACAATGTTGTGAAGAAGGCAGAGGATTCGTTGGACTGGGATTCCCCTGATACCACTCATTGGATTAGTAGGTGGGATGGTACACCTACTGAATGAAGGATGAAAAATGATGCGAATTTGGGAATTGATTGGTGTAACATATTAGAAGGTGAGATGCTACACCTACTCCAGGAAGGGTTAACAGTGTTACGACTCCAAGGTATCTACTAACTGAATAACAACTCAAATAGAAGATGAAACAGTTCCTTGGTAAGAATGTAAACCTAAAACGCTAGAAGCTGAATGGTCTTGCTATCTGTTGGCATTCCTCTATCCATGTGAAATATGTAAATATTGTATTTGAGGAGGGATAGGAGGAAGAAACCATAGAAGGGAGTAAAGGAGCAGCAATGTAAACAACATAAGTAGAGACATAACAGTGGCGTTTGGTTCTCGATTATGCAAATTTATAGGCTGGGATTGAAGTAGTAGCGCATGTCCCTATTGATGTTATTTGGAGTGGCATGAATAATGAATAAAAACTTTCATACATTTCCTTATTCTTGTTAGTTGCACAATGTTTGTATTTATTGTGTGTCTCTATGCTTGTATAGATTGAATTCGTTGTTGTTTCAATGGTAGTTTCGTTGTCCAACTCTATAGCAGCTTATTTGCTACGTTACCCCCCCCCTCTCTCTCCTTAACCATCTCTCTCTCTCTCTATCTCTCTCTCTCTCTCACACACACACACACACAGAACATGTCACCCTACCTCGCCCATAACGTTCAAGCAGCTTGTACCTCAACTGACCACAGAGAGGGTGAGCGAATCCATTCTATGCCTTTCAGTAACGATATAAATTTTGGTTAGAATATCTCTCTCTCTTTCTCTCTCTCTCTCTCTCTCTCTCCTTAACCTTGCCCCACCTCTCTCTCTAACCCTCATATGCCATCTCACTCTTTATCATTATTTGGTAAACCTTCTCTCTCTGTACTACATAAAAACCTACTCATGACACCCATATCCCATTTAAAGGCCTACAAAGAACTCGTACAAGGGAATCATGTGTTGGTTCGAGGACTTGTTTAAGGCTCTTACACATTAGAATATTCAACAATATCATGATGTGTTTCGTTACTCAACCATGTTTGAAGCCCTATTGCCCATCTTTGGTGTGAAAAACACATGTATCCAAATTTGATGCTAAAGAATTCTTAGAGAGTGTTTGTGTTGCGGTTTACAAGAATTTCTCATGGTGATTGAGCCCAAGAAGTGGTGTTTATGGCCTAAGGCCCAAATGATATCGCTCTGTCCCCCCCCATCTATCTCTCTCCTTAACCATCCTCTCTCTCTCTCTCTCTCTCTCTCTCTCACACACACACACACACACACACACATAGAACACGTAACCATACCTCACCCATAACGATCGAGGAAATTGTACCTCAATCAACCATGGAGAGGGTGAAGGAATCCATTGTATTCCTTTCAGTAAGTATAGAAATTTCGGTCAGTATCTCTCTCTCTCTAACACACACACACACAAAGTCTCTCTCTTTATCTCTCTCTCTCTCTCTCTCTCTCTCCTTAAACTTCCTCCCCCTCTCGCTCTAACCCTCTTCACCCATCTCACTCTATCATTATTCGGTAAACCTCCTCTATTTGTAGTGCATAGAACCCTACTCATGACAACCATATCCCACTTAAAGTCCTACAAAGAACTCATACAAGGGGCATACCATTTGATCTATCCATGGTCCCATGTGGTGGTCTAAGGATGTGCTCATGGTGCTTAAACTTGAGAATCTATGCTTAGGGCCCAAGGTTGTTGTCTTCCTCCCCTAACCATGCTAAAGGGATATAGGATCTTGTTTCATTACCACAACCATGGTCAAGGCATGAAGACCCATCCACAGTGCACAAACCATCTTAATGGAACCCATATCTAAATCCCAGGCCAAATACTCCCTAATGAGGGTTGATGTAGTTTTCGGGTGGTTTTTATGCTTCACAAACTCAAAAAGGTTCAATTAAGGTTTAAACCCCATGTTTCACCCTTCACCATGTTTAGGTGTCAACACCCATTTCTAGTGCACAATACTTACGCATGGCCCTTATATCCCACTTGGATACCTACAAAGAACCCTTACAAAAGACTCTTGTGTTGGTCCATGGACTTAAAGAAACTAAGTCCAAGAAGTTTCAACAATATCTCGAGGCAGTTAAAGTTTCCTTCCTTGACCATGGTCAAGGGCCCATGACCTATCCTTTTTAAGAAAAACATTATAATGGAATCCATATAAAACTTTGATTGTAAAGACCCCTTAGAGAGGGTCCATGTCATTATTTGCATATGTTGTTGATGGATAGTGAACCTAAGAGACTATGTTTAAGCCCTGAGGATGAAGTGTTTTCTTCCCCAAACCATGGCACTTGAGCTTGAAAAGGTTAATTTATGGTTGAAGTCCTTTGTTCCCCCTAGGCATGTTTAGGCCTATAGACCCATTCCCAATTCACGAAACCTACTCATGTTGAATGTATCCCACTCACATACTAAACAACACTATCCAAGGCCTCGATAAAAATTCCCGGTGTGGATTGAAGACATAATCTTGTTTAAGGCATGCGATGTATCATAAACATGGTATATGTATCCCTCTACATTTTCTAGAGATACCCCACAAGGGTTATGTGTGGTGGTTTGAATATGCATTCAACATCATATCCTAAGAATCTTATTGAGTTGTAGGTGTTTTTCATGGTTCTTGAGTGTGAGAAGCTTCATTTAAGGCATGAGGGCTTCTTGTTGTCCCTAGACCTTGGTCAGACCTTGACACCCATTTTTGGTTCACAACTAACCCATTCATGGCACACATAACACACTTGAAGTTGACTAATACCCTATATATTTCATATGTGATGGGTCAGGGACTCATTCATGGTGTTTGTGCCTAAGAAGCAATAGTTAATGTTGGAGGCTATTTTTTCCCTCCACTAGCCATGGTTAAGGAGCCAAGATAAATCCTTGATGCCCAAGAAATCATAATGGCAGTCATATTCAATTCATATGCAAAAGACTCCTTGTAGAGGGCTAGTGTCATGGATTCTATGTGTTATTGACGACGCTTGAGGTCAAGAATTTTCAATTAAGGATCAAGTGGAATTCAATTGAGCTTAATATGCTTCAATAAGATCTAGAGGAACATGTTTTGATTCTTTGATTATGTTCAAGGATTTGCAACATATCCATGGTCTTGCATGGTATTCTAAGGATGCATTCATTGCATTTGATCTTGACAATATATGTTTACGGCCTAATATTGTTATTTCCCTCCATAAACCATGGCCAAGGGCTTAAGGCTATTATTTTTCTACCAATACTAGGGTTAAGGGCCCAAGAACCATCTACAATGCATAAAGCATGTTAATGGTAACCTATATCCAACTAATGGTGTCCACATCCCTAACAAGAAAATATTAGTGATAAAGGATCCTGTTTAATACTCGTACATGATTCCCAAGACATTGTAATGGCACTCGCATTCAACTTTGATGCCAAAGACACCTTATAGAGGTCTCATGTTGTGAATTTTAGGTTTTGATCATGGCACTTGAGGTTGAGATGGTCATTTAGGGATTAAAGCCCTTGTTTCAGTTTACAAAACCTACTCATGGCTCATGTATCCCACTATTGTGACCACAACACCCCCCTAGGGAAAATCCAGGGACCCCTTACATTTTTTTTTAAGTTGGACTTATGAGAGGGTTTTTTTTGTATTATTTCCTTACTCAACCATGTTTAAGGCCCTATGGTTCATCTTTGGTGTGAAAAACACACATATACAAATGATTTAGGGCCTAGAACCCAAATCATTTCATCCCCATATCATAGTTCATGAGCTATGAAACGTTAATTTAGGTCCCAATCCTCTTCTTTCACCCTCTAAGCATGTTTACATTTCAAATCCCATGTGGCGTTGCACCGGGAGCGAGCCCTATAGGTATGACATGGGATGCTACTGCTCCCCCCTTAACCCCATGATCTCTTTCTCTCTATCTCTCCCATGTCCCATCTCTCTCCCTCTCACACACCCTCCTCTCTCTCTATCTCTCTCTACCTCTCACTCTCCGTAAAGCACTATATACCTTCACCCCTAAACTATTGAACCATTCAACCTGTAATCACACAACCCTAACTCCTAAACAACCTAAGCCACAACCCTTAAAGTCAGAATCACTAAGACCTTAAACCTTAAGTCCTAAACCCTTAAATCCCTAGGAGCCTTAAACCCCCTCTCTTTAGCCATTTATTTATCCACTTTTGAAGTATAGTCCAATGTATGCAAATATTCATTAAGTATTGAACATTTGGCATTAAATGGGGTAAATTTTGGTGAATTGATGGCGGGAAAATTATGTAGGGGTGCGCATGCGACTTTTTTGCATATGGGTTAACAACACGTGCGTAATTTTTTTGCGTACGCATTAACAACGCGTGCGTGCATAAGAGTGCGCGCGCTTCTTTTATCCATGCCAACTCACCGATGTGGAGGCTTAGCATTGCCAAAGGAGGAGCGGGTATGCGTGTTTATAGGTGTGTGCGTGTGTGCTTTTTTTTTTGCGCTCACGCACTGTCATTGCGGTGTTTTTGGGTACCAGCTTAGTGCGGGTACACATGATTTTATATAATTCCCTTATCCTAAGTTCACAAAAGACTAACTTCCATCCTATTGGTTGAAATTTTTAGGGTGTTAATGTCGAGCTGTTGACGGAATGCTGGGTGCTTGAGCCCAACATTGAATGCACATTCAATGAGCATTGAATTAATGGCTTGTCATTATTCATGCACCCACATTCATCTACCCCTAACTCCTGCACCGCCTTCACCATCGCCTTCACTGCCACTGCCCTAACTCCTGCACCACCTTCACTAGCGCCTTCACTGCCACCACCTTGGTCGCCGCCCTTCTCATCACCGCCTTCATTTCCACGGCCTTCACAACTAGCCTTTTCATCACACAGGTTTCCTACCATTTTCAACTAATTATATTGCTTTGTTAGAATATCGATTCACAATTCCAGATTGCTTTATTAGAATATCGATTCACAATTACAGAGGTGGCCTGCATAGTACGACCATAGAAGCAAGCAACATCTTGCATCAGTAATTAGTAACATTGTAGACACAAGAGTTATTCACCAAATCATGCATCAGAGGAAAAAATAACACCATAGAAGGAGGAAATGACAAGGGACACAGATACCACACAATAGGAGGGGATGCTAAATTCCAGGCAGATTCTTCTACAAAATGTTCTCAAGGTATAGAGTCCAATTACCCTAGTATAATACATTATTTTTTCAAGCTTTTTCCAGTTTACATTCATATAATTTCCATTTCCTCGAACCAAGATACAATGAATGTATACAGTAGTTGTACAAGTAGCATACCTTTTTTTGGATGCATATTTCTTTCACGTCTTTTTCCTAGGTTGCTGAACCAATCCAAAACAGATCCTTGGTTCATCCCTAACTTCTGATTAATAGTTGTAATCCCTGGTTTTTTAAATAAAAATTGTGTGCATTTTTTAATTTTTCCAAACATTCAGGCATCCAAGATGATAATTGCATGAATCCAAGCTGATAATGGCGCGATGCGTTCCATGAAGGAAATCTGCAGTCCCCACGTTACACCTACACCATACACCAAAATGTGCAGGCTATAGACGGCCAAGAAGCTGCAAGGAACTAAGGGAAAAATGCACCAAGTGCATGGTAACAGAGAGTATTGGTAATCGTTTATGCATATATCCATTTGACCATCCAGAGAGAACCCAACTCCGTATGCTCAACCTTCTTGCACTCACCCTTCCTACCTGTAAGAAAATCAACACACAATGTAAAAGTAAGACTCGGTCGAGAGTTTGAACCGAAAACAACTAGCTCAGAACAAAACCGCCCTTAGAATAGAACCGTCGTATCAACCACCTTACCAAGAAAGAAAAGAACTCATGGAGAGCCCCTTAGAACAAAACTGTCATATCGAGCACCTTACTAAGAAAGAAAAGAACTCATGGAGAGAAGCATTAATGTTCACATTGTGACGGTGTATTGCATATTGGTGCATTTCATACTATGGGACTGCAATTTCCAGTGCCACATTTGCATAAATTTCCATTGTTAAATTCCTTACAGATTGATAGAAACAAAACGAACTCGGGAAGCAAAAACTAAAGTGGAGAGAGTAAAGAGAGGATCAAACCGAGTTTCGGTTGGATCAACGGTTGTTGATGAAGAAAATGCACACCTGGAGTTTAACTGACATCCATATAACTAGCATTGAAACTTGTGGCATGGACAAAGAAGAAAGCAACACTAGGACGTTTTCTCATCTCACCAAATGGTGATCATGCTAAGTTTTATTTTTCTCCAAGTCAACTTCTTTAATAAAATTGTAACTTGTGCACTCAAATTACTCATTTAGTATTTTATTGTAACGTTGGAAAAAATGCAAATATTGTAACTTACTATTTGTTTCATTAATCAAACCTTTCAATATTATAAATTTCCTTGCTTGGCAATAAAAGCAATGCAGCAAGTTTAACACTTGCCATTGTAATGGCTACATCCTCAAACTCACCTCATCACCTAAATGGTAAGAATGTCACGACTTTTCCCATGGAACTTCCCATGCTATCACTTTGCTTTACCCACTTTTAGTAACTATAAAGCTAGCTGATAATTTAAACTAATCAACCAAATCGCCAACACCCAACCTATGAGTATCAACTCGTTCAACTAATCGAATACCGACTATCCTTATCTCAATTGTTGATTCCCTCCATCCAACGGGAAAGGAGGAAATTCGACCTTTGACCTTTCTCCATGCCCATTGGATGGAGGGAATCAACAATCAAGATAAGCTTAGGCTCGAATACCAAGTCATGCAATTCGGCAGGTATTATTGCTTGCGACCTTGTTTAAGAAAGCAGTTAGAATGAAAATGGAGGGCATTTTTACTTTTGATATATAGAAGCTAGACTTTTGATGAAGATATTCATTGTAAAAGATTATTTCTTTTTAAGAAGTTAATGCTAAGAATATAATTTTGATCATTTTTTTGTAACTTGGATTTTTAGTTTACAACACTTAAAGGTCTAATTTTTTTGCCTCAAGAAATTGCTAAACATGTAAAGTAAGAAGTCCAACCCGTGTCTTGAATTATTTTCACATTAATTTTTCTTTATTACTATCCCAACAAATCCTTTTCTTTATGGTTGTATTATTTTGAAAATAATTTTCTTGAATTTATTACAAATCTTACCTATTATTTATCTTTTTGAATCTTTTTGTAGAATAGTTTCTTGATAAAATAACAGCGATATTTAAAATCATACCAAAAATCAAAATCATTTATTAGCTTTAGATTAGATAATATCTAGAAATTGATTCTTGGGTTAAAGCATATTAAGATGTTTGTTTTCTCTTTAAAATTGTATAAAAACCCAGAAAAAAGGAAAAGGATATTAGAATTCCCAAAGTTTACTTTCAAACCCTTAAATCTCATTTAAAGGTAATTGGTCATAAATTCAGTGGGTTTTTCTACATCAAATAAGAAAATGTCTAATTGGGCCTCCTTTTTGGGATAAACCCTATTGTTGATAAAGGGGAATTTCTTCCCTTCAACAATATACCATTAGAATATTTTATTCACCAAGGATGAGTGTTATAGGTCAAACTTGCACCTCTCCGTCCGTGATCACCCTGAGCTGCTGATCACACAAAAGGACAACTTGGATGGAGGAGCATGTTGACCTTGATGTTATGACAACTCATCCTATTTCCTGAAAATACTGGAAAACATACAAAAAAATATCATTTTGAAGTATGAGCGCTACTCTACTTAAAGAGACTAGCGCCCATACGCGACTCCAGTGCATAATAGTAGCGCCCATATCAGTATATACGCTACTCCTTATTATCAAAGTAGCGCTCACAATTTAAAACTAAATGAGCGCTATTGTTTAAACAATAGAGTAGCGCCCTATACGCTACTCCACTGTGTAATAGTCGCGTGTACCTTAAAAAATGATTAAAAATATATTAATCCATCGAAGAGGATTAGTTGAAGACAGTTTCTTAACTTCCCCAACCTCCTCATCGACTTGAACTGCTTCCTTAAACCTATAAATTCCTAGAAGGCTAAGGGAGCAAGGTTAGAAGAAATTAGGAATGCAAATGCTTACTAAAGAATGAGAGGATGAGTTAATGGAGAAACTGTTGCAGAAGACATTCAAACCAGAGCAGAGCCAGAGCCCAGGATCTAGTTGCAGGAGCCTGCTTCATTATCAGGTATATTTGTACTGCATACTATTTTGACAAATAAAGGTTGAAGTGTTTCCTTGTTCCAATCTGAAGGTGTTATTAAATGGCATTTTGAGTTGGATTCATTTTGGTCAATACTGGATATTAAACATAATTTTTGTTTATTTTATGATTTATATGTTGCCCAAAGTGTTTGAGGAAGGTATTGTTGTTTCAGGTTTGCTGAAAGAAGGAAGATTTGAGAGCTGGACACAAGGCTGGGTCAAGGCTAGGATCAGACTCCAGTGAAAGGTATGTTCTCTAAATCTGTAATCTATTTCTTTTGCAAACACTTCTGTAAATGACATAAATACACTTACCTGTCACCCCAACCAAGTTGATAGTTTAGTTTCCTGACTATAGGGTAGAAATATCCGCCAACAGACTGGCGACTCCACTGGGGAAATATTGTTTTGGCTTTAGGAAACCATTGTTGTTGGATGTCTTCTCGTTTGATTTTGATTTCTTCGACTTGCTAAGAACCTTTTTAGGTATCTTTTGTCTTGGCTTACCTGCTTTCATCAATTTCCATACCCCCCAAGGTCAGTTTCCTAGCCTTTTAAAGATGAGCGCTACTATTTCATATACACAGTAGCGCCCATACGCTACTGTACTGTATATACAGTAGCGCCCGTTTTGGCATGGGCGCGAGTTGCTCTACTGCACAGTAGAGTATTTTTTCTGAAGCAGCCATTTTTTGATTTTTCTTGCTTTTGGCCCTATGGAGATTTTCTGACTTTGTTGTAGGATTCTTGGGATGATTGCATAAGGTTTTTAATCGTTGATTCAAGTCATTGAACCACTCTTTAAAGTTTTTCCATGTTTTAAACCATTTGTTGGCCTTTGGATTTCTTTGAGACCTTTTTGACCTATTTGGAAGACCTAGTGGTGTTTGGTGACGAACATTTTCACTTGTTTTCAGACCCTGACTACTTTTGCCCATTTACAAACCTGTACACTCCTATGTCTGTTGTTTGTGGTGAAGTTGTATGTTCTCTACTGTCCTTGTCCTTTGTTTAGGGTTTTGGTCTTTGGTAGAGCTTTTAGGGTGTCTTCTTTGTGTCTAGTTTCATTTTCTTCCGAGACTTTTTGTCTTTTGATGGTCACAAGTGCTTGTTTAACAGCTCTAGGCTAGTTTCACCTCTCAGTTTTCTTCGTATTAGTAGGGCAGCCTGCTTGTCTACGTATACTTGGCTTTGTGGTCTTGTTAGGGTTAAGCACTTTAGGTCAGTCCTTGGGTGTTCTCTCCTTGTTTTTCTTCCACTTAGTGTCCAAGTTTATAGGTTTTTTCCTGAGTAAAAACCTGTAGACCAAGCCTTTCTCGAGTTAGGTTTCGATAGCTGTAGGCCCAAGAACATTTGCCATACTTCCACTTTTTGCATAAGAAGTTTTTATTTAGCTTTCCATATTTTTTTTTCATAGTTCTTTTTCGGTCATTGAAAAAGCAAAAAAAAAAATTTTTTTTGGTACTTTAAGTTAAATAGAACTTGTTTTGTCAATGCAAAATTGCTTAGTATATTTTGTTTAATTAAAAAAGAAAACAAAAAATTAGTAGGAAAGTTTGCTTAGATTTGCATTTTCGAAAAAGATAGATGAAAAAGTAAAAAATAAAAGAGTTTTGTTGTAAGAAATTTTGAATATATTTGCATTTAGTTTTCTTGTTATAACCACGTTCACACACTCACTATCCCCTTTGCGTAATAAAAGCCCTTAAAATTTATTAATAAAATGAACTAGAAACCTTTTCTTTTTTAGGGCACACTACACCAACTAGTCTTGGTTAGGGTCTTGGGTTTAAATCACCTTAAACCACCCAAGATCACACATTGCGCAATAATCGTAGTGAGATTATCATTTAGGCAAATCCACTACACTCAAAAATTGCCTGGGAGCATATGCAGTAGGTCAATGTGAGATCGGTTTGTGGGAATACCTCTCCTACTTTCTGATTGAGCATACGCCAGGATTGGATAGCGTATTGGGGACTCTTTCGAGTTTCGGGCTTAGCTACCCTGCCCACGCTTTCTGATTCGATCGGTGACTGTTCCCCCATGATTTTTCGGTGTTTTGGTATCCTTAGTATCAGAATTTTAGGTTCTTACACAGGTGACAGCAGAGGGTATATCTGCTGTACCTAGGACAGACGCGGGAGGAAATCCCTTGCAGGTCTTTGGGAGGGCGGTTGGGTGATTCCAGCGCTTGCACCCTTAGTCATTGTATTGTGGACCCCGGGTAACTGTTCTTCATCCTTCGTTGATCTGTTCTGGGCCCTCATCATCCCAGACTCTTCTCCGGAAGGCACCTTTGTTTGATTGGTTTGAATACTTAGGAATTTTTAGTTGGTATGCTGTTTGCCCCCTAGTCTTAGTGGCCAATAGGTTATAGGCTGTTTATTGGATATCTATAATCACGGAGAATCAACAACTCCGTAGATCGAGAAGGATTCAAAACCTTCCTCCTATTAGAATAGAGCCTTTACAACCAGCTACAAGACAGAGGGTAAACCCCAGTATTTCTTCAGAAATTACCTCTGAAATAGAACTGCTTGAAGAAATACTTATAACAGAAAACCTTGAAACTGAGGTTCTTGAGGAACCATCACCAGGTATCACAGAGCAACAACATTTTAGTACTGTTGAGGTGGAAGATCTTACTTCCGCGGAGTATAGCACTCCTTTCAATCCTCCCTTAACTGACACTAGAATTCCGGTGCTGTCACCTGTTGGTTTCCAACAACCTCTTTTCAGTGCAGATCTTTTGTTTCCCGATTATCTGATGACTAACACAGGAGGTGAACCAGGGGGTCCCCAAACTCCCACCTTAGGTATGAATACCAGCACAGTTAACCCTTCTTTTACTGCTACATCTAGTCAGGCACAAACTGCGTCTGTGCCTACTCCATCTTTTAGTTTTAACACTAGTACCTTAGGAATGCCTAGTTTCACAACAATGGCATCTATTCCCACGCCTACTGTTAGACCTAGCAGTATGGCTAACTGTGCAACACCTTCTACTTCACAACCTTTATATCAGATCCCTAGTACTTGGGTTTCCACACCTGTGGTAGGACCAAGTGTTTCAGCAAACATGCCAGTCATGGGTACCATGACTGCACCGTCCACATCAGCTTCGGCTGGTTTGAACAACTTTGTAGGCCCTAACTTGAATCAGGGTAGCATGCCTGCAAATAATGTTCCTTTTTCCTTATTCTCAGGAGGAGGGGGCAACTTTTTCAACCAGCAATATGGCGGGGCTAACACCCAGCCACAATGGACGAACCAACAAAGCACTAATCCGCTCTCGTATGGGTGGGGAAATTTTAATCATTCTTTCTCACAACAACAACAACTGGCAGGGGGCAACCCCTACCAACAAATACCTGGGGGCAACCCCTACCAACAGTTAACTGGGGGTAACCCCTATCAACAGTTGGGAGGCGGAAACCCCTACCAACACATGGCCGGGGGCAACCCTAATCACCAAATGGCTGGGGGCAACCCCTACCAACAATTCATGGGACAAACAATGGGTGCTTTCCCTTATCAAGCTCCATCTTATCGGCGTCGTCTACCTTTTCTGGCAACTTTGAATTTGCCAGACCTTTCGAAATTGACTAATGATCCGGTGTGTCATAACTCAGCATGGCCATCAGTTCCCACCAAATTACCTTCGGATATTCCCAAATTTGAAGGCAAAGCTGGTGAAGATCCTGGTGACCATGTCACTACCTTTCACTTGTGGTGTTCTTCAAATTCATTGAACGAAGATTCCATCAGATTGAGATTGTTTCAAAGGACCTTAACTGGTCCCGCGGCCAAATGGTACATTGAGTTGCCTGCGGCTACTTTCTCTAGTTTTGGGGATCTGGCCACCGTCTTTTTGAACCATTTCCAACTTCCTGTTCGGTATGATGCCGGAACAGAACTTTTGTCTACTTTTAGACAAAACAAAGCCACTCACCTATCTGACCACATTCAGGAGTGGCGAAGACGGAAGAGGCTCATAAAGGCCAATATCCCTCCAGAGTTCCTACTCGAGTGGGACTTGAAATCACTCCTTCCTTATATTTCTAAGGAAGTAGCGACATCTGGAGTCTCCAATGAAGAAGAGGCCATTTTAAGGACTCAACAGTTAGACCTTGTATACGCACAATCTGGTTTACTGTATGAGATTATACCAGACGCACCGAGATCAAACACTGATCTAAGTAGGCCCAAACCCGGACCACATGCTGACGGCATAGTGGGTTCGGTTAACTCTGCAGCTTTCGAAGCACTGACCAAACAGGTCCAAGCCTTAACTGTCAAACATTCGACTGCAGACATTGCTTCCGTCACAACCTCTCCTTCTACTTCTGAATCTGTTAATCAGGTTCAGAACAATCAAAAGGGCCCTCGGCAGCCCAACAACAAAAAGAAGGGAAAGAAAGGAGAGGGGAACCAACAAAAGCCCAAAAAAGATAATGCCGAAGAGGGTAATAAAGAAGAGAAGAAGGTTAGGTTTCCTTGTAAACTTTGCAAACAAAACCACCTTACTCAGCAATGCCCTCTACTAGAAGAAGCCCAGAAGCTCTTGAAAGAGAGGAAGCCTGCCGTCTTGAAAGACCCATTTCCCAAAGGGCAAGGCTCCACTTCTGGCACCTCCAAAACTGGGGGCACCTCACACGCTTCGGTTGATCAAACATTCATAAACATGGTCAACTCAGATGCACTTTTGCAAACCAGAGCTAAGAACTATACCCCGGAAACGCAGAGAAAGGATAAGGAGATTGCTGAATCCTCCACTCCACTTCACATACCTGTGGACCCAATGCCTAAGATTCCGAAAGGTGTCTTAAAGAGGGAATCGCACAATCCCAACACGCGGGCTGCTTCCAACTACAATGTGGTTGAAGATCTATCCCAAACTCCTTGTGCCATGTCTACCTTAGAAGTCTTGCAGAGTTGTCCTTTGCAACGAAATGCACTTCTGGCAGCTATTGGGAGTATGGAGTCCTCCAACATGTCTGCGCGATTTGATATGACTGATGTCAAATACCGGTTGCCATATCACGTTTCCCTCCAGATTGAAGTCGTTCATGGTCCAATGACCATAAGACGAGCTGTAGTAGATGAGGGAGCGTCGACTTGCGTAATGTCTATTTCCTGCTGGAAAGCTCTAGGTTCTCCTGAGTTAGTCCCTTCCAACACAATGCTTACTGCATTTGATGGCAGAACTTTCCGTCCACATGGAGTTTTGTCATCATTTAATGTCACCTTGGCCGGTAAGACAGTTGCTGTTGAGATTGAAGTTCTGGACGCTCCGCTCGATTACAACATGTTATTGGGTAGGAGTTGGACTTATGCCATGCAAGCTATAGCATCGGCAGTTTTTCGAGTGGTCATGTTCCCATTTGAAGGTAAGATCGTTACAGTCGATCAACTTTCTTTCACTCAAGGAAAACACCAGACTTCTACAGAAACCACGATTCCTATGATTGATCAAACCACCCCAGTTAGCGAGAGTTTAGGAGCAGGACTTTTTGGATCACTGATTGGCACTTTCGACCTACCCGCTCCTACTTTATTTGTCGGTACTGAAGGATGTTCATCGTCTGAAACTCCTACGAGTAGTTCAACAACTGATTCCGAGTTTCTCTCAACTAATACAAACCCCTCCGTACCTACCCCTGTTGTAGAAGTTACCCATTTGGAGTCTCATCAAACTACAACAGGACATATGTCGACTCAATTGGTGTCTGTCGAGTCAAACATAGATTCTGCCACTACTCAGACACCTAACCCAATTCATTCTCTCAACAGTTCAGGAATTACTTTACCTTCTGATGAAGAAATGTTAGAAGCTTTGAATGACCCAGACCATCCTCGTGAACCTATAAATCGCGTGTCATTTTTGTTTCCTTTTCTTCACTTATTAGAGAGAGGTGAATTTTGTTCACCACCGGATGAGAATACTGGTCTTACTCCTTCACAAGTTGCCATTGTTGAAGCAAATAGAGCACATACCTCGTTGGTGAACATTTTTACTGGAGCTAACGGAAACATTTTCTTTGAAACGGGATGTTATCTCGACGAAATAATCCCGTATGCTAACCTTTTCCGTGAATTCCATAACACCTTTGCCCGGCCTCCTGAGGAAGATCCAGGCATTGACCCCACCTGAAGAAGTACTACGCCTAGGTTGAAGTACTTTTTCTTGTAACATAGCTGTATATTTCTGTATAGTTAGTTTTGTTATGCTCGTTAGGTGATCTGATGTGTGCCTCTCGTTTCATGTACCAGATGTCAACCGCACATTTCTTAGGATTTGCTGATGGCGCCAGTCGCCACACCTGTCAGTTGGCCACAGCAGCTTGGGTCATTTATTCACCCGCTGACCAACTTGTCTCTTCGGGGGGGGTTTGTTTGGGACCTACCACGAACAATGTGGCTGAATACAGTGCAGTTATAGAACTTCTCCGAGATGCCCTCAGTCATGGCATTTCATACCTGGAGGTAAGGCTTGACTCATAACTTATTGTATTTCAGTTAACAGGTGTCTATCGGATTAGAGATCCAGGATTGCTACGACAGTTTCTACGAGTTAGATTATTGGAAAGACATTTTCATTCTATCAGATATGAACACATTCCAAGAAATTTAAACAATTTAGCTGATTCGTTAGCAAACTATGTGTTAGATTGGCATTTGCATCATACATTGTAAACAACATTCCACACATAAGATTTAAAAACACATTCACATGTAAATAACCGATACTGTATATATAACTGATACCGTATCAAAAAATATGAGTTTCGAGTCATGAGTTTCATAAGTCAAGTCATAAAAGTACAAAAGTTGGGCATGGCAGCCTCAAAAATATATACATATAATGTTTTTCTTCTCCTATGGAGAAGGAGGAATCTCCTCGTCATCTACCGCATTACGGTAGCATATCACTAATCTAGCAACCCTATGCAGTAATCTAAGCCACGCTGGGGGCACCCCAACAACATCTTCCTGCATGTCAACAGGTATCTGGTCCATGCGGCTGGTAGGAATCTCATGAGTTAGCCGACTCATTTTCCTCTCCAGGGTTCCTAGCATAGATTCTGCTGCGGTGATATCAGCTGGCCTCACATAGATAGTAGGATGGCCCTCGGGACGAACAGGCCCAACATCTGCATTGAACACTTGATTAGAACTCCAAAACTCATTTCATAAAAATCAAATATTTTGAAAAGTTTGAAAAAATTAAATAAATTCTCAAAAAGTAAACATACCAATATCTCCCCAGGCTCCACCTGGCGGAAGCACCAGCTCTGGGTCATGACGAAAATCTAGTCCAGCATAGGGAAACTGCTCAAAAGCGGGAACTTGCCTCTCCCACCACCCCCAGAAGTCATCTGTATGGTAACAGTAGTGACTCTCCCCACCACCTTGGCGGAGAAAAATGTCACCCCAACGGCCTAGTCTGGGCTCACGGGGGTTAACCTGTGGTAATGGCATTCCCAAACTAATAGCAGGCATTCTCTCGAAGAAGAAAGTACACAAGATACTCCCGTACCCAAAATTCTTCATTGTACCAGATTTGCAACTTGTCAATTGATACTTCATGTTTGCCAACAAGCTTGTACTCCAATCATAAACATGCCCATGCAAGCACTGTACACCGACATGCATTGAGTGCCTAGAAGCCAAGTGTTGTGATGCACTACCGGATACTCGGTTGATCATGCTCACTATCACTTTCAGCGGGAGACCATCAATAGTCGAAATCAGGACTTGGCTTCCCGATTTTTCTGCTCCGGCAACACAGTAGGTGTTCACATATTCTTGCACAGACCGTGCACCCAAGCGAGATGTCCCTTTTAGATTGATTACGTCTCCTCTTCTTGAGAGACCGGTAATAAAATATATATCCTCAACGGTAAGCTCAAGAGTTTGCCCCCGGATGATGAAGGTATTAGTATCAACATCCCAGTACTGAATCAATCTTCGAAACAGCTTGTTTAGTGCCCGCATGTTTACGGTTCGATAAAATTTTAACAAACCGCATCTACGGAGCGCATGAAGGGTAGCAGGGTCTTGCATAGCTAGTCTATCCATGTCTTCATGCTCCCTTTCCCTCCATTGTAAGACCATCCTGCACAAAAACCCCAAAAATTTTGAGTCTCGGCGCTTCATTTTGGCTTTGCAAATGTATACGCTACTGTGTGTATTACACAGTAGCGTGTAGGCGCTACTCTGTTTGAGTAAAGTAGCGCCCATTCGCCTTCGTACGCTACTGTTATGTACACACAGTAGCGCCCGCGCATAAAACTTTATGAGCATTGCGTTTCGGGCCATTTTTCCTCAAAATTTTAAAAATAAACTAATGAAATGCAAGTTGGGTTGATTGTTACTTACTTGATGGAAGTAGTTTGGCGTTTGGATGCTCCATTTGATCACAAGGGAGATTTGAAATTCGTGAAAATGTGCCCAATGTTTGCCCTACAACACAAAAATGAAAATTGATTTGTTAATATTGAAATTATATATATAATTGGATTTTAATTTTTACCCATAATTTTTAATTTTCTATAGTTTCAAACATTTTCAAAAACCCTAATTAATCAATTGAAACACAAAATAAGGTATAAAACTGATCCAAGTTCAATTTTCACTCAAATGTTGTCGAATTCGTCTCCTGACCTCAAATTTCTTAACGATAAATCTTGTCAATTAGCTAAACATTTCAAATCCATATATTCTTTAAGATTTTTGCGTCATCAACTAATATTTTGTTGAAAACCTAGTTTTTGGCAGGACATGAAGTTACGATCCCAGAAGCTGACCTTTAAGTCATTTTAAGCTCTTGTTTGGACTATTTAAACCTAAACAAGATTGCCGAGCAGACTTGCCCTCTTCGAGCTCGTTAAAGTACCCGAAGGCTCATCCACTCAGGTATAGAATTACCCCTTTTCCGGGCCTTAGTGGATTAACTACGGAAAAGGTATACTCTAGGTATACGTCAGTGTGCGCTAGAAGAGTTCTCCTTTCATTGTTTTATACTTTTTCGGGGGAGGAGACTAACTATACGAAAAAGGACCTTCTAGAGTCTCTCTTTAGGGTTTTCAGACTCTCTAAATATGAAAATACCAAGCGAGCATATACCTACTCGGGCTCGATGCGAAATCCACGGATAGGTGAAAAGAGGATTGTTTAAGTTTTTCAGACTCTATAAACAGGAAAACACCGGCGAGCATTAATCTGCTTGGGCTCGATACTAAAATCCACGAGCAGATATATGGAGTTATTGTTTAAGTTTTTCAGACTCCTTAAAATTGAAAACACCGGCGAGCAATAACAGATCTCGGCTCGATACTAAAATCCAGAGATCAGTACATATAGAGTAATCTTCTATCTCTTCTTCGAACTCTTTAAATTATGAAGAAGGTACTGAGTCTTCCTCCCATGGGCTCATTAAACTATTTACATGGTTGGACCTATTGAGTTTTCATTCTTTCTTGGACTCATTAAATCCACAAGAAGGGTATTCTTTTATCTAAAAAGAATAAGGAATGGGAAAACACATCATATCTTCATTGTTAAAGGCAGTATCAGTCAAAGTCCTATCCTTGAACACAGCACCTACTTGAGTCTATCTTGTCGGTTGGGTTTAGTTTTTGGCCTTAAGGTGAACCTTTCCTCTGAGGTATTTACTCCCCGGTTGGTTATTCTTCCAACCATATGGAGGGTCTGCAAATGTCTCTTACGTTTCAGACTTATTTACCCCATTATGTCAAAAACTGCCTGAGTCACTTTGTGTCGTGCTCAATGTTCAAGGATATACCCTGTGTCGGCCATTCTGCAGTTTACCTTGACCTCATGTGTCGGCCTTCCTAGTGTCAGTCTTGTTACATATCATTTCATATCAGCTCTTACCAGTTGAGTGTTCCTCGAGTTGGATGATGGAGGATCCCTTAAGGCCTCCCTTCCAACGGACTTCTTCCCATCGACATCAAATCATTATTCTGGGATTGAAGTTTAGAGTTTCGGTTAGTACCTTGGAGATTGCAGTCACCAGTGGCAATTTTCCTCGCTGTTGAATGATGAGAATACATCAATGTCTCTTCTTCGACAGGATTCCCAAGTGTTCGACTCCAAGTCCATCTATTCACATTTGGCGAATCGTACTTGGTACCTTGGACTCCATTATCATTATCGGTGGAAGTCCTCGCGTTTGTTAACGGTATACATCAATGACCGGTAATCAGACGATGCCCTCCATGTTCGACTGTCAACTCATCTATTCACATGGCTCGGGTTTGTACCTAGGGTTGTTATGGGATGAAGACCTTGGGATTTGGATGACATAATCCCATTTTGTTATCACCCAAGTTGCGCAAGACTGAGCCTCACTTCTATACGGCTCTCCATGAGACATAGATCCAGTGTGTTGTTATGGCTATGATCTCTTAGTTTGACATGGATCCACGCTTGTATTTCAAGTGGCCATGCTTTTATATACATCTCCTTGTTATGTATCGGAGATCATGTTGTATCACCCTATACATCTATAAGATGTCAACAATGTAATTGCTCGCTGACCTTGATTTTTGTTGCAGGTTTCTTGCGACTTTTTTCTGCGGTTCTGTGCTCTCTCTCTGGTTTTGGATTATAATGTATTTCGGCCATCGCTTCCCTCTGACCTCATACATTAGGGGGCATCTGTTATAGGTCAAACTTGCACCTCTCCGTCCGTGATCACCCTGAGCTGCTGATCAC
The DNA here is from genome assembly GCA_027924585.1 of Larix kaempferi. NCBI lineage: Eukaryota > Viridiplantae > Streptophyta > Pinopsida > Pinales > Pinaceae > Larix > Larix kaempferi. Next base: position 5,591,347 of record BSBM01002098.1, on the reverse strand, counting down.
ACAAAAGGACAACTTGGATGGAGGAGCATGTTGACCTTGATGTTATGACAACTCATCCTATTTCCTGAAAATACTGGAAAACATACAAAAAAATATCATTTTGAAGTATGAGCGCTACTCTACTTAAAGAGACTAGCGCCCATACGCGACTCCAGTGCATAATAGTAGCGCCCATATCAGTATATACGCTACTCCTTATTATCAAAGTAGCGCTCACAATTTAAAACTAAATGAGCGCTATTGTTTAAACAATAGAGTAGCGCCCTATACGCTACTCCACTGTGTAATAGTCGCGTGTACCTTAAAAAATGATTAAAAATATATTAATCCATCGAAGAGGATTAGTTGAAGACAGTTTCTTAACTTCCCCAACCTCCTCATCGACTTGAACTGCTTCCTTAAACCTATAAATTCCTAGAAGGCTAAGGGAGCAAGGTTAGAAGAAATTAGGAATGCAAATGCTTACTAAAGAATGAGAGGATGAGTTAATGGAGAAACTGTTGCAGAAGACATTCAAACCAGAGCAGAGCCAGAGCCCAGGATCTAGTTGCAGGAGCCTGCTTCATTATCAGGTATATTTGTACTGCATACTATTTTGACAAATAAAGGTTGAAGTGTTTCCTTGTTCCAATCTGAAGGTGTTATTAAATGGCATTTTGAGTTGGATTCATTTTGGTCAATACTGGATATTAAACATAATTTTTGTTTATTTTATGATTTATATGTTGCCCAAAGTGTTTGAGGAAGGTATTGTTGTTTCAGGTTTGCTGAAAGAAGGAAGATTTGAGAGCTGGACACAAGGCTGGGTCAAGGCTAGGATCAGACTCCAGTGAAAGGTATGTTCTCTAAATCTGTAATCTATTTCTTTTGCAAACACTTCTGTAAATGACATAAATACACTTACCTGTCACCCCAACCAAGTTGATAGTTTAGTTTCCTGACTATAGGGTAGAAATATCCGCCAACAATGAGTGTTAAGGCTTTGATCATAGTTATATGAGAATCATTAAAAGGTTTTCCACACTAATGGTTCTCGAGACATAACCCATAGTCTAAGGATAAAAACCAATGTATTAGGTACTAGAAGATGTTCTTATGGTTCATGGACCATGCATAGGGTCTGAAGTCATCACACATGCAGGGTAAACGGAATAATTGCCCCATAAGTATAATATTCATTCCAGGCACACTATGGATTAGTATCAAGGCCCTGATCATGGTGCAAGGACAACAACTAATACCCAAAAGATATTTCTAAGGTTCATGGTCATATGTCCCGCCTCTTGATTTCACACTTTCATTCCAAGTGATAACAATGTTGTTAGCTTGAAAGCCACTTAGAAATATGAATGGTGTATCTGTAGGAATCTTCATCCTCTCCTTCCATGGTACATAGATAAATTAAGGGATTAAGACTTTAGTTTCTTAATATAAAATCCTCCTGCCTTGACAGTTTAATCCTTTAATCATTATATTTTCATTTGTTAAGAAAATGTTATGTGTTGTCACTAACACCATAGTGGTTTTCTCTAGACCATGGTTAGGTCCCTAATACCAATCCTTAGCATGCCAATCTTGGTAATTGCGTCCATGTTATACTTGTGGGCTAAAGATTCCATTTACAAGGTTTGTGTGGGGGTTTCAGATCCTATGCATGGTCCATGAACCATAAAACCATATTTGTTTCCTAAGATAGTGGTCTTTATCCTTGGACCATTGATAGTATCTCAAGAACCATTTAGTCTTGAAAACCTCGTAATGTTACCATATGACCATGGATAAGGCCTTTGGACCCATCCTTGGTGAACAAATTTCCTAGTGGTGCATGTATCCCACTTGGTGGCTAAATTTCCCCTCTAAAGGGTGTGTGTAATGGTTCAAGACTTATTTTCATCCCATGAATCCTCAAATATTCATTTAGGTCATATGTCTCTTCTTTCGCTACTTGACCATTTTCAAGACCCTGGGATCCTTCCTTAGTAAGAAAAACCTCATATATGCTCCCATATCCCACTTAGAGATCAAAGATTCTTTTTAGAGGGCCTATGCAGTGATTTGAGATCATATCCATGGACTAAATCTGTAAAATGTTTATCTATGACTTGAGACCCTTTTTTTGTTATCTTTACCATGGTCAAGCCCTCGAAACCCATCTTTAGTGCGCGAAACTTCATAATGACACATGTATCCCAATCAAAGACCAAAATACCCTCTAATGTGTCTCTATACCAATTGAGGGTTTATTCATGACTTATAAGCCTTAAGTGCTTCAATTAGGTCTTAATACCCCTTATTTTCTCCCATAACCATGGTTAAGGTCTTGTCATGCTATTGAATACTTTAGTTGAGATGAGAGAAACAATGTAATATATTGTAACCATTTATTACGTGTTGAATAATACATTAAGCATGCTTTAAATTGTTTTTTTGAAAAATCGAGTTGTTTAATAATTATATATAATTTATATGTTGTTTATTGTTACAATTATATTTATTTAACTTTTTACACATTCTTATTTTAAATTGATTAATATAAAAAGTCTATTATACACCTCACCTTTCTTTAACTTCATTTAGCTAAGAATGGTCACTATGTAACAATAATTAGTTACAACATCCAAGGAAAAATAATTAGTTACAACACTTCCTTTTTGTTCCTAATGTGTCTAGATGATAGTCAAAGTTGATTTCTAAAAACATATCTATCTTAACATAATCGAAAACATTGATCATGGTTTATAACTTTATACAACAGGCCATCAATAAATTAAAGGTTTAATGTGAAACTATTTCCACATCGCCTTTTGTTACTAATATTTTATTAATACTTTGGTTTTTAATATCATTATATACTATTATGTTAATTTTATTTACGAATGTATAATAAAATATGGTAATTGAATGATATTATTTTATTATTATTATTAATTAAATTATATTATTATACTTGCGAAAGGCGAGGTATATAGCAATGGATTTGTAATTAACTTTTAATTAATTTGTTGTTTCTAAAATTAATTTTACTATAGTTTTATAAAGTTTATAAATATTTATATATTAAATTGAATATTTTAAAAAATGAAAATCAATTTCTAAATTGAATAAATTTAAATTCTTAATTTGTAATTGGTTTAAAATCTCGAATTGACTATTTTCCCTTGCTTATAAATCTAATTGTCAAAAAAAAAAAAATAATAAATAAATAAATAAAATAAAATAAAAAAATAAAAAATAAAATAAAATAAAATAAAATAATAATAATAATAATAATAATAATAATTAAAAAATAAATAAATAAATAAAAAACACTTATTTGACATTTGTCTCTCTTCATTATGGGTAAACTGTTTATCTACTATTTCATTGGACAAATGTGTGATATGATTATGATTTAACAGTTATCATACTAATCGTTTTGGTGGATGCCTGTAAAGGTGACCCACATTTGGACATGTTGTTGGTTGGATGCATTTAAAAAAGGAATTCAAGTGGCCAAAGTATCGACAAGCACTGTCCCAGCTCCAAATCTTTCAATTCCCGGCTTCAAATCTTCCAATTTCCGACAAGAATCCGTGCCAAATTCCAGTTACGAACCTCTCCTAAATCCTCCCCTCCTCAAGAAATAGCTTAGCTCTGAAAACTCAGCAGATTTCAATGGTATTATAAAACATGATATTGATTGTTCACATAACAATATACAATGTTTTAATAAATATATATTTAAAAATTCGGGTCTGCTGAACTTAGCTGATTTGATCATTGCAGGAGACTTAAATTATACTTGTAATGCTTCTGAAATATGGGGTTCTATAGCCAGGCTGGATGAATTAGCAGAGTTCTTTAACAAGCTATTTGTGGATACAGATTTTATTGATGTGGTGCCGCATAAACTGGTGCCTACTTGGACTAATGGTAGGTTTGGAATTGATGGAGTTCATAAGAGGTTGGATCAATTACTTGTCAAGGCTGAGTTGCTGAGTTTATTTCAGAAACATCGTTCATGGGTATTTGACAATAAATTCTCAGACCACTGGCCTATTGTTCTTCAGCTGGAAGAATATGGACACAATTTTTCTTCTCCCTTCAAGTTTAACTCTTCCTGGCTAAGTGATGACATGTTTTGCAGTATGGTTAGATCATTTTGGCAGAGTTGTGGTGAATATGATACAAATCCGATGCTGAATTTCTGCTATAAATCGAAGGGTTTAAAGGAGGTTGTAACTATTTGGATTAAAAATAGAAAAAAGGCAGATAAATTGGAATTAGCATGCCTAGAAAAGAAAATTTAGGAATCTTATGTTGCTAATGTCCATAACTCACTGACTTATGATGATTTTGAAGTTATGAAATGCTATGAATAGAAAAAGGAAGAATTATTGCTGCAAGAAGAAAAAGAATGGCGACTCAAAAGTCGAGCCATTTGGATTTCATAAGGTGATAAAAATTCGAAGTTCTTTAACTCCTTCGCTTCTGCTAGAAGAAATATGAAGTACATATGGGAAATTCTAGATGATCAGGGGCAGCAAATTTCGGGTCTTGAGCACTTAAAAGCTGAAGCTGCTTCATTCTTTGGTAATATCTATAGTGATACAGGTGACTGCAATTTGGATGATCAAATCAAAGTAGAAAGTCTCTATCCTAGATTCATTAATGAGCAGGATGCAGATTGTTTGCAAAAGGAGGTCTCGTTGGATGAGATTGAGAATACATTGAAAATATTTGCCAAAGAAAAAAGCCCCGGGCCTGATGGTTGGCCGGTGGAGCTCTACATTCACTTCTTTGATGTTATGGGTCAAGAAGTTAAAGAGCTGGTAAATTTTTCTATAATTAATGGTTATATATCGGGTGGTCTTAATTCCAAATTTGTCACCTTAGTTCCCAAAAAGAACAAGCCCTTATCTTTTGGGGATTATCGACTGATTGCATTATGCAACTTGTTGTACAAGCTTATCTCAAAAATTCTTGCTGATAGATTGAAGAATGTTCTATTTGAACATATCTCTGCAGAGCAATTTGGTTTTTTATCAGGGAGACAGATTCATGATGCCATAGGCATTTTTCAGGAACTGATGCACAACATTAAGATTAACAAGAAAAAGGCTCTTTTGCTCAAAATGGACTTAGAAAAAGCTTATGATAGAGTAAATTGGTCATTTCTCCATTTGATTCTCATCAGAATTGGTGTGCCTCCTTTGGTGATTAAGTGGATAATGGCATGTATCACAACTATGAATATTGCAGTGCTGGTTAATGGTACACCATCCAATTTCTTCAGCTGCTCTAGAGGGATAAGACAAGGGTGTCCTCTTTCACCTCTCCTTTTCATTTTAGTCATGGATGGCTTCAGCAGATTAGTAAATCAAGCCTTGGACAGAGGACAGATTAAAGGTATCAGGATGACAAAGGATTGTGTGATCACACACATCTTGTTTGCAGATGATGTATTAGTGGTTGGCTTGGATTCTGTGGAGGAGTGGAAAATGTATAGTGATATCATTCAGACTTTTTGTAAATCCTCGGGCATGAAGGTCAGCTTTGCCAAATCAAATTTTTATCATTTATCTATGAATGATGAGCATCTCAGTGATATATTTTCTGTGCTTCCCTACAAATGTTGTCCGCTGGAACTCGGCTTTAAATATCTGGGTTTTAATATAAAACCCAACAATTACCTCATCAAAGATTGGTTTTGGCTGTGAGAAAAATTGAAGCTCGCATTGCTCACTGGTCTTATAGACTCTTATCTATTGGAGGAAAACTTATTTTAGTTAAACCTGTACTCTCCAGTATTCCTGTTTACTGGTTTTCTTTACTTGAAGTTCCATCTTTCATCATTAAAGCCATCAAGAGATGTTTCTTTAACTTTCTTTGGTCAGGGACTGCAATCAGTGCTAAAATTCTGATGGTTGTAGTAGGGACACTATCAAGACCTTATAGGTTTGGTGGTTGGGGAATCAAAGACCTTAAGGTTTTCAATAAAGCCCTCAGATTAAAAAGCATGTGGCGGGGCATATTTGGTAAAACTCTCTAGTCTAGACTTATTTAAAGCAAATATCTAAATATGGATGTATTTCTCTGGATTAGAAATCCAAAATTGAGCAATTGGAATTTTTCGCCCATTTGGAGGGGCTTCATGAAAGTTTTCTATTGGATAAAAAATGATCTCTATTGGTAGGTTGGGACTGGTGTGATGATTCATGTTGGTTTGGAGCCCATATTAGGGATGGAAGATTCATTCCTCCTTCCTCCTATCATTACTCAGTACTTACAGGTTTTGGGCTTGTCTACTTTGAATAAGATTCAACTGAACAGATTTGGGGATGATGGAAATGCTATTTGGATGTATGCTAGAGATCTCGGTCTCTCTGGTTATTTAGCTCGGGCTTGGGACTTGTATATCAAGAATCTAAATGCAGCAGGTCTCAAATTGAATCAAGATACAAATCAACTTGTTTGGGGAGGAAATCCTTCTACTGGTATTGTGACGACCAAAACTGCATATAACACATATTTCAAGAAATCTAGAAAAATTCTATTACAAGGACTTCTATGACATTGAATTTTTTTGTAAACATTTTATTTATTTCATTTAATTTGTAAAAATTATGCATTAAAGAAATATTCCATTAAAATTGGAAAAACTAATCCTAGAAAGAATGTTTTTATTGATCACAAATTTTATTTACTCCAAGTGTTTTTAATATACAATCATAAAAAATGAAATGTTGTATCATTTATAACTAGTTCGGTATGCCATAAATTAGGAGGAGTATATGAAAATCTGTAATTTGTTGAATCGTGAGAAAAAATATTCATGAAGATATAAAATGTAGGATTAATCATGAAGTTAAGTTGCACACATAATTGCATGTTTTATTACAAGAATATCTCTATCTATATTTGAAGTGAACAAAGTATCATATTAAATATTTTTATTGTTAAATAACATATTATAATATAGCATGATTGGAAGGAAATCACAATATTAAATTAAAATAAAATAAATTATAAGAAATGTATTGATGTCAAACCAAATAATAACTATAAATTCGTCAAAATTGGGATAGTTGTTAGGTGCAACATTATACATACACAATGAAAGTGTGAAGAAATTGAATTAAGAAATCATGGCCGAGAATTACTTTCACCAAAAGACAAAGAAAATGATAAGATTTTTAAATGTCGAAGAAATAGATGTTGAAACATATTTTTCAAATCTTTTAGTTGAACTTTATATATGACCCCATGCTCTTTTGAATTTATTTATGGCACATATCGAATGAGTCTAAATAGTCCACTTAGTACTCATTTTCAATTAATTATATGGTTTTATATTGTATTTTATTCCAAAAATTACATACCACATTTATACATTCATTTAATGCATATAAGAAGATAAAAGATAGAACATATCTCGTGCTTTGTTGGCCTGTAAGAGATTATTTCAGTTAATCATAATTGAGTTAGTAATACAAACTTACAAAAAAATGAATTGAGAAATCAAATTTCTTATAGTTCAATGTCACTCACTTATGACCAATCACGTACTACCCTTAATACCACTTAGCACTCATTAGCAATAAATTTTGTGTTTTTAAACAATTGCAACTTTAATTATATGGGGCTTTATTTCAAAAATTACATACTGCATTGATAAACTCCTCTTATTAATGAATATACGCAAATAAAAGTCAATAATTTATTTCATGCCTTGTTCAGGCTTATATGAGATTATTGCAATTATAAACTATTAACTTAAGAATACACATTTACAAAACTTTGTGCGTGCCTTGTTGGCTTTTATGAGATGATTTTAATTACAAATATTTGATTTAAGAACGCAAATTAAAAAAATATTTTGAATGGGGAAATTAAGTGGTGTATGATGCAAAAAAATGTCAAACTAAAGGCAATCATAAATAATATTAATAATTGTATTTAAATATTATTGTTAATTCTCATCTATCTATAAAAGTTTTAAAAACATACAAATTAATTCATCAAAAAATGTGTCCAACTTGTATTGAAATATTGCAATGTACGCGTTAACAAATTTCTAAAAATTAATATCTTCACCTACTATAAAGAACTCAATGTTCTATTGAACATTCGAATGTAGTTGCGTTTCTCTTTGATACGATGAAGTGTCTTAAAAAGGGGGAATAGAATTTGGACAAGCCAAGTATCAGGTTCATGTCCTATATAATCCTTTGTTAAGATACAATTTGACCAGTATCCGGGGAATTGAGAAGTAAGCTTTGATGTATCTATTAGCAATATATTTGATTCTTCGTACATATTTCCGTATTTGGACCACACATCACTTAACATTTTCTCATAAAATTGTATCACACTACATTATTTGAATTTTGTTTGCAAGTGACAATGAGACCTGTCCCATATGAATTCAAAGTCACTTGTATCGGTATTTGATTTTTCAACTACTTGTTGAATGTTTTTACATTGTATTTTATTCCAAAAAATACATATCACATTTATACATTCATTTAATGCATACAAGAAGATAAAAGATAGAGCGTATCTCATGCTTTGTTGGCTTTTATAAGATTATTTCAATTAATCGTAATTGAGTTAATAATACAAACTTACAAAAAAATGAAATGAGAAATCAAATTTCTTATAGTTCAATGTCACTCACTTATGACCAATCTCGTACTACCCTTAATACCACTTAGCACTCATTAGCAATTTAGGCTAATAACAGTCATTAACACTCGTATTAATGAATATAGGCTAATAACAGTCAATAATTTATTTCATGTCTTGTTGGCTTATATGAGATTATTGCAATTATAAACTATTAACTTAAGAATACACATTTACAATAAGTTATATATTGGGAAATCAAATGCCTATACCTTTCAAAATCATTCATCTATGACTCATCATGCTTTAATCTAAATTCTAGTACACTTAGCACTCATTATCATTGAAGTAATATTTTTTGTAAGAAATGTGCTTTTATATAGATGGAGGTTTAATTCAAAATTTGTGTCACTTGTATTAATGCATATAGATCAATAAAACTAAAGAGAACTTCATTCCTTGTTGGCTTTTGTGAGATAATTTAAATTACAAATAATTGATTTAAGAGTATGTAATTTAAAAAATATTTTGAATAGAGAAATCAAGTGTTGTAATGCACTTGTATTAATACATATAGATAAATAAAACTAAAGAGAGTTTCTTGCATGCCTTGTTGGCTTTTATGAGACGATTTAAATTACAAATAGTTGATTTAAGAGCACAAATTTAGAAAATATTTTGAATGGGGAAATCAAGTTTTGTATGATGCAAAAACTTGTCAATCTAAAAGCAATCATAAATAATACTAATAATTGTATTTATATATCATTGCCAATTATCATCTATCTATAAAAGTTATAAACTCATACAAATTAATTCACCAAAAAATGTGTCCAACTTGTATTGAAATATTGTAATGTAATCGTCAACAAATTTCCATAAAATAATATCTTCACTTAATACAAAGCACTCATTAGCAATTTAGGCTAATAACAGTCATTAACACTCGTATTAATGAATATAGGCTACTAACAGTCAATAATTTATTTCATGTCTTGTTGGCTTATATGAGATTATTGAAATTATAAACTATTAACTTAAGAATACACATTTACAATAAGTTATAGATTGGGAAATCAAATGCCTATACCTTTCAAAATCATTCATCTATGACTCATCATGCTTTAATCTAAATTCTAGTACACTTAGCACTCATTATCATTGAAGTAATATTTTTTGTAAGAAATGTGCTTTTATATAGATGGAGGTTTAATTCAAAATTTGTGTGTCACTTGTATTAATGCATATAGATCAATAAAACTAAATAGAACTTCATTCCTTGTTGGCTTTTGTGAGATGATTTAAATTACAAATAATTGATTTAAGAGTATGTAATTTAAAAAATATTTTGAATAGAGAAATCAAGTGTTGTAATGCACTTGTATTAATACATATAGATAAATAAAACTAAAGAGAGTTTCTTGCATGCCTTGTTGGCTTTTATGAGACGATTTAAATTACAAATAGTTGATTTAAGAGCACAAATTTAGAAAATATTTTGAATGGGGAAATCAAGTTTTGTATGATGCAAAAACTTGTCAATCTAAAAGCAATCATAAATAATACTAATAATTGTATTTATATATCATTGTCAATTATCATCTATCTATAAAAGTTATAAACTCATACAAATTAATTCACCAAAAAATGTGTCCAACTTGTATTGAAATATTGTAATGTAATCGTCAACAAATTTCCATAAAATAATATCTTCACTTAATACAAAGCACTCATTAGAAATTTAGGCTAATAACAGTCATTAACACTCGTATTAATGAATATAGGCTAATAACAGTCAATAATTTATTTCATGTCTTGTTGGCTTATATGAGATTATTGCAATTATAAACTATTAACTTAAGAATACACATTTACAATAAGTTATAGATTGGGAAATCAAATGCCTATACCTTTCAAAATCATTCATCTATGACTCATCATGCTTTAATCTAAATTCTAGTACACTTAGCACTCATTATCATTGAAGTAATATTTTTTGTAAGAAATGTGCTTTTATATAGATGGAGGTTTAATTCAAAATTTGTGTGTCACTTGTATTAATGCATATAGATCAATAAAACTAAATAGAACTTCATTCCTTGTTGGCTTTTGTGAGATGATTTAAATTACAAATAATTGATTTAAGAGTATGTAATTTAAAAAATATTTTGAATAGAGAAATCAAGTGTTGTAATGCACTTGTATTAATACATATAGATAAATAAAACTAAAGAGAGTTTCTTGCATGCCTTGTTGGCTTTTATGAGATGATTTAAATTACAAATAGTTGATTTAAGAGCACAAATTTAGAAAATATTTTGAATGGGGAAATCAAGTGTTGTATGATGCAAAAACTTGTCAATCTAAAAGCAATCATAAATAATACTAATAATTGTATTTATATATCATTGTCAATTATCATTTATCTATAAAAGTTATAAAATCATACAAATTAATTCACCAAAAAATGTGTCCAACTTGTATTGAAATATTGCAATGTAATCATCAACAAATTTCCATAAAATAATATCTTCACTTAATACAAAGAACTCAATGTTCTATTGAACATTCGAATGTAGTTGCGTTTCTGTTTGATACGATGAAGTGTCTTTAAAAAGGGGAATAGAACTTGCACAAGCCAAGTATCGTGTTCATGTCCTATATAAGCCTTTATTAAGATACAGTTTGACCGATATCCGAGGAATTGAGAAGTAGGCTTTGATGTATCTATTAGCAATACATTTGATTCTGTGTACTTATTTCCATATTGGGACCACACGTCGCTTAGCCTTTTCTCATAAAACTGTATCATACTACATGATTTCGATTTTGTTTGCAAGTGACAATGGGACCTATCCCATATGAATTCAAAGTCACTTGTATCAATATTTGATTTTTCAAGTACTTGTCGAATGTCCTTGTTAGTAACATTTGATGTCCATATCGCAACATCATAATGTTTTAGGCAGTATTTTAATACTTCTAATTGAAAAGGCCTACAAAAGTAGGATCTATCACCAAGCTCCCAATCTGGTTTTCTTTGAATTTGACAACTCGTTTCATCTTTGGAATACGACGAGAAGAATACTCCTTCCATTTCAAAGATCAACAAGATCTTCCGACTGATATTAACTCCCATCTGCATTGCTGCCACAACATATATAACATTAACATATTTTCACTTCAAAACTTCATTGCTTATTGGCATCAAAACATATCCAATTTATTTCCACTCCCAAACAAACAACTTAATGAAAAAAATAAAAGTAATTTCCGTGGAATAGTTTTTTTATACAAACACATTCAACTACTACTCAAATCACTAATGTTTAAGAATTGTAATGAGATAAACTACAATTTAAAAATATAATTACAATAGTCGAATTCATTTGAACTAATTATATGTTAATATCTACATACTACCTAAATTTACAGTTTTTAAGTTTAAATCAAGCAAACTATTTATATGTTCATTTTTACATACAACCTCATACGATATTTTAATTTTCAAGAAATTATAAGAAAAAATCATATAAGCACATTGCAATGAAATTGAAATCACAATTTAAAAATATAGTTACAATGGTCCAATTCAAACCAATTATATGTTAATTTATACACACCACCTAGATTTTCAATTTTTTAAATTTCAACTAAACAAGCTAATTATAGGTAATTTTTACATACAACCTGATATGATTTTCCATTTTTTTAATTTCTAAGAAATAAGAAAATTTCATATGATAACATTGAACTAACATTCAAATCACTGATTTGTAAGAGTTATAATGATCAATTAAGACGCAATTAATAAATAAACTGCAATTGCTCAAACATAGTAATTGTACGTTAATTTATACATACAACCTAATACAATTATTTAATTAATATGGAATACAACATTTTTATGCAAACACATAAGACTATTATTCAAATCACTAACTTTTTATAACTCAATATCTCAATATAAATAAACAAAATAATAATATGTTAATTTATAATAATGACACAACAACAATCCTTATATGAGTATTATGAAATAATATTGACATTAAATTGATAATAAAATAAAACACAGTAATAACACATCACATGTAGAATTAAGTCATCAAATGTACAATGACCAAAAAATAAGAAATTTTCATATGATAACATTGAACTAACATTCAAATCACTGATTTGTAAGAGTTATAATGATCAATTAAGACGCAATTAATAAATAAACTGCAATTGCTCAAACATGGTAATTGTACGTTAATTTATACATACAACCTAATACAATTATTTAATTAATATGGAATACTACATTTTTATGCAAACACATAAGACTATTATTCAAATCACTAACTTTTTATAACTCAATATCTCAATATAAATAAACAAAATAATAATATGTTAATTTATAATAATGACACAACAACAATCCTTATATGAGTATTATGAAATAATATTGACATTAAATTGATAATAAAATAAAACACAGTAATAACACATCACATGTAGAATTAAGTCATCAAATGTACAATGACCAAAAATTTATATTATAAACTTCAAGATTTTGTTTATAGAGGAAATGAATAACAGTCATCTTAATGTACTATTAAAAGTCATTGAAGATTCTTCAAAATATCTCGAACATCGGGTGCCTTGTAGAATCTATTCAATAAGCTCCACAAATCAGCGATCAACCATTTATCCTCATTCTTTCCATCAAACGAAGGGGCAATAATCACATTTTCTTTGGGATTTTCTTTCTTTGTCTCCATTGAACAATCCACTAGAATAGTGTTAGTAGCATCATATTGAGAATACATTCTCCACACTTTTTTCAGATGTTTTTTGTATATAACTTGTGTTGAATTATCAATGTCGTTTTTTCCCTTTTGTTGTTTGCAATCTGAAGCAGTCCATGTAAACAAAAATTTAGCTTGTAATGATTCTGAAACCAGCTTTTTCATAACTCTTGTTGTGTTTTGTTTCAAAGATGTCGTCCAAATTGCAATGTCAAGAGATTCTTTTCTGGAACACATTTCAAGAAATGTTTTTGCATGTGGACGAAACCAAAATGATTTTTTCTCTATCGTGTAATCTGCAGCCCTTCCCATTTTCTCGATAAATTCTTTTTGTGATGCATCACCATCAATGCTCTGATAGAAAATGTTATTCAATTAAAAAATAACCAATTTCTTTTGACTTATACTAGCTGCAAAACAATAATGGATATCATAGTTAATTCATTTTATTCATGCTACATAAATTATTAATAAAAAAAATTGTTGAAGAAATACACTCACTTTGAGTATTTTCTGTACTAGTTATTGATAAGCCACACTTCTCTTGTATTGTCTTCATAGAACCTAGAGCCAAAATAACAAACCTTCAATCAAATACCAATAATACTTCTTTAAATCAAATTTTTTTTTATAAGACATATTTTATGTTTAATTGAAAATAAGAGACATGTGAAGTACCTGATATGATATCATGTTCTTGACTATGGCTTTCTGTCACATTCCCTTGATCACTGTCTTTTTTCTCCTCATTTTCCACTGTAATAAACATATGAAATGTTATAAAATGCATCAACGAATGAAATTCATTAAATAAATAGGCATAGAATCCAAAGAATCACTAGAGAAAGAACAAAACAAGTACAATACAACAAAAGAAACAAAATAAATTATGTACCTGGTATGGTATTTTCTTCGTCTTGTATTTGCATCTCGAAAACTTCTTCGACATTGTGCACACTATGTTGGTCATTGCTTTGTTGCAAAGTGTCGTCGTTGTTTTCTTTACAATTTCCGCCATTAGTAGTTATAGTAAACATCTTGTTAATCAAGATTTATAAATAGCATAGAATCCAAAGAATCACTAGAGAAAGAACAAAACAAGTACAATACCTGGATATTCCAACAGCAATATATTAGACATTGGTTTTTGCAATTGGAAGGATTCTTGATTAGTCAGCATGGTAGTCCTTTGTAACTCGTTTTCTACGACACATGCCATTCTTCTTCCATATGTACAACAAACCTGCTGTAAATTTGTCCCCGCATAAAGAGAAATAATCAAATTTAGATCACTATGTTGTTGATGCATTTGCAATAATTCTTCCCAGAATTCAAAATCTCTCTCCTTTTCATCAGATATGTCTCTAAAACTGTGAGAGTATCTTGAGGCCTCTAAACTTTTTGACTCTTCACTATAGAAATGTATAGTTAAAACTATATCATAACTATAGTTATTTTGTTCTTTATATTCATAAAGACCGGTAGCCATTTTATAGTTGACATTTGAGTCCTTGACAACAATCTCTAGAGCTTGGCGTACATCCTTACAAGACCAAATTTCTACTAAGATAATCATAGTAAAATCTTTCAACCCATTTTTTTCGATTAAAAATCGAAACAATTCAATATAGTGATCCTTAAGGAATGATTCATCTTTCAGAGCCAATGTATCCAACACAACAAAGTCAGTGTATAACATTGGTTGAAACTGACAAGGAAAAGAGTGCAAAAGTGTTGACAAGAGGCTAGGACCCCCATAATGACAACCGAATTCAAAACTGTTCTCAATTTCCTGTATATCTGTCGATGCATCAATTATTCTATCAAGGACCACACAGGCTTGTGGAGAAAGGGACTCTATTTTTGTATTTCGTGATCCTTTTACATATTTACACCCTTCCATTGTCTTACAGAAGTTGGCAAATATGATATCAGTAATTCCATAATGCTCAAGGATATTGGATATTGTAAGAATCTTATCATTCAGATTCTTATCATGACTTTTGCAATATGTTACCATTGCCTCCAAAATTGTTCTTTTGGTTTTCAATTGTGAACAATAATCTTTCATTTTTATGGCATTGGTCGGATGGTTCACTGGAATGGAAAACCAAACAGTTCCATCCAATAGTTTATCTGCTACAGAACACATTTCTTCAGCTGTTAGTCCCTGAAGGGGACGGAAAGAACTTGATACCAAACTGTTCAGACTATTTGTCTTATAGTTTGGATCCTTAGGTTGGTTTGGAGAACACATTAATGTCCCTAGTTTGTAACAATTAAAAACAACTTCCCATTTATCCCAAGTAGTATCATCAAGATATAACAAGACTTTTTTTTCAGCAAAGTTTGTTAGTGGACAATCGAAGAAAGAGCACAACATTTCATCATCAACCTGTTAAAAAATAACAAATATAAATTAGTAACAATGTGATATCAAAAATAAAATAGCCATGAATTTAGTTATAACAATATAAACTAAGTGCAAAAAAAAAAAATTGCATACCTTGTCTTCAGCCGTCTTAGAATTCCCACATTTTTGTTTCTTTAATTTATTTGTGGCAATTAGGAATTGTCTTGCAGATCGCACAGAATCAATGAATGGAGTTTTGAAGAACACTGTGTTTGCAGAATTTAACTGGCAGCAAATACGAATCACCACACTGGGAGCAACAGATGGATCTAAGAATCGAGCATTACGTTCTTTGTACTTCTGTTTTGCCTCCCCAGATAGACTAAATTTAGGATTTGATAATATTTCTTTTGCTGCTTGAATGGTGTGTTGCCCATCAACTATCCAAAAATTGATGTTCTTGTCATTTATATCCATTTTATTCATGATTTTCACAGGGTTTCCAATCGGATCAGACTCTTTTGTGTCAAATGGAATCAGAAGAGCATCAGGCAATGATGCTTGAAATTTCTGTAGGAATGATTTTACTAATACTCGAACATTTAAATCATCCCGTGATCTCAATTTATATAACTTGGGTGCTTCTACACATCTTCGAACATCCACCTTCATGGTAAAAGAGCTTGAAAATAAATAACTGTCCTTAAAATTTTCATGGATTTCATCGCATTGGTCAGCAAGCTTCTCTATCTGAGAGTCTTCTTTTTGGGATTTTACAAACTCTGTAGTAGGCATGAACTCACTTTCTTTAATGCTCTGTTCTAGCTCAGCTAAATATACCCTTCTCAAAGCAAGCATTTGAGCCTCGAGTTTATCATCTGGTATTTTATCAAGTAGTTTACCTCTTTGTTGCAAATAAAGAAACACGGATGATGTTTTCTTACATCTCACATAGCGATATTTCATAACGTTGGTAATACGTTGTACAAGATCATCACAACTCTTTAGACCAGATTCATTGAAGCTCTCAAAACTGTCCAACTTAAACTGTGACTTTTTTATTGACTCTGGAAATTCTGTATTAGTATCAATCAAATCTGGTCTAAATTTTGTGTAATCAACTTGGCAAGAAAATAATTTCACTTCATTTTCTTCAATTACCTCCATTTGAAAATCGATCTGACTATGATTGAGAGCATAGCAACTAACAATTATCCCTAGCCTTTGTATATCATTTCCATCCATGGATCCAAATAGATACATATCTGGAAACATATTCATGGGACTTTCAATCTCAACATACCAATCTTCGACATACTCATATGCAGCAGATGTTTTGAACTTTTTAATCATTTCAAAATTAGAACCCATTGTTGAATTTATAATCTGAGTTGAATGACGCTTTTGTTTTTTGAATGCTGATTGTGGCATTTTACTTGCTTTGGAGACGACAGCTTCTAAAAACAATAATAAGCAATTATTACTATAAATAAAATGAAATCAAAATCACAAATATTACCATATCGTCTTCTAGTCTAACCATTTAGAAATGAGAGAATAATATTTAAAACCACCATACCACATGGGGGAGACGTTGTTTGTGTGTCACTTGCAATTCGTTTTTTCTTCAAATTATTCCTTGGAATTGTCATTGCACCAGAGTCCATAGCTGCTAAAAACAATAATAAATAGTCGACTATAAGTTTAAATTGTTTTAAAAATACATAAAATAATGAGCATTATCAAACAATATTCTATTACATGTCTTTTATTCACATGCACAAGAATAATAAGGGTCATGTGTTATGGAAACATATTAAATACTTAGAGATAAATAAAAATCCATTGCATCTAGCACAAGTAGAGACTCATTAAAAATAAAAGTTTTCCTTCTCAAAAATGCTAGAAGGAAATGCTTATGCTAGAAAGAAAGCTAGCAGTCGCTAGCTTTCCTTGATCTTTTGCCATGTGCTTATTTCAAAATAGAGCACATGGCACAAGCTCAAGGTATAAGCTAGCAACCACCAATCACCATGGACAGGATTTTTCTATTGGAAAGCTAACGACTGCTAGCTTTCTTTCTAGCATAGGTATGTGTTATTATCCTATAAGTAAATGCTTATGCTAGAAGGAAAGCTAGCAGTTGCTAGCTTTCCTTGATCTTATGCCATGTGCTTATTTGAAAATAGAGTACATGGCACAAGTTCAAGGCTTTCCTTGATCTTGTGCCATGTGCTTATTTGAAAATAGAGTACATGGCACAAGTTCAAGGTATAAGCTAGCAACCACCAATCACCATGCCTAGGATTTTTCTATTGGAAAGCTAGCGACTGCTAGCTTTCCTTCTACCATAAGCATGTGTGACATGCTAGAAAAAAATGTTTATGCTAGAATGAAATGTAGCATTCATTCAAAATAGAGTACATGGCACAAGCTCAAGGTATAAGCTAGCAATCACCAATCACCATGGACAGGGTTTTTCTATTGGAAAGCTAGCGACTGTTAGCTTTCCTTCTAGCATAAGCATATGTGTTTATGCTAGAAGGAAATGCTTATGCTAGAAGGAAAGCTAGCAGTCGCTAGCTTTCCTTGATCTTTTGCCATGTGCTTATTTCAAAATAGAGCAAATGGCACAAGCTCAAGGTATAAGCTAGCAACCACCAATCACTATGGACATGATTTTTCTATTGGAAAGCTAGCGACTGCTAGCTTTCCTTCTAGCATAAATATGTGTTCTTATCCAAGAAGAAAATGCTTATGCTAGAAGGAAAGCTAGTAGTCGCTAGCTTTCCTTGATCTTGTGCCATGTGCTTATTTGAAAATAGAGTGCATGGCACAAGCTCAAGGTATAAGCTAGCAACCACCAATCACCATGCCCAAGGTTTTTCTATTGGAAAGCTAGCGACTGCTAGCTTTCCTTCTAACATAAGCATGTGCGTTATGCTAGAAGGAAAGCTAGCTTTCGTTCAAAATAGAGCACATGGCACAAGCTCAAGGTATAAGCTAGCAACCACCAATCACCATGGACATGGTTTTTTATTGGAAAGCTAGAGACTGTTAGCTTTCCTTCTAGCATAAGCATGTGTGTTTATACTAGAAGGAAATGCTTATGCTAGAAGGAAAGCTAGCAGTCGCTAGCTTTCCTTGATCTTTTGCCATGTGCTTATTTCAAAATACATCACATGGAACAAGCTCAAGGTATAAGCTAGCAACCACCAATCACCATGGACATGATTTTTCTATTGGAAAGCTAGTGACTGTTAGCTTTTCTTCTAGCATAAGTATGTGTTCTTATCCTAGAAGGAAATGCTTATGCTAGAAGGAAATCTAGCAGTCGCTAGCTTTCCTTGATCTTGTGACGTGTGCTTTCCTTGATCTTGTGACAAAATCTGTCTCAGGTACTGTCGGCTTCCACGACAGTCACCTATAAGGAATGACATCCTAAGTTGGTCACTAAGTACCTTCGTCAAGTGGAGAAAGAGCAGTTATCCCTCGAACGGTATTGGGTCGTCTCCTTTTCAACAAGTGGTTGTGAGCCCACTTGAGAGAACATACACCCGCAACCTTGGGTTTGACCTCCTATGGCGCGGTGCCGCTCTTTCACTTGCCCCGTGTGGCTATACACGACCACTTGATTTAGAAGGATTTTTATAGCACCCTGAGGACAACAACTATGTTTTTGGATTCCTAGCCCCAAAATCCTACCTAAACTACAAGATTTTTTTGTGCCCTCCTATGGAGGTATTAAGTGAGTAGATTTAAGCTATTTTTGAACTTAGTGAGTGACGAGAGAGTTTCTTGTGTGTGTGTGTGTGCATCAAAGAAAGTGACGGTTTTGAGCGCACATGAGATATTGCATATAAATGAAAAGGCTTTTCTTTTAAAATGAAAATAATGCAACTCAACCTAATAGAAAAACAACTAAATAAACCATGTAAAGCATGTAAAAAAAACTAAATAAAATAAATTGTAAAAATAAAAAAACAATCTATAAACAAAATTGTAAAAGTAAAAAAAAATCTATAAACTTACCAAGATTTTCAACCTCTTTTTAATCCAGTCTTCTTCTTTACTTTTTGTTTGGCTAAGACTAAAGCTAATGCCAATGCCAATGCCATTTTTTCCCATAACTTCATCTTCATCTTAGTTGGTCTTGCTTCTTTGATAGACAATAATCTAGAAGCTATGAAGCCAAGACTACTTGAATGGAAACTGTACAATATAGAGACTCATTAAAAAGAAAAGTTTTCCTTCTAAAAAATGCTAGAAGGAAATGCTTATGCTAGAAAGAAAGCTAGCAGTCGCTAGCTTTCCTTGATCTTTTGCCATGTGCTTATTTCAAAATAGAGCACATGGCACAAGCTCAAGGTATAAGCTAGCAACCACCAATCACCATGGACATGATTTTTCTATTGGAAAGCTAGCGACTGCTAGCTTTCTTTCTAGCATAGGTATGTGTTATTATCCTATAAGTAAATGCTTATGCTAGAAGGAAAGCTAGCAGTCGCTAGCTTTCCTTGATCTTATGCCATGTGCTTATTTGAAAATAGAGTACATGGCACAAGTTCAAGGCTTTCCTTGATCTTGTGCCATGTGCTTATTTGAAAATAGAGTACATGGCACAAGTTCAAGGTATAATCTAGCAACCAACAATCACCATGCCTAGGGTTTTTCTATTGGAAAGCTAGCGACTGCTAGCTTTCCTTCTACTATAAGCATGTGTGACATGCTAGAAAAAAATGTTTATGCTAGAATGAAATGTAGCATTCGTTCAAAATAGAGTACATGGCACAAGCTCAAGGTATAAGCTAGCAATCACCAATCACCATGGACAGGGTTTTTCTATTGGAAAGCTAGCGACTGTTAGCTTTCCTTCTAGCATAAGCATATGTGTTTATGCTAGAAGGAAATGCTTATGCTAGAAGGAAAGCTAGCAGTCGCTAGCTTTCATTGATCTTTTGCCATGTGCTTATTTCAAAATAGAGCAAATGGCACAAGCTCAAGGTATAAGCTAGCAACCACCAATCACTATGGACATGATTTTTCTATTGGAAAGCTAGCGACTGCTAGCTTTCCTTCTAGCATAAATATGTGTTCTTATCCAAGAAGAAAATGCTTATGCTAGAAGGAAAGCTAGCAGTCGCTAGCTTTCCTTGATCTTGTGCCATGTGCTTATTTGAAAATAGAGTGCATGGCACAAGCTCAAGGTATAAGCTAGCAACCACCAATCACCATGCCCAAGGTTTTTCTATTGGAAAGCTAGCGACTGCTAGCTTTCCTTCTAACATAAGCATGTGTGTTATGCTAGAAGAAAAGCTAGCTTTCGTTCAAAATAGAGCACATGGCACAAGCTCAAGGTATAATCTAGCAACCACCAATCACCATGGACATGGTTTTTTATTGGAAAGCTAGCAACTGTTAGCTTTCCTTCTAGCATAAGCATGTGTGTTTATACTAGAAGGAAATGCTTATGCTAGAAGGAAAGCTAGCAGTCGCTAGCTTTCCTTGATCTTTTGCCATGTGCTTATTTCAAAATACATCACATGGAACAAGCTCAAGGTATAAGCTAGCAACCACCAATCACCATGGACATGATTTTTCTATTGGAAATCTAGTGACTGTTAGCTTTTCTTCTAGCATAAGTATGTGTTCTTATCCTAGAAGGAAATGCTTATGCTAGAAGGAAATCTAGCAGTCGCTAGCTTTCCTTGATCTTGTGACGTGTGCTTTCCTTGATCTTGTGACAAAATCTGTCTCAGGTACGGTCGGCTTCCACTACAGTCACCTATAAGGAATGACATCCTAAGTTGGTCACTAAGCACCTTCGTCAAGTGGAGAAAGAGCAGTTATCCCTCGATCGGTATTGGGTCGTCTCCTTTTCAACAAGTGGTGGTGAGCTCACTTGAGAGAACATACACCCACAACCTTGGGTTTGACGTCCTATGGCGCGGTGCCGCTCTTTCACTTGCCCCTTGTGGCTATACACGACCACTTGATTTAGAAGGATTTTTATAGCACCCTAAGGACAACAACTATGTTTTTGGATGCCTAGCCCCAAAATCCTACCTAAAATACAAGATTCTTTTGTGCCCTCCTATGGAGGTATTAAGTGAGTAGATTTAAGCTTTTTTTGAACTTAGTGAGTGATGAGAGAGTTTCTTGTGTGTGTGTGTGTGCATCAAAGAAAGTGACGGTTTTGAGCGCACATGAGATATTGCATATAAATGAAAAGGCTTTTCTTTTAAAATGAAAATAATGCAACTCAACCTAATAGAAAAACAACTAAATAAACCATGTAAAAAAAATAAATAAAATAAATTGTAAAAAAAAAAAAAATCTATAAACAAAATTGTAAAAGTAAAAAAAAATCTATAAACTTACCAAGATTTTCAACCTCTTTTTAATCCAGTCTTCTTCTTTACTTTTTGTTTGGCTAAGACTAAAGCTAATGCCAATGCCAATGCCACTTTTTCCCATAACTTCATCTTCATCTTAGTTGGTCTTGCTTCTTTGATAGGCAATAATCTCGAAGCTCTGAAGCCAAGACTACTTGAATGGAAACTATACAATATATTGAAACTATCTGTAAATTACAAACTTATATCAAATAATTAAATATAAAAAACACTACTGAGCTATTTAGCTATTTTTATATACAAGTAATGCTATATATTATATCTTATATACATTCATAGAGTTGATAACTATTTTTATGTACAAGTAATGCCATATACTTATATACATTCATAGAGTTGATAGCTATTTTTATGTACAAGTAATGCCATATATTACATCCTACATACATTCATAGAGTTGATTATACCATGGAGGTTTACAGAATGAAATTTAGAAATACAACATTTAAATAAATGATTGGCAATTATTTAAAATAGTTATTTAGGTTTAAATAGAATGATGTTTATTTTGAAAAAAAAATATTGTAATTTTTCAAAATCTAGATTATAGCTGTTAAGTGGAATTTTTGGATGTTTCGAAATTTTTAAAAAATTCTACATCTTGAGCATTTTTTTGGTGCATTGGTTTCCAATGAGAGCACTTTGAGAGATTAGGAAAGAATAATAATTGAAAATGCTTTGAGAAAGAAAAATAATAATTTTACCATATTTATAAATAGATTGATGCAATTTACGCCCTCAAATGTCAATAAAGGACACATATCATGTCATCTTATTTTTAATTTGTGAAAGAATTTGGAAAACATCTTGTTTTTAATTTGTGAAAAAATCTGGAAAACATCTTGAGCATTTTTTTGGTCCATTGGCTTCCAATGAGAGAACTTTGAAAGATTAGGCAAGAGATATAACAAAGTTTCTTAAACTATTGGGTCTCCAACCTTTTTACAAAAATATAATATATAATAATAATAGTTTAATTTTAAATTTATGGTTAAGTAAACACAAAATTAACATATGATATTTTTATTTGTACGACTAGCAACTTCTACTATATTCATATATATGCATATATAGAGTGATGTAAAATTAGTTTAACCTAAATTAAATTTTAAATATTCACTAGTTACAACTGTTGGAGGTCCTCCAATTTCTTTGTGTAAAGTATCCTTGATTGTAAAGTATCAACCTTGAGACCTCCAATATGAAGATCAAAACACTCAACCTTGAGACTAAATTAACTAGAGGACCATGACCAAACTTGGTGGAATCTATATCAAGACACTTACATTGGAAGGCAATTCATTAGAAGCTAAGTGGGAGGTATTCAAAGACCTCATTAACTCCTATTTTTATTCTATAATTTGGGTATGAAGAGGACTGAGTATCCATTGAAACTACTATAAATAGAAACAACAAATAAACATAAATGAGTATACTGCCAGCTTGAAAAGACAAATCATTTAGTTGGAAATATCTCCCAAGAGCCTAAATGTAGTTCTTAAGTATTTGGGCTCCTTCCATTGTACAAGAAGGTCAACATGAGAAATATCCATCATAGTGAAGATAAGGATATGAATAAAATCTTTCATATCAAGATACATGAAAATAAGAACAAGGTATATGCTACATTTGAGACTAGTTAACAAGATAACCTCATAGCAGAGGATTTCACTAGTAAGTTTGAATACGATGTTTATGACCATCCTCTTCCATAATGACTTGGATGGGTGAATAAGGATGCAGAGTTGAGAGGCAAGATCATATTTTATACTAGTGTTGATTCCTTTAATGCAATGGAAGTATATGTGGTACCATTGGATGCATATGTAGCATTTGGACACCCATAAATGCAAATGAGGTACGATTATCTTTACCAGAATATACAACTAATAACACTTGATTAACATATAATAATTCCTTCATAATTAATGTGTACAAAATTAAATCTAGATCCTCTTAAATCAGTCAAATGTTCAACTCCTCCCAATGTCAGAAAAGTAAATCAATCAAATATCTAACTCCTCCTAACATCATGAAAGTAGGTAAGCTTGATTGTTATCATTTTGAATTCTAGTTTCATGGAGTAGTCTTATAACACCCCATATATGACAAGGATCTCTATGCCTTAATGATAGTTGTTATAAAATGGAAGCACTCTTTGATGGGAAAGGAGATCATCATCAACACCAATCACATATCTTTATGACATTTACAAGCCTAGAGTAAGCTTCTACAAGAAAGACATTTCAAATGGATGGGATTTATGTAGTCGCATCATCTCATCATTGAATATAATAAGGACAACACTAACAACCTAGAAGGCATGTTGTCAAAACCATGAATGCTAATATTACATATTTTATTCCTATCATGTACATGGATCCTTTCATTAATAATGCATACAAATAGGGATACATAGAAGATAGGGAATTCAAGGAGATATTTCAATAACTCCAAGTCCAAGTACTTCATGAAAAGGAAGGTGATAACAAGGTTGATTATATCTCCAAGATGCGTTGTTCTAGAAGTTGGATAATTTTTGAGTTCCCAAAGGTAAGAGATCACAAATCATAATAAAATCCCATACTTCCAAATTTAAATGTTAGTTTCATGTTGGATAAAAAATACACAACTTGCAACAACTTGTATTTGTCTTTGTCCAAAGTCTAGGAATGGGTAGCTAGGTTCATTCAAGGATGCATGTCGTAATGTACCAATAAACCTAGTAACTAATTATTATTTTTTTACAACCCTTAATGGTACCTACTAGGCCATGGAAGAGTGGATCATAACACTTTCATTTATTTTAGAGTGTTCCTAGTGGATCATAACACTTTCATTTTTGAGATAAGGAACACTCTATTTAAAATAAGAGCAATAACTTAGAGTGGATCATGTCTACAAGAGAAATAAACACTTTCATTTAAAACTCCCTTACTTACTTATATTATAAATACTGAGGCCCACTTTTAAAACTTACACCCATCCTTATAGGTGATGAAGGTATTTCTTTCCTTCGATAAAGGTACCCCTTAGTATTTATTTCATTCAATAAGTGTAGTGAGGCTTTCCTTTTACTTAAGCATAACAGTGTAGTGAGAAGGATCCCTACATCTAGCTTATACCCAATTTCATTGTGCATCCATGTCTAACAAAGAGGTTAATGAGGTTGTCGTCTGTGTCATCAATCACGCCATTCCACCTAGGGATTTCCTGGGATTCAAAATGTTATTTATCACTTGCATAGCCTCCTCGTCCAACCCCTTCTCTTGCTCTCTGTTCATTTCTGTAGTCAAGAACTTGTACAATTGCAGTTGTGTCTGGTCCATTCTGAACAATATCTTCCAAAAGTTTCAGAACGACTTGCTTAGTGCAAATATATTCTACATAACGAACACTTCCAATAATTTGCAGGCCACTAAAGCTATAGAGCGGGTTAATACATGGTTTGGTTCTCGTGACAGACCTCAGGAGGTAAGTGACACCACATATCAATTTGTATGTAAATGCAGCTCCATTTTGTACAGTGAAGAAACATTAAAATTGCTTAACTTTTATTACAAATGCTAATTATTTTCTTCTTTATTTTGGCACGCAGAGGGAGGCAAAGATGGTTTTTGCAATAATCAAGCTTAAATGAGGGATATCATAACACAAGTAATTTATGGATTCCGTTGATGACCCTTACCTCAGTGGGTCTCTATTTCTTCCTTTTCCAGTCTATGCTCTTCTGCCAAAGGATCTTGGCCTCATTGTCCACATTCCTCTATGCCAGTGAACGTTCCTCTATGTGTTCAAACAATTTGTCTGGGACATTGTCGCCCACCATTTGCCACCAGTTTATCTACTCTCCAAGAGTGAAGGCTCCTGAATAGCCTCATAACACGAGATATACAATGACAAATCAACATAACAGGAGATATACAGTGGCAAATCAATAGTCTATGTGCTGCACCGTAGAAAAATATAATTGTATATTGGCTTTATTTGTTGTTTCTCATCTTCCCTAATCGTAACATACTGTCCCTTGTAACTGGGAGGGAAAACTTGGTCGTGCTCAACATTTCTTGTTGGAGTATGATTTATCTCGTGTATTTAGTGCCTAAGGTGGTTATGTGTCTCTATTTTGTTTTTGGACAATGATATCTTGGGCTAAAAAACTATAGTAACAAGAAACCCGCAAAGTCCAACCTAGTCCAACAGCTAAAGTAATATTTTTGAAAAGGCTGGAAAACATCCACATTAGGCAGCGGTGATATGCAGTAGCACATGAAAAGTAAGATAAAACGTCATATACGGCAGGACATATAACTAATGAGTCTATAGGTTCGTTTGCCACAATAAAATGTGTTATAGATTTAATTGGATACAAATCCTTCTTTGCATATCTTTATTAATGGAAAAAGTAATTCGTAAGGGGCTAATTATATCGTAGGTCCTGCATTAACCGAGTCCTATAGAGTTATAAACCCAGTGACTTTCACAATTGGATATGTCCATAAGCGAGGCAATCAATTAACTCTGAAAGCTATACGTAAAGGCTTAAAGATTAATCCACTTTCTACTTGTTGTCAAGAGAAAATAAATGAAAATGGATCTTCAACAGAGATGGGATTCCCATCCTTTATTTTATCTTCAATAGAGATTGGATTCCCAGCTAGCAAGGATAGTCCGCACAGAGCAATCAACTACACCAATCATTGGATTAGCATTTACCACAACGACGCTACTTACAATCACTTACAATCAATATTTTAATTGCGAGTCGCGTCTTTTTTTGCATTGTGTTCTAAATAAATATTACACTATCTGTTCATTTCCCAGTGATATGCAGTGCCAATAACCTACAACTAGAATAACCTACAACTAGAGTGAGCGTTAGTGTTTACTTTTACTCGTTTGATATATGTAAAACTCGTTAAATGTTTGATTAATAGGGCTTGGGTTTTGAGGCTAATGGCTCTCGTAGTTCGTTGGGTTATACTTGTCCATGCAATCCTCTGAGTAAACCATGGAACATTTAGCTTTGACATATTCAATATTCAAAACTAAAACCCTAACATTTCTTTGCTTCCTTCATCAAATATGCACATGCATTGAAGGAAATCTTATATATACACATGCATTGAAGGAAATCTTATATAACAAGTACATAATGCATAAATATGAATTTTATTTTCAAAATATGGCATCACATTAAAATATTGGCCATCTAGAATAGATAGGGTACATTGGAGTTTAGGTAAGCCAATTTGTTTGCAGATTTGAGTTTTTTAGTTTTTACTTTTTAAGGTTCAGAGTGCCTTTTTAGTTTTAATTTGATTTATTTTGGAATGAAATAATCCAACCACCAAAGAAAATCAATTGAAATCATATGTATAGAGAAGTGTTTTTAATAGCACAACAAATATAATATCATCCCTTAAGAGAACCGTAGCTTTAGCATTGGAATTAAATGTTTCAGAGCATATATAAATATTAAAATCTTGATATCTATAACATTGGAATCAAATGTTTAATCACAAATATAATCAAAATGTTTCATAACACATCTAAAGACTAAAATCTACTTGATAATTATTCACAGTTCAAAGAACCATAGCTTTATCATTGGAATCAAAGGATTTTAACAAATCTAAATATTAAAATCTTGATATTTGTGCACTTGATATTTATGCATAGTTCAGAGAACGATAACTTTATCATTGGAATCAAAGGATTCCTAACAAATCTAAATATTAAAATCTTAGATATTTGTGCACATTTCAATGATTTCTTCAAAGAGAAAAACTTGCTATCATCATATATAAAAAATGAATATCAGCTTATAAAGTAACAATATAATCAAAATCAAAATTAAAGTAGGTAACAATACTATCGAAACATTTAAATAAGAATTAAAAAACAGAAAAACTTGCTATCATCATATATCAAAAATAAATATCAGCTTATATAGTAACAATAGAATCAAAATTAAAAGTAAAGTAGGTAACAATACTATCGAAACATTTAAATAAGAATTAAGAATATAGCTTAATGATTCATACATAAAAATAATAATAATATATTAATCTAAAAATTATTGAAAATATCAAAAAACTTATGAACTGAAAAAATGAATAATACCAGTCCAATTTTTATAAATTTATTACAATCTGAATGGATAATTTGTTTGGAAACATTTAGGATTTCAATTACCATAACGCCCTCTTATTTATTGTATTCCATCTAGTTTAACATAATATTGATATTTCCTTTGTTACTATTATCTATTGTATTCCATCTAGTTTAACATAATACTGATATTTCCTGCGTTATATTATTTATTGTATTCCATCGAGTTTAACATAATATTGATATTTCCTTAGTTACTATTATCTAGATTGTATTCCATCGAGTTTAACATAATATTGATATTTCCTTAGTTATTTTTAATTTAGTAATTGTTTCACCAGTGTTTCATTAATAGTTTGTATCTATGAATATCCTCATACTTAATACTTAATAAGGATTCGGTGTAAATTTTAGTGAGCTCCTTGTTGATTCTTGATACAAACACTACCTTACTCTGACTAGATTCCTTGAATTTTATAGGTAATATTTCTATGTAATTTGTCTCTGACATGATTACATGGAAACAAGTTTGTATCTATGAATATCACCATACTTAATACTTAATAAGGATTCGGTGTAAATTTTAGTGATCTCTTTGTCGATTTTTTATACAAAGACTGCTATTCTAACTAGATTCCTTGAATTCTATAAGCAATATTTCCATGGAATTTGTCTCTGTGGCATGAGTACATGGAAAAAAGGATTGAGAACTCAAGCCACTTTCCACTTTTTATCTAGGATTGAAAAATAAATAAAAAATTACCTTCAACAGAGATGGGATTCCCATCCTTGGTTTTATCTTCAACAGAGATTGGATTCCCATCTAGCAAGGATAGGCCACATAGATATGAGATTCCCATCCTTGCTTTTATCTTCAACAGAGATTGGATTCCCATCTAGCAAGGATAGGCCGCACAAATTATTAGAGTATAATTTGACAAACAACCAATAGGTTTGATATTATTGGTTATGATATAACTATGTAGTTCAACCACTATTGTGCATAATATGACTAGATTTTTATAAGTAAATGTAAATGTAACTCAATTCTGTACATTTTTTATCACTCTTTAGATTCTGTACATTTTCGTATTGAGTAAATGTATCATTACTTTTTTTTTAAGTAAAATAAACAAATATATAACCAAGATTACATGCACCAATCTCATGATATTAAGAAAAAAAGGCTACGCCAAAGCTTGAACAGTAAGAAAAACAACAAAGCTTGGCGAGATCTCTAAGCGATCATTGAAATTTTCAAATCCTTCCTTCATATTTGTGACGTTCTAAAACTCTCGTTTAACTGCACAAAATTGACGCATAATGCATGTTACCATTAATAGCCGTTTAATATGAATAATATTCACTTAGTTCAAGTTTAATACTTTCTGCTCAACCCTAATTTGAGTTTGATTTTAATACTTTCCCTCAATATTAATCTCTATGGATTTTTATTATTTACAAAAGCACGAGGAAGATTATCTTTCAATGGTGGTACCGTATATTCGGTATCTTGATCAGGGCACATGAAATACAAAAACAGAATGAATAATATGAATAATATTCACTTAGTTCAAGTTTAATAATTTCTACTCAACCCTAATTTGAGTTTGATTTTAATACTTTCCCTCAATATTAATTTCTATGGTTTTTAATTATTTACAAAAGCATGACGAAGATTATCTTTCAATGGTCGTACAGGGTGCTTGCTTTCTTTCTCCTATGGCAGAGATTTGCATGAAGCCCATCATCCAAAGAGAGCCATAATCTTCAAGTGAAGGATGAAGAAACTATAGAAATTCATTTGATCTAGAAACTACACTTAAAAAATGTTCCACTGTCCAGCGTTCTAATAACAAAAAGATAGACCGGGAAGCAAAGTAAAACTAACAAACCAATGCCCACAAGCATGATTCGTAACTCCCGTCAAGGAAGGAAAATGTGCAGCGATGTACCTCTGTGGCATACCAGAATGCCTGAGCCCATCTCTACCCATCTAAATGCATGAATAACCAGTATATGCTTCATTCGAGCTCCTCGAGCTATTCTTTTCCCCTCTATTTACACTACCAAAGACGGTCCAATTTTTCCCTTTCTTGGAGAGTCCGCCAAACTAATGCGGGGCTCTCCATATGTCAATCTGCCAACTCCCCGAGGGAAGGTGGATGTCTCCAGCCCAATTAATACCAAATCCTAAGGACTAAGTGCACGTGGTGATGGGTTTAGTGTTCTTTGTGGTGGGTTAAGAAGAACCCCACAAACAATAGAAGCTCATGGTGAAGGGCGCTGGCTTGCTCCAGCAAAAAATGGAGGTAATATTTCTTAACGAATCTGCATTTATAGTACGTAGATCCTTCTTGATCCAGTTTAAAGCTAGCTAGCTATTATAACAATAGTGGGTGTACTGGTTATACTACTTGATAATCAATGGCCATCGAACATATTAACAACCAAAACCTATGTTCTGAGTTACGAACAAACACTTGTTTCAAGTGGGCGGAAAATCTGTATAACCCTAAAACCAATAAAATCTCATACCTGGTCGGGCGCTGATAGATTCCACTAAAATTCTTGTAATGGAGGAAATGCAAGCTGCCTTG
Organism: Larix kaempferi; assembly: GCA_027924585.1. Lineage (NCBI taxonomy): Eukaryota > Viridiplantae > Streptophyta > Pinopsida > Pinales > Pinaceae > Larix > Larix kaempferi. The sequence goes on along the minus strand of BSBM01002098.1, from coordinate 5,560,464 downwards.
CCAGAGTTGTCAACCTGAAAGCTTTTCCCAACAACCAGATACCGCATTTAAAAACCACGACGAATGAACAAGAAAGTTATTAAATTCCAGTATGATAGAAATTTTAAATATTTACCTTAGCACAGAGGATGGGGTACTGTTAATGGTTCTCCCTGCAACAATAAGGGCGTCTGTCACTACACTACACTGAACAAAACCATCAGAATAAAACGATGGAAAACGATGTCAAGTACAGGAGGAGTGTATTGGTGCAATGTACAGCAGGAGTGTATTGGCGCAATTTACCACCCACGAATTTGAGCATGGAAAACGATGTCACCATGAATGCCAAGTGTGGAGGATGAACATATACGTCCTGTCTCGTATTCAAGCCGAGTTAATGCAGTGCCATAAGTAATGAAGGGGTTCGATTAACTTATCCAAGAATATACATCGGAGGGTCCAACCTTGAACATCGATCTCTACACCTTTCCCAAGCCGTTGATTGCAAAATAGTGGAGTCCATGTAATGCTATCACGTCCTGTCTCGTATTCATGCCGAGTTAATGCAGTTCCATAAGTAATGAAGGGGTTCGATTAACTTATCCAAGAAGATACATCGGAGGGTCCAACCTTGAACATCGATCTCTACACCTTTCCCAAGCCGTTGATTGCAAAATAGTGGAGTCCATGTAATGATATCATGTCCTGTCTCGTATTCATGCCGAGTTAATGCAGTGCCATAAGTAATGAAGGGGTTTGATTAACTTATCCAAGAAGATACATCCGAGGGTCCAACCTTGAACATCGATCTCTACACCTTTCCCAAGCCGTTGATTGCAAAATAGTGGAGTCCATGTAATGATATCACGTCCTGATTTTTATATCAATCAAAGCATTAAAATAATGATCATAAGTCAAAAAACCCCAATGGGTGCAAGAGCATTATGGACCAGCGTTCAAATTTGAACCCTTCCCAGCCGTGATAAAATTTGAAGGGTGGGTCTTAATTTTTAATGGAAGGGCATTTGTTATTGTAGCCCTTCAAAGATGATGGGTAATTTAAATAATTGTACTTTAATTGACAAGTATAAATTAATTAAATGGTCTCTCAAAAATGTAAAAAATGAATATTGCTCATCCAAATTTTTACAATCTTAAACAATTGAGCACTCCTTAATATCTATATGATAAAATGGTATCTTTTCAATAAAACCGAATTTGAACACATTAATTTGACATATATGTAACATTAATTTTACAGATCATTAAAATAACAATTGTTTTGTTGTATTTTTTTGGGTTAGACCACACTTCATTATACAAAAAACTACTTAGACTATGCAATAACCATATTGGGACATCTACATGATCTAGTATGCATAGTGCAAGACGACGTAACTAGATATAGTCTTAAAATAAAACTAGAACCATGAGAAAATTACTTACTGTTAACAATGCACAAAAACAAGCCACTACGCAAAATGAGGCTATAATAAACCTACAACCAAACTATACATATAAAACCAACCAAAACCTTAATTCAAAGCGAAGAGAGGGAAATCGTCCAAGATAGAGAGATGTAAGAGTGATGGACATTAGGCGCCTAAGAAAAAATAATACATAGCTAAAAAAAACATTAAAAAAAATCCTCCATACCAAGCAAGTTAGCAATGCTAGCATCATAGGGGCATGGGCATCAAGTTTTGTTGTTCAAGACTTGTCGCGACAACATATAGGTATGGGATGGAGGGGAAATGGAATCAAGCCTAAGTCAACTGGAGCCTGGCGACTCACTACATGTTTGAGTATCGACAATCTACCTTTTAAATTAAACCAAAACAACAAACAAAGTTTTTTAATGGCTCGATTTGCAAAAATTCTAGATACATGAGTAATTAAGAGCTCTAGGCTCTAAAATTTGATTTGTTATTTACCAATCCATGATTCGGTGAATTCATAGTCATTGGCATGAAATTTAAGTTATTTAATGAAATAATTAATGTATCTACCTCTATGTCGAAACTGTTTTCCATGCTGATGCGGGCCACTGCCCTCCTTATTGTCTTACCAAAAGGCATGAGAATGAGGAAGAAGACTTAAAATTATGGACTTCACCATCAAAGAAGCCTTACAATCACATTGGTAAGGAGTGATAAGAAGATCACAACAATCCAACATGTCAAATCTTAGATGATAGTGTCAATTAAAGACTTATATGGTAAATTTAATACAAGACTTACTTATAGTTGTCTCTTACTCTTTGCGTCTTGACACATTTGATAATTTATGGTTGTCTCTGCAACTTGACCCAATTTATATTATAAGGTGAGGATGTGCATGCATAATAATCCTTATTTATGACTATGCGATAAGGATTTAAATGGAAGAGGATGTAAATACATGTTATTTTATATGTATTTTGTTGGCGAGTGTCGAAGAGAAACATGGTGAGAAACCACATATGTTTGGAAGGATGGAGGGAGATTACATGATCATGATCATGCCACTCATCAAATTGAAGACAATTTCTGAGCCAAAAATTGTTTTTTTAAATTTTATTAATAACCATTGTGGTACTTTGGTCCAAACGTTTTTTCTAACTCATTGTTTCTCCATATTGTGTGCCTAGTGCCACCTCTCTATATCAATGCATAAATCAACCTCTGCTTGGTTTGTTGTTCTAATTGCATTCCATTATTTATAGTTGCATGCCATTGAGTGTTGTTTAGAGTTGTCGTGAGTCTGTGACATTCATGCAATAAATGAAGTCTTGTAGAGAAGGACTCATCAAAGCAGCAATTTGAATTTCATTTTGACAAAAAACGAGTGGACATTCGTAGCCAAGTTGACATAGGTAGTAGGCACAACGTTTCAGCCTTCTTTTGGGCCTTCTAGTGTTTTTCTATTGTTACAACCATAGTTTTTGTATTAGAAAAAGGTGGCAGAGCCACAAGCAAAATTACAACTTCAAAATCTGTAAACTGTCTATCATAGGTTCTGTCTTAAACAACAGATGCCTGTGTTTTGACAAAATCAGGACTTTCAGGAAAACAAATGCCTGTGTATTAACAAAAACAGGACTTTCGGGGAATAAACATACTAAAAACAACAGAGTCAGAAGATAGACTGATGGTGTCGTTGTTTAGCCCTTGAGGAGGGGTTGCCTTCGTCGTGGGCCTTGCCAGCATTGTCCCACAGCTTCGCTAGAACTTCTTCCATCTTGTCGAGCCTATTATTCATGCTTTCAATGGCAGCGGTTACCCTCGTTTCCAACGTTTCAAGAGCTTCTGCAAACTCTGCTCGCGAACTACTAATCTCGTCCTCCATTCTGTCCAGTTGGTGCCCTCCCTGCACATCCATTTGTCGCATGAACTCCCCCTGTCTTCTTACACGCCTGCGAAGGGTCCTAATGTCAGCTTCCAGTTCCAGGAGCGGGTCCGGGGATGACACAGCCGAGTCCCCTGAGTAAGCCATTTTGTCAAGCGTGCTCCAATTTCTTTCCTGAGGGTACAGACTGCAGGAAGCAGAGAGTTCCAAATAGTTGTGCCGACCAGAGTCTACCGCCTTCAACGTGGAATCGCCTCTCGAATTCAGAAGTGAGCAGAGGAACGCTTTCTGAAGAGTACTGGGTTCATTTCTCTGGCCATAATGCAGATGGAGAGCCTTCGAGATGAAGCGGGGTAGGGACCCTTTTAACCACATGCTAATGCTCTTGTTCCTGGTTCCCGTACAGTTCCATAAATACCTTCGCTCATTGCAGAGAGAGGGAGCCGCATGGTAATCAATACCCTGAATGTCCGTGTCACATATCGCAGGCCCTGTGAGCCCAAAGCCTTTGGAAGCTAAGGAGCTTAATTCTCTTTGCTGATATGAAATTGACTTCACACGCCTGAAGGGAGAAGGATGCGAGATTTCCTTAGTATGGGAGATCTTTCTGCGTAACTGCTCCAGTACCAGCGTACTGTGAATGGTACCGATCGTCATCCACAAGGACGAGGACGACATCATTCTGAGGGGAGGTGAGCGGACGTTCTGATGCGAGAGAGGAGGAGTGGCACGGCATGAAACAACCATGACACTTGGGTTAACCACGTCACATGCGGAGAGGATTCCCATCCGTCGCCTGGAGATTGTCCCACTTGTCATGAGGTCCCTGCCAGCGGGTAGCTTCCAATTAATAGTCGAACCCATAATGTTACGGGATTGGGACCAGGACTTGATCATTGTTGATTTTAAGTGTCCCTTTACCAAGGGGTATTGCTTCGTTCGCGGCTTTATCAGCCTGTGCGTTGTTTTTACGCAAGACATGATAAAATTTGATGTCATGGAAAAGAGGGATGAGGAGTAGGATTATTCTGAGAATTTGCCTAAGGTGGATGGAGGGGGGCAGGTTCAGAGCATTTAAACTGAGTATCATGGAAGGACAAAGCTTTTCGACATTAAGCATAACTATTTTGTTCAACTTGAGTTATTTGATAGTTGAGGATTGTGTTCAAATTCAAAGATCAATAGTTGAATCAACAAGTGAATATCAAATTCGAGTAGAATCAAAGTTAATTTACATTCAAATTTGAATCAACTTGGAAACTAGAAATTACTATTCACATTGTGCCACATGGTGAGTGATTTCACTAGAAGTAATAATATAATTTTTTTCATTTCGATTTTGTTATTTAGTTTATGTTTATATATTAATATTTGAATAGAATGAGATCTAAATAAAATTTTAATATATATTAATGAAAACTATAATTTATTTAATTTTAAGAAAAAACTTTAAATAAAAAAATTATAATATCAAATTACTATAAAAAAATTATAATACCAATTTACCTAATTATATTATTAATAATAAAATTATATAAGTCAAGAACAGATTACACAACCCATCCTATGTTTCCCCTTTAAAGAAAAGCACTCATCAATAAAATAACTAAGCAATAAGCACAACTGCTCTTCAATGAAGTAATTAATTAAACTATAAAATATGAAGGGCCATGATTATATTATAGGCAAGGTCTTAAACTTTATCAAGCTTATGAGGATGGACACCCCGATTCTATGACAAGTTCTAATTCATGAAATAGGAACCAACGTTTTTTATTTTTTTTAAAAAGTAGTTGAGCTCTCTTCCAATTTAAATTTACTATTATTCATAACTTCTTTGGTGAGCTGTTGTATTATATTGATGGGATAATAACAAGATTTCGAATTACACTACTTTTATGGTCGCAAGGAGAGTATTATGAGAGTATTATCATAACAGATAAATAAGCAATACTAATGCTTTCTCATCTTTTGAGATAAAATTACTTCCTTAATATTAAGAGGAACACTATGCCTCTCCATGGGTAATCCTGAATAGTTATATATAAAGACAATTGTGCTATGCATTTGTTGGGATATTTTTTATGAATATTTTGGATGAGTTTTGTTACTCGAATACCCTTTTCATTTTAGCAAGATGGACATCTAGTCCTTTAAGTGAAACAAAACAACCACATTATCATATTGAAAGAGTGACTGCGGCTGTTAAAGTTTTGTTGCAACTACTTAATCACAACAAATGAAATCCTGAAGTATAGGATTATAAATCCTTAAAAAATGCTACACGTTATAAATATGGTGAAAAGTATGGGTTTACAGGGATTGCACTCAGTTTAAAAAATGAAAAAAAATATGCAATTAGTATGGGGATTACACCTCGAATGTGAATAATCCATCCTTCCTGACATTGGATTGTAAAGCAACATGAAGAACAATTAGTACAACACTCAGAAGAAAAGAGAAATGATCAATAGTTAAGGATTTGAAGGGAGAAATGATGTCGTACCCTTCAGTTTCATTTATTCTCAGTTGCAACGATAGTTCAAATTGCATTTAGGTGTTAGCAAAAGTGAATGTGCCAGACGCATTAATACTGCAGGAACAACAAACCAACGTTTTCTATGTCATGTAAAGTAGGACTGGCATGGCTGAATGATACCAATGGATACTTAGATATTTCATAACTGGAATTGTTTAAAAATACTTACAAAGGAAAATCGCTTGGAGGATGGAGCCGAAGGGGATTCGATACCTTAGACATCTTTTACGGTTTCTACATGCATCATTGTTCCACATTGGATGAGCCTTGTGATACCGTAAGGAGTTTCTCTGTGAGAAATGGTTCTTAGACACTCACATCTCCTTGGTCGTCCATGTCTCATCGATGTCTAATGGCTCGACACTGTGGGCATGTTCCTACTGAATTCCTGAGAATGAGCCTCATGTTGTGCCTCCCGACTGAGTTCTGCAAAAATAGTAGCAAAATTAACAGTGAATATGGGTTTAGATTCTCTAGTTGCAGTCATGGCCCAATTGAGGTAAGTGTCGTCCAGGATGCAGGACAGGGCGTTGCATTGGGTCGATGATGGATATTATTGATGAGCTCCTCAACATGGCCTTCCATGTTATCCAATGACTAATACTATTCAAACCGTATTAAGCATTTCATCTTTGCGCTGTATGGTTTTTTGTTTGCTATTGCAAGCATGTCCTATCTACACTCTATATTTTTTGTTTATTGTTGCAAGCGAGACTAAGTTGTATACATCATAGGTGTCATTGCTATGCATGCCATGCTCCCTCCATGCATAATTTGTAGCAGGTGAGCATGCCACTCTCCCTCAATGTGGTGTGGGGTGTTTTCAAGCGACCATGTGTTCTCTCGTCAGGCCAGTAGGTGACTCAAGCGTACCCGTATACCGTATATGTATCGTGTCGTACCGAAATGCCTCGAAAAAGAGGCCAAATAAGGAGAAAAAGAGGCCAAATAAGGCCTCTAAACAAACTATTGGCCAGAAGACAAAAAGCACTAGAAAAATTTGGTTAAAACATTCTGGGAAGCATGCCAGGGTAGTAGCAGAGCAGAAAATCGATTTTAAGAGTCCCTTGCCAAGAAAGGGACTAATAATGTGTGTTAGAGTGTAGACTGAGTTTCACTTATTTTACTAATGTTTATGAAAAATGCTAAATATATCTGCATATAGATATAATGTAAGTTTGAATGAAGACTGAACATGATAGCTTAGGATTTGATCCAAGTTACAAAGAAGTTAAGATGAAAACAAACCGAAAAGACCACTACACATATAACAAGATTGAACTACATTTTTAAAGGTCTTTTATGTAACAACTAGCGAAAGAACATAAAAAAATTTCTTCTTCCTAGGAATACAGAATTATGGGTATATGGTTCTTAACAGCTTGTTCATCATCAAAAATCCCAGAGGTCACCATCGTAATTGGATATGGATTACCGGAAAAAAAACATATGACGTGGTATTCTTCTACTCATTTATGCATTTAGATGTGATGCCATCTTATTGACTAAACGAAAATGAAGAACTTGCCATTATTTGTGTTGTTCATTAAAAACTTCAAAAAAATAGTGGAAGAATGTCCTTTTACCATCATCCTGCAATCAATACATTATCATAAGAACAAACGCTAAGTAGAGTCAATGTAGAAGAATGGAGGTTAAATGAGAAATTTGAAACAATAAGTAATGAATACTCTAGGGAAGGAGTTTAACCTTTATGGATTCCCAATGTAACCTTGGGGAGTTCCCCTAGCTCATTCAACTTCCACAAAAAGAAGGAATAATCCATGTACTTACAAATAACCTGACCTTAAAATGAAAATAGGATTTGGAAAGCGCGTGTTCACTGGTAATGACATACAAATTTCCTTGAAACCCTACATGAGTGTAAGCCCAAGGATCACTCAATCCATATCTCCAAGAACACAAGAGACTGTAGATCACCATCAACAAAGGATTAAATCATGTGGCAAATGATAAAGGGCCAAGAGCTCTAGTGAAGGAGATACAATAGATGGAAATCATGTATTCACACTAATGTAATGTTTCCTTTTTCACATCAATAATATTGAAATTATTCCCAACCCCACAAATACTTGTCATTTATCATGTGTTTAATGGTGTTATTTGGAATACGATTGCTTTACCTAAAGTAGTTTAAATTCACATAATTTCTTGCTACTAATATGAAAATAGGTTTGAGAAAGGTTGTTTGAAATGTGCGTAGATACATGTACATCATCTTGGTGATAAGGAAAAGGACCAACACACTTAAGAACATCAAACAACCAAGAGAAATGTGTTCCTCCTCTTTCTTCCTTTCTTTCATTTGGACATCTAAAGTTGCATGTAGATTCAACGGAAAGAATATAGAAGTCTACACTATCAACTATCACTCTCCAAAGAATCAACCTCAAGGGGATTCTTAGAACAATAGAATTGGAAACCATACCGGGGATGATTATGTAAGGATTCTTAGAACAATAGAATTGGAAACCATACTCGGGATGATTCATACATAATCATCCTTAAGTATTGGGTTTGTTTTTTCTTTGTTTTTTATTTTAAAAGTTGTAGAACTTCTTTCATAATACATAATTAGACATGGAAAAAAACCCAACAATCAATTTTTTTTCATATTAGAATTGTTTAATATTGTTTACTTGCAGCTCATGCATGTTATAATCAATATATGTGGTCAACCTTGTTTATTATTTAGAAAATCCATGACGCTTTGCAGTTCTTCCATGGAACAATCGAGGTCTCATTGATAAAACCTAAAATTTGTACATTTTCTAACCTAAGTATTTGTTGCGCGTGGTACCTTATGTTTAAAATTTCCATCTACTTGATCTTAGGTTTAAACAATTATGTTTGTGGTATATTATTGCATAGATTATGAGAGAAAAGGTATTTTGAATGCTTTCATGGTCATTTTTTGGTTTTGTTTGTTGTATCATATTAACCAAATTGAAAAAAATTTGAAAATAGTTTGCATGTTCACTTGGATTTATCGTATTCTTGATTATTGATTATAAAATTCCTTTGAAATTATAAATTGGTGTTGTATCATGTCCCTTCAATGTTCACACACGGTGTTCAAAAAAGTGAATTTGAATTTCAAATCTCAAATGCCCGCGCTCCACGAAAGTTACCAAAGGACGGTTCCTCACCAATTTCCTCCATTCTTCGCCATGGCAGAAGATCCATCAAGGATACCTCAGAAAACTCACCGTCCGGTAGTTCAAATCTTGTGCATTGGAGGAGCGCCTTCACGGCTTGCAAGTTTCTTAGAAGGAAATGGGTGAAAGGATGCTGTTCTCTCCATACTAAGGCTATGATGAAGGCGGCGAGCATTTTGCAACAGTTCATAAGATTTTGCAACAGTTCATAAGTTCACATTTCCTCCTTGCACCAACTGGTATATAAACTAAATAGCCTCAGCGTATGCATTATTTGTTGTTATTTCCATAAATTGCTTATGTTGGTATCTCCAGCTCTCAAGATATGTGTAATGAATTTTTTACAGGAGTTGGCAGGCCGAAATAACCTTCACGAACGTGGGTGGCCAGCAGCATTTCATTCGGTGTTTCATCCATCTCCATGAATCATCCTGACAGCACCACATTAGTTCCAGGTACATCTCTCTGCCATGTCATCCTATCTCCTAGTGCTACAAGGCATTCTTATCTCATCAAATTCTCTGGCATTTTCTTAACAAAATTTCAGTCCCTAAACTGCCTTCTTTCCTTTCTCTGTGTCACCCTCTGTCAATATCTTCCTTCCAGATTCCTCAGTCTCCTCCACATACAACTGGCCCTTGTTGCAGTGATGGCAGCAAGCATAGTTACGATCTCTTCCACATTCCATGAATATACAATGCATTTGCAATTAGATGTTTTTTCGGGCTTGCAGTTACAGAGCCCAGGAAGGAGTTCAGCAGATCTAGATTTTAAGGGAAAACATTGAAGTAGAATGGAGTGCACCTTATAGGCATTGCACATATATTTCATAAATTGTCTCATGGATGAATTGGGCGTGTTGTATGACAGCATTACAACAGAAGCCACTCAAAATCGATTTTCTTGATTTGGCTCACAGGTTATCAGTCCGAACCCTTTATTTATCTCGTATAGTTGAGGGCCTCTCAAGGTGGCCAGAACATCCCTGGCACCCATCTCCAGGTCAAGTCTTCCTCTTAACAAGCTTGTAACAAATACTGCTAAATTTCCTACGAAGGCGATTTCTATATCGGAGGAAGAATTAGCAGATCCCGTAACGCTCTCACTTATCTTGTACTGCGCTAAAGCAATATTGAATAGCCATCCCAAGCATGAATATATATATGAATATATATGATCGGCTCCCTAAAACACCCATATCAAAATTCAAGAGACATCTGATAAACGAAAATGGCGTAGGCACTGTAGAGCCAACTACAATGATTGGTCTTTAAATAGGTTCCTCTTGCTGAATCGAGTTGAATGACGACTTCAGCATTTTTAGAAGCAAAAATCTCCATCGCCTGCAATTTTTTAAAGGCTCATCAAAGAAACTCGATCTAGAACCTTTAATACAAAAGATCCGAGTCTGTCCTATGACGTTCAAACTGTTTCTCCTGTCATTCGAGGTCAACTGGGGTGATGCTCTTTCCCTTGTGAAATCATCTAACTGTCATTACTCCGCAGTAGCCTTTTGATAGACATAAGTCAAGCCACACTTTCCACAATAGGGGCGGTCGAAATGGTTTGCCATAAATGTACCAGCGCCGCAATTCTGGTTCGGGCATTCCTTGCGCAATCTTTGCACCTTTCCAGAGTCATCAACCTTGTAGTACTGCAGAACAGCCAACTTGACCTTCTTCGTCTTGTGCTTGAGTTTCTTAGGCTTGGTGTAGGTCTTCTTCTTTCTCTTCTTAGCACCACCTCTCAGACGAAGAACCAGGTGCAGGGTTGACTCTTTCTGAATATTGTAATCAGCCAGAGTTCTCCCATCTTCCAACTGTTTGCCAGCAAAAATTAAACGTTGCTGATCAGGAGGAATACCCTCCTTATCGTGGGTTGTCCAACGTGCTTTGCCCAAAAGCTGGAATTGATACGCCACCAAAACCACTAGAAACAGCTAATTAAGTGCAGAAAGATACACATCCCATATTAAATCTTGTAGCCGAGCTGCGACTGGCAAGAATTACCAAACTCGACGACCTCCGGGACCTTTTGAAAACTTTCCGTATGCTTTAGGGTTTAGAGAGCTTCGACGTTCCGGTCAAAAAGAAGAAACAAATGTTGAAAATGGGACCACCTCCTTTTTATAATATTTCCAATGGATGGTATCCGCGCGAGCTTTGGAGTGGTTTTCAATACAACGTCTCACAAATGCGGATGTATCAGAAGTGGACACATTGGATGATGGTTTTTATTCCGCGACCACCAACCGTCATTATCTCCTGAGCATGTGAGCGACGCGGGGTGAATTAAGGACCGTAGATTTCTCCTTCATTGTTATTAGCCTTTCGTTCCTTTGAAAACAATCACACACATAATGGTAAAACGGTCCTTCTATTGTTTATATACCCATAACTTTCAATATATACCAAGCGATAAAGGAATAGGAAGCTTTAAGCCTCGGCGCTAGAGTGATGGAGGATATATGTGGTCTTCTCGGCTTGGCACCTGGTCCTGTGGTGAGCCCTCGGTGTTGGGTGGAAGCATAATTTTTACTCAATTTTGCTTTGTCATTTCATATAAATACAATCCTCCACTTAGGTCAAAATTAATGCCCTTTCTTCATAAAAAATCAAAGCTTCCATATTTTGGCATTAATATATAAAACTTTTTTAAAAAATCTTTTCCCAATTTTATTTATTTTGGTCTTTGCTATATTTATAAAAAGTTTTTTTTTTTCATAAGGCTTCCCAACTCGAGCTAAACCTTTTTATATGAAAATTAAAAACCTTTGTTCACCAGGTCAAAAATAGGTTTGAAAAACTGAGATTTTGTTGAAATTTGAAAACTTCTTTCAACCATTTTTATTTTGCAACTTTTATACCCACACTTGAGGACAAGTGCTTTTTCTTGACCAAGTTTGAGATCCCCCGCCATGAAATTGTTCTATTGTTGCATTGCCAATGTCGGCAAAAGATAATTAACCAAAAAATTTATTGAGTGTCAACATATCCTATAAATGTTTGAATTGTATGATGAAATCACACATGTAATCCTCATGCAATGTGAGGAATAATAGGGAGGATCAAAAAATTCAATACAAATGAGAAAGAATTTTCATCCCATTGTGATGGCATTGCAACAAGGAAAAAGGAAGCATGTTTGTCATCTATGAGACATGTTAATGTACCTGGATGACCAAATGTGTATTTTAGGTGGTGAATGTATAACCATGTTGTTGAGAGAGGATCACACTTCTGAATTAGTAGGGTATTTCAAAGCAGTGAAGAAACTATTGAATATGCAAAGTATGCATTTTGATGTTGCCAAAGCAAATTCATGTTTGTGTGTTGTGTTGTACTTCCAAGCCAACTAATAGAAAGCTAATCTTGCATACACCATTTCTTGTTGTAATTCATCCTTGGGACAACAACTCAATGATTTTCTCGAGGATTGCCAAAGACCAATCATAGGAACAACTATATGTTGATGGTATCCAATCGACTTAATAAGATTAACTAACTAGTTTTTGCAAGAAGTCCATCGTTGGACAAGAGACAACCAAGATCCTAGTTTTTTAACTCACCTAGGTACACTTTGGATTGCTGAAATTTGTCATCATGAATAGAGACGGTAAACTCCTAAGATACCTCTAGAAGGCATTGTGGGACATGATGTATACTTCTAGAAGGCATTATGGGGCATGATTGACACGAAGTTGATCAAGATAAGATACGATAATTTTATTAATGTCCATCAAATGATCACAAAAGTAGGTTAATGGAACTGTGTGGTACCATGAAGTCAACACAAAGTGGAAGAACTAAGGCAACTCCTATTAAAAGAAAGAAGTATAAATCTAACCTAAAAACCAAAAAGAGCTAACTCTATATAGAAGTACGACATTTCACCTCATACCAATGGGTGGACAAAAGTAGTGAATCGAACCCTTGTTCATTTCCTCATGAGATAAAACTAAAAGCATCCCAAGGCCTAAGATGAGATCCTCCAATATATTCAACATTGTTACAACTAGGTTAACCACACTTAAGCAACAAATGGCTCTCTCCAATGTTTCTTTTTCTACTTCTCAAGGTTGTTTAGGCACATAGAATATGCACTCTCTCTCTCTTTACATTTTAATTTATTGTTTTCAAAGATGCATTAACACAACTTATTATCACTTCATTTTATATATTTACTTCTACATCTTCTTTAGCCAAGTTTGGCCACTCATGCAATGATATTTAAATTTTATTTTAAATTAAGATATGCAATATTTTAATAGCAACAAATAACAAGTTAGGATTATATAGTTTGCTTCTTATTTATTCGAGGACCCTCAAAAAGTATTTCCATGGATTTATTAGGAGTTTTTCCAAAGGCTAGACATGGAAATGACTATATGCAAGTGATTATTGATAGATTCAATAAGATGGAATTTTTTTTGGCATTCCATGAGATAGTCATAATATGCCATATGCACTCTTTGGTAGAGGCACAAGCCCAATATAATCCGAAGTGTAACAAAAATATATAATAACTGTAAAAGATAAAAGATATGGTGATATGCAGTCAAGATGACTACCATAATGGACATGACTCTACATAATAATTATTAATATAAATAGGTATATTACATGCCCTCCCATCTAGGAATGACTCATCCTCAAAGCACAAGAGGAAACAAAATGAAAATATCATCAAAGCTCAGAGTTAGCTTGATGTAATGTGGAAGCATCAATCTATCCTATATCAACTTCTATCGAAAACATCTTTGATATGATTCTTTGTTTAGAGAAATGTCGATATTGGTAAGATGATTGTTTAGAGCGTTGACCGTCTTGATTGGAATTATGTGAAGGTTTTATTGTATAACTTTTTTTTATCTCAACTTTAGGACACTACTGACTTACCTGAAGTTATGTAGTTGTATGTTTATTAGATATTTTAATTAATTTGTCAATTAATAAAATTCCATTAATAGCGAGATTCAATATTTAATTTCAATCGAGTTTGATGATGATTTTCAATTGACAAATTGCTTTTCAAATTTTGAAATTATCATTTCCTTTTGTTTTAATCAAGTGACTTTGGTAAGCAAGGTTTAGTTTCAGATTTTTTCAAACAAAACAAATATTTATCTTTTCCTAACAATACATTTTCAAAAGTGTGCAACCTTTCCTTGCAACTTAGACCACCCTTGTGAGATTTTTAATTGCTAGGAACTAGATTCATAAGACAATTTCACATGGAATATTTCAGACAATGGGAGAAGAAGAATAGAGAAGATAAAATGTGGAAATCACTTTGTATATTATTCATCAATATCATAACAATATATTATACACCTTCCATGGAGAAAATCGAATGCCTTGGAGGCAATTCGGAAATAGAAAAAAAGAAAAGGCTAAGAAAAGACAAAAAAACCCCTAGGTGGCAAAGCAGTTTCCAAAACTGTACTAGAGGCTCACGAATTGGCTAAGTATGGTATGGTATGTGGAATACCTGGACAACATGGTTGTTGATCAGGGCAACATGCCAACTTTTTAGGGTGACTGAACTGGGATCTTTTTTGGGCTTACTTGGTTATCTGCTTCTTTCTGTTCCTGTGATGAGGAGATTGAAGACCTTTTTTGTTTCTTTAATGTAAAGCTGGAATGGTACTAAAGTTCTAAGATGTTTCAGTAGGTTTTATCCTTTATGGACAATGCTAGACTGTATATGCAGAACTGTATCTAGTTCTTTCACAACCGGATGTAACTTTGATTTTATACTTAAAATATCAAATTACAATTACAACTGAGTCCCCCATAGCTATGAGGAAAGTTACCTTGATTGAAATGCAAGTTTTAATCCCTAAAAAATAATACCTATTTTTACTTGATTATTTCTGATTTTCCCAAAACCACACTCATAATTAAGTTTTTCATTTCTACCAAAATCAAAGATGACCCTACACATGCCACCCCTAATTTCAAATTGATATTGAATCATTATCATTTCTTTAAAAAAAATCAAATACAAATACAATTTAAAAAAAAAATTGACATTAACAATGATTGTTTCTAAACATAATTCATCTAGTATATAATTAAAAAGCAAATATCTTTTAATGGTTTAAATTTTTACACTCTACACATTAATGTATAATAATTTTTTCCATGGTCTTATTTCTTCAGTTCTCCAATTTTTCACGGTATATGATTTTTCACTTCCTCATAATCATGTCGGGATTTGCATGACTACCGCTTGCTAAAGAATGATGGTAAAGTGTCACAATTGTTTTTATCTAATTATTATTATTTATATATTTGATTAATTTATTATTATTTTTATTATTATTGATAATAATAATAATAGTTATTATTTCTCATTAAAATCAATTTTATTTTATTGTACTTTTAAAATAGTAAATAATAATTATTTGTTTTTAAATTTTATTTTTATGTTCGAAAAGTTTTAAAAGAGGCATTCCTAAATTATCATAATTGCGACAAGTTAAAAAGTTAAGAATATCACTATTATAACAAATATTGAAATTGCAATTTAATGTGGGTGTACACATGACATTCTAAGAGAAAATAATTTTCATTGTCAACCCTCTTAGTGGCACAATACCACAAATTCATTCATTCCATAATCCGAAGAGGTGCATTCTACAACCCAATAGGGGGATGTGTAACGCCTTCCGTGCTCATCATGGAGCTGACATGCATCCTTTATAAAAAAATAAAAAAAATAATAAAAAAAACATGTCGGTTCAAATTCAATTTAAAACATTTAAACTGACATATATATAAAACTACACAAATTAGATAAGTGTTGCAATATTTTCACTATTTTCAATATAATAACTTCTTTCTTGATTTCCTAATGATTTAGACAAAACTTAATTAATTTTCTTTATACCAACCTCATATATTATTTATTTTCACTAAAAATATATATATTAATTTAAAAATAAATAGATCATAATATTATATTATCATAAAATACTAAAAATAATAATAATTATTTTCGTACATGATTTAAGGTTGGTACAGAGGTAGAAAAATCAGAGTCTGATTGTTTAAAACTTTTTTTCTTCCATCTCGATGGAGACCTTTTTACTCTTCTCTCAGTTTACAAGAAGTGGGAGGATAAATGAAAATTCAGAAGGAAGAAATGGTGCTGGGAAAACAACATTAATGCCAAATCCATGGTAAGATGTAAAGATGATATCATAAAAACTTCAAGTTGTCTCTTGAAGAGGTTCCGTGGAAAGAATAATTACAATTTGCATTCCCTTGTTGCTACATTTCAACAAACTTCCAACATCTACCGGCTTGGTATAGAGGTAGACCATCATAAAAGAGAAATCCAATTTTTTTAGATATAGAGAAAATACACCAGGAATTTGAGAGGATGGAAGATGTATTGAACTATGAAATGCAGATGGGTGCTAAAATAATCACTGACACAAAGCGCATTGAAGTATACATTGTGTTTGGACATAATTCTCATGTAACAAGAGAAAAGATTGGCATTCTATGTAATGGGAAGTTTTATTATGAGGTGAATGTGGAAGAAGACGCTGAGTTTTTAAAGCTTGTCATTTATAAACACTTATTCTCTCATGTTGACATGTCCAAAAGTTATTCATCTAACAAGTTAAATGATGGTCTCTATGGGATAGGCTATTATGAATCTTTAGGAAATGTGAACTTAAAGAGATTCTTATTATTTTTCTATTGGAAAGCTAGCGACTGCTAGCTTTCCTTGTAGCATAAGCATGTGTGCAGTCGCTAGAAGAAAAATTCTTATGCTACAAGTAAAGCTAGCAGTTGCTGGATTTCCTTGATATTTTGTCATGTGTTTATTTAAAAATAGAGCACATGGCACAAGCTCAAGGAATAAGCTAGCAACCACGAATCACCATGGACAAGATTTTTCTATTGGAAAGCTAGCGACTGCTAGCTTTCTTTCTAGCATAAGTATGTGTTATTATCCTAGAAGGAAATGCTTATGCTAGAAGGAAAGCTAGAAGTCGCTAGCTTTCCTTGATCTTGTGCCATGTGCTTATTTGAAAATAGAGTACATGATACAAGTTCAAAGTATAAGCTAGCAACCACCAATCACCAAGCCCAGGGTTTTTCTATTGGAAAGCTAGCGACTGCTAGCTTTCCTTCTAACATAAGCATGTGTGTCATGCTAAAAGGAAATGCATTTGCTAGAAGGAAAGGTAGCATTTGTTAAAAATAGAGTACATGGCACAAGCTCAAGGTATAAGCCAACAACCACCAATCACCATGGACAGGTTTTTTGTATTGGAAAGCTAGCGACTGTTAGCTTTCCTTCTTGCATAAGAATGTGTGTTTATGATAGAAGGAAATTCTTATGCTACAAGGAAAGCTAGCAGTCGCTAGCTTTCTTTGATCTGTTGCCATGTTCTTATTTCAAAATAGAGCACATGGCACAAGCTCAAAGTATAATCTAGCAACCACCAATCACCATGGACAGGATTTTTCTATTGGAAAGCTAGCGACTGCTAGCTTTCCTTCTAGCATAAGTATGTGTTATTATCCTAGAAGGAAATGCTTATGCTAGGAGGAAAGCTAGCAGTCGCTAGCTTTCCTTGATCTTGTGCCATTTGTTTATTTCAAAATAGAGCACATGGCGCAAGCTGAAGGTATAAGCTAGCAACCACCAATCACCACGGACAATGTTATCAATTGGAAAGCTAATGACTGCTAGCTTTCCTTCATGGCTAGAGTTTTTCTATTAGAAAGCTAGCAATTGTTATCTTTCCTTCTAGCATAAGCACATGTGTGCTTATGCTAGAAGGAAATACTTATGCTAGAAAGAAAGCTAGCAGTCGCTAGCTTTCCTTTATCTTGTGCCATGTGCTTCTTTCAAAATAGAGCACATGGCATAAACTCAATGTATAAGCTAACAACCACCAATCACCATGACCAGGGTTTTTTTATTGGAAAGCTAGCGATTGCTAGCTTTCCAATAACATAAGCATGTGTGCCTATTCTATGTAATGGGAAGTTTTATTATGAGATGAATGTGGAAGAAGACACTGAGTTTTTAAAGCTTGTCATTTATAAACACTTATTCTCTCATGTTGACATGTCCAAAAGTTATTCATCTGACAAGTTAAATGATGGTCTCTATGGGATAGGCTATTATGAATCTTTAGGAAATGTGAACTTAAAGAGATTCTTGTTATTTTTCTATTGGAAAGCTAGCGACTACTAGCTTTCCTTGTAGCATAAGCATGTGTGCAGTCGCTAGAAGAAAAATTCTTATGCTACAAGTAAAGCTAGCAGTCACTGGCTTTCCTTGATCTTTTGTCATGTGTTTATTTCAAAATAGAGCACATGGCACAAGCTCGAGGTATAAGCTAGCAACCACGAATCACCATGGACAAGATTTTTCTATTGGAAAGCTAGAGACTGCTAGCTTTCTTTCTAGCATAAGTATGTGTTATTATTCTAGAAGGAAATACTTATGCTAGAAGGAAAGCTAGGAGTCGCTAGCTTTCCTTGATCTTGTGCCATGTGCTTATTTGAAAATAGAGTACATGATACAAGTTAAAAGTATAAGCTAGCAACCACCAATCACCATGCCCAGGGTTTTTCTATTGGAAAGCTAGCGACTGCTAGCTTTCTTTCTAACATAAGCATGTGTGTCATGCTAAAAGGAAATGCATTTGCTAGAAGGAAAGGTAGCATTCGTTAAAAATAGAGTACATGGCACAAGCTCAAGGTATAAGCTAACAACCACCAATCACCATGGACAAGGTCTTTGTATTGGAAAGCTAGCGACTGTTAGCTTTCCTTCTTGCATAAGCATGTGTGTTTATGATAGAAGGAAATTCTTATGCTACAAGGAAAGCTAGCAGTCGCCAGCTTTCTTTGATCTGTTGCCATGTTCTTATTTCAAAATAGAGGACATGACACAAGCTCAAAGTATAACCTAGCAACCACCAATCACCATGGACAGGATTTTTCTATTGGAAAGCTAGCGACTGCTAGCTTTCCTTCTAGCATAAGTATGTGTTATTATCCTAGAAGGAAATGCTTATGCTAGGAGGAAAGCTAGCAGTCGCTAGCTTTCCTTGATCTTGTGCCACGTGTTTATTTCAAAATAGAGCACATGGCACAAGCTGAAGGTATAAGCTAGCAACCACCAATCACCATGGACAGTGTTATCAATTGGAAAGCTAACGACTGCTAGCTTTCCTTCATGGCTAGAGTTTTTCTATTAGAAAGCTAGCAATTGTTATCTTTCCTTCTAGCATAAGCACATGTGTGCTTATGCTTATGCTAGAAGGAAATGCTTATGCTAGAAAGAAAGCTAGCAGTCGCTAGCTTTCCTTTATCTTGTGCCATGTGCTTCTTTCAAAATAGAGCACATGGCACAAGCTCAAGGTATAAGCTAGCAACCACCAATCACCATGGCTAGGGTTTTTCTTTTGGAAAGCTATCGACTGACAACTTTCCTTCTAGCATAAGAATGTGTGGTTATGCCAGAAGGAAATGCGGATGCTAGCTTTCCTTGATCTTGTTCTGTGTTCTTCTTTCAAAATAGAGCACATGGCACAAGATCAACGTATAACCTATCAACCACCAATCACCATGCCCAGGGTTTTTTTATTGGAAAGCTAGCGATTGCTAGCTTTCCAATAACATAAGCATGTGTGCTTATTCTATGTAATGGGAAGTTTTATTATGAGGTGAATGTGGAAGAAGACGCTGAGTTTTTAAAGCTTGTCATTTATAAACACTTATTCTCTCATGTTGACATGTCCAAAAGTTATTCATCTAACGAGTTAAATGATGGTCTCTATGGGATAGGCTATTATGAATCTTTAGGAAATGTGAACTTAAAGAGTTTCTTATTATTTTTCTATTGGAAAGCTAGCGACTGCTAGCTTTCCTTGTAGCATA
This sequence comes from Larix kaempferi, assembly GCA_027924585.1. Taxonomy (NCBI): domain Eukaryota; kingdom Viridiplantae; phylum Streptophyta; class Pinopsida; order Pinales; family Pinaceae; genus Larix; species Larix kaempferi. The sequence goes on along the minus strand of BSBM01002098.1, from coordinate 5,540,515 downwards.
AGCATGTGTGCAGTTGCTAGAAGAAAAATTCTTATGCTACAAGTAAAGCTAGTAGTCGCTTATGCCAGAAGGAAATGCTTATGCTAGCTTTCCTTGATCTTGTTCCGTGTTCTTCTTTCAAAATAGAGCACATGGCACAAGATCAACGTATAACCTATCAACCACCAATCACCATGCCCATGGGTTTTTTATTGGAAAGCTAGTGATTTCTAGCTTTCCAATAACATAAGCATGTGTGCTTATGCTAGAAGGAAATGCTTATTCTAGAAGAAAAGATAGCAGTCGCTAGCTTTCCTTGATCCTGTACCACGTGCTGATTTCAAAATAGAGTACATGACACAAGCTATAGGTATAAGCTAGCAACCAACAATCACCATGCCCAAGGTTTTTCTATTGGAAAGCTAGCGACTACTAGCTTTCCTTCTAGCATAAGCATGTGTGCTTATGCTAGAAGGAAATGCTTATGTTAGAAGGAAAGCGAGTAGTCGCTAGCTTTCCTTGATCTTGTGCCATGTGCTTATTTCAAAATAGAGGACATGGCACAAGATTACGGTATAAGTTAGCAACCACCAATCACCATGGCTAGGGTTTTTCTATTGGAAAGCTAGCGATTGATAACTTTCCTTCTAGCATAAGCATGTGTGCTTATGCTAGAAGGAAATGCTTATGTTAGAAAGAAAGCTAGCAGTTGCTAGCTTTTTTTGATCTTGTGCCATGTGTTTCTTTCAAAATAGAGCACATGGCATAAGCTCAAGGTATAAGCTAGCAACCACCAATCACCATGCCCAGGGTTTATCTATTAGAAATCTAGCGACTACTAGCTTTCATTCTAGCATAAATATGTGTGCTTATGCTATAAGGAAATGCTTAGGATAGAATGAAAGCTAGGAGTCACTAGCTTTCCTTGATTTTGTGCCATGTGCTTATTTCAAAATAGAGTATATGGCACAAGACCAAGGTATAACCTAGCAACCACCAATCACCATGCCCAGGGTTTTTCTTCTGGAAAGCTAATGAGTGCTAGCTTTTCTTCTAGCATAAGCATGTGTGCTTATGCTAGAAGGAAATGCTTATGCTAGAAGGAAAGCTAGTAGTCGCTATGTATTAGTAGTCGCTAAGCTAGGAGTCGCTTATAATTCAAAAAACTTCTACTATGTATTAGTATACTAATAGTGGCATCAAGTAGCATTGCTTGGGATTTTGTATTACTCTAGTTCCATACAGATGTTATTCTTCACTAATCTACAATATAGGTTTAGATGACACCAAATAACTATTTTCGGGAGTACTTAAAATAGGGATGACCCCAATCAAGGATATTTGAATTTACTTTGAACAATTGATACAAAAAATAAATCTCAGTGAGCCATGATTATACAAACTTCCATGATCAATCATGGTTGGATTCCAACCTACTAAATAACTACCTTCAATACTATTACAAGTTCCATGATTATACAAACTTGCATGATCGATCATGGCTGGATTCCAACCTACTTAATAACTACCTTCGATACTATTACAAGTTCTTAAGTATGGAAAATTTTTAGACATTTTTACCAGTTTTTCTAAGAATAGTTTTGTGTTTGTATTAAGATTATATACATTGATAACCAATCTTGTTTTGATTACGCTTTGTAGCTCCATCATAATTTATATGTAAAGTCCCTTTTGGCGGTGGGGACTAAATGGTGGGGAACAATGTTTAATTTGCACAACAAAATGATGCCATGCCCTTTTTAGCTATTACAAGTACATTATTTTTTTGTAGATTGTGTTTTGCCTAAAATATAAGAGCACACTTTACATGGTTTAACCTTAACTACAAATTATAATTCAATTGTGTGTTACAGAATTTGTAGGAGCGACAATGGAAAGTATAATTTTCACAAAAGGGGACTATGTTGACCTCCTGGTTAATGGTCAAGTTATTGGGCTAGGAAAGGTTGAATCTACAGAAGTTGGAACTTATTATGGTGGAGGAAGGGTTGTTGCAGGTTATGTTATGGTCTTGATAATTGATGTCACTCAACCACATTTGATTGTGGAATATGTTGATGAAGGGGACACACATCCATGGAGGACTACAGATTTGAGGCACACCATAGGTAAATCAAATACCAAAGCATGTGTTAAGAATTATTCATAGTTTATTGAATGTTTTTTTGAGAAAATACTAAGTTTGTTATGTTTGGTGTACAGGTGCAAATGTTTGTTCAACATTTTCTATTGGAGACAAAGTAGATCTTTTACAACATGGAGTGAAGGTGGGTGAGGGCTCCATATTCAATACAGAGCTTGGGAATAAGGTTCATGGAAAGATTGTAAAGAAAGGATGCATAGTGGTTAGAATTGAGAAGGTGTTAAAAAATGATGCTCCTTTACCACATCCAACTGGATTTGAGGAAACACTAGGGGCTGCAATAGAATCTTATGAGATTTGGCCAGAAATAGATTTGAAACCTCATTGTGAAGATCAACCCATAAATATTCCACAAGACAGGGCTGCATTCACATGTACAAGGGTTTCTCTTACACATGGATGCATAGGAACAATTATGTGCATTGCGAAAGGAATGATAGTTAATGTCCATGAGGATGACATGGTTGTGGGTGAAACACTAGGTGAAGATAACTTTGGTGTTTTTGTGGAAGAGATACATGGGTATTGTGAAAGATGCAAGATTGGGGATAGGTCTATACATGGATTGGTTAGATGGCCAATACATAAATTGGTGGACAACATAGGTGAGATGTTAAGGGTCAAGACAAAGTACAAAGAGCCACCCATGGAAATGCTGATATGGGATGTTATAGAGGATACAAATCTTTTATACCAATGGGATGGGGATCTTTATAATCAAAAATATCAAGATGTCAATGTTCTTAATGCATCGAGGCCATATAAAAAGATTAAACGAGCTATGACAAGAGAAAAAGTTGCAAAACGTCAAACCAAGATGGATAAAGAGAAAGAAGTTCGACTTTTGGCTGCAGATGAATGTTGTAAACAAGATTGTCTTCAACATGTGGATAGGAATGCCATTGCAAATGCTAGAAGGGATATGGAATGCAAAGACAAAAATGGTATCAGGGAATTTGTATTGAATTCACTTGTTTCAAACACTATCATGTCAAAGAGCCATGGCCATGGCCTACCTCCTATTATTAGAAAAGTAAAGGACATGAGATTTGATGGTAATGTTATTTGTAAGAAATCATGGTACAAGATACATAAGATTCCTCAAAGCACCTTCTATAGCTACCAACATAATTTTGAACAAGGACATATGGAATCCATTCATGGTAACACCAATACATGTAAAGCACGTGCACATACTATGGCGGCCATAGAAATACTGCATAAAATTGTAATGGACAATTCAGATTTTTCGCCAAACCAAACACGTCAAGTCGAAGCAGATGGAACTTCTTCTCCTCTAAGATTGTTGCCTTCGACTTACACACAAAGCTCTTTGTTAAAAGAGATCAATGTGGGTTTGGAAAAGCTCAATTGTCCATTAATATCACAACCAACAATGAGCAAGATTTGGAACACTCATTTTCGAGACGTGGCATTCTCAAAGAACACCAACTTCAGTAAATGTGGTGAATGTATTGTGTTGAAAGCACAAATGAAGTCAGCAACTACAAAAGAGTTGGAAGAAACGGCACGCGCTAGATTGAACAAACATAACAAGATCGTTATGTGCGGAAGACATTGCTACTATGCCCACAGAATCATGTCAGAGAGGTTTCCAAAGGAGTATTTGAGTATTATCCATGATAAAATGGATAAAACAAAGACTTCAATTCCAAGGCTACGCGTCAAATCAAAATCTATTGTAGGAATAAACTTGGGTTTGTCATTGACAGGTATGCTAACACATGGGCATAAGACAGGAGGTTTTGGTCATTTCTCCCTACCATTTGTACATATGGGATCACAATTTACCATTACATCACTTGCTAAGTGCTTAAGGGACCTTGAAGACCCACATCTTGATATGTATGGTGATCTTCTTTATGAGAGTGGAAGTTCAAGAAACCCACTTTCAAATGCATTACTTGACACCTCTATTTACTCAAAATGTAGAGTGTACAAGGATGAATTTTTATCTCATGGAAGATTAGAAAATCAAGATATTGATTTTAAACCTCTTCCTCCACATTTATTGTTACAATTGGATAATGCAGCAAGTGATAATAAAAATCGTTATCTTTTCATGTTTCTATCACTTCTCACTGCACTTGGTGTCTTCATCACTATTGAGGTTGGGTTCTTGCTCGTGGGACACACCCATGAAGACATAGACGGGACCTATGGGAGAATGTCTTCCAGCTTGAAAAGTAAAGATATATATTCTCTACCTGAGATGATGGATACATATCGCAAAATTGAAGAAAAAAGAGTGTTTCCACCTAAACTGATTGATAAGGTGTATGACTTCAAAAGCTTCCTTAATGGATACATCAAGGAAGGAAAAAATGCACTAGTTGGACATCTTAATGTTCAGTACTTCCAATTTCTTGTACTCAATGATGTTCCGGTATTAAGGTATAAAGAATCCATAAGAGATGTTGAGTGGTCAGAACCAGTTGAGTTATGGAATACAGACGATGAAGGTCGATCTAAACTGCCCATAGGGAAGCCATCTTTCTTACATCCCAAAGAGAATGAAATCTATTTAAAAGAACTAAAAGAAGGAATAACATCATACATAAAAATGTGGAAAGACACAATGGGTGGTGAGGATTTGCCAATTGTTACACCAGAATGGAAAAATAAGGTAGAGTATTGGGAAAGAGTTCTTGATACTTTATATGAAGATTACAATGATCATGATTCATCTTCTGAGGATTTCTGGCCCAAGACAAGGCAAACTCCAGATGTTGGTCGTAATGCGCTTCATGCAATCTCAAATATTATGGATGGGGATTTTGATACTATGACAGGTGAACCTGTGTATGTTGGACCCAAGTGCAATAAGCCAAAGACAACATTCAACCCTATTAATGATGTTGAGAAAGGAACGATGTTGGTAGTTAGATCAGGAAACGAGGAAGAAGGGGAGATGATTTGGATGGCAAAAGCCACCTCAAATATATTTCAAGATGATGAAAGTGATACTCTTCATGTTAAAGTTGATTGGTGGAAGCCCGGTTCAGGGAAATACAATGGAAAAGTATTAGAAAAATATTGGGTACCAAATCCTGATGACATAGAGCTTGGATCTATTCCAATTGATACCATAGTTTGGGCATGGATGGCTAAGAAAGAAAATTGCAAGAAGGCCAAGATAAATAAACATGGTGTACAAGTTGTCCTTGACCTACTTGAACGAATAACATGAGATTAGGTGGAGATGATTCATGGATGTAATTTTTTTCTTTGGAGGACCAATTAATACATGAAGAAACATTTTTCAATTTTTCTTGTATATTGAATATTCTCTTCAAATTTATTTGAGGAGTTTTATATTATTTGGTACAAATATGAAAATTTTGTTTAAATTGCAATGTATTCATGTGACGATACTTCATGCAAATTACATGACACCATGAAATATTAAACTTTCAATGATTTTTTTATATTAACATAACTTCTCCCATAACTTGGATAATCAAGTCCAATAATGCACTTAAAATCAATATCTTCTAGTTTTGGCCTATTAAAACTATATTGGAGTTAATTAGCATTGTTTTCAATGTAATACGTTCAAACACCAAACAATATCTAACATGGAAATTACAAATTCCAATGCTTTGTCTAGATCGACATAACTTCTCACTCCATCAAACTTGGATAATCAAGTTCAATAATACATTTAAAAGCATGATCTTCTAGATACGATCTATTAAAACGATAATGTTTGGAGTTAATTAGCATTGTTTTCAATGTAATACGTTCAAACACCAAACAATATCTAACATGGAAATTACAAATTCCAATGTTTTGTCTAGATCGACATAACTTCTCACTCCATCAAACTTGGATAATCAAGTTCAATAAAACATTTAAAAGCATCATCTTCTAGATACGATCTATTAAAACGATAATGTTGGGCTAGCTAATTCGTATTCTTTTCAATATAATACATTCAAACACTTCATGAATATATATTATAATAAAATAAATTAAACTGTACTACTTTGTTTCTATTCCAATTCATAACAAAATTATTTATTTTGATCATTAAAAAACACGCCTAGACTTATAAAATATTTTCTTTTGACATCTGTAAAATGTTTCCAATAAAAATTACCAATAAAAGTTCATAATAATTTGATTTTGATTGTTAAATGACACACACATACTTATAAAATATTTTGATTGTTAAATGCACTACCAATAAAAATTCATAATAATTTGATTTTGATTGTTAAATGACACACATATACTTATAAAAAAAATTGATTGTTAAATGCACTTTTAATAAGTTTAGTGGGTTTTCACTTTTGTATTTGTAAGAAACAAAAATGTACTTCAATGTTTCTATTCTAATTCATTGATTTCAAATGTACCACACTTCTCGATCCATCAAACTTGGTTAATGGAGTCCAGTAAAGCACTTACACGCAACATATTATAGACTGTCTATAAAAACTTTATTATGGGAATAGCTAATTAATGTTTTTTAATGTAATATGTTCAAACATTTCAAAAATAAATACTGGACATACAACATATTATAGACTTTGTCTATAAAAAATTTACTATGGGAGTAGCTAGTTAATGTTTTTTCAATGTAATATGTTCAAACATTTCAAAAATAAATACTGGACACTTGCAATAACTAGAATGGGTTTTCCCTCTTTCTTCATGTATTTGAAAAAAAACCAATTGTACTATAAAATTTATATTCTAATTAATAATTTTTTTTTACCTTAATTGGTATACTTAGACTTTATCCAATACAATATTTTCTCTTGTTGGCTCTAAAATAGTGCCAACCACATATCATAATATATAGTATTGAATAATGAATATTTATTTAAATGTTAGATGATTATATTTATATTATAAAAAGGAATCTAGGCTTAACCAATCAACATAATCCAAAGTAATAATTGATAGTTAACAATGTCCAAAACATGTAGAAACTTGTGGGCTCATAATAATCCCATAAAATGAAGGGAAAAAGTGAAGTGCCTAAGTACCTATTGTGCTATATACTTGACAAAAATGTCCTAAGGCATACAATAGACAATACATATAAAGGGAAGAAAATAAAATAGAGTATGACCTAATTTTCCATGTTGTTGCTCGTAGATATGTTATTGATTATTTTTCTAGTCAATATTCTAAATATTATTAGGGGTAGTGTCATCATCCACAAGTACAATATTACAATGACTATAGGAGCTAATACGTCTTCATGGTATTAGAGGTTTCACCTAATTCCTAGACATTTCCAGTTCTCGTTGTCTCTTGAAGTTGAGCAAAACCCCCCATGTTCTAGCCACCCATTATCAAGATTGAGAATTACTAAGTTATTATGCCAATACATAAATTTGTTATAGTAACAAACACATTGAGTGTTATGTCATTAAATAGATTTCTAGGTCACTTTAAAATGGCGACAATCTCTTACTAATATGGTAATTCAACACATGCACAATATATGCTTTATCAAATTATAAATAAAATGGTTAATACTTTCAACATACAAATAATGTCATTAGATAAATTAATAGGTAAGAAATATTAATACAAATTACAAATTATAATAATAAAATAATGTAAAGAATCTAAGTTTAAGCATAGGAAGATATGCTTCAAATTAATATAAATTTGATTTTATATAGCTTATAATGATAATATTGTAAAAAAAATGGTGAATATATAGATTGAAATGAGTGAATTAAGTAATTTTTAGGTTTTTCATTTTTTGAAAACTCAATCTTGTTGAAGTTCTAAATTCTAGATCCGTACTCGACAATACATATAAAGGGAAGAAAATAAAATAGAGTATGACCTAGTTTTCCATGTTGTTGCTTGTGTATATGTTACTAATTGTTTTTCTAGTCAATATTCTAAATATGATTAGGGGTAGTGTCCTCATCCACAGCTTCAATATTACAGTGACTATATGAGCTAATAATTTTTCATGGTATTAGAGGTTTCAGCCAATTCCTAGGCATTTCCAGTTCTTGTTGTTTCTTGAAGTTGAGAAAAAATCTCCATGTTATAGCCACCCATTATCAAGATTGGGAATTAATAAGTTACTATGCCAATACATAAATTTGTTACAGTAACAAACACATTGACTACTATATCATTAAATAACTTTGTAGGTCACTCTAAAATGGAGACAATCTCTTACTAATATGGTAATTCAACACATGCACAATATATGCTTTATCAAATTATAAATAAAATGGTTAATAATTTCAACATACAAATAATGCCATTAGATAACTTAATAGGTAAGAAATTTCTTGCAACATCTATTGTTCATGAGATGAGGTCAACCTTGATCAACTCAAATATTATTACAAATTAAAAAATTATAATAATAAAATAATGTAAGGAATCTAAGTTTAATATTAGGAAGATATGCTTCAACTTTATATAAATTTGATTTTATATAGCTTATATTGATAATATTATAAAAAAATGGTGAATATAAAGATTGAAATGACCGAATTAAGTAATTTTTTGGTTTTTCATTTTTTGAAAACTCAATCTTGTTGAAGTTCTAAATTCTAGATCCCTTGTATAATTCCAAATTTAATGAAATATGTGTTATATAGGAGAATTATTCAAGACAAATTAATCTTCCCTCAAGATTGGTGGTACAAAAGACTTTGGAATTGGTCAATTCCATTAAAACTAAAAAAATTTATTTGGTTAACCTTGCAAGACAAATTGAAGACTTTGGAAAATATGAGCAAGCATGGATGGATTGGTCCTAGCTTCTATATTTTATGCTATAATGCAGCAGAAACAAAACAACACTTATTTGTCAATTGTAATTTCACTCAAAAAATCTGGGAATTTGTATCCAAAAATCTGAATATTACCCATCAATGGGAAGTTGGTGAGTTTAATCTATGCCTCTTGAATTGGTTCAGAAATTGCAAATAGTATTTTAATATTGCCATTTGCATTACTTGGGCAATTTGGTACACAAGAAATTGTGCAATTTTTCAGAATGTTCCTCCTGATATAACGAATTGCAATCTAACTGCACTAAAAATGTTTTCATCATATGAGATTGATGAACATAAACAAAAGATTGTCAAAGTTAGTCATTTTTCTCTCAAAGTTGATCAGCGTATTCTTTTCTTCGATGGAGCTACACAAAATGGGATTTGCACAGTAGGGGGTGTCATATATCTGAATGAATCTCATTATTTTACTGTCAGGCTCAATTGTGGAATTGAGAGCAACATGAAAGCAGATCTTATGGCTCTCTGGTGTGTATTAAAAGTGGCAAATATATTTGACTTGGTTAACATCAAAGTGTTTGGTGATTCCTGGGTTACAATCAAGTGGGCAGCAGGTGAATTCAAGCTGAATGTTACTAACTTGAGGCATTGGGTTGTTCGGACTGATAATGAAATAGAAAAGCAACAAAATATTATGTTCAAGCATATTTATAGAGAGCATAACTCGCTTGCAGATAAGTTATCCAAATAGGCTTTGGCAGGCTTGGAAGGACATTTGGTATGGGAGGAATGGTGCAATAATAGCACTCTGGATAGTGGAACCACATACTCTTTTGATTAAGGTCTTGGAGGACTTATGATTCAATTGGTTGTTGATATCTATTGTCTACACATTTTTTTAATATGGTAGTTTTTGGGGGTCTGATCCTTTGATGCTTTTTTGGGTTTGGGATGGATCTTGATGATACTCTTGTTAAATCAGACCATACTTGATAGTGTTGTGATTTATTCAGGCATAGAATCAAGAATATCATTGTACTATTTGATTCACATGAATACCAATAGTAGTTTTTTTTCGCTGGAAAAATAAATTGCTTTTTATTAATATTATTAAATATTGGTTTTTATAAAAGTATTTGTTATTTATTTAAATATTATTTTGTTTTTATAATTGTGAGATGAATATGACTTTTTGATTAATAAGTAAGAGGTGTTATGTGCGATGTAATAATAACAACTAAATTTTCACTTACGTTAAATTTTCATTTTTTATTTAAAATAAATATTGTGGTAAGTAATATAAGATAATAACACTAAGATACCCATTTAGTGTATTGAAATAGTTTTTTAATTTCACAATAATGTAATGTAAGTGCATAGGTATAATTAGTACATATTATAATAATAATTATGAGTAGGATATAACATGTTGGCCTTTTAAAATAGTTTATACAATTGCTTAAATCCAATCTCCTCTCTCCTGAATATACTTTAAGATTTTAATTCTTTGTTTTTTTATATATATAATTGGCAATTACAAAGTGATAAAGTGGAATTGTAAATAATAAATAGTATGAATATTTCTTGTTGATGCTTTATACAAATCTCTTGATTCTCCAAATTATTTATTCAAGTGAAAGCTTATACTAACATTTCTTTTGTTAAGTGGCCCTCGAGAAACTAATAAATGCAACAACATTTTTTCTGCTAAAGCCTAATGCCAATGGAAACAAAGAAGCTCTTTTATTCAGTCCCCGAGGAATTTTCATTCCTATGTACATGCATATACAAAACCAATATTGATACTAACCATACACTATATATAGAAAGTTATGGAAATAAGATGATTTTAGTCATTATAAAAATTAAAATAATTTTAGTATATATATATATATATATATATATATATATATATATATATTATTTTTGAGTTGATTTTATTTATTAGAAAAATCAAATTGATTTAATATATTAAATTCATGCATAACCTAAAAATAAAGAAAAATAAGGAATAACCCATGCCGTGTTATTAGCTTCCTACTCTTTTGGGTTAGGAGTTAGCTATTACTATTAAAAAACTTTTTTGGCTTATTACTATTAATGAACTTTTTGGCATAAGAGCTAGCTATTATTATTAAAGTACAATTATTAATTAAATTATTTATAAAGTATTTTCAAATGGCAGGTATAAGCAGCTTTGCTGCTATTTTTACTTGTTTAAATAATTAATTATCATATTATATTCAATTAAAATATTATTTCATCTCTTGTTATTATTATTTTATTAATATTTTGTTTTATAATTTCATTATATACTATTATAAATTAATAATATTTACTAAATTATAATAAAATATGATAATTGAATAATATTATTTTAATTAATTATTATTTTATTAATACTATTTATTAAATAATATTATTTAAATAATTAATTATTATATTATATTTAATTAAAATATTATTTTAAATATTTCGGAGATATGTTTAAGTTTTCACTAGTTATTAGTGAGAGAACTAGCACCATAAAAAAAACCTATGGTGCTCTACGATCAGGTACGAAAGCTGAACTTTTAGGATTATGGGGTGTCTTAAAGGTGGCTTTATCTGTGGTATTGATTCTCTCAAAGTCTTTGGAGATTCATTGGTTATTATCAACCGGGAAAACAAGCAGGCCAAGTTGGAAACTACTCTCCTTTACCATTGGTGTAGTCGCATTTCTTTTCTGTTATACCGTTTTCCTGATCTTTCTATTGTCCACAACCGGGGGTACTTTTTTGGGAAGAATGGGTTGACTGTTTATGTGCACATTCTGATTCTATTTCCTCCTTTCTTTATGAAGGTTGATATATTGTTGATCAAAAGTCTTCTAGTTTTTTTTTTTTGCTGGAGGATAGCACAATATGTATGGCTGAAATGATATATAGTTTATGTTTTGTGATATTGTTATGTATCGAACAATTTTAGTATTGTAACTGAAGATGATTTAGAGTCTTGGGTATAGTATCCCGACTAATGTCATGTACTTTTTGATTTCGAAGAAATAACAAAAATACGTTTTTTTTTCTTAAATATCAATAAATATGCTAGCTTTAATATTCAGAAATTACCATCAACATACCCGTCTTCTAAAGGCAAGCATTGCCAACTGCTTCAATGACCAGTGAGAAAGTCCGTGACAACATCATGCAAAAAGTTATTTTGATACATCTTCAACGGTCCAAAGGGAGTTACCTGCAAGCGATCAGTGACAATTATGTTCAGCAAAATACAACTCTGAGATTTAATTTGTTTCAATTTAAATATTAACATCTATAAGTGGGTTAGATGGCCAAGGGAACTGCAAAATGTACAAAGATATGTATGCGTACTGAGAGTTCCAAAAAAATCATGGTAGCAACCTTGTAGCCCTTAACCGCTCTGTGCATCCGTCAGGGCAACTTTTCAGCAAGTCGACAATAGGACTGGCTTAATAAGAGATTTGGCTACCATAACATTAATAGTATTGCAAATCCTTCACCCTAGGTGCCGATCCCATGAATCCAAACATGGTTGTAAATCCCAGATTCATCTGTGACATGGAATTTCAAACACTACGTACCTTCGTGTGTACTATCAACTACATTTATAAAACGATGCCAATGCTGACATGGATCTATATATCCTGCACTGACCATGATAAGTTGCCTTTCATACCTGAAAAGTGAAGAGGCGAACGGCAACAAATGTAAAGTGAGGAAAGTCTATATATATATATGAAGTGAAAGTAAAAGGTTTTTGTTCTTTGTTTTTAACAACTGGGAATCTCCACACCCTTCCCATAGTGGAAGGATGGGCCGATGGATCTATAACCTAAGCTAGGGTAAACCTCAACTAAACTAGGGTAAACCTCAATGTTGAATGGAAAAAATATGGGCTCACTGAAATACCCTATGGATCAGTTTAATTCCCTTAATTTGTGGTGACTTGACCTCTACAATACCAACTAATAACTAATGCTAACTACCCTACCCCTACATGCTAAAATAATAAATAGTCGTGTCCGAAGTGAAGATAAGTGTGAAACTATCAAATCCCCTTGTCCTTTTGAGAACATTCTGAATTCGGAGAGGCCTAAATCACCGAGGAACAACAAAAATTTGTAAACACTGTTCACAAACACAGTTTAAGAAACCATACAGGTAACACAATCCATTCTTTGACAACCTTCCATCTCAAAACCCTAGATAATGAATAGTAATTGAGTCTACTCTATAGCTCTGTCAACACGGTTTAAGAAACAATCAAGTTAACATAGTCCATTCTTTGACAATCTACCACTTCAAAATTTCGAATAATGAACAGTAATGTAGTCTGTTCTATAACTCTGTTAACATAGTTTAAGAAACCACGAAAGTAAAGCTTATGTTGGTATTCTGAAGTCTGCACGTATACCTGTAAGTTCGTTGGATACCATGTGTACACTTACTGTCTAGGGTTATTACTTTTTGACCTACTAAATCTTTAAAGGTCTTATATGATTCTTAATACTAAGGATCGGAGGGCAAGGATAAGTATTTTTTTTGAAATTTATTTTTTTTCCTACGCAGAATACAAATTTTGTTATTTTATATTTTTTATTAATGTTGAAATCTATTTATATAAGGTGTTCTTTTTGCGAAAGACAATCCATGCTCCTGTAGTAGGATTCCTCGCTTATGCAACCAATGGAACAATGACACGTTGCAACCAATCGAACTTTGCCAGGTGGCTGCACGATTCCATTGAGCCAATGAAATTACGCCACTTCGCGTTGGTGAGGTGTCCTTATACATAGTTTTCTATGTTTGTGCTGTCCTGGCTCTTCGTCCTGTAGTTCTAAAGCTCTGAAGGTTCCTCAACCTCTGTATGCAACACCACCGCCTCTCACTTCCTCTGATAGATCTGCGTGGATGGCAAGGTTCCTTCACACACATGGTATCCTATTTAGGTTCAACTGTGGCAGCATGGAGTCTTCACAAGCACTGAAGCAACCTCTTCTCTCAGTCTCTTGCCCTTCCATAGCCTTTTGGGCACCGATGCTTGACATAGGATGGCCGCCATGATCAACAGGCAAAGGAACACTCAAAGATGTTTGCAGTCTCTTTCATTAGATGAAGGAGAAGTCTTGGGTACCTAGGAGGACCTGTCTTTTCCATGCTCTGCACTCTAAGGTGTCACAGCTAGCAGCCGAGCCCGGTGGGTAAGGTCATATTATCATAATGGGCTTATTCTCCAACCAGGTGGACAGGAGCGAGCTTAGTGTTGCCGACCATGTTTACTCATGGTGGAGAGGTTACACATATGCCCACCATGGTACATTCCTCTTATTTCCCTCGTACCTAAACAAAATATCTACATTCGATACAATTACTCACGACCACTCTTTAGATTTTTCTGGGTTGTGATGATCTGTTATGAATCGATTTCATGACATTTGTATGCATGGTGTGATACCCAATTCAGTTTGTTGTATTTAATTTCCTTCCACATTATCCTAGGTTGACCTCGGGCTTACTATTATGGTAGCGGCATAACTTTTAAATTGGGGTTTGTATAGTTTCAGATGCTTACTGAATAACTTTCCATGGATATCTTAGATCTCTGTATTCTGGTTGGACTACATACTGTTTTACCAATCTGGGCCCTCTCGGACCTTAACCCAATACAAATACCCTTTTTCCCAATTGATGGTTTTAGCTCCTTAAACCACCATGTTGTACTATTCACCATACCTAGATTTTCAAGAGCTTGATCCTGGGTACAATTTGAGTGAATTTGTGTCACGTTTATAAGAATCAATGTATTAATCTGTTGTTTCTGGGTGGATTTTAGGGGCTGGTGGCTACCAGTATGGTTGCCATGTAATTCCTTTACTTCATGCAGGTTTAGTTATATTCTGCAATGATGCATGAAGAATCTGTACACCATGGCATGGTATTCTAGGTTTAGCCAAGGTTAACATACCCTCCGAGTCAGCTTGATTGACACTCGAGTCAAATGGCATACAAAATCTTGTGCAGAGTCCACTGAATTGCTGAATCTGGTCGTGGCTCTGTTAACTGCCGACTCTGGTGCCGAGTTTTCGAAGTAGCTGAGTCACTCTTGAGTGGTTGTCTTTCCAAGTCCTTCTCGAGTCCGCGTTTGACAAGTTTGGGTTTAGCACAAATTATGTGTTGTTTTTGTTATCTGCATGTTGATTCTTTGAATTGTTGGACACCAAGGGCTAAAGTTCTCTTACCTCAGCGGTTGAAATTTGACAATTAACAGGCTAAATTGGTTATACAATTGCTGCATGTGAGCTGCATTTCAACATGAGTTAGTAATACCTTCAATTTACTAGTTGACTGCATTTTAATCTGTATTTATGATGGAGGGACATATATTTCTTGGAGCGATTTGCATAAAAAATAGATGCGCTTTTAGCTTTTGTTCAAGGTTTGTTTTTGTCACTTGAAAAGTGGATTATACCTGAATTTTACCATATTTTTTTATGTGAAACCCTCCAATAAAATATTCTGCTATATGAAAGCCTCCTTGTTTGAAAGCTTTGAACCTCCTTGTTCAATCTCAAACAAAATTATATTCTTTTGACAGAACTCTTCCAGCAACTTGGTTGCAGACATGCAAGTATGTGGCATCTACTATTGGCATACTTTTCCCTTAGAGTAGGTACTAGTATTTCAACCCATGGCATGATCACAATGCAGTTACCTTCATCTCCAAAATTCTTTCAACTACCCTGCATCATTTTTCAGACAGATCCTCAACCCAACTTGGTTGTTGTCCTATTGATACATTATCATTTTGATTCATGTGCTCATTTCCCATGTAATCGTAGAGACCCACAATATTTAAAATATGAGAGATATCTAAAAAATTTGGTAGCTCCAAAAGTTCAATTTTGTTGCCCAGTTTTCAGTAGATTTGCAGGGGCCAACTTTCTTCAATTTCAATTTTGTTTAAATGGCCTTTGGGAAACACATATTTTCATAAATACACCATTACCATATCATTGATTTGATTCTTCTTTTCTCTTTTCTTCATATCTTCTCAACCCTTGTAGGCTTCATTATCTAGGTACCTACCTAGGCCATATGGTGGAGGAAAGTCTTTATTGCTGGGAAGCAGTTTTACAATCCTAAAAGTACCATGAGGGAAATATTCATATGTGAAGTGCATGCTGGAGCTCTTGGAGGACAATATGGGAGAGTTAAAACCCACGTAGTTGAAGAGCATTATTATTGGCTAAGCATGGGTAAAGCGGTGTCTAAATTTCTAATTATGTGGACATGTGACATATTTGTCAAGTAGCTTCACTTGTATGGGGTTGTCTAGGATGTGTTACAAGTGCACCTCAAAATTTTAAATACACTCTAATAGTTCTTCATGACTATAAATCAGGAAAGGCTGATGATGTATTACATGTTTTGATAGAGTGAAGACCTAGACCAAATATGTCAAGTAGTAGAGTTTCATCATTTTTTTATCTCTTCTTCCATAAGCTTCATTTCCAAATCCATGTAATTGACACTCAGGATTTCTATATTGGACTTAAACTCTATCCATTGAGTGTTAGACTGTGTCTTTTAGTGGGAATATAGATGGCTTTACCAGCTAATAATTGGATTCTTAGGAAAAGGCGGGCTTCAAGAGGTCTTGTATTTGTAACTATAGGGGACATTTCTATTGTATCTTTATAACAAGTTCTACTTCCTCTTTCTGAACATATAATATGTTGTGAGAAGCTTACAGGATGCCAGAGGAGAAATGCAATCTGCTTTACGCAAAAAATTAAGGTTTTATCTATGCTTTTTGATGAAGTCAAATATGTGGGGGTTCCATTTCCTCCCTCTGCATTGTTATGCTTCAAAGTTTAGAGAACTATATGTTATTTTCCAGAAGACAAAATATTTGTTGGAGTGTTGTAGCATTGATATAAGTTGTTGGTCATGCAAACCGAAGAAATACCAAATAAATTTTATGCTGTAACACATAACATGGCTATTGAATTGGATGAACTATGTTTTAGATCATTGGATGTCTCACATGAGGTTAAGTAGAAAATTGAGTTGGTTCATAGTCAGTCCAGAAGAGTTACGCTTTTCATTGATATTTCTGAAGAACAACTCTGTAGAGATGTGCTTGCTATTATTGATGAGTTCGAGAAGGTGGTAACTCCAAAGGAATCTAAACACATATTTTAGATTCTTTGCATTTAAAAAATGAAAGGGATTGTCTCTGAGAGATAGAGTTGTTGGAGGAAGAGACGATAAATCAAAATAAGCTAGGCATAAATCAAAATCTTCCAATTATTAATAGCTTGATCAGTTTCATGCACTATTGCAAGTGTGTCCTAATTGGGGTTATAGATATGGAGTTTGATGCACAATTGCAACCATTAAGTGAACACAGAGTTTCCATAATAGAGTCCAATGATGTCCATGTTATTCCAGATGATTTCAGATGTCTGGTCTCACTTGATTTGATGAGAGAAATAATCATTGTCTCTACTGGGTAAATGTATGAACTAGCATCCATTACCACATAGATTGAGGAAGGACACTCTACTTGTCTAAAGAATGGGCAGAAAATTTTGCACACAAATATTATTCCAGATCATGCTCTCTGCAACCTTATTATTCAGTATACTGATGTGCATAATATCTCATTTGAAAAAATAGTAAACAACAAGAAACGATCTTCAATGGAAAGCATTGTGAGTACAAAGGTAGCTTTAGAAGTTGCAAAGAAGATTGCAGTGTTCCTTGTAGATAAGCTTGCTACAATACCTCTTGAAGAAAAAAGGCAGGTTTCTTATGAACTCAGACTTCTTGCTAAATGCAACATGGACAGTAGAGATTGCATTGCAGAGGTAGGAGCCATACATTTGATTGTATCGTTTCTATCTTCAAAGGATCCAAAAGCTCAAGAAAATGTGATAACTGCACTAATAACTTTATCTATTTATGAGAGGAACAAATCTAAAATAATGCAATATTGTGCATTACAACCAATCATCAATGTTCTCATGAATGGATGCAATATGGAAGCTAGGGAAAATGTCGTTGCAATGCTCTTTAGTCTTTCCTCTATAGATGCATATAAGAAATTAATTGGAGAGAGGCCAGAAGCCTTTCCAACCTTGATAAGTCTTCTTCAGGACATAACTGTTAGAGCAAAAAGTGATGCAGCTAGTGCCTTGCTTAATCTCTCAGTTTTTCATGGAAATGTTTCATAGTAATAATAGTTGGGGCAGTTCCTCTGCTAACTAATGTTATGACAAAAGGCACATCGGGTGTTACAAACAATGTGGTTTATGTTCTTGCAGTTCTTGCGAATCAACTAGAGGGATTTCTTGCAATTAGTGAAACCTCTACAATCCCTCAAATTGTCAGCCTTCTAACATTAGGTTCTACTTCACCTAAATGCAAGGAAAATTGTGTTGATGTTTTTATATCCTTGTGTTATAGTGGAAGTGAAAAAATTGTAAATTAATAACTTGTTGAGATTGCCATCACTAATTCCTTTTCTGTATAATATTCTTACATATGTTACTTCTAGAGCCAAAAAGAAAGCCAGGTCTCTTCTTAGAACTATTCATAGTTGGAAGCCTTCAATAACTCCCCACACAATTCTCTCTTACGAGACTATAAATTCAATCGCTACAGTGCATTGGCATTTGAAGTTTTGTTCTTCTTTTCAGTTCATTCCTCCAATTTTTATGGAGACTTTCTAATTTTTTTGCTTGTGAAGCACCTACCACCACCTGCCACCAATTCATGCAGGTGCTCACCTCTGGTATAGTATTCTCTCACTTTGGCAAACAAGGATGAAAATAAAGGTAATCATGTCAGTTATTCGACATGGTTTTGTCTTTTACAATTTTTAATTAGTTATAAAATAGACAATTGCCCATTAGTATGGATGGTATAGAAATTCAGAATGTCAAACTTGTCTCTGTAATTTGCCTTCTAATTCTTCTCTTTAGGAGATACCTTGGGCTATGATTAGCAACGCATTATATTTAATTTTAAGTTTTCAGTTTCATTGCCTTTATTTGGTTGTGTACATTCATATGATTTCTTTATTTCGGTAGATATATCTAAGTTGGGAAGATATATCTGAGTTGGATTTGTATAATCTTTTTTGAACCCATATTTTCCAAACATTGAACTTTTGCGGATGGCTTAGATATTCACAAATAGTTAACAGACTAAATCACCAAGGTTGTGACTGTTTCCATCAAATCGAATAAATGTGGAAGATATAAGTTGAGTATCAATATAAATCTCTTTTCCTCTTTGAAATATGTGTGACGCTCTCTTGCTCATTGAAATATATGTGACGCTCTTTTTCTTTTTGAAATATGTGTGAAGAGATGATCTCAGCGTTGATCTGAAGAGTAAATTCAATGAGCTTGTTATCAAATAGGTTAAATGATGTGTCATAAGATACACCAGAATATGGGCACAAAGAAGTACAATATTCCTTTCTAAGCCTATTTTCCTCATACAACTTAGTATTTGTCTTTGAGTTACGTACACCATAGTCTTTATTTTTAATTGCAGTTTGAAATTCTTATATCATGGTATGTTGATGGTAGGTATCTCATCGTTGTGTTTTACACACACACACCTATACAAGGCATCTCACATTGGAAGAGGGGAACATGCATCTCATATAGGAAGAGGGGAAGGTAGAGCAAGAAATCATATTCACCCTACAACCAATCAACCATTATGTTATTAGGAGACACCATTCCCCTCACATTGCCTCCATTGGTGTAAGGATATTCATGGTATATTGAGACATATATTTTATTGTGGAACAACCCTCACAACCAACGTGGGATTAAAAACAAGAGGAGAGGAGATTTGATAGTCATAGAATAAATTGCAGAACACATCAAGATAGAAATATCCAATTGTTGTTTTACTCATGAGTCCAATGGAGGAAGAGAAGATCAAGCAATCAAGCATACTCATCTTGCAAGGATGTGGGAGTCTCTTGATCCAAGTCTCCTTGTTGATCATGGATGGGAAAGATGCATCCCTGATTAATGAGCGGGATATGAAGTCATTGTCGTTCCTTTAAATTTCCTCACTCGTCTTCAATGAAAGGTTGTGTGGAGGTCTGCTCATCTACGATGAGGTGAATGGCTCTGCATTTGCATGTGTTTTAGCTCAGCTAGCAATTATCTTAGGTGATATACCTCAATCATTTTTCCTCATTCAATTAGAATTCTCTCACATGGCACCTCATTCTCTTGATTTTGTTTTTCATCTAGGGTCTTTCACATTTAGGAGTCGAGCGTGCAAAATACGAGATGGAGACATATTATACATCACAAATATTCCCCGTGATAAATACATGGATGTTCAGTTGGTGGGAACCAAAGAAGGCAACTGAATAGTTGCCATGTATTTGTGCTATCCATATGCTCATTTCATGTTACTTTATTCCCATGGCAATGCCGTTGATTTGGGTCAGATGTGCGACCATTTTCTGATACTCGGAATGCACCTGCAGGTCAATGTGATGAGGCCATGGGTATATTAAAATATTTGTATTTGTTGTTTTGCATTTGAAATTATCTGTTTTGATAAAATGATGTGAATTTATCTGTTTGTCTGTTATTTATTTTTTTGTTATTGTCATTGCTTTTGAGGAGATTTAACTATACAATGTAATGGTGAGAGTTAGGAAATTTTAATGTAGTTCCTTGCAAAGCCTTTATAAATCAAGTGAAAAAACATTAAAAGCAGAAATGGAAATGATAGGTGTTTTATTGTAATATAATGCATGACTTTTTATATCTAGAATTGGTATTTTTGAATTAGTGGCCATTTGTAGTTGCAGTAACGATGGTATTAGAAATTCAACTTCATATTTAGTGTAGTTGTTATTCCTGGTCGGTATTGAAAAATAGGAAGACAAAAAAACTACAATCTTTTCCACTAAAATAAAATTTACTTTTATATAGTCTTCGAAATAAAAAATGTTGCCAGAATGTAGTCAAATTCTTTTATAATTGCTGGCTTTTTTCAGTCAGCTTTGCTTCATTCTCATCCGGAATCTACTGTAGGAATGCCTGCTTATTTAGGCCCGAAGATTTTGTCCAAGAAAGAATACGATGGCAAGTCAAGCGATCAGGTTGAGTTTATTTTGGAGTTTTCTTTGAAATGATATTTATACTACAGTGAAATTGGTATTTTTTTCTTCTTAAAATTCATAAGATTATTTTAGATTTGGTATTTTTTTTCTTAAAAATTCGTAGACTTATTTTAGATTATGGAATCTTAGATATTTAAGATTTGGTATATATTTTTCTTAAATTTTAGGATTATTTTAGATTGATGGAATCTTAGATACCTAGATGGATAGATTGGTAGATATCAAATGTTAATATTGTACAATTTGATTGCAATGAAGGTATTTGATGGTGTGTTATTTTGATATTAAAAACAAATATCTCATCAATTAATAAGTGGACAAACTTGACCGTTTTAAGTGGAATGTTTTTATATGAACTTTGATCATGAAAACTTTGTTTTTACGGGTTTTGGCCTATTTTTTAAAACAACTCAAAACATAAAAAAATTGAAAAAATAAGTAGATCAAGATGAAAGCTTCGCTTGAAAATAATGAGTTTGTTCACTTATTAGTTAGCTCTTTACAATATACTACAAATATCAATTCAAATTTCAATGAGGATAAATATTATATAATAACAATAATAATTTAACTTAAGGTAAGTACATATTCAGAGATTAAATTGGTGTAAGAGACCCCCTTGTTAGTGTGAAAATGGAGCCTCTCCACATAGCAATTTGACATATTAATGTGTTAGGGAACATACTCTACCCTCTTCAAATTCTAACTTGTAACGTACAAGGAGAAAACTCATATTTTCAACTATTAAGTTCAATTCGATGAAGATAAATCTTATTTATAATAAATTTGTAGTTACGTAAAATTTTATTTTTATTATGTATGTGATATGTATGGAGGTATACAGGGGATGCCACAAACCATGATTTGCATACACTCTATAGAAATTGTTTTTTAAACATCAATTCATTTTTCTTTATAGTTAAAGTTTAGGTTTAGTCCCAACCCCACCTAACATGCCACTAGAATCTACTAATATCTACGAGGGTCGAGTCAGATTAAGGTCGAAGTGAAGGGAACCATCACTCCATAGATGGAGCATTATATGGGTTATCCAACCCAAACTTAAAAATTCCATTCTCATCAAAATTCAAAGGAAAAGAATGTCTAAGTTACACTCAACCCAATGGATTTTTCAAGAATCTAAAGTTCTAAGTTGATTAGAAGGCCATTCAAACCCATGAGGGTGTGCATCATCTATCCTTAGGACTTTGATCTTGTGGAACTATGACCAACACCCATTTTTTTTTTGGATTTTACATACTTTATTAATTGGGAAGAGGATAGTTTTGGATAATCCTTATCCTATACACCTCCAACCCCCAAGAACATGTCACTTCTAAGGCTTCTAAGTAAAATGAAAGTGTACCATCCATCGAAGCAAACCTAGACTAGTGCAGAAACACTTCCACCAATTTTAACAATTAGACCACAACACAATATGTTATATAAAATATTTCATACAATTTTTACCAATAATATATTATAGCCACATAGTTAATATGTTAATATTATTTATTCTCCCATATCTTTCCAATACCCAAAAACATGTCACACCATCCATCCAAACAAACCTAAATTAGTGTTAAAAAACTCTCATCAGTTTTAACCATTAAACCACAACACAATATACAAGCTATAAAATATTTCATAAATTTTTACCATGTTAATATTATTCCTTAAATCTTGCATACCTTTCCGATAGTATAAACTATATTTATTTTGAGCGAGTTCCTCACAGCCCGAGAGCGAGGAACTCATCTACCAACACATTCCAAAATCAAAGAGTAACATGCTCACTATGGAACCTTCCTAAGTTTTGAACTACCGGAACGTAAGCTCATTGTCAATCAATCGATAACCAATTAATCATCTCCACGAAAACATAAACATATTTATCATATCAATCTATATGTATTGTCCATTTTAAATATCTATATACGTGAAGAATTTTCTAACAACATTGAATAATGGAATGGAAATCCTCAATCTATATAATTAGTAATTAATGTTAGGGTGGTGTTGAGTTTATTTCCACATTTCCAAATATGTGAAGGAGAATAAATAATTATAAATGTAATGATAGTGTTATGAAGTTAATTAAATATGATATTGTTATCAGTAAAATATATGTATTATGTAACAAAGTGATTAATGTTGTTATAGGGTTTTGACAATCTCACACCATCTTTCTTGGTTCATACACATATATATTTATACACATCCATTCTCATAACTTTCGTCATTGTTTCTTCTCTCTCACATACACACATGAAAACACACACACAAGGAGACATTGTCGTATATATATATATATATATGACATATATGTTGATTGTATATATTAAAATTGTTGGAACCTAATGTGTCAGGGTTAGGTGGAGAAAATGAACAGTCGTGAAGAAGTCCAAGAGACGCCTTGATTAAGAAAAAAACAAATATGTTTTTTTTTCTTGTTTGCACTAATTAAAAATGAACATGTAAATATTCTTGAAAAAGTCTTTTCACAACAAAATTCCAAAACAGTTTAATAATTTTGAAAACAAAACATGGATGACAATATCACAAGTTTTGCACGTTATGAGGATGAGTCATAAACAACTTATATATAACTTTGACCAGTTATATATATATATTTATTGAAAATGTTAAATGTTAAGCTTTTTATCCAGGCGAATAGTGGCGAAAATGGCAATTATAAATACTTCAAACGAGACTTCATCAAATAATTCACTACAATTTCTTTGTATTATAATACTAGCTTTTAGAGCTTAGTTTATATACCCTGGTAATGTTGTTATAGCATAAATGGTCTAATTCAAGATTAAGATGGATGTAGTATTTAATTAAAATTAAAAAAAAAAATTGCACAACCATTGTCTAATAAAGATGTAGAAATAAATTTACTAGATTATTGCATTCCAACTTATATCAACGCAAGTTTGCTATAGAGAGACTAGTTCAACACTATGAAAGCTATGTCAGGATTTCCTCCTACAAGAATTAGTTTGTAGCATTTGAAAACTGTGAAGGGTGCAAGACAATAATTATTATAATTATTATACTTATCTAACATTATAGTACAACGAACTTACAACGAACCTTTAATGCACTTGGCATGGTGCATGGATACATGGAGAAAAACTTCTCGATAAGTAAACGACTAAGAATTAAGCAGTAAATGTGGTTCGACCAGAGTCAAATTAGCAGATAGCTTGAATTTCAATTGGAAACATAATTTATCTTTTCTTAAATATATTATTTGAAATATTGGTTTATTTTGTGAAATATGCTTAATTTTACTATACAAATCAAATGGAAATTAAGTTTAAATTCAATTTGTAACAAAAAAAATATAACATTTAACATTTTCAAATATATATATATATATATATATTACTATTCTCTTTTTTACTTCATCACATCTACTTTATTTATTTTTTTTTACTCTTTTAAACCTTCATTTTCATAATCAACCTTATGTTATATTGCTTCATTATTTTTATCATTATGATTTTATATTGATCACTCCAGATTGGATACCAACACCCAAGCCTATGTTGGTTAGAATCCTTTATTATTTTTTTCATTATGATTTTCTATTGATCACTAGATATTGGATCCCAACACCCAAGCCTATGTTTCTTGTTATCTTAGTTTTGTCTGCATTTGCATTAGCACCTAGCCATTTTTTTCATTAATTGTTCATATTTTTTCCCTTCATATCGTTGACCTCTCTTTGATGATCAATTTCTTGTTTCTCCAGGTTCCACATTAGGCTTATCTTTTTCCTATCTACAATCCTCCTTGTCTCAACATGCAAATGTTTCTCACATTAAATTCCGTATAACTTTTTCCAACAAGCTTTTCTTTCTCAAGTTGGTATTAACACATTAAACAATTTGATCATCTCTTCCAAGTATATTCATTGATTTTCACATACTTTCTAGATGACGTTAGATCTATAACAATCACTTTCACTCTTCATTGTGCAATATGACAAAGGCCTATCCATTAGCTATTGGTAATGCTCTTCCCACTTAATTTCCCGTCTCATACTTAGGGATAAGTAACATTTTGAATATGGGACAAAGTCATGCAATTTTTGGACTCAAAAGTGCATACCATTATATGTGGTTTGCACCGTGTATTTTTTTCAACGCTATAAGTTTATAAATGGTATTTTCAACGTCACTGTGAGAGTTAATAATGGAGTATAAAGTTTATAAATGGTGTTTTCAACGTGACTGTGAGAGTTAATAATGGAGTTGGCTAAACTAACACAGTCACTTAATTTTATAAATGGTATTTTCAACTTTATAAATGGTATTTTCAACTTGACTGCGAGAATTAACAATGGAGTTGGTTAAATTTATATAGCCACTTAACTTGTGGTAGGTAAATATAGATAGGCTATAAGTTAAGTGCTATAATCTGTTACTTGTTTTTAATTGGTAATTACATTTATAGGCATTTATATTTTAGAATTTGGGGTGGACTAGATATGGCTTACTTTTTTCCAAGATTGCACGAGAACGAGACAAGTGTATGGTCCAGATTAAATCTATGGCAGTGGTTCAAAATTCAAACTAAACAACTATAAAAAAAATGAATATAAATAATAACTAATAAGTGGTAGCTGTTGCATGGATAACTCGTAGTTGATGAATTGATCACTGACAATTCCTAGGAGCTCATGCATTGATAACTTGTAGTTGATGAATGGTAACCAGTAATTATTGACAGATACCAAGAAGAGGGCTAGTGATACATGTAGTTAGGCATCGATAACTCTGAAGCCGTTTAATATGGAAATTCGAAATAAACAATTATAAAGAAAAGAATATAAAAAAACAAGTGGTAGTTGATGAATGGATAACTAGTAGTGATGCATGGATAACCCATAGAATTTGTGGTAGACCGTCAACTCCGTTGATCTCCTGGCATGCGATTACCTTTAGGGGGCCCTCTCACTCGTTTTCTCACGGCCTGGACAATCAGCTTAACTAAAAGAAGTGGGTGATAACAAGTAGCTAAAAGCCTAAAGCATAGATAATCGTTGATTACTACTATCACGGCTACAAATAAATTGGCCAATGAACGCCAATAGGCCCAACAAAATTTAACAGCTAAACATTAAACTAATTACCAATTTTTATAGTTACATATAACACAAAATTCACGCTTGAACCTCTGTCATCGTTACGCATTTCTTTAAGCATTGCTTAACTAAAGCTTATTTAAATCTTAATCAATATGCATTTAATTATAAAAAGATACCACGACCATGAAATGAATCCCAGTTGTACACTTGTTACACTCAGGTTAATCTTGTTGATCCACTCAAGGAAGCCCAAAATCTGATATAATATATAAAAGCCTATGGACATAACTACACACGGATAACAAGATAACAATTAGGCTTTGGTTAAATTTTGAGACTATTTAAATAAAATCATCAATACGATTAATTACATTTCTCAACCCTAACGGTTATGCAAGTGATAACGGTTATGTAGGATTTCCAGGATTCTCATGGTGAAATGTCTGTTCGCTAATGCTTAGAGTGGACAGAGTTCGGCCGATGCTGAGATACAATTTGTTTCCCCTCTGTCTTTATTTCTTTAGTGAACAGAGTCCCGTCGATGATGAGATACAATTTGTTTCCTCTCTATCTTCCATTTTGTAGTGGATAGAGTCCCGCCAATGCTAAGATACAATTTGTTTCCGCTCTATCTTTCGTTATTTCATAATGTGTTTATAAGTTTTTCTATTAATTTCAGTTATGATTCCGAAGTTGTTGTAGTAACTTTCCAAAGCAATAAATAATGGAAGCAAATACCTTTTGCACCCATAAGCTTTCATTGACAAGATATGCATCTCGTTAATAGTGATCGTTTATCAGAGAAGCAAATATTTGATTCCATAGCATTTTGTAAAACAACGAACTCTCCACATAGAATGGGAACTTGGGAAGACTAACGAGAAGAAAATAAAATTGTTGAGTGCCTTGTGCTTTTTCTATACAATGTTGGGTTTGTTTCCATCTTCAGTAAATTTCTGGGTTGAGCTTAACCTGCCTGTAAGTTCAGGCTGGCTAAGCCAGCTCGGTGCTTGACTTTGTTGACTAGGCCCACTGCCACGGTGGCCCAGGTCGGAGGTTTTCAAATTTTTCTGATCAGAATTTTTCTTGGCCATTTTACCTGCACGTACCTTATGGCGGCTCAAAAATCGAGGCTCCACCCCTCCCCCCCCAACCCCTCCTCCCCTTTTTGTTTGGGCACTGCTCAAATATGCTTTGCTTTTGTCGTTTTCTGGCGCGCCTTTTTTACTGTAACTCTGCAGGAGACCTACCCGACAAGATACCTCAGATCAATGTCAAGCGAGGACAAGTACGCTATTTTATTTTCCCTTCCTCCTATGTGTTTTGCACTATTTTATTTTCCCTTCCTCCTGTCCATTTTTCACTATCGAAGCGCAGCCCTCGAGCCCTAAATTTCAAACATTTATGAGCCTTGTTTTATGGATACAATGGAAATGGTGATACATATAGCAAGTAGAGTGGATTGTGGAGTTTTACGGCTACCCTCATTTCTTTTGCATCTGTGAAGTTGATGTATTACCCTCCTTTCTTTCCTCCACTCACCGTCTAGATTTACATGGAGTAGATAATTACATGTAATTCAATTCAATATTGAGATATTTACGCGTAGACTCCTCTCGGCTCTCCCTTTCGATGTTCAAACGAGAATATTGGAAGCCCGAGGTCTCCCTTCTGGCCTTTCCCTTTCCATGAGAATGTTGCAAGTCCTCAGTGAGATGATTTGGGACGAATTTAATGCATTTACAATAGGTGAGATGATTGCGGGTGCATTAACAGTAGTCAATGATTTTCCTACAATTATCCCAAATGACGAAGCATTACTATTTTCAATTTGTCATGAAACATTTTCCATTCAAGAACCTGCAAAACAGTTGCCCTGAAACCATCTTCATCGTGTAGACTTTATCGTCTAGTGGTTTAGTCGCGACAGATATACTTGTCCATATGCAGAAACGAGACTACAATGCCCCAACTACCAGATGTGGATTAAATATTTGAGTAGTTCGTGAGTCTACTATTTTCTTCTATAAATATTCCTGCTATTTATCTTTTAGTTTTAGAGGAGATAATCCTAAAGTTGTTTAATGTCCACCTGAAAGGAAGCAGATTACATATTTTTTCCTTTAAAGGTGAATTGAGAGCTTAATGGATTAATTTTTTACTCTTTTACAAAGTAATAATACTTTTGGCATTATATTGCTTATACATTGTAAAATACTAATAATAGTTTTGGAAAATACAACTCAATCTCCGATATAACCATTTCGCAAAAGTTCATAAAAAATATATATGAGAACCATAAAAAGGGGCCTAGAAGATATCACAAATCATCCATGTATAAAACATGATTAGAATGATTAGAAGAAAGAAAGAATCTGACTATTTAAAAACGGTTAAGCTTCCAATGAGACTTCAGACATTGGTATGAGCCTTATATTATGTCAGTGTGAATATAATAATTACATTGATATTCAACTTGTGATGGTTGGTTCATAATACCTCCTATTAACCACTAGACCAAGCTTAATTAGGAAAACCAGAGAAAGATAAGCATAGTATGCAATCACGTCCGCTCAAATTTTAAACAAAGAAGTAACTGACTAAAGATAAGTGAAATGGGGCAAGGGCAGATTTCATGTTGGCTAAACACCCTTCTAACATTAGATTCTACGAAATAAGAACAGAAAATACTTAATATTTTGTTGTTTCACGAATTCGGTAGTATCATCCCATAAGTAAATTTGTAAACCATGGCATGATACAACCACACAGTGAAATAAAAACCCAAAGAGAGAATTACCAACTGTACTACATTGTACATAATTTGGTATATAGTACAAAGTGGTCCAAAATTGGAAACTAGGATAAGGTTGCTGAGAGGATAAAAAGTAATCTTTGAGATATAAACAATCTAATTTTCTTGGCATTGCATTCCTCAACTAGAAATGCTAATAATACATTAGGTCTAAAATTTCAATCACCCATATGCCCAAATTATATAATCACTCATCCTCCTTTCTTATCCATCCTTTGTATTAGTTAATTACAATATGAAATTTCCACATGCCTGCAAATGCATTGACTTAGAAATTTCCCAGATGGGATAACTAATATTCCCTACTTGCTGAAGATAAATTACTCACACTACTAATATCATAAATTTTTTGCAGTGCTGCAAAGAGCATGCAGCCAATGTAATATCCAATTTCATTACTACCCAATGGTTGATGGAGGAAAGAGTTTCCTCCACTGTAAATTCATCAACACAAGTTCTTTCTAAAAAGGGTAAGAAATCTAAAAGGAAATGAATGGATACAGCCTTCATTCCAAATACCCTTCACTTTCTACAATTCAAGAAGCCATTAGTAACCAATACGAGAGTACTGTCATAGCAAAATATCCAGTGGTCTTCCTTGCATTAAGCTTTCATTCAATTTCCAAATTCCGTGACAAGAAATATCACCCTTTTCTAATTACTAAAAGAGAATCTTAAACAATTTAGTATTTTCCATAGTATCTTTTCCCCAGTCTTTTCCCGAAATTAGAGGAAGCAGCTCATTAGAGTCTAGGAAATTACCATCACTGGAAAGAGTGTCCATAAAAACGATAAATTTGATTGGAATGGGGTTGTGACTGCTTCCAGACATTTCTTGGAGCACCATGTAATTACGGAACTGAAATGTAATGGCATTAGCATGGCATCCTTATGTCTTTTCTCAGAGCACATATATGGCTCCTGCAATAGTTTTTTCTTTACAAAGGCCATTGTTTACTACTAAATATGTCAGAATGTCAGTGTCAAACCTTTTTTTAGATCTCATGCATTAGTTTCTTGGCCTCTGTGGGAATTCCTTCCTTGCATAGTCCATCCATGAGGGTGGTATATGTAATACTATCAGGGACCTGACCACTATCAATCATCTGTTGAAATAACTTTACTGCCTCCTTATGTTTACCCACTTGGCAGAGTCCACCCATCAATGTGTTGTACGTAACAACATTAGGGATTAAACCCTGCTTTGGCAACTCATGAAAGATCTATTGAGCTGCCTCTATCCTGTGAAGTTTGCACAGTCCATCTATAAATGTATTATAGGTAACTAGGTTAGGCCTGCAATCCTTCTCCGACATGTCTTCAAGAAGCCTCCCAGCCTTCTCTAGATTACCAACTTTGCAAAACCCATTTATAAGTGTATTGTATGTGATTCCATTAGGCTGATGGCCTGTTTGCACCATAACATCTAACAACCCAAGAGATTGTTGAATATTTCCTTCTTTGCATAGACCATCAATAAAAGCATTGTGTGTGATCACATTGGGAGTATACCCCTTATCCAACATCTCATGAAGCATTTTGGTGTCCTCTTGTAACTGTCCTTCCTTGTAGAGACCATCTAATAATCCATAGACCATCAATCAGAGTATTGTATGTAATGACATCGGGACTATAACCTTTTTTTAACATCTCATATAGTAGTTTCTTGGCCTCTTGGAGCTTACCTTCTTTGCATAGTCCATCTATAAGTGTGCTCAACGTGATTGTGTTAGGCTCATGGCTTCTCTGCAACATAACAACTAACATAATTCTAATAAGGTGCGCCAATCTCCGCATTCTAATAATAATTCTAATTCGGGTTTCTAGTTCCTTTGGGCTTCATTGTTTTGCCATTTTGGGGGTATCTTTAGTTAGTATGATGCGGATGGTTAGTCTTCAATGGCCACTGGTGCCCAATGTCTGTCTGAATGTAACTACAACTTGTTTTGTTTTGTTATTTTTGCTTTTCTCTTTCACTGATTGTATTCTTGTTTTTGGCCTTTCAGATGGTTTTGAAATGGCAACAACTTCTAGATCTTGAGGTGCAAGACCCAAAAAAAATAAAATTTTATGCTTGTGATTTACATTGGAATATGGTTGAAGGCAATGTTGTTGCCTAGATCAAATCAAATAGGTATAAAGAGTTCAGTATTGGGGAGATAAATAACCCATTGTATCTAACAAGCTTTCGAAATAGATACAACAACAAATCACAAAATGAAAATGTTGAAAATCAAAAGCATAGAATCGACAACACCTTGGAGTATATAATGTGAGTTTTTCTCTATTTTTATTGACTCTCTTATATTGAATAGGATAACCACAATATGATTATTGGATAAAGGGCCTACCCACACCTACAAGCAACAAGTATTGAAGTATGATCATGCTTGTGTTTGAGGAGGCCTAAAATCATTTGCTTTAAGGCTGATCTCATTTCTGTCCCAAACCATCCTTCAATTCTGTTGATAGGGTTGTCAAAGCAGTTCTCTTCTTGAGCTTCTTATAATGGTTTTCGATGTTATAAATCCAATCCCATGAAATCTGCAATTACTATTGGGTAGGCACCCTTAAATGGGTTTTATTTTGTTGAAAGAAAAAGAGTATTGTTGTTGGCTTAAAAATACCAAGAACTACCACAAAAATAGTCCTCAAACATAAATAAATAAATAAAAACCCATAAAAAACAACTCTCGAGGCAGAGAATACTACTTATATTCACATTCTCATATACAAGTTTCTAGAAACCAACTGATATTAAAGCATTAGCTGCAACATGAACAATTGATGCTTTGAAATATTGTGATGTATGAAGTGTTAATATCTTGTTGTTGCTTGCATCTTTTGGTGTTCATATGGGCCAGATGACCATCGAGAGATTGATAAATTACTTGTTGATATATCCAAAGAGCCTAAACATGGTAAGGGGAGTCATCCAGGTCGTAAGCATATAAGAAGTGGTTGCCTTTGTCATTTTAGCATCCGCATACTCAAGAAGGCACCAAAACGTTGCCTACTCACTTATAGTGAGATGAATCGTATAGATATTGGCGGTAAACCTTGTCATGGACAAGAGATTGATGATTTTGTAGGCACAAGGGCATACCATGCACCTCATATTAGCAAGAAACTATATCAATGGGTAGAAAGATGTTTGCTTTTGGGGATGTCTATTGAATGTGTACATCAAAAACATCGTGAACTAGTGCATGATAAAGTATCCTCTTTAGAAGTTGAGTTTGATCGAAATGATTTTCTCTCACGTGATGACATTGACAATATAGAGAGAAAATTAAAATATGCCCAATATATGTTTGATAAGAATGACGCCCAAAGTGTGCGTATATGGCAAGCTGCAAATCCTGATAAAGTGTTCTACTACTTTGAGTTTGACAAAACCATAGATGATGAGGGTCACATTCCATTCATTTTAGGAATCCAACAACCATTACAACTGGAATGGATGAGGAAATATGGTCATGATAGTATATTAGCAATGGACTCTACATTTGGAACAAATTGCTTTAAGGTATGTTTATATATCATAGATGTTTTTTTCTTACTATCATTTGTTATTTATAATATGATTCAAACATGTAACTGATGTCCTATTTAATTGTATGCAGTTCCAACTTTATTCATTATTGGCATTTGATTCCCAACATAATGGTGTTCCAGTGGCATGGTTCATCATGTCAAGATCTGCGACCTCAGATTTTGTGAGATGAATGGAAACTCTCCTTCTTAAAGTATGCATGGGTATGTTGGAATGGAAATTGAATGCATTCATGGTAGATGATGTAGCGACGGAGATTCGTGCAATTAGGTACATATAGCTAATAGGGTGTGTTTTATCCATTTCTTGAAATGAAGCGTTGCATACAATATTAAAGACACATTATATAAATAGGCATATATTTTTAACAGTGTATAACATATTTATTCAATAGGGCGACATTTCAATGTGAAGTCTACCTATGCAATTGGCATGTCAGAAGGGCGTGGCTAAAAAATATTGTGATGAAAGTTAAAGATGACACTATAAGGCGCTCCATGTTTAAGTGTTTAGGTGACATTATGCACAACCAAATAAATGAAGATTATGCTCTTGAGGAAGCCAATAGATTTATGAATGAATTCAAAGAAGAAAATGCCTTTGTTGAGTACTTTCGAGCACGATGGTTGGACATAATAGGTTTTCCTTCATATTATAATATCCTAGATATTTTTATTTAATGACTAGCCTATCCATAATCTCCAAGTGATATGAAAATTTTACTATATTTTTTAATTTCACATACTTCTAGATTTCAATTCATATTTCTACTATAAATTCAAACTTTCCTGGCTATTTATTAAACTCTACTAACCTCTACAACTCGTTTACAGATCACTAAATAATTGCAAACATTCAGGAAATGCTCTAACTGTGCTGTCTATGCCCCTGCATCACTGTTTCATTCACTCTTATCATATGTGTTTAGCCTATTGAAATGCTTTCTAGTTATTAAGTGGTATTCTTTGATGTTCATCATGAATGTTGGAAAAATGTTGTCACACTTTAAAGCACGCTGGACAAGAAACAAATGGGGCCATCGAGTCATACCATTCACACCTGAAAAAGGTATTTCTAAGGTCAATACGATCATCTTCCCATTGTCGAGTAGACTGGTTAGTGCATCAATTGGTAACAGTGGTCCACATTTTTTATTGGTGGCGTGAATGCGGAAAGGAATATGGTTTCCATATAAATTATAGAGTGGAGAAAATGGAAGCTCAATCCTGGCTAAGAGCACAATCTATTCCAGATGATAATGTTACACTACACTACTCCAATCCTTCGATAGCATGGGTGCAAAGCCAACATTGAGAAAATATATATGGTATGGAAATCAAGTCCAAACCGTGTTATGTGTGATTGCAATTGGGAAAATAATGGATATTTTTGCAAGCATGTCATTAAGGTTACCATGATGAGGAAAAAAATAGGTTGGAACAAGAAGAGCTAGAAATAGGAATTGATGAAACAATCCCATATTAGGTGACTTTTAGTATTTCATAATGCATATTTAGATCAATAGAAATGTTTTAGATCACAAGTAGTATTTGGTGTGGTCTAATATGGTGCAATGTAGCCGTTACCAGATAGCTGAAAATGATGGCTTTGGAGTTGCAAATGACTTGGATTTTCCTGTCATGGTAGTAATTTCATAACTTTGTTTATTTCATATTTTTCTATTACTCTTTTCATGTTGATGTGAATTTTTCTTTCTTTGTTTCCAGGTAGATAATAATGTCAATGGTTCGATGGTTACTTCCAATAATTTAAATCCAAGTCATGACCAAGGAAGGGTTTCACAACATATTCGAGACATTTTTTAGTTACTTATGCAATTTCCCAGTGAAGAATCACATCTCTGCTTCCTAGAGAAATGCATGGAATACGTTTCCAGTGAATTCAAAACAACATTGGCATCTACCACTTTGTGGTTGGACCATCCGACTGCTCCATATTACCAACAAGTGCAAGATGTATTTGGGAATACCCTACAACGTGGGCAATATTTTTTGGAAAGGATGGTCACTCGCAAGTGCTCTTACACATAATCTGGTTCTACACACTTTCCTCTCCCAACATAAGGCACTAGAAGGAAACAAACATTTGATGGTGTACTTGATAGAGCTGCTAGACGAGATAGTGAAAGAAACCCAAATAAGTGAAGGTGAGAATTACAAACTTGCAAACTTGGTTATTCTAAAAAACTTTAAGCTTGAAACATGCATGATTTGGAGTTTCATTGCTATGCCAAGACTTCAATGCTTTTATTGTTTGTAATGCTAGATAAAATTAACAAAAGTTATACTCATTTCCATACTTCCTTACATCTTTTTTAGATGGCTTTGAAGATTGGATATCAGAGCCTAAAGAGCATTTCCATGGTGAAAGGAAAATGTTATAGTATTTCAAATTTAGAACATCTTAGAAGAGGATTGATAGTGGTTTAGAACATCTTTTAATAGGATTATATTTTTGGTTTACAAACTTCATATATAATTATGAAGGTTCAGTCTCACAAGTTATTGGTTCGGAAGAATAAGTCTTTGCGCTTTTATAATAAAGTATTTTGTAATCATTAATTCATTTGAATGTTGATGTGTTATAAAATTATTATTTTAATTTTTAAACATAATTATTATTTAGATGAAATGCATGGGTATTTTGAGGTATTCTTTCCAGCATGATAATGCCATCTTCAAGGATATTTCCAACACATTTGGAATTTAATTTGCACTTGTAGAGGTTGTTGTTGCTTGATAAAGAAAAGAAATAATAAATGTCAAATCAATGTGATTAGTTTGTGGGTGCTGTATCCCTAAAAAAAATTAAGATGGTTGTTTCAATAGTAAGGTTGAAAAATAGGATGAGTTACAACTGGCTTGAAAGAATTTCAGTGTGAATACTATGCAGCCATCTTTTCTCTTATTGTCATGATTTTCAAATGGAAAACTTGGTCGCATCAACAAGATAGAAGGAATGATCACAACTCAGGCAGCTTGGAGATTTGTTTTGAATGCCTATTTCTAGCTATATTGAAGCTGCCAAGCCTGCTGATTATTTCTGGGTTAACAACTTAACAACAACCTATTTTTGAGGACAAAATACTCTATGGACAAAAAGAATAACAGTATGCACTGTGATTGTGGCTATCATGCCCTCTTCCTCATGCCATATAGAAACATAAATCTATTTTATTTCTACAGAATTTGTTCTAGACAAGGTGGCAACCAAGAGCTTGGTTGCGACACAAAGTTCTTCCAAGTTTTTTTTTGTTGGATAATGCTGTGGAACTATTTTTTCCACATTCCTTTGTTGTATGAATAGTAGAAACCTGTCCCTTTAATGACTGCTATTGGGAAAACATAGATGACATTGTTGTAACTTAGGAAGAGAAATATTGAGAACATGAATCCCATCATGTTCAGTATATCTTCTTGCTTTTGTTTGTATGCTGTGATACACAAAAACATTAAGTCAAGCTCAAAAGATGCTTCCAATGATGGAATTTGAATAATTTTTTGTTGTTTTGCAATGACTCCATTAAGACAAGATTAAATGCACACATTGACTACAACAAATTATGTAATTTTCCATTTTGATTTGCTTTAACAAATAACCAAAGTGCCATCTAATTTATTTTATGAGAATATAAATTATCATTACAAGAAGCTATTGATCCAAACAATGTATACAAACTAGTGGAATAAATTGGACATTAAGGATCTAAAAAGTGCTTGAAGCAATATTCATTATAACAGTTATAGAGAATATAATATCAATTGTAGCATGGTATATGCATGTGCCAAATCCAATGCCATGTTAACAGAAGGAAAGTGGATATTCAAAAAGTGCTTAATAAAATATCCGTTATAAACATTCAAATAGAATGCAACATCCATTATGGCATGTGATTTTTATGTGGTCAAATCAAATGCCACATCAACATAAGCAAAACATACAAAATAAAAATGAACCACATGCATGCATGACACATCCATCGTTGATGTCCACCACATTTTGCTTCACTCCGTCGTACATGGGATCAATGTTGGTGCTGAATAGAATTTTTTAATGGGGATGACATTACCCCAAATAAAAGATCCTTACACATCCTGCTAGCATCCATATGATCTCCATCCATCTCATCATGATACATGGTAAATGGGAGGAATTTATGAGCAAGTTCACGGGCACTATGACACAATGGTACACGATTTGTGGACGTAAATTTGCAATGCCCTGTAATTTGGTCGATAATAAGTTTTGAATTCATGTAAACAACAATTTCGTTCACCCCATGTTCTAAAGCTACTTCTAGCCCTTCAATTAAGGCAATGTAATATGCCTTGTTGTTTGTGGTCTCTCCATGTATAGACCTCCATTTATTTATAGTTATATCTTCCACTTTGTCATACAAAACATAGGTTATGGTCCCTTTCCCTGGATTCAGACGACATGATATGGCGATGCACAATATCCAGTGGCACTCCATAGTTATCTGCCAACAAAATCCATGGGATATGTTTTGTTAGTATCATATTTAGTTTGTAAATGGATAATATTACCACTTAAAAGCATTCATATTACCACTTATAAAAGGAAAAAAACATAAAAATTAAAAAAATCATTATAATAACCAAGAGGAAATATTAGCAGGTTATGAAATAAACTCTCATCTACCCTTGAAACTCTAACACTAGTATATAAATTTTAAAAAATAACACTTTAATGAGTACACAATCAACCCTTTCCACCCTCTTTAACAAATTCATGGGAAAACATGACTATCTATATTATTTAAACAGTTTAATGAGTACACAATCAATCCTTTCACAGTTACATAATACTGATGAGTACTCAGTTAGGATGGCATGTCAAACTTGGCACTTACACTTAGGTTCACTAAGCCTTGTGGTTAGGAATGAGGTGGAAAGTAAAAATACACTAGTTGTAAGAGCTTTTGTAGGAATACATAGATGTCTTTTTTAGATCCTAAAAGGATACCACCTAAGAGAGAAGTGGAACATGAGATACAATTGTTACTTGATTCTCCATTGCCAAATAATGGACTGTACAAACAGTTCCTTTTGGAAGTGGAAGAAGTGAAGAAGTAGTTGTATAAATTATTGGAGCAGGGGGTAATGCGACCAAACACCTCACCTTGTGGGCCACCTATCATCATAGTGCCCATGAAGGATGGGACTTGGAGGATGTATATCAACTATAGAGCATTAAATAATATCGCCCTTGAGAATAAATACTAACCTCCACCCAAGATCGATAATTTGTTAGATCAATTGTAGCATGCCAAATACTTCACCAAGTTAGATATGAAGTTAGGATTCCACCAAGTATGAGTGAAAGAAGAATATCCTTGAAAGACTACATTAAATATGAGGCAAGGTCTTTATGAATGGTTAATAATGCCTTTGGGTTTATTGAATGCACCAATTACATTTATGCATTTGATGAATGATGGATTGCATCCTTTTATAGATTCATTTTTAATAGTGGACCGTTAGATGATATATTGGCTTATATTTATACCTAGGAAGTGCATATCTCACATCTAAAATAGGTGTTAGAGACTCTAAAAAAACATAAATTGCTGGAAAATCTTAATAAATGTAATGTTTCTCAAAAAATTTGGTGTAATTGGGGTATGTGATTGATGGTGGGGAACTCAAGATAGATCCTGCAAAGATGGAAGCCATCACCAAGTGGCCAAATCCTACATATGTCACTAAAGTTAGGATCTTTTGTGGGGTAGTGGACTATCTTCAAAAGTTCATAAATTCTTTTTCAGTTGTGGTTGCACCTCTCCATGGCATAGAAACCATTGGCAAGGGTTTCCAATGGAGGAAGAATCAACATAAATATTACGAATATCTCAAAAGAAAGATCAATTAGGCACATATCATTGCATTTACCAACTTGCATAAGCCCTTCAAACTAGAGATATATGCAAGTAGATGTGTTATCGGAGAGGTCTTGATGCAAGGAGGAAAGTCAGTATCATATCATTCTAAAATGTTCCATTCTAGAGTCTTGAACTACCCTACATATGACAAGGAACTCTATGCCTTGGTTCAATTTGGTAAGAAATGGAAGAACTATCTAATGGGACACACTAATCACTAGCGATTGTAGTAGTTGTAGGCCTACATTAAGCTACAAAATCACAGACAATAAACAATAAACAATAAACATGTTCTTTGGAAAGGTCTAGGTGCACTTTGGGATTTCAAGGAACATCATCTTAGAATGAGATACCAAATTTCTTAGTGCCTTTTGGACTACATTGTGGGAAAAGATGGACACTAAATGGAATAGATCTACAAATTTCCACCCATAGACAAAATGGGAAGATAGATTAGGTGGTGCAAATGAAATTGGTTCATATTTTGAGGGGTTACAATCAAAAGCATCCAAATACCTACAATGAAAATTTGCTTTATATTCAACACTCTTACAATAGAGCAGTCCACACTTCCATTGATAAGTCCCCTTTTGAAACTTGATTTGGATATTTTCCACCTTCACCTCTAAATGTTGTATATGGACAACAAATAGAAGCAAGGGAAGACACCATCAATGGATTGTTGAAATATAAAAAAATTGTTTTCAAGGCCTAGGTAGATCCATTTGCAAGTATACGAGACATTGAACAAGTCATAGGAGAAGTACAAAGCCATGCATGATCGACATAGGGTTGCGAAGAAACTTAAAGTGGGAGACAGATTCAGTTGTGAATGTGGAAAATATGAAAATCTGTGAGACTTCCATGTTGGACTAGGAAGTTGTACAAGTTTTATATTCCATAGATTACTTAACACCAGAGGCTCAAGCAGAGTTAGAAAAAGATATAGTTTTGTAGAAGAAATCTAGAAATCTAGATAAGGAATAATATGAACTCTAGGAGACTAGGTTGAAAGGAAAATTTCTAGGCAAGGCTAAAAAATAAGGCTAAATTATACTCCATAGTTCAAGTAGAAGAAAAATTTCCTCACCTCCATTTAGTAAATTGACTGTTACTTGCTGATTGTAAAAAATGTTTGGAGAGCATCCCTAAGACTCTTGCTACAGGCCTACTCTACCCTAAGGTAACTCTTAGACATCCCTACCCTAACACCTTTTCAACACTAGGCTTGTGCTACCCCTTTTTACCCCCTTTTCAACCATTTCGGCCTATCAAAATAATTGACTGTAAAATTGTGTTTGGGCAGCCTTGAATCATTGTTTCATTTACCCACTCTAGCCTAGGACACCTACTTAAGAGTCCTATCTTATCTACCTTCCAACACCAACTCCTTAAGATACTTTTCTAGATTGTCAAAGCCATCTAGGCCTTCCTATTTTTCACTGTTGCATCATCTTGAGGGATGCACTAATTGCCGTCCCCATAGGTTTGTTCTATCCCCTTACACCTAGCAAGCATTCTTTCACTCTCTACTCTCCAACGCCTCCTCATTGGATCTTGATGCTATCCCTCTTTGACTGTTGACACATGTTGTTAACACCCAAAAGGACCCCCTAGGTTGTGGGAGAGGGAAAGCTGGGGTAACTACTAACCAATCTTTAGAATTAAGCTACTGACCCAGCTTAGTCTGAGAGGACTCTCTCTACAAACATATGAAATACTAGAATAATCAAAGGTGTCAACAACGAAAACATACACCAGCATTCATCATCAAGAATATTCAATTACAACAATACAAAAGATCAGATTTCTGTTGGAACAAAATGATTTAAACATTTGGAAAGAAGATCATAAGAAACTATTGGGCAATGGAGTCAAAACATGAAACATGAAACAAATATAATAATGTTGCATGAGATATCCAAACAGAGGCATGGTAGAAATCAACTTGTAGTCAAAGTGATTTTAATTGGTGAACAGAAGAGAAAAGAACAGTCCATTGATGTAAGGCCTACGATGATGAATCCTACACCAACTTTAGCAGAGAATAAAGGTAAAATACTTGGAAAGAGTCAAGCAGAGCATAACTTCTATGGATTCTACTTAACTATCACACTGCACCAAGTATGAGAAGAAATTACAGACTGGAAATAACAATGAAAGATACAAAATACACGGGAAAAGAAGAAAGAACAAACTATAGGACCAATTACAAAATAATCTCAGTCGAAATCCAACTTCAGACACTACAAAATATATTCAAGAAAAT
Source organism: Larix kaempferi (assembly GCA_027924585.1). Classification (NCBI taxonomy): domain Eukaryota; kingdom Viridiplantae; phylum Streptophyta; class Pinopsida; order Pinales; family Pinaceae; genus Larix; species Larix kaempferi. The sequence goes on along the minus strand of BSBM01002098.1, from coordinate 5,499,761 downwards.
GCTTCAGGAAACAAAGCAGGGTTTCCCCAGAGCCTTAGCCAAAAATGATTTTCCAACCTATTCTTCTTCTATTACATTTCTTTTATAGATCTATTTGTCCTTGAGGGTCGAGCTAGATCAATAGGAGGATGTTACAACTGTATGGACACCTGCACAAGAATATTCAACAACCTGGGAGTCAGCTACAACAACTTTTTACCCAATTCTGGTCGTGGACTGCTCAAAACTGCCTCTCGGTGCCACGGCTGTATATGTCAAACGGTGATATATGTGTAAAAAAGGAAATATTTTTGTATATTGGACCGTGTTGAAGAAAAACCTCTTTCAGTTTCCTCAGATTCGCCTCCAGCTAGTCGGGATCTGCTTCGGAAGTTGATGACTCACATAGAAAACGTGAATTCTAGAAAATTACCGTGTAAATATATCGTCGATGCTCCCAACCTGTGAAACCTGTGTAAATTACGAGAGAGTTTATTGAATATTGGCCCGTGATGGAGATAAACCTCTCTCAGTTTCCAGAAATTCATTATGGTTAGGCCGAAACAATTGCTGCAAAACGATGACTAAAACAGTCATTTTCAGTAAAAAACAAGCCCACCCTTCATGTAATATCATATTGAATTTCGAATTTGGCTTTCTTCTTGCAATTTGAATTTGGGGACTTAGGTTTTGAGGTGGCGGGTGTATCGATTGACATGTAAACCTCTTAGGTGGCGGGTTTAGCTTAGCAAAAATGGTGATAATCCCTCCAAAAGCTTAGCACAATTTTGGTGCTAACAACTGGCTCCAACCGGGGATGCGATCCTCCCTGTGAGGTAGCAAAGAACCCCGTAGACCAAGTGCCTGATCCATTGGGCGGCTCCCAAATTCAAACTGAAAACTGTGCTTTGAACTCTATAACCTGCTAACCCTTCTGATCTTTCAATTGAGGTCAAACAGTGACTGAAACAGTCCCTTCATTGCAAACAAAACATGCCCTGCAGCAGCTAACATCTGATACTCTGCTTAAACTCCAGACTTGGGGTGCACATGGAAATGTTCATCATTAAAAAAAAGGCTCTTTCTCCCTTTACGAGATCTCCTGATATTTTGAAAGGGTCTTTTTCACTTGGAAGAACATCTCTTTCTCTTCCCATTGTTCACATCAGACAGCAAGTGATCTGCATCAATAACATTCCACTCCGTTTCTGACTCTGAAAGCTCCATAGTATGGACCCCTTCCTCTGCCATTCAAAAGTAGAAAAAAGCTCTGGCCTGGATGGATGTGATGCCAGGGCTGGAGGATAGGCATTAGTGAAGTTCATTCCTAATGGTACATATACAGAGGGTACAATATGACAGTGGGGGGCCTAAGATTTATGCATCAAATACTCTCACCCGAGGATTCATATAAAGCAAGGTGGCTAAGACAACTCAAACAAGGATTTTTCAATCAACAAATGCTCTTGCAACCGAAACAAACAAATTGCTTTGTGTTGCTCCAGAAGTATATTTATCCAATTGAATGTGAAGGCCAAAGAAATAAGGGGCTTGAGCATCATTCATCCATTTCACCACTAATCTTCATGATCCAGGTGAAATGATACTACCCGACTTGATGAATCCAAAAGAGCTTGAGTGCCCATGGAAAGCTCTCCAATACTCTGCTGCTTCCTTAACATCTTAAGGTCAGAAACATTCACGGAGTTTGCCAGACCAGCTCGTGGAGATTTTGGATTTCCCTGAGTAATGATCCCAAACCTACCTTCTCCGCCTTAAATAACTTTTCCTTAAAACCATACTATTTTTGCTTGGCAGAAAACATGCTTTCATGTGACTTTAACCTTAGCAAATCTACCATATTTCCTTTGATTGCTGGAGAAGACGGTCCCAAAGAGACAAAGCTTTATACCTGCGTAACTTTCACTAAGCACAAATATCTTAGGCATGTCTAGATCCCTTAATGACCATTTGACAAAGCAGCTCAATTTCTTCTTATTATTAAGATACTCAGCGAAAACATTGTGCATGGAGAGAATCACTGAAAGTTTCAGAAGAAGCGATACCCTGGCCAATTTCAGAAGTGAGTGTAGCAAATCCAACTGCACCTATGAAGATGCTGCTGACCGTAGATCACTCCCATGCCTGAATCGCGGCTGTAAAAAGGTGGAGCTCGCATGCAGATGGCGCAGATTTGAGTCATGACCAAAATCGCACAAGTAAGATTTGCGCCATTGCTAGCAGCCATCGATCTGCACCCTGCTCGATCTCAGCTGGTGAAATGTGCACGGCATTTAACAAGACCGCGACGATTTTGATCATTGTATTAATCAGTGCATGTTATATTCGCGTTGTTAATGTGAGTCGTGGATCTTCTTTTTCCCCCGCATCCAACGGTTGACTCTGTTCAATTCTGATTGCAAGTATCATGCAGGAGATACCCAGAACCTGTATTGTTTGTAACAGTCCCTTCAGACAAGAACCTGTCCGATAAATGCGTGTTGAAGAAAGAGTGTTTCCCACTGAAGCTGATACAAAATTAGGGTTCCTTCTGATCTCCAGCCCGATGAACCGAGAAGCGAGTCATATGTAATTGATTGCACAATTATTGGATGGAGAGTGGATACATTATGATTATGTTGTGAAGGTAGCATGTACAGACGTTCATATTCATACCCTACCATAGTACACATAGCCACAGTTTGTATCGCTGTCAGGAGTATCTTAATTTGCAGATAGGACCAGGTAGAAGCTCCATGGAAACCTTTAGGTGAAATATTCTATGCAGGTTGCACCAGAGCTCATCGAAAGGACAGGTCAGGGCACATGGCCACCGAGGTATCAAGTTCAAGGAAGTCGAGAGATAGAAATGGCAATATCTCGAAGTTTTAACCTTTGTAGAAATTGCCAGACTTTTTGAGTATCAATACAGTCCAACAGATGACTCTGCAACGGATGCCTCTCACGCCCAGCTTCACTCCTTTCTCCTTCCACTTGGTCGTATCTTTGGATGTTCTTTCTTTACATATCTATTCACATTTACAGAATCTGCACTCAACTTCCATATTTTCTCACAAGGAGATTTCACTATTTTTGTAACAGAGCCGTGCTACTCAATTCGCTTCAGGGAAAAACCGTAAAGCTATTCTGATATAGAAATACTCTTTTGCAATTCTGGTGGGTATGAGAACGAGGGAAATGCTCAAGATTTAACCTGGCCGTAATATGCATCTCTCTTCCTCATCCTTCTCTGTGACGTGTGCTGCCCTGGTCTGGACATGGCCTTCTACGATCCACATTTTCACCAACTCATTCACATCAACCATTTCATCTTTGGGAAACATGGCACGATACGTATAGCAATTCTCCAAATTATGATTGGGCAAACTATCTTAATTCCACCCCAATTGCTCATACGACCGCTTTTCAAAAGAGATACTCAAATCCAGTGCTTGTTTCTACCTTAAAAGAAACTGCCACATCTTTCGAACACCTGTGCATCCCCTTTCGGCCTTCTTATTCAAGAAAACATTAGATGCTTTGCTTACAGGTTGAAGTCCACAGTTCGCATTGATCGATTGGCGTTCATACCCAACCTTTGCTCGTAGATTCCCTTAGAACTGATATAATACCATGAAGTTGACTACGGTGGTCGAAAACCTGCCTGGACGAAGAAGCAATCCTGCAGAAGAAGAAAGTCAAAGCTGGCTTGTTTTAAAGTCTGGGCGTTTTTACTTTTTTCACCGCTGGGAATTATCCCACATGTAAAGGGGGAAAGACTTTCTAAATGGTTATATACACTGAACGCTGCATCACATATCAAGAACCAAAAGGAAAGCGACGCTCTTGGGTTGGGTGCTTGGACAATTGTGGTGAATATGGACCTTATTTCAACTTGGCTGTTGGTCACGCTCTAGGGTTGGGCCCATATCTTATGCTCGACTTTTACTAAAAATTTGGCTTACTCCCGAAAATTTTAAAAATCTCGGTCTCCCTTGTAGCTTAGAATTTTGACTATATGGTTTCATAAACAAGACTTGAACTTTTGCTCCCATGAAGATTTATAACTTTGGTCAATACCTTTATAAAAATTTAAAGCCCACTTATAAAGATATAAAACCTTTTTCCACAAAAAATTTTAATTTTGCGTGTATCATTTTATAAAAACCTTTGTTTTTTATGAAAATCCAAACTTTGTAGCTTTTATAAAAATCAATCTTTGGCCGAAAAATTAATTCCTTTTCCAATTATGAAAACTTTTCCTTCCTTTATTTGCTCAAAGTCTTTCTTTTAATCCTTCTTTCTTTTCTCTTAGTGTAGGATATTTGAAGATTTAGCATGCTGAAAAACAACCATGGAAAAATTGTTGGAAATTTTACTGCGAGGTGCAACTGAGCTGTTCCTTACACAGACCAAAGACTGCTCTGGCATACTGTAAACTGAACACTCACTCTCCAAATCTGAACTGAGATCTTTAAGCTGAAAATACACTAAAATTCTGTGAACTGAAAATTGAAACTGAACATTGACTGAAAACTTTAAATTTGAACTGGAACTGTACATGCTGCAAACTGAAAATGCTTGAAGCCAAAACCCAAAACTGAACTGTACATTCAGAAGACTGCTGAAAGAGATGCTCATTGTGAGCTTATTTAGACTAGCTACATAATCTAAGATGCCAAACTTCTTTACTCAATTAGGTAACACAAAAATGCCAGTAGAGCCAATCCATCAAATGGTTGGACAATTTGAATCCTCCACTTTGCTTGAAATCGGCCAATGACAGAAAATATGGCAGCCTAGGAAAACAATGATACCTGTTGTTTTCAAGATGAAAATATTGCTGCAAATTTACACTGAAAAACCTTTCCATGTATTCACTAACAGGGTCATAAAAATCACTGATGTTTGACTGCCTCCCACAACAGTTTATAACTTGGTCAGCGCACATGAATTCTCCACATTTGTCTTTCACCTTCCCATCTTGTTTTGGGTCATAAAACTCATCTCTAGACACAAAACCTTCTCCCATATTGACATCTAAAGGAGGTTGAAAAGGATTTTGTAAAGAGAAATGAAGCTCTCGGGACTGAATTTGCTCTTCTAGGGCTTCAAGATCTTCATTAAGTTTTTCAACAAACTCCTTCAAGAAACTAATCTTATCTTCATAAGAACATTTACATGACTTCAAATATCTAGGTAGAAATACTGAGAAAGATTCTTTGATCTCATCATCATCATACATATCAAAATATTCTTTAAAACCCTCAACAGAAGCAAGAGTTGCCACATACCCTGCCATTTGATTTGATGAAGAAACTGAATCAGCACTTCAATCATTAAAGATTTCCAACAGTGGAGTCACCATGGAACCTTCAACATCTTGATATGGAGTCACCGATCCTTTTAGTGGAGTCACCTTCATACTAGAATTTGATGAGTGGAGTCGCTAGGTGAATGATACAACCTTCTCAATGTCTGACTGCTGTTCACCATCAACATTCAGATCTGAAACCTTTGTCGTTCTCCCAGGGATGATAAGACAATTAACTCCCCGTCAACGGCGCCAATTTGTTAACACCCAAAATGACCCCCTAGGTTGTGGGAGAGGGCAAGCTGGGGTAACCACTAACCAATCTTTAGACTTAAGCACGGGGGCTTCACTCAATAAACCGCTATCATAGCATGTTCGTTCGTGGCATATGAAACAATACCCCTAATTTCATTAAATATTGGAAAATACCTTCCAACATCGTTTTTTTTTACCCCCTCCCAATATGCCTTCCCAATTTAAAAAAAACCCTATTTTCACTAGATATTGTATGTATCAATTTTTTCATTAACATTTTTTATACCCCTTTATATTTTTACCTAGTATATTGATATGATACCCCTCTTATGACCCCACATGCATTCTACAATGCACCTTGCTTCTTTTGATGTATATTGTGGATGCACATTACTTCACCCACAATGCAATTACTCAAACACATATCATTATGATTTGCAACTTCTAATGGTCTAATGAAGAGATAGGAGATGACTTCTTGTATGTCAATAGAGCCAATGCACATAGTACAACATTTAGATTGCATGTTGCAGTTCCTCAATCGCTGACTAAGCATGTCATGGGCTAGGTATCTAAGCCCCAGGGCCTGTAACAAGCTCTAGGAGGCTGACTAAACCTCCCAAGGCCTACAATAGGCATGAATGGTTGGGTATTCAAGCCCCCAAGGCCTATCGAGGGCCTATAACAGGCCTTGGAGGCTTAGAGCCTCCCAAGGATATTGGTAACAACTGACTAAGTGCTATTGGTAACAATTGGCTGTCAATGACCACCGTCTCTCGACTATGATCGACTAGGAACCTACTTTACCACAAAACCCCTGGCCTCAAACATGCCTCAAGGCGTGATTTCCTTGCATACTAGTAAGCCCGAGCCTTGCCTCAACCCGATTTCTCATCCGGCCGTGATCCCGCCATCTTTATTTGGCGGATATTTGTCAACCCACCCATATAAAAAAGACCCCAAACTATTTTTGTATTGTTACATTGAATAAAAAAACCCTTTTCCCCTCAATATATAAGCAATATAATTTTTAGGTTTTCATGAATATTTAATACCGCAATATGAATGAACGTGATATTATATTTCCTTCTAGTGAATCCCCTGTGGACTTAAGCTATTGACCCAACTTAGTCTGAGAGGGCTCTTTCTACAAACATATGAAAGACTGGAATAATCAAAGGTGTCAACAATGAAAACATACACCAGCATTCATCATCAAGAATATTCAATTACAACAATACAGAAGATCGGATTTATGTTGGAACACAATGATTTAAACATTTGGAGAGAAGATCATAAGAAACTATTGGGCAATGGAGTTAAAACATGAAACATGAAACAAATATAATACTGCTGCATGAGATATCCAAACAGAGACAGGGTAGCAATCAACTTGTAGTCAAAGTGATTTTAATTGGTGAACAGAAGAGAAAAGAACAATCCATTGATGTAAGGCCTACAATGATGAATCCTACACCAACTTTAACAGAGAATAATGGTGAAATACATGGAAAGAGTCAAGCAGAGCATAACTTCTATGAATTCTACTTAACTATCACACTGCACCAAGTATGAGAAGAAATTACAGACTGGAAATAACAATGAAAGATACACAATACACAGGAGAAAAAGAAAGAATAGAATACAGGACCAATTACACAAGAATCTCAGTCGAAATCCAGCTTCAGACACTGCAAAATATATTCAAGAAAATGCTTCAGGAAACAGAGCAGGGTTTCCCCAAGGCCTCAGCCAAAAATGATTTTCCAACATATTCTTCTTCTATTACATTTCTTTTATAGATCTATTTGGCCCTGAGGGTCGAGCTAGCTCAATAGGAGGTTGTTACAACTATATGGACACTTGCACAAGAAGATTCAACAACTTGGGAGTTGGCCACAACAACGTTTTACCCAATTATGGCCACGGACTGCTCAAAACTGCCTCTCGGTGCCACGACTGTATATCTCAAAAAGTGATAGCTATGTAAAAACACAAAGAGGTTTTTATATATTGGACCATGCTGAAGAAAAACCTCTTTCAGTTTCCTTAGATTCGCCTCCATATTGTCGGGATCTTCTCCGGAAGTTGATGACTCACGCAGAAAACGTGAATTCTGGAAAATTACCCTGTAAAGATCTCATTGATGCTCCCAACCTGTGACACCTGTGTAAATTCAGAGAGAGGTTATTGAAGATTGGCCCGTGCTGGAAATAAATATCTCTCATTTTCCTGACATTTTATTATGGTTAGGCCGAAACAGTTGTTGCAAAACGATGACTAAAACAATCATTTTTCAGTAAAAAACAAGCCCGCCCTTCATGTAATATCATATTGAATTTTGAATTTGGCTTTCTTCTTGCAATTTGAATTTGGGGACTTAGGTGCTGATGTGGCGGGTGTATCGATTGACATGTAAACCTCCTAGGTGGCGGGTTTAGCTTAGCACAAATGGTGATAATCCCTCCAAAAGCTTAGCACAATTATGGTGCTAACACATGTCACTATAAACAGTAACTAAAACCATTTCCAGATTTCCCTCATATGCATGCCTTGATTGAAAAATTCAAATCTGATATTTGACACGTATTCTCTAGGTTACACATAAACTGAAAGTCATGTTTTGTGTGTTTATTTGTTGACTGGAGATTGCATTTTGATAAGACAATCATAGGAACTTTATCTTTGCTGGAAGTTACTTAAAGTTTGAAAGTTTTGGTTATTTCTAGGTGGAAAGGCTAGATGTATCCCATTTTAAGTGAAAGTCTCATTTTGGAGAATTGGGTCCAAAAACATATAGGGAATACTTGAGGCCTTAAATGATGTTTTCGAGGGTCAAAATTTTACGAAAATAGTTCCCAGCCTCCAATGTTATTCTACACTTAGAGAGACGTCCAACAAGACAAATATACCTTGATTGGGGTTCACATGTGGAAGTTATGTCCCTTGTAAGTTGACCTCTCCCTTTAGCCTCCATGGTACTAAGTGGATGCCACATCATCTCACTATTTTCACATGTGGACTTTGAATAATATTATACAGTGATTTGATTACAGCTCTAAGAACATAGATAATATGCATAAATAACATGAACATAAACAAGACATAATTAGAACTCAAATCACCATCAACCTTATTTATTAGATAGGTGATGTTTTTATAGCTTTGCTTGTACAAAATGCATATTGACCAAGTCTACTTTAACCTATCTTCTGGTAGCTTCTAACAACTAGCTACATAATCTAACTGAGACATAAATAAGTGTGCATCGGTTGTGAAATGAGGCAATCATGAATCAAAATGAGGCAATAATCTATTTGTGGAACACAAAACTAATTCATCTTATATAACCATCGTGCTGGGTCTGTTACAAATAATCATGCTGAGCTATGCGCTTTGTGGCTCCTTTTAGAAACAGTAGTTAAAAAAGGCATAAATAAATTGCAAGTGTTTAGAACCTATGATGAACCAAGTATCGAAGGTAAAAAGTTATTTTGAATTGAGTTTCTTTTGCTTATTTCTATTGTGAGACTGTGAGTTCAACTCTCTTAGTGAGCATCGTTCTAAAGAAGTGCTAAAAATGTAGGAGGGTCTCCTCTCTGAGCTGGAATCCAGGGGAGGTCCAGAGGAGGTTTTGAGGTCGTTGCTTTTGACACAGACCTGTTCTGATGTAGGGTTTTCTCTTGTTGAGTTTTTAATATCTGATCTGATATGTTTTTGTATGGAGTTTTTGGGTAGAAAGCAGGTTGTCAGTCTCTTTTTGAAGACCACATTTCAGGTGCCTAGGATGGATGTAGTATTTATAGATAATTTAGAAGCAGAACTTTCTGCAAGATAGCTACAGTATTGTTATTTTTTAACCTGTATAGGTAGTGTTATGTCTATTACAAAAATTTAGCATGTTTCAATGAATAAATCTTGAATCTAAGAATGCTTTCCTATGTTGCAAACACCATATACTATTAGGCATAAATTGAGGAATATAGTATATGGATATGAAAACGGTAACAATGGAAAAATCTCTCAATCCAATCATGCTTTCCATTACAATTCATTTTTCAGTGACAAGTTCTATATAAATATATACCTATTCGATGATGCTCTTTGATATCAGCACACTATCATTGAATACATTGTTATATTAAATCTTGAACCAAACAAATTTCATGATAGCAAAGGAAGTATGTACTTCAGAAGAGTCGTTGTTCTCAATTGACATGAGACATAGGTTACTCCAAAGTGTACAAGAAATGAGAAATCATTAATGGTGCTTAGTGTGAAACAAAGCCATTGTCATCTAAATTCATTATAGTCGTAATTCATCTTCCAAAAACAATTTAAAAGAACTCTAGCATATGATTTTACAATGTATAAGCAATATAATGCCGAAACTATTATTACTTTGTAAAAGAGTAAAAAATTAATCCATTAAGATCTCAATTCACCTTTAAAGGAAGAAATATGTAATCCGCTTCCTTTCAGGTGGACATTAAACAACTTTAGGATTATCTCCTCTAAAACTAAAAGATAAATAGCAAGAATATTTACAGAAGAAAATAGCAGACTCACGAACTACTCAAGGGCATTATAGTCTTGTTTCTGCATATGGACAAGGATATCTGCTGCAATTAAACCACTGGACGATAAAGTCCACATGATGAAGATGGTTGCAGGGAAACTATTTTGCAGGTTCTTGAATGGAAAATATTTCATGACAAATTGAAAATAGTAGTGAGTCGTCATTCGGGATAACTGTAGGCAAATCATTGACTACTGTTAATGTACGCGCAATCATCTCACCTATTGTAAATACATTAAATTCGTCCCAAATCATCTCACTGAGGACTTGCAACATTCTCATGGAAAGGGAAAGGCCAGAAGGGAGACCCCGGGCTTCCAATATTCTCGTTTGAACGTCGAAAGGGAGAGTCGAGAGGAGTCTACACGTAAATATCTCAATATCGAATTGAATGGCATGTAATTATCTACTCCATGCAAAGCTAGATGGTGAGTGGAGGAAAGAAAGGAGAGTAATACATCAACTTCACAGATGCGGAAGAAATGAGGGTAACCACAAAACTCCACAATCCACTCTACTTGCTATATGTATCGCCATCCCCATTGTATCCATAAAACAAGGCTCATAAATGTTTGAAATTTAGGGCTCGAGGGATGCGTTTCGATAGTGCAAAATGGACAGGAGGAAGGGCAAATAAAATAGTGCAAAACAGACAAGAGGAAGGACAGCGTACCTGTCCCCGCTTAACTTTGATCTGAGGTATCCTGTCAGGCGGGTCGCTTGTAGAGTTACAGTAAAAAAGGCGCACCAAACAACGACAAAAACAAAGCATATTTGAGTAGTTCCCAAACAAAAAGGGGAGGAGGGGCCGGGGGCGGAGGGGGCTGTGGAGGGCGGAGCCTCGATTTTTGAGCCGCCAGAAGGTACCTGCAGGTAAAATGGCCAGGAAAAATTCTGATCGGAAAAATTTGGAGACCTACGACCTGGGCCACCGTGGCAGTGGCCCTAGTCAACAAAGTCAAGCACCGAGCTGGCTTAGCCAACCTGAACATACAGGTTGCTTAAGCTTGAATTTCTGTGTACTAATCCATGTGCTTTATTATTTGCTCTCTACAAAAATTGGGTTGTTACATCATATGATAAAAATAAATAGTACGGAAGTTTCATGGTTTTTATCGAAATTATCACATTTTCTGAACTAAAAGTGTTAGAATGATGTGTTACTAAATCCTTTGAGTGAAAACTTCCTCATTATCAAAATTCTAGATGTTAATTTTTTTTTTTTGTGCCAACTTTTAGATGTTTTCACCGCCAAATCTTTGGATATGGGTTGTTTATATCTTATTTTTTATATTTTTTAACGATCTATGAAAATTATACTTGTTAATACATCCCAAACTCTAAAATATAAACATCTATCAATACAAAAATGCAAAAACTTAAAGTTTAACCCTATTGTGTGTAGCAATGACTATCCAACATAACATCTCACCATTCATCTATTATACATAAATTGTCAAGTTTCATAAAAATAGTCGATCGATCCACAGAGTATACAATTTGGTCCACTTCTCCTCGGGAACTAAAATTAGGTTAGAAGACTTAACAAGCAGGTGGACCTGTAGATGGTAATTCACATCCCTATGAAATTCGAAAACTATGTGTCGTAAGGTGGAGAATCATTTCCAAGAAAGCTATCGGCCACTACACTATTTTGGAAGCCATCTAACTTTGATGAACTTGGAAAACTCAAAGCTAAGTACGTGAGGTGAGTAGTAATCGTTTTTGCTAATTCTAGAATTTGAGGATGGAGAATTTCCACAGTTCGTAAAAATGCCCTTTTTTATTTCTTTAAAATAGTCAAAATCCTCATCTTCTTTAAATTAGTAAAATAATGAACTTGGAAAACACAAAGGTAAGTATGTCAAGTGAGCAATAATCGTTTTTGCTAATTCTGGAATTTGAGGATGCATAATTTCTACAGTTTATAAAACGTTGTCCTTTATCATTTCTCCAAAATAGGAAAAAACCTCATTGTAAATAGTAAACTAGTAAATATTGCATTGTGCCTCTCCAATAGAGCTTGGAGAGCAAGTGAAGAAAAAATTGGATGCCAACCGTGTCCAAAGAGGTTCATCATTAAATTCAATTTCATTATCTTATTGTTTATTGTTTAAATCAATACGTCTTGGGATATCTAGTTTAGGTTTCTTTGTGTTCATTCTGGAAGGTTTAGACATTTCTAGATTCTATCAAATGAGATCCAAATTTTACCATGAGAAAAAATGCGACATTAAAAAATCATGTGGCAGTTTTTTCTCAACGATTTTAAATGAACCAATTTTTTCTATACTAATTTAAACAAATAAGTTCAATCATATATTTATTAATCCTTAAAGGTATTTGACAACAACACATGCAATTGAATCAGATATCTATAATAAAAATGAATTGGGTCTGTGATGTTTCTCATTTCTATATTATATTTTCTCCTTGGGTCGGTGAGAATGAAGCTTTCTATTTGTTATTAACAATGAAATGAATCAACGTCACTGACACAATTGATATCATTGTCAGCTGCTAGATGATAATAATGTTGGCAGCGGTTAATTTCTTAACCTCCACAAGTTTTGAAAATTCATTCACCGCCCTGCTGAGTGGCTGCCAAAAATCTGAAGAGCCAACCACCGCCACACCGTTTTGATTCTGTCATGCTGTCAAGGTTTCGTAGGGGCAGCACACCACATCGATTTATGAAAATGCAGTTATAGCCTCTACCATAGTTCATCGAATAATTATTGGGGCTAAGTATTACATTGATTTTTGAAGAGCCATTTTTGAAGAGTCATTCACTGACCTGTTCCAGCTGGTCAGATGTTAAAAGGAGCAGCGTGTTTTCTTCAGATTTCTTAAGGGACATCACTGTTGCAGCACATAAATGTTCATAGGGACATTCACTAGCTCTGTTGTAGCCTGTCAAAAATTGAAGGGACGTCCATCGTTCCTGTTGCTGCTCATGAAAGGGCAGAGAATTAATTAAAATCTAAACAGACAAATTTTGTGAAAGGTCAAGATAATTAATGAAGACCGACTAATCTCATCGTGTATAAATACCGATGTAATCTTGATCTTGTAATATAGAGAAATAGAAAGACATGGTGAGGAATACGAATTCTGAGTTGTATATGAAACAGAGTTTCAACTCGGTAATCTTGCTACTATGTTCCTCTCTATCTTTATGAGTTTGAAAACTCATTGTTGAATATTTAAGTTTAAGATTTTGTTGTAGCATGATAATTTTCTAAGCGTATATGATTGACTATGGAATGTTTAGTTTTGCTGTCGCAAGTTAGATTTCAGAATTTGTTGAAACATAGTATGCTGAAACAATCATTATTTATGAACACGGGGGTTATCTAAACATAGTTGAAAGAGTCAGCTAAAACAGTTCTGTAGATCACTGTTTGCTAAACAATCAATTGCAACTCAGCTGCAACTGTCATGTAGATTACTGTTTGCTGAAACAGTCAGCTACAACAGTCCTGTAGATGAAAATTTCTGAGATAAGTGATCTGTGTGTGTTGCTGTGAGTAAGAGAAACACTCCCCTGCCTTCCCTCAATTGGTATCAGAGCTGAGTGTTTTTTATTTATGTTCATTGGTTCTGTGTTCATTTCATGAATGAGCCATGTGATTGTATGTTGAACCAGTTGTGTTTTGTTTGGAGATCTTGCTATTGAGTTTTACTCCAGCACCCCCTTCCTGCTATGTAGAAAGAGCAGAAGTAAGTTCAGTCGAGCTCTGTGTTGGTAAGAGCTCATGCGCTCCCTTAAGTAAAGGTTGAGTCATCATTTAGCAGCTGAAGTCTGATGCAATTGTTTCTTGTGTCAACCATCTGTTTGTTAAGTTGTTCAAGCCCAATTGTGGTTTGTGTAAAGAGAAGAGATGGTCATAGTCCATGGATGAAGTTGATTATGTGTGTGTGTTCCCTCATATAGAGATTGAGCAATTGAAAGGAAGACATTCTTCCTGGTTGAGAGCTCCCATATAGTTTAATGGTAGAGCAGTCTGACTTTCATTGTTTTGGAAGTTTATTTGGTTTGTGTTGAAGCCCTTATGCATGAAAGAGGACCGGGAGGCCGTATCCAAAAGAAATCTAAATTATATGCAAATATTTATTTGAAGACAGAGACACGGGGAAAAGAAAAAGGATTAAACGAATGAAGAAGTATTTTGTTAATGCAAAAGAAGTTGGATTTTCCATAGCAAAGATATTAGGAGACGCCACCGTGGAACCTGCTGAAGCAGAGGAATTTCAAGAGAAGGCAGAGGATACTGAAGCAAATGAAGTTCAAGCCAAGTTAGAAGATGCATGGAGCAGCATCTATTATCCACCGCCATATTTCTTAGGTATAATGTATGATTATTTGTCAATTAATATAAAATTTCTTGCATGCTAGAGGTTTATGGAATTTTGTTAAGGATAGAGTTAAGAAACCCCAGGATGAGGCATTTTCCTTGTGCTGCATCCAATAAGCTCTGGATGATAATATTTTTTATGTAATTGCTGAAGCAAACACAGCTAGAGAATCCTGGGAAAGTTTGAAGAGAAAGTTTGATGTAAGGGGGAGATATATGGTTGAGTCACAACCTGTTAATATTTCAGAAGACAAATTTGCAGAAGCAGCAGAAGATAGTCAAATTATTTGTGAATCTCACAGTTGTGTCGATATATCAAATGATGAAAATGTTGTTGAAACTAAAGAAGAAGATGAGGATGTTGTATCTTGTGTAGAAGCAACACAATTTGAAGAAGTTGAAAGTGCTATCGATAAAGATGTTGATGTAGTTTCGAAATTAGATGTCACTGAAGTGAATTGTGAAAATGATGGAATGGTTAACATGCAGAATGTTGATAAATATGATAGATTCCTCAAGTGTGAGGACAACAGAGAATTTTTTGTGCAAGAAGAGTCCTTGTTGGACACGCCCATGAAGGTATTTAAATCATGTATTGAATCTGATGATTATGGACATGTAGGTACACTGAATCTAGAAGACAACTCTGAAGATGTTGTAGAAGTCAAAGACCAAGATGAGTTTGAAATAAATTACAACAGTCATGTTGCAAAAAATGAAGAGTGTTTCACTCATCCATTTGGTGCGCATAAGGAAGATGATAAAGTTTTGGGTGAAAAATACATTTATAAAAATAGTGTATCTACTGATGGAAAAAGTGCTGGTGATATTTTTTAAGAAGAATCTACAGTGATATTGAATGGTGCAGATAAGGACAGAAAAGAGAACAAGATTTTTTCTAATAACTTGTTTGTTAGTGATTGTGCAGGTACAAAGGAATAAAATGATGAAGTCTTGGCTTGTAAGTCAAATATTGAAGGTGAAGTAACTGCCAGTGTATTAGTTTGTTCTTTGAACATTCCAATGATGTATGTTGCTAATGACAACAATGAAGAAGGTGCCAATGAAGCAGCCAGTATCTGTGAAATTTTCCATGGAGAAGTAATGGTCAATGATGATCATGATGATGGAATGAAGACTGCCATATCAGCAATATGTGAAGCAACATCATAAGTTAAGAAAGATAAAGTGCATTGTGTTGAAGTGCTTGAACCTGTTTGTGAGTTTTTTGAAAATATTGATGATTTTAATTTTGTTGAAGAATTTGATAAGATTGTTGAAAAATGCACAGAAGTTGCAGCGATTGAAGCAGAAGGAATCTATAATGATGTTGAAAATAAAAAGGTTGTTGATTTGGTGATTGCAGAAGCAGTGATAGAAAAAGAGTTGCATAATGATAAAACTCAAAATGTTGTATATTCTATTGTAGAAAGAGCAATTTAAATAAGGAATGATGTTCTTTATGAACAGTTAAAATTTTTGGAAGAATGGATTGAAAATCCAAGATATTATGATAAAGATGATAGTCTTGTTGTGGAAGCAGAAATGAAGAATGTTAATTTCCTTATTGCAGATGCAGTGGCATATTTGAATGAAGAGACAGTGACAACTCTCAGAGAAGAACAAAATGAAAAGAACCAATATGGTTCACATTATGTCAATTTATATAATCTTGACAAAATGTTTGAGTGTGCAGGTGAGAAACCAATTGAAGATGATATTGTAAAAGATGAATTTGATTTGAATGAATAAAATTGCACTGAAGATAAACTGGTTGAAAAATCAGTTGGAAAAATATTCATGCCATGGAATCCTGAAGAAATCAGGCATTAGTAATAGTTAATGTGTCTACATAATGACATTGAACTAATTACTCTTGGTAAAGTCAAAGATAGCTTGTGGGATCTTTGTATTCCCACATTACAGTACTCAGAGGAAAAGATTTGGATTGAAGTCCATGGCATAAAGGACATTGAAAATTTGAATGATGGTAAGAAAATTGAAGAATGTTTTGCAATTGAACCTGATCATAGTGAATTTGAGGAATCACTAAAGGTAAAGATGAAAGTGAAGATGAAGAATAAAAAAGATTTAAGGTATAAATTTTGGCGTTCTAAGCCAAGTAATGATGAATCCAAAGTTGAGAATGATGCAATTAAAATTATGAATGGTGATTGGCTTGTAAAGTCCAAGAAGGTTGAATGCAATTGTCTTGATGCTGAAGTAAATGATGAAATATTATATTTTGAACAACCAACTAAACCTGAGGATAACAAGTATTGTGGAGTTGCTGAGAAAAATGAGTTCAGATTATTAAAATCTAAAGTCAATATGAAGAGATGGTTGAAGCCTCGAATGAAGCAAGAGCTGAAGAAGATCAAGGTAAAAATGAAGATAATGTAGAAAACAAATTTTACATGTTTCAAAGTTTGGATTCGAAAGAAAAAGAAAAGATGCACAATTATGTTCCAACAAAGAATGTGAAACAAATTTTTGAGTCGTTTTCTACACTGATGTAAGCCTTGCTGAGACTTAGACCAGCAAGAATTATAGTTGGAATGTTGTTTTGTAAAAAAGTAGTTGTTTGTGTTTGATGTCTTTTTGGGTGAAGTAATTAAGGGGAAGAATGTTGGTAGTGATTAATTTCTTCACCCCCACAAGTTCTGAAAATTCATTCACTGCCCTGCTGAGTGGCCGCCAAAAATCTGAAGAGCCAACCATCGCCACACCTTTTTGATTTTGTCATGATGTCAAGGTTTCGTAGGGGAAGCACACCACATCGATTTATGAAGATGCAGTTACAGCCTCTGCCACAGTTCATCGAATAATTATTGGGGCAGAGTACTACATTGATTTTTGAAGATCCATTTTTGAAGATTCATTCACTGACCTATTCCAACTGGTCAGATGTTAAATGGAGCAACGTGTTTTCATCAGATTGCTTAAGGGACATCACTGTTGCTGCACATTAATGTTCATAGGGACATTCACTAGCTCTGTTGTATCCTGTCAAAAATTGAAGGAATATGCTCGAAACTCAAAAGAGTCCCCAAACGCGATCCAATCCTGGTATATGCTCGAAACAGAAAGTAGGAGGAGTATTCCCAACAATCTGATCTCACAAGACCTACTGCATAGATCCTAGGCAAGCTTTGAATGAAGTGGGTCTACTTGTGATAGTCGAACTACGATTTTTACATAATGTGTGATCTTGGGTGGTTTAAGGTGTTTTAAACCCAAGATCCTAACCAAGACTAGTTGGTGTAGTGTAACCTAGAAAAGAAAATGTTACTAGTACATTTTATTAGAGTTAATTTTAAAGGTTACTTGCTTACTCAAAAAGGTAGTGGGTGTGTGAGAGTGGTCATAATAGAGATAGAGTACTGAAAATGAAATATTTACCACCAAACAAATCTTTTCTTTTCAATGCAAGTCTTAAAATTATGATCTAGAATGCATATGCAAATGCAATTTTTAATATTTCGAATGCAAAAAAGATAAAAATAAAGTCTAAATGTACAAAATTAAACTCAAAACCTAAGAGTGCAGCTACTCAAACAAATAGGTATGCAGAAGAAAACTTGTTCTTTTTGATGCAAAGCACTCTAAAATCTTTTAAGCCACTTGCAAGGTACTATATTCAGAAAATAAATCACAATTCTTTATGCTTTCAAAGGTAAGAAACAAAACTTAAACTAACCCACTATCAAAGCAAAGCAAAGAAACTTTCAGGTTTTCTTTATTGAAACAGTAAAAGCTACCAAATATGACTTTCAAATTCTTATTGATGTAAGCATGCCAAACATTGGGAAAAGAGTACAAAAACTACTTTTAGACCCAAACTAAGCAAATGACCTATGAAGAAATATGGTTTGGTAAAGTCCGGTTTGCACATAAACAATGCAAACAAGGTCTTGAACAATAGCCAAAACACTTGAGCTTTCACTACAAAAGAAAACTAAAAGCATAAGGGAGGATAAGAAACCAATCTAAAAGAGAAATTTCACTCAAATAGGTACAAACAGGGTCAAGAAGACTCAATAGGTTTCAAATCAGTGGAAAAGGAGCAAGCAGGTTCAATCTGACTCAAATTAGGGTACAAAACACCAAACGGGTCCACAACCCCCAAACTTGGGTCAACAAGCCCCAAAACTTTCCAAACAAGCAAAAATTGATCAAAAGAGGTTCAAATCATGAATGTAGGATAATTACAAGGATGGGAGACCACTTAGAGTGGTTTAACTCAGACCTAGGGTCATCGGGGACCCCAAAAAATGCAGCCACAGCCCCCAGATTTGGGTCCACAACCCAAAAACTCAAAAAATTCAAACCCAGATTGTGGGTGCTACTATGTATGAGGCATACCAACGCCCATAGCAGGGTGGGCACTACTTTGCAGAGGAAAAGTAGCATATGGGCGCTACTGTGCTTCACAATAGTAGCGTACAGGTGGGAAAAGTTGAAAAAATGGGGTTAACACCCCCCAACTGGGTCCGCAAGGGTTTGCAAGGGCTGGGAAGGGTTTGTAAAAATCCCAGGAGGGTCAAACAGAGCCTAATAACTGATTCTAATTAAGAAAATGAACAAATACCATAAAAAAACTAAAGAAATGACCTTGGATACCCCTAAGCAGTTAGGCTTTCCCCAGCAGAACCGCCATTCTGTTGTGGGGAAAATGCACCTATAGTTCAGGGGAGAAACTACCAACTTACGGTGATAAAAATAGACTTACAAGCATTCTGCAAGTACAACAAATAAATGAAGAGATTAGGGTTTAGAGATGTAGGCACCTTACTCAGAAGGTTGATCCTAGCTTTGCCTCCCTCACTCTTCAATGCTTATCCAGTGTTGCAATGCCCAGACCTTCAAAACAACTTAATACCTTTCTCAAATACATTTGACTACATATATAAGACTAATATTCATAATAGAAGAAGACATCAGACTATAATCAAACAGTAATCAAATCTAAGACACATTAATAGGTCATATTTGGAAAGAGAAGAACATCTGATCTTTATTAATGAATGAAAGCAAATACATAAAGTTATACCTTCCTTCAAGCTTGGCACTTCACGAAACCTAGATTCAAGGTCTCCTGCTTCCGTTCTTCAAGGATTCCAGCCTCTAATCAATTGTGCTAGGGTTTACCAAAACTGAAGCACAAGAGAGGGGGATGAGGGTCTCCATTCCTCCAGCATAAATTTGTTATAGGCTTGGTCCCCTCACATGGCCCTTCTACCCTCCTTATATAGTCAGTGAAGGAGAGGAAAATAAGTTATAACCGATTAGGAGGTTCCCCAACCAACTTAAGTTACCAAAATTTTGAGATTTTGACTTGTACAGGAATGTATGCTACTATTTCACAGTGGAGTAGCGCCCAGGGTGCTACTATAATGTTTTACAACTAGCGCTCATCACTTTCTAAATGTTTTACGCTACTCTATTGAAGAGGAGTAGCGCCCATGATTGAGCGCTACTATTGTACATTGGAGTAGGGTACAGGCGCTAGTTTGTTAAGGTAGAGTAGCGCTCATGTGAAAAATGGCCAAAAATAGGCTTTTCTGCTCATTTTCAGGAGATGGTTTGGTCTGGAAAATGTTCCTAAGGGTTGTAACCATCAAATGGGTCAGGATTAAGGTAATTTCAACCATTTTTAGTGTCCCAAATGACTCCTCCATCCACAAATGTCCTGTTGTGTGACTGAAACTTGATCTCAAGAAATGTCGTCATGCGACCAAGGGAAGCAAGTGTCGTCACGGACGGAGAGGTGTCATTTTAAGCTATAACAAAAGTCCATCGTTCCTGTTGCTGCTCATGAAAGGGTAGAGAATTAATTAAAATCTGAACAGACAAATTTTGTGAAAGGTCAAGCTAATTAATGGAGACTGACTAATCTCATGGTGTATAAATACCAATGTAATATTGATCCTGTAATATAGAGAAATATAAAGACATGGTGAGGAATAGAAATTATGAGTTGAATATGAAACAGAGTTTCAACTCTTTAGTCTTGCTTCTATGTTCCTCTCTGTCTTTATGAGTTTGAAAACTCATTGCCGAATATTTAAGTTTAACATTCTTCTTTAGCATGATAATTTTTTGAGCGTATATGATTGACTGTGAAATGTTTAGTTTTGTTGTAGCAAGTTAGATTTCAGAATTTGTTGAAACATAGTATGCTGAAACAATCATTATTTATGAACACAGGGGTTATCTAAACATAGATGAAACAATTCTGTAAATCACTATTAGCTAAATAGTCAATTGTAACTCAGTTGCAACTGTCCTGTAGATTATTGTTTGCTGAAATAGATAGCTGCAACAGTCCTGTAGGTGAAATTTTCTAAGCTAAGTGATATGCGTGTGTTGCTGTGAGTAAGAGAAACACTCCCCTGCCTTTCCTCAAATAATTGGTCCATCCATCACTTATGCGGTCATTCAGTCAACATATCATTTCATTGCTTTAGCAATTATTTAATCAACAAATCATTCTATTGCCTGAGCGATAGCTCAATCTCGTATTAAATCATTCAATATTCAAAATTTACATGAGATTTACATTTGTAAACAACCACGATTAACAATCATGATAAGAAGTTTTATAAATCATTAAACTTTGTTTATATAAATATTTGAAATATAAACACATACATTTCAATACATGTTTTCTAATTCATACTTCAATGTAACTTTCAAATGGTACCGAGTGGCCATTTGTAAGAACATGAATGTGCAAAGGAAGCTCTAGATTGTGAGCAATTTACGAATTTTTATTGGCGAGGCCTCAACCATAACCAATATTACCGAGATGTTGCTAAAATCGGTACGTTTTAAGTAGGCCATGGTCCATGCATACTCTACCATCACTTCTGCATGAATCACGAGCTCACCAATAAATTCGTGGTGGCTACGGCAGAGCCTTAAGATAGCATCTCTTCTTAAGTTATTTCTCCATAGCTTCATGAAATGTTGTGAGTTGTAATACCCCTTGCTCCCACTCTGGGAAACACAAGCACACAACGATTCCTATCTTCTTTAGAGATTTATAGGAGAGCACACCCGAATCTCTATCTATTTGATGTGTCAATACAAGACCTATATACATACAGTGCAATTCCCAAAAAAAGGTGGTTGTACTGTTTATTTAGTTGGCCCACATATGCCACAATATTACCATGAAAATTTTCTTTTTGTTGTTGGTTGCTATATGCTCTCAAAAAAGGTATTGTTTTCCCCTCTACATATCAGATATAGATATGTCAATAAAAGACCTGTATACATATAGTGCAGTTCCCAAAAAAAGGTTGCTATATTGTCCATTTACTTGACCCGCATATGCCATAGTCTTACCATGCAGATTCTCTTTTTGTTGTTGTATAAAGTTTCCATATGCTCTCAAAAACATTATTGTTTTCCCCTCCCCCTCCTCTATTAGCATATTATTGTAGGATATACTAGACTGAAAAAGGATTTGAATCAAACCCCTATCTACTAAATAACCCGCTCACTAATCACTGCATAGATCGCAGTGAGTATACTACAACTCAGTCACAAATATGGTAATGCACACTATGGGGAAACCTATGTCCTCCATTGCATTACACATAAAGTCCAAAACACAATATGATAAACAAATCCACACATTCACCCTATAGCGTCCTTGCAATCTTTATCCCGGTACATGCAATAGATTTGAAACACTAGTGGATCTACCCACACATCTAATAACTAATTAATGAATAGGTAATCAAATATATATACACATGGATTTATTCATTTTCTCTCTTTCTCATAAAAAAACTAGAGAAACTAAAAAATAAACCATGTACCAAGAAATGTAAACACATTCATTTTCCGGTATTCCTTTTTTCTTTTTCTTTTAAGAGCCAGAGACAGGAAATCATAAAGAAACCAAGAACCAAGAGAACAAGTATAGGAAAAAAAATTAACGTAGTAGCTAAATAAATTTCCGAGTTGGTGCCATGCCCTCTTTACATTCAAGATGCAAAGGAAAGGATATGCACAACTTGGCCTCATAGCCTATTGGGTTTCTATTTAAATAGATTCAAAATCTATCCAAAAATCTAATTGTTATATATTACTTGTTTTTAATGCGTAGTTATAATCTTTCACATTCTTCCAATTAAAGGGGTCCATCTTTGCCCTACTCTTTTGTAAATTAAAAATGTAACTATGTACCTGTTTTCTGGTGAGGAGCTCAAGGCCAAGGCCCCACCAATAAACCTTATAAGATTTGTTATTTATTTCCTAAAGTTGTAATGGTTGATTATAAACTTAGGAGACGTGAGGGTATGATGAAACTTAAAACGATGAGGGAAACTTAATCCACTAGGGGGAGAGGTGAAAGGCTAGGAAAACCTAGAAACCCATTTGGGAATGACATGGTGTCATTTGGGTACCTATGAGTCGTCGATAAAATAATTACAACTACCTAACCTGGCCAAGGCCCCACCAATAAACCTTGTAAGCTTTTTTATTTATTTCCTAAATTTGTAATCGTTGATTATAAACTTAGAATACTGAGGGTATGATGCAACTTAAAACGATGAGGGAAAGAGTCCACTAGGGGAAGAGGTGAAAGGCTAGGAAAGCCTAGAAACCTGGTTGGGAATGACATGGTATCATCTGGGTACCTATGATTCGTCAATAAAATAATTACAACTACCTAACCTGGAATCCCACTGAGCTCAAGTATTACTCATCTAGTAACTAAGTGAATTGACTAATAACCTAGCCTTCCCTAAAAAGCTAGGAATATATCATATGAGTGGGAAAATCCATGATATATATAATATATATAAAGAAGAGACTTGTTTAGGTTGGTGTTCTTCTTAACTCAAATCGTTAAAGATTATAAAGGTGAATATGAATTCGTGATTATGAGAATCACCTAAACAATTTATATATATATATATATAATTGTTTTATAATAGCTGTTGTTCAGGATTTCTAACTTATAGTGAGGAGAGGGACACTACCAACTTCTGGGGTGATAGGTAAATACATTGATCATATCACATAGGTTTCTACAAAAGGAAAGAGATCAATATCTTAGAAGGAATACCTTATTAACGACGTTTGACCCTAGCTTTTGATCGATCCTCCGCTCAATCCTTCACTTGATCTTCCATTTGATGAACCTGCAATACAAAAGATACCTTCCTCAGTGTATCTTGACTGATATAACAATGATGAAATTGAAACAAAATTTAGACATCAAATACAATCAAGAATTAAACCAAACAAATATGAAATCCATTAGACATTTGATTGGGACAGGAAGGGTATTTCTACCTTTATTGTCAAAAATCAATAATCAGTACAATTATACCTGATCATTTAGAGTGCTTGTGCAACCAGATTCTGGGCTCCTACTCTTCACACTAAATTTGGAATTCCTCCATCATAACAACCCTTAATGCATGGTTTCTACTTCCCCAATATAGTTCTATAGATTGAGTCTAACTTTGAGTCTAGTCTCTCTCATGCATCCTCGTATTTATGGGACAAGGTAGGCAGTTGGATTCGAGAGGTAGTTGGATTGGGAGGTTGGGGAAGTTGCAAACCAACTTCAACTAATCCCAATTTGTCAAATTAATATATTTTTGATTTCATCTTAAGATGTGTGCGATTTTTCCAAATCATAGTAGCGCATAGTATGCAAGTCCAGTACTTTACAAGCAGCGTTTGCAACTTTTTCTAAGGTGTGCACTAGTTTGCTTAAGTAAAGTAGGGCATACTAGTAGGTGTGCGCTACTATCACGCCTGTAGAGTAGGGCACACTTCTAGATATGCGCTATTATCATGCCTGTAGAGTAGCACACATGTCAAAATGTAGGATAAATAGGGTTTTGTCAGCTGCAGAGGAGTAATCCAGGTCCATACATCACCTAGACCAATCTTGCTCTTCAATCCAAGTTGTCCTTTTGTGTGATCGATAGCTAAATGTGATCACGGATGGAGAAGTGCATATTTGACCTATAACAGATGCCCCCTAATGTGTGAAGTTAGAGGGAAGCGATGGTCGAAATACATTATAATTCCAATTCAGAGGAGGAGCAAGAAACCACAGAACCAAGTCACAAAAGTACCTGAAATAACAATCAAGGTCAGTGAGCAATTACAATCTTGACATCATATAGATGTGTAGTATGATACAACATGATCTACGATACATAACTAGGCGATGTATATATAGCATGGCCACTGAAATACAAGCGTGGATCCATGTCAGAATGAGAGATCATAGCCATAACAACAAACTGGATCTATGTCTCATGGAGAGCCAAAATGAGTGAGGCTCAGTCTTGGGTAGCTTGGGTGATAACATAATGAGGTAATGCTATCAAAATCCCAAGGTCTTCATCCAAACAACCCAAGGTACAAACCCTAACCATGTTAATAAATGAGTTGAAGTCGAACATGGGGGGAATCGTTTGATTACCGGTCATTGATGTATACTGTTAACAAACGCGAGGGATTCCACCGATAATGATAATGGGGCCCAAGGTACCTAGTATGATCCAACAAGTGTGAATAAGAGGACTTGAAGTCGAACACCTTAGGAACCCGTCAAATAAAAGAAATTGATGTATTCTCATTATTCGATGATGAGGGAAACTGCCACTAATGACTGCAATCCCCAAGGTACTAACCGAAACTCTAAACTTCGTTCCCAGAGAAAAATGAGTTGATGTCGATGGGAAGAAGTCCATTGGAAGGGAGGCCTTAATGTATCCTCCATCATCCAACATGATGAACACTCAAATGGTATGAGCAGATGTGGAGTAGGAAAAGTAACAAGACTGACACTAGGATGGCTGACACATGAGGTCAAGATAAATGGCAGAATGGCTAACACAAGCTGTATCCTTGAGCAGTGAGCAAAACACAAAGTGACCTAGGCAGTTTTCAACATGATGGGAAAGTGATATAAGATTGCAATGTAGGAGACATTAACAGACCCTCCATACGGTTGGAAGAATAACCAACCGTGGGTCCGTGGGAGTAAACAACTCAAAGATCAGGTTCACCTAAGGTCAAAAAACTAAACTCGATTGAAATGATAGACTCAAATAGGTGCTTTGTTCAAGGATAGGACTAACTGAACTTCCTTTGAAATTGCAAGATGTGATATACCCTTCTTATCCCTTATTATTTTTAGATAAGAGAATACCTTTCTTGCTGTTTTAATGAGTCCAAGAAAGAATGAAAACTCAATAGATCCAACCATGTAAAGAGTTTAACGAGCCCATGGGAGGAAGAATCGGGACTTTCTTCATTGTTTATATAGTTCGAAGAAGAGATAGAAGAATACTCTATAGTACTGATCTCTGGATTTTAATATCGAGCCAAGATATGTTCTTGCTCGCCGGTGTTTTCTTCTTTAAGGAGTCAGAAAAACTTAAATAATCCTCCATGCACCCCCCCGAGGATTTTAATATCGAGCCCGAGTAGGTGAATGCTCACTGGTGTTTTCATGTTTTGAGAGCCTGAAAACCCTAAAGAAGACTCCAAAAGGTCCATTTTCATACAGTTAGTCTCCTCCCCCGAAAAAGTGTAAAACAATGGAAGAAGAACTCTTCTAGCCACAGATGACTAGAGTATTCCTTTTTCGTAAGTAATTTGCAAAAGTCTGGAAAAGGGTTAAACTTATACTTAAGCAGATGTCGCTTCAAATCCTTTAACGAGTCTGAAATGACAACTATACTTGGCAATCTTGTCATATTTAAAGAGTCTAACAAGAGCCTGAAAGAACTCTATAAAGATATTTTTCGTAAAGTTTTAACGAACCCAAAAAATTAAACTCGTGACCACCTTACTATTTTTAACGAGCTCAAAGTGAAGGTGGAAGAATGCTCGAAGCTTCCTTACTGTTTTTAAATAGCTCGAAGGAATGGTGGAAGAATTCTCGTGACCTCCTTACTGTTTTTAACGAGCTCAAAGGAGAGATGGAAGAATGCTCGTATCCTCCTTACTGTTTTTAACGAGCTCGAAGTGAAGGCAAAAGAATGCTCAGCGGTGGATCAATGTCCAAATGAATGGCAAACTGCATTATAGACTCTAGGAAAACTTCATCAGAGGGAAGTATATTATCCCAGATGGAATGCATATCTAAACCTTCAAATGGAGTCTTCACCTGGTTAATTGCCGAGACCCAGTCCCGAGAAGGTAAGCATGAATCCAGAGGCTTATTCTCAGTAGCAATTGGACTCAAGGAACAATATGCCACATAATTTGATTGTGACATAGTAGTTCCTACTAACGGGGGACATACCTGGTCTATAGTTGGGTAATAAGAGGGATTTTAAAATGTAAGTTGATCGATGGTGACAATGCTTTCGTTGTGAGGAAAATGCATCTCACAAAAGAGCGTAGACACCACAACTTGCATAGTATATACGTAATCACTCCCTAGGATCATATCAAAATCCATAGGGTCCTTTAAAACCATAAAATCAACTAAGATTTTTTTCCACCCAAAGTAACGGGTATTTGAGGGAGGAATCCCAACGGTTCACTAGGTCTTTTCTCGAAAGTCAACGGCCAATTAAAAACTACAACAAGGTTAGAAAAACCTAAATCTCTCTAAGCATAAGGGGATAAGATACTAACAGAGGCTCCTTCATCTACAACACATCGGTGAATCACATGGTTTCCGATATCGACCTTTATCTAGAAAGGTGTAGCAGAAGGAAGGCGAGGCCTAGTTAGACTATTCCAATCAAAGGAAATGATCCTAGAGCTTGGTAGGGGTTCACTCGGCACAGATGCAATGCCCCCATTTTTAGAGACATCCGAACTGGTAATGTAGAAGACATCAGGGACAGGTGCATCAGTCTCTAAAGGACTGATGTGATCGATCGAAGATTGCATCGATTTGATTGCTTCACTCTCCGAAGGAAGAGTGGGGTTGACCAAATATTGCATTGGTTCAACCACTTCATCAACCAAAGGTTGATAAAGCTGTTGGGAATCTATAGATAGATCAAGAGCAGAGGATCCTTCAGACATGTACCACACTCTCCACACCTATGTAATAGCAGGGCATCGGTGAGTAAGGTGATCTCCCTTACAAAGTTTACAAGGGAACTTTGGCTTGAGTCCTATAAGCTTAGACTCCGTAACAACAGCAGTACTCTCAGCATGACTAGCATTGGCTGGAAGCTTGCCCCCAGCATGACTTGCATTAGCTGGTTGCTTAGAAGTAGAATACTTTTGAACTATGGACCACACTCTTTGCACCTCTGGAATAGCAGGGCACCAGTGAGTAAGGTGGTCTCCCTCGCAAAACTTATAAGGGAACTTAAGCTTCTGTTTATTAGGTTTGTTGACAATGTCAACTTTCTCAGTATGACTTGCAGTGGTTGATTCAGTGTATCCAGTATGACTCACAGGAACTGGTGACTTGTCATTAATATGACTAGCAGTGATCAATGACGTGTCCTCAACATGAGAAACAGTGGTTGAAGACATGCTTTCAGTATGATTTGCAGTGACTGAAATTTTTCTCCCAGCATGACCTCCAGAAGCTAGGTAGGTGCCCCCAGCATGACCCTTAGATCCTGGGTGGCGAGGTTTAGTATGATTTCCAATGACTGAACAAGTTCTCCCAATATGACCACCAGAGGTTGGGTGGGTACCCCTACCATGACCTTCAGAGGCTGGGTGGCTGCCCCCTTGCTTTGGCATCTCCTTCAAATTCTTCCTCCGTCTATTCCTTTTAGACTATTGGTTACTAGTATTACTACTTTCACCACATGAGGTAGAAGGAGGAGGAGAATATGCTACTGGCGAAGCGAGCATAGGGTTCTACTACTCTTGATGTGAAGTACTTACTTGAGAAGCATCAAAAGCATGCAAGGCATTTGGAGTGGAAAACAACCAAACCGGTAGCCCTATAGTGAATCCTGGAAGATTCAAAGCAGCCATTAAGGGAGTACCAATGCTCCCAATGAATGGAAAAGCACAAGGAGCCCCTTCAACAGGGGTGCCTTGATTGGTGCTCACCGAGATGCTATCCATAGCTTTCGACTCAACAAACCAAAAATCTCTAAGTCCAACTAAAAACAAGCAGCACAAAGAGCACACGCACTGTACTCAGGTTGTTTGAAATCCAACAGGTACCAGTAAATGATCGTTGGTTCCAGTAAGAGGAGGGTTGAAAAGGAGTACTGAACTTTCTAGAAGTTAGGTCCTCAACCTAGACGGTATCAAAGACTTGTCAATTCGGGGTTCTGGGCTATGGTCTTCCAAGAACCTCTATTTCACCCATAAGTTCAAAAGAACCACAGGAATTAGTTCTCCTACGTCACGATGGTGGTGGAGGGTGCACAATGGGAGGAGGAAGGTTTTTCAACCTCCGAGACCGAAAAATATGTTGGTCCTCCACAACTATAAAAAGTAAACTAAGTAAAAACCTAGTGGCCACTACAACCAAGGAGAAAATAGCATACCACTAAAAAATTCCTAAGTAATCAAACCAATCAAATAGATGGAAAATACACTCGGAAGCAAGTCTAGGATGATCAAGGCCCAGAACAGACTAATAGAGCATCGACGGTCAGTTACGTGTCATCCTATGGAGGTCCACTGGGTGCAGGTGCTTGAATCACCAAACCGCCTTCCCGGGATTACAGCCAGAGGCTTACCTTCCACGTCTGTCTAAGGTGAAGTGGGAATAACCGCCCACTCTACCTGTGTAGAATCCTAAAGGTCTGATACTAAGGCTACCATTAATATGAAATAACCTAGGGGGACAGTCGTCAGCCTAGTCGAAACACATGGGTAGGGTAACAAATACCGAAGTCCGAAAGGACCCACGTACGCGAATCAACTCTGGTTTATGGTCAAAAGGAAAGTGAGGGGATATCCTCAACAATTCTAGTCTCCCACGGCCTCCTGCTTAGCTCTGGTTTAAGTAGAATTTCCCAGGACTATTTGATATAGATGGATTTACCTAAATGAAAGTCGTACTACGATTGTTGAGTAATGAAGCCAGTTCCGAGCAGTTTAAGGTGATTTAAGCTCGAAACTCTAGCCTAAGCTAGTTGATGATGTGTATGCCTAAAAAGAAAAATGTTGCTAATAAATTTTATTAATTATTTCTTTTTAACGGTTACTTGTTACTCAAAGTTTGCAGTGCGGTGTGTGGAATGGTTTTTTATGAAAGTAAAGTGCATATAAAGCTTTCAAATTCACAAAAATTTTTTTCTCTTTTCCGTTTGTATTCTTTCAGAAATTGAAAACTAGGCACCTAAAACAAAGTCTTTTTGTATTTTCTTTTGATATTTCGAAGCAAACTACGCTACTTCAAAGCAAAGCTAGACCTTACTACTAAGTTACTTAAAACAAATTTTGTTTTTTCTAATAATTGTGTAAGAAAAAGAAACTGTAAAAGTGCAAGCAAGACCTAAATGAAAAAGTGTGGGTAAAACTAACAGCTAAATGGCTCACCCAAACAAATCAACTAATCTGAAGAATACTTGACTGACCAATTTTTTGCAAAAAGAAAAACTCGAGACTTGGAAACAAAGCGCAAAAGAAAAAAGGGAAAAGAGACACTCTTAAGTGGAAAGGCAGACCTGCAAGGCTACTCCTAAGCATCAAAACCCTAAGGAAAACACTAAGCCAAGTAGAAAGTAAGAAAGCGAACCACAAAGGTAACTTACCAAGCACACAGACTCGAAAGAAAGCTAACTAGAGAGCTTCTACTCACTTGGACTCAAACTGAAAGACGATCAGGAAGTGACTAAACCAAGCAACTCTCCAAAGCAATCCTAAGGAATTCAAACTAGGTCAAACCCTAGGCAAAGGATAAGATACCAAGGAAGCATGCTAATGTTGCCACAAACAACTAACGCTTAAGAAACGCAGGTTTGTATGATTGTAACCAGGAACTAGGATCAAGGTGTGCAACTAGACCAAAAACAGAGAAGTGCACAAACTTTGAAAAGGCTAGAAGGAATTGAAGACACTTACAAAGACTCAAGCAAGCAAAGATGAGTTAAGGGACTTAGGAGAGGCTAACAAGAGTCAACAAAGTCTTACAAACCTCAAGGATCAGTTAAGAAGGCAAAGCAAGAGGCTGGAAATCAAACCAAACAAGTGGAAATCAAATCCCAATAGAAAACAGAGAGTTACAGGAATATGCCCTACTGTGCAGTGCATAAACCAGCGCACATTGGGAGGTGTGCTCTACTGTGCAGTAGTGAAAGCAGCGCTCATCATCAGGTATGTGCTACTGTGTGGAGGTAAGACTAGCGCACATGTCAGAGAAGGTCTGAAACAGGATTTGAAAAGGAAAACTGAGATGAGTCAAGCAAGAGAAAGCAGGTAACAATGACCTACAGGGCCTCTTAGAGGATTGAAAAGACCAAAAAGTACTGGAAGGAAAACTAACTAGGTCTCCTAGAGTAGAAAACAACCAGTCCCCAGCGGACTCGCCAGTATATTGTTCAGGATTTCTACCTTATAGCGAGGAGAGGGACACTACCAACTTCTGGGGTGACAGGTAAATACATTGATCATATCACATAGGTTTCTACAAAAGGAAAGAGATCAAGATCTTAGAAGGCATACCTTATTAACGATGTTCGATCCTAGCTTTTGCTCGATCCTCCGCTCAATCTTTCACTTGATCTTCCGTTTGATGAACCTGCAATACAAAAGATACCTTCCTCAGCGTATCTTGATTGATATAACAATGATGAAATTGAAACACAATTTAGACATAAAATATAATCAAGCACTAAACCAAACAAATATGCAATCCATTAGACATTTGATTGGGACAGGAAGGGTATTTCCACCTTTATTGTCAAAAAGCAATAATCAGTACAATTATACCTGATCATTTAGAGTGCTTGTGCAACCGGATTCTGGGCTCGTGCTCTTCACACTAACTTTGAAATTCCTCCAACATAACAACCCTTAATGCATGGTTTCTCCTTCCCCAGTCTAGTTCTCTAGATTGAGTCTAACTTTGAGTCTAGTCTCTCTCATGCATCCTCCTTGTATTTATGGGACAAGGTAGGCAGTTGGATTCGAGAGGTAGTTGGATTGGGAGGTTGGGGAAGTTGCAAACCAACTTCAACTAATCCCAATTCGTCAAATTAATATATTTTTTATTTCATCTTAAGATATGTGCGAGTTTTTCAAAGCATAGTAGCGCATAGTATGCAAGTCCAGTACTTTACAAGCAATGTTTGCAACTTTTTCTAAGGTGTGCACTAGGTTGCTTAAGTAAAGTAGAGCATACTAGCAGGTGTGTGCTACTATCATGCCTGTAGAGTAGGGCACACCTCCAGATATGCGCTATTATCATGCCTGTATAGTAGCGCACATGTCAAAATGTAGGATAAACAAGGTTTTGTCAGCTGCAGAGGAGTAATCCAAGTCCATACATCACCTAGACCAATCTTTCTCTTCAATCCAAGTTGTCCTTTTGTGTGATTGACAGCTAAATGTGATCACAGACGGAGAAGTGCAGATTTGACCTATAACAATATCCTAACATATTATATAAATATAAACATATATGCTTTTTATCCATAACATATATATATATATTGAATAAGAAGAAGAAAATGCACCTTTACTTAAAATAAGTGCCTCAAATTATAAGATGAGCGATATCTTAGTAAAAAGGAGACATTATTTGGAGTTCATCACGTTAGGCATTTTTTCCATCTCTCCAAAGGAAGGCTACGTTTGTCATCTCTGGGGTACAACATACTATTTGTCAAATGGTAAATGCATAAATGATTTGGCCATGAATTCTCCTTTGAGAAATCGATCTCCCAAGGGGGATTGACTACTAGTTTAAGAGGAGGGGCAACTCGGCTACCGAGGGGTATGGAATGGATGAGAAACCTCTGCTCTAGATGAACAATGGTTGCGTTAGATGAGCGATGTTTTCATTGGATGAATGATTTATGCTTTACATGAGGAATCTATGCAATAGAGGAGTGATGTTGGTGTATGGTATGGTGATCTCTACATCTTTGCATTATTCAATATTTTCTTTATAATCCTTGTGTTATTTTGATCGATGCATTATAGAATAAGATCTCTGCAATGTTGATCTCATGCATTTTAAATTTGTTTGTCCTTTTCCCTCATGGGTCTCTACATATTGCATGGCGACCTCTGCCCTATTGTTCTTTGTATTGTTGGATCTCCACTCATAGTGTTCGATCCTTGCAAATAGATTCTTGCATGGAATTGATCTCAACACTCTTACTGTTCGATATTGCAAACAGAGTCTTAGATAAAATAGAAAATTTATCATAATTTGAACAAAACCAAGGGGAAGTAAAGGGGGAAAATGTGGAACAAACAATTAATTTGGAATTACAGGAGACAAATGTGGAACAAACAAGTAATTTGGCATTGCTAGTTCAGACACCAGCTAAGTCTGATGTTACCAATAAAAGAGTTATTTCAAAGGTTGACAACATGGAAATTGATAGAGAAGTTTCAAGTAAAAAGACTAAAATAGAACAACATAAGGAAATTGTCAGCATGGAAGAGTAGGATCTAGTGGTTTTAGGAAAAAATACTCTATTTTCACAACCACCTGTAAATATACAACAATATTCTTTTTCGGAAATAAAAGAATCTGGAACTAGTTCTCAGTGTATGTAATATCCGGAATTTTGACTAACTATTTCTGATGTTATATATTGGGATTAAAGCCCCAACACATATGATTGTTTTGATTATTGGGCATAAGCCCTAGTGCACATGATTTATTCTTTTATAGACTGACATATTGGGCATGGACCTTGACTGACTTCATTATTGTTATATGTTGGGCAAGAAAGCCCTAATGGATTGATTATGTTTTGTTATGAGAATTGGGTAAAAAACCCTAATATACTAAGATGACCTTTTTCTACATACTGTGCAGAGTTATGAATTACATGATTGACTTATATGGTGTGTTGAGTGTGGTCTCAGGAACACATGGATGACCTACGTACTAGGCATAAGCCCCGATGTACCTAGAAGAGTTTATTATGTACTGGGCGTAAGCCCCGATGTACATTGAGTGTTGGGTAGGAGCCCTGGAGCAATCCAAGCTTAATATATGAATATCGGATCCGAGGCCATTATACATTCTAGTTGTGCTTCACAACCACATTCTAGTACTAGTGTTGAGCAGGACGTTATGGAATTGCACTAGCATAACGCCCATGTGAAGAGTGTTGAGTTAAAGCTCTGAAGAGCACTCGGGGTTACTTGATCTTAAAAGTGTTGAGTCGGGAAGACTCTGAATAACACTTCTAATTCATCGCATTTATTTAATTTGGTTAAATGAATAATTTTCTATCTATCATCAAGTATTGTGGGAACTACCATGTTAAACGAGGGAATCCGACATGCAAGAGAGAGGTCTAGAGGTACCTAACCAAGCCAACTATCCAAGCTTACCATAACTACACTATTGAATAATTAAACTTAATTATTCTTGTGTGAAAAACATGCCTAAGGGCCATGCATGAAATAGTTCTCCAAAGTTGACATTATTATTAATATTATTATTATTATTATTATTATTATTATTCTCCTAAAGAAAAACATTTCTTATATATGTATTTAATTATTGCATAGGGTTATGCATGAAAGGACTCTCACATAAATATACTATTAAAATTATTAATATTATTATTATTATTTATTGTTAAATCTAAGTAATAAAATATATAACTATTATTATTACCAATTATGTAAGAAGTAATTTAAAGTCACTTCTAGTTAAAACAAATAAAAGTCCTAGTTTAACAAGGACTAGATATTTAGTAAAAATATCTTTTAAAAATATTAATTAAAGAAACTAAATAATTATTCAAACAACTATATTCCAAAACTCCCCTATATAAAAGAGGGCAGATCCCAATAAAGGGGATCAACTTTTCCATTACCATTCTCTTATGAGAATAGAGGAGAATTTTGCTGCAAGAACTGAAGCAGTCCCACATTAATATCCAGATCTAATCCAGTAGTTGAACCTAGGGCCTCTACTTCTCTCATTGCATGTTGGAACCAGCTCGGGGGGATCCAGTTAAGACCACGAACGGTCTAAGGGTCGTGGTTGGGAGGAGCATGGTAGTCCCAAAGTTATCAAGTTGAAAGGTCACTCTATAGGTCAGCCAAGTCCATAAGATTTCTGCATTAATTATTGTTTGAGTGTGCGGGTCTTACAGAAGAGGAGTAAGCTTCAATATAACTAGATATGAACTACAATTCTCCATTTCAGTTTACAATAGAAGCTAAGAATAATACATTAGGATTTATTTTACAACACTATAATTTTCCCAAAATCTTTATAATGTTATCTCTTCCATAGAGCAAGGGCCTTAGGGCATGGGCTCACAGGGTTACACATTAGGATTATTTTTGGTTCCCTTAAACAGAACTATTATCTTCACTATAACCATGAGTTTGAACCAAGTCAACTAGAGGTCTAGCAGGGCTAGCCTAGCTAGCCTGTGCTAGACACAAAAGTCAGCAGATAAACTTTAGAATGCCAAATAAATATGTAAACTGATGACTGAGCTCTTACAAGTCCTATGTTTAAATTGCATTTTAATTCTGAAAAGTTACACTGTATTTTCCAGACTTATATATAAGTAGGGTCAATTCCTTTTTACTGTTTCTATCATTCTTTTGAACTTAGAAATAAAATCGCAGACATGATTGGAGACTTTTATTTTTAAAAGAAATTACATTACTTTAAATTCCCAAGTCTTATCAAATGCAACCCACAGTAGTGAAACTCTATTACAATCTTAAAGCTTATCATCACCAACGATTTCATATCAAGACTACTACCTACGAAGTTAGTTGTACATTGTCATCAAACTAATCTCTACCTACCAAAGCGAAAGTACAAGGACACGCATACAACACGATTCCACTATCATTAATTTCCAGAAGTTTAGACAGCTCATCAAACATTTACACATTTCATCCAAAAACCCTGACAAGGCATCCTTTCCAATACAAGGATCGAATCCACATCAAAACGAAAAATGATACATTAGCATTTAAACACATTCTATCTTTTTTTCGTTTACCACAGTAGGACGTAGGTCAAGAGATCGATCCCCATTATCGATTCACAACCCCTGAATAACATTGAAATCGCCCGAAATATAGTTTTTAAACACAGGCTTATTTCTCAAACAAACGAGTACACAGCAGCTAGGGTTACGTTAGCAGTCTTCAAACAAACGTAGGAGACGGTTTAAAAACACAGACCTATCTATTGCCCAGTAAACGATAGGAATTACCCATACAAACCACCTGATAGGGAGTAACCCAAATCGCTAGTCAATTAAACTATCTAGATGTTAGACAGAGGCACCACCGGCATAAACAAACACAGGATATCGCAGAGCTACGCTCTTGAACCTTTCATTTAAAAATACCAAATCGATTTCCTTCAGGATAGAGCAACAATAGCAAATGCAGAGATCAAATAGACATTACTATACATACTCCATAGGAAAAACACAGAGGTCAAACAAGAATACGAACCATACATAGAAAAACGCAGAGGCCCAACATTTTACATATCATCAATACATGTTCAATGTTCAATAGAAAACGCAAACCTGTACTTCTTTTCAAAACCCAAGTTTTACAATGTGGGCAGTATATCCCGTCACAAAACCTTAAGAGTCTTGACAGAGCCGAATGGCCAAAACTTATACATTAAAACCAAAAACTCTCCAGGGTTATTCCCATTAAAAATAGACACATCCATTAACCGGTCCAGCCAAAGGCGACCCCTATGAGACTTCAAATAAGTTATAGTGATCCCAAAGGGCCTCACGAAGTCCCTCATAGAAAACAACACACCCTCCATAGATGCGAGAGGAAGGGCAAGGGTTGGTAACACCTGAACTTACCAATCTCAAGTTAGCGTCACCTGGGATGCTGGACATCTAATGGCCACCCACACAGAAGAGTATCGTAACCATTCACCTGCCATTAAAACAATCACATGAATTTAAATCCTGAAATGAAAATACTGGGAACAAACGCAGAAGGAAAGAAATATCATGTAATGGGTGAAATTACCTGAACATTGTTGCCTCTTGCTTCATCTCTTCATCCAAACAACCATCGGGTGCACTGACCATGAGCGTAGCTTAGGTCAAGGCATAAACCCCCTCCAGACACGTTAAGGGACTGAGCAACACCAAAATGATACGAAGAATGACGGAGGCAAGTAAAAAACCACAAGTTGAAACCCTCTCTTGCTCAGCTGGCCACCACAACCACGTGGTTATCACATGCAGTAATTACTACCACACCAAACCTCATTTATTAGTTAATATTCATCTAAGCGTTATAGTGGGGAGTCGTATAGGTATCATGAAATTGTGGTATAAAGGTATTTATCCCAAGGTTTTTTAAACCTTAGCCTTTAAACTTTAGTCTTGTGACTTGCTAGAACATGGTCATAGGATTTTTAAGGGAGAAACCCCTCATAGTGTCACCTGCACACACATGGAGCGATACATTAGCAAATTTCAAAGTAAAACAGGAATCCCAAAGCTTACCCTTACCTCTCGGCAGCTCTATCAGGGGTACGTTTCTTTTTGGAACACTAGGTTTCTCTCATGGACCTCAAACTCCCATCAACAAAGGTCCATCATGCCCGAAGATACCAATTAGACATTTTATAAACTCAATATACAACTATTTCTTAAAAGTAAAAAGGAGGATTTTAAATATTATTCTAGAATTTGTAAACTTGACACAGAGTTACATTATCTACCTTACGCATCGCTTCCGCAGAAACAAAAGAATTATAACGAGTAAGATTATGTTGCTTAGAAACCCTAAACTCTTTTGTCGTAAACAAAGTACCAATGCATTTTCCCAGTACTGAAGTTGATTTATAAAATACATGATCTATTTTAGGCATGTTAGCAGTAAGCGAAAAAAATTTAATTTTTACTATTTTCAGGGACATTACAGTGTAAATCCATATTTGATTTTCTTTCACAATATGCCGAAGAAAAGAAACAATCTTTAGAAGAAACCCATAAATTGTTCCCACAAGTAAGGAAGTTGATGGATCAAAAAGTTTCTCTTGTCACGGTTAAAGATTCAGAAAGAAACACTTTGAGATTTGCAGTTGTAAATGATGAGAAAGTATCTGAGATGGAGGTTAAACTTGATGATATTGATAGTCCATACAAAATCCAATTGCATAGACAAACATAAGATGTCTTGTATTCCAATTTGTTACAGTCAACTTTGAAAATTTCTAAGTTGCAGTTAGTAATAGGAAATCTAGAGGGTTGGCTAAGGCAAGAAAAACGGAGAATAAAGAAAATCTGGTTCAAATTAAGAGACTACAAGCCGACCTTTTGATTGTAGGGTCGGATCCAGGAAATACCCAGTACACCAAAAAAATCCTCGATGAAAAAGAAAATACTATTCAAATGCTCAAGAAAAAGTTAAAAGTTCCAAATACTCAACATGTACAATCTTCCGAACTGATAGAATTACAAAATCAAAAAGAGGTCGTATATCAAGAAATGATGTACTACAAAGGTAAAATGTTGAAAATACAAGATGAGAAACATACTTGGGAAAAAAAATCTGAATTATGGTCACAGATTTCATTGCTAAGTACAAATCAGGTTGAATAAATGCGAGTATCAAAGGAGCCAAAGGATCGGCCTTTATTTACAAAAGAGAAGAAAATAGATAGATCTTCCACAGAAGAATTGACCAATGCCATGTCTAAGATTATTTTGAAAGATGTGTAAATTGAAGAATTTAAAGGAGAAAACTAGAAACTCAAGCGAGAATTAATTCAAAATACTAAGGAAAAGAACAAAGCTTTGAGTGAAAGAAAACAGTTACAGAAAAAGATCGATGAATTGAAAGATAGACTAACAGGTAAGCTTCCCTTGCAAGGAGCTAAGCACCTTATATGGGATGCAATATCAATATAAATTACCAAATTTTGGTCATATTTAATTTTTATTAATGATAAAGCTGTTATATAAAACACGACTCTCCAAAGATGTAAAGTGGTAAATGAGACATTGAATAAAAATACTTCAGAGACATCCCAAAATACAGTTAGTTTCTTAAATACTTTGACTCAAATAGATATGCAAAATCTAGGAATGAAAGACAGGCTTGTGATTATTATTTGGGAAAAAAAGAATTATTGGCAAGCATAATCATGTTAGAGAGGTACACGATAAAGCAGAACAAATGCTCCTCCAAGTTCAAAGTTTTAAAAAACTATTTCAGAAACTCTTTGAGAATGGTATACCCTCTTTTTGGGATGACAATGGAAGGTTAATTTCTCAAGAAAATTATCACAGTTTAATAGATTAGACCTGCATGGATCATTCAAAATTTGAAGATTTGACCAAAGGATTGACTAGGAAGGGTATAATTGAGAAGTTAACTGATGATTTTGAAATATTTGATCAGTTCCTGATGATTAAAAATAATTTTCCACATGTATCTTACACAGTTATATAGAATTGGAGGTGATGATTAAAGAGATCATGGATTATGAGATCCCAACCCAAGAGCAGTGGAAGATTGTTGAGAAATTCGGGAAAAATAAGTACAAACTATATCAATAGTAAATATACAGATGTCTCAATTTGAAACATAGTTCCAGTTTCCTTTTTTATTCACCCAAGTTGCCACATAAGCACTCCTGATCGAACAGATTCACTAGTGAAGCAACTCACTACAGACGTAGTCGACAGCAGAGCAGTCGTTCCTAAAATTTTGGAGCTTCTTTTTGAGTTTCTATTCTTAGTAAAAAATCAGTTAGGGTTTTCTTATAGAACATTTTGTATAAATTTTGAATTTTACAATGTAATGAGGGTTGGATCCGAGAGAAAGAAAACTCTGTGATGTAATATTTTTGAAAAGACTTTAATGAGAACATAAGTACATGTTTATTTTGAGCAGAGATTCTTATGTTATCAATTTTCTTCAATTTTTTAATTTCTCTTATGTAAATGTATTTCCTGTTTACACCATTTTATCACCTTGCTTCATATTTGAATGAACTTTGTGAGTTAGAATTCATATCATATGCTCTAATTCACGCATTTGAATATTGTCAATGTTCTTTCTTCCAAAATGATGCAGAATTCATCCCAGTTTGATGCTCTATGTTAATAAATTGTTTTCTTTAATATTATACCATTCTTAAACTGTTATTTGTCTGAAAAAGTGATACCCATTTTTCCTCTAAGAATGATTTATCCTACCACGAGTCTCTAAATAATTTTGAGATATGTATGTATTGACTCCATGCCCAATGGTTTTCTTCTTGATTCAACCATTTTGCTAACCCTCGTTATAGTTAAAGATTTGGTCATTGTTTAGAAATACATGAGCTGTTATTATAGTGACTTTTGAATAGAAGACTCATCAAGGGAGCCCCCTTTGGATAGAAAAGGCCATTTTTCATCCTAAATATTAGTTTGAGGTTACTTTGGGATTTTCTATAGCAGTAAGAGAAAAAATCTAAGTGATAATAGATTTGAAGGGAGAGAGTTATGTGTTCAACAAAGGGTTGCTGAAGTCCCAAAACTCAAGGGAGAGTTTTGTGTTCAACAAAGTGTTGTTGAACTCTTTCATCTCCATGATATAGCAATAGAAAATAAGGGAATGTCTATCGCAAGTCAAAGACTAGTTAAGAGTCCAAGAGTTGAAAGTGAATGATATCCTCCAAAAGATAAGTAATTTTTTTCTTTACCTATGCATTCTTTTGATTTATATTGAATAAAATAATGTATAATTTATGGTGATAAAAACATAAATTTCAATGAAAAAGACTAGGAGAATTTTCATGCATGGAAACAATAGTGTGTTGCAAAAGAACTTATTACTTACACACTAATTAAAACTTGAACAATTATGGTATGTTTATATTATGATGAATAATTTTGGAAGAAATTGTATGGGTTGTGTAAGGTGTAGGATATGAAATGAAGAGGAGCGATAACGACATGCAAGAACTGTAGAAACTCGAAGATGAAGATGAAGAAATAAAATATTACCAACACCAAGGACCGTGTTATTTTTAAAGGGTAAATGATGTAATGTCCATATTTTCCCTACTCTTTTGTAAATTAAAAATGTAACTATGTACCTGTTTTCTGGTGAGGAGCTCAAGGCCAAGGCCCCATTAGTAAACCTTGTAATATTTGTTATTTATTTCCTAAATTTATAATGTTTGATTATAAACTTCGGAGACTGAGGGTATGATGAAACTTAAAATGATGAGGGAAAGAATCCACTAGGGGGAGAGGTGAAAGGCTAGGTGTTAACACCCAAAATGTAACCTAGGTTGCGGAGAGGTAGAGTCGGGGTAACCACTAACCACCTT
The DNA here is from genome assembly GCA_027924585.1 of Larix kaempferi. Lineage (NCBI taxonomy): Eukaryota > Viridiplantae > Streptophyta > Pinopsida > Pinales > Pinaceae > Larix > Larix kaempferi. Next base: position 5,458,848 of record BSBM01002098.1, on the reverse strand, counting down.
GGACTAATGCTACTGACCCAGCATAGTCTAAGAGGGCTCCTTTTACAAATCTATGAAAGACTGAAAATACTCAAAGGCGTCAGCAGTGAACAAACACATCGGCCTTCATTACTCAAAAATATTCAACTAAAACATACACAAAAGGTCAGATTTCTGATGGGACAAATTGTGTGAAAGTGTTGGAGGGATAATCACAAGGAAAAACAATTGGGCAATGGATTCAAGGCATTACACACAAATATGATAACAGTGCCATAGTGTGAACTATTCGAACAGAGGAAAGGTACCCACCCGGTTGCCGTCGTACTGTTGTTTTCTGGTGGTAAAGGAAGAAAATAAGAACAGACCATTGATATGAGCATCCAGCAAAGATGAGTTCGATATGAACTTTAGTAGCAATATTGAGTGAATACCAGAGATAATAACCAGAGATTGTTTCCAAGAATTCTAAGTTATTATACACTAACCTCAGGCATGAAATGAAAAACATAATGTAAAGGCATAACAAGAAGCACATGCACATAGAGAAGAGAAAGAAACAGACTACAAGTTAGAGAAACACAAGAATCTCTGCAAAACAGTCTACCATAGGCATTGCACATTGTATTAATATGAAAATCTCAAAACCGGGCTCTCCCCTGAGGCCTTAGCCGAATGATTTTCCAACCCTTTATTCTTCTATTACAATACTTTTTATATGCTCTTGGCCTTGAATTGGTCCTTAGGAAACAAAAAAAATTATGCCTCCACCTTGACAGCTCCAAAATTGGGAATATGACATATGTGTCAAGTCTAAAACAGACTGATTAAGACGAGGAACAAAAATACCATGAGTAGGGCACCACCTCACTCGGCCTTAAATTGGCCCTGCGAATCAAAGAAGTCCTCTACCCTCAAAGAGTTGTCCGCTTGTGAATCGTCTGCGAGAGGGGGAGGTGTCACTTCTTCAATGGGGATCACGAAATCATGGACAATCTCCATGTCCTAGTGGATTCCCTGCTCCTCTTCAGGAGGCTATTTCTTTCCTCGACATTGGACTCTTTTGGACACCTGTCGTCCTTCGAGCTCCTCATCTTCACTAGTGCAGCTGGATTCTATGTGGTCGAATACCATAGGAGACGAAGGAGCATGCTCTTCCTCCACCTCGAACCATGCCTTCTCTGGCATGATAACCACTCCGGATTCCTGCTCCTTTTCCATGATCCAATTCCAACTGAAAAGATGCCCATGCTTCCCAGTGCACCACCCTCTCCATATATCGATTTCGAATCGGGGATGTAAGGACCATATCCATATCCGCTGTGATGATGACAGCGGTTACGTGTGGTTGCATTTGCCCTGATTACCTTCCCGAGCCTCTCAGTCGAACGACAATGATTCCCAAGGCCCGAGCTGACGTGAAACATGCTTGGAAAAGATATCTAGATAGACGACGGAGCACATGATGGTGCTGAGGTGGCCTCCATCATGTTTGCAATCATTTCAGTGGTAGAAGAGATGCCCTTCGAGCCGTCAATCCACCTCCTTCATCGCCGACCGAACTGTGACCTACCATGCCTTCCACCACTGTACCAGCGCTTGTAGTGCCGCCAACCTTTCAATTCCATCACCTATACAAAATTTGGTGGCTGGCATCTTTAGCCTCCTATTTCAAGTCTAATACAGGTGGCCGAAAAGATTTGGTGGTTCCCATGGAGAAAACCCGTCTCTGTGTAGTGATGATGGACCCCTTCGAATCCGAGCAAAATATAAATTGACAAATGCGAAAAAGGGAAAAAAGAAACTAAAACCCCCATACATGTCTAAACCCTCCTTTCTCCCCTAAATTCATGTATAGACCACAAAAACCCTGTATCAGGTGCCTTCAAACCCTATCCCTCAGAACGACTTTAACCTTGACCTTATCGGAAAATGGTTCTCAACCCGCTTTCTTGCCACAAAAAGACTTAGATTTGATAACCATGGAGGCCATAAAGTTATACCTGTCACGGAGAGGTCCTGAGAACGACTCCTTCTGTCGCTTTTTTTATCTTCCGCACGCCCGGAGGCTTCCGACCTCGACAAGCTCTAAGACACAAATGTCAACCTCCATGTGCATCTTTATATATATAACCTTTCTCTTTTAAGCTCTGATCTTCTTTGCCAGCCTTCCACCTCTCTCCTCCATTGATCTCTTGAGCAAAGATATGGACCGTCAGATATGATCCCCCTTTATTAATTTGACCTCTTTCCCTTTCCTGTCGTTGGATCATTCCCCGTGTCCCAATCTCCACCATCCGTCCCTTATCTCTGTACCTCCATGGAGTGGTATCGCATTCCCCTAAAGCGGTCTTGCTTACCACTTATCGTCCTCGCGATGAGCCTGGGTCCTGACACCTGGCCAATCGTATTTCCCATCACAACCACCATTCCCTCTATCTAGCGTGCATATTCCCGACACGAAGATCATCAAGGACCGTCGATCCTCCTATGCCAATCTACATTGTTTCTTTTGTCACATTGCACTTGCACCTTTCGAACCCTAAGCTCTGACCGTAGGATACTCCTCAGTTTCCCTGGGCCATCCACGTGGCCAGCGACCTACCTTTATGCCTTGGCAGTATCGCATGCTGCTGAAATGGTATTACTTACCTCCCGTCTTACCATGCGACGCTTCCTCCATCTGCCACCTGTGTAGCGGTATTACCCATCGCAACCACCCTGATGACTATTCCCCGCATGCTTTGTTCATGTGATGATCAACGAGGACCGTTGATATCCTTCTCGCTCCCATCCAACGGTGGGAAACTGTGCGATGGCTATCCTTTAAAATATTTTGTTTCGGACTATAGACTTGGGTCCCTTTTTCACCATTTTAGTCGCACCTTTTCCCTATTATAGCTTTCTCTTATATTTAACACCCCCACTATCAACCTTTCTTATGCCTTAGCACCTAGTCATGAAATATAAATGGCATTGAGGCCTTCTTCAGGGGAATTTTTCGAGATACCCCCTTATTTCACCTCCACACTCATGCTGTAGAAATCAGGTGCTAACAACTGGCTCCAACTAGGGATTCTATCCTCCCTATGAGGTAGCAAAGAACACCGCAGACCGAGTGCCTGATCCATTGGACGACTCTTGCAAGAGAATTTTATAGGTAGAGTGCTTGGGAGGGTTGTCCTGAAAGAATTTATGGCAAAACCTATGGGGGTTCTGCTGTGAAGTGTATCCTGTGACAACCGTTTCCCGAGTTAAAAATGATCTATCATACTGAAAATCTGAAACTGTACATTCTGGAAACAAAATGGAAATTTCTGGAAATTGAAAATTACTACTAAAATTGGAGATGCCAAAAACTTGGGGCTTATTTATATACAAACTACTCTACTTGAGAGGCTACAGCTCTAGGTTATGCAAAAATGCCAGTGTAATCAGTCCAGCAACTGACACCCCAGGCGGGTTTTCTTATCCTGCTCGACTGATTCCAGAACAACGAGGGTCAATGGCCCGAGGCGATGGCGACAGATGAGGACCCTTCGAGTGAAACCAGGACCTTTATTCCAGCTGCAGAAATCTTCCATATATTCTGCCACTCGATCATTTTAAACATGGTATGCTCTACCCTCCTCTTGCATCTCAGCCAATTTCCTTTCAGAAGAGTTGTAAGTAGGCCGGTGAGTTTCACAGGTATTCATGTCAGGCCCCGGGGTTGCGTACCTCTAACAAACTTCCATCAAAACCTGAAAATCATGCATACTAAAACCCCCGCATGAATTGGTGAGACTGGAACGAGCAACTTCGAGCAACTCTCTTTTTGGGCTACTCATGATCCCTGGGTTGAAAACCTAGTTCTGCCCCAAAACTTCAAAATAAAACTTACCCTATCCTCCGAAAATTTCTAGATAAGGCCATTCTTCCTGAAACCCGGATTCCAGGCTTGAAAGATCTGGCTGAAAATCCTGCCGCCTAGCTCGTTCCCCCTCCAGCACTTCGATTATCTGGTCAACTGGATGGGAATATTGGCCAAGCCTGAATACTTCTTCAAGGAGTCTATAATCATCCTCGGTACAAGAAATGGATTCCGTATAAGAATCACATGGGTCCCCCTGGTCATCCTCCAGCCTTTCAGCGATCTGGTCAACCTGTCTAAGGTATATGCCGGACCCAAGACTTTCTTCAAGAACCCCATATTTTTCCTCAAGGATCACATATTCTTCCTCGAGGGTCTTATACTTCTCTTCAAGGACTCTGTACTCCCTCTGCTAGGGATCTTCAGGAAACCCTTCACTGCTAGCTCCTCTTTTCTCTCTCGGATGATGGTAAGGTTCCCCCTGTAGAGTTTCACAGCTATCTTCGCTCATGGTTTTAAGGATTTCCCTTATCCTGGCGAATGATCCTACTTTGGGGAAAAGGGTTTCACCACCTTCGGGCTCAATATTCTGATGGATATCAATGGTGGATTCAGGATCTTCCACTGAGTTCCCCTCTTTGGCTGGTCCTCCTAACTGGTGAAACTGTCTACACGAAGGTTCATCTCTATCCTCAACCTCAAAAAAGCTTATGAATTTCTCTAAATGGTCTCCTCCATATTCATCATACTTAGGCGAACTGAAACCTTCATTAGGGCCATCAATAATAGGAGCTTCAACAGACTGATTGTAATCTACATAAAACAAGCCAGACTCACCTTCTCCTGGCATTTTGCCTAGCTGATCACTTCTCTGTTGCTTATGGGGAAAATCTGTATGTGAGGTAAGCTTTCTTTGTTCATGTCTCTCTTCAAATCTTACCTCTTCTTCGATCCTTTCATTGTTGTCTTGGTTTGGTAACTTCCCAGACATCCTAAGATTGTCTTCAACCTCTGATGCATCAATAAACATATGCTGCAAATTGGAAGACCTTCTCTCGAACAGATGAAAAGATAACTCAGGAGGAAAAAAAGATGCATAGTGTAATTTAGCAGCATTCTGTAGGGGTCGAATTTCCTTTGGCATGTCATAATAGAAGGTTGCAAACCTTCTATTAAAGCTAGACATGGTTTCACTTTCTTTCCTTCTCATGGAGTAAAACTCTGAGAGAATTAGGTACCATGGTCTCCTTTTGCCCCAAAACCCCAAAAAGGCTTCAGACAACTCCCCCTGGGTATCAATGGACTCAGGCTGCAAATGTTTGAACCATCTCTTCATATCTCCTTGGAGAGATTTTGCAAAATCCCTCATACATAAATCATCATGTTCTATTTCAATGGGATCCAGAAAATGCTCAAAACCTTGAAGATGTTTTTCTGTAGTAAGAATCTTGGATTATCCATAAAAAAAATAGGGAGGTGTTTATGGTAGTCCGGAGGAAAATTATGAAGGACAGGGGGCAGCCTTAAAGGGTTGTATCTTAGATGAGCTCTGGAAGGCAAGGAGTAGGTGTAGGTAGGATATCATTGGCCTTACTCTCGAGGAATTCATAAGGTCGGTTATGGTTTATACATGGTTCAAAGGAAAGGACAGGATCAACTCTAGGGGTGAAAGGAGAATGTACATTTTCGAATTCAAGCGAAGGATATACAAAAGAGGCTCTCTCATGACCTAGAGCTCTCCGGTGAGACAAAAAAAATTTGATATATATACATAACGGTAAAAGGATTCCAACAGAGAAGAATAGGGCCCCTTTGAAGAGATTGATACTTTGATACCTGGAACTTAATTCTTCCATGTCTAAGGCAGCTGGGCTCGTTCTCCAGTGGAGTCTGCAAATTGAACCTGAATAATGAGTGGAGTTTCCAGGTGGATGATATGCAACCCTTCTGATGTCCAAATGTTGTCCACCATCAACAATCAGATCTGAAACTTTGTCATTCTCCCAAGGATGACAAGACAATCGTTCCTCGGCAACGACGCCAATTTGTTAACACCCAAAACGTACCCCAGGTTGCGGAGAGGTAGAGTCGGGGTAACCACTAACCACTTTGGACTAATGCTACTGACCCAAGACACTCTGAGAGGGCTCTCTCTACAAATCTATGAAAGACTGAAAATACTCAAAGTCATCAGCAGTGAACAAACAAATCAGCCTTCATTACTCAAAAATATTCAACTAAAACATACACAGAAGGTCAGAATTCTAATGGGACAAATTGTGTGAAACTATTGGAGGGATAATCACAAGGAAAAACAATTGGGCGATGGAGTCAAGGCATTACACACAAATCAGATAACAGTGCCATAGTGTGGACTATTCGAACAGAGGCAAGGTAGCCACCCGCTTGCCATCGTACTGCTGTTTTCTGGTGGTAAAAAAAGAAAATAAGAACAAACCATTGATATGAGCATCCAACAAAGATGAATTCGATATCAACTATAATATCAATATTGAGTGAATACCTGAGATAATAACCAGAGCTTGTTTCCAAGAATTCTAAATTATTATACACTAATCTCAGGCATGAAATGAAAAACTTAATGTAAAGGCATAACAAGAAGCACATGCACATAGAGAAGAGAAAGAAATAGACTACAAGTTACAGCGACACAGGAATCTCTGCAAAATAGTCTACCATAGGCATTGCACATTGTATTAATATGAAAATCTCAAAACTGGGCTCGCCCCTTAGGCCTTAGCCGAATGATTTTTCAACCCTTAATTCTTCTATTACAATACTTTTCATATGCTCTTGGCCTTGAATTGGTCCTTAGGAAACAAACAAAACTATGCCACCACCTTGACAACTCCAAAATTGAAATATGACATATGTGTCAAGTCTAAAACAGACTGATTAAGACAGGGAACAAAAATACCATGAGCAGGGTGCCACCTCACTCCTCGGCCTTAAATTGGCCCTGCAAATCAAGGAAGTCCTCTACCCTCAAAGAACTGTCCGCTTGCGACTCATCTGCGGGAGGTGGAGGTGTCACTTCTTCAATGGGACTCAGGAAATCATGGACAATCTCCATGTCCTGCTGGATGCCCTGCTTCTCTTCAAGAGGCTCTTTCTTTCCTTGACGTCGGATTCTTTTGGACAACTGTCATCCTTCGAGCTCCTCATCTTCACTAGCGGAGCTGGATTCTACTTGGTCGAATACCATAAGAGACGAAGGAGCATGCTCTTCCTCCACCTCGGACCACGCCTCCTCTTGCATGATAACCACTCCGGATTCCTGCTCCTTTTCCATGATCCAATTCCAACTAAAAAGATGCCCATGCTTCCAGGTGCACCACCCTCTCGATATATCGATTTCAAATCTGGGACGTAAGGACCATATCCATAACCGCCGTGATGATGACAGCGGTTATGTGTGGTCGCATTTTCCTTGATAACCTGCCCGAGCCTCCCAGTCGAACGACAATGATGCCTAAGGCCCGAGCTGACATGAAACACGCTTGTCAAAGATCTCCAGATAGACAGCGGAGCACATGATGATGTTGAGGTGGCTTCCATCGTGTTTGCAATCATTTCAGTGGCAAAAGAGATGCCCTTCAAGCCGTCGATCCACCTCCTTCGTCGTCGACCGAACTGTGACCTGCCATGCCTACCACCACCGTACCAGTGCTTGTAGTGCCGCCAACCTTTCAATTCCATCACCTCTACAAATTTGGCGGTTGGCATCTTTAGCCTCCTATTTCAAGTCTGATACAGGAGGCCGGAAAGATTTGGTGGTTCCCATGGAGAAAACCCGTCTCTGTGCAGTGATGATGGACCCCTCCGAAGAAGCCTTCGGATCCGAGCAAAATATAAATTGACAGATGCGACAAAGGGAAAAATTCAACTGAAACCCCCATACATGTTTGAACCCTCCTTTATCCCCTAACTTCAGGTATAGACCGCCGAAACCCTATATCAGGTGCCTTCAAACCCTATCCCTCAGAACGACTTTAACCCTGACCTTCCTCGAAAATGGTTCTCAACCCGCTTTCTTTTCGCAAATAGACTTAGAGTTTCTAACCATGGAGGCCATAAAGCTATACCTTTCACGAAGAGGTCCTGAGAACAGCTCCTTCTGTCACTCTCCTTATCTTCCACACGCCCAGAGGCTTCCAACCCCGACAGGATCCAAGATACAAATGTCAACCTCCGTGTGCATCTTTATATATATATAACCTTTCTCTTTTAAGCTCTGGTCTTCTTTTCCAGCCGTCCACCTCTCTCCTCCGTTGATCTCTTGAGCAAAGATCTGGACCGTCAGATATGATCCCCCTTTATTGATTTGACCTCTTTCCCTTTCCTGTCGTTGGATCATTCCCCATGTCCCAATATCCATCGTTCGTCCCTTATCGTCGTACCTCCATGGAGTGGTATCGCATTCCCCTAAAACGGTCTTACTTACCGCTTATCGTCCTTGCGATGGGCCTGGGCGCTGACACCTGGCCAATGGTATTTCCCATCGCAACCACCATTCGGTCTATCTGGCTTGCATCTTCCCGACACGACGATCATCAAGGATTGTCAATCCTCCTAGGCCAATCTACACCATTTCTTCCGTCACATTGCACTTGCACCTTTCGAACCTTGAGCTCTGACTGTAGGATACTCCTTGGATTCCATGGGCCGTTCACGTGGCTAGCGACCTAACTTTATGCCTCGGTGGTATCACATGTTGTTGAAATGGTATTACTTACTGCCCGTCTTACCATGCGACGCTTCCTCCATCTACCACCTGTCTGGCAGTATTACCCATCGCAACCACCCTTATGACTATTCCCCATGCTCTTTTTTCATGAGACAATCAACGAGGACCGTTGATCTCCTTCTCGCGCCCATCCAACGGTGGGAAACTGTGCAATGGCTATCCTTTAAAATATTTGGTTTCGGACTATAGACTTGGGTCCCTTTTTCCGCCATTTTAGTCGTGCCTTTGCCTTATTATAGCTTTCTCTTATATTTAACACCCCCACTATCAACCTTTCTTATGCCTTAGCACCTGGTCATGAAATATAAATGGCATTGAGGCCTTCTTTAGGGAAATTTTTCGAGATACCCCTTTATTTCACCTCCACACTCGTGCTGTAGAAATCAGGTGCTAACACTAGGAAAGCCTATAAACCCGGTTGGGAATGACATGGTGTCATCTCATCACCTATGAGTCGTCAATAAAATAATTCCAACTACCTAACCTGGAAGCCCAAGAGCTCAAGCATTACTCATCTAGTAAGTAAGTGAATTGACTAAAAACCTAGCCTGCCCTAAGAAGCTAGGAATAGCTCATATGAGTGGAAAAATCCATGAGATATATATATATATAAAGAAGGAGACTCATTTAGGTGGTTGTTCTTCTTAACTCAAATCGTTAATGGTTGTAATGTTGAATATGAATTCGTGATTATGAGAATCACCTAAACTATATATGTATTGAAGAATAAAATGCACCTTTACTTAGAAGAAGTGCCTCAAAATATAAGACGAGCGATATCTTAGTAAACATGAGATATTATTCGGAGTTCATCACGTTGTTTTTCCATCTGTCCAAAGGAAGGCTACGTATGTCGTCTCTGGGGGACAATCTGCCATTTTTCAAATGGTAGCTACATAAATGATTTGGCCAAGATTTCTCCTTTTATAAATCGATCTCCTGAGGGGAATTGACTACAAGTTTAAGACGAGGGGAAACTCGCCTAGCGGGGGGTATGAAATGGATGAGCAACCTCTGCTCTAGATGAACAATGGTTGCGTTAGATGAGCGATGTTTGCATTGGATGAATGATTTCTTCTTTAGATGATCAATCTCTACAAAAGAGGAGCAATGTCGGTGTATGGTATGGCGATCTCTGCATATTTTCATTATTCGCATCTCTGCTTTATAATCCTTGTGTTATTTTGATCGCTACATTATAGAGTAAGATCTCTGCAATGTTGATCTCACGCATTTTAATTTTTTTTGTGATATTCCCTCATGGGTCTCTGCATATTGTATAGAAACCTCTGCCCTATTTTTCTTTTTATTGCTTGATATCCACTCATACTATTCGATCCTTGCAAATAGAATATTACATGGAAAAAATCTCCACACTCAAACTGTTCGATCTTGCAATGAGAGTCTTGTATGGAAGCGATCTCCACACTCATACTGTTCGATCCTTGCAAATAGACTCTTGCATGGAAATGATCTCCACTCATAATGTTCGATCTCTACATATAGAGTCTTTTATGAAAATGATCTCCACTCGTACTGTTCGATCTTTGCATATAGAATCTTATATGGAAGCGATCTCCGCTCATACGGTCCGATCTCTGCATATCACGATGGAGTTGTATTATGCATATGATTCTTGATAGGGTTCTCTCTACTTTTTTATTGTTGTTTGATAGAGTCTTTATTTGAAGGGATTTATCCATCTTGATGACAAGTTAACTCTACCCCTGCGATGGCTTGAGACGGATCCAAGCAGCCGATCTTAAACAGGTTATCATTGGTATTTTCCTTGGCTGAGGGACGGATTATAAATAGCCCGATCCCAAATTCAGTTGGTTGACTGTCGAAAAGGTTGTTTTTTACCACGATTCTTCTTGGAAGGGACAGCTCGGTGAGAGCTGGATCCCTGTCTCATTTTATTAAATATATTATGTACGTTGAAGTACAGGAAAGGACAGCTCGGTGTGAGCTTGATCCCATTTTGTGGTTGTATTTTTATTATATATTAAGTTGTGAGTTCCAAATGAGAGGGAAGACTCTATGCACAGAGGTCGATCCCAAAGGATACTTGATTCATATATAATATTATGTTATGTAATTTATTTGTCAATCTTCCTGTATATATATATATTATGTTATGTAATTGATGCATAACTTATTTACTTGTATTTTATATTCATTGACAATTGAAAGGAAACCTCTTGGTGGGAGTCAACCCATGAGTTTAGTGTGCAGCATATGAGCTTCATGTCTTGTAGTGTTTTCTATGCCTGGACCATTTAAGGACTCAAGTCTAATCATTATAGATGGTCACTTCTTGAGATCGAATTTAAAATTTAAAAAAATAGTTGTGAAGTGAGTAACTAAATCATGTGGAAGGATCTTGTGAGGGGTTTGGATTATTTCACCATTTTAGTGGATTCATTGCCTAGCTTGGGGATGGTTTTTTGGCCGAAAAACACATGCCAGACAGAGAACCTATGGTTGGATGGAAATTTACACATGCCAGAGAGAAAACCTATGGTTGGATGGAAATTTACAGTCATGCCTTTAGTCACTTAGGTTCACCAAAGTCACATAAATATTCTATGCAACCTTTGTTAGTTAAATTTTATAATAAACATATATTCTAATATAACAACCTTTGTTAGTTAAATTTATATTAGACATATATTCTAATATAACAACCTTTGTTAGTTAAATTTTAACCTTTGTTAGAAATTCGGTATAAGAACAAATGTGTATATGATCCTTCTTTAATGAATGTTATTTGTTTACATTGCTTATTGTTTTACGCTTAGAATAATAGTCACACAAGTCTAATTAATGAAGATAAGAGTGTATATATATGTATGCCTTGATATTACTATTCATCAATAATGTTGTTTAAAATTGGATATGAGATGGATGCGATATTCAAAAGAAACTTTTTTTGTAAAATTATTATATGTGTTGGGGTGAACATCCATTATGTGTATAAGAATAAGCATTCATTATTCTATTGTCTATATTATTGGAAATAGATTAGAAGTTGTTTACATTGCTTATTGTTTTACACTTAGAGTAATAGTCACACAAGTCTAATTAATGAAGATAAGAGTGTATATATATGTATCCCTTGATATTACTATTCATCAATAATATTGTTTAAAATTGGATATGAGATGGATGCGATATTCAAAAGAAACTTTTTTGTAAAATTATTGTATGTGTTGGGGTGAACATCCATTATGTGTATAAGAGTAAGCATTCATTATTCTATTGTCTATACTATTGGAAATAGATTAGAAGTTTAGACTTGATTATTAAAATGAATACATCAATTGAAGGAGTGATTACAAGTTAAATGTGAGCTTTACAATAAAGCTTAAAAGGGATGTTCTTTAATGATCTTGAAATCCATGGTACAATCTTGTGTGTGATCATATGATAATGACCTTGATAATGTATTATTGAAAGAGGTTGTATTATACTAAGATTTGTGGAAGTATGATAGTTCTCATACTTTAATAATGAGAGTTATGACAGGATCATTTTGAGAGGTGTAATGAGTTCTCTCAAACTTAGTAAATTTCAGTTGTTCAATTATTGTCAATAGTTAGGAAAATCAATAGTTAAGCATAGATAATTTATTTTATGTTGAGATGGCATTTAAAGATCAAAATTTGCACAAATATTCAATATGTTTAGATTATGTGATAATAAACATGAAGCAATCACATTCGAAGTAGGGTAATTACTGATACTTGGTTATTAAGAGCATATGCAAGTAATTAAGTTTATTAAGTTTATGAAAGTTGAATCTTATGGATAATCTATCATACTTTCCTTAGGACTAACACATTCGGATGTTTGAGTTAAAGAGAAATGAAAAAATATTTCACCCCATTTCCTTAAAAATAGTAGCGAGGATTGCAGGTGTGTTACGGTTATCCATGCATCACTTACTACTTATCCATGCATCAAATACTAGTTATCGAGAATATAGATAGTCCACTTGTCCCACCCTCCTGCAATTTAGGAAAAACATAAATGGTATTCCACCCCAAAATTATAAGATATAAAAGTCTATAAGAGTAATTAGGTTTTCAACTTTTAAACTTTTCTTATCTGATGAAATCCTAGTTGAAATTGAAACTTTTTATTTTTTAAATTGCATAGATTCAATATTCTTTAATTACCATGTATATCTAAATTATATAATATTATGAAAAGTAATTAAAAAATAGATGTAAGTTTATAAAATAAAAACTTAAAAATTAAACCCGGATTTATCAATCAAGAAAGATCAAATTTTTTAAGTTTAAATTTAAAAAAAGAAATACACCTCAAGAAATCGGATCCCTCTCAATGCTTGATAAATACGAGTTTAAGATGAATCTATGCTAATTATTAACAATAAAATGAATCAACACTGACACAATTAATATCATTATCAAATGCTAGATGATAATAACTGATCCATCCGTCTGTTGTGCCATCGTTTAGTCAACATATCATTTCATCGCTTGAGCAATTGTTTAATCAACAAAACATTCTATTTCTTGAGCGATACCTTAATCTCATATTAAATCATTCAATATTCAAAATTCACATGAGATTTAAATTTGTAATGCTAGATGATAATAACTGATCCATCCATCGGCTGTGCGATCGTTTAGTCAACATATCATTTCATCGCTTGAGCATTTGTTTAATCAACAAATCATTCTATTTCTTGAGTGATACCGTATTCTCATATTAAATCATTCAATATTCAAAATTTACATGAGATTTACATTTGTAAACAACCACGATTAACAATCATGATAAGAAGTTTTCATAAATCGTTATATTCGGTTTGTATAAATATTTGAAATATAAACACATACATTTCAATACATGCTTTGTAATTCATATTTCATTGTAACTTACAAATGGTACCGAGTGGCCATTTGTAAGAACACGAATCTACAAAGGAAGCTCTAGATTGTGAGCAATCTGTGAATTTTTGTTGTTGGGGCCTCAACCATAACCTAGATGTTGCTAAACTCCATATGGTTTAAGCAGGTCATGGTCCATGTGTACTCTACCATCACTTCTGCATGAATCATGAGCTTACCAAAAAATTCGTGGTGGCTACGGTAGAGTCGTAAGGCAACATCTCTTCTTAAGTTATTTCACCGCATAGCTTCATCAAACTGTTGGACATGCATAGGATCTCAGACAAACAATAAGAACTAAAATCAAACACAGAAGACACACACACAGAGTAATATATGATATAAATATGCAACATGATATTTTAATATTTTCTTCATTTAACACATAAAAAATCTCTACTTCTACTACTAAAAACATGCTTCATACATATAAGTAATTCTGAACTAGATCGAGAATTTTCCCGCAATAACTAATATACCTAACTGTATTTAAAACTATCACTTCTAATATCAGAGCTTGTACATCATGTAGGTTACTTCTGTCAGTAACACACTCACTTGTTTATGCATATCAGAGGGAGAAATTACTCCATCTTACATGCCCCCTTAATTTCTACCTTATACATTGCATGACTACCTATACCAAGATCATTCCTTTGATTTACAAATTTATCTCTTGTCAATGGCTTAGTGAAGATATCAACCAACTGTTTTGAGATTTATATGATTCCAAACATATTTCTCCATTGCTTACAAGATCTCTTATAAATGATATCTCGTATCAATATGCTTGTTCTTCAGATGGAATATAGATTTTTTTTATAATTCGATGGTTGAGTTGTTGTCATAAAAGACGTGTGTTGCTTCATTTTCTTTATGTTGACTATATTCTAGTATCCTTCTCAACCATACAACATGATAGGTTGCCGAATTTTTTTCCACATACTCTACTTTTGTTGAAGATATTGTCACAATGGGCTTCTTTTTGGATTCCCAAGAAATCATACATGATCCAAGATGAAATGCATAACCTGAAGTGCTCTTTCTATCATCAATACTTCCTGCAAAATCATTATCAGTGCATCCAACTAGAGAGCTGGAATTTTTGGTTGAGTACATGATGCCAAAATTGATTGTACCTGCAATATACCTCAAAATTCTCTTACCTACTTGCCAATGGGAAGTTTTTGGAGTTTCCATGAACCTGGAAATTAAACTAACTGCATACATAATGTCTGGTCTTGTAGCTATTAAATACATCAGTATGCCAATAAGTCTTTTATACAAGGTGGGATCCACTGTTGTTCCTTGATCTTGCTTTCTTAGTTTTGTGCATGTTACTACTAGAGTATCTGTTGGATTGCAATTTGTAATTCTGAATGTGTTCAAAACATTTTTAGCATACTTTTGTTGACATAAATATGCCATTATATGATTGTTCAACTTCAATCCCAAGAAGATACTTCATTGATTTATGATCTGCCATTTCAAACTTTGTTTTCATGACAGATTTGAAATTTTCTAGCATTAAATTTCTAGTGTAAAACATATCATCTACATACAGATATACAATCAAATTTTTTTTTGTTGATTTGTTTTTCTATATAATGTGGGTTCCTATTTGCTTCTGCATAATCCATTGTTGATTAGATATGAGTCAACTCTTCCATACCATGCTCTTGGAGCTTGTTTCAAACCATACAGTGTCGTTTTCATCTTGTAAACTTTATGCTCTTGATTCCTGATTTCATATCCAGGTGGCTGATTAATGTACACTTCTTCTTCCAAAATTCCATTTAGGAATGTTGATTTGACATCTAACTGATATACTTGCCATTTATTTTGAGTTGTTAATGCCAGCACTGTTCTAATGGTGTCCAACCTTGCCGTTGGAGTAAAAGTTTCTCCATAATGTATACCAGGCTGTTGTGCAAAGCCTTTTGCAACTAGCCTTTCCTTATGCTTCTCCACTTCCCCCTTTTCATTGAATTTAGTTTTATAGATCCATTTGAATCCTATGCTACCCTTTCCTTCTGGCAGATCTACAAGATAACAAGTGTCATTATTTTCAATTGCATCAATTTCTTCATTCATTGCTTGAATACATTTTTCTTCTTTGATGGACTCTTCAAAATGCACAGGCTCATACGAAAATAATGCAAAATGCACTTGCATATCTACTTCACCATCTTGATTGTAAATTTCTTTTAAAATTCTTGTCTTTTTATTTCTCAAAGAAGCTAATGTGGGATCCGATTAACTACTACAGTGAATACTATTACCTTTATGTTCTCCATGTCTTGAAGTTTCACCTTGAATTTGCAATCTTGGTAATCTGGATGGAGATATTTGTTGTCTTGATAGTTCCACTTGATTTTCTGCTGGTAATAAGGGTGCTAAATTTCTAGCTGTAGTTGACTGTTCACCTTGATTGTTCCAAGCTTCTACTTCTTAGAATTCCACATCTCTACTTACTATAAATTCCTTTGTGACTGGATTGTATAGGCTATAGGATTTTGAATGCTCATTGTACCCTGTAAAAATGAATTTTTCACTTCTATCATCCAACTTTCTTCTCGGCTATTTGGGAGCATGTGCATAAGAAACACAACCAAATTCTAAAATGTGAAACACTTGACTTTGTTCCACCCCATGCTTCTTGAGGAACTTTGTTTTTGACACTTTTGTAGGAGATATATATATATATATATTGAACATGCAACTGCTTCACCCCAAAATTCATTTTGAAGTTGTTTTTATTTGAACATACTTCTAGCCATATTCATTATGGTTTTGTTTTTTCCTTTCTGCTATCCCATTTTGTTGAGCAGTGTATCTCGATGTAAATTGTCTTTTAATTCCATGATATTTCCAATAATTTGCAAAGTATTTGGCATCATACTCACCTCCTCTCTCAAAGCTTAAAACTTTGATGTACAAACCACTTTGTTTTTCTACTAAATCTTTATACGCCTTGAACTTGTCAAAAGTTTCAGATTTGTGCTTTAGGGAATATACCCAAGTCTTCCAACTGAAATCATCAATAAAAGTCAGAAAATGAAGGTGTCCTCCTAAGGACTATGTTTGCACGGGACCACATAAATCAATATGCACCAGCTCCAATGGTGCTCTTGCTCTGTAGGATGCACTACTTGGAAAGCTATCCCTATGTTGTTTTCCCAATATGCAACTCTCACAAGAATTTGATGGTTCATGTATTACTGGCAAGCCTTTAACTATTTGCTTCTGCTATGATAAATTCAGTCCACCAAAGTGTAGATGACCAACTCTCAATTTCCATAACCAAGACTCATCCAGAGTGGTGACCTTGTGAACACATGAAGCTAACTAATTGACATTCCTTAAAGTTAAAGGAAACATTCTATTCTTGGTCATTTTAATTTTGGCAATGAGTTTTCTACTTGGAAATTTGTCCAAGATTATACAAGAATTATTAGTAAAGATGACTTTATAACCATGCGCAGTGAGCTGACCAACATTCATGTCAAATTGTGCTTTAGACCAGGGACTAGATAGACAGCAGACATATTATTTTTCTCATTCTTCTTGGTAAGAAAACTATCTGTCCCTTTACCAACTACATTGACAACTTTATCATCTCTTAATATGACATCAAACATGACTGAATTGTCCACATTTACAAATAGACTTTTATCTCCTATCATATGGTTGCTACAACCACTGTCTAACAACCAAATATATTTATTATGTTCTTGAGCTTCATGATAGCTTAAGAACATGGCCTCTAAGGTACTTTCAAATGTATTAGAAACAGTAGCTCTGTTTTTGTTTAGGTCTGCATGATTTTTCCTATATTCATTAGCTAAATGACCAAATATTTTACAATAATAGCATTGAGTTTTAGATTTACCATACCTCTTGTTTTGATGATAGCCTCTACCTCTCCCCCTTGAGTTCAAAGGGTGTTGTGGCTTGTCTTCTTGTTCCATACTTGCAATGTTTTCTCTTTGTGAAATGTAGTTGTTAGACCTGCCCTTGCCTCTGCAATATCTTCCTTTGCCTCTGTTGACAGATGCTTGTTTCTTGAAGGCATGTTCAAGTGATTCTTATTCCCTAGTAATTCTTGATTCATAGGACAATAATGATCCTGTGAGCTCATGATCTATTGAGTATGTTAAAAAGTCCTTAGACTCTTCAATGGGAACTACTACCATACCAAATTTCTTAGTAAGGCTCCTCAAAACCTTTTGCACAACCTTATCATCTGTTATGTTTTCTCCATGAATCCTTAGATTATTGACCACCGTCATTACCTTGGTCATGCATTGATCTATTAACTCAAACTCTTTAGTCTTCAGAGATGATTGTTTCTTAATTTGGTTATGTGAACCCAACTTCAACTGTTAACTCTGATATGATGTAATATGTTGAAAGTGTTTTTTTTATGCTAAATTTGAATCTCGATGTGGTGTTGAAAGTGTTTTGGGAATTTAGTTATATATATAAAGTGTTTTGGGAATGTAACATTCTCAAAACACTTTCAACACCATATATGATTGCATGTTTAAAAATGATAATAATTTTTATCTATTAAATTTAATATGCTTATTAAATAAAATAAACATTTATTATTAGTTTTTAATTTGCAATTTTTAAGTATAATTTATTATTATTATGTCTTTGACATATATGATTCACGAAGCTCAATTATTTCAATGTCGTTTATTCAAATTTTAAATTTATAATGTTTGCTCCAAGGTGAAACAATTTATATTTAATTGAATTTTAAAATAAGCAATTATTTGAATGCTTATTGGTTCATTTTAATGATGTAAGCCTTGGGATTTGGCGCCCGGGCCTTGGCGGCACTGCTTACGCAAGATCTGGTCCTGGGCCTCGATGGTGTGGTGGCGTCATTGCATAATTAAATGTCTTGCAGAGTGTTTAAATGTTGCGGTGTGGCGTTGTGCTACGACATTCCATCGTGGTGTCCTGGTCTTAAATTTGTGGGTCTTATTTTGCTCTCGTTTGATGCATTCTATGTCTTCCGTGTGTGCAGCGTTGTTTCGAGACGGCAAGGAAGGTAAGGTTTCTGGCCATTGCTTTTCATTAATCCTGGTATGGGGTTTGTCATTTTAGAGAGTATTTTCTCTGGTTGAGTGTTTTGTTAGGTATGGGCAGCGTCTTGTCTCATTTATGGCCATTCTTCGGTTTTCGAGGGGTTTATTTAGAGGGCAGCAACAGTGGTTGTTGTTGTTGTTGGATTTCGGTCTTTCGTCTATTCATTGGCACTTTTGTTGTGGTTTGATGCTTCCATTATTCATGTTCATGTTCTTATTCGCCTGTGAACTCCTGGAGGTCCTTGGGAAGGTTGAGCAACCATTGTGGAACGGAAAGCAGTCTTTGTTTTCTTCAAGTTGGTGGCCATCTACTTTCGAAAGGTGCTGGCACTATTATCTCTCATGCTCTCAGTTTTATTTTTGCTTATGGAAGACTCAGTTTTCATGGTAGGTTTAATTTCTTTGCTGCTTTAGGGTTTTTAAAGTTGCAGAAAAAACCATTTCTTCATATTTTGAGCATTTAATAGAATTTATTGTTGCTTGTCTGTGGGTTTCAAGATTTTAGGGGCTTGGTATAAATTTTCCCTCTACAGAGTGTTCTATGGATATCCTGTGGTTTAGGGTTTCAATTTGGGGATTGGACATGACCGCACTACCTTTACTTATGCAAGCTATCATTCCCGTAGTTTTCACATTGACACATATTGTTTGCACTTGCACATGGAGACGTACTCACTGTGTCAACTGTAGCACATTTTCTTGATGCAGTTAATCTCCTCCATAACTTTGGTTTTTCTTAATGCAAGCTATCACTCACATAGCTTTGAATTCCTATAATAACTGCATATTGTCAAGATATGACTTGCTTTCCCATATATGCTAGACATTGGAATCATTGTTTCTTGCACACTGGAATGATTAGCTTTTCCATATATGTTAGACATTGGATTTAATAGACGGTTGATCTTGCAAATTTGGTTTTTTTATGGTTGTATTAACTCGTACATGTTCGTACATGTTTTTACAAATAGGAAATTGCAACTGCTTGGACATCTTAATACACAGTTGGGTTTGCAATTTTCTTTTTTTTTCTTTTTTAAATGCAGGGATTCCCTATTGAGGTGTTGTGATTTTATGCTGCAGAGTTATATCCTTTTTGCTTCACTTGAGTTTTGTTTCTAAATTTATTTTATTGGATTTTATTAGCTTGGGGGGTAAGGTGGACACTATAGTAAGCTAGTGTCTGCTTATATGCTAGCAAAGAGTCTCACATGATAGCTAGAGCAGAAAGCAAACATACTTATTGTTTTCTTTGTCAAAACACAATTTCTTGATTTCATATCTTGAATCTTCTTCGTTTCTTATTGTTGCTTCAAGTTTCAGTTGGTGGTTGTAGTGGACATTGGTTCTTGTTATAAACCTAGGGATTTTCTTTTTTTTTGTTGTTTTTTCTTGCCCTCTGGTGTTTTATTTGGCATTGATCGGCCCTTGAACCAGTGCAAATGAGATCTTTCATCTTTTTGCTTTAGCCCACACTCCTCTATGGGTATCCATATCTTCTGGAGAATGAAATTCTCTACTCAACTATTGTAGCCTAAACATATTTAAAAAGATAAGAATTCACAACAAATTGGTACATGTCTGCATATTTAAAAAGATCAGAATTTCCAACAAACTGGTGTAAAATGTATGCATATTTAATATGCAGACAAACCGTATATGCCAATGTTGTAAATATTTGCACTTTGATCGTCCATGAAAAAATGTCGTTGAATCGTTTAGTTGGAAAAGCAATGGTTGAACCATAACAATTTTCCCATGTAAAAGGCAGAGGCCTGTCCTAGACGTAGAGCAATTTTTTCTTCCTTTTTTTTGCTTTTTTTTGCTTTTTTTTGCTTTTTTCCCCTTTTACTGTTGTGCTTGGACAATACCAATGCTTCTTTGTTGCAATGGTTCATGGTTTGTAGAGAGCATTGGATTCTCTAGGGACTTTGAAACTTTGGCATTTGATTGTTGAAGGGGAGGCCTTTGTTGAATTCCTTTTGGGACAGATTACATTGTGCTTATCTGAATCATCAGGTTAATGAGATCATTCATTCAATTTTTGTGACCCATGCATATTCTTAAAGACAAGACGTTATAACAGAGTGACATGTTAATATCCATTTGAGTTTGCAATTTTTCATTTCCTTGAATTTTGTTTGTAATTTTTTTTTGCATTTGATTATCTTCATAGATAAGGAGTCACTATAATAAATGCCTGCTTTTCCATGTCCTCACAAAAACTGTGTTCAAATAGTTAAACAAGAAAGGAAACTTTTTTTTTTTTTTTTTCTAACCTACAACAAACAGGTATCTTCCTTCTTCATTTTTTCTTTTTTTGGTATGAGATCAGTGTTATTGCATGTTGCAATAAGATTGACCCTGGAAATTTCGATGGAATTTTTTTTCCATGTGCTTTAGATTTGACTTCTTATGATCCGCCCTATTTTTTTTAAATCCAGGTTTTGTCAATTACAAGTTTTACAACTGCCAAAGCTTCTATCTAGTTCAACTTCACATTTGCTTCTAGGATTAGAAGTATCCATGCTATATGAAAACCTCCTTGTATGTTGGATTCAATTCTTCAAACATGCTTTGGACAGAGATATTGCTGCTCTGTCTAGGAGAAAGGTTTTCCAACAGTTCATTTGTTGGAAATCTAGTGACATGTCCTCTGAAAGGGCGCCATCTTCCATTATTTTCCATTGTTTTAAAAAAAAACAAATATATGCTTCCAAACAATTTATGTTCTTAATTGTCATCTTAATTTTACATTCTTGTACAGTAGTGGGAAAAAAAATGTAAATTTGTTTTTCTTTTTTACACATTTTTTTTTTTTGAATTGGTCTGAGTTGTTTCGCTAGCTTCTTGCTATTTATCATGTTTTGGCATTTAAAAAAAAAAACCTATTCTTCCTGTTTGAAAAACTAGAAGAGTTGCATGCACAGAACTTTGCATTCTACTTTGGCATGGCTATCTATAGAAAGACATGACAAATATCCTTTAAAAACATTTGCTTACCCTGCCTCCATGGTCATAGGCAAATTGTTCCCTTGCGAATTACATCTAGCAAATGTTTCATAGTCATAGCTTTTTATTCAATCAAGCCATCCATTCCAATAGTAATTGCATATAAAAGAAATAAAATCATGTAGCACTTCCATAAACAAATTTCTTTTGTGTTAACAAGTGCTTTATTTTTTGTTCATAATAATTACACTTACTTTTTTGTCATCTTCCTTTGCAGTAAGCTAAACTTCATGTGTAGGGAAAAAACCAGCAAGGAAATTGTTCCAACATGCTCGAACTTGTTAATGATCCAGAAATTTGCAACAGACTTGGATGCAGACTACCTGAGTTGTTGCTACAACAGTTCTATGTCTTTAAATTTTGTGATTTTTCCAAAGACATTATGTCTTCCTTGGTGTTTGCGCTGTTTGTTGTAGGTCTAAAACAATTTACGATGTGCACTGGACATCTTCACTAGCAACATTCACCTTTTTCTTGAACATTGTCAAGGGTGGTTACCCACTTTTTATATGTATAAGGACTTCCATTCAGGGACTTGCCTCTTTATTTCGTAGAATTTATACAATGTCCATCTTGAACCCATCTTAAATGATCAATTAATAACTTATGTGTTAATAATCTATTGCAAATAGATTGCTCTTTTAACATAGTCAACATCTATTTGTTCATTGTTCTTACAAAACTACAGATTGCTTGAAACTTGATTTTGATGGGATTGTATTTTCATGATGTTTTTAGATACTGCTTTCCATTTTTTGTAAATTAAACTCAAAAGCTGGTCAAAATTTAAACATATATATATATATATATATATATATATATATATATATATTAAAACACAATTAATATTTTTACTTTCTTATATTATATTTCAGAACAAATAACTACTAAAAAAAATGTAAATATATATATATATATATATATCATAAAAAAAAGCTTGTTCTTGCTATACAAATATAAAAAAGGAAAAAAGAAAAAGGGGAAATTGACCTTTGTTTATATGATTTCATTTCTCCACAATCTATAGCTGTGTTTTTCCCCATTTCTTTTGTTGGTTGACAACATCTCTAAGATTTCAAGTTTTTTTTTCACTTTTTTCTTTTTTTTGCAATATAGATTTGTTCCAGCGTCGGTTTTGTTTTACAAAAAAAAAAAATGTTTTAGCTCTTGTACAATGAAGACAAAAAGTTACCAATTCTTTTGCAATCTTTTAGCCATCTTTCCATTACACTATGTCTTTTTTCAGAATTAAATTTTGAGCCAGTCATATTACCTATGAGCACTCTTCCTTGTTAGAGCCCTTTCACTCTTGCAACTTTATAGTCATGCTTCGGTCTCCAAAAGTTCCAAAAGTTGGTAAAAGTATTTTGGCCTTTTTCCATTATAATTTATTTTCTTTTGTCCCATGTTTTCTTTCAATGGTTGTTTTAGTTCTATTTGTTGTTAGATTTCTATGATGACGAAGAACTTGCAATTTCCAATCATGATACAATGCATTTTTCCAATGTTCTACACATCCAAAGACATAAAAAAAAAAATCTTCCACAACCTTTTTTCACAAAAAAATTGCTCATCTCAATTAGCTCATACCTTTATGTGTAATGGTTCCAGCTAAATCAATATTATATGTATTTTCAAACTTATAAAAAATTTAATACATATTATTGACTTCAACTCTTGTTGCTGCAAATATTCACTCCATGGCTACGTAATATTGATTTCAATATTTTCATATCCATATTACAATGTACAAATGCAAGTGAACTGTACAAGTCAACATCTCATATCAATTTATCATTCCAATCTCATTTTTTCAAATGCACATGCCAATGTTTTCACTAACAATGTCGGGGACATCGCCACCTTGTCTTTGACATATATGATCGCGAAGCTTAATTATTTCAATGTCGTTTATTCAAATTTTGAAATTTATAATGTTTACTCCAAGGTGAAACAATTTCTATTTAATTGAATTTTAAAAAAAGCAATTATTTGAATGCTTATTGGTTCGTTCTAATGATGTAAGCCTTCGGATTTGGTGCCCGGGCCTTGGCAGCACTGCTTACGCAAGACCTGCTACGGATCTCGGTAAACCCCATAACCGACAATTTGTTTCTTCCATTCAAGGCTTGGTGACAGCCAGCGTTGAACTTGTCTACCTACCTATATGCCCTTAGCAGACTTGATAGAAGCTCGTGGCAAGAAGATCGATCGGTTTCGGGTCAAACCGGTTTTAACACAGTGCGCTTAGCAATTGTGTCTAGGATCAGAATCTTGACCCGTGGCTGCACTTGCGGAGGAGCACTTGTGGGATTCTTCAGCACCACAACAATGTTTTAATTGTAGGCTTTAACACGACCCTATTATCCACATCAACAACAAACCACAGATTAGTAGACGGTGGTGGTGAGTACTTTCAAAATGGTGATTCCACCTTTATCTACAACCGGTGGGGGTTTCCAACAACACCATGCCACCCATAAACCCAACAAAAAACTTGATTATCCCATGTGGGGTTCACAAAGCACAAGTACTACGACTCCCCTCTTGGCATTCCTCATAACAAAGTGCAATTCTATTCTCACACCAGTCAAAGTTCTTCTTCTGAGCAATAGCATCTACCTCTTTTTCACTGATAAGGTTTGCATACTCACCAACGGTCTATACTGGCCTCTCTCTTTGGCCAATCGATTCTATTCACTTCTCCAACCACTCTTCTACTCTATAAAAAAGACTTTGTTGCGTTCCTCTCTTTCCAGTGCATGTCTAGGTTGTTTGAGGTGCTTTTCTTCATTGAGTGTACGAAGGGAACCCTCCATTCCCTATGGAGAAGTGTGTCATAGATGTGCATGAGTCGCTTCTATGAAAGCGAGATGAATGAGTTGGGAGAGTCTAAGGAATTTTCCGTATGTTAGCTAGGTTTTATAGCGTCAAAGAATTGCAGCAACGAACAATAGCAGGCCTTTAGCTTTGGCCACACCCTAGTTTACTTTTATGAGCGACGTTTCTCCTCATTGAATTGTATGGTGTAGGGTATAGATTGGTGGTTTTTTTTGTGTAATAGATATTTTCACACTATTGAGCTTCGTTCAACTTAGGGTTTGAAATTGGTTTTAAGGTTTCATTATTTGTTTGTTGAGAGAAATAGAAGACTTAGATATGTAGCATTCGGCATTACGGCATTGTCATGCAATATAAAATCGAAAATGTTGATGCAGTTTTCCTTTAATTGGTGGATAAAATTTTATGATTTATTATTCAATTAATCCGTTGCAATCATGCAATATGAGCCAATGTGATGGTGTACTTTTCAATTTCGTTATTAGCGTCTTGCTAACTCAATTTTGACCTATGAATTATGAATTATAGTTTCGCCTGTGTAATACAAGGTTGAGATTAGAAGACTCATAGAAATCCTTCTAAAGGTTAAGAATCCGATTCTCGTGGGGGAGAAAGAGCCCGAGGCTGTAATGAGAAAACTTTTGCAGAGAATACAAAAAGGTGAAACTCCAACGTAGTTTTAGATACTTCCTATTGAAACAGAGAAATCCGCTTTCTGTTCCGAAAACAAAGATAAAGAAATTGGACCAAATGGTGGAAAGGCATTTGAATAACGGTATAATTCTTAACGTGGGTGATTTAAAGTGGCTTGTAGAGCATCCCAACGCAGCAGGAGCATCGATAGAGTTGTCAGTCCTCTTTCTGTGAAGTTGTTATGAAATTTGAGCCAATTTTTAGCTCGATATGGAAGAGCTGGTCATCTATGGTTAATTGCGATTGCGACGTGTGAAACATACCTACGTTGTCAAGTATATCATCCCTTATATGTAGAATGATTGGGACCTGCAGCCTCTACCTATTATTGCCAAAACAACTCCAGGAGTGTTTCCTAGGTTCTCCTTTGTTTCTTCTGCTTTCCAAGTTCTCCAGTTATTTTAGTGTTTAAAAGATATGTCTTGAAATGCTTCAAATATGTCATTATTTTAAATTTGGTGGATCATAATCAGCATCTTCAATTTTGGTTTCTATTTTTTTTTTTGATGTACATATTTCAAAACCACAATAACGACCTAAACATTGCCCATCCACCAAGTGCAGAATGAATGACCAATAGCCAGACCCTGAATTGACATTTGAACCGAGGCGGCCTGAACTAATAATATTTAAACGCCTAGATACCAGTAGGCAAGGTGACAAATCCCTAATTATACGGGATCTTACCATTTTTAAAACAATGCCTAAGGTTATGTGAAAATGATTCAGGATATAAGGATGAGTGATTGAAGGATGAGGAACATATTCCCATTATTTCAAGGATAGAAGGATGAGGAACGTATTCCCATTATTTTAAGGGATCTGGCATTTACGTTAGTTGCATATTTGCGAGTATTTGCTGGTAATTAAAAAATATTTATGTTTCCTTTCAAAACAAATCTTTTGCCTAGAAAATTACAATAATTGTATTATGATATAATACCTTAGTCACCTTCCTGGTTTGCATAGAGGCTTCTATTTATGCTAATAGTGGTAGATTGTTATGGCTATCATAGGATTTAATGCTCAGCAATAAAGGAAAACAATGGCAAAGGAAGAGGCAGAGATGGCTGTTAAGAGGTACTTTAATTCAAATGGCTTGCCATTCTTTCATGTTCAATCTTCGTTCTTTTGGGGAATGGTGAATACTATTGAAAATTGTGGAGGTGCTGACAAACCTCCATTTCATAAAAAATTGAGTACTAATGATTTGAGCAAGTTTATAGATACATTCTTTTTATTCATCTTAACTTCTATCAATCGTTCACAACTCCAAGCAAATATATCCTTCCTATAGCTTTCTACAAATAGAGCAAGTAACAATGTCAAAGACATTGCCACCACATGGCTCTTGTTAATGTTTATACATTGAAAATAAGTATTTATTAGAAAGAATATCAACTTATTCATTGGCTTAAAACGAGCATTTATACATGGAACTAATTTACATTTACCTATTTTTCTTTGAAAACATGACATTTATTTGCGTACGTCACATCTACAATGCAATTCCTTCATTTTATTAAATATTTATTTATGTGATCTAAACTCCATCCTTTTATTAACTATTTTTTGTATATGTGATCTAAACATTGTTTAATAAGTGTCAAGTTATTCTTTAAATTCTGCCTCATAAACCAAAGGTTATCGTTTGGCCTAGTGTGCGTTGGGGAAGTTAAAAGATCTTGTTAAGTAGCTTGGCCACGTCTATGCATTTTGGATTTCCACTCTCCCATGCAATACGACTTTCTTTTTTGTGCTCGTAGGTGCAATTAATATGTTAGTAATATTGAATATAAAGTAAATTTAAATATTATTAAAAATTTAAAAAAAAAATTGGTTAAAGTAAATATATATCTATATATTTTAATTTTGATAATATAAAGTAAATATATATTCTTAAAAAAAATTGAATTAAGATTTTTTATTATTAAAATTAATATATATTTATATATTTACGTTTAAGGTGTTTATTCAATGAGAAAGTGTCACAAACCACTATTGCATATTCTTTGTGTATCATACAAATGCATTGATATGAAAATTTACATATATAATTAAAAATATAATAATATAAAAATATATAGTATTTTAATGATAATTTTTTAATTTTAATTTTCATTAATTTCATAATTACATAAACAATAAATATTTTCTCAAATTATTAATAATATTTTAAGTTTTATATAATATAATAATATTTATATATTCTATCTAATTTTATATTATACAATACAATTATTTTTGTTAGGGTTATATAAAACTCAAAAACATTGAGTAACACTTTGCACAACAAACTATTTATTTTTATTATTTAATAAAAATGTACTTGGAAAAATTAGCTAAATGAAGGGATATCACCATGGCACAAAGAACATGTGTAAGTAAGTAAGAGAGATTTTCTACCAATCAAAAGAGAGATTTTCTACCAATCAAATCCAATCTAAAAGTTCAACTACCAGACAAAATCTTAAATCATAGAGATCGAAGGTTGATTGAAGATTTGATTGGGATGGAACAAGACGTGGGCAAAACTATATATATATATATGAGTGCACTGATATAGCATGGGATGTACTATTGTGCATGGAGGAATGTAACATACCCCTTTTTGTTGAAAAACACTTTATGTTGGAAACATTATATTAACTTTTATTGTAAAGTTTTATATTAGACAAGTGTCCAAGGATGACTGTAATTTGCACAATATTTTATTATTAAATAAATTAAATAAGAGACAAAGACCGAAGGAGACTGTTGAAAGAGTGTTTACTGACCCACTAAGTGGAATGAAATCTGGGGTAGAAGGCAATGGACAAGTGGCCGCATCATAACTAGATGTTTATATGGGACAACTCCCTTGAAATGTGGTCATAGTGCCCTGAAAGATGGGACTGGAGCTTGAGGCTCATTTATTGAAAACCGACCACTAAAGACCTAGGCAGTCTATATAAGAGCCATCGAATTATGAACTGAGGTTCATCACTTTTCTTGAGTTTTTTATCATGGTGTAAGTCTTCCTGTTACACTGCTGAGTGCAGAAGTTACATTGCTGAGTGCAAAAGTTATACTATTGAATGCATAAGTTACATTACTGAGTACCTTGCTTCTACACAAAATCTTCTACCTAGTGGTTCAGTGAACAGGCTCGGGGGTCCAAAGAAGGCAAGTAGATTGGTTGCTTCCTCTGGAGAAGGTTGAGAGGAACAAGCCTCCTTAGGTGTTTTTCCACCCTATCTACAGCTACAGGTTCTATTTGTCTTTTATGTTTCTAAGTAGTTAAATTATTTCTGAAAGTATTGAATAAGCATTCATTAGTTTAAAACTGTTAATATAATTATGTAGAAGGAATGGTTGCATTCTGTCCTTGTTATAAATATATAGATGATGCTAGTTATACATATATAGATGATGATTAAAATAGATGAAATGATGAATAAAATGCACTCACTGTATTTTTCCATTTTTCCCCATACTGTTTCTGTATTGTACTCTAGTACAGAGAAGGGAGATTAGGAGTGGATAATGATATGCAATGAATTAGGTAGGTAAAATATTGCTGATATATCTTTCTAGACAATCTCATTATCTATGGTAGTCGGCACTTTAATTTATCTAAGCTAGTCTCAGAAACTATAATGATATCTGTAATATGGTGTTCTTTATAGCTCAGACGTAAATAATTCTTTTCTGTACAGAACATAGAATTTCATTAACTATAATGATATCTGTAATATGGTGTTCTTTATAGCTCGGACGTAAATAATTCTTTTCTGTACAGAACATAGAATTTCATTGATTATCAACTGCTATTAAAAGACACTTCCCATTATTCGGTTTATTCCTTTAAAATGTCAGTATGCATATATTATCTTAGATAATCGTCAAAACCCCTTTTTTACACACTCAAAATTGAGTTTGAGATTTAGTCCAAGAGACCAATCCATTCGGATTTTCCACACCATAAACATTCATTTATCATCGTATTTTTGCCGAACCGAGAGTCTATGACTACAAAACATTTCTATACCTCAAAACAAGGTTAACATTAGGTTGAAGTTTCGTAAAAAAAGACTTTCTGCTTTAGACTCCAAAACTGTTACATTCTTATATCTATATTCTACCTACGCATTAAATTTTTTTTAGAACTCAAAAACCTGGAGCGTTGCTCGCAGCCGAATACAAACCATTAAGAGAATAGTATCAGAATCATTTCATTTCACAAAAAGGAGCGAGGGTTTAAACCCTTCAAAAGAAGTTACATTCAACACAAAAGTCTACAGCAAAATGTTGCTCATGCCATTATCATTTAAGCCGAAAGCCTCTCCACTCTTCCATGCATCTTTTAGAACAAGAAACAGTATCATTTTGGTTGAAAACACTAAAATCCCCAGCCTAACAGCAAATACATCCAACCAACGACCAACAAGAACCAAGAGTAACCTATTGGGGTTAAACCTCTGAGGCTTACCAGTTGGTGAAGCAAATCGCCAGGTAGCGTAAATCTTTACGTTCTGCAACATGAAGCACCTGCCATCAATTATCTGGGGTTATAAGTTGCATTTTGAAATTTCTACAAAAATAACAACGATTTTTAACCATTTCCAAACTATTACCTTTAATAGTTACTGATGGAGCAGGAGACGCCATAGCCTTGTTAAACTATAGCCATCATTTCTTTTTACCCAACGTAGCGAAGATTGGAGACAACCTGAGAACTATCGTTTTTACTTTCAAAAGAAAAGACCACTGTTTCAATCTATTTACAAGACCATCCTCCACCCTGGAACCCTCCTAACTGCAAATACTTTCTGTAAACACTCATTTAGGGCTCGGCTCTTAACTATCGACCAGTAACAGTTTTCACCATCAGGTCTTGGTTTCGAATCTTGGTAGAAGTTTTCACAAACCTATTAACCAAACCCCGAAATCTCTCAGGCCTGTCGGCCTCTCTACCCAGCCACTCCGCAATGCCAAATGAATGCTAAGGAACCACTTCGACGAAGGCATACTGTAAAGGATTAGGGTTTAAGACCCAAACCCGAGGTAATTCTAAATCAATGGACGAGATTTTGCCATCAGGACATAACATTTTTCGAAATATCAACCACATTAAAAACCATATTTAACACCACCTCCGCCGTGATGACCAACTCAGCTTAATGACAGGTCCATCCTTATATAAATCACCGAGGTGTATTTCATTCGCAAGGTTTTCACATGGATTCTATCCATGATAGCTGCCACCGATGGATTCCACCAAGTAGTAGATAGAAGAGTTAATTGCCGAGCTTGGAGGCGAGTGCCTGCCAACGTTGAAACCATTAAGGCATTAAAAACCATACTCGTATTGAAACCTGGCACAAAGATCATCACTGCAAAAGTATAGTACTACGAGTCTTAAATTGAAATCTTTTCATATCATTCAACCATCACTAATTTAGACTTTAAGTTTTCCCAAGTTCATAATGCATGTGACCTATTTTTTTTATATCATCGTATATAGTTTTACATTTATTACGAAATGCATGACGTTGCATATAGTTATACGTGTTAAGTAATGCATGGAATACATATATAGGTAACACACTATATAAATAGTATGGGATTGCATTTGGTTTACACACCATAGCTATGCATGAAACTTGATGCATAACTATACTCCATAATTACATCAATGCTTAATATATTTATTAATACGAACCCTTGCTCTAAACATATAGGTTACATGCTAGTGATTATATCTGTATCCTAAATATTAATCGACCAGACAGTAAGTACATGAAGTTGGTATAGTTCATGAGTGTAGACTTAATCAAATTGTTGCTTGCATATATATTAAATAGGTTGTGTACACGAGGCACAGGAACATAAGAAATTCTTAGGATTGTAATGAGAGCATGAGAGTAGATTAGAATCGAATTCATAGTTTCCTTGCTACGTTTTAATATTGTAATGTTTGATGCATTCTCCTAACATATTCAGGTTAATTTTCCATTACTCACATGATCATTCAAAATACTTCAGTTTGAAAATAGTTTAAAATATGAACGAAGATCAAACTGGAAGATCTCACCGGAAGTTACTCCAAGAATAACTCTAAAATTATTGAAGACTAACTAAAGCAAATTTAAAAATTCTTATGATTTACACTTCGAAAAATAGTAGTGTCCTTACCTGTAATCTGCGAAAAGGAATATTCAAATGCTTTAGCATAAATGCTAAGTAAGCCACGGGGTACCCTTAGGACCCCTTCATCATCAAAAGAAGAACGATTGTTAGCACTTGATTAAACAGTAAAAATTATTTGTACATCGACATAAGAAATCTACAAGTATAGCTGAGACATGATAAACATCTATTAGTATCTTAATGAAGATTAGTTTCCATTTCATAATAAGTCGCAAAGTAGTACATTTGTAGTATCTTTATAAATATTTATTTCAGCATGATGACATTTAAGCATTCATTATAATTCCGCACATCTAGTTTATGCAGTAAATGCTATATTGAAAAATTTTAAATTTTTATGAATTTTAGGGATGTTAAAGGGAACCTTGTTGAGTGTTCTCTCTTTTCATAAGTCCATCATTGTGCATGGAGGAAGTGCTTCATTATGGGCTCTGAGAGAGAGAGTTTCGCGTGGAAGTGATTGTTAACGTTCAATGCATGGTGGTGATCCAGCTCGAGGGTGGAGCTGGGAAAATAGTTGAGTTGCTCTCTTCTATTGTTGGGAGGAGCTGATTATCCAAGTAGCCATTCCCATTACTTCTTTTCTTTCAAGTAAATCTTTGATATTTTGTAAGATATAAATTGTGCCTAATTTTGTAAGAAAATGAGGATATATATATATATATATATATATATATATATATATATATATATATATATATATATATATATATATATATGTTTTAAAAGTTATTTAGTTGTATGTCTTTACACATATTAAAGAAGATTTGACTATATTAAAGAGAATGTATGCTTAGTCCTTATTCCAAATATTTGTATACAAAGAGTGAAAAAAGAACATATAGTTGGAATTAATGTTTACTATTATTTAGAATTTGTTACATCTAAGAGATTGAAAGAGATCTTCATATCCATAAGGAGTCTCTTCAACCAGATCTACTCCTTTAAATGTAACTCATTTTAAGCAAATAAGATACAATATTTTTTGTGAGAATTATGGCTTCTATTCCATTTTCTAAGTTGGTATCAGAGCCCGGTTTGGCTTAGCTCCCTCACGAAAGGGCCAGGAAGATGGAATAGAGAGTGAATTTCTGTAGATTAGAGTAGGAGTGTGCTATTTTGTGTTAATTTTTCTATGTGTGATTGAATTCGTCTTCCTGAGTTTCTATTATCCACTATCCGCTGCATGAAAGCCATGAAGATCACTACTTGAAAAAGAGAAAAACAACACAGATTCGGAAATACTGCTCATCGATCCAAATCACTACATTTTCCAATCACTATGGAAGATTGGAGCCTCCCTACAATGTCATTGGAGCTATGCATAATGTTGTACATTCCACAAAGAAGAGGATCCATCGTTTCATTGAATTTAATAGAAAATATCAGTCATCATTTTCATCTAGCCACTCTCACGCTGTCGTTGTCAAGTTCAGAAGTGTTTTCTACAAAAGGATAATGGGATACATATTATATGCTAAGATTGTCTTATTAGATTCCAGAAGATTCACTGCAATTGGAATTATTTGAGCATTCCGAGTCCCTGATCATGAAAGAACTGGAGGTTGATTCCTTATTTTCATCCATGGAAGATGTTCTAGGACTGAGGTTTTAATATCCATTTCTCTGTCTGCAGAATTCTATATGAGCATCTTGTGAATCGATATGAAGATGTTGATTCTATCAAGGGTTTTACCTATGCATAGAAGTTTGGTGTGTAAGTTTCAGTATATCTATTGTGTTTGTAAAATTATATATTGAAGAATCAAAAATCAAATGATGTAGAACCACAAAGAACATGCCAATTAAGTTTTATGTTGATGTGACCCATCGTGCTTCGGGAGCATTAGTTACACGTTGTTCTTAACAAGGTCAAGATTATGTGACTTGTCATGCTCAGAGAGCGAACCAGTTATAGGTTACTTTATGTAATATTTTATGTGTGTTTGTATAGGTCACTTGTATGGATAAATTCTAGATATGTTCAGTATTCAGAGTGCTCTCCTAGATTACTATTGGATTCAACGAGCTATGTGTTCAATAGATGGGAGTATCTCCATAGAACAGTCCAGTTACTTGATTACTTCTTTGCCAAACTCAACGAGCTATGTACTTTGACATAGTTAAGTACTCAATGGGAGGGCACACGAAGATGGTCCCCATTTTTGTTGCAATGGGGGCGCGCTACCGGAAAAAAAAGTGGCGCGTACGCTCCTAAGGAAGCGTGCACGTGCCGCTAGGTTCGGTACCGAACCGAGGCGCTTGCGCGTATGTGGCGTGTACGCACAACAGTGGCGTGCATGTGCCTCTGTTAAAATAAAAATAAAAAAAACAGTGCCCAATTTCCGCATTGTTCAATTGGCCAGCCGAGTGCGACTTGCACCTCCGCGTACACATGACTTGAACCACCAAAGTTGCCCAAATCAACTTCAAAACCACCCCACAACACCCACTAACTCGTCAACAGGGCGATTGATAGGTAAATATCAAGTTTTGTTTTCATTTTATTCATTCTTTGTATCAATTTTTTTTTTTTTTGTTTATTTAATTGTAAATAATTCTCAAATTTTGAAAAAAATGAACCAATTTTCTATTGCAGATTGTAAACTGAGACAATGAATGAACAAGATGTTAACCCCGAGTCCCGTGGAACACAAGAAAACATAAACCTTGGACCCAATGCCAAAGAAAACCGTGAAGACAATCCAAATGCTGAACAAAACCAAAACCCACAACCTAATTTTGAACAAGATGACATTAACCACTATGTAAATGAAATGTGAGTGCACACTCGCGAACTTAGAAACTCGGGTGAACCATCTCAATTGTCTCTTTCCACGTCAATTGAGAACTCAATCGACTCCCTCATACATGCACACCAGCAATTGACAGACATGACTCAATTTAGAGCTAAGATGCGGGAGTACTACTCCACGAGCATCTCCAAGGAAGCAATAAAAGATTTGAACATTTCAAAAGCCCAATTATATAGTATGTTCACCGAGCCGAAAACAGGCCAACCACTGAACATTACAAAGCCACGTGTCTGCATGGATTGGTGTCATTACCAACCATCAACCATGGAGGGACAATTGGATGCAAAGGTGGTTCATGGTGTACAATAAACCTCCCTGCAATAATAGGGAGGTTCCACAGTACTTCCTTCGCCAACTGTGGGCTGATTTTTGCCTCAATTTACATGTCAACTATTTTGACATAACCGAGTTCCAGGGTGTTGGGCGTGGCTCTGCCCAAGATGAACCTGCTGCCAGGAGGAACCCACTGAGAGGGCCACCACCTCTGAGGCGCGACCCCAACCCCTCTCCCCATCCACCTCAGTTACCCCATAAACTTGATCATATCGAGGTGGCAATGAGGAATGTTGCACATGGTCTCCTTAGACACACCTCCTTTGTAGCAGCGACCACAGTGGAGAGGTCAGGTGACCTTGATAGAGATCCAGGTGTAGGGCCTTCACGACAGGGCTAGGATAGATCCATGACAGATGGTAGCCATGTTGGGAATTCCAGTCAACGGGGACAGTGCCACATCTTTGTCCCCATTGCGGGCACACTTTCCCTGGCCCGATCGAGGGTTGTTATATGGATCAGGTCAGCAATTTTTTTAATGTGTTTTCAATCATCACTTTATAACTTGTAAAGTATTTTGAAAGTATTTTTTTTTTACTTAAACTATTATTTCAATGTACAGTTATTCAGAGCTGATACACCGAGATGGGAGAATGTAGAATCTCCCAACCTGGATGGAGCAATGGCAGCTGCAAATGAAATTGCGGCACCCCACATGGAGGTATTTTCAGCACCTGACACAATTTTGTTATTACTTATGTCATTTATATTACTCAAGTATTTATATTTATGGCATACACGTTGATAGTTCGTACAATGTTTTTGAATATATTGATTTCCTAGATAATGACTTGTTTAACATGTTCATAACATGCATGCATTTTGTTGTCCACAGGTGTTTCATGACTACGGTGATCAGCCACCCCCGCCAGGGACTTGCACATCACCATATACATAGGTACAATGTGTAGTTATAAGCATGCTTTTAATTTGATTTGTTACAACTTACTATGGTTTAATTTATTGTTTGTTTACTAAATTGTGATATTACAAATGTATATGTAGGTTCCACCAGCAACTGTGTCTCCGCATTTTAGTCCTGTGTATCCACCCTTTCCCATGACCCCCCCCCCCTCGCTTTCATCTAGACCCCTCCCTACATCCACCCCCTCCCTTCCGTCCATCCCCCCCTCTCCGACCATACTCCCCCCTCCATCCATCCTCCCCCACTCACCCACCACCCTACGTCCATACATTCCCCCCAATTTATCCATGCCCCCATGTCTATCCATCCTCCCCCATTCATCCACGCCCTCCCTTCCTTCCACCTTCCCCTCTTCGTCCACAACCTCCCATTTATCCGTCCTCCTCCCTCCATGCAGGACTGCCCTCCCATGCACCATCCCTCAACACCATCCATAGCCCTTTCCGTTTGATACCCTCTATCCTACAGTCGGCAGGGGTTCATAGTCCACATGGTCCTCCTCCACCCCATACCACCGTGTCTTCTCCCACCATATCATCCCCACTTCCCGCCACTATTGTGGCATCTACTCTTCCAATATCCTCATCAGTATCTCCAGTGGTTGCACCTGTAGTGGCTGCCACTACATCTACGTCCCTCCCCATCACTGCATCGGAGTTGGTTGTCCGGCTATCTGCTCCACCTGCTAGCCCAGAAGTCCAGCCATGTCCATCACCGGAGGTGTTCATAGTGAGAATCAAGTTAATTTATGAAAATATTTTGATGCATTAACAAAAATTAATTTAAGCAATTATGACTTTTCAATGAAATGATTGTTTTATATGTTGTAGGCTGGAATTGCTGAGAGGCTCCACTGATCCAGGACACCTGCCCAACATTTCCCACTCATGTCAGAGGTGATTTATTTAAGATTCGAATTCTACATTTGTTTTATAAATGTGGTAAATGTTGCAAATGCTTGAAATTGACGGTATCTTATATCATTTGTTCCAGATCCCGGAGAGACGGTCTACTCCTAGACGGACCAAGACCCGAGGCACCAGTAGCTCGAAGAGTAGGAAGATCGACTTTGGATCTTCACCTGGGAGTGACGGCGGTGGTCACAATGCTTGACACGCCACGTGTTATGTACATTAGCTACAATGTGGCACTTTTGTGCACCAGTTTTGATGTACTTTGTATCTACGGCACGAGTTGCCATGTATTTTGTATCTACGGCACGAGTTGCCATGTATTTTGTATCTACGACATGAGTTGTCGCATTTTGTGTAGGGCACGAGTTGCCATTGTACATACATTGGGAACCATATTCCACTATTCGCCAAAAATTGTATATGTTTGGATGAGTTTTGTAGCCTCGATGTACATGGATTTTCAATTATGTGATTTATATATCTCGTTGTCTAATGTGGTTGTCTCATGTTGTGTGTATCATGATGTGATGTTGTGTAAATTTGGGTTTTACCTAGATCTTAGAAGAGAAGTTGGATATCGTAGTTCAGCTTGGTTTATCTTTCCACATGTAAAAGCTTCTAACAATATCTATGTTAAGAGAACATTGTAAACATAGGCTAACTCAAACAAAATCATGTGTGAGAATTAATATAAAAACAAACGGAATAAATGGATGGACAAATCACATCTCATGGCACATAAGATATATATTGGGAACTTGAGTACTAGGAAAAGAACACTTAAAAATAGAAAATGTCCATTGTCGTCAAAATGTTAAAATGAGATCCAACATGATTTTTAATAGCTCTACATAATGAGATCCAAAAAGTCCATACTCTACATAATGAAATGTCATCACTAGTATTTATTTTGACCATTTTGTCCACTTAAGATCATGCAACAAATTAATAACCAAGTTATGGAATCATTTCTTAATCAATTGTCACCATACAAATAGGACAACCTTGAGCACGATGTATAGCTAGCTCATTAATTCTCACTCACAGATATAGCCACCTTTGATTTGATGACCATCACATCCACTACCATTTACAATTAGGACTTCCTTAATTTATCATTATGTGATAGCGATCTAATTTTATATATGCATATATGTGTATAGTGGTTTGGATTCAAATGTATGCAGATGAATATATATGTACAATGAAAATGATTTAATCTTTACATGTATTATAATTTAGGGCTAGATCTTAGGATACATAATAGGGTTTCATTGTGATTAGAATACAAACTATGGTTTTTAGGCTAGGCTCTCGTGTTTCTAGGCTAGGATCCAAGCTCCAAGGTCACCATATTAATGTTTAATTCCACTATCATGTCATCATTCTCACCAATACCATGCCCACTGCTACAATCACCATCAAGCCTCTCAATCCCACTTTGAACATTTCCCATACTTCCAAGTTAAAATTGATAGGTCTTGTTGCTAAAATCTTTTCACTTATCTATTCACATAGACAAATCCACTCCTGTGAAAGATTTGTTGTAGCTTGGTACGTGCAAGTTCACATGCAATAATACTTGAGAGATCATTTTACCCCATGATCCATGGAAGATTCATTGGAGTCATATGAACCTCATTGTCATCACCCCAACCATGGTCAAGACACCAAGATCCATCCGTAGTAGACAAAACCTCATGTTGGCACCCATGCCACACTCAAAGATAAAAAATTCTTTGAAAGGGCATGTTTGGGGGTTGAGGGAATCTTGATTTTTTTATAATCACACATGAGAGGTTCTTAGATTCAAATACATTGGATATAAATAAATTCCCCAACACCTTCATCATCTTCATCACCATCGCCATCATCATCAACGCCTTCATCATCATCATCATCACCATCACCATCACCATCAACCTCACCACCATCACCATCATCATCAACTTCACCATCTTCATCATCATCACCATCTTCGTCACCATCACTATCTCCATCTTTTGGATGCGAGACGAAACCATCACCATCTTCATCATCACCATCACCATCACCGTCAACCTCACCACCATCACCATCATCATCAACGTCGCCATCTTCATCATCATCACCATCTTCATCACCATCACCATCTCCATATTTTGGATGCAATACAAAAACCTCACCATCTTCATCATCACCATCACCATCACCATCAACCTCACCACCATCACCATCATCATCAACGTCACCATCTTCATCATCATCACCATCTTCATCACCATCACCATCTCCATCTTTTGGATGCGAGACGGAACCATCACCATCTTCATCATCACCATCACCATCACCATCAACCTCACCACCATCACCATCATCATCAACGTCACCATCTTCATCATCATCATTAACCTCGTCATCATCACCATCTCCATCTTTTGGATGTGAGACGGAAGTTGGATGCTTCACTCAATAAAATGAACAGAGGGTCACATCTCCCTACTGCTAGCAAGGGGTACATCTCTCAAGTACCAGAATTTGCTCAAGAAAAATCTCAATAAGATTCAAACAAAATACGATCCAACCTCATGAAGTGCACTTGTTTCTATTTATATAGCTTCAGAGAAACCCCAAAACCACTTGCAAATACCATGGGACCTAAAAACCATGTAGAAAAACCATGGGGAGTAACATAACCCTTGATTTATTCCACATTGGCCACATTCAATGTACCATTTGACCACTTCCTCATGTAATTCACCCTACAAAAACCTCTTGGACCTTTTCTAACCAACATCGATCATTTCCACAACCCAAGGTGTCGTCCTAACCACTTTTGATCATTTCTCTCCCTTCAAATTTGAATTTGGTCCAACCTTCATTATTCCTTCATTAGTGATCTCCACTAGCTTCCCCTATCTTAAGGAAACACTCTTTTACATGGGAGAACACTTCTATTTGCCCCCAAAACGTCCCTTATACTTGGTAAAACATTAACGCACGTCCCTTAATCATCATTTGGTCCCATTCACACCTTGGACCAACTTTTACATCAATTTAAATAATTTTCCTTAGGAAATTTTACCCCATTTTAATACAAAGGAAAACTTATGATAAATCTAAATTCCCAAATAAATTTACTTATATCCATTTGAACTTTGGATTGGGAATTTACTCTTCATGTGACCCACCTTGTCCATTTGGATCTAATTTTGCATTATTACTAACTAGGACGTCATGCTTTATAAATTATTTGACCCTTAGCACCAATTTGACAAACTATCATGAACATGGCCAAGTGGTTCTAAAAGGCCATTGTGATCCAATGCAAAATTTGGGGACATGAAAATTCCTCCCCTCCTAATTTTCTTGTCCTCAAGAAACCATAACAAAAATGAGGGAGTACCATCACATCACTAATTGCCTCCAACCTTACCGATGAATGAAGTCAGCACTATGTGGACCACACATGAACTCCATAAGATCTGACGTATGGGAAATCACAAGTGAACATTGAAGTGTGCATCAACTGTATCTCTGAAATTTACCCAACTACACCTTGAGAATCATCCTCTCAAATCATCGCCCCATCTGTTCCACCATCATACCATGCATATAGTGAAGACTAAATAAATAAGCTAGGATCCCAAGTGATCCTCAAGAATACAAAGTGCAATATATATTCTCCTATGCAATTCATGAGAGTCACATGGAATTCATCATAACACCCTGCAAGAAAAACATACGTCCATCCAAAAATATGTTTCCCATGTAGGAAACCATCACCATCTGATGCAAATATGAACCCATGGGGAAGAGAGGAGGCTTGCTTGGACTCAATCCAACCAACCAAAATGTGCTCCCAATGAGCTGCCAATGATCAACAATTCCTAGGTCCCACTGCTTGCGCACTCTCCTACAAGCACTCTCCTAGTCCGCATTGTCATCAAGAACCGATCTAGCAAGTATGGCATGCCGGGGTACCAACACTTGTGCACCCGATCAATACATAGTGTATCATCAAGAAATAACAAAGGATGTTGCTGCCAATAAGAATTTTCTCCAATCATGTATCTCTTCACCCAAGTATTGGATGAAGTTGGACTCCAACATCAAATGAGCTAAGCAAGGAGCAAGGAAAA
The DNA here is from genome assembly GCA_027924585.1 of Larix kaempferi. NCBI lineage: Eukaryota > Viridiplantae > Streptophyta > Pinopsida > Pinales > Pinaceae > Larix > Larix kaempferi. The sequence goes on along the minus strand of BSBM01002098.1, from coordinate 5,418,377 downwards.
TCATGAGTCTTCAAGTGAACATCATAGGTGCATCCATGTATGTTAGAGTCATCAAATGAGAGCAATGGATACTTATTATGCAAAAGAAAATGTGGTGTACTCATCATAGAATCATCATGTAGTGTAGGAGTCTCACACTCCTCATATGGCACCAATAAAAAGAAACCCTTCACCCAAATTTATTTTGGATCTATGATGCAAGATAAGGAAGGGTAGGATGAAGGAACATGAACCAACTCATCCTCCAAGCTGAGAAGTGCAAAAGTCTCATCCTTGGTTGGTTCACTTATCATGGGATTATGCAATTTCTCCAAAAGTGTGAAAGTGTCTTCAAGGGATGGATCCAAGGTAGTAGGACTATGTGCCTCAAAAATTGCAAAACTTGTTCCCTCCATAGGAAACTCATGCTCCAAAACAAGTGCTTGGCAATCCTCTACCATGTCATCACATTCATCAAGCACATGAAAACCAATATTTTTCACATGATCCATCATGTCATGAGAATCCTCCATAGAACAATGTGTACAATCAAAAGAATAGGAATGCAAATATGAACCTTGAAACATTACATTAAGTTGCTTAATATGGATCTTGGATTCTTCCAAAGAATCCTAGGTGGAAATTAAGTTTTGTTTAACTTGTCATTATCTTCATTAATATTCAAGTAGTCCCCATGTAATACATTAACAAGCTCAAATAAATCATTCCTTTTATAAAGAAAATACAAAAAGTTACCATTGATGATTCTCATCACTCTCTAAATATTATCCATGTCTTCAAGGAAGGATGGATCCTCCAATGAAGAGATTCTCCAACAAGAATTTGACACCAATGCATGAGTGTCATAGAGAATGTGTATGGCCTCTTGAATCTTTTTGTTGCTCATCTTGTGTGGCCCTTCAATGCAAGTAGGCTCATGAGATACAACCTCTTCCTCGATCATGTGATCAACCTCATGAAGTACAAGTGGTGAGGATAAGATTGATCTTACTTCTTCTTCCACTACTACAAGGTATTCAAGAACATGAGAATGTAAGCTTGTAGTAGGATCTCCAATGTAGATATCCATGTCACCAACATAGAAAGAATGACATCCATCAGTAGATGTCTCACATGAACTTGAGAAATATTCAATAATTTATCTTTGATCCATTTCTAGATGATCCTCAGTAGACCCTCACCCAAACCCTAGCACTAAGCCATCTTCTCCATCCTCACCGTCACCATCACCATCACCATCAAAGTCTTCATCATCACCACCATCTCCATCATCATCATTGACTCTAACTCTAGCCCTAATTCAATTTCCTTCTATAATTGTATCCCTAACCCTCACCCAAACCCTAGCACTAAGCCATCTTCTCCATCCTCACCATCACCATCACCGTCACCATCAACGTATTCTTCATCACCACCATCTCCATCATCATCATTGACTCTAACTCTAACCCTAATTCAATTTCCTTCTATAACCCTAGCCCTAACCCTCACCCAAACCCTAGCACTAAGCCATCTTCTCCATCCTCACCATCACCATCACCGTCACCATCAACATCTTCATCATCACCACCATCTCCATCATCATCATTGACTCTAACTCTAACCCTAATTCAATTTCCTTCTATAACCCTAGCCCTAACCCTCACCCAAACCCTAGCACTAAGCCATCTTCTCCATCCTCACCAACACCATCACCGTCACCATCAACATCTTCATCATCACCACCATCTCCATCATCATCATTGACTCTACCTCTAACCCTAACTCAATTTCCTTCTATAACCCTATCCCTAACCCTCACCCAAACCCTAGCACTAAGCCATCTTCTCCACCCTCACCATCACCATCACCGTTACCATCAACGTCTTCATCATCACCACCATCTCCATCATCATCATTGACTCTACCTCTAACCCTAATTCAATTTCCTTCTATAACCATACCCCTAACCCTCACCCAAACCCTAGCACTAAGCCATCTTCTCCATCCTCACCATCAACGTCTTCATCATCACCACCATCTCCATCATCATCATTGACTCTACCTCTAACCCTAACTCTAACTCCAACTCTAACCCTAACTCTAGGTTCCTCATCAAAGCCTCCATCATCATCATCTTCTTGACCATCGCCATCGCCATCACCATCACCATCAACCTCTTCATCATCATCACCATCATCATCATCATATGTGCCTGGTGGAAGATTTTCCAGAGTTGACCCCCGTGTGCAAAAATTGCACACTCCCTCATTGAGCAAAACCCTAGTTTCCAAGATGGACGTACAAGATGAGGGCGGGGCCATCGGGCCAGAGGGGAGGGGAACCCCTAGCACTATCCCGGCGTGCTGAATCCAACGGAGTCGATGGTTCATTGATCCAAGCCAGGGTCTTCATTCTATCGCTCGTCCCGTCTCGCTGCCAGAAGGCCTTCAGGGACACCTGCTGGATACCTACTGGGGGCGTAGAACTCCAACCATGCAACAAAACCGGGTTCCGGGGAGTCCTACAGGTGTGTCTAGGTAGGTTCCGATCAGGAAAGCTAGCCCTAAGTGCACGGTGGAATATTTTCCAGAGTTGACCCCCATGTGCAAAAATTGCACACTCCCTCACTAAACAAAACCCTAGTTTCCAAGATGGACGTACAAGATGAGGGAGGGGCCACCAGGCCAGAGGGGAGGGGCACCCCTAGCAATATCCCGGCATGCTGAATCCAATGGAGTCGATGGTTCGTAGATCCGAGCCACGGTCTTCATTCTATGGCTCGTCTCGTCTCGCATCCAGAAGGCCTTCAGGGACACCTACTGGATACCTGCCGGGGGCGAAGAACTCCAACCGTGCAACGAAACCGGGTTCTGGGGAGTCATGCAGGTGTGTCTAGGCAGTTTTCGACCGAGAATGCTAGCCACAATTTCTCGGTGGGTGATTTTCCAGAGTTGACCCCCGTGTGCAAAAATTGCACACTCCCTCACTAAGCAAAACCCTAGTTTCCAAGATGGACGTACAAGATGAGGGCAGGGCCACCAGGTCGAAGAGGACGGGCACCCCTAGCACTATCCCGATTTGATGAATCCAACAGAGTCGACGGTTCGTCGATCCGAACCACGGTCTTCATTCTATGCCTCATCCCGTCTAGCATCCAAAAGGCCTTCAGAGACACCTGCTGGATACCTTTCGGGGGCGTAGAACTCCAACTGTGCAACAAAATCGGGTCCTGGGGAGTCCTGCAGGTGTGTCTAGGTAGGTTCCGGCCGGGAACGCTAGCCACAAGTTCTCGGCGGAATATTTTCCAAAGTTGACCCTCGTGTGAAAAAATTGCACACTCCCTCACTGAGCAAAACCCTAGTTTCCAAGATGGACGTACAATATGAGGGCGGGGCCACCGGGCCGGAGGGGAGGGGCACCCCTAGCACTATCCCGGGGTGCTAAATCCAACAGAGTCAACGGTTTTGTCGATCCGATCCACGGTCTTCATTCTATGGCTTGTCCTGTCTCGCATCCAAAAGGCCTTTAGGGACACCTGCTGGATACCTGCCGGGGAGGTAGAACTCCAACCGTGCAACAAAACCGGGTTCCAGGGAGACCTACAGGTGTGTCTAGGTAGGTTCCGGCTGGGAATGCTAGCCACAAGTGCCCGGTGGATGATTTTCCAGAGTTGACCCCCTTGTGAAGGCCATGCCAAATTTGCTAAAGGGGGCCATTTCTCAACCGGAGGCCCCCGGGTGTGCGTGGCCACCGTGGACAAGTCCTCAATGGCCAGGTGGACCTGTGGGAGGCAACGTAATCCAATTCCTCTCGTCGGTTTGGGTTCCGTGGCCCCAGGTCAAAACCTCCAAGTGTCCCTGAACGGCCCTGAGGTGCCTGACTAGAATTCCTGTAGCGCCCAAACCGTGGCTCGGTTCGTGAATCCGTTGACTCCGGTGGGTCCAAGATGGCGTGTTTCATTTAGGGGACCCCCCACAGCATTCCTCGAAGAGCCAGAAGTAGTGCCAACGAGCCATCTCCAGAGCTAGGGTTTTGCTCAGTGATGGCCATTCCAAATTTGCTCAAGGGTGGCATTTCTCGTCTGGATGCCCCCGGGCATGCATGGCCACTGTGGACAGGTCCACCATGGCCAAGTGGACCTGTGGGAGGTGACAAAATCCAAGTCCTCTCACCGAGTTGGGTTCCGTGGCCCCGGAGCAAATCCTCCAGGTGTCCCTGAACGGCCCCGGGGCGCCCGACTAGAATGCCCGTGGCACCGGAACTGTGGCTCGGTTCGTGAATCCGTCGACTCCGATGGGTCCGGGACGCCAGGTTTCAGCTAGGGGACCCCCCACGGTGTCCCTCGAAGCCTCGGAAGCGATGCTAATGGGCCATCCCCGGAGCTAGGGTTTTTCTCAGTGAGGGCCATTCCATATTCGCTCGAGGGGGCCATTTCTCGTCCGGATGCCCCCGGGCATGCGTGGCCACTGTGGACAGGTCCACAATGGCCATGTGGACTTGTGGGAGGCGACGGAATCCAAGTCCTCTCGCCGGGTTGGGTTCTGTGGCCCTAGGGCAAATCCTCCAGGTGTCCCTGAACGACCCTGGGGTGCCCGACTAGAATTCCCGTGGCACTTGAACCATGGCTCGGTTCATGAATCCATCGACTCCGGTGGGTCCGAGATGGCAGGTTTCAGCTAGGGGACCCCCCACAGCGTCCCCCGAAGACCCGGAAGTGGTGCCAACAAGCCATCTCCGGAGCTAGGGTTTTGCTCAGTGATGGCCATTCCAAATTCTCTCAAGCGGTGCATTTCTCGTCCGGAGGCCCCTGGGCGTGCGTGGCCACTGTGGTGCGTGACTAGAATTCCCGTAGCACCCGAAGGCCATTCTAGATTCACTCAAGGCGGCCATTTCTCGTCCGGAGGTAGAAGAAGATCAATTTTCGACAAAACAATGTAGTTAGCAGAAGAAGATCAATTTTCGACAAAACAATGTAGTTATTACATGTGGAGGCAGCGGTTTCCCATGGAAAATAAGTGTAGGGTTGAGCAGAGGAAAGATGTTGGGAAATGGGCTATTATATTAGCTTTTCCGATGGGAGGCTGTAGGTATCTACGCTTTTCTTCCGAGGGAAATCCTATTTCTGTCGGAAGAAAAGCATAGATACCTACAGCCGCCATATTTCCTTCTGTAAAGCGGCTGTAGGTATCTACGCTTTTCTTTCGAGGGAAATCCTATTTCTGTCGGAAGAAAAGCATAGATACCTACAGCCGCCATATTTCCTTCTGTAAACCAATTGCCCATCGGAAAAGCTAATGTAATAGCCCATTTCCCAACATCTTTCCTCTACTCAACCCTACACTCGTTTTCCACGGGAAACCGTTGCCTCCACATGTAATAGCTGCATTGTTTTGTTGAAAATTAATCTTCTTCTGCTAACTACATTGTTTTGTCGAAAATTGATCTTCTTCTGCCTCCGGACGAGAAATGGCCCCCTTGAGCGAATATGGAATGGCCCTCACTGAGCAAAACCCTAGCTCCGGGGATGGCCCATTGGCACCGCTTCCGGGGCTTCGAGGCACGTTGTGGGGGGTCCCCTAGCTGAAACCCGGCATCTCGGACCCACCGGAGTTGACGGATTCGCTAACCAAGCCATGATTCTAGTGCCACGGGCATTCTAGTCGGGCACCCCGGGGTCGTTCAAGGACACGTGGAGGATTTTCCTCGGGGCCATGGAACCCAACCCGAAGAGAGGACTTGGATTCTGTCGCCTCCCACAGGTCCACATGGCCGTTGGGGACCTGTCCACAGTGGCCATGCATGCCCAGGGGCATCCAAATGAGAAATGCCCCCCTTGAGCAAATTTGGAATGGCCATCACTGAGCAAAACCCTAGCTCTGGAGATGGATCATTGGAACCACTTCTGGGTCTTCGGGGGACTCTGTGGGGGGTCCCCTAGTAGAAACCCGCCATCCTGGACCCACCAGAATTGATGGATTTGTGAACCGAGCCACAGTTTGGGTGCCACAGGCATTCTAGTCGGGCACCCCGGGGCCGTTCAGGGACACTTTGGGCATTTGCTCTAGGGCCACGGAACCCAAACCGGCGAGAGGACTTGGATTCCGTCGGCTCCCACAGGTCCATGTGGCCATAGTGGACCTGTCCACAGTGGCCATGCACGCCCGGGGCCCTCCGAACAAGAAATGGCCCCATTGAGCGAATATGGAATGGCCCTCACTGAGTAAAACCCTGGCTCTGAGGATGGCCCATTGGAACCTCTTCCGGGTCTTCGAGGCACACTGTGGGGGGTCCCCTAGCTGAAACCCGATGTCCTGGACCCCCTGGAGTTGACGGATTCACGAACCGAGCCACGGTTCGGGTGCTACGGGAATTCTAGTCGAGCACCCTGGGAATTCAGTACTTTGCAACTAACAAGGTCAAGAGTACTTTGCACATTGTAATTGCACACGAAGAAGCTAACAGATGCCGTCAGAAATATAAAGCCTTTTTTTAAAGGAATTAAGGTGATTAAAGGAATAAAGTGAAGAAGAAATTCTTCACTTGTAGCCTTAATGATCTGTAATGTTTATTTTAGCAGATCATAGGAGAATCAAATGCAATTAAACCTCAATGAGCTAAAAATCAAATTACAAACCAATCGAGGTCTGCGACCAAGATCCTCTTATTAGTATGATATTATGGATATTGTTTTTGGCTCGAGCAAAGCCAAGAAGGTGTAGTCTTCAAATATTTTATTGACTGCATGGTTCAATTTAAGTTGGGATATTATGTGCATACACAAGCCCCGTTTTGATTGCTATAAATATCATTTATGTGTTTGTTTATCTAAGATTAAGCGTGAGCTGTGTGGAAGGGCCCAAGCCTAATTTTGTTTGCAAGTTTTATATATATATATATATATATATATATATTATGGTGAAATTGAAGCCATCATAAAGAGCGCAAATCTAGCTTGTTGCACCCTTTTATAGATGGTACAATATCATTTTCAGGTTTCTTTGAAGCCTTGTTTGGTTATACCTAATGGTGGTTTATCATTGAAACTAGCAACCAACAATATCTACAACCAAGAACCTCTTATTAGTATGATATTATGGATTTTTTTTGGCTCGGGAAAAGCCAAGAAGGCGTAGTCTTCAGATATTTTATTGACTGCATGGCTCAATTTGAGTTGGCATATTATGTGCATACACAAGCCCCGCTTTGATTTATATAAATATCATTTATGTGTTTATTTATCTAAGCTCAAGCGTGAGTTGTGTGGAAGGGCCCAAGCCTAATTTTGTTTGCAAGTTATATATATATATATATATATATTACGGTGGAATTGAATCCATCATAAAGAGCACAGATCTAGCTTGTTGCACCCTTTTATAGATGGTACGATATCATTTGCAGGTTTCTTTGAAGCCTTGTTTCGTTCTACCTAATGGTGGTTTATCATTGAAACTAGCAACCAACAATACTGCTAGTATGGCACACTAACTAGGTTTAATTTACCAGTTTCCTTTGGTGAGCTAATTAACGTAATTATAGAAGATGATAGACAGAAAAAATAAATGGACAAGCCAAGAAAATGTTGTTTCAGATGTTAAATCTACTTGGGTTTCCGATTAGTGATGTAAAATACCTACAATAGAGTGTTTGTTCTCTTAAAAGGACATGCACATGTTGTTGCACCTTCTTGCAAAACAAACTTCATCTTGATCTCCAATACAATGTGATAAAACACACTATATATATATCATATAAAATATTAAAATAATGAAGTGTTTGATGATGACTTAATGTGTCCCCATAAAGGTGAATGTTATCACCTCAATTTGTTCCACTTATGACATTTGGGTGATTGTATCATGAAACATGACCACAACATACAAAAATTGCATAACGTAGCACATCAAATTAAACCATGGCTATTTGCAGATCATTGATTAGGGCTAAACTCTCTTGTACTACCTCATGAGTCATGTGGAAATCCTTTGCAATCCATGTCACTTGTGTGAAGTCAAAAAATCCAGCCTTGCGCAACACATTAAATACACATATGCCTACTAATTAGCTCAAGGCTGACTACATATCAAAGAGGAAGGATCCGTAGGTCTACTCCATTCATTAGATTATTTTAAATTTTCATCTAACATGTGGGATCTAGCTTATGGAGGAAGGATTTCATATGTGAACTAGTTGTTGAAGAGTTCAAAGTTTTTCCTATGAAAGGGAGACATGGGGCTCCATTAAGAAGGAGGAATTGATTGTAGAGCTATGTTGAAAAAATGAGTTTGGTAACCCCATCTCTTTCTCTGTCATTTATTGCATTCTTGCCCTCGTGTTTGTTCATTTTTCTTTCATCCATGGGGCAAACTACCCATATTCATTAGAGACCAAGCATTCAAGGAGGGAAAGGATCCTCCCAAAGACATATTTGGATTCCATCTGTTGCCATCTTACCTTTCCATTGGTATGAGAAGTATGTCCTCACCCCCAAATGTTTGCAATTTGAATGGTGTTTTATTGGTAAATTCATAATTTAATGATGCTTATGCTCTATTCTTGCTCATAGGTTAGCTATATTTACTATTGTGATTTTCCTACACTTTACATTTGTCTATTTTTCGCTTAACAATATTCTAGTAGAGTGCAGTTTCTTGCCATCACAACAAAACTCCATCATAGATTGGTGGCTCCACTTTGGTTTTACATCACTATATTTAAGTCCTAGGTCATTTTTATTATGTTTAGCTCTAACTTCTAGTGGTTTGTAGTATTAGTATCAACTCCTTGTTTTCCTTAATTACTTGCAGATAGAGGCCAAACAAATATATGTATTTTTTTAATCCTGGCAGTTTATGTGCAAGGCAGTCTCCACTCCATGTGCACCGTACAAGTTTCCCTTCACATTTCACTACCTGTATGCATCACTAGACTATAATATATGTTGTAGCTCATGAAACTATTTAAAATAGTTTTTTTTAGATTTAGTTGGTCCTATTATGACATTCACCAGCAAATTTTAAAATTTTCTGGAATTAAAACTTGCAGCAAGATGTTATTAAAGTCTAGATAGAAATTCCCACCAATTGATTACAGGAAATTGCTTTGAAGAAAAAAAAATTGAATTTCAAGTGAAGAAGTGTGTACAATAGTATACAGAGGAATTCTATCGAGTTTCCATTTGTATAGATCATGATGAAGATGAAAAGGACTTGCAGCAAAGTGATGAAAAGGACTTGCATCAAGATGTTATTCAAGTTTAGTCTAATTTAGAGAGAAATTCCCACCAATTGATTACAGGAAATTGCTTTGAAGAAAAAAAATGAATTTCAAGTTAAGAAGTGTGTACAATAGTATACAGAGGAATTCTATCAAGTTTCCATTTGTGTAGATCATGATGAAGATGAAAACCTACAAGCATCTAGATATATGAATGGATTGAAGTTCACATCCCAAGAGGAAATGAGCTTGCATACGATAGGAAGTGTGGAATGATCCTATTAGTTAGTTTTGCTAGTAGAAGAAAATGTGATGGACAAGAACACTAGAGGGAAGGATATTAGAGGAAAGGGTGTTACATGGGTAGAAATATGTTTCACATGCTACATAGGAACTTAGAGGGAGTTTGTTTCATTTGTAGGACAGAGCTAGAAAGGATCATTTTGAACATGTTTTATTAATATCATGGATGATAACTAATTATATTGACATGCCAAGTGTGGCATGGATATCTCCTTCATTTTTTTGACACTTAGAAACAACAAACCAACACCGAGACAACATAGTTTCGACAGCCTCTTGGCAGCAGCAACTATGTCCACAATGCATGACACAGGAAATAAAGTATGTTATGTTGACATAAAATAGGAGCAACAAAAAGTAGAGCGTTTGCAGGTAGGTCAATCTGAATGAGGGGTGTTGACAGACAGTTGTCATAGAGCAACTTTCATCGTGCAGAAAAGACAGTATAGAAAGGAAAACAAAATAGCACAAAAGGAATTAGAGGCAAGACAAGGTTTCCTAAATAACAACTATTCTTTTCTTACATTTAAAATTTGTTCAAAGGACATCTTAGAGATGAAATAGTCGACTTGATAAAGGAGTGGGAAAACAGTCACTGCAAGGAGAAACATCAGAGGAAAAAAAATTCATCAAAGTAGTAAAAGAACCTGAAGCGACTTGCATGAAAAGAATTTGAGTTTTTGTAATTTATTCCCTTTTCTAAACAACAGCAAGTCGTCTTGACTGAGGGTAAGAGTCCTTTATGTTCATATTTGAGAAGGAGAGGAAAGATTGGATTATTGTTTTCTCTAGACAGTTTGTAGCAACATAAAACTCTCACTTTTCCATTCTCAAGACCACATACGACCACGGGGGGTTCACTCAGTGAACTTGTTACATAGCACGACCGTTCTCATGATATTAAAGAATATCCCTAATTTCACTAAATATTGAAAAATTCCTCCTAAATTTTTATTGTTGAACCCCCTTCCCAATATGCCTTTCCAATTAAGAAAACCCCTAGTTTCACCAGATATTGTATGTATCCATTTTTATCAAGCCGTTTTTAATACCCTCTTTATATCATATTATAAATTTGTAACAAACATGAACCCTAACACATCTTAGTATAAGCAAACATGATACTAAATAAAATAATAAAATAATGCTAATAATGATCCCACCAAAATTGCAGGGGTGACTAATCAATTTGTAACGTTGGATAGTGGAAGACCCAATGAAATAGTACTGGGAAGGAAAAATGCATAAAACGAAACTCAGTCAAGAGATCAACATAACAAAGAATGTAAAAGGATGATAGTGCAATGCTTAGAAAAAATGAGAATTGCAGATGTTTCACACCACAGCCTGCCAATCTACCAATTTTATATCATGTAAATATAAGTATAACCATAGATATCTCATGTTTTCTATAAGATTAATAAATTAAACTCCATAAAAAATCAAAATTGAAACCCTTTCGTGGATGGACTCCCCTACCTTCCTATAAAAAAAAACATCATTGATGTTTGAACCCAAATGAACATAGAAAAAATCCTCTTACAGTTCCAATAACACCATATGATCATGTGCATAGATTGGATTTGGGTCATGCACAAGATGCAATGAATTTCCTCCACTTTCTCTACATTTATTCTTGCAATCAAGGGAATTAACAACATTTAGTTACTTTTTATTAGGTTATATCTAGTTTTTTTTTTCTTTACAAGAGAGGGAAAAATATCCATTGTTAGGTTTCAAGCATGCAATAGTTATAAAGATACACCGATGGTGAAACTTATATGATACCATTTCATGGTAACGATAACACATAGGGTATGTAAATAAGGATTTAGATTTTCACCTATGTTCATGTCAGATCCAATACACTATTAAGACGGATGCCTTGCATATAAGAATTGAAATTACAATTATGAATGTGCCAAATATAACTCAATCTAACAATTATTCATAACTGGCAATGTGAAAATGTTATCTAACTTTTGTTGGTTCCAGTGAGCCAAGAAATATTGATCTCACTTTTCTTGGTTGTCATGGAGCAAGGTTTGATTGAATCTCAATACCCACCTAAACCCCAACCTAAAAAATGAAGAGTTAGATCTTTTACTCAAATGCCTACAAAAAATGCATTACAATTGTTCAACTATGGAACTCCCAATTAGATACATCTCTTAACTTAAAGATGAAAAACAATATAACATCAATTCAAACCAACCCTAAATAAGCTACTAAATGAGGATTTCTCAAGGCCAATAATCCAAAGAGACTTCCATCGATATTATCATTGGTACATTATTATCATATTTATGCAAAACTTAGTATAATAACAATATCAAATAAAAATGGAGGGTCCTTAAGTTTTAGGTGGGTATGAATTGAGCCCATGATTTGGAGGTATGAATCCATCCCACAATTTGGAGGTTATTCCTTACCCCACCCGAATAAAAAAAACCCCAATATTTATATTACTATGTCAAATTAAAAACCCCCCTTGACCCCTTAATATGGGGCAATATATTTTTGAGGTTTTTAAGAGTATTCAAACCCCCAATATGAATGGACGTGATATGATATTGCCTCGCTAGTGAACCCCCCGTGCATACCACAACTTCTATTGCAAGTAAGAAGATCCACGGTAGACTGTCACCTATGACTCACTATGATGGAATCAATCTCTTCTCTTAAGTAAAAAGTCATTTGGTATGATTATGATTTGTTTTAGGTATTTGAACCTACAGTTATCATTGATTAACTTGTTTGCAAAATTATGATATTTTATTATGCACTTACTTTGAAAAATTTCACATATGGAATACATTCACTCCATTCATTTCCATTAATTCATTGTCATAACTATCTTTAGGATTTGATTCCACCTACTTCTAATTATTATTTAGAACTTACCCTTGCTCTTGACTGTCTATGGACAACCCAAGAATGGAAAAGCACCATCTCGGACTTGTGCACATTTATTAAATTAGTGACATCATACACCATTTAGGGACACCCCCAAGAATGGAAAAGCACCAGTCCAAACAAAGAGGGATCTATATATTACCTATAATTATTAGGCAAGTCCACTGGTGTCGATTTGCATGATAACTGGCATGCAAAAATCGTAACCCCAACGCTAAGCAAATACGAGAGCATGTTAAAACCTGAGTCATAAGCAAAAGGGAGGGACCTCATTCCTATTGTGATGATCTATATCTTGATAGCAGAGCAAAGGAGTGGGATATCAAAGTAGAACAGAGGAAGAAGACCCTGTAGTAGCCAATAATCAGCCTTGATATCTATTGTAATCAATAATGACACAATCTTCCTTTGTATCTTGCATTCCAGTCTAACAAGAAAAGAGAAAAGCATGATCCTCGTTTTCTTGTTGTGTTTTCTAAGCATTTTTATGGTCCAAGTCGTGTCTTCATATAATGACCATTTATATATCTGTATGTGTATAAAGGGAGTGGTCTTGATATATATGAATTTTATTCATCTCTGCGATTAATGGCTGATTATATATCCTACTCTTTGAGTGAATGAGGGGAGCGGCATCCTTTGAAAAGAACTGATCCCAAATACCCATGAATCCCATGAATCGACCTATATCTGCAATTAAAGTTGTGTGGGTATGATATATATATATGCAACCAAAATGGGCACAGCCAAAATAGAGACAGGGATCTCAAGCTCTCCCTTTAGAGAAATTACTTCTTTCTCTACTCTTTGGTTATATTTTAACATATGGTGCTTGTGTCTAAAACAAATCCATTTCCCTTAACATGAAACTGATCCCCACTCACAGGTATGTAGCTGCTCTATCTTATGCCACAAATGTTTATTTCAAATTTTAACTTCTTAAAGGTGTATTACCAACGAAGCTTAGCAGACTGTAATAGCAGTAAGATCTATGATTTAATATCTGTGTAACTATTCAACAGCAATCCTGGGAAGTGAAGTGTTGAAATGCAAGGAGTTTGGCAGCACTTCAAAGGTAGAGACGAAGCTAAACAAGATGAAGCTGGTTTATAAGAATAGATTAAATTAAAGAAACGTGTTAGGTGAACAATTTACAGATTTGTTGGGGAACGCAGAAGAATTTAGCTATATATATATATATATATAATATAATATGCAACCAAAATGCGCACAGCCAAAATCGGCGCAGCCAAAATAGAGAAAGGGATCTCAAGCTCTCCCTTTAGAGAAATTACTTCTCTCTCTACTCTCTGCTTATATTTTAACATATGGTGCTTGTCTCTAAAACAAAGCCATTTCCCTTTACATGAAAGTGATCCCCACTCACAGGTATGTAGCTGCTCTAACTTATGCCACACATGTTTATTTCAAATTTTAACTTCTTAAAGGTGTATTACCAACAGAGCGTAGTAGACTGTAATAGCAGTAAGATCTATGATTTAATATCTGTGTAACTATTCAACAATAGTCCTGGGAAGTGAAGCGTTGAAATGAAAGGAGTTTGGAAGCACTTCAAAGGTAGAGACGAAGCTAAACAAGATGAAGCTGGTTTATAAGAATAAATAAAATTAAAGAAGCGTGTTAGGTGAACAATTTACAGATTTGTTGGGGAATGAAGCTGAATTTAGCTATTTGTAGGAAAGTAAAGCCCGGATGATTGAGATTTTAACAATTAAATCGAAGAAAGGGGAAATAAAAAGGAATTTATTTGGACGAAGAAGTTTTGCTTAAGATGATTTCCGTACTTGAATGAGCATAACACTGTAAATACTTCGAAGAACAAGCTATTGATCTGGGGTCAAGAATCTTTTTATTTTGCGGTAAAGAAAGACTAATCCTTTCTCTCTGGGGTATTCGCACATAACTGAAGAACCTTCCTCTACGGTAAGGCAGTTGCGCATATAACTGAATAAATCTGTTGTTCTCATATTTGGCTACAGTAAGACCAGAGAATAGCTACAGTAAGCCTAGAGAATAAGGGATTAGCCTTTCTGGGGCATCCTCATATTTCAGGAAGGGTAGAGTGTCGTCGAATGAAGGAACTTCTTTGCGATTTCCCACAATGGGAGACAAATGGGAGGCAATTTTTGGACTTATATGATAAATCTATGCCAGAGACAGAGCAAAACTAGGTCATGGTTTCAATATAGGAAAAGAACAGGGAACAAGCAGACATGAATCGCATAGCAAATGCAGGGAAAGAAAAGCTGAAGCAGGTAGATACCTGTCGAACGAGGTCGACGAACTTCAAGCCAAAAAACCCACGCCGCTCCGTTTCAGAAGAAAACCTCGAACAGAGAATCCGCCAAAGCAGAAAACGCACCCAAAACCAGAGGAAAGCAACAGGAATCGACCTAATCGACCTGGATAGCTGCCAACCGAGATGTATAAACCCAAACAACTACAAACGCGAAGGAAGAAGGACCCCAGCTTGGTCACCTCCAAAAGACAGCCGCAATCAGTCTCCCATACCCTCTGAAGAACACCTGAAGCAAGGCCAACAGCAATGGCTGTATTAAAAGACGCTGCAAAACCATCGGCAACATGGAACAGGGAAAACCCTCCAGAGCACGCAACCCACACCAGCCACAATCAGTCGCCCAGACCCTTCGCTCAACAACCGCACAGAAGAGAACCCAACATTCAAAACCGGATAAACGCCATTCCACTATGCACCAGCATTTAAAACCCACCACATCACCGAATGACAACTATATGCAGCAGATTCAGGATGAAACAACCCACCACACCGCTAAATGACCACCATTTAAAACCGCTGATGTAATGACGTCGACGGGTCCTGGGCCCTATGGACGTCACTGCAAGCTGCTCGAATCACGGGCCTCCACACTAGTGTAGCAAAGTTTTAAAAAATTATGCAAACAGTTGGATTTATGCCCCGCCATGGTTAAACCTTCAGAAATGCGAAATTTAGACATTGCATCGCCCTCCAGCCTCACAGTGAACCAACATTAATCGCCCTGCAAACTAGTACAAAACATGCAGCGCCTGACTGAACCAGCTATGACGCAAGCACGCCGCAAGGGCACGTCATGGCGCTACGTCATAGCGCACGGAGCCAATGAAAACTACGAAAAATTGTTATTTAAATAAATAAATAAAATCAAAATTCTTCCAGACTATGTGAAAACTTTAGTAGAAGACAAAAACTTGCAATGGATCTCTCCCGATTAATATCCCTGAAAAATAAATGTCAGGGACATAACAAGAGTTGTGTACAGGCTGTGTACAGTTTAGTTTTTATCTTTTAATTAAAAAATAAAAATAAATGATTTGAAATTAATTTAAAAATAAAAATAAATTATTTGAAATTAATTTAAAAATAAAAATAAAAACCAATATTTTTTAATTAAAAAAATTTAAAAAAATTACAAATAAATTATTTGAAATTAATTTAAAAATAAAAATAAAATCCAAATATTTTTTTATATAAATAAGTAAAAATATTATATCAATATAAAGTGCTTGAATCTATATCAATATACATATCAAATATTAAGATTTAAAAATCTTAAAAATTATAAAATTGCATATTAAATATTAATATCTAAAAAAATTAAAAATTGTTAAATTGCAAACATTGAAAAAAAATATATAATAAACCTAAATAAATTAAATATATAAATTTTTGAAAAGCTAATATAAATTAAAATATAAATAAATAAATATGAGTTCGTTTGTAATGTTTTGACACTAATATTTAATATCATTAATATATTAACCATTTTTAAAATACTAAATTATTTTAAAAATATCAAATTCAACAATACTATCAATACAATTTCTCATAATAAAAAATTCATATTTTAATTTCAAATTTAAATTATAAATAAGAATCAATTAATTCATAATTGCCAATATTAATAAAGCAATTATGATTTAAAAAACTATAATTAACTAAAAATGGAAAATGGAAAATGAGAGAATTTTTCACACTTTAAAAAGGACATAAAATTTAAAAATTGTATATTTTGTTTTTGAAAATTAATTTAATGATTGTATAAAAGAAGATTAAGAATATTAATGACACTATTTCAATATAAACATATGGATTTAAGTTGCACAAATTTTTGGAATATGTAGGGAATTATATGTATATATATATGAAGTGAGAGAAGTACAACATTGAAGTCACAACATTACAACACCCAACCATAAATATTTCATGAACTTTTAAAAGTTTTCACAATAGATGTAAATTTTATTTTATTTTTCATATTTTTAAGTAATGTGGTCAATGCTAAAAAAAATAGTCTTTTCAAGGCCCATGGGCCATTCATAATTCAACACATATGAAAATAAACTGAATGAATAAAAAGAGTTTGATATTATTTTCCTCAAACTTTAAAGATACTTTTAGGTTTTTTGTATCACTAGCCAAACTAATAGGATGAGGTGAAACATATAGTCTCTCGCTACAGCATGGACTAATAAGTGAGATAAACTATATAAGTGAATGATAAGCTATCTCACTTCCGAGTTGGCCTGTTGTGGTCACTCATCGCTATCAGCTTTCCTTCTGGGGTGGTAGTCGATCTGTTTGGTAGTGGATGATCTGTTTGGAGTTTTTGGTATAACAGCTATGATGGCTATTTTGTTGTTTTTCGGGAGGTGTCGTTAGCCCTTTATGTGCTTTGTTATGGCTATTGTTGAGATAGTGTCCTATGGCCATTGTTGGCCTTTATGTTTCTTGTGGACAATGTTGGCAGTTGTTGCACCTGTTTTGGAACATTTTGTAACTCCTATACTGTTTTTAATATAAATAGTATGTTTTTTTTACTATGAAAAAAAGCTATATAAGTGAAATAATTTATATAGTTGCTTAGTATTTTTTTGCTATACTAAAAGATAGTGTAAAGTAAATTAGCACCTAATTGTTTTTAAATGTTTTATTAAATTATTTATGTTTACTCTAAAACTAGAATAACTATCAAATTTCAAAGATATAATTTCAAAATATTTTTAGAATTGTTTTTAAACCTTTAGTTGTTATCAAATATTAAAATAATTATAAACTAGTAATTGTCCCATTAGGTGCAAAGGAATATCAAAAGGAAAAAATGGGAAATAAACTAGATGTGATGAAATGAAAAAGAGATTAGATTTTTTCTTACGAGTAATCATTGATACATATTGGAATCCAACCCCACATGATCTTCCATCCAATGTCCCACAACTTGATAACTCTTTTTTTATGCTTGGGACTAGAGCCACCATGTATAGAAATACGTCATAATTCAAATATTCACTACCTAAACATTTCGATCCCTAGAATAATCTATCTATCCATAGTTACATATGGAGATTTTATTTTTCCGCTTCCATAGTCATATGTCAATAAGAGCTAATTATATATGCATACACTAGTACAAAATGAGAGATAAGTGACTAGACGACTAAAAAAGTTAGTCACCACAGTTTTTTCAAGGGATAAATGACCAAAATTGAGCAATTTTAAGTGGGCCAACTAAAAACGACTAAGATAAAGGACTAATTTAGTCACTGGATAAAATATAGGACTAGATAACAAGTAACTAAAATAAAAGTGACTAACGTAAATGACTAATTTAGTCACAAGAATACAAATATGAATGACTAACAACGACTAAAAATATGAATTATTTGTTTATATTAATCATTTTTAGTTGTGTCACCTGGGCAATGGAAAATTACAATTTTGACAATGAATTTGTACAATTTACTAAAATTTAACACTTCAAATGGATTCAAAATCCATCTGCAGTGTTAAAATTTAGTAAATTAATGATTTTTTCCTTGGGTAATTTTAATGGATCCCAAGGGAAGGGGGTAACATTAGCCATCCATGCCTATAATATTTTCCTTTGTAAATAGGTTATATTCTAAAATTATTTGCTTTTAAGGAAAAAATTAAAGTCAAATGATTGAGATAAAATAAATGTTTTAATTTTTGTTAAACTCACGATTTAGATAAAATAAATGGTAGAAAAGCCACATAAAAGAGATTAAAATTGTTATTGATCCTTTGGAGGGAATCACATAAAAGAGGTTAAAATAATTGTTATTGATCCTTTGGAGGGAATCACATAAAAGAGGTTAAAATAATTGTTATTGATCCTTTGGAGGGAGTATTTTCTTAGTTTATGGGAACTTCCCCTAATTTTTATTTCCCACCATTTTCCGCAAAATAAGAGAAATGGAGATCAGGATAATCGTTTCCAAGGAGAAATCTCAGGTGTTCCTTTGTAAAATAGGTTATATTCTAATTGATATCACTTATAAAATTACTTGCTTTTAAGGAAAAAATTAAAGTCAAATGATTGAGATAAAATAAATGTTTTAATTTTTGTTAAACTCACGATTTAGATAAAATAAATGGTAGAAAAGCCACATAAAAGAGATTAAAATTGTTATTGATCCTTTGGAGGGAATCACATAAAAGAGGTTAAAATAATTGTTATTGATCCTTTGGAGGGAATCACATAAAAGAGGTTAAAATAATTGTTATTGATCCTTTGGAGGGAGTATTTTCTTAGTTTATGGGAACTTCCCCTAATTTTTATTTCCCACCATTTTCCGCAAAATAAGAGAAATGGAGATCAGGATAATCGTTTCCAAGGAGAAATCTCAGGTGTTCCTTTGTAAAATAGGTTATATTCTAATTGATATCACTTATAAAATTACTTGCTTTTAAGGAAAAAATTAAAGTCAAATGATTGAGATAAAATAAATGTTTTAATTTTTGTTAAACTCATGATTGATATAAAATAAATGGTAGAAAAACCACATAAAAGAGATTAAAATTGTTATTGATCCTTTAGAGGTAATCACATAAAAGAGGTTAAAAAAATTTTATTGATCCTTTGGAGGGAGTATTTTCTTAGTTTATGGGAACTTCCCCTAATTTTTATTTCCCACCATTTTCCGCAAAATAAGAGAAATGGAGATCAGGATAATCATTTCCAAGGAGAAATCTCAGGTGTTCCTAGTGAGATCGATGGATTAAATCTATTGATTGCTCAATTTAATAATTTTTTTACAACTGGGAATATCTTATTTTAGAGTTCGGAGTTGTTCATAGTTATCAAAGTTATTGCTGGATTGAAATACATCAATAGATTAAAATACGGATGTTGGATATGCAACTACTGAAATCGATGCTTCAACAGATGCTCATCCGATGGGATCTCAGGGCCTGGCATAACTGCTCATACCCAAGCATATTCCCAGGTGAGATAACAAAACAACTTTGCCATGATTCTGATTGTTGAATTGTAGAGTGTTTTACTGCAAGTTTTTTTCCCTCCCGGTGGAGTTCCATTAGTGGAGTCACCTTCTCAGATCACTTCTTAGGGATCTTCCTTACCAAAATATATGATTTCATTCTGGTCGGTTTTCTTCCCTCAATATCTGATTTGGGGAATCGCTTCTATTTCATTCACTACTATGCCTAAGTGGTAAATTTGGCAGGAAATCTACTCTCTCGGATCCAGTTATTATGTATGAAATAGGAGGTTAGTGTTAGCACTCTCCACTACTTATTTCAAACAAACGAGTTTAGATAATTGAAGGAAATGGTGGGTATAATGACCTACCATAAATAAGCAAGCTCAATCTCGTAAATCATTCTAGGGTAGAAATAAACGAGGTCCAATTGTTGGGCATCGACACCAATCTATCCAAGACATTTCTTGGTAGGATATGTCAAATCGATGTGTATCCATATATTCAAAAATAATTTCATTATTTTCAAAAGAGGAAAGGAGGCAAATGAGTGAATTATTTGAAATACACAAGTGGAAATAATGTGAGCTCTCTACAAATATTTCAAGGAAATGCACCTCTGCGTCTCTTCTCAACGGAGGTATGAGGATCGATCTTATTGTCCCTGCACCCCTTTTTACAAATTATTAAATTTTTCTTTCAATTGATACAAACCCACATAGAAGAAAGATTGAACCTTCCATCTCCCTATCATTTGATTTTAAATTCCCATATTTCCCTTTCCCTTGTATCTTCCATTTTTTGTTTGTTTCATGGTTAAGAAAAACAGATACTTGTGATGCAATAATGATGCATATGAAGACAACGTAAATCTACCTAAATCTTCTAGATTGAGACCTAGGGTTTGATAACATTAAAACCTATGGTTTCTGTCGTTAGGGTTGGTAAATTTGTTGGGTAATTGAAACCATGAACAACCCATTTGAAAATAATCAGATTGTGGTTTGTTGGATTCAAACAATGAAGGATTTATCTGGCACAATGGATGCAAATTCAAGGATGAGCCAAAAACTCATTGGCCTTGCCTAAAACAAAGTAAAAGAAAGAAATGAAAATAATCAAATTTTGGTTAGGGTTGGTAAATGTGTTGGGTAATTGAAACCATGAACAACCCATTTGAAAATAATCAGATTGTGGTTTGTTGGAATCGAACAATGAAGGATTTATCTGGCACAATGGATGCGAATTCAAGGATGAGCCAAAAACTCATTGGCCTTGCCTAAAAAAAAGTAAAAGAAAGAAATGAAAAGTAAAACTAAACTATGAGCATTTTCAGCATCCATACTACTCTGGGATATCCTATGCCCAAGTTGGCGTTCATACATTCTTGAGAAAGATTCTTTGTGTTGTTTGAGATTTAGTGTTGGTTCCATTTTGGCCAAGAGTCTAGATTTATATTTGTTAGTGGTTTTCAATTTGTTGTTTATGAAGTTAACTATTCCAAATTTCTGAAAATCTAACTGTTGTTACTATTTATACTATTGCTCATTTTACTACTATTATTATGTTATAATATAAAGTACATAAGTGACATATATTTTAACTTAAGTGACCCAAACCAACCAACATGACAAAATTTAGAGTTTTCTTGGCATAACTATCAGTTTAGAATGCTTGTCAAAAGAAACAACTTGAATGTAGATTAAGCATAAAACCTTGGTTTATGTGCACTACAACTTGAGGTTGTTGTCTCATTAATGTGATGCAACCAAGAATTATAGACCATATTTAAATTGGGTCAACAATCCAAAGGAGGCTAATTTGGAGGATGTATGTAATCTATAGTCCTTTTGACCTAGTTTGGTGGAAAACAATATAAATTTGATTTCTCATTACCATCATAGTAGATATCCAAAATGAAATAAATGCTGAGATGAAGTATGCTCGGGACTCCTGAAACAAGAAATCCCTTACAATTGCACACTTTAAAATGTTTAGACTGCCCAGCATGGCATAAGATAATCAACCTCTATGAAAAATATGGACACCATAAGAACTGAATATATCTTCTCCCAAAACATAAGAATCATCTTGCAGGAAAGAAAATCAAGAAAAAGGGCAATTATTAGTGGCATACACAACAAAATTACGTACCAATTAACATATTATTAAATTTTAAAAATCAATCCTTGAGACCATCACGTTTGATGGAAGTTTCTGTACTTAATACTTTGTCTTTCCGTGAATTTGACTTATGTGGATCTTGTTCAAACTGCATCATTACAATACAAACTTCCTTGGCAGTTTCATTGTACCTGTTTTGGCAGTACGTTTTTCTCATTAAAGTACATCCTAGGAATAAAGGAGAAAAAAAAAGGCATGAAATAAGTGAATATTAATTTTTTGACCACGTTTCATAGCATTTATAGCATCTTAAACAAGCTAGCAAATATAATTTTAACATTTCAGTAAAGGAAAATAGTGCTTTCTTTCCATACAATGCTTTCATGTTGCCCTTGCAGTGGCTTCACTAGCCGAAGGTGGCGTCTATCATCTATGTGACAGGGCATTCTTTGGTCATGAAATAAATCCATAAATAGATAAATAAAATAAATATGTAAACAATATTGTCTGAGGTTAATGACTTCACCCATAAGTAAAACAAACGGGGTTGGAGAAAAATGTAACCAATATTCAACAGAGAATGGACAGTGATTTTGGAAAAAAGACCTTTGGGTTGATGTCGGAGGAGATAGGATGCTCGTTTTCAACCATAAAAAAATTAAGTCCTTCCTTATTAATTGTAAGGGTTCACCAGTCCTGTATATAAACCATTCTCTTTCATGTATGCTATGTAATTCACATTAGTTATATAATCAAAAGAGATATTATGAAAGTGCATAAGATCCAAATGTCAGCAATAATGTAAATACCGTGTTACCTAATTACAACCATACGAGTGTTATATACTTGTGGGTATCAATTTATGCTCTCTCTTTGAGCTAACCATCATCCCTTAATTGTCCCTTCTCAAACAATCTCTTCAGCTAATAACTCTTCCCTAGTGGCATCTCTCTAGAATTTAATTTAGAGATACCTTGGGGTTAAAATTTCCATATATTTTCCATTTTATCAGCTTCTTTATTACATTGTCATTTACATGGTTCCTATTGGTAATGTCATTTCCTGTAGAATATTTTACAACTCCAATATCATGTTACCCAATTGCTAGTAAAAAATGTGTAAAGGTTGAAAGATAGTTCCAGTCACAACATACCTTTTGTCTTCCCTTACCCAGTTGGATTCATTGGACTTGTAAGATGTTACCTCCTTTACTTCTTTAGAGAAGGACCTGCTAATAGCCTCTAAATAAACAATTAATTGAGAATTGGAGAAAATTTGGTTTACTCTACACCACACAAAAAGGATTAGATGATGACTGGTAAGAATGAATATGTTTGTAGCATTAAAATATTAGGCATTTGATGATAAAATTGTTGAATTGTTGAATTTCATGTTCCTAATTGCACGAGTTCCACTCTATTTGCTGGCCTTGTAACCCTAAATCCACTAGAACTTAAAACTTCTTTGTCATGCATCTTGCTAGCATGTGATGCAAAGGAAACTCCGTTGTTTTTTACTAGCATGTTATTCACTCTTTATCATTTATATCCTTTCATACTTAATCTAAAACAATGTTTTAAAGCTTAGACATGAACTAGTAATCGATTGAGGGTCAACTCGGACTCGGACTCGGCCATGACTTGGATTGGTTTGAATCTGATGATTCGGTTTGCCCAAAAATACATAAAATAATTTTTTTAAATGGAAATAAGTAATTTAAAGATTCCAAACCATTAGAAACAATATGCAAATTTTGCTCATGTATGTAAGTGTGAATATATCAAAATTCCACAGAGCGCAATACATATGTTAAACTAAATGCATAATCAACAAAGCTTTAAATGGCCTCTAGAATCCAAAACACAACGTGCTACAAGGTACTAGCTTACTACATATCATTGATCAGCATTATCAATCATCAAACCTATCACCACTGTTGGAAATGGTATCTTCGGCATGACCTACAGGACCATCCTCCATCTCTAATTTTTAATAAGTCTAAATTTCACAAGTGGCATGTAGTTGAAGAGTAGGGTGACATTTGGCGTCTTTTGATGGTTTACTGGACTTGTATTCGGTTCGGTGCAATTCAATTAACTGGAATTCTAGAAACTGCTAACTTTGCTAAATTTTGGAAGGGATGTGAAATTCCATTTTCATCAATGAGGTCTGATGAGGTTGGAACCCCTCTCAAACATCCTGAAACAATTAATTATCATATAAAAAATTTAAGTCGAAGTACGCTTCTACTTTAAGAATTTTATATTATCATTCCAGGTTAGCTTGTGTCATTGTCAAGCAAGTTGTTTTTTACCCCAAATAGTGCTACAATATGTAGGAATCCAATCAAACAAGTTGAATTTGCTTTGAAGTAGGTTTAGAGTCTTAGGGTTTAGTTTTTCAGGTCAAATTTAGAAAAAATGAATTTAAGTGTCACATGTGTATGCTGTCTAGTCCCACATTGATTCGACTGAGTCAATATAGAGTTGATCGAGTTGACTGGTTTGGTACCGAAACGTCCAAGCCAGAAATTGATTCGACCAGTTTAGTACCAAACTAGTCACTCGAACCAGTTTAAGGGATGAGTCAATATTGTCATTGGTCAACTCCACTGAGTCTGAGTCCGAGTTGACCAAGCATGAAAACAATGATCTAGATATTTTTTCATGTCTTCTCATTGGCACTCTTGCGTTGCTCATCCCCTCATTCTTTTTAATCCTTCTTCCATGTGCATCAGTCTTATTGGGGAATGAAGGGCTTGATAGCTTCAAGTAAGAATGCTTGGATAAGTTTCCTCGTGGAAGCTTGATCCCCACCATTGTGTGACTCCATGTGTTATTAAATTTATGTTACAAGAAATTATGTGAGAGGCCTAGCTTTGGTGAGATTCCAATAATCCTTGAAGGACTCTATGAACTTGATTTGCAAGCCTTGTGATCCTTCCCAATGTGTGGCTCCATGTTCTAATAGATTTTTGTTATAGGAAATTGGGTGAGAGGCCTAGCTTTGGGGATATTCCAATAACCTTGGTAGGACTCTAGAGTCTGAAGTTGATTTTCAGTGCATCAAAGGTTGGGTAGATGTCCAATCATGCCCCTATTCTGGGATTGCAGGTTCCACAGTAATAACACGTCAATTTTTTTCAATTGTGTATGAAGAATAGAGAATGACCATACCATACAATAACCATGTAGTTAATAAGAACACAAGAATGGAAAACATGGAAATATTCTTAGAGAGGGCACCGAGTAAATAGGGAGGATTCTAGAATGTTTTGGAGATCTGGATACCAACTTCTTGTTTCGGTGAGGTGATAAGGAGAACAACTGATGCAACCATAAGGGAAAATGAAAGTTACATGATGGATTTTTTATTTTTCTGTGTATCTGCTTTCCATTTTTACACAATGGTACTTTTCTTGTTCTTGTTCTAGCCAAGAATACAGATTATGCACTAGTTATATCAATATGAGTTTAAATGCTTGTATATATATTTTTTCGCTTATAAAATACTAGTGTAATATTCCTCTTTATTTGTTTCATCTTCTTAAATCATGGAATTCTAGAGTATTTCTTGAATCTTTCTATGTGTGGTAGGATTATGATATGTATTATGAGTAAATTAATTGTCTTTGGCTGAAAATATTTCTAGATCTCTGGTATAAAGCGTGTGCCACGAACTTGTTTATCAAACTACATAGTATTTTATGAAACTTTGGGTGATTGATTCATTTTCCACATTTAACATGTCAAAGCAGTGTACTTCAATTGGGTTTTCAGTGAAATAACACAATTTGTTTTTCTTTTATCTAGCATCACATGAAAGCGCTTCAACAATGATTTTTTCCTTTCGGATGATTCTTCCCGTTAATGAATTTTATTACATTGAAAGGGCTCAAAAATGCTTTTGCCTCTCAAGTTTTGTTTCAGAGAATGAGTTTCATAATGTTCATTTTCAGCTTTAGAAGAAAAAAAATGTTGGTCATGATTGCTATTGGTATTGGTTTATGCAGTTCTGGCACAACCAAAACATGGCCAGAGTTGAATTCAAAATGGTAGATTTGATTTTGAAACATGTAAGAGGTCGTTTCAAAGATTAAACATTTGGTTCAAGTCCTTTTGGTTTTGAAATATAGATTCAATCCATTGGCCAGTACACAAATGGAACTAAGTGGATATTTTCCATGTGAGAATTGCAAATGTGAAGACACTGTGCATGATAAGAATGTTACAAATTGAAAAATTACATATGAAGCTAGGGAATCTAGAGGATGTAATCACTATAATAGCTATGTGTGTATAATATACAATGAGAAACTTGAAAAACACAGGGAAGGTATGCGTTATAGGGTTCGTAGAGATTAAGGTGGGGGTTATATGGATTGTAGTGAGGATGAGAGGAGAATTGGTTGCAACAGGTTAGGATCCATGAGTCATAGAGATGAAAAAAGGAGTGAATATCACAGGGAAAGTAAGACTGATTCTCACCCCAGAGGAAGGAGCAAGTCAGAGAAGAAACCTCAGATGCAGTCAATTTCAGGAGACATAGAAGCACAAAAAGAAGGCGTAGCCAAAGAAGCAGGAGTAGGACAACATCAAGAGGTAGCAGTGTAAAATCACACTCTAGATCCCTTGATAGGTGTTGCAGGAAATGTAATTCAGCTTCAAAGTATGATCATTGCATCAAGAAATTAGCAAACCCAAGGAAAAAGTGGAATTTGGCCTGTAAATCACATACTTGTCTTGAAAGAAGAAGCACTTATGTGATTGAACATAGTTATTCCCAATGTTGTCTGCGAAACTTAACTTGCTGCTATAATATGCATTCTTGTAATAGCAGGAAGAAGAAGCACATACATTATTCAAGTGAGTCTGATGAAGGTGCTTCGCTCAGGAGGATAAATTATTGTTCTCAACCAGAATGTGCACATGGGTGTCATACAAGAGTATCTACATGTCCATGTTGTGTAAGGTAATTCCATGTAATGATTCTCATTTTGGTCTATACGGAACAGTTAGCACCAAATATAATATAGTTGCACCCATCGGAGGATGCATGAAGAGTGCATCAAGTTCTCCTTGTGTAGGTCACATGTCCAGAATCTAGATCTTTGTGATACTGGACCTGTAAAAGCACCTTGACCATAGGGAAGGTTCTTCAAATATTAATGAGAAAAACGAATTATAGTCAAGTTTTGTTGGGGAAAAGGTCAATTTTTTTTTTTTTCTGGACAAACTGAAACTGAAGAATATCAAGTTCAGTTGTTGAAATTTAGCTTAAAAACTCCACAAAGTTCAGGGATTAAGGTGGAAGGTATTTTAAAAATGATTTAAAACTTTTCCTTTGTGATTTTAATGAAGAAATAAATAGAAAGGGGTCATCTCCAACTCGATTAAATATAATGGGTTTTCATTCTTATGGGAAAACAATAAAACAAGCAGATACTGATGGATTTTTGGCTGATTCTTCCCGCTTTCACTTTTCAATATGTAGTCCTCATGTTGATACTTCCTCCTGTACTCAACCAAAGGAGAAGATTAATTTTTTAAATGTAACACATGCATCGACAGTTCTACCTAATTTGAATTTACCAGAAAAATATATAAACACGGATTCTAGTACTACCACATCAATATTTCAAGGGAAGTTGGCCTTAGATTTTGACCAGAATTGCCATTATTCACCTACAAAAGAGCCACGGTGTGCAACAATGCAACAAAGTAATTTGGGTACATCAGGAATCTCAGGTGAGTAAATATTGGGTACATAATAGAAGTCAAATGCACATTATATTGGAAAGTTGTCAATCTGTAAACATTCTAATTATGTTACTTACTTGTTTGTTTACTATGAAGACAATAACCTGGTTTCTAGGCATGCTCTTCTACCAAATCAAGGCGACAATAAGATTTCACATCTCACAAATTTCCTTGCAATGAGAAAGGTAGAGTTTTGTGTCCAGAAGGCATGCTAGCATGAGGGGAATCTTTTACTGTAAAGCTTATATAAGAAATTTTGAATCTTATTTCTTTCCCAACTGCAATGTAATGAATGTAGATTTCAAAGGATACACAGTCAATGATTGTATATTATATAGTTGACACCTATGATACCATATCGAAGTGTTCAATTTTGAATATTTACGATGTCTCTCTCTACTGCAGATTCCCAGTTACAAGCTATTAGTACTTACGGTCCTGCTGATTGTGGTATTGGTACTACTTGCAATACCCCTCAGGTGCTGCAATGTGAGAGTACAAAAGAATTAACTGTATCAGCCATCATAATTCCTGACTCTGAATATGAATGCTTTGAAGAGAGTTCTCTTCATGGCTTGCATGGAAAAAATACTTTATTTGGAATTAGTGGTAATATCACAATGCAAGATGAGATATCTCATGATGATGGTAGAGATTCTACTTTACATGAAACTGAGGGTGGCTGTGTACAAAACACATTATTTGTTAGAAATACTTCATGTTCAGACAAGCCAGAGTTTAGTTTAGAGTATATGACTGCATCTTTGGTAAACACGGGAGGGAAAGATGAAGTAGTAAAGAATGCAAATTTGAGAGGACCTTCTTGTTCTCAATTCTCTGAAGACATAGACAAGTGTGTTGTTCAATTGGCAGAGGATAAGTGGGACATATTTGAGGTTATGTCCTGTTGAAATATTGTAACTTCAAAGAATATTATATTTGTATTATTCCGGAGATGTTTTATTCCTCTGACGGGACTCTATTGTATATCCGGAGATGTTTATTACTCCATTGGATTATGGGAACTAGGGTTATTAGATATCCTATGTGGGGATCGGCCCGAAGTTTTTGTATCGGAGGTTATTAGACTCAATTTGACAAGTTGGCCTCATAGGGTTAAAAGTCAGTTGGAAAACAAGTATAATTAGAGGAGGTTGTTCCTCACTTAACTCACTTGTTCTCACACTTCTATTGTGCGCATAGGAGAGAGAGAGTTCTGCATAAGAGGAGAAGGAGCTCTTGTTGCGGTCTACTATCTTGTATTGGGTTGATTATCTATATTGAGGAAAGCTTTGCTGGGTTTTCTACCCCATGAGGGTTTCCCAGGGTATATCTGTGTCTATCTTGTGATTGTGTTTCTTTCAGTGATCTTGCTTGTGAATTTATGCTAGAATTTAACATGGTATCAGAGCTAGCCTGAATAGGACATCTTTTACAAGGTGAAAATATCTCTATCTCTCTCTCCGGTGAAAATTAGGGTTTCTGCAAAAAGTTGGTATTGTTGAATTCTGATTACATGGCTGGATAGCCCTTCTCAAAACCAAGCTTTTGAGCCCTAGATCGAACTTTTTGGTTGGGTAGAACTCCGGGAAAGTCAAACCCTAGTTTGACAAAAGTGCCATAAAACCAGAAAACCAGAACCAGAATTCTACAGCAGATCCGAAGTTCGCTGGTCAAGTTTGGAGGCTGAAAAATTGAAGTTTCCAGAAAGTAAGTACATCAGTCACCTCGCCTCAGTCAAGCCAATCTCCTGGTAAGGTTAGTTTTTCATTTTTGGAATTTTCATTTTTTAGTGACCCCCTGGGCAAGATGGCCCCAAGTACTAAGCTTGAAGACAAGCTAGAGGGTATAGATAATTTCCGAGCATGGAAATATAGAATTGGTCTCATTCTTGAAGAGAATGATCTTGCCCATTATATCAAAGATGAGATTGCAAAACCTACAGAAGATGAAGCTAAAGAGAAGTACAGGAAAGATTTGATTAGGGCAAAGAGAATCATTGCTGATTCTATTAAGGACCACTTGATTCCCCAAGTGGCATCCAAGAAGACCCCAAAGGAAATGTATGATGCTCTCTCTAGAATGTATGAGGGAAAGAACATCAACAGGAAGATGAACCTGAGAGCTCAATTGAAGAACACCAAGATGAATAAAGGAGAATCTATTCAAGACTATTTCTCAAGGGTTTCTCAGTTCAAAGAACAAGTAGATGCTATTGGAGATACTCTTGATGAAGATGAACTAGTCATGACTGCTCTAAATGGTCTCACTAGACCTTGGGATTCATTCATCCAAACCATGTGTGCCAGAAAAGAAAGTATGAAGTTTGATGTGGTTTGGGAGGATTGCATTCAAGAGGAAGCCAGGGTTTCCAACAGAGAAGCATTGCTCAAGGAAGATGACCAAGCCTTGGCCACCCACACCAAGAGAAGAAGGAATCAATCCTACTTTAAGAAGGATAGTCACAAGGAGTCTCATCCTCCACAAAGATTTCAAAAGAAAAGAGGATCTAATCAAAGAAGAGATTACTCCTCATTCCAATGTTTTACTTGTCACAAAATAGGACACATTGCTAAGGACGGTCCTCTGACGAAGAAAAAGGGTACTCACCACAAAAGACATCAAGCACATCTTGCAGAAGATGATAGTGAAGAAGAAGTTGAAGAGGAAGAAAGGCCTCACAAGAAAAGACCTAGAAGATAAGAAGAAGATGAAGAAAGGACCTGCTTCAAGAAAAGATCTAGAAGAAGTGAAGAAGAAGATGCAGAAGAGTATGTTCTATTCTCCACACTCTCTGGATCTATAACACCTAGAGAAGGTACATGGGTTATCGATAGTGGTGCTTCAAAGCACATGACAGGACAAAAGAAGACTCTATCAAAACTTGAAGAAAAGACCTCCCCACAAAAGGTATCTCTAGGAGATAACTATCAATATCCCATCAAGGGAATTGGTGAAGCAAACTACAAACTTGATTCTGGAACCCCCATGAAGATGAAGGAAGTTTTGTATGTTCCAGGATTGAAGAAGAACTTGCTTTCCATCTCAGCATTGGACAAGAAAGGCTATAGAGTTGCATTCATTGATGGACAAGTATTAATGTGGTCCAAAGGTAAATCTATTAAGGATGCAATTGTCATTGGTGAAGAGGAAGGAGGTTTGTACAAGCTCAAGGGTCATCCAGAAGCTGCCCT
Organism: Larix kaempferi; assembly: GCA_027924585.1. NCBI lineage: Eukaryota > Viridiplantae > Streptophyta > Pinopsida > Pinales > Pinaceae > Larix > Larix kaempferi. Next base: position 5,387,602 of record BSBM01002098.1, on the reverse strand, counting down.
TGTACATGAAGTCAGTAGCCCAAATGAGCTATGGCATAGGAGACTTGCTCACATTAACTACAAGGCACTACCTCATGTAAGCAAGGTAGTTGTAGGTCTACCGGACTTAAAGGTTGACCATGATGGCACATGCAAAGGATGTGCAAAAGGGAAGAACATCAAGAACCCATTTCCAAAGAGTGAAACAAAGACCAAAAGCATTTTGGAATTGATCCATTCAGATGTATGTGTACCAATTCCCTCCACATCTTTAAACGGATATGAATACTATCTCACATTTATTGATGACTATTCAAGGAAGACTTGGATATACTTCTTAAAAGGGAAGAATGAAGTTTTGGAAAGTTCAAAGAGTTCAAAGCATTGATAGAAAATCATTTAGAAAATAAAATTAAAATACTCAGAACAGATAATGGCGGAGAATATACTTCAAAAGATTTTGAAGATTTCTGTAAAGAAGCTAGAATCAAGAGAGAGATAACTACTCCCTACAATCCCCAACAAAATGGTGTTGCGGAAAGAAAGAATAGAACCATCATGGAAGATGTAAAGACAATGATACATGATCAATAGCTACCTATGTATTTATGGGATGAAGCAGCTAGAATAGCAGTCTATGTACAAAATAGACTATCCCATAGTGCTCTTGATTTCAAAACTCCAGAAGAAGTCTTCACAGGAAAGAAGCCTGAGGTAAGTCATCTTAAAATATTTGGATGTCTTGTATACATTCACATTCCAAAAGAAAAGAGAACCAAGTTGGATCCTTCTGGAAATAAGGGAATATTTGTTGGATATTGTGAATCATCCAAAGCATTCAGAATTTACATCCCAGGTTTTCATCACATGGAAATTAGTAGGGATGTGACATTTGATGAAGAAGCAGCTCTCAAGAGATCTAGGAAGTGCCAACATGAAGAAATCTATGAAGAAGACACACCTTCCAAGATCACAGAGGCTGCACCCATTCCTGAAGATACTACACCTGAAGACCATGACTTGCTAGAACCACAAGAACCCCCCATTACAAACTTATCAAGAAAAAGAAGGCCAGCATGGGCCAGAGACATTATTCAAGGAGCTGAAAAGTATGGAACTCCTGAAGGCTCCACTAGAGAAAGGAAGAAACCAAAGCTAGTATCCAACTATATGGCTTTGATGTGTAATCTAGTGGATTAGGAACCTACTAGCTATGAAGAAGCAGTTCAGAAGAAAGAATGGGTAGAAGCAATGACAGAAGAATACCAGTCAATAATGAAAAATGATGTTTGGGATATAGTTCCCAAACCAAAAGATAAAAGTGTAGTGTCCTCCAAATGGATATTCAAGATAAAACATGCTGCGGATGGTAGCATTGAAAAATATAAGGCAAGATTTGTAGCCAGAGGATTCTCTCAGAAAGAGGGAATTGACTATGAAGAAACATTTGCACCAGTTGCTAGGTACACTTCCATTAGAGCTATCATGGAACTTGCATCGATGATGAAATGGAAACTACACCAGATGGATGTTAAGACAGCCTTCCTGAATGGTGTAATTGAAGAGGAAGTGTACATAGAACAACCACTTGGATTTGAGGTAGAAGATGGAAGAACTCATGTATGCAAACTAAAGAAGGCTTTGTATGGATTGAAGCAAGCTCCTAGAGCTTGGTACGGAAGGATTGACAGTTTCTTGACAAGCATGGGCTTTACCAAGAGTAAAGATGATCCTAACCTTTATCTCAAAGTTATGAATGATGAACCTGTTATATTATTATTGTATGTAGATGATCTATTTCTGACTGGAAATGAGAGACAGATTATCGAGTGCAAGAAGAAGCTCTCTTCAGAATTTGAGATGAAAGATCTCGGATTGATGCACTACTTCTTAGGCCTGGAAGTATGGAAAGACCCAAAAGGAATCTTTCTAAATCAGGGTAAGTATGCTGTGGAGATTTTGAAAAGATTCGATATGTTGGACTGTAAAGCCATGGCCACTCACATGGACTCCAAATTGAAGTTATTAGTAGATAACTCATCAGAGTTAGTGGACATAACTATGTATAGATAGATTATTGGATCATTAATATATTTGACTAACACTAAACCAGACATATGTTTTGCTATGAATACCTTGAGTCAGTATCTGGTGGAACCTAGAAGAGTTCACATGATAGATGCAAAACATGTGATGAGGTACTTAAAAGGTACGATAGATTTTGGTCTTTACTATAGTGGAGATCATGATTTCAATTTGCATGGCTACACTGATGCTGATTGGGCAGGAAGTGTATCAGACATGAAGAGTACATCGGGAGGATGTTATTGTCTGGGATCTGCTATGATCTCGTGGTATAGCAGGAAGAAGTCTAGTGTGGCTCTTAGCACAGCTGAAGCATAATACATAGCTGCTTGCTCTGCCAGTTGTGAAGTAGTATGGCTTCGTAAGTTATTATCAGGACTGTTTGACTTAGAGATGGAACCCACTATGATTCTGTGTGATAACCAGAGTTGTATCAAGATGACTGAGAATCCAGTATTTCATGATAAGTAAAAACACATAGAGATCTGTTATTTCTATATATGGGATATGGTGCAAAAAGGAGCTATCAAGCTCGAATATGTGAGCATGGACGAGCAAGTTGCTGATATACTAACCAAACCTCTGTCTCGTGTAAAGTTTGAGCATTTCTGAGACAAGCTTGGTGTAGTTCAAAAGGACTCTCCTCGAAAGGGGGAGTGATATGATAGATGAAGATATCTTTGGGTACTGGTATCGATGTGGATACCTATATTGATGATGAGGATACTTGCATCTATGTTTTGTTTGCTTGTATTGATAAGGATACTTGCATCTATGTTATGTTTGCTTGTATTGATGAGGATACTTGCATCTATGTTTTGTTTGCTTGTATTGATAAGGATACTTGCATCTATGTTATGTTTGCTTGTATTGATGAGGATACTTGCATCTATGTTTTGTTTGCTTGTATTGATAAGGATACTTGCATCTATGTTATGTTTGCTTGTATTGATGAGAATACTTGCATATGTACTTGTATTGATGAGGATACTTGTATTGATGATGTGTATACTTGTATTGATAAGGATACTTGTATTGATGAGGATACTTGTATTGATGATATGTATACTTGTATTGATGAGGATACTTGTATTGATGATGTGTATACTTGTATTGATGAGGATACTTGTATTGATGATGTGTATACTTGTATTGATGAGGATACTTGTATTGATGATGTGTATAATTGTATTGATGAGGATACTTGTATTGATGATGTGTATACTTGTATTGATGAGGATACTTGTATTGATGATACATACTAATAATACCTGTATTGATGAGGATAATGTATCAATGATGTGCCTACCTGTTTCAACGATAAGGTTGAAGATGAGGTTTCCTGTTCCGACGATGAGGTTGATGGAGGATCGTATCATCCTTGGACTTCAGTCCTAAAGTGATCCGTAGATAGATGTCTTCGAGAATGCGGTTCCTAGCGAACGATGAGGATTGTATCATCCCTGAATTTCAGTCCTAAAGTGATCCGTAGACAGATGTCTCCGAGAATATGTCCATAGTGGACGTATATAGGACTGCATCGTCCCTGAGCGTTTGGTTCAAAATGTACATGACAGGATTGCATCATCCTTGGACTTATGTCCAAAAGTGATAAGGATTGATCATCCCGTAAGTGGATCAGGATTGTATCATCCTTGGACTTATGTCCTAAAGTGATAGGGATTGATCATCTCGTAAGTGGATCAGGATTGCATCATCCTTGGACTTATGTCCTAAAGTGATAAGGAATAATCATCCTGTAAGTAGATTGGGATTGCATCGTCCCTAGACATGGTGAGGTGTCTTAAAGTGATAAGGACTAATCATCCTGTAAGTAGATTGGGATTGCACCGTCCCTAGACATGGTGAGGTGTCTTAAAGTGATAAGGACTAATCATCCTGTAAATAGATTGGGATTGCATCGTCCCTAGACATGGTGAGGTGTCTTAAAGTGAGAAGGATTGATCATCCTGTAAGTTGATCTGGATTGCATCGTCCATAGACATGAGAGATGTATTAAAGTGAGAGGGATTGATCATCCCATAAGTGGATCAGGATTGTATCATCCTTGGACCTATGTCCTAAAGTGAGAGGGATTGATCATCCCGTAATTGGATCATGTGTCTTGCAGGATATGCTGCTGTTGTACTGATGATCGAGTGGATCCAGTTGATGATGATGTTGATGATCGTGTGATGACGATGCTAATGATAATGTGATGATGATGCTGATGATCATGTGATGACGATGCTGATGATTGTGTGATGACGATGCTGATGATTGTGTGATGATGATGTAGTTGTTCGAGTGCTGCAGAAGATGAAGACTCAGTACTGAAGATGTTGATGTTCCAGTATTGAAGTTGTCTCCAGTTTTTGGTAAGAGGCAGAGTATCTACTCCTGTGCACAAAAAAAATATTCACAGTGATGGAGACAGCTTACCTCCTGGCCACCATATCATATGCTTATCGAAACAGTAAGAAAAACCTTATAGACTAGAACCTTAGATACAGGGGTGAACCAGAGAGATTTTGTACTAATCTTTGCATCTGCTTGGAAAATGGGTTGTTGAGGACTGGTTACAACCTGGCTCTCTTAAGTGTTCCCTTTGTCCCCTTCTTCCTTGCATTCCTTTGACCCTTGCTCTCATCTCTAGATGGTTTTCAAGAGAGGGTAGTTTTGCATATGGAAAGCTATCAATTCCTTTATGTGCCAGTAGAGGTTGAGTGAGCAAGTATCTGGCATTTATGCACCTTGAGAAACCCATGTGTGGGGTGAGGTTCCAAATTCCAATTCCATGTCAATTTACTTGCTGTGAGTTGCAGCTCTTTTGGCTTGAACCTTTTCTTCTAACTTTTCTAGGTTTTGGATTGGGGTAGTTTTGTATCTACCAGTGAAATGTTATGCTATGTGAAATGCTTCAGAGTTGTGGCCCTATATTCGAGTCCTTGATATTATATCCAAATAGAAATGTTCCCCCAAGTTTCCGAGACGCGGGAGCGGGGAAACACACATTCAAGATGCATGGAGACCACCCCCAAATTTTAAGGAAATTTGGTGGGGGGACAAGGGACGTCTCTAAATTTATAAAAATAAAATAAATACCAAAATTAATATTCATGATTGTGCAATTTAATTTTAAATACTAAATATATTGATTTATTTTCTAAGTAGTACCAATTAGGGATTGTAAAGAGTTAAAATAATGGAAAAAAATGTAAAAATATTCTCAAGGGCATGGGGGGAACATTTTTCCAGGAGTCCCCATGTCCCCACGACGTAGGAAACGCGTCCCCGACCATGCGGGATGCATAGTAGAGAAGTCCCCTGGCTAGACATGATGGAAGATACTGAGTCACCCCTTTCAGTCATCGACTAAAACTTTGTCCCCTCATTTGTTCATTTTGTTAACAAGGGAGGGTGAGAATATATGCCACTAGTTTTCTTAATGGAGAGCTCAAATACAAGTGATTTGAGCCCAAGAGAAAAATAGGTCAAGGCCAAACATGAAGCCCAATAAGTGGGATCTGTAAAAATCAAAGGTAAATGTAGTTAACTGGTGTGATACAATAATTTTATTAATGCCTGGCTAATGAACACAAAAGTAGGCCAGTGGAACTGTTGAGTACAATGATGTTGTTACAAAGCTGGAGTACCAAAATGTCTCCTACAAAATGGCAATACTCAGAAAGGATTAACATGGAAAGGCAAGGTCCTTACAAAGACATCATTCTAAGGTGCCTTATTTTGGATTTACTAAGGAGAAAATACAACTCCATAAAATCTATTTTTAAGTATTTTATTGGCTCTTACTGTATGAATCTCCTGCCCTATGTTTGGGAGGTGGAGGACCTTGGGAGTCCTCCTACATCTCTGTCTAGGTGTGGGTCTTATTCCACCACTTCCTCCCTTTCCTTTTTCAGGTTATGTGCTTTGTAGAACAACAAAGGTACCATGTAACTGTAATCCATTTTTTCTCTAGAGCCCTCAACTCCTTTTACTATGGCTTGTATCGAACTCACCAGATTCATGTTTTTCCTTGGTTCATGCTGTGGAGATGGAGCACGATTGGGAGATCCATAATCCCACATAATGCTTTCTCTGTCCTGAACCATATTCTTCTTATCATTCCCTGTTGAGATTTTGTTTGGAGGTAGATCAATATTGGTGGGGATTAACCTCCTCCTCTTCTTGTCTTACCCTACATGAATGTTTAATGTGCCAATATGGAGGACTGTTGGGTGTTTATGCTGACACCTTCTACAGAGGAATATTCTTTACCCTTGACACAACATACATTCACCATTCATTATATATGGAATTAACCATTCACCACATTTTATACCTACACCTTACTGGATCAAAAGGCTTGCTTATCTTAAGCATCTATAACTGGGGTGCCCCTACATGAATGTCGAACATGCTCACAATGGAGGACTATGTCCAGTGTGCTCAGTATGGAAGATTGTAGGCTGTTTACAGTGCTACCTGCAGCAGTGGTTAAGGTGATGTCTCCCCCCCAACCACTCCATCTAGAGAAAATAATGCTTGTATGTTGAATTGGCAAAAATGTTGAAAATTTTATGTTTTATTTTGGTTGTAACAATTGTTATATTATGTATTTCTCTAAAATTCAATAATTTTGTCCTTTTTTCAGATGATGAAAGAGTCCCAAATCAAAGACAACATTTTTGATCATTGGGATATTGGTCTCAATAAGAAGCGCATAGCATACTTCATCTTCCCAAAGGTTGTCATCCCCAAAAATATGTTACCATAATACTTTCTTTGGATTTGCTTAATATGTTAAAACAACTTGTTGTCTGGGTTTCCTTTTTCAAGATTTGTGACAGCTTAAAAAGGTGGGGGCCTTTACACTACAAAGATTTTAAACTTTCTATTTTTTTTCCAGGAGGATAATGAACTACGTTTGGTACATGGTGATGAGATTCGTTTGTGTTGTTCACCCTGCCTGGCAGTCCGTTGGACATGTGGTATGCTGTACTCATCTTCTTTATTAGTTTTCATTTTTTTAGATAAACCATCCGTGGTTTGGTAGGCTAAAAACTATGACACGGGTGAAAGAGTTATTTTTAACAGGAGAAATAGACAGATTGACTAATTAGAGATTGATGAATAATATCATAATTTTGATAACTAAGATGCAAATTGGAATGCTTTGTTTGTATTGGATACTTTTCAGATCAAACTGACTACCCAGGAGGAGGTTGCAATTGAGTTACGCGCCAGTCAGGTGACATGATTCATTTATTTTTGCAGCTCCGTGACTTGTAATAGTTGGCATGTAGAGAGTGTATCTGTGATCTCATTTATAGTACTGATTTTTTTTCAATATGATTTCTTTTCATGTCCACAGTGGGTTCCCATTGATGTTTTACATAATTTTAGTGTGGACTTTGTTTGGAAGAGCACAAGCTTTGATTGTATGCAAGCAGCCATGAAGACATTTGTTGTAGATGAGACTCATGGATAGTGATGTGTTTTGTACCTTGCAATACTTAGCTCTATGTAGGATGGAAAATCTACAAGGATAGTAAATCCTAGGATGCAAGTTTTTGTGCCTCATTTTGCATTTGAGGCATGTATTCAATAGAAAGGAAAATTCAAATGAAGGCTATGAAGATTAATCAATAAGGGAAACCAAAATCCATACAAATAGTTTGAAAAATAATATCCATGAGCAGAAAAAATGACCACAAACCTTGAGTGATTTTCTTAGAAGCAAAGTTTGTTTTGATGACAACAACTGTTAGGAACCCATGTCTTTACTTTGTTAGTATGTTGTTGTTGGACGCATATGCTTTGTAAGTCGTCCCGTAGTATTTGTTGATCAATAGTTTGTGTTATTGTTGTTGGCGCATATGCTTTGTAAGTCGCCCATAGTATTATTGATCCATAGTTTGTAACGGCCCATGGTTTCGACCCATAGTATTGGCGCCTAGAATTAGTATATAAGTGTGTGTTGAGACCTATGAAGGCACCGTGAATTTATTTGTATTGAGCTTGCTCAAAGGAGGTTTCCCCCTCGAAGTGGCCTGTGATCAATATAAAAGTGATTCTGAGTTCTGTCATTTCTGCTATTTCGCATATTCGTATTAATTAATTGTTGCAGGTGCCTCACATCTGGTATCAGAGCACTTTCTTGGGCTCGCTGGGTGAAATTTCTGCCAAATTTTTTTTTCACATCTGTTGCAGGTTTGGATTTGGGAATAATCCCTATCCGGTTAACTGTGGGAAGTACTTGGGCATAAGCCCTAAAACTCATTGTGAGGAGTACCACAGGAACCCCGAAGTAGCTGGCCCATTGAGAGGACCTGCCAGCGAAAAGGGCAACGACCCCTACCTGATTGACTAGTTCCCACCCGTGAGGTAAACCAAGAGCTGTCGTTTGTGGCAAAGCGGTTATCAGTTTTACCTGAGCCGTGGAGTGAGGGGTACTGCCCCAATACGCAAGCCGTCAGACAGCATTGGTGGCCGAGTGAAACCCCTGAACTGTTAGGAAGCCACACATACCTGGGGTCCATATCTATTTTCAGTTGAACTGTTGCCGATCACTTCCGCTCCAGATCCAGCCGTTTCAGATCTATTCTGAAAGTCGTTCCAGATCCAGTCGCCGTTTCAGATCCAGCCGTTTTCGATCCCTTCCGCGCCGTTGCAGATCCATCTGTTGTGGATCCCTTCCGCGCCGCTGTTGCCGATCAATTTTTGAAAAAAAATGAGTATAAAATTCAGTTTTTTCTCCATATCTCCCTTGTTTTCACTCTGTTTCCCTTGAAATTTTGAGGGAACCCCTGTCACCCCATTCTGCATATTTCATTCCTGAGGACCCTATCCACAATTCCCCTTCCCAAAGCCCGAAATCCCACATTTGTCTATTTTTAGGGTTTGCCATAACTTCCTCAGATTTCACCCAATCACCCTCAAATTTTACCACAGAGTTCATTTCTGAATTCTGCTTCTTTGTTCCCCTCTGCCAAATTTCTCCATTCTTTCACCCCACTTCTAGAATCCTCATTTTTGTTTCCCTGTCTATTCAACAGTGTCCAAAACCTAGTCAAACCCCAATTACCATTCAGATTTTTTTCCTAGTCCATATTTTCCCTTACTGAAGTAGTTTCTGTTTTTGTTTTCCTACCCAGTCAACCAAAAAAAAAGACTCCTGGTTATGGTTGTCACCCGTGCAGGAGCAAAAACCATGGAGGAAGCACTTGTAGCCATCCAAGCCAAACTCGAGGATCTGGATGAAAAATTTCTCGGCCTCCATCTTGAACATTCAGCTATGAACAACAAACGGCAGTCCGAGTCTTCATCAGACAATGGGTTCTCCTCTTCCAGCAATTTCCGTGGTCCGAAGGTTGATTTTCCTCGCTTCAATAGTACTGATCCAACTAGATGGATCTATCGTGCAGAACAGTATTTCAGTCTGCATAATACTTTTGATGTCAACAAAGTTCCGCTGGCATCCTTTCACTTGGAACAGGAAGCTCTTCAATGGTACCGTTGGTACATCAAGGCTCATCCAGAGCCCAAATGGCCAAACTTTTGCCAGCTCCTTTTGCAACGATTTGGTCCTAGTGCTTTTGATGAATTCACAGGAGCCCTCACTAAACTTCGCCAAATTGGCACGGTGAGAGAGTATCAAACCGAATTTGAGAATCTAGCCAACCACACCGAAGGATTGTCTGATGACTTTTACCGGAGTTGTTTTATCAGTGGTCTAAAGGATGACATCCGCTCTGAGGTCAAAATGTTCTGTCCAACACAATGATGGAAGCCCTACGGTTGGCTAAGTTGGAAGAAGACAAGATTGCAGCCCAAAAACGCTCCAAGCCCACTTTTGTTCCCCTCCGAAATATGGGTTCTCAGCGACCACCTATACCGCAAGCTCCTCGACCAACTCCTATCAAGCGTTTGTCTGAAACAGAGATGCAAGCACGCAGAGAAAAGGGGCTTTGCTATAATTGTGATGATAAATTCACTCGGGGACATAGATGTGTTCAGCAAAAGCTCTATCTCTTGGATGTTGAGTCTCCGCCTGCCTCTGAAATTGGTGACGAAGATCCAGAAACACTGGATGCTCCGGTCGACATTCAGGAACCGCCTATTGACCCTCCGACTCAGGATGACCAGCCAGAGATATCTCTCCATGCTTTAGCTAGAATCACCACCCCCCAAACAATGCGGGTCAGGGGTTACTTCAAGAAGCTTCCTCTTACAATACTCATTGATTCTAGTAGCACTCATCATTTCATTCACCCTCGGATCGCCAAAAAAGCTGATTATTTTATCCATCCTTGCTCCAACTTTGAAGTCATGATTGCCAATGGGGGCACCTTACCTTGAAAAGGGAAGTGTCGAAATGTGCGTATCTCTATGGGAGATTATACCTTGCACTCTAACATGTTTGCCTTGCCCTTAGGCGGATGTGATGTGGTTTTGGGCGCTCAATGGCTACGCACACTTGGCCCTATCTTATGGGATTTTGCTGAACTTTGGATGCAGTTTTCCCTCAATGGACAAAAACACACATTGACAGGATTACAACCAGGTTCTCTCAGCATCATCAGTTCACATCGCATGGAAAAACTCCTCAAGAAGAATTCACATGGTGTCATCGCTCAGATCCATTCCATCGAGATGCAACCATCAGCGGTCTCCACTACTCCTTTGGATTTACAACAAATTCTGGATCGATATACAGGTGTCTTTGCTGAACCAGTGGGATTTCCACCTTCCAGGCCAGAAGACCATCATATTCAGCTCCTTCCTGGCAGCGTTCCTCCCAACATCAGGCCCTATCACTACCCATTTCACCAAAAAACGGAGATTGAAATGCTCGTTCGGGACTTATTGAAGCAAGGTATCATTCGCCCAAGCACTAGTTCCTTTTCTTCTCCAGTTATTCTTGCCCGCAAAAAAGATGGGTCATGGCGCCTCTGCATTGACTTCCAAGCACTTAATCACCTCACCATCAAGGATAAGTTTCCAATTCCTGTTGTTGATGAGCTTCATGGGGCTCACTTTTTCTCCAAGTTGGATCTTCGTTCTGGGTATCATCAAATTCGGGTTCATGAGGATGATATTCCTAAAACAACTTTCCGTACACTTGATGGCCATTATGAGTTTTTGGTCATGCCCTTTGGCCTCACTAATGCTCCTTCCACATTCCAGGCCTTAACGAATAAAATATTTCGACCCTACTTGCGGAAATTCATTCTGGTATTCTTTGATGATATCCTCATCTACAGTAAAACATGGGATGAACATCTCCAGCATCTGGATCTTGTCATGCAACTTTTCTCTGACTATCATCTCCATGCCAAGCAGTCTAAATGTGTTTTTGGACAGAAGTAAGTTGAGTATCTCGGGCACATTATCTCAGCACAAGGGGTTCGCATGGATCCTGCCAAAATCGATGCCATGAACAATTGGCCGCATCCTCAGACACTCAAGAGCCTTCGTGGTTTTTTGGGGTTGACTGGCTACTACCGCAAGTTTGTCAAGGATTATGGGAAGATTGCAGCTCCATTAACTGCTCTATTGAAAAAGGATGCTTTTACATGGACACTTGCTGCTCAGTGTGCATTTGACAAACTAAAACAAGCTATGTGTACTACACCTGTGCTAGCTATGCCCGATTTTTCCAAGCCCTTCACTATTGAGAGTGATGCTTGTGGCAATGGATTTGGTGTTGTTCTCCTGCAAGATGAACACCCCATTGCGTTCACTAGCAAAGCCCTTTCCGGTAAGAATTTAGCTGCCTCTACCTATGAGAAGGAAATGATGGCTATTTTGCATGCAGTACAGAAGTGGCGCCCATACCTATTAGGGAATCATTTTTGCATCAAGACTGATCACCAGAGTTTGAAATATTTCTTGGACCAGCGTGTCTCCTCCCTGACACAACAAAAATGGGTTAGCAAACTTATGGGTTATGACTATGAGATCACTTACAAGAAGGGTAAAGACAATATTGTGGCAGATGCTCTTTCTCACACATTTGATGCCCAAGGTTCTCTTTCAGCTATTTCTATGCCGGTTCCAAATTGGTTGCAATCTGTTCAACAGGGTTATGTCAATGACTCTTCCTTATCTCAAATCATCCAACGCTTGACCAACAACCCTTCTGCTGTACCACATTACTCTTGGGATGGTGCTTCTCTGCGATACAAGGGTCGTCTGGTGCTTCCCCAGAGCACAGATCTTCAACAAGCTGTCTTTTATGAACTCCATGCTTCTCCATCAGCAGGGCACTCTGGGCTCCTCAAAACGTATGAACGAGCACGACGTAACTTCTTTTGGCAGAGCATGAAAAGGACAATTCAACAGATGGTGGCCGAATGTGATACCTGCCAGCGCAATAAGGGTGAAACAACACTCCTTCAAGGATTGCTTGAACCCTTGCCCATACCTACACGGATTTGGACAGATATTTCTATGGATTTCATTGAAGGGCTCCCAAAATCTGGCGGGAAGACAGTGATTCTCGTTATGGTTGATCGCCTCTCCAAATATAGTCATTTGTGTGCTCTCAGCCATCCCTATACAGCCTCCTCCGTTGCTCAAATTTTTCTGGACCAGATATTTCGTCTTTATGGCATCCCTTCTTCCATTGTCTCGGATCGTGATGCGACTTTCACCAGTCATTTTTGGACAAAACTAATTCGCCACACTGGCACCAAACTGAAGATGAGTTCAGGGTATCACCCACAAACAGATGGTCAGACTGAAATTGTCAATAAATGCTTGGAAACTTATCTTCGTTGCTTCACCTCAGAACAACAACATCAGTGGGAAAAGTGGCTCCCTCTCGCTGAATGGTGGTACAATACCTCTTACCACACTGCCTCCAAAATGACCCCATATTAAGCAGTCTATGGTCAGGCACCTCCAACTCTTCTTCCATACACCCCCACCAGTTCACCAGTTCAGGAAGTTGACACGGTCCTTCAAAACCACGATCAAATTCTTCGCATTTTGTGGGACAATATTCACATGGCAAGAAATCGCATGAAGCAACAAGCTGATCAGCACCGTTCGGAGCGCACTTTTCAAGTCGGCGATATGGTTTTTCTTCGTCTCCATCCATACAAACAATCCTCCTTGAAACTCAAAGGGCGTCATAAGCTCGCTCCAAAGTTCTATGGGCCATATCGGATTCTTCAGAAGATTGGGTCCGTTGCTTATAAATTGGAACTTCCTCCTTCTTCCCGCATTCATCCAGTCTTTAATGTCTCTTGTCTGAAGAAAGTTCTTGGCACCAACATCAGCGGACAAACGATTTTAACCGAACTGGATAATGAAGGATCCATCCTTTTGGAGCCAGAGGCCATCCTCAATCGGCACACGCGTCAGCTTCGCTCTCGCTCTATCACAGAGGTCTTAATTCAGTGGCACGGCATGCAACCAGAGGATGCTACATGGGAACCACTCCTTCAGATTCAACAACAATTTCCACATCTACAGCTTTGAGGACAAAGCCTTTTTTAAGAGGGAGGGGATGTTAGGAACCCATGTCTTTACTTTGTTAGTATGTTGTTTTTGGACGCATATGCTTTGTAAGTCGTCCTGTAGTATTTGTTGATCAATAGTTTGTGTTATTGTTGTTGGCGCATATGCTTTGTAAGTCGCCCGTAGTATTATTGATCCATAGTTTGTAACGGCCCATGGTTTCGACCCATAGTATTGGCGCCTAGAATTAGTATATAAGTGTGTGTTGAGACCTATGAAGGCACCGTGAAGTTATTTGTATTGAGCTTGCTCAAAGGAGGTTGCCCCCTCGAAGTGGCCTATGATCAATATAAAAGTGATTCCGAGTTCTGTCATTTCTGCTATTTCGCATATTCGTATTAATTAATTGTTGCAGGTGCCTCACAACAACTTTTTCTTCGGTAGAATCAATGCTTGTGCATGTTGTATGTATAGCAATTGTATGTAGGACAATAAATCTAGAAGGATAGTAAACATCAAGATGTAAGTTTTTTGGGTCCTTTTGCATTTCAGACTTCTTTGTAATGGTCCAAAGGAAAAGTCAAACGATATATGACAGTAAAAAAATGATGTACTTGCTCTCTTTAATTCACCACTACATCAAATTTCTTGTTGGTGGGAATCTGGGATGGCTAGTTTTACTATTCAAATTGGAGGATCACCCCAATAAAGGGTATTGATAACCATAATGAAATATCCCTTCTGTCAATTTTGGATTTGCTTGAACACTGGTACCCATAGTGTTTGTTTTCACATTGATTTGAGTCAATAAACCACTGGCATGTGTAACAACACTTCGAATACCTAGGTTTGCATGTTGGTGGGTTCTCCCAATATAGCTAGTTCCTTGGTTATATTGCTGGTTAAATCCAACATCCCAAGGATATAGGCCATCCATAGATGGTGCACAAGAAATCAATGGTTGGGATGACAAGACCATTGCAATAACTCAGCTAGTTTCCATTCTCATCCCCTGGACTTTGCATTACGTTGCTATTGGGAACATTGGGCAACCAAAGAACCATACCCACATTTCTTAATCAATTTTTCCATCTAGAAACCCTCTAGAGATAGTGAGCGGACCATACACATTTTTCTGGGTGTGTGCTATCTCTTCAAATGAGGTCCGAATGCATCCATACAATTCTTGTATGACTCACCCCTTCCGTTGGCCAATTGGTGGTCTAGCTTGTAGACAAGGCCCAGATCTACACACAGTGGTCTTGGACGCATCCATATGGTGTGGATCTAATTGTGGTAGGATCAGACCAAACAAGGCCCCACTGTTGCTTGAATTACACTTAGTTAAGAGAAAATAAATTGATTCGTTTCCCAGTGGAGAAGGATCGATTGGCCATCGAAGTGTGCCCTATTCAAAATCAATACTAGCATTCACATTATATAATAAAATTATGTCTTCAAAGCCTTTTCCTCCTAAAGGAAGATATGGATTTATCAAAGACTTTCATTTGAAGCTTTGTTTATGGTGTTAACAGCCAGATCACAAGACAATACAGATTTGGGGTTGCTCAATTGCGTGATCACAATGGTGCAGTTGTTTCCAGATTATATCCCTTATTGTTGAAGTGTACCGTGGGAAACAAAAAGAACTATCCATCCCATGCATATGATGGAGACTGAAAGTATCAAGTATAAAGTAACATATCAAGAGGAGCATTTATGTAAGTAGATAAAATGCAAGGTCTTCTTACCTTAATGAACTTATCCAAAGGTATAATTTATCAAATTGTTGTGTTCTAAGATGAGATGTTTGTAGTTGGATCTACTGCTAGTGGTCTTTCAGTTGCAGAGAAGGATTGATTAAACAAAATTTAACCATTTGGAACTCGTAATATGCCTGTTCAAAAGCTATATGCCCTTGGTAAGAAGCGGCAACAAGAGAACCACTGTAATGCTGCAAATCAGTTCTCTGGTATCATCTACAAGGTAAATGAAAGCCATATTGCGATTTAATCCAATAAGAAATAAATCACCATCTACAAGTGTGGAATATTGTTTACTACCTATGGAGTTATAAATACCATTTAGTACTTTAAATATGAGCCCTTTGTTTCAATGACTACCACCAACAAGGTTGAAGTGGGGAATCATAGTGCCCATATTTGGGTAATGTTCCCGTTCCAGTTCCAGGACTATTGAAGCATAGAAAATTTTCTGTCAACACCTTATGTCAAATTTTTTATTTGATTTCCTATGAGCATGTTAGTTGTACTTTGGATCTTGGTGCTGCAGCGGCCAATTTGATTCAGAAAATGTTCCAGACTCTGGAGACCAGTCTTGATGCAGAAATAATTTCCTAGTAGGGATGGCTTCCACTTCTGTACTGCAAGAAAAATTGCCATCATTTCCTGCTGAGATGTAGATACAGCTAAATGATTACCGGAAAGGTCTCTTGAAGGCGACAAGCCCACTGGTGCAACAAAGACACCTGCATATATATCCAAGGAAGTAGTGGAGACCATTAGTGGGTGCATCTAGATGGAATGGAGCTGAGCGATGACACCATGTGAATTCTTCTTAAGGATCGTTTCCAGGTGATGTGAACTGATGATGCAGAGAGATCCTGGTTGTAAGCCCATAAATTTGTGTTGTGTCCCATTGACTGAAAACTACATCCAAAGTTCAGCAAAATCCCATAACATGGGGCCAAGTGTGCGTAACCATTGAATTCCCAAAACCACATCACATCCGCCTAAGGAAAAGGAAAACATGTCAGAGCGCAGGTTATAATATTCCAAAGAGATACGCACATTGTGACACTTTCCCTTGCAAGGTAAGGTCCCCCCATTGGCAACCATGACTTCAAAGTCGGAGCAAGGATGGACAAAATAATCAACATGTTTGGCGATCCGAGGGTCAATGAAGTTATGAGTCCTACCAGAATCAATGAGTATTGTAAGAGGAAGCTTCTTGAAGTAACCCCTGACCCGCATTGTTTGGGGGGTGGTGACGTCGGATAAAGCATGGAGAGATATCTCTGGGCGGTCTTCCTGAGATGGGAAGTCAATAGGGGGCTCCTGAATGTTGACCTGATCATCCGGTGTATCTGGAGCTTCTTCACAAACTTCAGAGGCGGTCGGATAATCCACATCCAAGAGATAGAGCTTTTGTTGAACACATCTATGTCCTCGAGTGAATTTTTCATCATAATTATAACAAATCCCTTTTTCTCTGCGTGCCTGCATCTCTGTTTTAGACAATTGCTTGATAGGAGTTGGTCGAGGAGCTGGCGGGATGGGAGGTCGTTGAGAACCCATATTTCATAAGGGAACAAAAGTGGGTTTGGAGTGCTATTGGGTGGCAATCTTGTCTTCTGCCAACTTAGCCAACCCCAGGGCTTCCATCATTGTGTTGGGACAAAACATTTTGACCTCTTGGCGGATTTCATCCTTAAGACCACTGATAAAACAACTCCTGTAGAAGTCATCAGACAATCCTTCTGTGTGGTTGGCTATTTTCTCAAATTCTGTCTAATACTCTCTCACAGTGCCAATTTGACGATGTTTAGTGAGTGCTCCGGTGAAGTCATCAAAAGCACTAGGACCAAATCATTGCAAAAGGAGTTGGCAAAAATATGTCCATTTTGGCTCGTCATGAGCCTTGATGTACTTACGGTACCATTGAAGGGCTTCCTGTTCGAAATGAAAGGATGCAAATGGAAATTTTTTGACATCAAAAGTATTATGCAGACTGAAATACTGTTCTGCACGATAGATCCATCTAGTCGGATCAATACCATTGAAGCAAGGAAATTCAAGCTTCGGACCACGGAAAGTGTTGGAAGAAGAGAACCCATTGGCTGCAGAAGATTCTTGCTGTCGGTTATTGTTCATGGATGAATGTTGAAGATGGAGGCTGAGAAATTTTTCATCCAGATCTTGGAATTTGGTTTGGATGGCTGCAATTGCTTCCTCCATGGTTTTTGCTCCTGCGTGGGTGACCACCATAACCAGGAGTTTTTTTTTGGGGGGGGGAATGGATAGAAAAACACAAACAAAAGCTTGTTTAGTAAAGGGAAATTTGGGTTTGGGAAAAAATTGGATGGGTAATTGGGGTTTGACTAGGTCTTAGACACTTTCTGATGGACAGGGAAGCAAAAAATGGGGATTTCAGAAGCGGGGTGAAAGAATGAGAATTTTTTTCAAAGAGGGACAAAGAAGTAGAAATAGGGAATGAACACAGCGGCAAAATTTGGAGGTGAATGGGTGAAAAATGAAGAAGTTATGGAAAACCCTAAAAATAGATAAATGTGAGATTTCTAGCTTTGGGAAGTAGAATTTGGGATAGGGTCTTCAGGAATGAAATATGCAGAATGGGATTTCAGGGGTGTCCGAGAAGTTTCAAGGGAAATGGAGTTAAAACAAGGGAGATATGGTGAAAAGTTTTTTTCTTCATCTTCAGGAATGGATCTTCAACAGTGTGGAAGGGATCGGAAACAGATAGATCTGCAACGAGGTGAAATGGATCGGCAACAGATGGATCTGAAATGACGCCGAATGGATAAAAAATGGATGGATCTGGAACGAATGTCAGAATGGATTTGAAACGGATGGATCTGAAACGGCTTGGAATGGATCTGAAACAACTCGAAATGGATCTGAAACGACGCAGAAGTGATCGACAATAGTTCAACTGAAAATGGATATGGACCCCAGGTATGTGCGGCTTCCTATCGGTTCAGGGGATTCACTCGGCCACCAATGCTGTCTGACGGCTTGCGTATTGGGGTAGTACCCCTCACTCCACGGCTCAGGTAAAACTGATAACCGCTTTTCCACAAACGACAGCTCTTGGTTTACCTCACGGGTGGGAACTAGTCAATCAAGTAGGGGTCATTGCCCTTTTCGCTGGCAGGTCCTCTCAATGGGCCAGCTACTTCGGGGTTCCTGTGGTACTCCTCATAATGATTTTTAGGGATTATGCCCAAGTACTTCCCACAGTTAGGCGGATATGGATTATTCCCAGATCCGAAGCAGCAAAACAAATTTTGGTAGAAATTTCACCCAGCGAGCCCAAGAAAGTGCTCTGATACCAGATGTGAAGAACCTGCAATAATTAATTAATGAAAACACACGAAATAACAGAAATAACAGACTTAGAATCACTTTTATATTGATTGCAGGCCACTTCGAGGGGGAAACCTCCTTTGAGCAAGCTCAATACAAATAACTTCACGGTACCTTCATTGGTCTCAACACAAACTTATATACTAAGTCTAGGCACCAATACCATGGGTCAATACCATGTGCCAATACAAAATATGGATCAACAATTACTACGGGATAACTTATAAAGCATATGCGTCCAATAACAATAATACAAACTATGGATCAACAAATACTACGAGACGACTCTCAAAGCATATGCGTCCAACAACAATATACTAGCAATGTAAATAGAAGGGTTGACATGGGTTCCTAACAGCCCATGATAGGAAAAAATGACCCATTTCGTGGCCATTCGTTGAAGATAATGTGGCAAAGAAGATTGACAATTTATGCTTGAAGTGTTGACATGGCAAGAAAGCCCCTGCCTAGCTTTTGAAAGAGTTCTTTCCTTGTATCAAAGAATGGTCATTTTGAAGAATTTAGAGATTTGGAATGTTTTGATTTTTGGGGACTCTTCTCTCATCACTGGTCAAGTAAGAATGACATATTTTGGAAATTTCTCTCCCATTTCTACAAAGAATGCTCATTTTGGAATGTTAATCATTAGAGGTATTAATGGTATAGCTACAAAGTTTGAATTTATTGAATATTTTCATATTCTTTGTTCATGTGATACCAAATTTACATAAACCACGGTGAATGTGATGATGAAATTGAAAAAATGAGTGTTATAACTCACTTAATTCCTTCATGAAATACATTAGCAATCACACTTACTGGTATTTATGTGATAAATGGAAATGGATGCGGTCGAGGAAATCACTTTTAAGTCCTCCTCATTCAGGTAATCAATGCACACTTGAACTTGGATTATTCCGTAGTGGGAGTTTTAATTTGGTTTGGATGGAAAATCTTGGTGCGTGTAGGATATCTATAACTATTAATGCCAAGAAACTTCATCATATGGTAAGTTGGGTTGAGCCAAAATTTGGTTCTAGGTTACTTCATAATTTGTAGGGGTGGTGGTGAATGTTGTTCGGTAGTGAAGAGGATGGGAATACTTTTGTTTGGTTTGGTTCTTTGTTAATAATTGGACTATGACATGATTATTTTAATTGGAAATGTTGGTTTGTGGATGAAAACTTGAACTCTTGTTTTTTAGGAAATCATTTTTTGGTTTATTATCTGGGTGATCTCAATGGAGACTTAGGAAATTTCTTTTCAATTTAGGTTATTTCTCTAAGCACCCTTTCTCTTGTACTTTATGTTGGTACTATGGAAGAAAACAACCAAAATGATGAGTGTGTTCATTGTGGATTTACGTAGATTCACAACGTCCTGAGGTGCTTATCACCACAAATGAACAACTTACAAGAGGTAATTTTTCATATTAATCAAAGTATGTGTAGTTATCATGAAGACCAATTGGCTAGGATTTTGGATATGGAAAAGAGAATGGCAGCATAGAGTGAAAGGTTAGAGAAGTTGGCTACAGATTTAGAAATGCATCGTAACATTACACCCTAGAGTTTCCATAGGTTCAGTGAATGGTATTCGTCCAAAATACTTTGCACTTCAATGGGATTTTGGTGATTATGAAGACATAGAATAAGCACAAGTAGCATCATAAATGAAAGAAGTTGAAAATGGAGAAGCAAAGGATGCCTAAAGTGAACATGAACACATGTATAGTTTTCTTAGGTTTTCATGTTTTATAAGGTTTCATTTTTGTTTGGTTGGATTATATGAATTTATAGCTCTCAAATAATTTAGACAATATGATAAACACAACTGTAAAATCCGATGATAATATGATAGACATGTTTTGTGAGAATTATTCATTTTGATTTTAGTTTTAAATGATGGTAATATAAAAAATGGTTACTCAGTGCTAATTAATTTGTAATTACTGAACAAAAATTACTCATAACTGTATCTAATTATTCAAAGTAAAGAAGTTACTTGTGTGTATGGTGCCGCAATATCCTATGTTGCTGCCATGGCTTGTTCTAGGTCGAAGGAACCAATGTCCTCTCACCTGGAGGATGGAGACTCGGCACTCAATAACTGTACATTAAAACAAATAAAGTCAACAATGTGTAATTCAAAGTTAAATATATTAAAAAATACGATATCAAATAACATACAATAAATACTTGAACATTAAATAAAACAATAGCTAACCTGGTCCATGTAGCTCTCTGTGGCATGCTGCTACGTAGGACCATGGAAAGAATTACCACAGTGAGAACAACGATGTGTCATTATTCCAGTCGAACTAGATGGACCCTCCTGGGTTCCACCTGTACTTGGCATGTCCCGACCACCACCCATAGATTGTGCAGCTGTGTGTGTCTCATCATTGTCCTCTCGGATCTATGAAGACATAGCCACAAATGTGGTATGTCTAAGCAAATGACGTGTGGCACATCTAACTGAGTCATCAATATCATCTAGGGCGCTACCAAACCCAGGTGGCTGAGGAGGGGGGTTTGGATCTCTCTTGGGTGTAGGAAGTCCTCTGAGTGGGTTGTGGTGGGCCTGATATTGATCTTGGGCAGAGCCAAGATCGACACCCTGAAACTCAGTGATGTCAAAATAATTGACATGGTGGCCTAGCTCAAACTAAGCCCACAATTTCCTAAGAAAATACTGTGGGACCTCCAAATTATTGCATGTGGGCTTGTCAAACACCATAAACCATCTCTTTCTTCAGTTATCTCTCCATGGATGGTAAATACACCAGTCCATGCAAACCCGTCTCTTCCTCACATCTAGAGGTTGTCTTGTCCTAGGATCTATGAATTTGTTGTACAACTGTGGTTTCGTGATGTTGAGGTATTTAATTTGTTCTTTGGATATCCTAGTGGAATAGTGCTCCCTCATTCGAGCCCTGTATTGGATCAGATTTGTGATCTCACTGTGGGAAATGTTGATGGATTCAATGATTTTTTGCAATGATGTATCCAAGGAAACCCGAGAGGGTTCCTTGGTGCTCTTCAATTCATCGCTTAATACCCTTAATTCGTTTAAATCTTGGTGTAATTCATCCTCAAGGTTTTGAGATGGTTCATCACCAAGTTCATTGTCCATTCCAATGTTGATGTTATCTTCTGATGGTTTGGTTTCATTGGTTTCCTTTGATGGTTGTGGTGTGTGTCATTTTGTTGGGTGTATTTAATCTGCAATGACAATTTGTTGTTTTTTTAATTGATTGTAATTTTTTTTAATTTAAAATTGCAATGGAAAAAAAACAACAAAAAATTGATTGGTTGAGCACCTACCTGGAGGCAATAGCGGAAACATAGTGGAGGTTCAATTTGATGTCGGGAAGGAGGTTGTTGGGTGCTCCAACACGCACTCGCGGGGTCTATTTTTCTCCACTCCACGCTCGTGGGTTTTTTATTTGTGATAACAAGCCTGCGATATTTTTTTTTAATAAAAAACACAGATGCGCGCACACGTTACTGATGTGTGCGCGCATCTATTTGCGTACGGGTTAATAACGCGTGCGCGCACATTTTTTCCACGTCAACACAACAACGTGGACGTTCGGCATTGCCGAAGCAGGGGGCGCGTATGCGTGTTTGGATGCGCGTGCGCGCCCTTGTTTTTTTTCTGCTCGCACGCTTCTATTGCGACCTTTTTGGGTACCAACTTTGTGCAGGTACCCATATATATATAAAAGAGATACAAATTTTTATTGGGTTAGTATCTTAGATTTATATATAGAATTACATTTTAGTGAAAGCCATTTTTTTTTAATTTTGATAAACCAAGTTAATAACCAAATAAAACCATCAACTAATCATTCCAATGGCATGGTGTTGTTTGAATATTGATGACGAGTCATTCCAATGACCTGGTGTCGTTTGAATAATGATGATGAGCCACAATGATATAGCACGCTCAAAGTCAAAAGAAAACAAAACTTAAAATAATAACATTATAACTATTCAACTAATCTTTAAAATTTAATGAAAATGAACTATTAAAAATAAAAACAATCTATAAATTATATAATTAATAATTAATAATTAATTGATATAATTCATATTTATATAAAAATAAAATTAATTAAAACATTATTAAAATATTTAATATACAACTTATTTGTCTCATGGCCAATACTCATAAGTTGATTACCTCGTGCTTCATTGCTTGCTTTATGGAGCACATAAAGGAGCCTGCCACCATGAGCAAAAGACAATTTTGTTTTACTGAGGATTCCCTCCATTATCCTGTGGGTTATTTTGATGGAGCATGCAATGAGGAGCCTTGTGGGGCGATTTGTGTCTTCAAAGTCATCCCCAACCATTGTTTTCAGTTATTCTTCAAGGCGGGTATTGGGGCAAACACAAGAGCAGAACTGATTGCCCTGTGGGGTCTCATGTATTTTGCAGCTGGTAGAGGGTTTACTTCTTTATGGGTATTTGGTGATTCAAAGTGTATTGTGGATTGGTCCCGGGGTACCTCGTCTCTTCACTCATTGAAACTAAAACCATGGATGGAAAAAGTCAAGGTTCTGTTAAATGTGTTCGATCAGATTTCCATCACCCACATCTACAGAGATTACAATATTGTTTCATATGATCTTTCTAAGTGGTTGTTGGGAGATATGGATGGGGAATTGCACGTGGAGGATTTCTTGAATGGCTTCCTGGTGGATGCACACTGTTTGGACATGTGTTGAGATACAGTATCTCTGGACGCTGGAAGATTTGTGTTATGTTTCTGCTGTGATGAAACTGTTTAAGATTCCCGTTGTTTTTGTTTTTGGTTAAGTTGGAAAGGGATATATTTAATGTTAAGTTAAGTTTTTGGGATGAGTTTTTGGTTTAAACTATGATGAGAAGACACTCACTTCTCATGTTGAATCCATGTAATGAATGATACAACTTTTTCTTTAATAAAAAGTTGGTTTTTTTATGTGAAAAAAAAAGTTGATTGCCAAGGTTATTAAAATTGTATGGACTTGTCGTGCACCCTTAGTCATATCTTGTGGGCATTCCCTCCATCATGTCATTTCCAATAACACTTAGTATAAGTTCATAACAACAACAATGAAAATATAAATATGTTTACAATATGAAAAATCTCACATGTATTTCAATTCTCCTCACAATAAGAGAATAAAGTAGAGAATAAATCATGGCTAACTCATGTAAAAAAATGCAATCTTCCCCACTAAGAATATATATTATTAATCCCTATATAGAAACACATTATAACCTCCAAATCTCCAATTGATAGAAAAAACTTTATAAAACACTCTACCTCATCAACAAAGCTCTTTCATGATATATCCTTTTAAATGTCTCCTTCCTCCCATGCGAAATATTTTTATCCATGTCCATGTAAAAGAGAATTTGTGTAAAGACTCATAAGTGAGGTGAGCCAAGTAATACAAAGATGTATGATTATTTTCCCACGTCATAAAAAAAAATGAACCTTCTTCTCCAAATGTAAATAAACTGAGTAAAATGAATTCAAATGCTTAAGTGTTGAACATGAAAGTTGTAACACTCATACATGGAAGTCCATTCATCATAAATTTATTATATAAATAATATTTTATTCGAAATATTCAGCATTACAAAGGCATACATCAATAGAGTGGGGAAATGGTCATTGTTTGCTCATTAATAATCATTATTACATACAACCACTTGGTATTTCGACCTGAAAATTTCTGAAGATGAAGAACAGAGTATATTAAGCTTATTAAAATCATAAATACATCATGAGAATCTTTCCCAAGGAGTACAATAGCTCACCAAAAACGCCCTCCCTCAAGGAGCAAGAATATGCCTTCAAAACTGGAAATGATTGATAGAAAGTGCTGCACTAAACAAAACCACGAGCTGCCTTGTAGCTGATACCTGAAAATACAAACTCCATTAAAGCTCCATGAAAGACCTAAGTGGCCTCTCCAAACCCCAACTTGGATGGGAATCTTTCACACTTGAAATTGGCTAAGGAAAGAAACTAGTCATCCACTAGCTCTCTCTTCACAAATGCATTTTTTCTCAAATGATCAAAAGCCCTTCTCTTGGTTTATCCTATATTTTATAAACATCCTTAGCCTTCTAAGGTTCCAAATCCATCCATAAACTCAATCCAATTCGAATTAGGGCAAGGGCTCAATATTTTCCATGTGTCCTACCTTTCCTAGACTTCCACCTTCCACCAATTCGAGTGGGGGTCTCTTTGGCTTCTCCAACTCCCATGAGCCCTCTTGGAGCCTATTTTTGGGGCTGACATGTAATAATGATCAAATGTCATCGGTCAGGTATTCATTTTTTCATAGATGTCATAGATGCTCCATCATTGTTGTCAAAGGGGCTAGGGAATCTAGCCCAAGTGTCCACAAGCTTCCAATTTGACTCTTCCTCTTCCATGGAGGTTACCAATCCATCCCAATTCGACCTAAGATGATCAATGCCATGTGTATGACTTACCAACTCACCCAAGAGTGTTCACCTTCTCATGAATTCGAATTGGCAAGAGAGAGATGCCACGTGTCCTTGAAAAATAAAGGTAGTGTGGGTCCCACATCCTCCATATGTCTTCAAAACCACTTGCCACCTAGAATTTATCTTGAATTTCTTTATTCAACCTATTTATTAAATACTTGAACCCTTCTAATTTCTAAACATCATTTATTAGCTTCCTTATTGTAATTCCAAATGTGCCCATCCAACCTAGGAAACTAGTAGGATTGATGGGATTGTCTTACTATGCAATTATTTGAATGGGGACATTACAAACTGATTGATAGTTGGCTTGATATTTAATGATTGGTTGGAATATTACTTGGTTTATTGGTTGATAGTTGATGCTTGAAATTTTTGTGTTCCTGAGTCGATTGAAATAAAATGCACGTAATTGTTTCTAGAAGCATCTAGAGTAGTTTCCAATTCTAATTGAAGGGAGAGAAGACCTCGTTGAAGAGAAATATATGAACAAATAAAGTGGGTCAAGTTGTAGCTTACCACTTGATCATTTGAAGTGAGTTGTTGACAGAAGTGAGCCAGTAGGATGAGTTAAAGGAAACTCTAAAGAGGTTTTTAGGAAGCAATTTGGTACATTTGAATTTTGCAAGTGAAGAAACAAGCATGAAGATGCTGAGTGTAAAACTTAAAGGAGCTTGACATGAAGGTTAGAGAATTCAAAAGTTTTGCAAATAAAAAAATGGAAGATTGTTTCATTGTTGAGCTAAAATTTCTTGAAGAATGGCAAGTGCAAAGCCCAAGTATGAAAAATATGACTATATTGTTGTTGTAGCAATTGAAAATGAAAAACTCTACGAAGTGTTCCATGAAAGTTGTAATGAGCATTTTGATGAAGGACCAGAAGAAGAGCTGAATGTTGTAGAAAATATTGAAATTCTAAGAGTTAAAGAAGAGGATCAAAGGAGATCCTTATTTTTATTAATAATTTGTTTGATTATAAATGTGTGGGTAAAATGAAGGATAAAGGGAGCCTTGCTAATGTTGCATAAGTTAAAAATAAATTTGAAGAAGAAAGCAACAATGATGTTGCAGAAAATGGAGAAGTTCTTCATGAAAAGGAAGTAAAGTATGATGATGAAGATTACATTAGTGAGTAATAAAGGATGTATATTATCAAAGATATGAGGTTGATTGAAGACTTGACGAATAAATTTCATATCCAACCTAAGGATGAGTACTTTGAAGAGATTCATATTGTGGTGAACAATCTAGCTAATAGTATATGTGTTGATGTAAACCGTGATGCTAAAGAAAAAGAAGAGATAAATGAGAAGAAGGCATTTATTGATGTTTCATGTGCATTAGCCTAATCTACAAGAGGACAAGAAGAGCATGATGTTGATTGCATGAAAATTATTGAAGGTAAGATTCATGAAGTTGATGATGAAGATGTTGAAGTGTATAGCAGTGCTAAAGATGTGGAAATTGAAGAATCCATGGAAAAGATAATTATGATGTGGATTTTTGAGGAAATAAAGTGTTATTATCATCTAATAATGTGGTAGAAATTCATTGAAGAGATTAATGATATAATAAAGATGACGAAGTTGATGAGTGTGACCTTGGTATGCCTACATTACAAGAAATCCACATGAAGATAGAAAATAATATAGAAACCCATGAAGTGAAGGGAATTAAGATTTTGAAGGAAGGATGGTGAAATGATATGGGAATAAATTCTATAATTGACGATGATAGAAGCAAGGATAAGGAAGCCAAGAAAATAATAAGAATGAAAAAAAGGTGACATTGAAGTTGATGTAGAAAACAAGAAAGATTGCAAAGAACTGGCTATACAGTCTAATAAAGAAGAAGAAAATGAATCCTTGTACGTAGTTGGGACCACCGCAATTGTTTGGCATGGATTAAAAATTTTGCACATCAAAAGGTCATCTTGTTTCTGTGTAATAAAACAAATTTTCTTTTGTAATTTTGAAACTTAAGTAAATATCATAAATGTTATAGCATGGATAGTCATATGATGTAATGATTAGATTCTGTAAAAGATGTAAATTATGTAGTTGTTATTGGTGATAGAGATTAAGGGGAAGTGTTGGATGGTGGTAATTTATCCACCAATTGAGATACAATGAAAAATCAAATATGCCTCATTTAGATATTTTGGAGGCATGCATGAAGTCTTGTTATGCACGCCATCTTGAAGTGAAACCTATTTGGGGTCTATCTATTCACCAATGGGTTTTAAAGTTTTTTCTAGTCGAGTTTTATGGAGGCATTTCTTGCTTGAAACTTCTTGGGCACTGGAAATAATTATTTTTGTTAATAAATTATTAATGTAGCCTCTTCAACAATATATATACAAAATGAAATAAATATGTCTATATAGGTGATGGAGAGATTTGATATGTAGGCATAATATAATTTTTTTTATAGAAATATAATAAAAAAACTAGATTTACATATAAACAAAGGAGAAAGCTGCAAGCAGCTAATTCCCTACCAACTTGAAGGTGCATCTTTGGAACACATGATATTGAAGGCACGGTTCATAATAGGAGGTGTAGTATAATTTTAAAGCTCCGAGAAGGCGTGCAATGAAGGGAAGAGGGAGATATATGCATTGAGAACCAACACGCTAGAGAGCACCTATATATTGAAGCCAAAATATATTTCAATGGTGAAGAAGAGAAGAAATCTTATGCATATAATTAATCCAAAATCACTGAAAACGTCCAAAGACTAATAGATAATCCAAAAGGAAAAATGGATACGAAAAATAGGGGCTTTTGGCTTCATGACATGTTAAATAATTTGCATGCATCTTGTCCTAAAACTCCTACTTCTTCTTCCATGGATGTTAGTCATGGTTAGCCTCTCGACGTTTTCAGTGCTTTTAGATTTATATGCTTCAAATTTCTTCTCTCCTCGACTACTAAAATATCTTTTGGCGTCGATATATTATGTGTTGGTTCTCAATGTATATATCTCCCTTTTCCCTTCATTGCACGCCATCTCAGAGCTTTAAAATTACACTGCGCCTCCTGTTATGAACCGTGCCTTCAATATTATGTGTTCCAAGGATGCACCTTCTAGTTGGAAGGGAATTAGCTGCTTGCAACTTTCTCCCTTGTTAATATAAGAAAAGCGATCCCTTCCCACATAAAAAATAAGAGACTATAATACTACTACGACTACTACTAATATATATATATATAAGAAACCTTTTTAGAAAGAGAGATGAGAAAAGCTTGATTTTATTATATAAAACCAACAATTATGTTTATCAACCTTAGTCAATACTCATGAGGAGTCTTATGTTTATGCATGCGAAGAAGTGTTTCAATGAAAATAAAAATAGAGATGAATTTAGATATATGAAGAATGTTACCTAAATAATTACCGGCCTTGATTTTTTCTCTCTATAAAAGATGGAATTATAATCCTATGTAAACGAAAGAATTATGTAATTTTATCCCCACAAATTGTTTGTTATTGAAGAAACACCCAACACCTCTACTTATAGAATTTCAAAGGTTTTTGAAAATTGATTCTAATAGGGTTGTGTTTTTATGCAGTGGTATTTTGTGTTTTTCTAGGAGCCTAACTTCTACATTGTTTACATATGCAATCCCGATATACAGGTATGGAAGTGATTTCCTCTTGATGATCCACATTAATCAAGTTCATTTGGATTCACATACAACGCATACAAAAACCTAGAGAGCCTATCTCTAGATTTGTTGGAGAAAGCAAGGCTCCTCAATCGCATCCATCTCTCTCCGCCTCCATTGCAAGTGTTGTAGGGTGGAGGGGTTTTGAACCACTACTCAGAGAAGGGGAAGGAGCACTAAGTGGTTTGTAAAATGGAATGGGCACCACTTGCGGCTACTACACTTGGGAGAGACCAATTTGAAAATGACTTAGTTAGAATCTACATAAATTTTGGATTTTTAAAGTTTGACCTTCATTTTATCTTAAAAAATGGAGTCAATAAAATTGAAAGGTGACAAATATAATAACATAAAGATCTAAAACATAATAAAACAATTAGTGTAAAAACATTTTAACCCTATTACTTTTGAGATGAAAGCTTCCTTGATGTTACCTCTACGTAGATTATATATGATATATGATGGCTATTAAATGCGGAAATGAAAATGAGTAAATGTGAACATGTGATTTTTTTTTATATTGATGTGAATTTTATTTTTTAATTTTGACAATCTATTAGATTAAATATTAATGGAATTTTTTTTTTCTAGTTCCATAAATAAATTGTTATATGCCTACTACAGCTGATATAAATCTATTTGAAATTTATCATTGAAAAAAATCAAAATCATGAGCATAGAAAAGTTTCCAAATGGTTTACATTGAGATGAATGGATACATAAAACATGAATTCTTTTTTCCTCGTATTTACAAAAGGGACGTATTTGGTGCACCAAAGAAAATGGCAGTGTTGAAATTGAATGCTTAGTACTCATGATGTGAGATAACATAATTAAATTCCTTATCATGTTAAAGAAAAAATCCTTATCATCTAACGACCATCGCAGAGATCAAGCCCATGGGAAATTAAATAATTATTCTTTTGTAGTGGCTTGAGGTCGCGTTCTCGGATTCGAGTGTTATAGTTTTTGGTTGGTTCGAAAACAGAATCCGTTGATCTCCGGGGGAAAGTAGACAACTGAATTTATTTATTTGAAGTAATTGAAGGTTTCTTCATCATGCGTGCACAGGGAACCTTCTTCATCTGGATTGCTTCTCTTGAAGGGCGGGCAATTCCAAACTGATAGCAACACTACGTAGCCTTCGTGTGCCTTTTACCAAAGACAACATTGAATGAGTGATTGGCTTTGAATCAGAAAAGAAGCGCCATATTTTTACCAGTTCCCCAACCAAACAGGAGTTTAAAAGTAATCAAAGTGCTTTCTCTTCCTATTCTTTCTCCCTTCCCTGGTTTATCTCCTCACTAAATCCGTATTAAGGGACTTTTACTTAAGTTTCTATGGGTTTCTTTATCTATCTTATAGAAGTTCGAAAACAATAATAATTCAAATTTCTATTTCGATTGGTTGTGCAATTTGACCTACTATCCCTCCTAATTGCATAATTACTTATGTGTTTTATCTGTTAAGGAAGCTCAACGTTGTTGTTTCGGTTAATATTGGCTAATGCAAATACTGAAGAGAAAGCGAATTAATTGACTCGGTTGATTTCATTTAACAGATAAAGGTGAGAAAGTAATATCAGAGAATACAAATATCTCAAACAAATTTATGGCTAGAAGTTACTCTCGGTAATTATTAGAGAAAACATTCCAAAAATATAGCAAAGTTTCAAAACTGCGGGTTGTATCAATAAATCTAAAGCTCAAACCGCGTTTATGGACGCTTACCAATCGAAGGATGTCTAAGTGTAAATGCAAATGCAACAGCACCTCGGGGAAGCCTTCTTCTTCGCTGGTCTTCTCTTGGACTCAGGTGGCCTCAATGCCCAACCACCGAACAATTGCATGAGCATTGGAATAAAGCAATTATAAATGATTTGATCAATAGAGCAAGTGGCCCAATTCGCAAAGTTCTTTACGATTTGTTTATTAACCGATCACTGAGCGGATGGAATTTGGTGGGGAGATGAATGATGAATGAACACTGCATAACTGGGATTCGTGAGAGACCAGGCCACTATCTTTGAGGGTGATCGTATTCATTATGCAGGGATCCTGCAAGATCTCGAGAGATGGCTCACTTGGACCCATTTCAACATGTCAATTTAGATGGCGGTGATATAAGGAAGAGTCTGTAGCCTGCTCGCGGGTCTGCTTTGCCTCCCCACATGCCAACTCTAGAGTGTTGTATTAGTACAACATGACAAGACATGGAGTATTGTATTAGTACACAGTACAGAACATGTATTGTTAGAATTTTTTATTTTATAAATTAATTTTTATTTATTTTTAAATATTGAAAATTGAAACCACTCCGGTAGGGATTTAAGTCCCATCAGAAGTATACTACACCAATAAAAAAATAGAAATATTGAATTAAAAAAATTATTATAATTATTTTTATTTTTCACATTATTATGTTTAATAATAAATTTTACACAACTATAGAAAACTTTGTAAAAATATTTGTGAAAAAATACAAATTAATGTAGGTCAAACGAGTTTGACTATCTATTCGATTAATATATATAGACAATAATTAAATATAGATACGTGCATAAATATAAAAATATATTTATTTATGAAATAAACATATAATAACTTCAAAATCTTATAGTGCTAATGGAAAAATCTAAGAAACTCTCTCATTTCCTAGTTAGTAAACTTAATGAAGCTCAACACCATTAGAGCGGGTTGAAAGGTCGAATTTTGGATGATCAAGATTATCCACTAGGATATGGAGGAATCAATCCCAACCAAGGAGTATCAACATTGAACGCCGATAAAATATTAGGGGAGAATCATGGTCGTTGGAGGAGTTCCAATAGCCAACTAGGACCAGCCATGTGTATGGAAGATATTGAGCCTCGGTGACCACCTAGCATAGTTTTGGAATGGACGTAACCCTGGAAAGGGGGAACTGTCCAGCGTCGAGGTCATATCGGCAGTGATAGTATATCGATGCATGAATTGAAGTTGTTTGAAGGAAGGCTGGTAACCTAGTGTTGCAAAAGTATAAGTAGCATCACGTCGAGGGTGCAATGGAATCCATTGTTGATAAAGGCTGACAAAAATTAACGAAAACCCAATGACGATAGTGTATCGATTGACATGCATTGGAGTTGTATGGTGGTGTCAGTTAGGTGAGGACTGCGGGTGGTGGTGTCAGTTATATTGACAATGTTGTGAAGAGAAACAGATTTGAAGGCCATAGGATGGAGCGCCAATAGACAAGCAGCAATGGTGTAGGAAAGGTGAGATAGGATTTGTGTATCGGCGTGTACAAGTGAAGCACCATTTGGGAATACTGATGGAGAAGCCCAATGCCGCATTGGAGCATGGTTTTTCAGGATTTAGCCCGAAAAGGACAAGATGTAAATGCATATCCAGGAAAGACGCCATCTGTATGTGTGAAGTTAATTCTGGAAAAGGTTCAAGGAATTCAGTATGAATGCTCAGTATTTATAGAAGGGAGCCAGTTGTTGGCCAGCAGAAGGAAGCCTCTAGATGAGGAAATTTCAAAATTCGAGTAAGGCGGTGGAAGAAGCTTCTAGAGAAACCCATCATGTAAAATAAAATTCCTTTGAAAAAATTGTAAAATGTGGAGAAGAGAATAAAAAATAAAAAAATTCTTATGTTGTAGATATGTGTATTTTTTGTGTATTTTGTGTGTGTGTGTTTAGAGTTTGTAAACTCTCATGCTCCATTTAGTTTGGTATTAGAGTAGGTCCATGCTCTTTCCCTTATGTGTGTGATTGTCATTTCCTAAGAGTTTTTCGGTTAGGTTGAATACTGTAATTGGAGATGGCTTTGAGAAGTTTGACTCAACCCATGGTTCTCGTCTTCGAAGGGAAAAACCATGATTTATGGTTTATTCAAATGAGAACAATGTTTCATTCTCGGAATTTGTGGAGCTTTGTGGATGTTGGATACCTAGAGCTTGTAGATGTCGCAACATAGTTATCTTTGAGGAATAATGAAAGTGACAAGTTGAGGGATACAATGAGGAAGGATAATATAGATCTAGGTCTCATTCAACAAGACCTAAATGACACAATCTTTCCAAAGGTGTTAAATGTCCAACTTTC
This sequence comes from Larix kaempferi, assembly GCA_027924585.1. Taxonomy (NCBI): domain Eukaryota; kingdom Viridiplantae; phylum Streptophyta; class Pinopsida; order Pinales; family Pinaceae; genus Larix; species Larix kaempferi. The sequence continues at coordinate 5,354,661 of BSBM01002098.1, read as the reverse complement.
AAAAGAAGCTTGGAACATTCTTGAAACTTGTTATTAGGGTGTATCCAAGGTGAAGATAGTCTGCAAGTTGTAAAACTTGAGAGGATATTTTGAAAGCTTGAAGATGAAGGAATCAGAGTCTCTAGACAAGTTTATGACCTAGGTCATGAATGTAGTAAACTAGTTGAGATAGCATGGAGAAGTCCTTTCTGATCGGAGAGTGATTGAGAAAATTATTAGAATTTTTCCTAGGAAGTTTGAGGTTGTAGTAGAAGCTATAGAAGATTCAAAAGATATCAGTCAGATGCATATTGATGAACTAAACAGTTCCCTAGTAGCACATGATTCCAGGATGAATAGATATATGAAAACAGTTCATTATATAATGCATTCAAGTCCAAGTTGCATGTCTCTGGTAAAAGAGGAAGAAGTAGGCTTGGAAACATAGGAAGAGGTGGAAGAAATCTTGAAAAGAATGAGAAAATATGATTCAGAACTTGAGAAGAAATATCACCAAAACCGCCACAGTTTAAGGAGGAGCAGTAACAGCAACGACAAAAATTGCCAACAAGGAAGTGGAAGAGTTGATAACTCCAAAGTGTAGTGTTTTTACTGTAAGAAGCTTTGCCATTATGCCAACCAATGTAGAAAGAAGATGGCATATGTCTGCATACATCATAGAAGAGACCATAAAAGAGATTGAGGAGAAACCTATGTTTCTCACTTGCAATGTAATCCAAGAAAGTGCAAAAGACATTTGATTTTTGGACAATAGTTGTAGCAATCACATGGCTGGAAACAAAGTTATGGTTTCCAGTTCGAACACTAGTATTGAGTTTGAAGTGAAATTGGGCGATGATAAAAAGATGAGTGTTAATGGTAAAGGTGTGGTTGTTGTGTTTCCAAGAAATGGATAAAGGAGAACATTAGATGAAGTCTATTATGTACCTGGTTGAAGTGTAACCTCTTGAGCATGGATAGCTCATGGATAACAAATATAGAGTGCCCTTCAAAGAAAAGGTCTAAACAATTCTAGACAAGTATCCTAGGAAGTTACAAGTTGATATATAAGGTGGAGATGACCAAGAATTAAAAAATCCTAGGCTCTATCAAGCGTCGAGGGGGATCAAATCTCCCGAGGTGCAAACCTCTCCTTGAATAGCTCCTTGAGTGCAATACCTGAGCCACCTAATCTTAAGTTCTAAAGTATCTAGTTTAAGTATCATATTTACTTTTGACTTTGTATTATTCTTTTTTGTTTATGGCCCACATAATATTTATTACTTTTTACTTTGTATTATTTTTTTTTGTTTACTCGAGAAACTCGACAAACACTCTAAAGTCTTATATTTACTTTTTACTTTGTACTAAAAGTAAAAAGTAAAGTCTCTAGTTTAAGTCTCATATTTACTTTTTACTTTGTATTATTAATTTTTGTTTATGACCGATATAATATTTACCACCTAATCATAAGCTCTAAAGTCTCTAGTTTAAGTCTCATATTTACTTTTAGTTTGTAGTATTCTTTTTTGTTTATGGCCAACATAATATTTATTAATTTTTACTTTGTAGTATTCTTTTTTGTTTATAGCAGACATAATATTTATTACTTTTTACTTTGTGTTATTCTTTTTTGTTTACTTTGTATTATTTTGTTACTCAACAAACACTCGACTAACAAGATCTCCCTCATACTGGGCTGTAGAGCACCTCTTGACGCAATGATTCCATTGATTATGAGGAGTAAAATGACAGTTTCTGTAAATGCATTCAAATCTAAGAGACTAAATGTTTATTGATTATGGCATTTGAGGTATTGGCATTTACATTTTGGAGGTTTGAATTTGTTGCAAAAGAAGCAGATGGTAAAGGGGTTTCCCTTTATTAAGAATCCAGAGAGCTCATGTGAGACTTGTATTTTAGTAAAGAATCATATGGATAAGTTTGTATTTGGATTTTCATATAGAGCCAAATTTCCATTGGAGCTCGTACACACAAACCTGTGTGGACCAATACATACACCCTCAATGGTAGGTAATGTATATCTCTTGACTTTTATTGATGATTATAGTCGGAAGACTTGGGTTTATTTCCTGAAGGAGAAGTTTGAAACTTTCAACATATTTTAGAAGTTTAAATCCATGGTTGAGAATGAAAGCGACAAACTTATATTAAGGATTAGTTGGCATAAAATAGAGGTGGAGAATTTAAATTAAATGAGTTTGTTGAATTTTGAAATTATCATGGAATCAAGAGACAATATACTACTAGATATACTCCATAGCATAATGGAGTGGCAGAAACGAAGAATCGAACCATTATGAATATTGCTCGAAGTGTGCTAAAGGAAAAGCATCTATCAAATTCTTATTGAGGAGAAGCAGTTTCTTGTTTAGTGTATATCCTGAATAAAAGTCCAACAAATAGTATGTAAGATAGAGTTCATGAAGAAGCTTGGAGTGGTAGGAATTATAGTGTTTCACATATGATGATTCTTGGGTGTGTGGTTTATGTGGGCATGTACCTCAACAGTTAAGGTAGAAGCTTGATTATAGAAGTGAAAAGTGTATCCTCATTAGGTACAATGATGATTCTAAAGCATATAGGCTCTAGAATCCCATCACCAAGAAACGTGTAATCAATAGAGATGTTGAATTTAAGAACAATATTGGGATGGAAGTATTGATAAAAATGTTGTAGGGGGGGTTACATTTAGTCAAGAGGATTATGATACAGTTGAGAATCAAGTTCAAGGTGGAAAATAAAACCCGCAGTTGTCTACATCTACTACAAATACACCTAGAAAGTCGACACTTGGTGCTAGAACAACATGTTTTACAATGCCCAGAACTTAGGAGCATGGAGAACCATCCAATAATAGAAGGAAACAAACTACATGATTAGAAGTAAGTAGTGATTCCAATCCCACTCTTGCTACAATAAGAAGTGGAATTAAAGGTTAGAAGACTAGAAGTTTAGGAGATTGTATGAACAAGAAGATGAAGTAGATCAATTTACGATTTGTTTTCTAATTGTATATGACCCTGTGAATTTTGAAGAAGCTATTAAAGAGGAAGTTTTGGTGAAAGCTATGGATAGATAAATTGAATCCATAGAAAGAAATAACACTTGGGAACTTGTATATTTACCAAAAGATAAGGATTGTATAGGAGTGAAGTGGATCTACAAGACCAAGTTGAATGTTGTAGGTGAGATTGAGAAGCACAAGGCTAGGCTTGTGGCTCAGGGGTTTCAATCCAAATCTTATTATTGATTAAAATGTTCAAAACCTTTGCACCTGTAGCTAGAATTGATACTATGAGAATGGTTTTGGCCATTGTAGGATAGGAAAAATGGAATGATGATCTTTAATAAGTAGGAAATTTGCATGCAAATGTAGATTTTTAAGTTCTTAAAACCTAATTATGGAGAAATTTTAAATGAAATGTAGATATACGATTGTAAATATGAAAAAACCATGACCATAAAGGAAACACCAAGTTGATAATGGATTTATCCCAATATGGGTTACACCTCTGAGTCCTCTTCCAATGGGTAACTAATCTATTATGTGGTGCAAATGCTGAAATACACCAACTATAGTATCTAACTTGCAAAATACATTCCCTCAATGTTGTTAAGAAGGATTAGAAATCCCTACAAGATCCATCTCACTCTCGAAATCCTCAAAGAGTGGCTAAAACTCCCTCTCTTACAATCTACAAATAATAATAACAGGTCAAAAAAATTATTCCCATTACACTTCAAAACAATAGAGATTGGACTTGCTAGTTTAAGCGTTGTGTCTGACACAAATAGGATTCAACCCTCAAGTCTTTATTCTTCCTTTTGGGTCTCATCCTGTACACAAAAAAATTCCTACAACAAATATAACTAGATATACCTCATTCTCCACTTGTGGAAATTTTGTGCAGTGACAAAGAAATTTGTATTATATAAGGTGAGTTCGAAGATTCAATCCCATTCAACCTCTCATTTCATATATATACCGATAATCTCAAAATGATAAACCAAGGTGTCTTGACCAATAACCGTGTGGTGAGGAATTAGTTGGATCATTGAGCAACTAGCAGATCAGTCAAGGGTTTGGCCTCGAATCTTATGTTGACTATCCAATGTTTACACTTCAATAGAACTGGTTAACTATATGTGTTAAGTTACATCTGTGGGCGTGTTGGAAATGGCATTGCATTAGCATTGGAGGGGTTAGGGGTTCAACTACCGTCAACCACTTTGTCCACCCAACCACTCGGAAAATAAAATTCAAATAGAAGATATGCATTATCCATATTAAGGATTGATCACAGATGTTTTGATTAAGACGTTGGCTTGGTATCCGAGAGGTCTAGAGATCGATCCCACTTGGTGTGCTTGAACCATAATTTTAGAATCTTAGCCCAACTGGGCCAATCAGAGCTTGCCATGTGGTGTCCTCTCATTGGTCCACCACAACAAAACCATGCTTCCACCTATACATCCATGCCTTCACATACATTCCACGTGTCGACTAAGGGTGATTCCACATCATCATTTGTACTTCCACATGGAAATCTATGATGATTCCATGTGGCACTCCTGCAAATTTTTAACTGTTGGAGAAAAATTTTAGAACATGATTACTTCTTCATACAACATCTGTCTGAGCCCATTCAAGAGTCGTTGAAAATATCTCAATGAGATATACATAATGTATTTATTTATTTTAGCATTTGAGACTATGAATTTTGATCATTTTTATGAGGATCCTCCTGGATCAATCCTCCCCACTAGAAGCTATTAGACCACCAAAAGTCTGGTTCTTTAAGCAGCAAGTAGGTGACAATACAACTCCCTCACATTTCCAATTTTCATCCATTTTTCTTTATTTGGATGCATTCCCTTTATCCCCACACGAATATATTCAACATCTCTTGTACGTGAGATTCTCACCTTCCTGTTAAGAAAAACATATTCCTGCAACTTATTAAGATATTCAAGAGAAAAATCATCAACATAAGGAACTTGAACATTCTCCTCCTGATCCATAATAATAGGAGGTTCATATATTTCAAGTTTTCAACATTCACCATGAAATACATATGCATATGTGGAGGTAAATCTAATCGGAAAGCATTATTACCAATCTTCTCCAAAACCACAAATGGACCATGCCTTATTGGTTTGATCTATTTACCTTAACCTTCCATATGTTCCTTACTGATATACAACCAAACTTGATCACCAACTTAAAACTGATGATCCACCCAATGCTTGTCATGCTTAGCCTTGTACTTGGATTGACTATTTTCCAATTTTTGTTGTATAACTCGATGAACTAATTGGATTTTCTGAATGAACTTCATGGCTTTGTCTGCATCATCATGTCCATTTGCAACAAATTCTTTCTCAAAGACAAAGTACAAATGAGATTTAAGAAAATTCCCAAAACATGTTTCAAAAGGAGATATTTTAGTAGAATAATTCATGGAACAGTTGTAGGAATGTTGTATTTTCTTAGGATGCTTGTTACAATAACCCTAAAGGAGATGTACCACTGTTTTTTTCACCACCTCTATTTGTCCATCAATATGTGGATGAAAATTTGTGCTCTTTTTAAGCTTGGTGTCCATTAGTCCCCATAAAGTGGACCAAAACTCTCCCCAAAAATTACTAGTCCCGATCTAAAATAATAGATGCGGGTAACCCAAAAATGAACCCAAAAATTTTGGAAGAACATATGTGCAGTCTTATCTATTGTTACTTGTTTCTTACATGGTATTAATATACACATTTTGGTAAACCTATCCAGTACCAAATACAAATAATCATGACCTTTTATAGACATAGGAAAACCTCCCAGAAACTCTATTGACACACTTTCCCATGAAGGAGAGGGTATAGGAAGTGGTGTATATAAACCAAAATTTCTATTGCTTGGTTTGCGAGTAGCACATAACACACAACCCCTTAAATATTTGGACACATATTCAGACATACAAGCCCAATAACACTACCATTTCAACTAGGCTACAATTTTTCCTACACTAAAATGGCTAGAGATAAGAGAAGTGTGGGCTTCTCGAATTAAATGCACTCTTTCATCTTGCGGAATGCAGTCTGTGGGCAGAAGATTTGACCTTGTTCCCAAAATGTTTGAATATGTTAATGAAATTTGTATCAGTCAAATTCTAAAGTGTCTACTTTTTTTCATATATTAATTTTTATTAATATTTTAAAAGCTAAATTTGTTAATTCATTATTTTATGAAATTTCAATTTAAGATATTATTATTATTATATTTATTTAAAAAAACAAAAAAAAAATTATTTTAAAAAATTAATATAAATGTTTTGATGATGTTTTTAAGATAAAATTATATTTATTTAAAAAAAACAAAAACAAAAAAATTATTTTAAAAAATTAATATAAATTTAAGATATAAATTTTTTTATGATAAAAATTAAAAATTCAATTTAAAAAATTATATAAATCCCACCCCATATTGAAATCCCAAGGCAAAACACAACGCAAATTGTGACGAGGAAAGCAATGGAAGAGCTCAGAACCGATCGGGCGATGATGTTGTGAGGTTGGCAGGTCCGTGCCGTGATCCATGACCGCACAGCTTGCTCTTCAAATGCTTTCCACGAAACCACCGATCTGGGGTTTCTGTACTCTGATCGGGGTAAGAGCACGAGAATTCTCTGAGCCACGATCTCGTGAATGCTTTTGCTGGCCAAAGCGGCAGAGCCAAGAAAGAGGACGAGGAGCCCAATTGAAGCGAAAATGATTAAATTAGCAACCAAATACAAAACAATGATACCATAAATATCGCCATCAGTCCATACAATGAAGATGAAAATCTCGTAACAAAGGTGAATGAGAACATCCGTGGCACTGATAGACAAGGCTATCATGTTGCTCCACACGTTGTCTCTTAGAAGCGTTCAAGCCATGGGATGCACAGTGTAAGCCCATCCACATAAATTGGTCAATGATATTATTAGAGGCCCAATGTCCCATGATCCATCGATGATTGGACACGTGGATATTGGAGAGTAACCGTGTACCAAGTCCCACTCCCAAGTCACCTAGCTAGTAGCCGCATTCCCAATTTCCCACTGAAAACTGTTGGCGAGTGAAATTTGAAGCTCCCCTTTTGTTTCAATTTTAAACAGTAGGGGTTAATTTAATTATTGATGGGCTTACCAAGAAATTAAATTTTTTTTACATGGTAAAATTTGAGGTGGTCTTCCATGACATGTAAAATGGCCTCTGAAGGGCCTTGAAGGATTCAAATTTGAAGCCTGATGACGATATCTTGGTTGAGTTTCCAAATGTTCGAAGAAAATGGAAGGAATTTCAACGAAAACATGTGATTTTTCCAACGCAGGAAACTTTATAAAAGTAAGCCCCTCTCCAAAGGAGCTGTATAAAGGATAATTACAAAATTGCGAAAATAACAATTTCTAACCAGAATTTTAACCGATTTTTTATCCCTAAATTGTGGGAAAAACAAAACATTTTAATTATCTGGGAAAAACAAAACATTTTGAGTATCTAGGAAAAACAAAACATTTTGATTATCGTTTATCCTACACACTCTCCAAATTTACTCTTTCCCTTTTACAAACTGTGTCATAGATATGGTAATACTATTGAATATTTTTTGTCCAGTTATTCTAGTAGATTCCATTCAAAATTCCATGTTCAATGAAGATGAAGAAATTTCAATGAAAATAAATGGTTTTTCCAACGCTAAAGGAATAAGACCAATCAATTTGGCTATAATGGAAGAAATTTCAACCAAAATGACTGGTTTTCCCAACACGAAAGGAATAAGACCAATCAATTTGGATAGCATCGTAGAATTTTCCAACATCATCAAGTTGCTTAAAGGGTTTAGACGGATCACGTCCTATTAGCCAAAGGAATAAGACCAATCAATTTGGCTATAATGGAAGAAATTTCAACGAAAATGATTGGTTTTTCCAACACGAAAGGAATAAGGCCAATCAATTTGGGTAGCATCGTAGAATTTTCCAACATCATCAAGTTGCTTAAAGGGTTTAGACGGATCACGTCCTATTAGCCAAAGGAATAAGACCAATCAATTTGGCTATAATGGAAGAAATTTCAACGAAAATGATTGGTTTTTCCAACACGAAAGGAATAAGGCCAATCAATTTGGGTAGCATCGTAGAATTTTCCAACATCATCAAGTTGCTTAAAGGGTTTAGACGGATCACGTCCTACTAGCCAAAGGAATTAGACCAGTCAATTTGGCTATAATGGAAGAAATTTCAACGAAAATGATTGGTTTTTCCAACACGAAAGGAATAAGGCCAATCAATTTGGGTAGCATCGTAGAATTTTCCAACATCATCAAGTTGCTTAAAGGGTTTAGATGGATCACGTCCTACTAGCCAAAGGAATTAGACCAGTCAATTTGGCTATAATGGAAGAAATTTCAACGAAAATGATTGGTTTTTCCAACACGAAAGGAATAAGGCCAATCAATTTGGATAGCATCGTAGAATTTTCCAACATCATCAAGTTGCTTAAAGAGTTTAGACGGATCACGTCCTATTAGCCAAAGGAATAAGACCAATCAATTTGGCTATAATGGAAGAAATTTCAACGAAAATGATTGGTTTTTCCAACACGAAAGGAATAAGGCCAATCAATTTGGATAGCATCGTAGAATTTTCCAACATCATCAAGTTGCTTAAAGGGTTTAGACAGATCACGTCCTATTAGCCAAAGAAATAAGACCAATCAATTTGGCTATAATGGAAGAAATTTCAACGAAAATGATTGGTTTTTCCAACACGAAAGGAATAAGACCAATCAATTTGGATAGCATCGTAGAATTTTCCAACATCATAAAGTTGCTTAAAGGGTTGAGACGGATCACGTCCTATTAGCCATGGAAGGTGTGTAGCTCTACGATTTTTATTTATCAAAACTTAAATTAAAAAGAGGGGTGTGTAGTTGTGATATTCCTCCTTTATGAACTATTTTGACCTTTAATTATAAATGTAATTGTAATTGCGTAGGCAACATGGGTGAGGAGCTCAAGGCCCATCAGTATGGTTTGAGATCTATGAGGTTTAACCCTCTAGTCGTAAAATTTATAAACTTATTCACTTAGCAAATGTGAGTTTACATTGAGAAAATATACTCATTAAATTCGATCTCTAAGGAGTTAAAAGTGCCAACTCATTCTTAACTCTCCACTCCCTATTTTGATTGAGTATGAAGAACATGTAGCTTGAGTTGAGGGACTCTTCCACCGCCACTTGCTGATTTGTTTTAATGGAGAATTCGGTGCAAACCCCCCCACTTTAGTTGCTTTAATGACAAGCGCACAAAGCATAAAAGGGGAGTTGTTGTGTAGTGGGAAAGGAAAAGAGAAAAGGGGTTTTTCATCTGGGCGAAGGACTCGAGGATAGACGTTTGGGAAAGGGAACTACCAGTCTACCAGTACATGGAGGATTCGGTAAGAAGTGAATCAGGCAGATGTAACAGAGATAGAAGTTACCTCGGTGTGTGTTTTTACTCAGGTATTTTCCGTCTTAGTATTTATGCATTCTTGTCCAAGTTTGATCTCTGGCAGAGAGCTAGAATATTTTATTATTGCATGCAGTCACTTGCTGTCAGCGGGAAGTTGTAGGGTTGTCCTTCTTGCTGTAGATCATGATAGACGCTAGACCACAGACCTTGGTCTTTACTTTTATATATTTATACAGCTGTCTCCTTGAACTTATGGTGGTGTGATCGGTCAATATGCTGTCAAACAATTAATAAACCATAGATCTAATCTCTGCGGACAATATTGATGTTAGTATGTAAACCAACAAGTCGCTTCTCTGTTTTATTTTGGTATTTTGCTGTGTAGAACGGTGAACCGGTCGACCCTCCTTTTGTGCTGGATGCTGTATTTTTAGTATATAAACCAGGTCGAGTTTCATTATGATAGATATTGCTTGGAAAACGTAAGCAATCCTTTTATCATGTATGTTAGATAATTAGCATAGGATTAAGGGATAACTCGTTGATGATGTGAGTTAGTGGTAAGTGTAGAAGTATTTGATTATCGAAGTCACCATATCAATTGGTATTCGTAACCGGTACACTTAGTCGCTTTTTCAATTGATTTATTGACTCAGTAATCACGTGACCTCGACTTCGGGCTGTTTCTTTTCACCTCTGACTTTATAAAATCTACTTCAAGAAGTATCTGAATATTTCGCCACACTGATCTGCTATCCACTAATGAAGCCCTGTCCAGATCCACTATTTGTGTCGTCGGTCTATACTACCTACCTGTTGATCTTTATTATTGAAGGTGTATGCTTTAAAACCGGAGTACAGTTATTACTTCTCAGTCACAAACTAAGGTTTTCAGTCAAGCTTCTCTTATGGTTGTTAACTGAACCTTCCATGATATTTTAGTTATATTGTCTCCCTAACTTACCGGCCAAGTGGCTGTCAGTAACGTCGAAATTTGAAAAAACAGAACCTTCCGTTGGTTGTTGAATGCATCAACTAATTCCTTAGCTTCTAGACTGGTGATGTGGCAGATCCACACCACTCAAATCCTGAGCAATCACATCCTTTGTTACCTCTATACACCGTGTCCAGTTTCATGGATCCGAGCAAATGTCGATTGAGTGATAGATGAGTTAAGTGGAGACCTGGTAACTATTATCATTTTTCTTTATGTTATGCTATGTTCTGTCAAATGCGGGTTTAGGTTCGGAAGTAAAGTATTACACTACTGATTTAACCTCTGTTCCAGACTGAAGTTAATTATCATTGTCAGTTCATATGGATGCCTTGTGCTCAGAATAGTTATTTTTTTTATATCAGGTAAGTTATCTGGTTATTTAATTGCCGAAGGAAATTTTGGAAATTTATTTGAAGGAAGTTTTGAGTATCTTGATAGTGCCCTTTATTAAAGGCATGGAGAAAGTGACAATTGTTGCAATAGTGACCTTCTGTTATTTTAACCTCTGACGATTTCCATTTAAATTATGTTGAGTTGAAAGCCATAGTTTGATCTCTGTCTCATTTTTAATTAGGATCCTAGTAGCGTTGCCTAAGTTGGAGTAAGATACAGTTTATGATGGATCCTTATTGGGATGCATAGCCCTTGTGATATGCAGCTTTGAGTTCGAGTTTCAGATCAGATTCCTGTAGGTGTGTTTTCTTTTGTTTTGAGTAGGCTTTGACTTCTACGTCTCACATCTTTTATTCAGATCATACCAGGATAGTGTGCATGCTACACCGCCTGTCAAGGATTTGGTTTGATCCCTGAGGGATTTATATTGTTTGTTGTGTTGTTTTGATTGCCACGACTTGTTGTTATTCAAATCCAGCCATGATAGGGTTTTATTTAACGAAGGTGTTCTAAATCCCGTCGAATCTTCTCGGACGTTGGTTATATAGGGATGTGAGTGTACTCTGACTTTATTTCCTTTCGTTAAGGTTCTGTATTGTATACTTTTGGATTTCTATTGTATTGATTACAACGTTGAATCTTATGGATTATTGTTTGGATGCAATGCGACATTGAAATGTGTGAACCTCTGTTAATTGTATTGCACGTGGAAGATCGTTATGATCCAGATTATGGAGTATGGATTGTTGTGTATTCATTATAGTATTAGATTCATATTATTGAAGCTCTCTTGTGAGAGGCTTGAGAAAGAGAAAGTAAATTGTAAACACCTTATTGAAAGGTGTACCCTTCTTTTAAATAAATAAAATATGACAACTGCTCCCGTGGACGTAGCCCAAAGGTTGGGTGAACCACATGTATATTTGTGCCTCTTGTGTTTGAAATTTCTGTGATTGGTGTGGTTTACTTTATGAAAGATGTACATTCTTATCTTTTGTTGTTTTCAAATGATGTGGTTCACTTTACGAGAGATGTATAATCATACCTTGTGTCCATAATTGATGTGATTTACTTTAGAAAGATGTACGTTAATAAGTTTAATTGATGTCGTCATGTAAAATATTCAAATGGGTTAAGTGTATTACTTTGTGGAAAGGTAAGTTTAAGATTTAGTCATTTGTATACTAATGGATCCTCATCTTTAGTGCTCAAATCGATACACTAATATGCAACGAAGTTTAGAAAGATGATTGTATAAATGAATGCATGGTAGTCCCTATAATGTAACTTTTAGTGTCGTGGAGATAGGCTTGTCTTTTCCTGTCGAGATAAGTATGTATCAAACGGATATTGAAAGTTGATGTATAATGTAAATATGTAAGATACAAGTGCTTATCATTCGGGGTCTATGGAATGGTCAGAAATCAATTTGTTAATTGGTCATACATCCTTATGAACAAAATTTTTATTTACTCCTTTTTCCTAGTATCAACTCACAAATAAGGGGATGTTACAAGTGGTATCAGAGCATTAGGTTACAACACTAGGGCCTAATGAGCTCAACATGCGATAAGAAAGTATAAAGGTTGATTAAATTTACTAATCAATTGTTTTGTTTCATTTTGGATGCATGGACTGTACTGGGTGAGGGGAAAATGAATCTCTAAGCTCGACTTCAAGTTTCTCCTGCCAGAGCCAGGTTGCAAACACTCGGGCTTATTGGGCTCAATAGGGGAAAACAAAAACAAGTTTGTCGAGCTAGGAAAGGAACTCCATTTTATAAAGACGCAAACATAAAACTTCATTTCCAAGGATTGGCAAGAGGTAAGCAACATGACGTTTTGGAAATTACAAGTAAGTATGTTCCATTTCGCTGGAGCATTATAATGGCTTAGTAGTGTCTATTTGTGAACATACATCGCATACGTCGCTTTATGTAATTGAATGATCTTCTATTGATAAATACTAAACGATGAATGTCTCGTCATACTCTACAATGTATTTCATACTCTATAGGGTCAAAAATTTACTTTAAAAATATTAGAATATGGGAGTTAAGTCCTTATGAAATGGGTACTTCTAAGTAGAGTAAAAGCACGTATTGGAAGTTATCCTAGCTATTTCACAGTGAATTTTATAGGCTAAGGAAGTCTCCTAAATTGGTTGACCTTAGATAACTAAGTAAACTTGATTGACCAATAGTCTAAATTTCCAAATATGAAATGTAGATGGGAAATGTAAGCAACTTAGATCTGCTAAAAGATCCATTAAGTTCAGATCAAAAGTAAGTCTATATGATAAAAGGTCCATTAAAGATTTGATAGTTTGGGTCAGTCTTGGGTTTTGAACTATGTAAGAAATGAGCAAGTTCCGTTTACATATGAGTTACCTTAAATAAGAAAGTTTATAGATTTTATAATGAGGTTGACCTTAGTAGTAAAATCTGTAAAGGTGCATACTGCAGGAGGAGTCATTGTGAAGTTAATATTTCTAGTTACAAGGGAAGCATAATCATGTGATGTTAAGTTGTTCTTTTATTCCATAAGAAGTATAGTTGGCTAGACTAGGATGTCTGGTTTCTTTTAAACAAAGAAATTAACTTTAACTGGTGTGAAGTTTCTATGACTAGGACATTGTGAGATTACGAAGGAGAAAAATTGTTAATAGTCTCCTTGCTAATCAATTTCATTCTAGTATGTAATTATAATACGATTTTTGTGACATTGAAGCATGCTCGTACCCTTACATATAAGTGCAACAAAAGGAAAATGGTTATAAATACATATACATGTGAATATTAATCAGTTAATACATATGATGATAATGCATGAGTACCTTTTATATATACCTCTTATTTCAGTAATTTCTATGAAGATAGACGTGGGAAATAATGAGTAATAGTGATATTGTTATTTGCTCAATATTTATGACGACTTGCTATCCATGTACAACTATATGTTTCTCAAATTGAGTATTTTGTTAAAGGATAGATTATTGGAAAACCTAGAACCAACATGAATTAAATACAGGTTAGTAGGATGCTGTAATCTTCTGACATCCTTATGTTGCCACAAGGAATGACTGTTTTTATTTTTGTGTTAAGGAAACATTGATGACATGGAATTTGCAGGGTAGATCAGAAGTGATCTTTGAGACAGTAATCGAGGTATAAGCATTTATGAAACAAGTAAAAATGATGTTTGAACATATGTTATATGTACGATTGTTCTTATGATTTAATTACCTTATACCACTAACACTTTGAATGTTGTGGTCGAGCAAATGTTATTTTCCCACACATCACCGCCTGACACCCATAAATGGGTAAGTGTGGGATATATATATATATATATATATCGATTCATGTATCATACTAATACGTGATGATACAAGTAAACTGGAACCTCGGCAGATGAAGGTGAGCTGTGCGGTCGCCTTTACAAAGGTACATGATTATCTGTATAAGGTATGTAAGTTTGTTTTAGACAATTGGTTATCTTTATATGGTGTTAGGGTATAAAAAAGGGTTGTATAACTAAAATAGGAATTGTGTTGAAATGGTGAAAGCGAACATTCGAGGTTAAATGATCATAATGTCCATGGATCATCATAGAAGGATGTTACATCATGTTCAAGCATTATGTAATCTTATAAGCTAGTTATGTGTAGTAGGAAATGACATCTTAGATGATTACATATGGATATTTTATTAAGAAAGATGATTCTCTGTTAAGGAAGGGATCTTCTTACAATATTTGACTTTGTATATAAAGTGATACTAACAAGTGAAATTTGGCAGATGGTGAAATTTCTGTGAAGCTTGTGAAAATTCAAGAGCATAAATATTATGCATAGTAAAATAAGGGGGGTGAGGATTTAAGATCCACATCGCAACCGTTACAGGTTCTTTTAAATTTTGATATATTTTTAATCAGGAAACTCGACCCAGATTGGTCAGAGTAATCGTATGGGTACAGAATGTAATGTGACGAAATAAATTGATTAAATTGAAAGAGATTTTTCTAGACTCAAGCAAGGTGGCTTGGGGAAAATAAATTCCGGGACTCAAGCGAGAAGGCTTGAGGGGAATTGTGTAAAGAGTGTGTAACGGCATTGAAATACTCCCTAAAATAAGGGATTGAACAACCACTAGGATTCTCGGAGAATCGGCTGGCTGTAAGACCTGGGCAAGCTATAAGAAAATGTATATGTGGGAGGCAGGACGCTGCTTAGTATGCATGAAAGAAATGTTTGCTGCATGAGCACTAAGGTGTTAGGCAAGACATGAAAGAAATGTTTGCTGCGTGAGCACTAAGGTGTTAGGCAAGACATGAAAGAAATGTTTGCTGCGGGAGCATTAAGGTGTTAGAGGCAAGACATGAAAGAAATGTTTGCTGCGTGAGCACTAAGGTGTTAGGCAAGACATGAAAGAAATGATTGTTGCGTGAGCACTAAGGTGTTAGGAAAAACATGAAAGAAATGTTTGCTGCATGAGCACTAAGGTGTTAGGAAAAACAGGAAAGAAGTGTTTGCTGCGTGACCACTAAGGTGTTAGGCAAGGCATGAGAGAAATGATTGCTGCGTGAGCACTAAGGTGTTAGGCAAGAATTTCCTGAATCAAGTGAATGCTGTTTGTTGATTTTGTTAACAGTATACAATCAGGGAGCACTAGATTTATTCCATTTATTGCAAGTGATATGTGCAATAAAGAACTCATGATTTATGTTTCTGAGTTTGATTATGAAGTTGATGACAAGTTGTTACTAAACATTGTTTCTTTGAATTCCAGTTTTGTGATACAAATGATTGCTGCAAGAGAAGAGTGAACACCGAGGATGGTGTTATTTTAAAGGGGATGAGGATGTGATATTCCTCCTTTATGACCTATTTTGACCTTTAATTATAAATGTAATTGTAATTGCCTAGGCAACATTGGTGAGGAGCTCAATGCCCATTAGTAAGGTTTGATATTTATGAGGTTTAACCCTCTAGTCGTAAAATTTATAAACTTATTCACTTAGCAAATGTGAGTTTACATTGAGAAACTATACTCATTAAATTCGATCTCTAAGGAGTTAAAAGTGCCAACTCATTCTTAACTCTCCACTCCCTATTTGGATTGAGTATGAAGAACATGTAGCTTGAGTTGAGGGACTCTTCCACCGCCACTTGCTGATTTGTTTTAATGGAGAATTCAGTGCAAACCCGCCCACTTTAGTTGCTTTAATGACAAGCACACAAAGCATAAAAGGGGAGTCGTTGTGTAGTGGGAAAGGAAAAGAGAAAAGGGGTTTTTCATCTAGGCGAAGGACTCGAGGATAGACGTTTGGGAAAGGGAACTACCAGTCTACCAGTACATGGAGGATTCGGTAAGAAGTGAATCAGGCAAATGTAACAAAGATAGAAGTTACCTCGGTGTGCGTTTTTAATCAGTTATTTTCCGTCTTAGTATTTATGCACTCTTGTCCAAGTTTGATCTCTGGCAGAGAGCTAGAATATTTTATTATTGCATGTAGTCACTTGTTGTCAACGAGAACTTGTAGGGTTGTCCTTCTTGCTGTAGATCATGATAGACGCTAGACCAGAGATCTTGGTCTTTACTTTTATATATTTATACAGCTGTCTCCTTGAACTTATGGTGGTGTGATCGGTCAATATGATGTCAAACAATTAATAAACCAGAGATCTAATCTCTGTGGACAATATTGATGTTAGTATGTAAACCAACAAGTCGCTTCTCTGTTTTATTTTGGTATTTTGCTGTGTAGAACGGTGAACCGGTCGACTCTCCTTTTGTGCTGGATGCTGTATTTTTAGTATATAAACCAGGTCGAGTTTCATTATGATAGATATTGCTTGGAAAACGTAAGCAATCCTTTTATCATGTAGGTTAGATAATTAGCATAGGATTAAGGGATAACTCGTTGATGATGTGAGTTAGTGGTAAGTGTAGAAGTATTTGATTATCGAAGTCACCATATCAATTGGTATTCGTAACCGGTACACTTAGTCGCTTTTTCAATTGATTTATTGACTCAGTAATCACGTGACCTCGACTTCGGGTTGTTTCTTTTCACCTGTGACTTTATAAAATCTACTTCAAGAAGTATCTGAATATTTCGCCACACCGATCTTCTATCCACTAATGAAGCCCTGTCCAGATCCACTATTTGCGTCGTCGGTCTATACTACCTACCTGTTGATCTTTATTATTGAAGGTTTATGCTTTAAAACCAGAGTACAGTTATTACTTCTCAGTCACAAATTAAGGTTTTCAGTCAAGCTTCTCTTATGGTTGTTAACTGAACCTTCCATGATATTTTAGTTATATTGTCTCCCTAACTTACCGGCCAAGTGGCTGTCAGTAACGTCGAAATTTGAAAAAAAAGAACCTTCCGTTGGTTGTTGAATGCATCAACTAATTCCTTAGCTTCTAGACCGGTGATGTGGCAGATCCACACCACTCAAATCCTGAGCAATCACATCCTTTGTTACCTCTATACACCGTGTCCAGTTTCATGGATCCGAGCAAACGTCGATTGAGTGATAGATGAGTTAAGTGGAGACCTGGTAACTATTATCATTTTTCTTTATGTTATGCTATGTTCTGTCAAATGCGGGTTTAGGTTCGGAAGTAAAGTATTACACTGCCAAGTTAACCTCTGTTCCAGACTGAAGTTAATTATCATTGTCAGTTCATATGGATTCCTTGTGCTCAGAATAGTTATTTTTTTTATATCAGGTAAGTTATCTGGTTATTTAATTGCCGAAGGAAATTTTGGAAATTTGTTTGAAGGAAGTTTTGAGTATCTTGATAGTGCCCTTTATTAAAGGCATGGAGAAAGTGACAATTGCTGCAATAGTGACCTTCTGTTATTTTAACCTCTGACGATTTCCATTTAAATTATGCTGAGTTGAAAGCCATAGTTTGATCTCTGTCTCATTTATAATTAGGATCCTAGTAGCGTTGCCTAAGTTGGAGTAAGATACAGTTTATGATGGATCCTTATTGGGATGCATAGCCCTTGTGATATGTAGCTTTGAGTTCGAGTTTCAGATCAGATTCCTGTAGGTGTGTTTTCTTTTGTTTTGAGTAGGCTTTGACTTCTACATCTCACCTCTTTTATTCAGATCATACCAGGATAGTGTGTATGCTACACCGCCTGTCAAGGATTTGGTTTGATCCCTGAGGGATTTATATTGTTTGTTGTGTTGTTTTGATTGCCACGACTTGTTGTTATTCAAATCCAACCATGATAGGGTTTTATTTAACGAAGGTGTTCTAAATCCCGTCGAATCTTCTCGGACGTTGGTTATATAGGGATGTGAGTGTACTCTGACTTTATTTCCTTTCGTTAAGGTTCTGTATTATATACTTTTGGATTTCTATTGTATTCATTACAATGTTGAATCTTATGGATTATTGTTTGGATGCAATGCGACATTGAAATGTGTGAACCTCTGTTAATTGTATTGCACGAGGAAGATCGTTATGATCCTGATTATGGAGTATGGATTGTTGTGTATTCATTATAGTATTAGATTCATATTATTGAAGCTCTCTTGTGAGAGGCTTGAGAAAGAGAAAGTAGATTGTAAACACCTTATTGAAAGGTGCTATGAATAAAATAATAATAAAATAAACATCAACATATATATATATATATATAATAATAATAACAACAAACACGAATAATATAATAATATAATTAATTAGTGAAATGGTGTAACTCTTTATGAAGAGTTGCATTAGACACCCTTTAAACAATTATAAATACGGGAAAGTCTATCTTGTAAAAGATATCATCTTTATATAATCAAAATATATTATTCTTATCTTATCCAATATGAGAGTCGGATTCGACTATTAACCTAGTGAACGGATTCGTTCACCGCATTTGGTATCATAGCTAGGTTTGTAGCCACCAATCTAGGACCTTGTCCAAAACCAGGCCCGTGGCCCAAAGAAGTAAAAAAGAAAAAAAGAGAAAGAAAGAAAAAAGAAAAAGTAAAAGAAAACAAAAAGAAGAAAAGAAAGACAAGGAAACAAGAAGAAAATAGAATATAGAAATAAATAAAAAAGAAGTGAGAAGAAGTGAAAAGGAAAAAAAAAGAAAAAGTAAAAGTAAAGTTTAGAAGTGAGTAGAAGTAAAAAGTAAAAGTAAGAAGTGAAACCGCACATGGTTTTGTGAGAAGTGGGTTTGGTTTTATTCCCTAAGAGCAAACCAAAAGTGAGATTCAAACTTGGGTGGGGAAGGTAACAATCATTCTTCCCAACCACCTAATCTACACACAATCCACAAAGAAATTAATCTAAAGCAAAAGGTTAACCAAGGTGGAGATTAATTAATATTAGTCCATAATTGTAAAATATTACAATTGTTTGGGAAATATATAATATTAAAATAATATTATTATTACATTTAAATAATAATAATTATTATAAGGGCAAAGCAATTATTGTTAAACAATAAAATAAAATTTGAAGATCGGTTATCATCAAAGAAATCAAGTCAAAGTAAAGGAAGGCTCATCAAGAAGTCGAGACATGTTAACGACAAGGATGACCAAGTTCGACATTATGAGCAAGGAACAAAAAATGTTAGACCAAAAAGTGAGAGTCGGATTCGACTATTAACCTAGTGAACGGATTCGTTCACCGCAAAAGGTGTACCCTTCTTTTGGATAAATAAAATATGACAACTTCTCCCGTGGGCGTAGCCCAAAGGTTGGGTGAACCACATGTATATTTGTGCCTCTTGTGTTTGAAATTTCTGTGATTGGTGTGGTTTACTTTATGAAAGATGTACATTCTTATCTTTTGTTGTTTTCAAATGATGTGGTTCACTTTACGAGAGATGTATAATCATACCTTGTGTCCATAATTGATGTGATTTACTTTAGAAAGATGTACGTTAATAAGTTTAATTGATGTCGTCATGTAAAATATTCAAATGGGTTAAGTGTATTACTTTGTGGAAAGGTAAGTTTAAGATTTAGTCATTTGTATACTAATGGATCCTCATCTTTAGTGCTCAAATCGATACACTAGTATGCAACGAAGTTTAGAAAGATGATTGTATAAATGAATGCATGGTAGTCCCTATAATGTAACTTTTAGTGTCGTGGAGATAGGCTTGTCTTTTCCTGTCGAGATAAGTATGTATCAAACGGATCTTGAAAGTTGATGTATAATGTAAATATGTAAGATACAAGTGCTCATCATTCGGGGTCTATGGAATGGTCAGAAATCAATTTGTTAATTGGTCATACATCCTTATGAACAAAATTTTTATTTACTCCTTTTTCCTAGTATCAACTCACAAATAAGGGGATGTTACAGTAGTTTAGTCTCTTTCTTTTAATTTAAAAAATAAAAATAGAAAAATAGAAAAATACAAATAAATTATTTGAAATTAATTTAAAAAAAAATAAAAAAATTCAAGTAAAGTTTTATATAAACAAGGGTAATAGCTGCAATAGAGCTAAGTCCCTGCCAAATGATGGTAGGAGCGAAAGTTGTATTTTAGGTAATGTTGATGAACTGAGCATGATAGTAGACAACACAATGAAATTGTTTCAATAGACAACATTGAAGAGGACTTTAATCCGTTGTTATTGAACTGTTAACTTGAGTTTGCAGAGGATTCAAAGTTGCAAGGGAAAATATTGAAGAAATTATTGATAACCCAGTTGTCCACGGTGTTTTTGTTACCTATGTAAACCAATTAAGCAGAAACTTCATATGATCTATGTAAAATACTTTATGACTTATGTAAGGGAAAATAATTTATGACCTATGTAAACCAATTAAGCAAAAACTTCATATTTGTGGTGGATATGGACACATAGAAGCCATTAATTTCTTCAGACTTCTTTGCACTGTGCCTGTTGATCTCTATATATTTAGAAACAATATATAGAATATACTTCTCTCACAAACATTGTATGTCTCGATTTCATAATTGTGGATGACTGGATGAGCAAATTGGAAGCAGAAGTTGTGCTTAATTAAACAAGGATATGTAGTTAACGGAAAATTCGACAAAACTATACGTTCGTACGGAATAAAGTTTGCCTGGAATTTTTGCATTTATGTGTAACATTGGTTGAATTAGAATGTAATTTGGGATGGAGTTCAAGCAAAATCAATCAGGAAAGTGTGATAAAAACACAATATTTGACAGAGGCACAAAAAGTATAGAAGTATATTTAAGAAATTTGAAATAACTTTGTATTATAAACAAGAGAACTTATTTTAACATTAGTAGAAAAAATCCATATTAAGCATCAATGTTTAGTAGGAGTATCTGATTTGGGAAGAACCCGGTTCCTTAGAAAAATACATAGACTTAGCAAATAAATGAGTAAGCTAAGAAAAGAACCCAATTCCCAATTGCAAGCTAACTATTAATAAATTTTGTTGGTCTCTTTCCATCTGGATGTCATTTCTCTCTCAGGACTCCTTGAACATATTCTCTTTCAACCACAGAGTGCATAATACCATCAATTTCTTCACAAGCCGCCTGCCCTCACCATTTTCATCAGACTCTCAGATACTCATGCTAATTCAGCACTTAAACTTTTCTCGACATGAAATGAAAAGCTTGTTTTGACTTTGTTGATTGCTTATTATTTATTGAATACTAAATAAATCCTTGAAAAATTGCCACACTTTTTTACAAAAGATATTTTATAGATTAGTTAGAGTTTTTTATTATCGTTGATTTATAACTAAAAATATTTTTTATTAAAGAAATTTAATCAATTTTTGACATACCGCCAATTAACTATAGTACAAACCTTTCAATATTTTAGGCAACATCAATTATTATTGTAGAAGCAAGTTAACCCTTCATCAAAAGCCAATACAATTATTAAAATACACGTTAAAGTTAAAATAAAATCGGGTGGGATTCTTTTTCTTGAAATATTTACACTTTTGTTAATTTCCATAGAGGTATATCATCCACTTTTGTGACCATTGTTGTATCGTATAAATTGAAATTAAAATACTTCTTCAAATGAAATGAACCAAATAAAGCCAAATTACACTTGTCCAAGTTTACATATGTTAACTATAAAAGGTCAAAATGTACAATAGTATGTTAAATTTATTTATTCTATACTTCCAAAACAACCATTTAAATATGGATATGGTAATGGGCATGCTTGTGCTAATTATGATGATAATGTTGATATGAGAATGAGGATGAATATAGTGAATACGAAGAAGGTGAACATGTGTCCCGCTAACCGTATATATGTTCATTTTTCCATTGTTTTCAATTTCAAATTATGAACCTTCGAGTGGAGTGCTATTAATAAGCAAGTACTATTTTAATTTATTGTGTAGAAATTTATTGGAAAGCATAGGCCAACGACCACAAAAACAAGACAAAAAAACCATATAGCAACTAGAAAATCAAATCTGCAAGCGAACCGACTCTAGACCTCAAATCCACAATTCAATTCAGGACAGAAAGCCTCCGCTAACTTCCTAAACACTTAAAACACTACATCACAAACATTGAAAGCACAGGCCCACGACCATTAGGAAAATTGAACCCATACACATAAAACTTCAAACAACCTGCCAAATCCATTGCACCGGCACAACAATAGCATAAATAAAACCAACAAACCAAAAATGTGCACATCCAGAGTTCTCTGCATCCATAAAAAATTAAACCGACCACCAAAAGTACCGGCAAACCTGGCTCATGTCATAGTCCCATCGACAAAAAATAAACCTAAAACTAAACTTGCGTCCACCGCAAAAAATGACCACCAACACAGCTAAAACCTCGAAATACAACACATAGAAACCAACCCACCATAAATAACCATTAAAATTCACATTTAAGCACAAATGTTGAACAAAGCAAATAAATAGAGCAATAAAAACCTGCTTATTTAATGGAACCGTCCATGCCTGAGAAACAAATCCGGAGACATACGTTAGCACCTCCCCACCAATGAAAACATGACAAAATTAACTCTCCACCATAATACAAATAAAAACAGCAAAGCAAAGAACAATAGACAGTGAATAAGAAGAAAGTGAACACCTGTCTCATTACCCGTATATGTGATCATTTTTTCATTGTTTTCAATTTCAAATTATGAACCTTAGAGTGCTATTAATTTGCAAGTACTATCTTAAATTATTGTGTAAAAATTTAGCCAAGCGCAAAGCATTAACGATGGAAAAAATTAGGGAAGTGATAGGACGATTACATTTAGGGTTTCTTTGTTCTTATATAGGATTTAATATTATTGTCAATGTAGTTCAACATTTAATTTGGGTTTTACAACAAAGATTTGCATTTAAAGATGGAAGTTGTATCAGGGATTTATTGTGGTTGTTTCAAGCAAAAGTCTCTTTATTGTTGGGATTTATTACAGGTTTTCTTGGAAGCAGAAGTCTTCAAATTTGGTTGTTCTGGACACCCATTATCATGTTACAGTTTGGTGATACATCAAGCATTACGGGGACTGAATGTGAGTATATATGGGGAGACATGTATCAATTCTTTCAAGAAGAATAGTACCAGACAGAGAGCATAGATGATATTTGGTTGTTTGAGAACATAAAACGGTCTGCACTCCATAAGGTGGTAGCAAGACAAGAATTGTTACCTTGTGCAGAATTAATAGAGTGGCTCATTCCTCGAATTGATGCAAAGAGACGAGTTATAAACAATTTTTCCGGAGTTCCCATAGCATCTTTTGAGCCGAGAGCTATGAGAAAGTACTACAAATTCCCAAAGCCAGAAATAATCTTGTCTAATGATTGGATGCAATCAATTCAGTTGAACTATGCGACCTTTCTCAAACAAGGTTGGCTTTGAGACAAGCATTTTCGGTAAATTGATAGTGGTATATACAATAGCAAGTCATTGATGAATATGGGTAGTCATTACTGAATAATTTTGTCAATATGTTAATTAAGCAAAAGGGAAAGAGAATGGAGCTTTTTGGTGAAAGAGCCTTCTTGTTCATTTTTTTGTGAAAACTTTCTGTGAAATGAATACAAAGCCTCTTCTGGTCAAGGTTCTTTTTGCATGGAAACTGTGATTGTGTTCATAATGCATCTTGAATTTCACATCTCAAGGTGATTTAATTGTCTTGTGCTTTTACATGTAAGTTTGAGTCTTAACCATTTTGATATTTTTGAGAAGCTTGTTTCCAGGCTTGTCTGATTGTGTAATACAATCTGGAAGTGTGACTATCTTACACAATTGGGTTGGTTGTAACCGCAACCTCTCGCCTTTTCAGTGGGTCTAGAACTCCATTCCAAGTGGTGGCAATGTATGCTTCATCTTTAGAATACTAAATCTTCAGTGTCCTCTCTATGGCTTCCAACGTTCTACCAAACTAAAAATTCGATATCTTTTGGCTCCTCCAAATGCAATTTCTCTATAATCCATACTTGTTTGTCTGACAGCAAAATCGATGTAGCAGCAGCAACTTACATCGTCTGTGGCATTCTATACCTTGCAATAGACAACTGTAATATTCTGTACTACCAGTTTTTAAAGTGCTAACATAATTTATCAGAATTTATCAATGTGAGGTGTTGACAACAAAAATATGCTAACCCCTTGGAGAATGCTAATAGTGAGTGATAAATAACTTATTAGCAATTTACCAAAACCAATATTTTAAACATAAATGAAAAAAAGCAACGAACCTATGGAGTTTTAGTAATCAACCTTCCTTGACAATCATAAATTCTAATTTTTTCATCTGCATCCAAGGACACTTCTGGATACCCTTGGCTGATATGAATTGCTTCATAGTTCATGGTTTTATTTAAGCATACAAGCCTTTGGGTGATTTGAATTGCTTCACAGTTCATGGTTTTATTTAAGCATACAACAAGACAAGTATTAGTTATTGTAAATGTTATAGCAATTGTTTTAGGACTCTATAAAGTGAAACTGTTGAAAAGGGTGGATGTTTGGAAGGCCCTAACATGCACATTCATTTGTAGAAAACGCTAGATGCTAAATTTTTTCAGAAAAAGGATGAAAATGAGACATACTTCATTTTTCTAAGGAAAATATCTTTTGAAAATTATAAAATGTTTTTCTCCCTTCATTTCAAATTTGTAAGTTAACTCATGGAGCTAAAATCTGTCTTTGTGGTATAACTAGGGTAGCTGCAACTTTTGTAGTGCTCACGTCATCAGTAGCCTGAAATTCACAACTTCTATGCTTTGTGCCTGCTTCAAAATGTCTGTCAACTAATGGCACAAGTTCATACTTGTCCAGAATTCTTTTAACAAAAGAAACTCTCTAGGGAATCTCAGTATAGATATTGTGTCTTTCTTCGAGTACCTTGTGCCGTATAGTGTCTGATACTCACATTCAACCTTACTGATTTACAACTAATCATTCTATTTCAATTACATTCCACTCAAACCAAACATTATTATTTAATATGATATCACCACACCTGATGCAATTGGCTGATCCTGTGGATTGTAATATCTTTTTGTCAAACTTTCTTCCTCAAAATGCTCGTGAGCTTCTAGCAAGATACTAGGGTATTTGTATAGGTTGCTTTGTATCAACAACTTTATTTTGCAGCTCTTTGTCTGAAATTCCTTTCTTTACACTGCATGTTATTGAAAATTATTTGAAATATAATATGTATAGCGGAATGTGTTAAATTAATATTCTCCTAAATCATGCCATGAGATGCTTACTGAGCCTTACAAATCAAGTGAGTGCGTGTAACAGTCATGCTTAAAGGAAAATTTAACAACCTTTGCATAGTGGCTTGTACCTAGCCTAATCACTTTGTTCTTTGGCTCAAAATAATGTTTTCTTCTAGTTCTATACTTAAGTGTTTGACATATATTTTGAGGAATTCTCTTCTTAGAGTTAAATTTGTATTTATCCACTTTGAAGGCATTTCAAATTTTCTGTATGCATTCTGGCAGCCATGAGTTTGCTTTGATGGCTAATTTTGGTCTCCATCTTGTAGAGCATTATCTGTAAGCATTCCACATCAAGGATTCCATTTCATCAACAACCTATCTCGGACAACTCCAGGGGAAAACAAATTTAGCTCAGGCATGGAGCTTTTGCAGCAGTTTCTATTGCAGCTTCAAAAGCTCTAGTGATTGAATATATTGAAGGTGTTTCGTGCTAAATATTTACATGGATGGTTGTGGCCAAATGCATGTACTATCTAGCCTGTCTATGTAACTGTTCGAACAAGGAAAAACATTAGCATTTGAGAGTTGTAGGAGCCAAACAAATTTACTTGGTCATTGAGAATTGGCACAATTCCAAATCAACTTATTCATTGCTTTCTGACAAGCTTTTGAATTGCCTTCATAGCACACTCAACCCTGTATTGTGTCCTCAGATTTGGTTGCCAAGGGCTTTGCATTTAGATGATTTATCTACCTTGGTAAACCTTACATCCTTGATTCTTTCCTTCCATGACGATTGCTTTACTTCTCAATTTGAATGGATAGCTTTTCAGTTCACTAAGTTACTTGGTTGGGGGACTCTCCTCAAACACATTTATCCATATCATGATCTAGGAAAGTTATGTACTGCTGATTTTATTTGTGAAAACTGTTGCTGTAATTACTTTGGCATGCTAGAAAAATGTGAAATGCTCAAGAACTTGCAATATCTCAAAGACGATACAACATTTTTTGTCAGACTTTGGAAAAGCATTGTGTAACATGAACAGAATCTCAATCACAGAATATACTAATGTAATAGGAAATATTTGCAATTATAATGGACATCATATAGATAACAACCACAAAATGAAGAGGGCTCACAAGGCACAACACTGAAACTATCTGTGATTACTAGAGTGAGGAAGGATGCTGTCACATCAACTTGGGGATTTGCACATCAAAGTTGGTTATTGGATTGGTGAGGCTTTTGATGTGGGTAATGCCTTTTATATAACACTTTACTCTCACATTTTTTTGCATGTGAGATTATTTACAAAATGCACTCAAACCACACAATTAAAAGGAAACTTTTGATGTGGAACAAAATCCCAATCATAGAATATGTCACTATAGCAGTAAGACTTCCCATTATTATGGACGTTATATATAGCAAATATGCAGAAATAAAATTTACAATTATGGGATTGTATACACAATTAGTTTCCTGATCTACAATCATTTAAATTAACAAACAACTCTGACTCTTGTTTGTTGAGGGTTGGTCAATTGTTTTCTTCTAATTATAAAACCTATGTTATAATGTTAATCTATGAAACTAACATTAGCCACATTTCTCTCCAGTGATAGTTCCAATTCTATTGCAACACTTTTGTTTGGTTTGTGAGATATATTATAAATTTATAGCTAATTATTTTTTATATTTTAATAATTTTTTTTATGTTTTGTTCCAAAATTGATTGGTTTGCATCCCAGATTAGGTTGGGCCTTCGAAATACAATTCTATTGTGAATCACCCCATAGAATAAGCAAACTTTGTAAGTATATTGATTTTAGGAATACAATGCTCTTACTTACTCTAGATGCTGGGATGTATAGTCTCTCTAAGATTGTCATCAGTTCTGGGAAAGTTAGTGTTGCAAAACTAGGTTTGATGGAAAAATTTGTTGAGGCCAGAGAATAAGAGTGACTTAGACTTGGAAAAAACATGGTACACAAGTGTGAAAAACGTTTGAGTTCCTATGTAATGATTGATTGGATTATGTATATAGTCTCTCTAAGATTGTCATCAGTTTTGGGCAGGTTAATGTTGCAAAACTCGGTTCGATGGAAAAACCTGCCAAGGCCAGAGAATAAGAGTGACTTAGAATTGGAAAAAACCTAGTAGACAAGTGTGGAAAACGTTTGAGTCCCTATATAATGATTGAGTGGATTATGTAATCTTCCATACCTTGATTCTCTAGAATAGAAGGTATTGACATATTTCCGAGTGGAAAAAAAGTGTGGAAAACGTTTGAGCAGAATGGATTTTTTTCCTCCATTTTGGTTTTTGTAAAATTTCAATGGATTTTTTCAACGAGCTTGGAATTCTAGCTCTTAGACCCTAGAAAAAATCAAGAAGGTCTTGCAGGTCAATGGAATGTTTCAACGACCTTGCAAGTCAAGCTCTTAGACCCAAGGAAAACTCAACAAGGACTTGTAGGTGAAAGTTTGATCTGCTAGTACTTAAGTTTGACTTATGATTGGTAAGTGAGAATAGTGGTGGTGAGGTTCAATCGCCAACAGGTCAACTCAGCTTGTATTATGTGCCTAAAATGGTTTTGATTCCAGAGTTGGGAAAACTCAACTAGTTTTAGTTTTATAACATTGCTTAAGTGCTAATTGGACACCCATGCTCTTAAATATATTAGATTTAATGATTATAAATTGTCTTTAATCTTAAATCCAACGTTTTTCACATGTCATTAATTTTAAGTCTTCATATTATAGATTTTACCAATTAATTTAATATGTATTTTTTTAAGCTAGCACCCACGGGGATTTGAACTTGCAACCTTCCATTTATAACTGAGGCATGCACATACACATCCTCCTAGATATCTGCACCCTTAACTGAGGTTGGGAATCCACAAGCATGAGCACCTCTACTAATCTAGGGAACCACACCCTTAACTGTGCATGCAAATACTAACTACAAAAGGAAAACATAATAAGAACTGTATTGCTTAATATGCAAAAGACATCTAAAACTATAACTGAACTAAGGGTGGTGTATGAAGTATCCATGCACCCCCTATCTGTATCCTCCATAAATTCCCAATGCATTCTCATTGTTGTTCTATGAAACTACTGAGGGAATATTGTACAGAATTTGTGTACACCGTTGTTGTCTACTTTGCTAGAAGAAGAAATGTGCCATACCTGGAACACGGACTGAACTACACATTGGTAAAACCAACAATAACAGTATCAACGAATGTTGAGTGCAGCTGATGAACCGAACTTCTTGTATAAAATAGTTTAGGGCCTCCAAGAACTTTGCTAGAGAACTCAAAAAAATGAAACAAGCAGAACAAGTTCCTTATCATGTATGTGAGGGAATCTTTACCTGCTGAAATTGGGTAGCATTCAACAAGACTGAAATTTAGTAACATTCTTTGGAAAAAGTCTTATGGAAAATGTGATGTAAAGTAATGACAGAAATGGAGTCTTTAAAAGGAATGGTTGCTTCTTTTTATCATAAAGATCATAGAATACAACATACTACAGATTATGTTTGTTAGTCAACTCGGATTTTTTCATATCAAAGATTTGTATATGTTTAACATTTTCCGTGATTTTTTTTTTTTATGTTTTAACATTGCATAGAAGTTCCGTAGCCGAAAGATATTCAACATAACAAGAAGGTGCTTTCCCCATAGCTCTATGGAACAACTACATATCAAAATATAAAGCAAAAATTATCACTTGAAGAAGTGATGAATCCTTGTTACACGTTGTGTTGCATTAATTTATCCCTCCATCTAATTATGTGTTTGCATATTTTAATAATATACTCCATAATATTCATTTACTAATTTGACTAGCTTGTAAATTGTATGGGAGCAAAAAATATTATCCCTATCCGTTCCATATAAAATTGTTCAATATAATCAATAGCATCCTCAAAAAATATTATCCCTATCCGTTCCATATAAAATTATTCAATATAATCAATAGCATCCTCAATTTCCATCTCGCTCTCAATTTTTGAAAAAAAAAATCTTGGATTGATGCAAGAAAAATCCCAGTCCTTGTTTCCACTTGGAATACAAAACACCACCAGTTAAGATATGTATACAAGACATTTGCTGATCTATTAACCTGTAATATTTCTCCATGCAATACAAGCAGTTCATCTTGATCTTCTAACATACTACTATCTTAAACCATCGTATTTTTAACAAAAATTCATATGCCCAGTGACTTGGGCATGAACCATATGGTGCCTCAGATGATGTCATGTTTATGGTTGTAAACATGACATTGAATGGTTGCACAGACCATTAGTGTAAAGGCCCTTGCATTGGTATTAATGACGTTGCTATGAGGTGCATATTGTTTCCCATCATGCATCGATCAAGAGTAGCAGTCTCATCATCATATCCATATATGTTTCACCTAGCTTATTAATGGCATATTAATTGAGGTCAATATCGGTTCTCCATGAGAGTCCTGTTGAGAGTTTACCTGTAAACCTACTAAGCTGTTCATCAAATAGGATATAACAAATATTGGTAGCACATCAAGTTATTCAATATTTAAAGAATTCATATACTGTATATGTCATACAACAGAAGTAACCAATGAGGAAGCAACTAATCCCATGATCAGTATCATTAACATCCCATGTCCCACCACCATAAATCACAACGAAAGGTTGAAAACTTTCCAAGACATTACTGTAACTAATGGATGATGAGTGGTCAAGGGATTTTAACCATAGGATAGAACTCATTAATGAACAAGCAACTAATCCCATGATCACCATTAACATCTCATGTCCCAGCAAACATAAATCACAACAAAAGGCTGGTAAGTTGCCACCATAGCTAAACGTTGATGAGTGGTCTAAGGCATTTGAACCAACTGACTAAATGTGCAAATGTACGGTTTTAAAATGTTCCCATGAAATTAACAAATGCCTGTACATAATATGGCAAATTCATGATAGCAAATATCTGGACTAATTCATGATTCCCAAACCCCCCCCTTAAGCCTGACTAATGTGAGAAAAATAAAAAATAGGGCCCTAGTACCAAATACCAATGGTCACCCTTTACAAAAAGGTTTTATTTGTCCATATTAACTGAGGAAAGAAGGAAAACATAGTGGAAAGAAAACCCCCCCTCAAAAAAGACATGACACATAAATAAACAAAAGGGATTCACAATGTATTCTTCTTCATTTGAATGAGATGAATGTACTGCTTCTTGGTGAGATACTTGTTGAAGATGTTGTAGATGCCTTGATCATGCACCAATTTTCAATGTAGTGTAGAAACAAAACATGGGTAGGAGCCCCTTTGAACTCAGCTTCTGCTGATGGAGGAGTATCATATGAATGCTTCTTGATGTGAACACATACATAATCAGATATGAATACATAATAAAAGATGTACAAGAGATATGTGCACTCTCCTATCCGAAATGCACCAATTAACTCAACATGATTAGTAACATGTGCATCTACATAATGGACAATGTAGCCATGTATCTTCCTTTCAAACTGATTGATCACCTTCTTAATTTGAAAATGGATCTTATGAGGATCTGAAATAACAAAATAGGAACCATATGGAGTAACAAAAATCAATGATGAAGTGTATCCATGATCAAGTAGGGTCACATAAAGAAAAGATGGTGCAGTTGATTTGTATTGATTGTTGAGTGAACCTGCAGGGTATTTAGACTGTGTAACCTTGAGCTTTGAACCAAAAAAGGTGAGATCAGGTACATACATTTGGAATGTCATTCCAAAGAGGGCCAATGTGATGGCACTCCAACCACTGAAAGATATGAAAGAATGAAATGCAACTGAAGCACGTGACATAGTTCCAGAAACCATGGGTATGTCAACTGGTGCACTTGGGGGTTGAGGAGTATTTTATGAATCTAATGGTGGGAAGGATGGATGTGTGGGCCATACTTGAAAATTGAAATTCAAACCAAACACAGTGATATCATCTCCAAGAACGTGGAACAAAATTCCCAAGTGTGCTAATGTTATGGCAATGTCTCCATCTTTAGTGAAACTTTAAGGAAAGGTGCCATCCATTATGTAGGAATAGGTAGAAAGCATGGGATCACAAATAGTGAGTAAAAATGGAGCACTCTTAAAACCTAATATAACCTTCAAACCGTCCAATAGATCAGTAGGTTGTGCACCATCAACTTGTGAATTATGCACATGATTGTCAATAACTAGCTTGTCATCCTCAAATCGAAATTTAAAGAATGATAGGAGAACAATGAATGGAGATTGAAATAAATGAGTTCCTCAGTTCCATTAGTTGAACGTTCTTCTTCTGGATCGACTTCATGGGAATGAGAGAAATTGAATTTCACTTCAAGTTCTAGAGCAACAGAAAAAGATGAGGTCTCTTCAATAGAAGCTTCATGAGATGCAAAGAAAGTTATTGCATCAAAGAGAATGCCATCAACTGAAAACGAAGCAGTCGGATCTGCGATTTCTTCTTCATCTTGAACAACTTCATGAGAGGTGGAGGCAAGAGAGACATTAGGAACAACACATGAGAAGGTTTCACTGGGCCCGCTCTCCAAATGGATAGCATGAACCTCTTTCCTCTGCTTTACAAATGCTCTATCCAAGTTGGTCCATAGATCACATGGGTATTTCGCAATATCAATGAGGTAGTGCATACTAGGATATATAACAAGACACATTTCTCCATAGGCTCTATCACAATCATTTAACCAAGCACACTTCTCTTCATAGAATGTAAGATCGCTCACAATTCCAATAGAGGTATCAAATATATCATGTCTCTTCAAATACTCAATCATCTTCGATTTCCACTCTAAGTAGTTGAATGGAGAGAGAGGAGGAACTAATCGTGAAGCCATTGATGTTGTACATGCAAAGGATGCTTCCTTTGAAAGTGTGCACTTTTCAAAGTACTTCACGCCTGGGCAGGCCAAAAATGACCGGAGGCAATTTCCCTAGGAATTATGTGGAAACTCCTCTTCTTATGGTGCAATGGCTGATATCAACTAGACAATCATAAGGAGGCACTAACTTGAATCCATAGAAGCTGTACCTGCAAAACAACACTCTGGAAAACACTAAAGACTACTTTGTTGTTTGCACAACATATCTAGAGACAAAAATAATCATCACTTAGTTTCATAGAGATGCACAGGAAAATTGAGAAGAAAAAAAGTGAAAGAACACAAGAGATTTGGAACTCAATTGGAATACTTTCCATGCATTATTATTCACCATTATGTGCACATTGATAATACATCCTCAAGAGAGAAATCTGTGAGCCTTAGGATGCATTTGGAAACCAGACATGTGGCAGGATTACTTTGGAAGATTCACATCACTAGACATGAGTGTCAGTTGCAACTCCGATGAAATGGGCAGTTTAACTTATGGTAGGTGGTAGTTAACTAATGGTAGGTGTCTTGGAGGGCGCATGAGTTAGTTAACTGATAGTAGGTAGACAAAGAGGGTGCATTAGGGAGTTACATGATAAAAATAACTAAGCGAGAATCTCTAGGGGGTGCATTAGTTAACTGAAGATGTCATAATTGCTAGTGTATCTCCATAATTGCATGAAATCAAGGAGGGAACCCCAAATCCCTAAAATCAAGGAGACTTGTGCATTATATCCCAATTATCATGCATGTGTGGATAATGAAGGAAAAAATGACAAATATGAAGTCTAGTGATAATCACAATGATGAGAACTATGCACTAGGAAGCTAACTAGGGTGTCTATGCACTAGGAAAATAAAAAAAGATATCATAGATGGGTAATATGTCCCAACGGAGTGTTCGTGTACCGAAATTTGTTTGAAATTAAAAATCCGACAAATATTCAACATAATATGGATACAATATGGTAAAGCACACTAAACACTTAAATATATTTACAATTTTAATATTTTAAAAATTCACTACATGTTACTTTAAAATTTACTTGTTAACATAAACATAGATTTTCAACTAGAATTACATTCAGCCTATATTATTTTTCTTATAAATAAATATAAACTAAAATCACATTAAAAGAAAATGTTTTTGTTATTGTTCCACTCATAATATTTTAAATAAACTTTAAGTAAAACACATTAATTAATCAACATTAAAAAAACATGTAAAATGAGGCCATGAGCCCATACATACTTATTAAACTCTATTTTCACAGATTAAACTCTAATCTTGTGTTGTTATATCATATGTTATGTCTCAAATTTGAGATATGTTACAAAGTTATTTACAATGAAATGTTATGTTTCAAATTTGATATATGTTGCAAATTATTTACAATGAAGAATTAATATTACTATAATATTTTGAATGAATGCTTATATTTTTAAATTAACAAAAATGCATTTTTGGGCCAAGAAGACGCATTTCTACAACCCGGGTGGAGGGGAAGTGTCTGTCTGTCCCATAAAATAAATTAATTAATTAAAAAAAAAGGAATGTGTGTTGTATTTTAGTGGTGAAAGGTTTGGAGATTTGATCCCTCTCGGTGCTTTGTAGAACCAGAGTTAGTTGGGTCTATACTGATTTATTTATTTATGATTGCGGCGAGAAGGAGCATTTCTACAACCCTGGTGGAGGGTAAGTGTCCCTCTATCCTGTAAAATAAAATAATAAAATAATAATAAAATAAAAAGGAATGTGTGTTGTATTTTAGTGGTGAAAGGTTTGGAGCGTTTACGTGTTTAACACATTTAATGGCATCAACAAATTTATTAAACCTGGTTGGTGGCTCATACATGTTGGCAGCGGGCTTACCAAGTTACCAGTTATCACATACCAATTCGTGAATGATGACTCCATGAGTTAATTGAGTATTCAATGTATAATATATTATGTTAATGTGCCCCGAATTTGGAATTTCAGACAAAATCCACAACCCATAAAATTCTTGTAATGTGGCAGGTTGTTGCTCACACCCATGGCCCCTACCTATAGCTATGTGTTTTCTTTGTTGTATCAAGTTAATCGTACCATCTACGGCTCCCAGCCTCACACCCTATGTTTTCTTTGTTGTATCAAGTAAATCCTGCAGCCCTCGAGTCCCACCTTGTGTTTTCTTTGTTGTATCATGTCAGTGCTTGAATTCCATGCTTCCATGGCTTCGACCATCAATATATAATATTACAGGAATACAAACAAGCTTTTTCTTATACCCCTACTCCACTGTGGTTGAGATACTTCCAAGTTCCACCTACCCTATCTCCTCCAGTCCTCCAGGAGAGTTTGCGGAGTGAATTAGTTGGAAATGCCAGCCTGCCATAAACATATTTAAATAAATTCGTTTTCTTTGAGGAGCTCAACTTCAAGGCTAACTAGATTGCTCACATCCTATGAATTTACAGGCATGTACATCATTTTATCCATTCATGATCCCATCAATTATTTAAAAATTTTCTTATTTGATTAAAATTCTGTAACTTGAAAGTTGAAACACAATATTATTATTTGAATGAAATTTGGTTACTTCAAATGGGCCTTGAAGGCTTCAAATTTGAAGCCTGGACCCGAGAGTTGGTTTGTCACAAATCTTCGTTAGAGGTTGTTTAGAATGGCATTTATCAATTCCCAATTGTAGCAACAACAACAATTGCTTATTTCTTCATATGTCCTGTGTATATGCATATGATTCCATGTGCTCCTTGCCTTTCCCTATTTTCCATTGTCGCCCGATCGAAGCTCTTGAGAATTTAGCTACCCTTTAAATTTCCTGAAATGGAGGGGACAAGGAAGACCATTGTTTTCACTTTGAAACCGAGTGATTCCTCGTTCAGCTGCCACTGGACACGGTTGCATCCCTATGGGAAATAGGTGTGCGAATGCACCCCCCAGCTTTACCAAAAAGCCCGGGGATTTGGGGAAGTTCCCACTCTGCCAACCTCCATGCATCTAGTTAATGAGTCAGATCAAGAATCCATACTTTGTATCTAAAACTGTATTACATGAGTTGTTTTCCCCAATTGCTCAGTCATCGAATCGACACCTTCCTCTAGTACACGGTTTAATATTCTTGGTATTTATTAATATGAAGACCACTGATGCTACTACACTCACAATCCACGTTCGACTGTATGAACTGGGACAAAAAAAAATTTGTAATCTTGATTTTTAGAATGACAGTGCTACTTTACCTTTTGATTTTGTTGCCCTTATCGGTTGGTCTGGAATAAAACATGAAATTCAACCATATAACAAGAACTTCAACCATCTATGCATCTCCTCTCTACTTGGTCTACCTACGTTTTACTTATGCTTCACAACCCATCCTCTACTCCATCATACCACAAATTTAGTATGTATAACGAGATCTAGGGGGTGGCGGGGGGGCTATAAAGAAGAAGCATCTAGGGTCCATAATTAGCTATTGAGAACACAAGTTTCCTGGAGTTAGATAGTTCTCTTTGCTCAAACCATAACATAGCATGTAACATGTAAGGAGTGCTTAAACTTATTCTAACCCAAGTACGTGTGGCATTCATAGTGTTGAATGAAAAATTAAAACATATATTGTTGTCATTAGCATTCAATTCTGCCGTAGGGTACACAATTAGAGTCCCAAAGAAACTTTCTATTAGTTTTCAATCCAATCCAACTTCTTTGTTGAACTGTTCTCTCTAATATACTTGCGTGAAGGAGGATTATAAATGGCAACGCAGTCGTTTGATAGAGGTGCATGAAAGTGAATTATGGTCCTCAATTCAACAAAGTAAAAAAAAGTTACCATTCAAATTCTTTCCCTTCACCTTTTTTACTGCCTTTCTACATGCATCTCTATTGTTCACTAATTTAGCAACAAATACAGACCAAACTCAACTGGTAATGTTTTTGGCTTCTGAAACAATTTCTTCCTTTTTTGGCTTACATTATCATTTTTTCCATTGTTAAGTAGGCTAGAATTTATATTAGTTTGAAGAACGCTAGTGATTTACAAAGATTGAACTTTTCCAAGAATAAGCATCACGTTTCTTTTAGAAGAGTTGAAGAACCCAATTCTTCATCGAGCTTGTACTATTCGAAGCATCCTAGGAACCCATTTTAAGAGGTATTAAATATTATTATACTGGTTAAAAGTTGTATTGGAATTGGGTTAGCAATCTAATTGTAGCTGATGCAGAAAAAAATATCTATAAAATTAGTTATGGCAATTCACACTGAACATCTGGAAAGTGGATTTTCTATGTGTCTCCGAAGTTATGTTTCACTAATAAATTCCTCATGTTCAAGTAGATAATGAAAGAGTAAAATAGTATTAATTTTCATTGTAAGGATGAAAGTTGGATTGGAATGGGGTTAGCAAGATAACTGTATTATTATACTGGTTAAAAGTTTAAGAGGCAAGATCAATTTGGGAAACTGCTAAGATGGCAAAGGTGGCATAGTGGCCTAGAGATTGAGCCGCCAGATCGGGGCGAAATATGGTTGTGTTATATGACATATATAAAGTTCAGTGCTGCTATATCCACCGCAAAATAAAGCCTCTCGACTTTACTACTTGAGTAAACATTGAAATTTTGATGAACTAATACATTTTCAAATGAAAAGAATAACTTATTTTTACATGGGAGCATTGAAGGGTTCAATATCTCATAGACCTTCAAAGTGAAATGGGACCCCACCCTTCAAATTTGATCCCTGTTGCCATACATTAAAATGAAATTCAATTGAGATAAAGTACCCTTCCCAAATTGTACAGGATAGTTCATAACTTTATTTTAGGCGTAAGTGGCCTATACAATCATCTTTTTTCAGGGAAAAAAAACCATACTATTGCTATTCAATCATGAATCAAATAGTACAAATACACATAAGTCAATAGGCTGACTTATCAAAACTTCCAAAATGACTGTAGTTTTCAGTACATAGACTTCAAAAATATGAAAACCTGTTCAAGACTGTTGTCAAAATAAAAACATTCCATGCTTTCAATTCATGAGCCAAAATGAGTAACCCGATCAGATGTCATAGATCTGGATCATCCCAGTGTTGTTTCCAAGTGTTCCTCCCAGCAAATAACCACCTCATCACCAGCATAAACTTCCTTGGAAAGAGAGTCAGCCAAAGAATTATACTAACAGCAAACCTCTAATCCTCTAACAGCAAACCTTTAAAAACAATCCATTTTTTAATTTACAAATTGCACTTTACATCAATCCAACATGAAGAGCTTACTGGAAATGAGTTTTCTTGCGAGTTCCAGCCAATGCATAGCTCTAAATCCTACAAATGTTTGGAAATGAAGTTTAAGTGAGATGAAGGTTTATTATTCCAAACACAAATACTTTACAGAAATGTCATGCATATGTCTCCTCAGCCCATTGCAAAATTACTTATCCAGTCCGTCAAGTAATTAAGTTGTGTAAAAATGTTACCATATTTAATTCCTTGGATATAGAAGAAACATGTTACCATATTTAATTCCTTGCATATAGAAGAAAATAATCAGGCCGAGTTGTGGGGCAGGTTTCTTTCATTTTATGGATAAAGATCATTACATTCAAGTAATTAAGCTGTGTAAAAATGTTACCATATTTAATTCCTTGGATATAGAAGAAAATAATCAGGCCGAGTTGTGGGGCAGGTTTCTTTCATTTTATGGATAAAGATCATTACATTCAGGTTGCATTAGGATGCGGCTTTGGTAGCAACACTAAGGGGAATTAATTGCTTCATAGAGGTTATTATTTTTCGCCAAGATTTATTTGATTGATGGTCTTAAGTATGTGGAGATTCCTCTGCTATCATCGACTGGATGTGTGATCGGAAACTTTTACAGGTCAATACTCTATAACATTGGATGGCTAGAAACCAACTGCTGCTGCTACGCCTCAATTTGTATTGCTTCATGCACATTTCCAGAACTTACAATTCCACGGCGGATTCACTTTCTAAATCTGGATTGTTATTAGATGAAGGCATGGTAAAGTTTGTATATTTTGTGGCCGGCCGGCAGATTTCCCGGTTTACTTTTATTTCCTTTTTGATTTTGTATTGTATAATGGGAGGATAAGAGCTTTTTTGAGTTTTTGGTATAAGATGTAATACGAAACAATGTTAAAATCGTATATATTTACTTCATAGTAAATAGAATGATAGATCTGATTAGAATTCCATGGGATAAATATCACATGTAGTTATTTTAATTCAAATATAAATAGCAAAAGAAAATTTCCATTGAGGAAAAAAGAAAATAATCAACTCAGTTTGCCCATTTGAAGGTAATTGCTTGACATTCCTTAAAGATTTTATTCCAATCAATCATAGACATAAAAGGAGAGCAAAAATTGTGCACATTTAGAAGCTAAGCTGATGAATATTTATATGAGCAAAGAACTACCAACAACCATATAAAAACCAATCAGAATTGTATCTGTTCTAAATAATAAGCACTGTATTAATAAGCATAGTAATACAAAGATTGGATTGCAATGTATTCTGAAAGCCACTGTACAATCAATGAAACAATTATACTGCCTTACCCATACAACATCTAAAAGAACAGCCAAGCCCAGTCTGGATTATAACTTTAGAGAGTAGGCCATGCATAACGGCCAATAATGCTTCGATGTTCAACAATCTGGATCACCCTTAGTTATTATATGTTTTCAAAATACTGCTAGTTTTATGGCCTGGATAAATCTACTGGCTTCACTGCCAGAAGTTACTCCTAATGGAATCGGGAGATATGGTTTACTAGCATCATCAAGTCCTTCGACCGAGCAGTTATTTAAAGTTTCCAGTCATTGTGAAATGCTGCAATGAGGGTTGAATAACCAACTAAGAAGAGCCCTGAGAGCATCATGCAAAGCAAATAATGGCTTTGGATATACCTTCAACAGTCCACTCTACTGGAAGTAGTTGCAAAATAAAAATCGCACAGCTAACATGATATTTAAGCCCAATTTAAAAGAAAATTACGGGCAGAAAGAGGAATTATTTTTGTTTTTCAACCTGGCCGGGTTAAAATGAGTGTATCTTTTCAAATTGCCTTCCAAATTTGACATCTGGTAACAACTGTTGAGTTACTCCCTTGGCCCTCCCCGCTTCGTAGATGGCATACCATAGCTTCTCATCCATGAGCGCCTGTGCCCACAACGTGCACTCATCCACTATAATCTCTCTCACTTTAAACATACAACTCCGAATTACATCAGCCAAAGAACTCTGTATTCCATCCAACAGTTCCTCCACATTAACTGAATGGTTTTTCATGCTTTCACACAGCGGGTACAAGCTATTGCCTGCAATTACTGCCTTCCAATTCTTGGAGTAATGACCAGTATATGCCGTTTGCTTTCCTTTGTCTGCGAGCCCCTGGAGAGCTCTTTCCACTGCTTCCATAGTTCTAGCTTCGAAGTTGTTAATGGGAAGAGCTACGTCCAACCACCTGCGCCATTCTTTCAAATTGTGGAATAGTCTGTCGGCTTGCTTATTCACCAGTACGGCTTCGGGGTCTGAAGTTTCCCCTAGCTCCATGATTTTCCATGCTTCACAGCATGCCTGTATGCACTCATTCACTGTATCCGTGGGAGGACCGCCAAAGGACCCACTAGAACCTTGATAGAATTCAGAAAGTTCGATGACAATGGTTAGCAGGGAAACTACCATCATCTTTGAAGAGCTCTTTCCCACGCTGAAATCCCCAAGTTTTCTTCTAAGAGACACTGAAAATGGATCCGTAGAGCTCAAGTTCTGTTTAGCTGTTTTGTTCAGCAATGAAATCAGTGCCTTGCAATTTTTGCCATCGTATTCCCCTTGTATCAGCCGCGCCTTTAACTGCTGGATCAATTTTCTATTGGCTATCCACACTCCTGCAGGATTCTCCTCGGGCATATGCATTAGAACATCCGAGTATTTCAGGAAGTCGCCAAGATTTCCTGATCCTGTGACTCCAAGACTGTTGTGCAGATTATAGACCGCAGCAAACTCGGCATGACAAGCTGAACCCATCAGAAGCTTCCGCATGTAGAGATTAGAGAAGACCATCTCTGAAATTAACCAACAAGTTTTGCTCAAAAGCACTACAGAAATCTGTAGAAGCAGCAAGATGTACAAGAGCTTGTACAGACTGAGTTTCCTAAGGAAAATGAGCAGAAATCTACTCAAATAGCTAAACCTCTTGATTGATTCTTCGTCCAGTTCCATGAACTCTTTTTGCATCTCCACGATAGTTGTTTTCCAGAAATCCTCAACATGAAAATATGCACGGAGACTCAAGCCCTCGGAACCCATACGTCTTGGGAAGTAGACAACAGCCGTGAGCCATCTCCAGCAGATTATTGCCCACCCTGATAAGATGAAAATCCATTGCAAGGCGATAGCCATGATCCGTAACGTGTCCAATCCGTCTCTCTCGGCTATGTATCCGTTCTTTATTGATGCCACTATAGAAACCGCGACGCAAACCGTGACCACAAAACCAATGGAAGAGCCGAGAACTGATCGGGCTATGATGTACTGAGGCTGGTGGGTCCGTGCCGTGATCCATGACCGCACTGCGTGCTCTTCGACTGCTTCCCACTGAACACGCCGTGATCCCGGGTTTCGGTACTCCGTCCGGGATAAGAGCACGCCAATTTTCTGAGCCACGAACTCCTCGATGCTCTTGCTAGACAAAGCCGCACAGCCCAGATGAAGGACGAGGAGCACAATCGAAGCGAAAATGATTATATTAGATGCCAGCCTCCAAACGATCCCCTTCCTCAAATTAGAGAAAATGGAATCATAATCGGTGAACTGATATGAGGTACCGGTATCCACGTATATAAGCATATAAATTTCGTAAGAGAGGTGATTGAGCAGATTGGTGGCGCTAATAGACAAGGCCAATATGTCGCTCCAGAGGTTCCTGTCGCGCGAGCGGGCGACGTCAGTCAAGAAAATTCCGAAGCAAACGCAGGTGACGACTCTTCCCCCGAGATTCAGAAGCATGTCATCGAAATCCACGTATACTAGCGGATCAGAGATCAGCTTCAATGTTGTAATCTCAGAGACGCCCGGGCGGTAGAACAATCCCAGCACCTGAATACTGAGAGCTCCGAGGAGGAGAGAGTCCCCCGGAATCCAATAGGTTTTTTTCGTTTTTGAGCGCCATGCGTCCAAACAAAGCACTAGCAGCAGACCTGCCGTGCCGAATGACAAGTTCAACAGACCTACTGCATTAGAGAGCAGAGGTAGGATACCAGGGACTTGAAAGCTTGTGGTAGTGTTGCTCATAGAGGTTTGAAAGTCCATAATGGAACGAGTCACCACTGACTTTTGAGAGCGAAGTTCAAAGAGTTGCTGAGCGTAACACCTATCGGGGCGAATATTTATACCAAATTGAAGAGTAGAATTTTTGGTTTCTTTATTATTAAATGTTTTTATTCATTCACGCGCTTGCTGGTTTTTCACAACCGTCCAAACATTTTTTCGTGAACTGGTTTTTCACGACCACCTTCCAACGTCTCCTTCGTGACAGTTCCAGTGGTGTGATGTGATGTGACCGAGTCATTTGTTGGTAAATTT
Organism: Larix kaempferi; assembly: GCA_027924585.1. Lineage (NCBI taxonomy): Eukaryota > Viridiplantae > Streptophyta > Pinopsida > Pinales > Pinaceae > Larix > Larix kaempferi. The sequence goes on along the minus strand of BSBM01002098.1, from coordinate 5,312,545 downwards.
AATTTCTGGATTCTTTTTAAGTGTTTGAGAAAATTCAAAGAAAGGGAATTTGATGAAATTAAATTTCGGGATGCCTTTTAAGGGTTTTCAAGAGAAGATTCAAAGAAAGGAAATTTTATGAAATTAAATTTCTGGATGCCTTTTAAGAAGATTCAAAGGAAAGAGATCTGAAATTGTTCAAATTCTGGATGCCTTTTAAGGGTTTGAGTCAAATTTCTGGATGTCTTTTAAAGGTTTGAGAAGATTCAAAGGAAAGAGGTCTGAAAAGATTCAAAGGAAAGAAATTTCGGTGAAATTGTTCAAATTCTGGATGCCTTTTAATTGTTTGAGAGTTTCAAACAAAGAAATTTCGGTGAAATGGTTCTATTTCTCGATGGCTTTTAACGGTTTTTAGAAGATAAAGGAATATAAATTCGGTGAAAATTTAGCATTTTTTTCTAATACGGACATTCCTTTCAATAATATAAAATAACTTTTAAGTGTTATTTTCCTATAAAATAGTTCCATGTTCAACAAACCCTAAGTTACTTTAAACGGTCAGTGGAGTTAGTGAACACTGTTATCGCATCACTAAACTCAAACCAGAATCTTTTACAAGTCAGTCCTCTTCAAGTAAAATATATAAGTTCGTGTCTAAATACACTGTTATCGCATCACTAAACTCAAACCAGAATCTTTTACAAGTCAGTCCTCTTCAAGTAAAATATATAAGTTCGTGTCTAAATAGCTTTTAATGAAAAATAATTCCAATAGAGGAAAGATCAAGGATACAAAACAGATCGATTGAGCTGATAAAAATCAAACCCACTGAGCCAACCCCAGAGTAAAGGTGGTTGTTGCTCAAAACATAGCTAGACCGTGGAAAAAGGTTATGGATGTTGTTCAAAACTGAGTTTGACTTTTTTCGGAATTTCTTTGATTTTTGATCGGGAGATCCAATATTTTCAAAAGATCGCTGTCCTTCGAGTGATCAAAGTCGCGTATTTGTAATCGTGCGCTTGACGGAAAGGCTCAACCACTCAACCGCGTCATATTTTCACCGCTTTAAAGTCAATTTTGCAAACAGTCGCGGGCCAGGTTCGAACTAGCGACGAAAGAGGTAAGAAATTTCGAGAAATGAGTCTATATTTTGGACATTCTTCTTACTTGAATATTTTGCTTATCATCCTAAGATTTTATCTAAATTATAAGATATTTTGCATTTTATATAAACTAGCAATTGCCCTAACAAGGTGCAACAATACATTAGTCCATAAGTTGTTGTTGGAGGGTAAATAAGGCTGAATAGGAGAACTAAAATCGAGTTGGTGTAGATACGGCATTGTAGATTGAGGAAACTAGGTTATTTATTTGTTCGTAGACATCTTCTATAAATCACAACCTTCTAGGAGGTATGTTTGCTTGTAGGCATGCCCATTCTTCTCATTTAGCTTGGTTTGGTGTTGCATGTTTCAAACACTCAAGAAGTCAGGCACTTAATGCCAAAAAATACAAATGATGTCAATGAGGGACAACCAATAAGTTACTATCGCATTCCTTAAATCAACCAACCATTGGCTAAAAAATTAGAAAATTTGCCCGACATGACAAGAAAGAGCATGGCATTACCCTTCTCCGTATGGGCTTGAACAACATAAAAAATGCAATTAGTAACTTGAGAAAGGATCATATTTGATGTGGAAACCTCCTCTCCAAGAATCACCTTCACCCTCAATTGCATTGATGCAAATTCGTTGAAGTGTTAAGGAATCCAAGCACCTCTAAAAAGCAAGACAGATCCTTGTCCATACATGATCCAAGTTAGATCCCAATGTTACCATATTTGGATGTGATTGAAAAGAACTCTCCAAAGCAACATGTGATGCCTCTTTCCCCATAAGTCGAATTAACAAATAGTACTAGTTGACAAAGAATTGCAAACAAGGAGAACATATCGAGTGCCCGATATGGCATGCTTTGAAGACCCATAGATTGGCAATTTGATGATAAATTGTAATTCGGTTATGTAGTAATACAACTAATTCAATTCGTTTGAATCCTCTAGAGTTTGTGATAGGTTATAGTTATATCAGTTACAAGTTGTTCCTATCATTGGTGTATAGACTTATTCCCTAATGAATATGTGGAGTTAATATTTTGTTCTAATTCAGTAGTCAAATTTTGTAACCCCACCTCACATTTGCATCATTGGTGTACAGACTTATTTCCCAATGAATATTTTGAACCCTCATCTCACATTTGCATCATTGGTGTATAGACTTATTTCCTAATCAATATGTGGAGTTGATATTTTGTTCAAATTCATGAGTCCAATTTTGTACCCCCACCTCACATTTGCATTTTGAAATGGCAAAAAATGTCCCAAAATGTTTCAAGGATGTTTTTGGATTTCAAAACAAGGCCATGTTTGCCATGCACATCCCAAATAACACTCCTTTCAAGTTGACAAAATCTCTTAAAAGATGTGGGACTCACAACCAACACACAAATGACTAATGCCAAGAAAATAATGAGGAACTAACTCTAAAATCATTCATAAAATAAACTAAATTTCTTGGTCATTTTATCAAATTTTGCAAGGATATGTACATTTTAATTTTTTTTATTTGGTATTTTTGTATTTTTTAAATGCATTTCCAAATTTCAAGGGTTCCCCTTTTCACAACATTCCAATTACAGAAACTAGTTCCCATTTCCATATATCATGCAACATTTAGCTTTCCATATTCTATTCAATGTATATGTAATAACAATATGTGAAGAACCTGCAATAATTAATTAATGAAAACACACGAAATAACAGAAGTAACATAACTCATAATCACTTTTATATTGATCGCAAGCCACTTCGAGGGTGCAACCTCCTTTGAGCAAGCTCAATACAAATAACTTCACGGTACCTTCATTGGTCTCAACACAAATTTATATACTAAGTCTAGGTGCCAATACCATGGATCAATACCATGTGTCAATACAAACCATGGGCCAATACAAAATATGGATCAACAATTACTACGGGACGACTTACAAAGCATATGCGTCCAACAACAATAATACAAACTATGGATCAACAAATACTACGGGACGACTTACAAAGCATATGCATCCAACAACAATATACTAACAAAGTAAATAGAGGGGTTGACATGGGTTCCTAACATCCCCTCTCCCTTAGAAAAAGTTTTGTCCTCAAAGCTTTAGATGTGGAAATTGATGCAAAATCTGAAGGAGTGGTTCCCCTGTAGCATCCTCGGGTTGCATTCCAGCCCACTGACGCCTTTTGAGTTTCAGGGAGGATTGCTTGGAAGGCTGTAGATGAAGAAGGACCATATCAGCTGCGTGAAAAGTGCGCTCAGAATGGTGTTGATTGTCTTGCTGTTTCAGTCGAATTCTTGCCATGTGAAGATTGTCCTGCAAAATGAGAAGAATCCGATCGCGGTTTCGAAAAACTGAGTCAATTACCTGAACTGGGGAGCTGCTGAGCGTGTATGGAAGAAGAAATGGAAGTTCCTATCCATAAACTGCTTCATATGGTGTCCTTTTAGATGTGGTATTGTACCACTGGAGCGCTTCTAGGAAATCCATAGAAATAGCTGTCCACATCTGTGTAAGGATGGGCAAGGGTTCGAGCAGTCCCGAAAGGAGTGTCGTTTCACCCTTGTTGACTTGGAAAGTATCACACTTAACCACCATCTGGTGAATTTTCATATTCAGTCCCTTCCAAAATAAGTTACATTGTTCTCAGTCATAGGTTTTGAGGAACCCAGAGTGCCCTGCCAATGAAGAAGCATGTAGTTCATAGAAGAGATAGCCCCGTTGAACAGATTGCAACGAATTTGGAACAAGCAAAGAAATAGCTGTAAGAGAAACTGGGTCATCAAATTGGCGAGAAGGAGCATTTGCCACCATATTATCCTTACCCTTCTTGTAAGTGATCGCATAGTCATAACCCATGAGTTGGATAACCCATTTTCGGTGTGCTGGTGAGGAGACTCGTTGTTCCATAAAATGTTCTAGACTCTGGAGATCAGTCTTGATGCAAAAATATTTTCCTAGTAGGGATGGCTACCACTTTTGTACTGCATGAAAAATAGCCGTCATGTCCCGCTGAGATGTCGATGCGGCTAAATTCTTACTAGAAAGGTCTCTTGAAGGCAACAAGCCCACTAGTTCATCAAAGACACCTGCATATCTATTCAAGGAAGTAGGGGAGACCGTTGATGGGTGCATCTTAATGGAATGGAGTTGAGCGATGACACCATGGGAATTCTTCTTAAGGATTTTTTCCAGGCAATGTGAACTAATGATGCGGAGAGACCCTTGTTGTAAGCCCTTAAATTTGTGTTGTTTCCCATTGACTGAAAACTACATCCAAAGTTCAGCAAAATCCCATAAGATGGGGCCAAGCGTGCGTAACCATTGAACACCCAAAACCACATCACATTCTCCTAGGGACAAGGCAAACATGTCAGAGCGCAGGTTATAATCTTCCAGAGAGATACGCACATTGTGACACTTTCCCTTGCAAGGTAAGGTGCCCCCATTGGCAACTATGACTTCAAAGTTGGAGCAAGGATGGACAAAACAATTAGCCTGTTTAGCGATCTGAGGGTCAATGAAGTTATGAGTGCTACCAGAATCAATGAGTATTGTAAGAGGAAGCTTCTTTAAGTAATGCCTGACCCGCATTGTTTGGGGGGTGGTGATGCCGGATAAAGCATGGAGAGATATCTCTGGTTGTTCATCCTAAGATGGGGGGTCAATAGGCGACTCCTGAATGTCGACCTGATCATCCATTATATCTAGAGCTTCTTCACCAATTTTAGAGGCAGGCAGAGAATCCATATCCAAGAGATAGAGATTTTGTTGAACACATCTATGTCCCCGAGTGAATTTGTCATCACAATTATAACAAAACCCTTTTTCTCTGCGTGCATGCATCTCTGTTTCAGACAAATGCTTGATAGAAGGTGGTTGAGGAGCTGGCGGGATGGGAGGTCGTTGAGTACCCATATTTTGAAAGGGAACAAAAGTGGGTTTGGAGCGTTGTTGGGCTGCAATCTTATCTTCTGCCAACTTAGCCAACCCTAGGACTTCCATCATTTTCTGTTGGGACATAACATTTTAACCTCTGACCGGATTTCATCCTTAAGACCACTGATAAAACAACTCCTGTAGAATTCATCAGACAATCCTTCTGTGTGATTGGCTAGTTTCTCAAATTCTGTCTGATACTCTCTCACAGTGCCAATTTGACGAAGTTTAGTGAGTGCTCCGGTGAAGTCATAAAAAACACTAGGACCAAATCGTTGCAAAAGGAGTTGGCAAAATCTGTCCATTTTGGCTCGTCATGAGCCTTGATGTACCAACGGTACCATTGAAGGGCTTTCTATTCCAAATGAAAGGATGCAAGTGGAACTTTATGGACATCAAAAGTATTATGAAAAATGAAATACTATGCTACACGATAGATCCATCCAGTCGGATCAGTACCATTGAAGCGAGGAAATTCAAGCTTCGGACCACGAAAATTGCTGGAAGAAGAGAACCCATTGGCTAGAGATTCTGATTCTTGCTGTCGGTTATTGTTTATGGCTGAATGTTGAAGATGGAGGCTCGGAAATTTTTCAACCAGATCTTGGAGTTTGGTTTGGATGGCTGCAAGTGCTTCCTCCATGGTTTTGCTCCTGCGCGGGTGACAATTATAACCAGAAGTTTTTTTTTTTTTTTTTTTGGAAATGGATAGCAAAACACAAACAAAAGCCTATTTAGTAAAGGGAAATTTGGATTTGGGAAAAACTCGGATGGGTAATTGGGGTTTGACTAGGTTCTTGACACTTTCTGATGGACAGGGAAGAAAAAAATGAGGATTTTAGAAGCGGGGTGAAAGAATGAGAAAATTTGTCAAAGAGGGACAAAGAAGCAGAAATAGGGAATGAACATGGTGGAAAAATTTGGAGACGAGTGGGTGAAAATTGAAGAAGTTATGGCAAACCCTAAAAATAGACAAATGTGAGATTTCGGGCTTTGGGAAGTAGAATTTGGGATAGGGTCCTCAGGAATGAAATATATAGAATGGGATTGCAGGGGTGTCTAGAAAGTTTCAAGGGAAACAGTGTTAAAACAAGGGAGATATGGCAAAAAAACATTTTTTTTTCCCAGAAATGGATCTGCAACGACGTGGAAGGGATCAGAACAATTGGATCTGAAACGGCGTAAAAGGGATCGAAAACGGCTGGATTTGAAACAACTTGCAGAAGAGATCTGAAACGCCTGGATCTGAAACGGCTTTTCAGAATAGATCTGAAACGGTTGGATCTGGAACGGCTTGGAATGGATCTAAAACAACGCAGAAATGATCGGCAACAATTCAGCTGAAAATAGATATGGACCCTAGGTATGTTCGGCTTCCTAATAGTTCAGGGGTTTCACTCGGCCACCAATTTTGTATGACGACTTGCGTATTGGGGTAGTACCCCTCACTCCACGGCTCAGGTATACTAGAGAGGCTGAGCAATCCGAGAAATTGAAGACCAAGAGCTCCCAAGACGAGAGAGTCCCCCAGAATCCAATGGGTTTTCTTGATCTTTGAGTGCCATGCATCCAGACCGAGCAGTAGCAACAGAGCCGCCGAGCCAAACGACTGGCTCAACAGAATCAATCCATCAACAAGTTGAGGGAGGTTAGCAAAAGGGATCTCCGATGGGGGAACAACCATGATTTTTACTAATAAGTCACCACCAGTAGCTTTTCGAACCCAGAGTCCAGTGGCGTGTGGCGATCTACACCTTGATGATGTACAGCATGATTGCTAAGGAGGTAAAGAGTAGGGGTTTATATTTTACAGTTTTAGGAAGACGAGGGAGAAGGATCCTATTTCTTTCATAAACTTATTTTATGATTCTAGTTTTAAATTCAAATTAAACCATAGTAGCATAATTCCACTGTATTAGTATTTCCTGTATGAAAATTCAGAGCAATTTGAATTTTTTGAATATTCGATATAAATATGATAAAAATATAAATTTTTACTAATGAAAAATAAATTTTAAAAACCAAATTTTAATTATTTAATAACTATAAAATATAAATAACATTCAATTTATTACTTTCTTATTAAAACTAAGGGTTTTTAATGTACATTTATGTTAATTTGGTTTATATATTTGATTAAAAGTATTATATATAAGAAATCTACTTCCCTATTTTATCCGTATTGGATTTTTTTATTATATATATTATGAATTTATATGTGATAATTTATAAATGAGTCCTGGAATCCGGCAATATGAAATCTAACAATCCGGTGATCTGTGTTGATTAAATCGTTTTTTCTGAACATCTAGATGAATCCAGCACCTCGAAAAAATGTAGGATTAATACTGTTATTTGAGATTTAAAAATTCTATCACTAATTTCGGCAAATTCGTGTCTAAAAAAAAAAAAAATTTGAATGAAATCATAGAAGTTTTAGACAAATAGATAAATTTATATGTGATAATTTATAAATGAATCGATCAATGATAATTGTAAAAAAATCATAAATATTTATTTCAAATGCAAATTAAATAATTATGAAAAATATATAATTTATAAATAAGTCATGAATAATCAATAAAATAACGACACTTGTAATCTATCAATATTTTTACAACAAATATATTTATTAACTCTCCAAACTAATAACCTAATATGGTTTAGTATTGGCTAAACAGAATTTGATAAGCGTCTTTTACTTTTCCAAATTTACAATGATCGATGAAATTGAAGGAAATTTAATTTATATACTGTTGTATTTCGGGCGTGAGAAACTTGAAAAGAGGATTGACACCAGTTAGGATGGTTTGCGCTGCATAGCTTTTCATACACGTCTTTTTCTTGACGAAACTTCCTCATATAGGTGGGGAGATCAAAGGATTGAGTGGGTGATACCGCATGACTTTTCATACACGTCTTTTCCTCGACGAAACTTCCTCATATAGGTGGGGAGATCAAAGGATTGAATGGGTGATACCGCATGACTTTTCATACACGTCTTTTCTCGACGAAACTTCCTCATATAGGTGGGGAGATAAAAGGATTGAGTGGGTGATACCGCATGACTTTTCATACACGTCTTTTCTCAACGAAACTTCCTCATATAGGTGGGGAGATAAAAGGATTGAGTGGGTGATACCGCATGACTTTTCATACACGTCTTTTCCTCGACGAAACTTCCTCATATAGATGGGGAGATAAAAGGATTGAGTGGGTGATAACGCATGACTTTTCATATACGTCTTTTTCTTCACGAAACTTTTTCATATACGTCTTCTTTTTGAGTGGGTGATACCAATACCACGTGATTTTTTATACGTTATTTAAAAGGAAATTATTTTGGTTGATGAAGGTAACAATCATTCCTCCGAACCACTCAAGCTATATCTAAGTATTCTCCATCAATATTTTGTGATTTTTTTCAATATGATTAAAAATATAAACTAATCATATTTCTATCATAATTAGTTGGATGTTTAATAGAAGTGAAAAAGTTCATAATATTTAAGTGGATAAGCAAAAAAATTAAATTAAAAGAAATATATTTTTTACGAAACTTATTCCTATAGGTGGGGAGATAAAAAGATTGAGTGGGTGATACCACGTGATTTTTCATACGTTATTTAAAAGGAAATTATTTTGGTTGATGAGGGTAACAATCATTCCTTCGAACCACTCAAGCTATATCTAAGTATTCTCCATCAATATTTTGTGATTTTTTTCAATATGATTAAAAATATAAACTAATCATATTTCTATCATAATTAGTTGGATGTTTAGTAGAAGTGAAAAAGTTCATAATATTTAAGTGGATAAGCAAAAAAATTAAATTAAAAGAAATATATTTTTTCAATGTTTTCAAAAATACTTAACTAAGTTTTTTTAAATAACATTGCTTGATAATTACACGATAGGTGCTTATATCTTAGAATTTGGGGTGGACTACTATCTATTATTTTCTTAGATTGAGGGAGGATGTGACATATATATATATATATATATATATATATATATATATATTGCTCAATAATTACATGATAGGTGTTTATATCTTAGAATTTGGGGTGGACTACTATCTATTATTTTCTTAGATTGAGCGAGGATGGGATATATATATATATATATATATATATATCATTTTCTTAGATTGAGGGAGGATGGGACACATATATATACATACATACATATATAATAAATGGTAGCTAATGCATGGATAACTCATAGCTCATGCATGGATAATAGGTAGTGACAGACAACCCATTTAATTAAAGAAGGTAACAAACAACTTGTGATTACAACTAAGCATGGAGAACAAGTAACATATAACGTGTTCATGACATTTAACTTGTGATTTATCTGTCTTCACTGACATCTATTTGTTTTCACCGACCACACGTTAAGTGGTTGTGCTAGTTACACTAATAGGTGTTTATATATTAGAATTTGGGGTGTAATACCATCTATGTTTTTCCTAGATTAAATGAGGACGAGACAAGTGTACTATCTAGATTGATTTTATGGTCGTCGTTCAAATTCGAAATAAACAATTATAAAAAAATAAATATAAAAAATAATTGGTAGTTGATGCATGGATAACTCATAGTTCATGCATGGATAAGACTAGTAACAGACAACCCATTTAACTAAAGAACGTAACAAGTAGCGGATGCATAGACAACAGGTGATTACAACTAAGCATGGAGAATAAGAAAGAGATAACTTGTTCATGGCACTTAAATTGTGACCTATCAGTGTTCACCGACCACAATTTAAGTGGTTGTGCTAGTTAATTTGGTGGTGAAATTTTTTTTGGTTAGTTATAATTAAATAATATTGAGATAATTAAAGAACATTGTCGCTTAACTTGTGGTCTACAACCACTTAACTTGTGATCGAACATTGATAGACCACAAGTTTAGTGGTTGTGTTAGTTTATTTATACTAACATGATTTATTTGTCAAAAAGTGTACGACCCAAAAATAATTATTTTATATTATTGTGTCTGAAGTGAATTTAAATATAATTTATTTTTAATTATTAAATAATATTAGCTAATGCACATGGATAATTGTGAGTTTGTGACAATCCAACAAATAAGAGATAACTTATTCATGGCACTTAACTTGTGGCCTATGGTTATTTACCTGCCACAAGTTATGGCTATGTTAGTTTTAATTTTAATAAAATATTAAATTTTTTAATTTTAATATATATTATTTAATTTTAATAAAATATTATTTAAAAAAAATTGTGACCTAATGAATTATATTAAAACATGGAAAGTACAAGAAAATTAGTTTGGTCGGTGGGAAACCTAACTAACCATAAAACAAAAGGTCATTGAGGACTCTCTACTCTTTAAGATTTTTGTAACAAAAAATAATGAAAATTGTGACAAGTGAGTAGCCCAAGTGGTTGTGCGATGGAGTGTTATCCTCCCCACCCAAGTTCTATTCCCAGAAGTGACATGCATGCTGAATTCGAATTTTCCCTGTCATAGTGAGGATCAAAGGGTAGGCAACCCCCTTGAGTGGGACCCCTCAAGCCCATGTGTGTCTCTAGTCGTCTGGATCCTAGTCTGAACTGTGATTTTATGTTATATGCAGATTATAAGCTATTGCATATATCCGAGAATGTTTCTTAGTTCCCCTTTCCCAATTTCTGTTAAAAAAAACAAGAAAAAACAAAATTTGTCATTTTTACTATGCTATGAAGCTGAATTAGAGTTCTTTATATGCTATGTCTATGATAAACAAGAAAAACTGAAATAATAAGAATCATATTAGAACTAAGAGGAATGACCTTCATCATCAATTATGGAGATTATAGGCACCTATTGGGAAGATGCAGGAGGTTGAGTTGCTAAATGAGGAGACATACTCACAAACTCAAACCAAACTATAACTTTAGCAATTATGTTAAGTTTTTCATGGGTTTCCTTCATTTGAAGCTACCTCTTATCCATCTGTAGTAGGATTTCACTCTTTTCCTCCCGGTTATCCATTAAGACATTTCCCAACAAAGATTTTTTCTGCCAATAGAGAATGACGGTCCCAGGTTTTTGAAGTACCCACATCTGGAACCCAAGCCTTAACATCCTTGCAAATTTCATTGTTTGGAGTAACCTCTAGTTCGCTCTTAACTCAGTTTCCTACTTCAACAATTTCCTATTTGATTTGGATTTTTTGCATAACAAAATGAAGGAAGCAATATAAAATGGAAACACACACACAAATATCTTGCAGGAAACAAAATAGTACAATAAAATCCAAATTATATTAATGAATGGAATGAGAAAAAGTGTAAAATGCAAAGCAATACAAACTAGCTTAGATGGTGGTAGCTTACCTCTAAAGAGAGATGTGTCATCTATGCTCATTTTCAAGATATGAGTTACAATGAGGGCAAAGGGACCTTTTAACATAAACTATCAATGAGAAAACCCTAAACATCCAAAACCTCTGGCATCTTCTGAACTATTGTATTTATGGGATCTTTAGAACTATTCCATTGATACCTGCAACTAACCCTAGAATACCTCTTTTTAATTTTTATTCATAGGGACTATATAGCATTCATTCTCGCTCACACACTTCACATTGGATCGATCTATATAAATACGTTCACTTGTGACTCTAATCACACATTTGTGGACCTATTTGATTAAATAAATATAAGTCGGCTACAATTTTTGCTTGATGGACCAATTTAAATTTAGTTAATGTGTAACTTGTGGTTCTTTTGAGCCCATCGTGGGAATCATTAAGATGTTATAGCTAAGAATTGACTTAATTGATGCCCATCCTCTGCCCAAAAAATGCACTTCGTTTTACACTTACACCTTTTCCCTCCAACACAAGAAAACTTAGTGCCATTTTTTCAAAACTTGAATTGCAAGTGATTAATCCTAAAGAGTAGATGATCTCATAATGTCTTGTGGCCTTACTATTCTTCAAACATTGTTTCACCATAACAACTTACAGAACAACGATCAAATGCATCACTTATATGACTGGATTCTTTAAACCCTATTTCAAATTATTGACAATTTCACCATAACAATTGTGAGTAATATTGAGATGCTTCTAGACATATTTCAAACATCTTCAATAATGCTGACATCAATGACAATCATGCTTCATTTTTCAGTGCTTGATTTTCCTCAGTCTTAATGCTAGATGTAGTGATGTCAATGTTGAAATTTTTGGTTTAATTTGAAATTTTTTATTTACTTTAAATGTTTTTAAAATATAGTTTTTTTTTTTGTAAGTAAGATGTGGAACCTTCTATTAATAAAAAATATGGAACATAGTATACAACATCAGTTGGTAATCCCAAAATGGGCCAACTGGAGGAAGACTTTCCTTGATAGCTTCTTAGACATCCTAACATAAAACTCTAAGACACTCCCTTCCAAGAGGGTGCTAACCTTGCAATGCCAATTTTGTATCTTTTTTCTTTTTTCTGTTTTTTGACTTCAATCCATCCTGACAACTGATCAAGAGTCGACAGGGTGGGAGTTATGGTCAGCTGATGCTGGGAGCATTCAGGAATGCCCCGAGAGCGAGCTAATTCTGCTTCTTTGTCACTATCAGAGTTACCTGATTCATGAGGACACTTCTAGCCACCTGTGGAGGAAATTCTAGCTAGGGCCATGTCCATTACCTCCCCACGAGTAGGGTGTTCTCTGTAGTCCCCCTAAGGCAATTATGGATCACTGACTTGTTGATGAGCTGTATGTGGTGAATTTGGCACAGGAACCTCGAAGGGTGGAGCACTTGGCGTGCCCTCCTTTGTATCTGAGGTAGGTTGTTTCCTCTGATTCTTACTTTCATGCCATCCATGTTGCCGCCTTTTTGTGGAGTGAATTAGAGAAGAAGGGAAGTCTCATTGCAAGGGCCTTGGTTGCTGATAGGATCTACATCTGAAAGCTGTTTTTTTGTAGTCAAGAGGTTGAAAACAGACGTAATACTCACACCAAACAATGTTAATCTTGTCTGGAAGTCCCTTGCTCAGATCCAGCTCAACGCAGATGCGAGCAAAAGTAGCTAACCCCTTCGATAATCTGTCTGTGTCCACTTTGATGAACTTCCCTAAGGAGTCACCAATGGTTGCAAAGGATTATAGATACCAAAACTGCAAGGGGAGGTTTGGGAGTCTTACCCAAACCAGAGTAGTCATTGTTGTAGCTGTTAAGGGGTTAAAATCAAGGTACCATTTCCTCATAGACATCCCTAAGTTCCCCAGAACCAAGGTCCTCCATCCAAGATCTAGTTGCAGTGAATCTTCGTTTCAAAACTGACAATGAAAAATCCTTTGGAGCACAGGAAGAGCTCCAGATTCATCCCCCACATTTGCATGAGCCAATCTCTCAAACTTATAGATGAGGGCCACAATCCATTGAACCTGCAGATGATGAAAGTATTAACTAACTCACTACACTTTAACACCGAGGTTAAGCCCATCGAGGCTGAAGGAATCTCCTCCTGATGCTCCACGATGAAAGTTGGGCCTGAGAAAACCCTAAGGTTTGGTTTGGAGGTTCTAGGCTCCTTAGCTTTCACTACTTCAGTGAATGTTCATCTCTTTGAGGAGGAGGGTTCAACTGCTATTGATGATATCCTATTTCCTCCCCGAATACCTGATCCAATGTAGATCGTCGCATCCTTGCTGATGCCACATTCCTCTAGCCAGGCATCCAACGACAAGAGGCGTCCCTTAAAGCAGAGATGGTGGGTTATCCTGTTAATTCCCTCCCATTTGCTCAACTTGTCCAAGATTACGGCCACCTGGTTCGAGGGGCTCAGGAGAAGGCATCTCGAAGAGTCAGACAACAGCTTAACAAAAGGCGGGAAGCATTGTCCCTTTACATTTCTGTCGCTTGACGTTTTGGTCCTCAGAGGGTCTCCATAGGCCGGGCCTCTGTTCGGTTCAGTTGCAATCGCTAGGAGAGCTCGGTAAGTAGTGAAAATTCTAGCATCCTCCTTCAGGGTCTCTAGCGATGACAAATTTACCTTGAAAGGCTGCTTCATTTTCCTTTGCGAATCACAGATCTCGAAATTATGTCAGGGCGTGGAAACATCAGGTTTGGGGGCACTCCTCTCATTCTCCAGAAAGACGTTGCAGTCCCCAGTATGCAGCAAAAAACGAAGGGGGTAAGGGGCTGAGTAGGGTTCTTCAGGAGGAGACGACATCCCAAATGCATCCCAGCGTCCATGAGACCCAGCTACGGCGGTGCTGAAGAGCGGTAGGGTTTTCGTGAGGTTCTTCATACTCCAGAGCTCCGTATCCATTTTTTAACTATAGTTGGGTGGACCAAATAATCAACATTAACATATAATAACATTGTCAACCCATAAATTTAAGAGTTTAAAAAACAACCACTAGTCATTTTCTCTATGTGATGGACAATTTTGTTTTTTGTGAAGGTCATTTTCTATCATGATGGTATTCTAAATTGCAATGCTCAATGAAAATGGAAATAATTTCAATGAAAAAATCAGGTTTCTCCAGCGCAAGAATAAGTGTGGTTTAGAACCATTTTTGTACACATATTCTATATTTCTAAACTTCCTCTTCCTTTGTGATATATGTGTTGATGTGATTTAATTTCAATCATATGTCATTACAAATTCAATATTTGATGAAGATGCAATAAATTTCAATGCATTCCAGTTATGAGATTTGAACATATAGATCTAGGTACATAAACTAAAGAGATATATAGTGAAAATCAAATCAACAATCCGCTAATTATGTAACAAATGAGATATTATAAATGATTACACAAATAACTAGAACATAAGAGAATGATATATTTCATGTAACTTGAATGAATGATGGTGAACAATATTTATAACAAGGCAATTCAAATTAGGGTTGGAGGCAATTTGAATTGCTCATGTAATTCTTCAAGTTCAGTTGGGCTTAACTAGAGATAGATAAACTCAGTTAGCCATGCACACTCACTTAGAATGAGTTTAACTAATTCAGGGACTCACAGAGCACTAGTTCAAGTGAAGAAGTACATGTAAAACCCTAAAATCACTCAACTAGGGTGCTAATGACTTAATGGAGAACTAATGATTGTTATGGGTAGTTAGGGTCAATTAGGACCTATATTAGTGGATCACATATAGTCCTTAACTGACTACCACCTAACATCAAGGGAAAATCCCCCAAATCAGGGAACGCACCCCAAATCAAGGAGCGTGCCCCCAAATCTAGGAGTTTAACTCATGGTTGATTCAAGTGGTCAATTTAGATGTGGTGTGGCCCATTAGAGCCATTAGATTAGGATCTATGTGGCTAGGTAGAGGGTTATTTTCTCTAACACCCCCCATACTACTAACTAGGTGAGAAAAAGCTAAGTAAAAAAATGGGTCCCAAAAATTTGTAGCCATTTTAGGTACCCATGCACACAAACAACTCTCCAAAATCTAGGAAAGAGGGAACAAACCACATGGGCAAAAAAACCATAAAAGAGATTGTAAAAACAAAGAAGAAGGTTGTAAGAAGCCTCCTCAGAAAGTGCCTTCCCTCCCAAAATCTCGTAACTGAGTGAATAGCTTCCCATTGAAGGACTTGGTGAATATGTCAACAATATGATCAAAGGAAGGACATAATTTCAATTCTATGATTTGATCATGTATCAACCCTCTTATATATAGTGCATATGGGTCTCTATGTGCTTGGTCTATTATCGTTGAATAGGCTCTCTTTGAATATGATAGTAGGCCTATGAAAATCTATACCAAAATTAATAAGAATATGTTGTAGCCAAATTTCTTGTCTTGCAACATTGATTGCTCATATCTACTCTACTTCCACTGTCAATAATGCAATAGTGGCTTGGTTTTTTCTTGACCAACAAATAGGCCCTGAACCCAAACTGAAAAAGTAACCAGAGGTGAACTTATGGTCCATCCCATCGCCAGCCCAATCAAAATATGTGTATCCAAATAGATCAAAATTGCAAGCTGCTGCATAATGGATCCCATAGTCATATGACCCCTTCACATATCAGAGTATTCGTTTGGTAGCCTTCAAATGTAACTCATGTGGAACTAGCTTGTATATGGAGACTGCCCCAACAACAAAGGAGATATCTAGTCAAGTGTGAGATAAATAATACTCCCAACTAACTATCGATAAATGGTACAATCAACCAAAGGTGTAGTACCTCCATCTTCAAGTTGGATTTCAGAAAGAAAGGGGAAAGGGGCCGGCTTGCAATCTTCCATTTTGAATCTGATAAGGAGATCTTATTGTTGGGTATGTTATATCTCTTCACATGGTCGCTTCCGTTAGGCCCCCGGAGTCCGCGCGGAGCGCAAAAATTTTTTTGGGTTGCTTTTTGCTTTTTCGCGATTTTCGACCCATTGTACTCTATCTAATCTCGGTAAAAGGGATTAGGGTTATAACCTAATTTTGGGTAAACGGATTAGGGTTTTAGATGCTGCAGAATACCATTTATTGTATTGTACATGTAAAATAAACATATAATGAGAAAGGAGCTATGCGGCTCTAAGTTTTGCTGGTTTTTTCCTGGTTAAGGGTTTCCAGGTGAAAATCTCTGTGTAATGTGTGTGCCATTGTGTGTTTTTCTGTTAATGCTTAAGAATCATATAAGTTTGTACTTCACTGTTAAGGTTTAAAACTTACACTTATGCATGCTTAGACTATGCTATAGTGAATCCAAAATCTGATTGGGTGATTTGGTGTCCAATAAAAAGTTGTAATAGTCATAAGTCAGTCATGGAAAATCTCTCATGCAAGGAATATTTGAGCCATGCACTGGAAGTGGTAGAACTTCCTATGATGAGGATATCATCCACATAGAGAAAAATAATAAGTAGAGATTTATTTTCTCGAAGCATATATACAATTGGATCTGAATTACATCTCGAAAAAAAATTTGATAACAAAAAGGAATCCATCTTTGCATACCAAGAATGAGGAGCTTGTTTTAGTCCATACAATGATTTATTTAATTTGTATACCAGAGATTACTTTTGAATGTACCTCAGTGGCTTCTCCATGTATATCTCCTTTTCCAAGTCCCCATGAAGAAAAGCACTTTTCACATCCATGTGATGAATGTCTCGTTGTTGTGTTGCTGTTATGGCAAGATCAAGTCTAACTAAATCTATTTTTGCAACTGATGCAAATAAATTGTGTAGTCAATGCCATGTATGTATGAGAATCCTTTGGCCACCAATATTGCTTTGTACTTTCTGATAAGTCCATTGGATTCCATATTGATCTTATAAATCCATTTTCATTGAATCAATTTCCGTCCCTTAGGAAGGGGTACCAAATCCCAAGTTTTGTTGTTCATAAGGGATTGATATTCCTTGTCCATGGCCACTTCCTAATGAGGATTTTTGAAGGCTTTTGCATGGGTTTGAGGATCATATGTAGAAACCATATAGAAGTGAATGGTAATCAATGGATTTATGGTTGCAAGAGTGTGTATGGAAGCACGAAAATTTGAGTGGGTTCTTCGAGTATCAACAAGATAACCAATTAGTTCCCTGGCTACTTCAAGCTATGTTCGATTTTCCCAACGAGGATGAATTAGTTTCATACATTTGAATTTATTCAATTTTTACATGTCTTTCAATAAGTATTTTTTTAGTATTAATATTCAACATACTATAACCTCTTACCCCTTCATTATATCCCACAAAAAGGCACTCCTCACTTTATGGTTCTAAGTCCTTTCTTTTCTTGGAAGGAATATGAGCCCAAGCACGGGATCCGAACACCCTGAAGTTCTTTAGTGTTTGTTTTTTACAGGTCCATATTCCAAAAGGAGTAAACCCTTTCAAATGTTTGTGAGACCGTAATCTATTTTGAATGTAATTTGAACAATTGATGGTCTCATCCCACAATTTTGAAGGAATATTCTTTTATTGCAACATGCAATTTTCCATTTCTTTTAATGTCTTGTTTTTCTGCTATGCAGCCCCATTTTGTTGTGGAGTATAAAGAACAATATGCCGCATTTATATATCAGCTACGAAGCATATCTTATTTACATCTTTATTGGCATACTCCACCCATTTTCCATGCGGATAATATTGATCCCCTTATTGGATTGTTTCACTGCAAGTGCTTTAAAATCTTGAAGACATACAAATACATCATCTTTGTGCTTTAGGAAGTACACCCATGTGTATCTTGATAAATCATCAATGAAAGTTATTATATATCTAGATTTATTAATAGAGAGACGATGAAATGGAATCGTAATGTCACCGTGGACTAATTCAAGAAGGGATGAGGCTCTTTTAGCCTTCCCTTCCTCAAATATTTCTTCAGGTTGCTTACCAAGAGTGCATCCCAAACATACTCCATTCAAAAAGAGATGGGTTGAATCCCTACTACCATGTATTAATTTCTTAATTTTTTCATGTAAGTACAGTTAAGGTGCCCAAATCTTACATTCCATAATCTACTAACATCATTAGAATGCATTAACAGAACCGAAGCAAGAGTTTTGGGTAAAAGCTTCCAAAAAAAATATACAACTTGTTTTTGTGATCATCTTTCCAGGTGCAATATTTGATCCATCAACTATATCAGATATGATAACATAGTCTTAAAATGGTGAAGAGAACTTGCTTATCATGGCCTAAGTGAGTGATTCGGTGGATGGAAAGAATATTTTTGGACAAAGACGATCCATAGAATACATCTTGTAGCTTCCCATATTTTTCTAGAATGTCCCCTTTTCTACATACCTCGATTGGAGTGTTGTTTCCCATGAGTACTTCTTGGAAAAAGGATGGCTTCATGGAGGTGAACATGTCCTCAGATGATTCCTAGTTATTTGATGCTCCGAAATCTAGGATCCAAGTAGCTAATTTTGAAACAAAAATTGTCACAAATGTATGTCTTCTTTTGGGAGGAAGTATTTGATTGCATACTTTGTTTTCATTTTCTGAAGAAAAAGAATTATACTTGCAATTTTTGTATTTGTGAGGTCCCTTTGTATAGTAGGGAAAAAATCATGCTCCTCTCAATCTTTCATTCTTTGTAGGTGGTCTTATCATAAGAAAACTTGGGCTTTTGCTCCCTTTTTCCTTTGTAAGGAGTCATTTGCTTACTAGATTTCTTCGTGTCTTCATTTTGTGCAAGTGCATGAGAATTTGAGGTCCTTTGTAGGCCCATATGTGAGAGATTATCCTACTCTTGAAGAATCTAGGCAACAAACACATCTAAAGAAGGCATGTTGAAAGATTCTCCAAGTGCTAATCTAGTAGAATGAAACAAGGAGACAAAAGTATTGAATTAAAGACCTAATTTTTAAAGGATAGAGAGTACCATTGAGTGTATTCTTGATCAATATTACACACCTTGAGATGAAAGAGGAAATATTTGAATTTGGTGAATATATCTTGAATGGATTTGAACTCACTTCATCTCAATTTCATTAGATCCACCTCCAAATGATGACCCCTTGTCTCATCTTGTGTACCGAAAAGGGTGGATAGTGTGGTCCATACATCATTATGAGTCTTATTAGCTTGAATGTGGTAGAGAAATTCTGTTAAGCCCTAAATATGGGCATATTTCCCCCTATATTATTGTG
The DNA here is from genome assembly GCA_027924585.1 of Larix kaempferi. Taxonomy (NCBI): domain Eukaryota; kingdom Viridiplantae; phylum Streptophyta; class Pinopsida; order Pinales; family Pinaceae; genus Larix; species Larix kaempferi. Next base: position 5,292,908 of record BSBM01002098.1, on the reverse strand, counting down.
CATTACATTAGTTTTGATGTCGGCTTTGGTCCATTAGTTGTAATGGCCATTAGTATGGTTATATTAGTTATGTTGGCTTGGGTCAGTGCGTTGTAATTGTACCTCTTAATCTCCTATATACAGGAAGGAGATATTTTCAATTGAGCATCTTGTCTTGTCTTGTCTTGTCTTGTGTAATTAGTACATTGTATAAGGAGGTTTCCCCCTTGAAGAGGCTTTCTATTCATCTATTTTGTTCATTAAAGGCGAGGAGTACTCTTTTTAGTCTATTTATGCTCTTTTTGGAAATTTGTTGCTTAACATTTGGTATCAGAGCTTGGACACTTCCAAAACAAGTCATCTTGGTATTTTTCGCTAAATTGTTTTTTTCTATAGGGGTTTAGACAACAAAACTCGGAACCCATCTAGAAAATAGGCCAAACTATCTTGGTAATGTTTGATTGTGATGTTCTAAATGGTTATGTCACATTATGATGTTTAACAAGGACAATGCCACTTTGTAACATTCATCAAGTGTTATGTCACATTGCAATTTTCATGAAGGGTTTTATTTGATTGCGATGTTCATTAATGGCTATATCACATTGTGATGTTCATCTTTGTTGGCCATGTTTCACTATGTTTGACTTTGGTTAACCATGGTTGACTACAAAGACTTTGATTAATCATGGTTGTATATAGTCGCATATGTTTGACTATGGATGAGTATCGTTGACTATAGTTATGTCACATTGCAATGGAAAACATGGTTGAGTTATGTTAATGTGTTATGTCTATCAATGGTTATGTCACATTGTGACATAACATGTTTGACTATGGATGAGTATGGTTGACTATAGTTATGTCACATTCCAATGGAAAACTTAGTTGAGTTATGTTAATGTGTTATGTCTGTCAATGGTTATGTCACATTGTGACATGAAAAGGGGGATATTTGGCATTAGTACATTATACAAGGATCCAGTTTGATTGTGATGTTCATTAAAGGGTATGCTACATTGCGAGTTCATCTTAGTTAACATATATGCAATTGTTAAATTCCAGAAATGTTGTGTCACTTTGTGATGTTCTTCAAGGGTTGCGTTGCATTGCAATTTTCCCGAAGAGTTTCATTTGATTTCCATGTTCATTAATGATTATGTCACATGGTGACATTTATCTTAATTGACTTATTCCATATTGATATGTACTTGAATGGCTATGTGACATTGCAACATTCATATAGGGTTATGCCACATATTGTGATTGAACATTAAATAAAATATGTGTTCGATGCAAAGGAGAGTTGGTATTAACTTGTAAATTTTCTTTCTCCTTGTTTAGTATTATGGGGGGTTTTTTTTAAACCATTTTTCTATTAAACATCTTCATTTCAGTTTTAATTTATTAAAATAATTTATTTCGTTAAATTTCCATACTTTTATTCTTCCTCACTTAATTTTCTTATACCTTGATTTTTATACATAATTTGATTGGAACTTATAGATTTTCTTTAAATATATGTTGACTATAGTTATATAGAATAAAAAAACTTACAAATTCTTAGAAGCTTTCATAAAATTTAATAAACCTAAGATTCAGCCATATTACAATTAATTTTATTATCTTAGATCATAAAACCCTTGGTAATATAATTGATATTTACATTGGAAAACAATGAAATTCTAAAAATTCACTTCTATTTATCTAAAATCCTTTCATGAAATTTGCCAATAAATTTGAACATATACATGCCAAACTTTTAATTATATAATTCATATAAAATTATTGTTAAATTATATAATTCATGATTTATTTATATGCCTTAAATAAATACCAATAGAATAACAATAACTTATAATAACAAACGTAAATATCATATTAAAGTGATTTATGTTATATAAATTTATAACTTAAAATATTGATATAAACATAATTAAGAGCCTTGATCAATATATGTGAAAGATAAGTTAATGAACTGATGAATTATTACTATTCCAGCCTCATGGAGAGATTGGATAGGGTGAAGAGAATCATGCCCTTGTCATTTGGTCGAGTGATGGTAGTGAAGTGGGGCCCGTAGTAGGCATGATCATAAACACTCCTCGAATTTAATCCAACACACCTAAGAAGAAGAACAAAGAAAGAAGAGGAAGAAGAAAGTGAGAAAGATAAGAATGGAAACTAGAAAGGAAAATACAAAAAGAAAACATAAATAAAAGGGAGGAAAAAATAAAAATCAAGAAAGTAGAAGAGAAACAAAAGAAGGAAGAAGAATAAAAGAAATTAGAAAAAAATAAAGCAACAATATGAACTCAGTTAGGTAACAATGTTAACAATGAGACTGCAAGTCGACCTATACAAGTTCCTTAAAAAAAAAAAAAACTCCAATGAATAAATGTAAAGCTATTATAATTGAAGAAATTGTGATTCCAAGTAGCATGGAAAATATTTTTTTTGGAGTAGTCAAACATTCCCGAAACTTTTATAGGAAGTTGCAAATCTAAAACAAATTGCATATAATAAAAGGAAAAATACCTTGGTAAACAAGTGCAAAGGAAGAAGAAAATTGATGTGAATAAATTCAATATTTGCACTATAGAAGAAAAATTATGGATACTGAAAATAATGTTTTATCAAGCATATGACATGTAAACTTAGCTTTCCTTGATAAATAAAACTTAGAAACTAGGGTTATAAAAAAAATAGTTCACTTAGAAAATCAAGTCTTATATTACAAGTTTGGACAAGATCTAATCACTACTTTCCTGAAATACACCCTTGAGCAAATAGAATCACACTTTTTATTGCAAACAAGATTTTTGCCTAAGTGCTTTTAAATTACAAGAATATAGCATACAACTTTCAATGCTTTACAAAGAGAAACTGAGATGGAAGGAGCTATAAGAAAAGACAAAAGAGCAAGTCAGCTTCATTAAGAAATCTCGGAAACATAGAAGACATGAGGCCCATGATATTAGAATTATGGGTGAAGATGAAATCCATCCGCTTTCAAACAAGAATTATGGGTGAAGATGAAATCCATCCGCTTTCAAACAAGATGTCAAATATTGGGAAGAATGATCAAAGGAGATGAAAACATAATTGAGGGCATAAAGATATGTGACTTTGTTGAAGATGTTGTTAATCAATTCCATGTCCTACCTTTTGGTCCATCTGAGAATTCTTTGATGCTAAATAAGTTGTTAAAGCTATAGAATAAGATAAAGATCAACATAAAGCTAAGTTACAAAAAATATTGCATGTTGGCAAAGAAAATATTCAAAAATTCATTTAAAAGGTGACAAAATTTTAGTGTGCTTTACCAAAGTTAAAAAATATATTAAAAAGTATCAAGTGCAACTTCTGGATTTAAGAGCCCCTCTTATACATGCATTTCCTCACTTTGATATATGTAATGAATTATTTGAAAAATGGGGACAATATGAAAAATAATTAGAAAATCAACTTGACCCAAGTTCCTCTTTAGCTAAGTTATTTTAAATTCAAGTTGAGTTTGAAATTAGTTATCGTAATTGTTCTTTATTTCTTATTATATCTACCGAAGGTATTGTATCATTGTTTTCATTCAGCGTTGACTAGCTATTAGTTAGGTTGACCGTGTATTAGTTGTGTATTTTATTTTGCATTTTAACCAAACTTTTTACATGCATGAGGGCTGGTGCAAGCTAATGTTGGTCACTCATGACGCGTTAGTTGCAATGGACTTCTGGAAAAACAGAAATTTGAACGTCAAAAATACTATTAGAGCTACCTAAATAACTTTTTGGAATATGGCGTAAGAAGATGAAACGTAGACAATCGAACTACCTTCCGGAATATATAACTTTTATTAATGGAAATTAAATATAACTCCCAAAAAATGGGGTTCTTCTAAGGTTTGTATGTTATTTTTGTAAGAAAACATAATGAATATGTTTGCGTTGGGCCCCGGGTTTGGTATGCAAATGGTGGAGGTTTGTGAAAAAAATTATACAGAGTCGTAGCTAACAGGTCAGTCAAGTGCAGTGCTATTTTTCCATATTTATTTATGTTAATTTTAATTTTTTTTTAATTAAGGAAGTCAATGAAGCCCTAAAATGACTAGCTCGAGCATTGGGCCCTCACATCACGGTCTTAACATAATTAATGAACATTCTTTTTTTTAGGATGTAGGTATTTGTGTGTACTTGTGCGGGTTCTTTTCCGTTTCCAAAATAGGTGAGCCAATCAAAAGTTATAACCGGAATAAATAACCTACCTTTTGTGTAAGATTGACGTTAGTCTAATTAAAATTAAATAAAAAATAGAAACAAATGATAGATTTAATAAAAAATTACATATTCGAAATCTACACACATAGTTCTACAAGTGTGTGCAATTTCATTAGCAGTGGACAAGTGTAGCATATGCAGAATCATGCTCGTAATAGAAGAAGTTATAGAATAAGATTTATTTTGTTATAACACAGTCCAAGCCACCTGCTTTGGCAACTCGAACCTAAAACCAAATCAGCCAAGTAATCCACCATGTTGGTGGGAAAGGAATTGCCCGCCAAAATTTAGAAACGTAAACATCGCATACGCGTTGTTTTAAATACACGCATACGCGTTGTTTTAAATACATGCGTATGCACTAAAAGCGCGCACGCGCTATTTAGTGCATACGCACTAATAATGCGTGCGCGCTATTTAGTGCGTACACGCTAATAATGCGTGCGCGCTATTTAGTGCGTACGCGCTAATAATGCGTGCGAGCATTTGTTTACTAATCCGAAATGTAGTTTTGATGTCATCTTCATCTATCTCAAATCTTCCCCCCTACCACCCCTCTAGCTAACTCTAATCCACCTCCTTTCCTTTGTATGTTCATGTCCCTCCCTAACCCTCATCCCCTCTCTCCCTCTCCCTCCCTAACCCTCCTCCACTCCACCCCATTTCAACCCCTCTCTCTCTCTCTCTCTTTCTCTCACTCTCACTCTCTCCCGCGTTAATCCTCCTCTATCTCCCTCTCTACCTAAACTTCCTCTTCTTATCCCTCTCCCTCCTCTTTACCTAAACTTCATCTCCTTCTCGCTCTCCCTCCTACCTCCATCTCCCTAACCATAACCATCGTCCTCTCCCTCTCACTCCTTCCATCTCTTCCTAAGCCCCCTCTTTCCCCTCTCTCACTATCCTTAACCATGCTTCCCTCTCCCCCTCACCATCATCCTCTCACTCTCTCTCTATAATCGTTATCTCTCTCTCTCTCTCTCTAGGTAACCCCCCTTCGTTGTTTCTCCACCCCCCTCTCTCTCGCGCGCGCGTTAATATTTCTCTCTCTCTCTCTCACTATAAGGGAAAGACCTTGTAGTGGAGGTTTCCCGCAAATTGGCCTTTTATACTGCACCCAAACCAATGCTCAAGGATTTACTGAGAAGCATAGGGAGGAGGAGGATGACTTGGCATTCAAGAAGCCTTAGGGGATTATCGATAGAGAAGAACAATATAGGAAAAGGAGGCTTAATAGAGATAATTTCACTGACATAAATGATGCCTTCGCCATGGGTGACAAGAACCCTGATGCCGCTATTTGGACTTATGTTCATATCATGCAGCAGAGGCCCTCAAGAGGGAAAAGGAATAAACCCTAAGGCTAGTTGCGAAGAAGCACCAGGAAGAGGATGAACATAAAGTGAAGGATAAAGATGGGTTCACTTAGGCCCTGGTGGCACAACTTCCTGGAACCAAAGGAATCGATGGGACCAATCTCAGGATTATGACAATGTTGTGAAGAAGGCAGAGGATTCGTTGGACTGGGATTCCCCTGATACCACTCATTGGATTAGTAGGTGGGATGGTACACCTACTGAATGAAGGATGAAAAATGATGCGAATTTGGGAATTGATTGGTGTAACATATTAGAAGGTGAGATGCTACACCTACTCCAGGAAGGGTTAACAGTGTTACGACTCCAAGGTATCTACTAAGTGAATAACAACTCAAATAGAAGATGAAACAGTTCCTTGGTAAGAATGTAAACCTAAAACGCTAGAAGCTGAATGGTCTTGCTATTTGTTGGCATTCCTCTATCCATGTGAAATATGTAAATATTGTATTTGAGGAGGGATAGGAGGAAGAAACCATAGAAGGGAGTAAAGGAGCAGCAATGTAAACAACATAAGTAGAGACATAACAGTGGCGTTTGGTTCTCGATTATGCAAATTTATAGGCTGGGATTGAAGTAGTAGCGCATGTCCCTATTGATGTTATTTGGAGTGGCATGAGTAATGAATAAAAACTTTCATACATTTCCTTATTCTCGTTAGTTGCACAATGTTTGTATTTATTGTGTGTCTCTATGCTTGTATAGATTGAATTCGTTGTTGTTTCAATGGTAGTTTCGTTGTCCAACTCTATAGCAGCTTATTTGCTACGTTACCCCCCCTCTCTCTCTCCTTAACCATATCTCTCTCTCTCTATCTCTCTCTCTCTCTCTCACACACACACACACAGAACATGTCACCCTACCTCGCCCATAACGTTCAAGCAGCTTGTACCTCAACTGACCACAGAGAGGGTGAGCGAATCCATTCTATGCCTTTCAGTAACGATATAAATTTTGGTTAGAATCTCTCTCTCTCTTTCTCTCTCTCTCTCTCTCTCTCTCCTTAACCTTCCCCCACCTCTCTCTCTAACCCTCATATGCCATCTCACTCTTTATCATTATTTGGTAAACCTTCTCTCTCTGTACTACATAAAAACCTACTCATGACACCCATATCCCATTTAAAGGCCTACAAAGAACTCGTACAAGGGAATCATGTGTTGGTTTGAGGACTTGTTTAAGGCTCTTACACATTAGAATATTCAACAATATCATGATGTGTTTCGTTACTCAACCATGTTTGAAGCCCTATTGCCCATCTTTGGTGTGAAAAACACATGTATCCAAATTTGATGCTAAAGAATTCTTAGAGAGTGTTTGTGTTGCGGTTTACAAGAATTTCTCATGGTGATTGAGCCCAAGAAGTGGTGTTTATGGCCTAAGGCCCAAATGATATCGCTCTGTCCCCCCCCATCTATCTCTCTCCTTAACCATCCTCTCTCTCTCTCTCTCTCTCTCTCTCTCTCTCTCTCACACACACACACACACACACACATAGAACACGTAACCATACCTCACCCATAACGATCGAGGAAATTGTACCTCAATCAACCATGGAGAGGGTGAAGGAATCCATTGTATTCCTTTCAGTAAGTATAGAAATTTCGGTCAGTATCTCTCTCTCTCTAACACACACACACACAAAGTCTCTCTCTTTCTCTCTCTCTCTCTCTCTCTCTCTCTCTCCTTAAACTTCCTCCCCCTCTCGCTCTAACCCTCTTCACCCATCTCACTCTATCATTATTCGGTAAACCTCCTCTATTTGTAGTGCATAGAACCCTACTCATGACAACCATATCCCACTTAAAGTCCTACAAAGAACTCATACAAGGGGCATACCATTTGATCTATCCATGGTCCCATGTGGTGGTCTAAGGATGTGCTCATGGTGCTTAAACTTGAGAATCTATGCTTAGGGCCCAAGGTTGTTGTCTGCCTCCCCTAACCATGCTAAAGGGATATAGGATCTTGTTTCATTACCACAACCATGGTCAAGGCATGAAGACCCATCCACAGTGCACAAACCATCTTAATGGAACCCATATCTAAATCCCAGGCCAAATACTCCCTAATGAGGGTTGATGTAGTTTCCGGGTGGTTTTTATGCTTCACAAACTCAAAAAGGTTCAATTAAGGTTTAAACCCCATGTTTCACCCTTCACCATGTTTAGGTGTCAACACCCATTTCTAGTGCACAATACTTACGCATGGCCCTTATATCCCACTTGGATACCTACAAAGAACCCTTACAAAAGACTCTTGTGTTGGTCCATGGACTTAAAGAAACTAAGTCCAAGAAGTTTCAACAATATCTCGAGGCAGTTAAAGTTTCCTTCCTTGACCATGGTCAAGGGCCCATGACCTATCCTTTTTAAGAAAAACATTATAATGGAATCCATATAAAACTTTGATTGTAAAGACCCCTTAGAGAGGGTCCATGTCATTATTTGCATATGTTGTTGATGGATAGTGAACCTAAGAGACTATGTTTAAGCCCTGAGGATGAAGTGTTTTCTTCCCCAAACCATGGCACTTGAGCTTGAAAAGGTTAATTTATGGTTGAAGTCCTTTGTTCCCCCTAGGCATGTTTAGGCCTATAGACCCATTCCCAATTCACGAAACCTACTCATGTTGAATGTATCCCACTCACATACTAAACAACACTATCCAAGGCCTCGATAAAAATTCCCGGTGTGGATTGAAGACATAATCTTGTTTAAGGCATGCGATGTATCATAAACATGGTATATGTATCCCTCTACATTTTCTAGAGATACCCCACAAGGGTTATGTGTGGTGGTTTGAATATGCATTCAACATCATATCCTAAGAATCTTATTGAGTTGTAGGTGTTTTTCATGGTTCTTGAGTGTGAGAAGCTTCATTTAAGGCATGAGGAGCTTCTTGTTGTCCCTAGACCTTGGTCAGACCTTGACACCCATTTTTGGTTCACAACTAACCCATTCATGGCACACATAACACACTTGAAGTTGACTAATACCCTATATATTTCATATGTGGTGGGTCAGGGACTCATTCATGGTGTTTGTGCCTAAGAAGCAATAGTTAATGTTGGAGGCTATTGTTTCCCTCCACTAGCCATGGTTAAGGAGCCAAGATAAATCCTTGATGCCCAAGAAATCATAATGGCAGTCATATTCAATTCATATGCAAAAGACTCCTTGTAGAGGGCTAGTGTCATGGATTCTATGTGTTATTGACGACGCTTGAGGTCAAGAATTTTCAATTAAGGATCAAGTGGAATTCAATTGAGCTTAATATGCTTCAATAAGATCTAGAGGAACATGTTTTGATTCTTTGATTATGTTCAAGGATTTGCAACATATCCATGGTCTTGCATGGTATTCTAAGGATGCATTCATTGCATTTGATCTTGACAATATATGTTTACGGCCTAATATTGTTATTTCCCTCCATAAACCATGGCCAAGGGCTTAAGGCTATTATTTTTCTACCAATACTAGGGTTAAGGGCCCAAGAACCATCTACAATGCATAAAGCATGTTAATGGTAACCTATATCCAACTAATGGTGTCCACATCCCTAACAAGAAAATATTAGTGATAAAGGATCCTGTTTAATACTCGTACATGATTCCCAAGACATTGTAATGGCACTCGCATTCAACTTTGATGCCAAAGACACCTTATAGAGGTCTCACGTTGTGAATTTTAGGTTTTGATCATGGCACTTGAGGTTGAGATGGTCATTTAGGGATTAAAGCCCTTGTGTCAGTTTACAAAACCTACTCATGGCTCATGTATCCCACTATTGTGACCACAACACCCCCCTAGGGAAAATCCAGGGACCCCTTACATTTTTTTTTAAGTTGGACTTATGAGAGGGTTTTTTTTTGTATTATTTCCTTACTCAACCATGTTTAAGGCCCTATGGTTCATCTTTGGTGTGAAAAACACACATATACAAATGATTTAGGGCCTAGAACCCAAATCATTTCATCCCCATATCATAGTTCATGAGCTATGAAACGTTAATTTAGGTCCCAATCCTCTTCTTTCACCCTCTAAGCATGTTTACATTTCAAATCCCATGTGGCGTTGCACCGGGAGCGATCCCTATAGGTATGACATGGGATGCTACTGCTCCCCCCTTAACCCCATGATCTCTTTCTCTCTATCTCTCCCATGTCCCATCTCTCTCCCTCTCACACACCCTCCTCTCTCTCTATCTCTCTCTACCTCTCACTCTCCGTAAAGCACTATATACCTTCACCCCTAAACTATTGAACCATTCAACCTGTAATCACACAACCCTAACTCCTAAACAACCTAAGCCACAACCCTTAAAGTCCAAATCACTAAGACCTTAAACCTTAAGTCCTAAACCCTTAAATCCCTAGGAGCCTTAAACCCCCTCTCTTTAGCCATTTATTTATCCACTTTTGAAGTATAGTCCAATGTATGCAAATATTCATTAAGTATTGAACATTTGGCATTAAATGGGGTAAATTTTGGTGAATTGATGGCGGGAAAATTATGCAGGGGTGCGCATGCGACTTTTTTGCATATGGGTTAACAACACGTGCGTAATTTTTTTGCGTACGCATTAACAACGCGTGCGTGCATAAGAGTGCGCGCGCTTCTTTTATCCATGCCAACTCACCGATGTGGAGGCTTAGCATTGCCAAAGGAGGAGCGGGTATGCGTGTTTATAGGTGTGTGCGTGTGTGCTTTTTTTTTTGCGCTCACGCACTGTCATTGCGGTGTTTTTGGGTACCAGCTTAGTGCGGGTACACATGATTTTATATAATTCCCTTATCCTAAGTTCACAAAAGATTAACTTCCATCCTATTGGTTGAAATTTTTAGGGTGTTAATGTCGAGTTGTTGACGGAATGCTGGGTGCTTGAGCCCAACATTGAATGCACATTCAATGAGAATTGAATTAATGGCTTGTCATTATTCATGCACCCGCATTCATCTACCCCTAACTCCTGCACCGCCTTCACCATCGCCTTCACTGCCACTGCCCTAACTCCTGCACCACCTTCACTAGCGCCTTCACTGCCACCACCTTGGTCGCCGCCCTTCTCATCACCGCCTTCATTTCCACGGCCTTCACAACTAGCCTTTTCATCACACAGGTTTCCTACCATTTTCAACTAATTATATTGCTTTGTTAGAATATCGATTCACAATTCCAGATTGCTTTATTAGAATATCGATTCACAATTACAGAGGTGGCCTGCATAGTACGACCATAGAAGCAAGCAACATCTTGCATCAGTAATTAGTAACATTGTAGACACAAGAGTTATTCACCAAATCATGCATCAGAGGAAAAAATAACACCATAGAAGGAGGCAATGACAAGGGACACAGATACCACACAATAGGAGGGGATGCTAAATTCCAGGCAGATTCTTCTACAAAATGTTCTCAAGGTATAGAGTCCAATTACCCTAGTATAATACATTATTTTTTCAAGCTTTTTCCAGTTTACATTCATATAATTTCCATTTCCTCGAACCAAGATACAATGAATGTATACAGTAGTTGTACAAGTAGCATACCTTTTTTTGGATGCATATTTCTTTCACGTCTTTTTCCTAGGTTGCTGAACCAATCCAAAACAGATCCTTGGTTCATCCCTAACTTCTGATTAATAGTTGTAATCCCTGGTTTTTTAAATAAAAATTGTGTGCATTTTTTAATTTTTCCAAACATTCAGGCATCCAAGATGATAATTGCATGAATCCAAGCTGATAATGGCGCGATGCGTTCCATGAAGGAAATCTGCAGTCCCCACGTTACACCTACACCATACACCAAAATGTGTAGGCTACAGACGGCCAAGAAGCTGCAAGGAACTAAGGGAAAAATGCACCAAGTGCATGGTAACAGAGAGTATTGGTAATCGTTTATGCATATATCCATTTGACCATCCAGAGAGAACCCAACTCCGTATGCTCAACCTTCTTGCACTCACCCTTCCTACCTGTAAGAAAATCAACACACAATGTAAAAGTAAGACTCGGTCGAGAGTTTGAACCGAAAACAACTAGCTCAGAACAAAACCGCCCTTAGAATAGAACCGTCGTATCAACCACCTTACCAAGAAAGAAAAGAACTCATGGAGAGCCCCTTAGAACAAAACTGTCATATCGAGCACCTTACTAAGAAAGAAAAGAACTCATGGAGAGAAGCATTAATGTTCACATTGTGACGGTGCATTGCATATTGGTGCATTTCATACTATGGGACTGCAATTTCCAGTGCCACATTTGCATAAATTTCCATTGTTAAATTCCTTACAGATTGATAGAAACAAAACAAACTCGGGAAGCAAAAACTAAAGTGGAGAGAGTAAAGAGAGGATCAAATCGAGTTTCGGTTGGATCAACGGTTGTTGATGAAGAAAATGCACACCTGGAGTTTAACTGACATCCATATAACTAGCATTGAAACTTGTGGCATGGACAAAGAAGAAAGCAACACTAGGACGTTTTCTCATCTCACCAAATGGTGATCATGCTAAGTTTGTATTGCCATGTTGCATTGAAAGTTGTTTTGCATACCACTACCTTCACATTTGTCAATGCATTGCATATTTTATCCATAGATTCCCACTACCACTACCTTTAAATTTATTGTTCAATGGTTATTATAGATTTTACCATTGTTTCCAAGGCTAATGATCACAATTTGAAACGTATCAGCCCCGTCGAATCCTGACTTATTTGGCTGCGCAATTATTTCATGCACATGCGGGTAAGTCTATTACATGATACAGACATGTTTACAAGAACAACGTGAGGTTTTTGTTGGAAGAAGGAGCTGCCTTGATATGTGTACATGCAGACCCAGTTTTACATACTCCACTGTGTGACCACAAACAAATTAAAAAAACATTCGCAATTTTCCTGCTTAGGCCTTGGTGGGTGAGGTTCATACACCATAGAGAGAGAGACATTATTGCATAAATAATTCTCTAACTGCCTCTCACCCCTCTATTAGTTTTCAATTTGATTGTCGAGCTACTAATTGGCTAGGTCAACCCTTCCTTCGGTAGATAAATACTTTCGGTATGGCCAACTTCACGACCACTTTGAATACTATGGTCAACTTTTCCTTCGGTAGATAAATACTATATATCTGCCTTAGCTCCGGGTGATAACTTCCTTGTATCTTCAGGAAAGTATAGGCTCCTTGATGGTTGCTGATATCTAAACCATGTATCGTAAATGAAAAGAACTTCGATGGCTGCTGAGATTTAAACAAAAAGGTTTCCTGAGGCTGGAGTTTCAAATACATGGTTTGAGTGGCAGTCGATCCATAACTAATGCCAATAAAATCCCAATACATTATTGCAGGCTTGATTTGTAACTTCTCTTCATAAACCGTCTGATATGATGACAAGTCCTCTTCTTAAAGCTGGTGTGAATCGAGGCAGTGATCTCAATGACATCTTTTGATTTTTCTCCAAGTCAACTTCTTTAATAAAATTGTAACTTGTGCACTCAAATTACTCATTTAGTATTTTATTGTAACGTTGGAAAAAATGCAAATATTGTAACTTACTATTTGTTTCATTAATCAAACCTTTCAATATTATAAATTTCCTTGCTTGGCAATAAAAGCAATGCAGCAAGTTTAACACTTGCCATTGTAATGGCTACATCCTCAAACTCACCTCATCACCTAAATGGTAAGAATGTCACGACTTTTCCCATGGAACTTCCCATGCTATCACTTTGCTTTACCCACTTTTAGTAACTATAAAGCTAGCTGATAATTTAAACTAATCAACCAAATCGCCAACACCCAACCTATGAGTATCAACTCGTTCAACTAATCGAATACCGACTATCCTTATCTCAATTGTTGATTCCCTCCATCCAACGGGAAAGGAGGAAATTCGACCTTTGACCTTTCTCCATGCCCATTGGATGGAGGGAATCAACAATCAAGATAAGCTTAGGCTCGAATACCAAGTCATGCAATTCGGCAGGTATTATTGCTTGCGACCTTGTTTAAGAAAGCAGTTAGAATGAAAATGGAGGGCATTTTTACTTTTGATATATAGAAGCTAGACTTTTGATGAAGATATTCATTGTAAAAGATTATTTCTTTTTAAGAAGTTAATGCTAAGAATATAATTTTGATCATTTTTTTGTAACTTGGATTTTTAGTTTACAACACTTAAAGGTCTAATTTTTTTGCCTCAAGAAATTGCTAAACATGTAAAGTAAGAAGTCCAACCCGTGTCTTGAATTATTTTCACATTAATTTTTCTTTATTACTATCCCAACAAATCCTTTTCTTTATGGTTGTATTATTTTGAAAATAATTTTCTTGAATTTATTACAAATCTTACCTATTATTTATCTTTTTGAATCTTTTTGTAGAATAGTTTCTTGATAAAATAACAGCGATATTTAAAATCATACCAAAAATCAAAATCATTTATTAGCTTTAGATTAGATAATATCTAGAAATTGATTCTTGGGTTAAAGCATATTAAGATGTTTGTTTTCTCTTTAAAATTGTATAAAAACCCAGAAAAAGGAAAAGGATATTAGAATTCCCAAAGTTTACTTTCAAACCCTTGAATCTCATTTAAAGGTAATTGGTCATAAATTCAGTGGGTTTTTCTACATCAAATAAGAAAATGTCTAATTGGGCCTCCTTTTTGGGATAAACCCTATTGTTGATAAAGGGGAATTTCTTCCCTTCAACAATATACCATTAGAATATTTTATTCACCAAGGATGAGTGTTAAGGCTTTGATCATAGTTATATGAGAATCATTAAAAGGTTTTCCACACTAATGGTTCTCGAGACATAACCCATAGTCTAAGGATAAAAACCAATGTATTAGGTACTAGAAGATGTTCTTATGGTTCATGGACCATGCATAGGGTCTGAAGTCATCACACATGCAGGGTAAACGGAATAATTGCCCCATAAGTATAATATTCATTCCAGGCACACTATGGATTAGTATCAAGGCCCTGATCATGGTGCAAGGACAACAACTAATACCCAAAAGATATTTCTAAGGTTCATGGTCATATGTCCCGCCTCTTGATTTCACACTGTCATTCCAAGTGATAACAATGTTGTTAGCTTGAAAGCCACTTAGAAATATGAATGGTGTATCTGTAGGAATCTTCATCCTCTCCTTCCATGGTACATAGATAAATTAAGGGATTAAGACTTTAGTTTCTTAATATAAAATCCTCCTGCCTTGACAGTTTAATCCTTTAATCATTATATTTTCATTTGTTAAGAAAATGTTATGTGTTGTCACTAACACCATAGTGGTTTTCTCTAGACCATGGTTAGGTCCCTAATACCAATCCTTAGCATGCCAATCCTGGTAATTGCGTCCATGTTATACTTGTGGGCTAAAGATTCCATTTACAAGGTTTGTGTGGGGGTTTCAGATCCTATGCATGGTCCATGAACCATAAAACCATATTTGTTTCCTAAGATAGTGGTCTTTATCCTTGGACCATTGATAGTATCTCAAGAACCATTTAGTCTTGAAAACCTCGTAATGTTACCATATGACCATGGATAAGGCCTTTGGACCCATCCTTGGTGAACAAATTTCCTAGTGGTGCATGTATCCCACTTGGTGGCTAAATTTCCCCTCTAAAGGGTGTGTGTAATGGTTCAAGACTTATTTTCATCCCATGAATCCTCAAATATTCATTTAGGTCATATGTCTCTTCTTTCGCTACTTGACCATTTTCAAGACCCTGGGATCCTTCCTTAGTAAGAAAAACCTCATATATGCTCCCATATCCCACTTAGAGATCAAAGATTCTTTTTAGAGGGCCTATGCAGTGATTTGAGATCATATCCATGGACTAAATCTGTAAAATGTTTATCTATGACTTGAGACCCTTTTTTTGTTATCTTTACCATGGTCAAGCCCTCGAAACCCATCTTTAGTGCGCGAAACTTCATAATGACACATGTATCCCAATCAAAGACCAAAATACCCTCTAATGTGTCTCTATACCAATTGAGGGTTTATTCATGACTTATAAGCCTTAAGTGCTTCAATTAGGTCTTAATACCCCTTATTTTCTCCCATAACCACATGGTTAAGGTCTTGTCATGCTATTGAATACTTTAGTTGAGATGAGAGAAACAATGTAATATATTGTAACCATTTATTACGTGTTGAATAATACATTAAGCATGCTTTAAATTGTTTTTTTGAAAAATCGAGTTGTTTAATAATTATATATAATTTATATGTTGTTTATTGTTACAATTATATTTATTTAACTTTTTACGCATTCTTATTTTAAATTGATTAATATAAAAAGTCTATTATACACCTCACCTTTCTTTAACTTCATTTAGCTAAGAATGGTCACTATGTAACAATAATTAGTTACAACATCCAAGGAAAAATAATTAGTTACAACACTTCCTTTTTGTTCCTAATGTGTCTAGATGATAGTCAAAGTTGATTTCTAAAAACATATCTATCTTAACATAATCGAAAACATTGATCATGGTTTATAACTTTATACAACAGGCCATCAATAAATTAAAGGTTTAATGTGAAACTATTTCCACATCGCCTTTTGTTACTAATATTTTATTAATACTTTGGTTTTTAATATCATTATATACTATTATGTTAATTTTATTTACGAATGTATAATAAAATATGGTAATTGAATGATATTATTTTATTATTATTATTAATTAAATTATATTATTATACTTGCGAAAGGCGAGGTATATAGCAATGGATTTGTAATTAACTTTTAATTAATTTGTTGTTTCTAAAATTAATTTTACTATAGTTTTATAAAGTTTATAAATATTTATATATTAAATTGAATATTTTAAAAAATGAAAATCAATTTCTAAATTGAATAAATTTAAATTCTTAATTTGTAATTGGTTTAAAATCTCGAATTGACTATTTTCCCTTGCTTATAAATCTAATTGTCAAAAAAAAAAATAATAATAAATAAATAAATAAAATAAAATAAAAAATAAAAAATAAAATAATAATAATAATAATAATAATAATAATAATAATAATAATTAAAAAATAAATAAATAAATAAAAAACACTTATTTGACATTTGTCTCTCTTCATTATGGGTAAACTGTTTATCTACTATTTCATTGGACAAATGTGTGATATGATTATGATTTAACAGTTATCATACTAATCGTTTTGGTGGATGCCTGTAAAGGTGACCCACATTTGGACATGTTGTTGGTTGGATGCATTTAAAAAAGGAATTCAAGTGGCCAAAGTATCGACAAGCAATGTCCCAGCTCCAAATCTTTCAATTCCCCGGCTTCAAATCTTCCAATTTCCGACAAGAATCCATGCCAAATTCCAGTTACGAACCTCTCCTAAATCCTCCCCTCCTCAAGAAATAGCTTAGCTCTGAAAACTTAGCAGATTTCAATGGTATTATAAAACATGATATTGATTGTTCACATAACAATATACAATGTTTTAATAAATATATATTTAAAAATTCGGGTCTGCTGAACTTAGCTGATTTGATCATTGCAGGAGACTTAAATTATACTTGTAATGCTTCTGAAATATGGGGTTCTATAGCCAGGCTGGATGAATTAGCAGAGTTCTTTAACAAGCTATTTGTGGATACAGATTTTATTGATGTGGTGCCGCATAAACTGGTGCCTACTTGGACTAATGGTAGGTTTGGAATTGATGGAGTTCATAAGAGGTTGGATCAATTACTTGTCAAGGCTGAGTTGCTGAGTTTATTTCAGAAACATCGTTCATGGGTATTTGACAATAAATTCTGAGACCACTGGCCTATTGTTCTTCAGCTGGAAGAATATGGACACAATTTTTCTTCTCCCTTCAAGTTTAACTCTTCCTGGCTAAGTGATGACATGTTTTGCAGTATGGTTAGATCATTTTGGCAGAGTTGTGGTGAATATGATACAAATCCGATGCTGAATTTCTGCTATAAATCGAAGGGTTTAAAGGAGGTTGTAACTATTTGGATTCAAAATAGAAAAAAGGCAGATAAATTGGAATTAGCATGCCTAGAAAAGAAAATTTAGGAATCTTATGTTGCTAATGTCCATAACTCACTGACTTATGATGATTTTGAAGTTATGAAATGCTATGAATAGAAAAAGGAAGAATTATTGCTGCAAGAAGAAAAAGAATGGCGACTCAAAAGTCGAGCCATTTGGATTTCATAAGGTGATAAAAATTCGAAGTTCTTTAACTCCTTCGCTTCTGCTAGAAGAAATATGAAGTACATATGGGAAATTCTAGATGATCAGGGGCAGCAAATTTCGGGTCTTGAGCACTTAAAAGCTGAAGCTGCTTCATTCTTTGGTAATATCTATAGTGATACAGGTGACTGCAATTTGGATGATCAAATCAAAGTAGAAAGTCTCTATCCTAGATTCATTAATGAGCAGGATGTAGATTGTTTGCAAAAGGAGGTCTCGTTGGATGAGATTGAGAATACATTGAAAATATTTGCCAAAGAAAAAAGCCCCGGGCCTGATGGTTGGCCGGTGGAGCTCTACATTCACTTCTTTGATGTTATGGGTCAAGAAGTTAAAGAGCTGGTAAATTTTTCTATAATTAATGGTTATATATCGGGTGGTCTTAATTCCAAATTTGTCACCTTAGTTCCCAAAAAGAACAAGCCCTTATCTTTTGGGGATTATCGACTGATTGCATTATGCAACTTGTTGTACAAGCTTATCTCAAAAATTCTTGCTGATAGATTGAAGAATGTTCTATTTGAACATATCTCTGCAGAGCAATTTGGTTTTTTATCAGGGAGACAGATTCATGATGCCATAGGCATTTTTCAGGAACTGATGCACAACATTAAGATTAACAAGAAAAAGGCTCTTTTGCTCAAAATGGACTTAGAAAAAGCTTATGATAGAGTAAATTGGTCATTTCTCCATTTGATTCTCATCAGAATTGGTGTGCCTCCTTTGGTGATTAAGTGGATAATGGCATGTATCACAACTATGAATATTGCAGTGCTGGTTAATGGTACACCATCCAATTTCTTCAGCTGCTCTAGAGGGATAAGACAAGGGTGTCCTCTTTCACCTCTCCTTTTCATTTTAGTCATGGATGGCTTCAGCAGATTAGTAAATCAAGCCTTGGACAGAGGACAGATTAAAGGTATCAGGATGACAAAGGATTGTGTGATCACACACATCTTGTTTGCAGATGATGTATTAGTGGTTGGCTTGGATTCTGTGGAGGAGTGGAAAATGTATAGTGATATCATTCAGACTTTTTGTAAATCCTCGGGCATGAAGGTCAGCTTTGCCAAATCAAATTTTTATCATTTATCTATGAATGATGAGCATCTCAGTGATATATTTTCTGTGCTTCCCTACAAATGTTGTCCGCTGGAACTCGGCTTTAAATATCTGGGTTTTAATCTAAAACCCAACAATTACCTCATCAAAGATTGGTTTTGGCTGTGAGAAAAATTGAAGCTCGCATTGCTCACTGGTCTTATAGACTCTTATCTATTGGAGGAAAACTTATTTTAGTTAAACCTGTACTCTCCAGTATTCCTGTTTACTGGTTTTCTTTACTTGAAGTTCCATCTTTCATCATTAAATCCATCAAGAGATGTTTCTTTAACTTTCTTTGGTCAGGGACTGCAATCAGTGCTAAAATTCTGATGGTTGTAGTAGGGACACTATCAAGACCTTATAGGTTTGGTGGTTGGGGAATCAAAGACCTTAAGGTTTTCAATAAAGCCCTCAGATTAAAAAGCATGTGGCGGGGCATATTTGGTAAAACTCTCTAGTCTAGACTTATTTAAAGCAAATATCTAAATATGGATGTATTTCTCTGGATTAGAAATCCAAAATTGAGCAATTGGAATTTTTCGCCCATTTGGAGGGGCTTCATGAAAGTTTTCTATTGGATAAAAAATGATCTCTATTGGCAGGTTGGGACTGGTGTGATGATTCATGTTGGTTTGGAGCCCATATTAGGGATGGAAGATTCATTCCTCCTTCCTCCTATCATTACTCAGTACTTACAGGTTTTGGGCTTGTCTACTTTGAATAAGATTCAACTGAACAGATTTGGGGATGATGGAAATGCTATTTGGATGTATGCTAGAGATCTCGGTCTCTCTGGTTATTTAGCTCGGGCTTGGGACTTGTATATCAAGAATCTAAATGCAGCAGGTCTCAAATTGAATCAAGATACAAATCAACTTGTTTGGGGAGGAAATCCTTCTACTGGTATTGTGACGACCAAAACTGCATATAGGAGAATTATTCAAGACAAATTAATCTTCCCTCAAGATTGGTGGTACAAAAGACTTTGGAATTGGTCAATTCCATTAAAACTAAATTTTTTTATTTGGTTAACCTTGCAAGACAAATTGAAGACTTTGGAAAATATGAGCAAGCATGGATGGATTGGTCCTAGCTTCTATATTTTATGCTATAATGCAGCAGAAACAAAACAACACTTATTTGTCAATTGTAATTTCACTCAAAAAATCTGGGAATTTGTATCCAAAAATCTGAATATTACCCATCAATGGGAAGTTGGTGAGTTTAATCTATGCCTCTTGAATTGGTTCAGGAATTGCAAATAGTATTTTAATATTGCCATTTGCATTACTTGGGCAATTTGGTACACAAGAAATTGTGCAATTTTTCAGAATGTTTCTCCTGATATAACGAATTGCAATCTAACTGCACTAAAAATGTTTTCATCATATGAGATTGATGAACATAAACAAAAGATTGTCAAAGTTAGTCATTTTTCTCTCAAAGTTGATCAGCGTATTCTTTTCTTCGATGGAGCTACACAAAATGGGATTTGCGCAGTAGGGGGTGTCATATATCTGAATGAATCTCATTATTTTACTGTCAGGCTCAATTGTGGAATTGAGAGCAACATGAAAGCAGATCTTATGGCTCTCTGGTGTGTATTAAAAGTGGCAAATATATTTGACTTGGTTAACATCAAAGTGTTTGGTGATTCCTGGGTTACAATCAAGTGGGCAGCAGGTGAATTCAAGCTGAATGTTACTAACTTGAGGCATTGGGTTGTTCGGACTGATAATGAAATAGCAAAGCAACAGAATATTATGTTCAAGCATATTTATAGAGAGCATAACTCGCTTGCAGATAAGTTATCCAAATAGGCTTTGGCAGGCTTGGAAGGACATTTGGTATGGGAGGAATGGTGCAATAATAGCACTCTGGATAGTGGAACCACATACTCTTTTGATTAAGGTCTTGGAGGACTTATGATTCAATTGGTTGTTGATATCTATTGTCTACACATTTTTTTAATATGGTAGTTTTTGGGGGTTTGATCCTTTGATGCTTTTTTGGGTTTGGGATGGATCTTGATGATACTCTTGTTAAATCAGACCATACATGATAGTGTTGTGATTTATTCAGGCATAGAATCAAGAATATCATTGTACTATTTGATTCACATGAATACCAATAGTAGTTTTTTTTCGCTGGAAAAATAAATTGCTTTTTATTAATATTATTAAATATTGGTTTTTATAAAAGTATTTGTTATTTATTTAAATATTATTTTGTTTTTATAATTGTGAGATGAATATGACTTTTTGATTAATAAGTAAGAGGTGTTATGTGCGATGTAATAATAACAACTAAATTTTCACTTACGTTAAATTTTCATTTTTTATTTAAAATAAATATTGTGGTAAGTAATATAAGATAATAACACTAAGATACCCATTTAGTGTATTGAAATAGTTTTTTAATTTCACAATAATGTAATGTAAGTGCATAGGTATAATTAGTACATATTATAATAATAATTATGAGTAGGATATAACATGTTGGCCTTTTAAAATAGTTTATACAATTGCTTAAATCCAATCTCCTCTCTCCTGAATATACTTTAAGATTTTAATTCTTTGTTTTTTTATATATATAATTGGCAATTACAAAGTGATAAAGTGGAATTGTAAATAATAAATAGTATGAATATTTCTTGTTGATGCTTTATACAAATCTCTTGATTCTCCAAATTATTTATTCAAGTGAAAGCTTACGCTAACATTTCTTTTGTTAAGTGGCCCTCGAGAAACTAATAAATGCAACAACATTTTTTCTGCTAAAGCCTAATGCCAATGGCAACAAAGAAGCTCTTTTATTCAGTCCCCGAGGAATTTTCATTCCTATGTACATGCATATACAAAACCAATATTGATACTAACCATACACTATATATAGAAAGTTATGGAAATAAGATGATTTTAGTCATTATAAAAATTAAAATAATTTTAGTATATATATATATATATATATATATATATATATATATATATATATATATATATATATATATTATTTTTGAGTTGATTTTATTTATTAGAAAAATCAAATTGATTTAATATATTAAATTCATGCATAACCTAAAAATAAAGAAAAATAAGGAATAACCCATGCCGTGTTATTAGCTTCCTACTCTTTTGGGTTAGGAGTTAGCTATTACTATTAAAAAACTTTTTTGGCTTATTACTATTAATGAACTTTTTGGCATAAGAGCTAGCTATTATTATTAAAGTACAATTATTAATTAAATTATTTATAAAGTATTTTCAAATGGCAGGTATAAGCAGCTTTGCTGCTATTTTTACTTGTTTAAATAATTAATTATCATATTATATTCAATTAAAATATTATTTCATCTCTTGTTATTATTATTTTATTAATATTTTGTTTTATAATTTCATTATATACTATTATAAATTAATAATATTTACTAAATTATAATAAAATATGATAATTGAATAATATTATTTTAATTAATTATTATTTTATTAATACTATTTATTAAATAATATTATTTAAATAATTAATTATTATATTATATTTAATTAAAATATTATTTTAAATATTTTGGAGATATGTTTAAGTTTTCACTAGTTATTAGTGAGAGAACTAGCACCATAAAAAAAACCTATGGTGCTCTACGATCAGGTACGAAAGCTGAACTTTTAGGATTATGGGGTGTCTTAAAGGTGGCTTTATCTGTGGTATTGATTCTCTCAAAGTCTTTGGAGATTCATTGGTTATTATCAACCGGGAAAACAAGCAGGCCAAGTTGGAAACTACTCTCCTTTACCATTGGTGTAGTCGCATTTCTTTTCTGTTATACCGTTTTCCTGATCTTTCTATTGTCCACAACCGGGGGTACTTTTTTGGGAAGAATGGGTTGACTGTTTATGTGCACATTCTGATTCTATTTCCTCCTTTCTTTATGAAGGTTGATATATTGTTGATCAAAAGTCTTCTAGTTTTTTTTTTTTGCTGGAGGATAGCACAATATGTATGGCTGAAATGATATATAGTTTATGTTTTGTGATATTGTTATGTATCGAACAATTTTGGTATTGTAACTAAAGATGATTTAGAGTCTTGGGTATAGTATCCCGACTAATGTCATGTACTTTTTGATTTCGAAGAAATAACAAAAATACGTTTTTTTTTCTTAAATATCAATAAATATGCTAGCTTTAATATTCAGAAATTACCATCAACATACCCGTCTTCTAAAGGCAAGCATTGCCAACTGCTTCAATGACCAGTGAGAAAGTCCGTGACAACATCATGCAAAAAGTTATTTTGATACATCTTCAACGGTCCAAAGGGAGTTACCTGCAAGCGATCAATGACAATTATGTTCAGCAAAATACAACTCTGAGATTTAATTTGTTTCAATTTAAATATTAACATCTATAAGTGGGTTAGATGGCCAAGGGAACTGCAAAATGTACAAAGATATGTATGCGTACTGAGAGTTCCAAAAAAATCACGGTAGCAACCTTGTAGCCCTTAACCGCTCTGTGCATCCGTCAGGGCAACTTTTCAGCAAGTCGACAATAGGACTGGCTTAATAAGAGATTTGGCTACCATAACATTAATAGTATTGCAAATCCTTCACCCTAGGTGCCGATCCCATGAATCCAAACATGGTTGTAAATCCCAAATTCATCTGTGACATGGAATTTCAAACACTACGTACCTTCGTGTGTACTATCAACTACATTTATAAAACGATGCCAATGCTGACATGGATCTATATATCCTGCACTGACCATGATAAGTTGCCTTTCATACCTGAAAAGTGAAGAGGCGAACGGCAACAAATGTAAAGTGAGGAAAGTCTATATATATATATGAAGTGAAAGTAAAAGGTTTTTGTTCTTTGTTTTTAACAACTGGGAATCTCCACACCCTTCCCATAGTGGAAGGATGGGCCGATGGATCTATAACCTAAGCTAGGGTAAACCTCAACTAAACTAGGGTAAACCTCAATGTTGAATGGAAAAAATATGGGCTCACTGAAATACCCTATGGATCAGTTTAATTCCCTTAATTTGTGGTGACTTGACCTCTACAATACCAACTAATAACTAATGCTAACTACCCTACCCCTACATGCTAAAATAATAAATAGTCGTGTCCGAAGTGAAGATAAGTGTGAAACTATCAAATCCCCTTGTCCTTTTGAGAACATTCTGAATTCGGAGAGGCCTAAATCACCGAGGAACAACAAAAATTTGTAAACACTGTTCACAAACACAGTTTAAGAAACCATACAGGTAACACAATCCATTCTTTGACAACCTTCCATCTCAAAACCCTAGATAATGAATAGTAATTGAGTCTACTCTATAGCTCTGTCAACACGGTTTAAGAAACAATCAAGTTAACATAGTCCATTCTTTGACAATCTACCACTTCAAAATTTCGAATAATGAACAGTAATGTAGTCTGTTCTATAACTCTGTTAACATAGTTTAAGAAACCACGAAAGTAAAGCTTATGTTGGTATTCTGAAGTCTGCACGTATACCTGTAAGTTCGTTGGATACCATGTGTACACTTACTGTCTAGGGTTATTACTTTTTGACCTACTAAATCTTTAAAGGTCTTATATGATTCTTAATACTAAGGATCGGAGGGCAAGGATAAGTATTTTTTTGAAATTTATTTTTTTTCCTACGCAGAATACAAATTTTGTTATTTTATATTTTTTATTAATGTTGAAATCTATTTATATAAGGTGTTCTTTTTGCGAAAGACAATCCATGCTCCTGTAGTAGGATTCCTTGCTTATGCAACCAATGGAACAATGACACGTTGCAACCAATCGAACTTTGCCAGGTGGCTGCACGATTCCATTGAGCCAATGAAATTACGCCACTTCGCGTTGGTGAGGTGTCCTTATACATAGTTTTCTATGTTTGTGCTGTCCTGGCTCTTCGTCCTGTAGTTCTAAAGCTCTGAAGGTTCCTCAACCTCTGTATGCAACACCACCGCCTCTCACTTCCTCTGATAGATCTGCGTGGATGGCAAGGTTCCTTCACACACATGGTATCCTATTTAGGTTCAACTGTGGCAGCATGGAGTCTTCACAAGCACTGAAGCAACCTCTTCTCTCAGTCTCTTGCCCTTCCATAGCCTTTTGCGCACCGATGCTTGACATAGGATGGCCGCCATGATCAACAAGCAAAGGAACACTCAAAGATGTTTGCAGTCTCTTTCATTAGATGAAGGAGAAGTCTTGGGTACCTAGGAGGACCTGTCTTTTCCATGCTCTGCACTCTAAGGTGTCACAGCTAGCAGCCGATCCCGGTGGGTAAGGTCATATTATCATAATGGGCTTATTCTCCAACCAGGTGGACAGGAGCGAGCTTAGTGTTGCCGACCATGTTTACTCATGGTGGAGAGGTTACACATATGCCCACCATGGTACATTCCTCTTATTTCCCTCGTACCTAAACAAAATATCTACATTCGATACAATTACTCACGACCACTCTTTAGATTTTTCTGGGTTGTGATGATCTGTTATGAATCGATTTCATGACATTTGTATGCATGGTGTGATACCCAATTCAGTTTGTTGTATTTAATTTCCTTCCACATTATCCTAGGTTGACCTCGGGCTTATTATTATGGTAGCGGCATAACTTTTAAATTGGGGTTTGTATAGTTTCAGATGCTTACTGAATAACTTTCCATGGATATCTTAGATCTCTGTATTCTGGTTGGACTACATACTGTTTTACCAATCTGGGCCCTCTCGGACCTTAACCCAATACAAATACCCTTTTTCCCAATTGATGGTTTTAGCTCCTTAAACCACCATGTTGTACTATTCACCATACCTAGATTTTCAAGAGCTTGATCCTGGGTACAATTTGAGTGAATTTGTGTCACGTTTATAAGAATCAATGTATTAATCTGTTGTTTCTGGGTGGATTTTAGGGGCTAGTGGCTACCAGTATGGTTGCCATGTAATTCCTTTACTTCATGCAGGTTTAGTTATATTCTGCAATGATGCATGAAGAATCTGTACACCATGGCATGGTATTCTAGGTTTAGCCAAGGTTAACATACCCTCCGAGTCAGCTTGATTGACACTCGAGTCAAATGGCATACAAAATCTTGTGCAGAGTCCACTAAATTGCTGAATCTGGTCGTGGCTCTGTTAACTGCCGACTCTGGTGCCGAGTTTTCGAAGTAGCTGAGTCACTCTTGAGTGGTTGTCTTTCCAAGTCCTTCTCGAGTCCGCGTTTGACAAGTTTGGGTTTAGCACAAATTATGTGTTGTTTTTGTTATCTGCATGTTGATTCTTTGAATTGTTGGACACCAAGGGCTAAAGTTCTCTTACCTCAGCGGTTGAAATTTGACAATTAACAGGCTAAATTGGTTATACAATTGCTGCATGTGAGCTGCATTTCAACATGAGTTAGTAATACCTTCAATTTACTAGTTGACTGCATTTTAATCTGTATTTATGATGGAGGGACATATATTTCTTGGAGCGATTTGCATAAAAAATAGATGCGCTTTTAGCTTTTGTTCAAGGTTTGTTTTTGTCACTTGACAAGTGGATTATACCTGAATTTTACCATATTTTTTTATGTGAAACCCTCCAATAAAATATTCTGCTATATGAAAGCCTCCTTGTTTGAAAGCTTTGAACCTCCTTGTTCAATCTCAAACAAAATTATATTCTTTTGACAGAACTCTTCCAGCAACTTGGTTGCAGACATGCAAGTATGTGGCATCTACTATTGGCATACTTTTCCCTTAGAGTAGGTACTAGTATTTCAACCCATGGCATGATCACAATGCAGTTACCTTCATCTCCAAAATTCTTTCAACTACCCTGCATCATTTTTCGGACAGATCCTCAACCCAACTTGGTTGTTGTCCTATTGATACATTATCATTTTGATTCATGTGCTCATTTCCCATGTAATCGTAGAGACCCACAATATTTAAAATATGAGAGATATCTAAAAAATTTGGTAGCTCCAAAAGTTCAATTTTGTTGCCCAGTTTTCAGTAGATTTGCAGGGGCCAACTTTCTTCAATTTCAATTTTGTTTAAATGGCCTTTGGGAAACACATATTTTCATAAATACACCATTACCATATCATTGATTTGATTCTTCTTTTCTCTTTTCTTCATATCTTCTCAACCCTTGTAGGCTTCATTATCTAGGTACCTACCTAGGCCATATGGTGGAGGAAAGTCTTTATTGCTGGGAAGCAGTTTTACAATCCTAAAAGTACCATGAGGGAAATATTCATATGTGAAGTGCATGCTGGAGCTCTTGGAGGACAATATGGGAGAGTTAAAACCCACGTAGTTGAAGAGCATTATTATTGGCTAAGCATGGGTAAAGCGGTGTCTAAATTTCTAATTATGTGGACATGTGACATATTTGTCAAGTAGCTTCACTTGTATGGGGTTGTCTAGGATGTGTTACAAGTGCACCTCAAAATTTTAAATACACGCTAATAGTTCTTCATGACTATAAATCAGGAAAGGCTGATGATGTATTACATGTTTTGATAGAGTGAAGACCTAGACCAAATATGTCAAGTAGTAGAGTTTCATCATTTTTTTATCTCTTCTTCCAGAAGCTTCATTTCCAAATCCATGTAATTGACACTCAGGATTTCTATATTGGACTTAAACTCTATCCATTGAGTGTTAGACTGTGTCTTTTAGTGGGAATATAGATGGCTTTACCAGCTAATAATTGGATTCTTAGGAAAAGGCGGGCTTCAAGAGGTCTTGTATTTGTAACTATAGGGGACATTTCTATTGTATCTTTATAACAAGTTCTACTTCCTCTTTCTGAACATATAATATGTTGTGAGAAGCTTACAGGATGCCAGAGGAGAAATGCAATCTGCTTTACGCAAAAAATTAAGGTTTTATCTATGCTTTTTGATGAAGTCAAATATGTGGGGGTTCCATTTCCTCCCTCTGCATTGTTATGCTTCAAAGTTTAGAGAACTATATGTTATTTTCCAGAAGACAAAATATTTGTTGGAGTGTTGTAGCATTGATATAAGTTGTTGGTCATGCAAACCGAAGAAATACCAAATAAATTTTATGCTGTAACACATAACATGGCTATTGAATTGGATGAACTATGTTTTAGATCATTGGATGTCTCACATGAGGTTAAGTAGAAAATTGAGTTGGTTCATAGTCAGTCCAGAAGAGTTACGCTTTTCATTGATATTTCTGAAGAACAACTCTGTAGAGATGTGCTTGCTATTATTGATGAGTTCGAGAAGGTGGTAACTCCAAAGGAATCTAAACACATATTTTAGATTCTTTGCATTTAAAAAATGAAAGGGATTGTCTCTGAGAGATAGAGTTGTTGGAGGAAGAGACGATAAATCAAAATAAGCTAGGCATAAATCAAAATCTTCCAATTATTAATAGCTTGATCAGTTTCATGCACTATTGCAAGTGTGTCCTAATTGGGGTTATAGATATGGAGTTTGATGCACAATTGCAACCATTAAGTGAACACAGAGTTTCCATAATAGAGTCCAATGATGTCCATGTTATTCCAGATGATTTCAGATGTCTGGTCTCACTTGATTTGATGAGAGAAATAATCATTGTCTCTACTGGGTAAATGTATGAACTAGCATCCATTACCACATAGATTGAGGAAGGACACTCTACTTGTCTAAAGAATGGGCAGAAAATTTTGCACACAAATATTATTCCAGATCATGCTCTCTGCAACCTTATTATTCAGTATACTGATGTGCATAATATCTCATTTGAAAAAATAGTAAACAACAAGAAACGATCTTCAATGGAAAGCATTGTGAGTACAAAGGTAGCTTTAGAAGTTGCAAAGAAGATTGCAGTGTTCCTTGTAGATAAGCTTGCTACAATACCTCTTGAAGAAAAAAGGCAGGTTTCTTATGAACTCAGACTTCTTGCTAAATGCAACATGGACAGTAGAGATTGCATTGCAGAGGTAGGAGCCATACATTTGATTGTATCGTTTCTATCTTCAAAGGATCCAAAAGCTCAAGAAAATGTGATAACTGCACTAATAACTTTATCTATTTATGAGAGGAACAAATCTAAAATAATGCAATATTGTGCATTACAACCAATCATCAATGTTCTCATGAATGGATGCAATATGGAAGCTAGGGAAAATGTCGTTGCAATGCTCTTTAGTCTTTCCTCTATAGATGCATATAAGAAATTAATTGGAGAGAGGCCAGAAGCCTTTCCAACCTTGATAAGTCTTCTTCAGGACATAACTGTTAGAGCAAAAAGTGATGCAGCTAGTGCCTTGCTTAATCTCTCAGTTTTTCATGGAAATGTTTCATAGTAATAATAGTTGGGGCAGTTCCTCTGCTAACTAATGTTATGACAAAAGGCACATCGGGTGTTACAAACAATGTGGTTTATGTTCTTGCAGTTCTTGCGAATCAACTAGAGGGATTTCTTGCAATTAGTGAAACCTCTACAATCCCTCAAATTGTCAGCCTTCTAACATTAGGTTCTACTTCACCTAAATGCAAGGAAAATTGTGTTGATGTTTTTATATCCTTGTGTTATAGTGGAAGTGAAAAAATTGTAAATTAATAACTTGTTGAGATTGCCATCACTAATTCCTTTTCTGTATAATATTCTTACATATGTTACTTCTAGAGCCAAAAAGAAAGCCAGGTCTCTTCTTAGAACTATTCATAGTTGGAAGCCTTCAATAACTCCCCACACAATTCTCTCTTACGAGACTATAAATTCAATCGCTACAGTGCATTGGCATTTGAAGTTTTGTTCTTCTTTTCAGTTCATTCCTCCAATTTTTATGGAGACTTTCTAATTTTTTTGCTTGTGAAGCACCTACCACCACCTGCCACCAATTCATGCAGGTGCTCACCTCTGGTATAGTATTCTCTCACTTTGGCAAACAAGGATGAAAATAAAGGTAATCATGTCAGTTATTCGACATGGTTTTGTCTTTTACAATTTTTAATTAGTTATAAAATAGACAATTGCCCATTAGTATGGATGGTATAGAAATTCAGAATGTCAAACTTGTCTCTGTAATTTGCCTTCTAATTCTTCTCTTTAGGAGATACCTTGGGCTATGATTAGCAACGCATTATATTTAATTTTAAGTTTTCAGTTTCATTGCCTTTATTTGGTTGTGTACATTCATATGATTTCTTTATTTCGGTAGATATATCTAAGTTGGGAAGATATATCTGAGTTGGATTTGTATAATCTTTTTTGAACCCATATTTTCCAAACATTGAACTTTTGCGGATGGCTTAGATATTCACAAATAGTTAACAGACTAAATCACCAAGGTTGTGACTGTTTCCATCAAATCGAATAAATGTGGAAGATATAAGTTGAGTATCAATATAAATCTCTTTTCCTCTTTGAAATATGTGTGACGCTCTCTTGCTCATTGAAATATATGTGACGCTCTTTTTCTTTTTGAAATATGTGTGAAGAGATGATCTCAGCGTTGATCTGAAGAGTAAATTCAATGAGCTTGTTATCAAATAGGTTAAATGATGTGTCATAAGATACACCAGAATATGGGCACAAAGAAGTACAATATTCCTTTCTAAGCCTATTTTCCTCATACAACTTAGTATTTGTCTTTGAGTTACGTACACCATAGTCTTTATTTTTAATTGCAGTTTGAAATTCTTATATCATGGTATGTTGATGGTAGGTATCTCATCGTTGTGTTTTACACACACACACCTATACAAGGCATCTCACATTGGAAGAGGGGAACATGCATCTCATATAGGAAGAGGGGAAGGTAGAGCAAGAAATCATATTCACCCTACAACCAATCAACCATTATGTTATTAGGAGACACCATTCCCCTCACATTGCCTCCATTGGTGTAAGGATATTCATGGTATATTGAGACATATATTTTATTGTGGAACAACCCTCACAACCAACGTGGGATTAAAAACAAGAGGAGAGGAGATTTGATAGTCATAGAATAAATTGCAGAACACATCAAGATAGAAATATCCAATTGTTGTTTTACTCATGAGTCCAATGGAGGAAGAGAAGATCAAGCAATCAAGCATACTCATCTTGCAAGGATGTGGGAGTCTCTTGATCCAAGTCTCCTTGTTGATCATGGATGGGAAAGATGCATCCCTGATTAATGAGCGGGATATGAAGTCATTGTCGTTCCTTTAAATTTCCTCACTCGTCTTCAATGAAAGGTTGTGTGGAGGTCTGCTCATCTACGATGAGGTGAATGGCTCTGCATTTGCATGTGTTTTAGCTCAGCTAGCAATTATCTTAGGTGATATACCTCAATCATTTTTCCTCATTCAATTAGAATTCTCTCACATGGCACCTCATTCTCTTGATTTTGTTTTTCATCTAGGGTCTTTCACATTTAGGAGTCGAGCGTGCAAAATACGAGATGGAGACATATTATACATCACAAATATTCCCCGTGATAAATACATGGATGTTCAGTTGGTGGGAACCAAAGAAGGCAACTGAATAGTTGCCATGTATTTGTGCTATCCATATGCTCATTTCATGTTACTTTATTCCCATGGCAATGCCGTTGATTTGGGTCAGATGTGCGACCATTTTCTGATACTCGGAATGCACCTGCAGGTCAATGTGATGAGGCCATGGGTATATTAAAATATTTGTATTTGTTGTTTTGCATTTGAAATTATCTGTTTTGATAAAATGATGTGAATTTATCTGTTTGTCTGTTATTTATTTTTTTGTTATTGTCATTGCTTTTGAGGAGATTTAACTATACAATGTAATGGTGAGAGTTAGGAAATTTTAATGTAGTTCCTTGCAAAGCCTTTATAAATCAAGTGAAAAAACATTAAAAGCAGAAATGGAAATGATAGGTGTTTTATTGTAATATAATGCATGACTTTTTATATCTAGAATTGGTATTTTTGAATTAGTGGCCATTTGTAGTTGCAGTAACGATGGTATTAGAAATTC
The DNA here is from genome assembly GCA_027924585.1 of Larix kaempferi. Lineage (NCBI taxonomy): Eukaryota > Viridiplantae > Streptophyta > Pinopsida > Pinales > Pinaceae > Larix > Larix kaempferi. Next base: position 5,260,936 of record BSBM01002098.1, on the reverse strand, counting down.
AACTTCATATTTAGTGTAGTTGTTATTCCTGGTCGGTATTGAAAAATAGGAAGACAAAAAAACTACAATCTTTTCCACTAAAATAAAATTTACTTTTATATAGTCTTCGAAATAAAAAATGTTGCCAGAATGTAGTCAAATTCTTTTATAATTGCTGGCTTTTTTCAGTCAGCTTTGCTTCATTCTCATCCGGAATCTACTGTAGGAATGCCTGCTTATTTAGGCCCGAAGATTTTGTCCAAGAAAGAATACGATGGCAAGTCAAGCGATCAGGTTGAGTTTATTTTGGAGTTTTCTTTGAAATGATATTTATACTACAGTGAAATTGGTATTTTTTTTTCTTAAAATTCATAAGATTATTTTAGATTTGGTATTTTTTTTCTTAAAAATTCGTAGACTTATTTTAGATTATGGAATCTTAGATATTTAAGATTTGGTATATATTTTTCTTAAATGTTAGGATTATTTTAGATTGATGGAATCTTAGATACCTAGATGGATAGATTGGTAGATATCAAATGTTAATATTGTACAATTTGATTGCAATGAAGGTATTTGATGGTGTGTTATTTTGATATTAAAAACAAATATCTCATCAATTAATAAGTGGACAAACTTGACCGTTTTAAGTGGAATGTTTTTATATGAACTTTGATCATGAAAACTTTGTTTTTACGGGTTTTGGCCTATTTTTTAAAACAACTCAAAACATAAAAAAATTGAAAAAATAAGTAGATCAAGATGAAAGCTTCGCTTGAAAATAATGAGTTTGTTCACTTATTAGTTAGCTCTTTACAATATACTACAAATATCAATTCAAATTTCAATGAGGATAAATATTATATAATAACAATAATAATTTAACTTAAGGTAAGTACATATTCAGAGATTAAATTGGTGTAAGAGACCCCCTTGTTAGTGTGAAAATGGAGCCTCTCCACATAGCAATTTGACATATTAATGTGTTAGGGAACATACTCTACCCTCTTCAAATTCTAACTTGTAACGTACAAGGAGAAAACTCATATTTTCAACTATTAAGTTCAATTCGATGAAGATAAATCTTATTTATAATAAATTTGTAGTTACGTAAAATTTTATTTTTATTATGTATGTGATATGTATGGAGGTATACAGGGGATGCCACAAACCATGATTTGCATACACTCTATAGAAATTGTTTTTTAAACATCAATTCATTTTTCTTTATAGTTAAAGTTTAGGTTTAGTCCCAACCCCACCTAACATGCCACTAGAATCTACTAATATCTACGAGGGTCGAGTCAGATTAAGGTCGAAGTGAAGGGAACCATCACTCCATAGATGGAGCATTATATGGGTTATCCAACCCAAACTTAAAAATTCCATTCTCATCAAAATTCAAAGGAAAAGAATGTCTAAGTTACACTCAACCCAATGGATTTTTCAAGAATCTAAAGTTCTAAGTTGATTAGAAGGCCATTCAAACCCATGAGGGTGTGCATCATCTATCCTTAGGACTTTGATCTTGTGGAACTATGACCAACACCCATTTTTTTTTTGGATTTTACATACTTTATTAATTGGGAAGAGGATAGTTTTGGATAATCCTTATCCTATACACCTCCAACCCCCAAGAACATGTCACTTCTAAGGCTTCTAAGTAAAATGAAAGTGTACCATCCATCGAAGCAAACCTAGACTAGTGCAGAAACACTTCCACCAATTTTAACAATTAGACCACAACACAATATGTTATATAAAATATTTCATACAATTTTTACCAATAATATATTATAGCCACATAGTTAATATGTTAATATTATTTATTCTCCCATATCTTTCCAATACCCAAAAACATGTCACACCATCCATCCAAACAAACCTAAATTAGTGTTAAAAAACTCTCATCAGTTTTAACCATTAAACCACAACACAATATACAAGCTATAAAATATTTCATAAATTTTTACCATGTTAATATTATTCCTTAAATCTTGCATACCTTTCCGATAGTATAAACTATATTTATTTTGAGCGAGTTCCTCACAGCCCGAGAGCGAGGAACTCATCTACCAACACATTCCAAAATCAAAGAGTAACATGCTCACTATGGAACCTTCCTAAGTTTTGAACTACCGGAACGTAAGCTCATTGTCAATCAATCGATAACCAATTAATCATCTCCACGAAAACATAAACATATTTATCATATCAATCTATATGTATTGTCCATTTTAAATATCTATATACGTGAAGAATTTTCTAACAACATTGAATAATGGAATGGAAATCCTCAATCTATATAATTAGTAATTAATGTTAGGGTGGTGTTGAGTTTATTTCCACATTTCCAAATATGTGAAGGAGAATAAATAATTATAAATGTAATGATAGTGTTATGAAGTTAATTAAATATGATATTGTTATCAGTAAAATATATGTATTATGTAACAAAGTGATTAATGTTGTTATAGGGTTTTGACAATCTCACACCATCTTTCTTGGTTCATACACATATATATTTATACACATCCATTCTCATAACTTTCGTCATTGTTTCTTCTCTCTCACATACACACATGAAAACACACACACAAGGAGACATTGTCGTATATATATATATATATATATGACATATATGTTGATTGTATATATTAAAATTGTTGGAACCTAATGTGTCAGGGTTAGGTGGAGAAAATGAACAGTCGTGAAGAAGTCCAAGAGACGCCTTGATTAAGAAAAAAAAACAAATATGTTTTTTTTTCTTGTTTGCACTAATTAAAAATGAACATGTAAATATTCTTGAAAAAGTCTTTTCACAACAAAATTCCAAAACAGTTTAATAATTTTGAAAACAAAACATGGATGACAATATCACAAGTTTTGCACGTTATGAGGATGAGTCATAAACAACTTATATATAACTTTGACCAGTTATATATATATATTTATTGAAAATGTTAAATGTTAAGCTTTTTATCCAGGCGAATAGTGGCGAAAATGGCAATTATAAATACTTCAAACGAGACTTCATCAAATAATTCACTACAATTTCTTTGTATTATAATACTAGCTTTTAGAGCTTAGTTTATATACCCTGGTAATGTTGTTATAGCATAAATGGTCTAATTCAAGATTAAGATGGATGTAGTATTTAATTAAAATTAAAAAAAAAAATTGCACAACCATTGTCTAATAAAGATGTAGAAATAAATTTACTAGATTATTGCATTCCAACTTATATCAACGCAAGTTTGCTATAGAGAGACTAGTTCAACACTATGAAAGCTATGTCAGGATTTCCTCCTACAAGAATTAGTTTGTAGCATTTGAAAACTGTGAAGGGTGCAAGACAATAATTATTATAATTATTATACTTATCTAACATTATAGTACAACGAACTTACAACGAACCTTTAATGCACTTGGCATGGTGCATGGATACATGGAGAAAAACTTCTCGATAAGTAAACAACTAAGAATTAAGCAGTAAATGTGGTTCGACCAGAGTCAAATTAGCAGATAGCTTGAATTTCAATTGGAAACATAATTTATCTTTTCTTAAATATATTATTTGAAATATTGGTTTATTTTGTGAAATATGCTTAATTTTACTATACAAATCAAATGGAAATTAAGTTTAAATTCAATTTGTAACAAAAAAAATATAACATTTAACATTTTCAAATATATATATATATATATATATTACTATTCTCTTTTTTACTTCATCACATCTACTTTATTTATTTTTTTTTACTCTTTTAAACCTTCATTTTCATAATCAACCTTATGTTATATTGCTTCATTATTTTTATCATTATGATTTTATATTGATCACTCCAGATTGGATACCAACACCCAAGCCTATGTTGGTTAGAATCCTTTATTATTTTTTTCATTATGATTTTCTATTGATCACTAGATATTGGATCCCAACACCCAAGCCTATGTTTCTTGTTATCTTAGTTTTGTCTGCATTTGCATTAGCACCTAGCCATTTTTTTCATTAATTGTTCATATTTTTTCCCTTCATATCGTTGACCTCTCTTTGATGATCAATTTCTTGTTTCTCCAGGTTCCACATTAGGCTTATCTTTTTCCTATCTACAATCCTCCTTGTCTCAACATGCAAATGTTTCTCACATTAAATTCCGTATAACTTTTTCCAACAAGCTTTTCTTTCTCAAGTTGGTATTAACACATTAAACAATTTGATCATCTCTTCCAAGTATATTCATTGATTTTCACATACTTTCTAGATGACGTTAGATCTATAACAATCACTTTCACTCTTCATTGTGCAATATGACAAAGGCCTATCCATTAGCTATTGGTAATGCTCTTCCCACTTAATTTCCCGTCTCATACTTAGGGATAAGTAACATTTTGAATATGGGACAAAGTCATGCAATTTTTGGACTCAAAAGTGCATACCATTATATGTGGTTTGCACCGTGTATTTTTTTCAACGCTATAAGTTTATAAATGGTATTTTCAACGTCACTGTGAGAGTTAATAATGGAGTATAAAGTTTATAAATGGTGTTTTCAACGTGACTGTGAGAGTTAATAATGGAGTTGGCTAAACTAACACAGTCACTTAATTTTATAAATGGTATTTTCAACTTTATAAATGGTATTTTCAACTTGACTGCGAGAATTAACAATGGAGTTGGTTAAATTTATATAGCCACTTAACTTGTGGTAGGTAAATATAGATAGGCTATAAGTTAAGTGCTATAATCTGTTACTTGTTTTTAATTGGTAATTACATTTATAGGCATTTATATTTTAGAATTTGGGGTGGACTAGATATGGCTTACTTTTTTCCAAGATTGCACGAGAACGAGACAAGTGTATGGTCCAGATTAAATCTATGGCAGTGGTTCAAAATTCAAAATAAACAACTATAAAAAAAATGAATATAAATAATAACTAATAAGTGGTAGCTGTTGCATGGATAACTCGTAGTTGATGAATTGATCACTGACAATTCCTAGGAGCTCATGCATTGATAACTTGTAGTTGATGAATGGTAACCAGTAATTATTGACAGATACCAAGAAGAGGGCTAGTGATACATGTAGTTAGGCATCGATAACTCTGAAGCCGTTTAATATGGAAATTCGAAATAAACAATTATAAAGAAAAGAATATAAAAAAACAAGTGGTAGTTGATGAATGGATAACTAGTAGTGATGCATGGATAACCCATAGAATTTGTGGTAGACCGTCAACTCCGTTGATCTCCTGGCATGCGATTACCTTTAGGGGGCCCTCTCACTCGTTTTCTCACGGCCTGGACAATCAGCTTAACTAAAAGAAGTGGGTGATAACAAGTAGCTAAAAGCCTAAAGCATAGATAATCGTTGATTACTACTATCACGGCTACAAATAAATTGGCCAATGAACGCCAATAGGCCCAACAAAATTTAACAGCTAAACATTAAACTAATTACCAATTTTTATAGTTACATATAACACAAAATTCACGCTTGAACCTCTGTCATCGTTACGCATTTCTTTAAGCATTGCTTAACTAAAGCTTATTTAAATCTTAATCAATATGCATTTAATTATAAAAAGATACCACGACCATGAAATGAATCCCAGTTGTACACTTGTTACACTCAGGTTAATCTTGTTGATCCACTCAAGGAAGCCCAAAATCTGAGATAATATATAAAAGCCTATGGACATAACTACACACGGATAACAAGATAACAATTAGGCTTTGGTTAAATTTTGAGACTATTTAAATAAAATCATCAATACGATTAATTACATTTCTCAACCCTAACGGTTATGCAAGTGATAACGGTTATGTAGGATTTCCAGGATTCTCATGGTGAAATGTCTGTTCGCTAATGCTTAGAGTGGACAAAGTTCGGCCGATGCTGAGATACAATTTGTTTCCCCTCTGTCTTTATTTCTTTAGTGAACAGAGTCCCGTCGATGATGAGATACAATTTGTTTCCTCTCTATCTTCCATTTTGTAGTGGATAGAGTCCCGCCAATGCTAAGATACAATTTGTTTCCGCTCTATCTTTCGTTATTTCATAATGTGTTTATAAGTTTTTCTATTAATTTCAGTTATGATTCCGAAGTTGTTGTAGTAACTTTCCAAAGCAATAAATAATGGAAGCAAATACCTTTTGCACCCATAAGCTTTCATTGACAAGATATGCATCTCGTTAATAGTGATCGTTTATCAGAGAAGCAAATATTTGATTCCATAGCATTTTGTAAAACAACGAACTCTCCACATAGAATGGGAACTTGGGAAGACTAACGAGAAGAAAATAAAATTGTTGAGTGCCTCGTGCTTTTTCTATACAATGTTGGGTTTGTTTCCATCTTCAGTAAATTTCTGGGTTGAGCTTAACCTGCCTGTAAGTTCAGGCTGGCTAAGCCAGCTCGGTGCTTGACTTTGTTGACCAGGCCCACTGCCACGGTGGCCCAGGTCGGAGGTTTTCAAATTTTTCTGATCAGAATTTTTCTTGGCCATTTTACCTGCACGTACCTTATGGCGGCTCAAAAATCGAGGCTCCACCCCTCCCCCCCAACCCCTCCTCCCCTTTTTGTTTGGGCACTGTTCAAATATGCTTTGCTTTTGTCGTTTTCTGGCGCGCCTTTTTTACTGTAACTCTGCAGGAGACCTACCCGACAAGATACCTCAGATCAATGTCAAGCGAGGACAAGTACGCTATTTTATTTTCCCTTCCTCCTATGTGTTTTGCACTATTTTATTTTCCCTTCCTCCTGTCCATTTTTCACTATCGAAGCGCAGCCCTCGAGCCCTAAATTTCAAACATTTATGAGCCTTGTTTTATGGATACAATGGAAATGGTGATACATATAGCAAGTAGAGTGGATTGTGGAGTTTTACGGCTACCCTCATTTCTTTTGCATCTGTGAAGTTGATGTATTACCCTCCTTTCTTTCCTCCACTCACCGTCTAGATTTACATGGAGTAGATAATTACATGTAATTCAATTCAATATTGAGATATTTACGCGTAGACTCCTCTCGGCTCTCCCTTTCGATGTTCAAACGAGAATATTGGAAGCCCGAGGTCTCCCTTCTGGCCTTTCCCTTTCCATGAGAATGTTGCAAGTCCTCAGTGAGATGATTTGGGACGAATTTAATGCATTTACAATAGGTGAGATGATTGCGGGTGCATTAACAGTAGTCAATGATTTTCCTACAATTATCCCAAATGACGAAGCATTACTATTTTCAATTTGTCATGAAACATTTTCCATTCAAGAACCTGCAAAACAGTTGCCCTGAAACCATCTTCATCGTGTAGACTTTATCGTCTAGTGGTTTAGTCGCGACAGATATACTTGTCCATATGCAGAAACGAGACTACAATGCCCCAACTACCAGATGTGGATTAAATATTTGAGTAGTTCGTGAGTCTACTATTTTCTTCTATAAATATTCCTGCTATTTATCTTTTAGTTTTAGAGGAGATAATCCTAAAGTTGTTTAATGTCCACCTGAAAGGAAGCAGATTACATATTTTTTCCTTTAAAGGTGAATTGAGAGCTTAATGGATTAATTTTTTACTCTTTTACAAAGTAATAATACTTTTGGCATTATATTGCTTATACATTGTAAAATACTAATAATAGTTTTGGAAAATACAACTCAATCTCCGATATAACCATTTCGCAAAAGTTCATAAAAAAATATATGAGAACCATAAAAAGGGGCCTAGAAGATATCACAAATCATCCATGTATAAAACATGATTAGAATGATTAGAAGAAAGAAAGAATCTGACTATTTAAAAACGGTTAAGCTTCCAATGAGACTTCAGACATTGGTATGAGCCTTATATTATGTCAGTGTGAATATAATAATTACATTGATATTCAACTTGTGATGGTTGGTTCATAATACCTCCTATTAACCACTAGACCAAGCTTAATTAGGAAAACCAGAGAAAGATAAGCATAGTATGCAATCACGTCCGCTCAAATTTTAAACAAAGAAGTAACTGACTAAAGATAAGTGAAATGGGGCAAGGGCAGATTTCATGTTGGCTAAACACCCTTCTAACATTAGATTCTACGAAATAAGAACAGAAAATACTTAATATTTTGTTGTTTCACGAATTCGGTAGTATCATCCCATAAGTAAATTTGTAAACCATGGCATGATACAACCACACAGTGAAATAAAAACCCAAAGAGAGAATTACCAACTGTACTACATTGTACATAATTTGGTATATAGTACAAAGTGGTCCAAAATTGGAAACTAGGATAAGGTTGCTGAGAGGATAAAAAGTAATCTTTGAGATATAAACAATCTAATTTTCTTGGCATTGCATTCCTCAACTAGAAATGCTAATAATACATTAGGTCTAAAATTTCAATCACCCATATGCCCAAATTATATAATCACTCATCCTCCTTGCTTATCCATCCTTTGTATTAGTTAATTACAATATGAAATTTCCACATGCCTGCAAATGCATTGACTCGAAAATTTCCCAGATGGGATAACTAATATTCCCTACTTGCTGAAGATAAATTACTCGCACTACTAATATCATAAGTTTTTTGCAGTGATGCAAAGAGCATGCAGCCAATGTAATATCCAGTTTCATTACTACCCAATGATTGATGGAGGAAAGTTTTTTCTCCACTGTAAATTCATCAACACAAGTTCTTTCTAAAAAGGGTAAGAAATCTAAAAGGAAATGAATGGATACAGCCTTCATTCCAAATACCCTTCACTTTCTACAATTCAAGAAGCCATTAGTAACCAATACGAGAGTACTATCATAGAAAAATATCCAGTGGTCTTCCTTGCATTAAGCTTTCAATCAATTTCCAAATTCCGTGACAAGAAATATCACCCCTTTCTAATTACTAAAAGAAAATCTTAAACAATTTAGTATTTGCCATAGTATATTTTCCCCAGTCTTTTCCCGAAATTAGAGGAAGCAGCTCACTAGAGTCTAGGAAATTACCATCACTGGAAAGAGTGTCCATAAAAACGATAAATTTGATTGCAATGGGGTTGTGACTGCTTCCAGACATTTCTTGGAGCACCATGTAATCACGGAACTGAAATGTAATGGCATTAGCATGGCATCCTTATGTCTTTTCTTAGAGCACATATATGGCTCTTGCAATAGTTTTTGCTTTACAAAGGCCATTGTTTACTGCTAAATATGTTAGAATGTCAGTGTCAAACCTTTTTTTAGATCTCATGCATTATTTTCTTGGCCTCTGTGGGAATTCCTTCCTTGCATAGTCCATCCATGAGGGTGTTATATGTAATACTATCAGGGACCTAACCACTATCAATCATCTGTTGAAATAACTTTACTGCCTCCTTATGTTTACCCACTTGGCAGAGTCCACCCATCAATTTGTTGTACATAACAACATTAGGGATTAAACCCTGCTTTGGCAACTCATGAAAGATCTGTTGAGCTGCCTCTATCCTGTGAAGTTTGCACAGTCCATCTATAAATTTATTATAGGTAACTATGTTAGGCCTGCAACCCTTCTCCGACATGTCTTCAAGAAGCCTCCCAACCTTCTCTAGATTACCAACTTTACAAAACCCATTTATAAGTGTATTGTATGTGATTCCATTAGGCTGATGGCCTGTTTGCACCATAACATCTAACAACCCAAGAGATTGTTGAATATTTCCTTCTTTGCAGAGACCATCAATAAAAGCATTGTGTGTGATCACATTGGGAGTATACCCCTTATCCAACATCTCATGAAGCATTTTGGTGTCCTCTTGTAACTGTCCTTCTTTGTAGAGCCCATCTAATAACGCATAGACCATCAATCAGAGCATTGTATGTAATGACATCGGGACTATAACCTTTTTTTAACATCTCATATAGTAGTTTCTTGGCCTCTTGGAGCTTACCTTCTTTGCATAGTCCATCTATAAGTGTGCTCAACATGACTGTGTTAGGCTCATGGCCTCTCTGCAACATAACAACTAACATAATTCTAATAGGGTGCAACAATCTCCGCATTCTAATAATAATTCTAATTCGGGTTTCTAGTTCCTTTGGGCTTCATTGTTTTGCCATTTTGGGGGTATCTTTAGTTAGTATGATGCAGATGGTTAGTCTTCAATGGCCACTGATGCCCAATGTCTGTCTAAATGTAACTACAACTTGTTTTGTTTTGTTATTTTTGCTTTTCTCTTTCACTGATTGTATTCTTGTTTTGGCCTTTCAGATGGTTTCGAAATGGCAACAACTTCTAGCTCTCAAGGTGCAAGACCCAGAAAAAATAAAATTGTATGCTTGTGATTTACACTAGAATATGGTTGAAGGCAATGTTGTTGCCTGGATCAAATCAAATAGGTATAAAGAGTTCAATATCGGGGAGATAAATAACCCATTGTATCCAACAAGCTTTCGAAATAGATACAACAACAAATCACAAAATGAAAATGTTGAAAATCAAAAGCATAGAATCAAGAGCACCTTGGAGTATATAATGTGAGTTTTTCTCTATTTTTAATGACTCTCTTATATTGAATAGGATAACCACAATATGATTATTGGATAAAAGGCCTACCCACACCTACAAGCAACAAATATTGAAGTATGATCATGCTTGTGTTTGAGGAGGCCTAAAATCATTCGCTTTAAGGCTGATCTCATTTCTGTCCCAAACCATCCTTCAATTCTGTTGATAGGGTTGTCAAAGCAATTCTCTTCTTGAGCTTCTTATAATGATTTTCAATGTTATAAATCCTATCCCATGAAATCTGCAATTACTATTGGGTAGGCACCCTTAAATGGGTCTTATTTTGTTGAAAGCATAAGAGTATTGTTGTTGGTTTAAAAATACCAAGAACTACCATAAAAATAGTCCTTAAACATTAAAAAAAAAAGAAAAAAAAAAAAGCAACTCTCGGGGTAGAGAATACTACTTATATTCACATCCTCATATACAAGTTTCTAGAAACCAACTGATATTAAAGCATTAGCTGCAACATGAACAATTGATGCTTTGAAATATTGTGATGTATGAAGTGTTAATATCTTGTTGTTGCTTGCATCTTTTGGTGTTCATATGGGCCAGATGACCACCGAGAGATTGATAAACTACTTGTTGATATATCCAAAGAACCTAAACATGGTAAGGGGAGTCGTCCAGGTCGTAAGCATATAAGACATGGTTTCCTTTGTCATTTTAGCATCTGCATAGTCAAGAAGGCACCAAAACGCTGCCTAATCACTTGTAGTGAGATGAATCGTATAGATATTGGCAGTAAACCTTGTAATGGACAAGAGACTCATGATTTTTTAGGCATAAGGGCATACCATGCACCTCATATTAGCAATAAACTATATCAATGGGTAGAAAGATGTTTTATTTTAGGGATGTCTGTTGAATGTGTACATCAAAAACATCGTGAACTAGTGCATGATAAAGTATCCTCTTTAGAAGTTGAGTTTGATCGAAATGATTTTCTCTCACATGATGACATTGGCAATATAGAGAGAAAATTAAAACATGCCCAATATATGTTTGATAAGAATGACGCCCAAAGTGTGCGTATATGGCAAGCTGCAAATCCTGATAAAGTGTTCTACTACTCTGAGTTTGACAAAACCATAGACGATGAGGGTCACATTCCATTCATTCTAGGAATCCAACAACCATTACAGCTGGAATGGAAGAGGAAATATGGTCATGATAGTATATTAGTAATGGACTCTACATTTGGAACAAATTGCTTTAAGATATGTTTATATATCATAGATGTTTTTTTCTTACTATCATTTGTTATTTATAGTATGATTCAAGCATGTAACTGATGTCCTATTTAATTGTATGCAGTTCCAACTTTATTCATTATTGGCATTTGATTCCCAACATAATGGTGTTCCAGTGGCATGGTTCATCATGTCAAGATCTACGACCTCAGATTTTGTGAGATGGATGGAAACTCTACTTCTTTAAGTATGCATGGGTATGTTGGAATGAAAATTGAATGCATTCATGGTAAATGATGTAGCGACGGAGATTGGTGCAATTAGGTACATATAGCTAATAGGGTGTGTTTTTTCTATTTCTTGAAATGAAGCGTTGCATACAATATTAAAGACACATTATATAAATAGGCATATATTTTTAACAGTGTATAACATATTTATTCAATAGGGCGACATTTCAATGTGAAGTCTACCTATGCAATTGGCATGTCAGAAGAGCGTGGCTAAAAAATATTGTGATGAAAGTTAAAGATGACACTACAAGGCGCTCCATGTTTAAGTGTTTAGGTGACATTATGCACAACCAAATAAATGAAGATTATGCTCTTAAGGAAGCCAATAGATTTATGAATGAATTCAAACAAGAAAATGCCTTTGTTGAGTACTTTCGAGCAAGTTGGTTGGACATAATAGGTTTTCCTTCATATTATAATATCCTAGATATTTTTATTTAATGAATAGCCTATCCATAATCTCCAAGTGCTATGAAAACTTTACTATATTTTTTAATTTCACATACTTCTAGATTTCAATTCATATTTCTACTATAAATTCAAACTTTCCTAGTTATTTATTAAACTCTACTAACCTCTACAACTCATTGACAGATCACTAAATAATTGCAAACATTCAGGAAGTGCTCTAACTGTGCAGTCTATGCCCCTGCATCACTGTTTCATTCACTCTTATCATATGTGTTTAGCCTATTGAAATGCTTTCTAGTTATTAAGTGGTATTCTTTGATGTTCATCATGAATGTGGGAAAAATGTTGTCGCACTTTAAAGCACGCTGGACAAGAAACAAATGGGGCCATCGAGTCATACCATTCACACCTGAAAAAGGTATTTCTAAGGTCAATACGATCATCTTCCCATCGTCGAGTAGACTGGTTAGCGAATCAATTGGTAACAGTGGTCCACATTTTTTATTGGTGGCGTGAATGCGGAAAGGAAAATGGCTTCCATATAAATTATAGAGTGGAGAAAATGGAAGCTCAATCCTGGCTAAGAGCACAATCTATTCCAGATGATAATGTTACACTACACCACTCCAAACCTTTGATAACATGGGTGCAAAGCCAACATTGAGAAAATATATATGGTATGGAAATCAAGCCCAAACTGTGCTATGTGTGATTGCAATTGGGAAAATAATGGATATTTGTGCAAGCATGTCATTAAGGTTACCATGATGAGGGAAAAAAATAGGTTGGAACAAGAAGAGATAGAAATAGGAATTGATGAAACAATCCCATATCAGGTGACTTTTAGTATTTCATAATGCATATTTAGATCAATAGAAATGCTTTAGATCATAAATAGTAGTTGGTGTGGTCTAATATGGTGCAATGTAGCTGTTACCAGATAGCTGAAAACGATGGCTTTGGAGTTGCAAATGACTTGGATTTTCCTGTCATGGTAGTAGTTTCATAACTTGATTTGTTTCATATTTTTCTATTACTCTTTTCATGTTGATGTGAATTTTTCTTTCTTTGTTTCCAGGTAGATAATAATGTCAATGGTTCGATGGTTACTTCCAATAATTTAAATCCAAGTCATGACCAAGGAAGGGTTTCACAACATATTCGAGACATTTTTGAGTCACTTATGCAGTTTCCCAGTGAAGAATCACATTTCTACTTCCTAGAGAAACGCATGGAATACATTGCCAGTGAATTCAAAACAACATTGGCATCTACCACTTTGTGGTTGGACCATCCGACTGCTCCATATTTCCAACAAGTGAAATATGTATTTGGGAATACCCCACAATGTGGGAAATATTTTTTGGAAAGGATGGTCACTCGCAAGTGCTCTTACACATAATCTAGTTCTACACACTTTTCTCGCCCAACAGAAGGCACTAGAAGGAAACAAACATTTGATAATGTACTTGATAGAGCTGCTAGAAGAGATAGTGAAAGAAACCCAAATAAGTGAAGGTGAGAATTACAAACTTGCAAACTTGGTTATTCTAAAAAACTTTAAGCTTGAAACATGCATGATTTGGAGTTTCATTGCTATGCCAAGACTTCAATGCTTTTATTGTTTGTAATGTTAGATAAAATTAACAAAATTTATACTCATTTCCATACTTCCTTACATCTTTTTTCAGATGGCTTTGAAGATTGGATATCAAAGCCTGAAGAGCATTTCCATGGTGAAAGGAAAATGTTATAGCATTTCAAATTTAGAACATCTTAGAAGAGGATTGATAGTGGTTTAGAACATCTTCCAATAGGATTATATTTTTGGTTTACAAACTTCATATATAATTATGAAGGTTCAGTCTCACAAGTTATTGGTTCGGAAGAATAAGTCTTTGCGCTTTTATAATAAAGTATTTTGTAATCATTAATTCATTTGAATGTTGATGTGTTATAAAATTATTATTTTAATTTTTAAACATAATTATTATTTAGATGAAATGCATGGGTATTTTGAGGTATTCTTTCCAGCATGGTAATGCCATCTTCAAGGATATTTCCAGCACATTTGGAACTGAATTTGCGCTAGTGGAGGTTGTTGTTGCTTGATAAAGAAAAGAAATAATAAATGTCAAATCAATGTGATTAGTTTGTGGGTGTTGTATCCCTAAAAAAAATTAAGATGGTTGTTTCAACAGTAAGGTTGAAAAACAGGATGAGTTACAATTGGCTTGAAAGAATTTCGGTGTGAATACCATGCAGCCATCTTTTCTCTTATTGTCATGATTGTCAAATGGAAAACTTGGTCGCATCAACAAGATAGAAGGAATGATCACAACTCGGGCAGCTTGGAGATTTGTTTTGAATGCTTATTTATAGCTATAGTGAAGCTACCAAGCCGACTGATTATTTCTGGGTTAACAACTTAACAAAAACCTATTTTCAAGGACAAAATACTCTATGGAAAAAAAGACTAACAGTATGCACTGTGATTGTGGCTATCATGCCCTCTTCCTCATGCCATATAGAAACATAAATCTGTTTTATTTCTACAGAATTTGTTCTAGACAAGGTAGCAACCAAGAGCTTGGTTGCGACACAAAGTTCTTCCAAGTTTTTTTTTTGTTGGATAATGCTGTGGAACTATTTTTTCCACATTCCTTTGTTGTATGAATAGTAGAAACCTGTCCCTTTAATGACTGCTACTGGGAAAACATAGATGACATTTTTGTAACTTAGGAAGAGAAATATTGAGAACATGAATCCCATCATGTTCAATATATCTTCATGCTTTTGTTTGTATGTTTTGATACACAAAAACACTAAGTCAAGCTCAAAAGATGCTTCCAATGATGGAATTTGAAGACTTTTTTGTTGTTTTGCAATGACTCCATTAAGACAACATTAAATGCACACATTGACTACAACAAATTATGTAATTTTCCATTTTGATTTGCTTTAACAAATAACCAAAGTGCCATCTAATTTATTTTATGAGAATATAAACTATCATTACAAGCAGCTATTGATCCAAACAATGTATACAAACTAGTGGAATAAATTGGACATTAAGGATCTAAAAAGTGCTTGAAGCAATATTCATTATAACAGTTATATAGAATATAATATCAATTGTAGCATGGTATATGCATGTGCGAAATCCAATACCATGTTAATAGAAGGAAAGTGGATATTCAAAAAGTGCTTAATAAAATATCCGTTATAAACATTCAAATAGAATGCAACATCCATTATGGCATGTGATTTTTATGTGGTCAAATCAAATGCCACATCAACATAAGCAAAACATACAACATAAAAATGAACCAGATGCATGCATGACACATCCATCGTTGATGTCCACCACATTTTGCTTCACTCCGTTGTACATGGGATCAATGTTGGTGCTGAATGGGATTTTTTACTGGGGATGACATTACCCCAAATAAAAGATCCTTACACATCCTACTAGCATCCATATGATCTCCATCCATCTCATCATGATACATGGTAAATGGGAGGAATTTATGAGCAAGTTCACGGGCACTATGACACAATGGTACACAATTTGTGGATGTAACTTTGCAATGCCCTGTCATTTGGTCAATAATAAGTTTTGAATTCATGTAAACAACAATTTCGTTCACCCCATGTTCTAAAGCTACTTCTAGCCCTTCAATTAAGGCAATGTAATATGCCTTGTTGTTTGTGGTCTCTCCATGTATAGACCTCCATTTATTTATAGTTATGTCTTCCACTTTGTCATACAAAACATAGGTTATGGTCCCTTGCCCTGGATTCAGACGACATGATATGGCGATGCACAATATCCAATGGCACTCCATAGTTATTTGCCAACAAAATCCATGGGATATGTTTTGTTAGTATCATATTTAGTTTGTAAATGGATAATATTACCACTTAAAAGCATTCATATTACCACTTATAAAAGGAAAAAAACATAAAAAATTTAAAAATCATTATAATAACCGAGAGGAAATATTAGCAGGTTATGAAATAAACTCTCATCTACCCTTGAAACTCTAACACTAGTATATAAATTTTAAAAAATAACACTTTAATGAGTACACAATCAACCCTTTCCACCCTCTTTAACAAATTCATGGGAAAACATGACTATCTATATTATTTAAACAGTTTAATGAGTACACAATCAATCCTTTCACAGTTACATAATATTGATGAGTACTCAGTTAGGATGGCATGTCAAACTTGGCACTTACACTTAGGTTCACTAAGCCTTGTGGTTAGGAATGAGGTGGAAAGTAAAAATACACTAGTTGTAAGAGCTTTTGTAGGCATACATAGATGTTTTTTTTAGATCCTAAAAGGATACCACCTAAGAGAGAAGTGGAACATGAGATACAATTGTTGCTTGATTCTCCATTGCCAAATAATGGATTGTACAAACAGTTGCTTTTGGAAGTGGAAGAAGTGAAGAAGTAGTTGTATAAATTATTGGAGCAGGGGGTAATGCGACCAAACACCTCACCTTGTGGGCCACCTATCATCATAGTGCCCATGAAGGATGGGACTTGGAGGATGTATATCAACTATAGAGCATTAAATAAGATCACCCTTGAGAATCAATACTAACCTTCACCCAAGATCGATAATTTGTTAGATCAGTTGTAGCATGCCAAATACTTCACCAAGTTAGATCTCAAGTTAGGATTCCACCAAGTATGAGTGAAAGAAGAAGATACTTGAAAGACTACATTAAAGATGAGGCAAGGTCTTTATGAATGGTTAATAATGCCTTTGGATTTATTGAATGCACCAATTACATTTATGCATTTTATGAATAATGGATTGCATCCTTTTATAGATTCATTTTTAATAGTGTCGCTAGATGATATATTGGCTTATATTTATACCTAGGAAGTGCGTATCTCACATCTAAAATAGGTGTTAGAGACTCTAAAAAAACATAAATTGCTGGAAAATCTTAATAAATGTAATTTTTCTAAAAAAAATTGGTGTAATTGGGGTATGTGATTGATGGTGGGGAACTCAAGATAGATCCTGCAAAGATGGAAGCCATCACCAAGTGGCCAAATCCCACATATGTCACTAAAGTTAGGATCTTTTGTGGGGTAGTGGACTATCTTCAAAAGTTCATAACTTCTTTTTCAGTTGTGGTTGCACCTCTCCATGGCATAGAAACCATTGGCAAGGGTTTCCAATGGAGGAAGAATCAACATAAATATTACGAAGATCTCAAAAGAAAGATCAATTAGGCACATATCATTGCATTTACCAACTTGCATAAGCCCTTTAAACTAGAGATATATGCAAGTAGATGTGCTATCGGAGAGGTCTTGATGCAAGGAGGAAAGTTAGTATCATATCATTCTAAAATGTTCCATTCTAGAGTCTTGAACTACCCTACATATGACAAGGAACTCTATGCCTTGGTTCAATTTGGTAAGAAATGGAAGAACTGTCTAATGGGACACACTAATCACTAGCGATTATAGTAGTTGTAGGCCTACATTAAGCTACAAAATCACAGACAATAAACAATAAACATGTTCTTTGGAAAGGTCTAGGTGCACTTTGGGATTTCAAGGAACATCATCTTAGAATGAGATACCAAATTTCTTAGTGCCTTTTGGACTACACTTTGGGAAAAGATGGACACTAAATGGAATAGATCTACAAATTTCCATCCATAGAAAAAATGGCAAGATAGATTAGGTGGTGCAAATGAAATTGGTTCATATTTTGAGGGGTTACAATCAAAAGCATCCAAAGACCTACAATGAAAATTTGCTCTATATTCAACACTCTTACAGTAGAGCAGTCCACACTTCCATTGATAAGTCCCCTTTTGAAACTTGATTTGGATATTTTCCACCTTCACCTCTAAATGTTGTATATGGACAACAAATAGAAGCAAGGGAAGACACCATCAATGGATTGTTGAAAGATAAAAAAATTGTTGTCAAGGCCTAGGTAGATCCATTTGCAAGTATAAGAGACATTGAACAAGTCATAGGAGAAGTACAAGGCCATGCATGATCGACATAGGGTTGCGAAGAATCTTAAGGTGGGAGATAGATTCAGTTGTGAATGTGGCAAATATGAAAATCTGTGAGCCTTCCATGTTGGAATAGGAAGTTGTACAAGTTTTATATTCCATAGAATACTTAACACCAGAGGCTAAAGCAGAGTTAGAAAAAGATATAGTTTTGTAGAAGAAATCTAGAAATCTAGATAAGGAATAATATGAACTCTAGGAGACTAGGTTGAAAGGAAAATTTCTAGGCAAGGCTAAAATATAAGGCTAAATTATACTCCATAGTTCAAGTAGAAGAAAAATTTCCTCACCTTCATTTAGTAAATTGACTGTTACTTGCTAATTGTAAAAAATGTTTGGAGAGCATCCCTAAGACCCTTGCTACAGGCCTACTCTACCCTAAGGTAACTCCTAGACATCCCTACCCTAACACCTTTTCAACACTAGGCTTGTGCTACCCCTTTTTACCCCCTTTTCAACCATTTCGGCCTATCAAAATAATTGACTGTAAAATTGTGTTTGGGAAGCCTTGAATCATTGTTTCATTTACCCACTCTAGCCTAGGACACCTACTTAAGAGTCCTATCTTATCTACCTTCCAACACCAACTCCTTAAGATACTTTTCTAGATTGTCAAAGCCATCTCGGACTTCCTATTTTTTACTGTTGTATCATCTTGAGGGATGCCCTAATTGCCATCCCCATAGGTTTGTTCTATCCCCTTACACCTAGAAAGCATTCTTTCACTCTCTACCCTCCAACGCCACCTCATTGGACCTTGATGCTATCCCTCTTTGACTGCTGACACATGTTGTTAACACCCAAAAGGACCCCCGAGGTTGTGGGAGAGGGAAAGCTAAGGTAACCACTAACCAATATTTAGAATTAAGCTACTGACCCAGCTTAGTCTAAGAGGGCTCTCTCTACAAACATATGAAAGACTAGAATAATCAAAGGTGTCAACAATGAAAACATTCACCAGCATTCATCATCAAGAATATTCAATTACAACAATACAAAAGATCAGATTTCTGTTGGAACAAAATTATTTACATTTGGAAAGAAGATCATAAGAAACTATTGGGCAATGGAGTCAAAACATGAAACATGAAACAAATATAATAATGCTGCATGAGATATCCAAACAGAGGCAGGGTAGCAATCAACTTGTAGTCAAAGTGATTTTAATTGGTGAACAGAAGAGAAAAGAACATTCCATTGATGTAAGGCCTTAGATGATGAATCCTACACCAACTTTAGCAAAGAATAATGGTAAAATACTTGGAAAGAGTCAAGTAGAGCATAACTTCTATGGATTCTACTTAACTATCACACTGTACCAAGTATGAGAAGAAATTACAGACTGGAAATAACAATGAAAGATACACAATACACAAGAGAAGAAGAAAGAACAGACTATAGGACCAATTACACAAGAATCTTAGTCGAAATCCAGCTTCAGACACTGCAAAATATATTCAAGAACATGCTTCAGGAAACAGAGCAGGGTTTCCCTAGAGCCTTAGCCAAAAATGATTTTCCAACCTATTCTTCTTCTATTACATTTCTTTTATAGATCTATTTATCCCTAAGGGTCGAGCTAGATCAATAGTAGGTTGTTACAACTGTATGGACACCTGCACAAGAAGATTCAACAACCTGGGAGTCGGCCACAACAACTTTTTACCCAATTCTGGCCGCGGACTACTCAAAACTGCCTCTCAGTGCCACGGCTGTATATCTCAAACGGTGATAGATGTGTAAAAACAGAAAGATTTTTGTCTATTGGACCGTGCTGAAGAAAAACCTTTTTTAGTTTCCTCAGATTCGCCTCCAGCTGGTCGGGATCTGCTTCGGAAGTTGATGACTCACACAGAAAACGTGAATTTTGGAAAATTACCGTGTAAATATATCGTCGATGCTCCCAACTTGTGACACCTGTGTAAATTCCAAGAGAGGTTATTGAATATTGGCCCGTGATGGAGATAAATGTCTCTCAGTTTCCAAAAATTCATTATGGTTAGGCCGAAACAGTTGCTGCAAAACGATGACTAAAACAGTCATTTTCAGTAAAAAACAAGCCCACCCTTCATGTAATATCATATTGAATTTCAAATTTGGATTTATTCTTGCAATTTGAATTTGGGGACTTAGGTTATGAGGTGGCGGGTGTATCGATTGACATGTAAACCTCCTAGGTGGCAGGTTTAGCTTAGCAAAAATGGTGATAATCCCTCCAAAAGATTAGCACAATTCTAGTGCTAACAACTGGCTCCAATCGGAGATGCGATCCTCGCTGCGAGGTAGCAAAGAACCCCGTAGACCAAGTGCCTAATCCATTGGGCGGCTCCCAACTTCAAACTGAAAACTGTGCTTTGAACTCTATAACCTGCTAGCCCCTTTGATCTTGCAACTGAGCTCAAACAGTGACTGAAACAGTCCCTTCATTGCAAACAAAACATGCCCTGCAGCAGCTGACATCTGATACTCTGCTTAAACTCCAGACCTGGGGTGCACATGGAAATGTTCATCATTAAAAACAAGGCTCTTTCTCCCTTTACGAGATCTCGTGATATTTTGCAAGGGTCTTCCTCACTTGGAAGAACATCTCTTTCTCTTCCCATTGTTCACATCAGACAGCAAGTGATCTGCATCAATAACATTCCACTCCGTTTCTGACTCTGAAAGCACCATAGTATGGACCCCTTCCTCTGCCATTCAAAAGTAGAAAAAAGCTCTAGCCTGGATGGATGTGATGCCAAGACTGGAGGATAGGCATTAGTGAAGTTGTTCATTCCCGATGGTACATATGCAGAGGGTACAATATGACAGTGGGGGGCCTAAGCTTTATGCATCAAATACTCCCACCCGAGGATTCATATAAAGCAAGGTGGCTGAGACAACTCAAACAAGGATTTTTCAATCAACAAATGCTCTTGCAACCGAAACAAACAAATTGCTTTGTGTTGCTCCAGAAGTATATTTATCCAATTGAATGTGAAGGCCAAATAAATAAGGGGCTTGAGCATCATTTAGCCATTTCGCCACTAATCTTCATGATCCAGGTGAAATGATACTACCAGACTTGATGAATCCAAAAGAGCTCGAGTGCCCATGGAAAGCTCTCCAATACTCTGCTGCTTCCTTAACCTCTTAAGGTCAGAAACATTCACAGAGTTTGCCAAACCAGCTCTCGGAGATTTTGGATTTCCCTTAGCAATGATCCCAAACCTACCTCCTTCGCCTTAAATAACTTTGCCATAAAACCATACTCTTTTTGCTTGGCAGAAAACATGCTTTTATGCGACTTTAACCTTAGCAAATCTACCATATTTCCTTTGATTGCTGGAGAAGACGGTCCCAAAGAGACAAAGCTTTATACCTGTGTAACTTTCACTAAGCACAAATCTCTTAGAAATGTCTAGATCCCTTAATGGCCATTTGACAAAGCAGCTCAATATCTTCTTATTATTAAGATACTCAGCGAAAACGCTATGCATGGAGAGAATCACTGAAAGTTTCAAAAGAAGCGATACCCTAGCCAATTTCAGAAGCGAGTGTAGCAAATCCAACTGCACCTATGAAGATGCTACTGACCGTAGATCACTCCCATGCCTAAATCGTAGCTTTCAAAAGGTGGAGCTCGCACGCAAATGGCGCATATTTGAGTTGTGACCAAAATCGCACAAGTAAGATTTGCGCCATTGCTAGCAGTCGTCGATCTGCACCCTACTCGATGTCAGCCGGTAAAAGGTGCACAGAATTTAACAAGACCGCGGTGATTTTGATCATTATATTAATCAATGCATGTTATATTCGCGTTGTTAATGTGAGTCGTGGATCTGCTTTTTCCCCAGCATCCAACGGTTGACTCTGTTCAATTCTGATTGCAAGTATCATGCAGGAGATACCTAGAACCTATATTGTTTGTAACAATCCCTTCAGACGAGAACCTATCTGATAAATGCATGTTGAAGAAAGAGTGTTTCCCATTGAAGCTGATACAAAATTAGGGTTCCTTCTGATCTCCAGCCCAATGAACCGAGAAGCGAGTCATATGTAATTGATTGCACAATTATTGGATGGAGAGTGGATACATTATGATTGTGTTGTGAAGGTAGCATGTATAGACGTTCATATTCATACCCCTACCATAGTACACATAGCCACAGTTTGTATCGCTGTCAGGAGTATCACAATTTACAGATAGGACCAGGTAGAAGCTCCATGGAAACCTTTAGGTGAAATATTATATGCAGGTTGCACCAGAGCTCATGGAAAGGACAGGTCAAGGCACATGGCCACCGAGGTATCAAGTTCAAGGAAGTCGAGAGATAGAAATGGCAATATCTCGGAGTTTTCACATTTGCAGAAATTGTCAAACTTTTTGAGTATCAATACAGTCCAACAGATGACTCTGCAACGGATGCCTCTCACGCCCAGCTTCACTCCTTTCTCCTTCCACGTGGTCGCATCTTTGGATGTTCTTTCTTTACATATCTATTCACATTTACAGAATCTGCACTCAACTTCCATATTTTCTCACAAGGAGATTTCACTATTTTTGTAACAGAGCCGTGCTACTCAATTCGCTTCAGGGCAAAACCGTAAAGCTATTCTGATACAGAAATACTCTTTTGCAATTCTGGTGGGTATGAGAGCGAGGGAAATGCTCAAGCTTTAACCTGGCCGTAATATGCATCTCTCTTCCTCGTCCTTCTCTGCGACGTGTGCTGCCCTGGTCTGGACACGGCCTTCTACGATCCACATTTTCACCAACTTATTCACATCAACCTTTTCATCTTTGGGAAACATGGCATGATACGTATAGCAATTCTCCAAATTATGATGGGGCAAACTATCTTAATTCCACCCCAATTTCTCATACGACCGCTTTTCAAAAGAGATAGTCGAATCCAGTGCTTGTTTCTACCTTAAAAGAAACT
This sequence comes from Larix kaempferi, assembly GCA_027924585.1. Taxonomy (NCBI): domain Eukaryota; kingdom Viridiplantae; phylum Streptophyta; class Pinopsida; order Pinales; family Pinaceae; genus Larix; species Larix kaempferi. The sequence goes on along the minus strand of BSBM01002098.1, from coordinate 5,237,531 downwards.
ACCACATCTTTCGAACACCTGTGCATCCCCTTTCGGCCTTCTTATTCAAGAAAACATTAGAGGCTTTGCTTACAGGTTGAAGTCCATAGTTCGCATTGATCGATTGGCGTTCATACCCAACCTTTGCTCATAGATTCCCTTAGAACTGATATAATACCATGAAGTTGACTACGGTGGTAGAAAACCTGCCTGGCCGGCCGAAGAAGCAATCCTGCAGAAGAAGAAAGTCAAAGCTAGCTTGTTTTTAAGTCTGGGCGTTTTTACTTTTTTCAACGCTGGGAATTATCCCACATGTAAAGGGGGAAAGGCTTTCTAAATAGTTATAAACATTGAACGTTGGACCATATATCAAGTAACAAAAGGAAAGTGACGCTCTTGGGTTGGGTGGTTGGACAATTGGGGTAAGTATGGACCTTAATTTGACTTGGATGTTGATCACGCTCCTGGTCCTGAGCTCCCGGGTTGGGCCCGTATCTTTTGCTCGACTTTTACTAAAAATTTGGCTTACTCCCGAAAATTTTAAAAATCTCGGTCTCCCTTGTAGCTTAGAATTTTGACTATATGGTTTCATAAAGACTTGAACTTTTGCTCCCATGAAGATTTAAAACTTTGGTCAACACCTTTATAAAAATTTAAAGCCCACTTATAAAGATTTAAAACCTTTCTCCACAAAAAATTTTAATTTTGCGTGTATCATTTTATAAAAACCTTTGTTTTTTATGAAAATCCAAACTTTGTTGTTTTTATAACAATCAATCTTTGGCCCAAAAATTAATTCCTTTGCCAATTATGAAAACTTTTCCTTCCTTTATTTGCTCAAAGTCTTTCTTTTAATCCTTCTTTCTTTTTTCTTAGTGTAGGATATTTGAAGATTTAGCACGCTGAAAACAACCATGGAAAAATTGTTGGAAATTTTACTTCGAGGTGCAACTGAGCTGTTCCTTACTCAAACCAAAGACTGCTTTGACATACTGTAAACTGAACACTCACTCTCCAAATCTGAACTGAGATCTTTAAGCTGAAAATACACTAAAATTATGTGAACTGAAAATTGAAACTGAACATTGACTGAAAACTTTAAATCTGAACTGGAACTATACATGCTGCAAACTGAAAATGCTTGAAGCCAAAACCTAAAACTGAACTGTACATTCAGAAGACTATGGAAAGAGATGCTCATTGTAAGCTTATTTAGACTAGCTACCTACTCTAAGATGCCAAACTTCTTTACTCAATCAGGTAACACAAAAATGCCAGTAGAGCCAATCCATCAAATGGTTGGACAATTTGACTCCTCCACTTTGCTTGAAATCGGCCAATGACAGAAAATATGGCAGCCTAGGAAAACAATGATACCTGTTGTTTTCAAGATGAAAATATGGCTGCAAATTTACACTGACAAACCTTTCCATGTATTCACTAACAGGATCATAAAAATCACTGATGTTTGACTGCCTCCCACAACAGTTTATAACTTGGTCAGCGCACATGAATTCTCCACATTTGTCTTTCACCTTCCCATCTTGTTTTGGGTCATAAAACTCATCTTTAGACACAAAACCTTCTCCCATATTGACATCTAAAGGAGGTTGAAAAGGATTTTCTAAAGAGAAATGAAGCTCTCGGGACTGAATTTTCTCTTCTAGGGCTTCAAGATCTTCATTAAGTTTTTCAACAAACTCCTTCAAGAAACTAATCTTATCTTCATAAGAACATTTACATGACTTCAAATATCTGGGTAGAAATACTGAGAAAGATTCTTTGATTTCATCATCATCATACATATCAAAATATTCTTTAAAACCCTCAACAGAAGCAAGAGTTGCCACATAACCTGCCATTTGATTTGATGAAGAAATTGAATCAACACTTCAATCATTAAAGATTTCCAACAGTGGAGTCACCATGGAACCTTCAACATCTGGATATGGAGCCACCGATCCTCTTAGTGGAGTCACCTTCATACTAGAATTTGATGAGTGGAGTCGCCAAGTGAATGATACAACCTTCTCAATGTCTGACTGATGTTCACCATCAGCATTCAGATCTGAAACCTTTGTCGTTCTCCCAGGGATGATAAGACAATTAACTCCCCGTCAATGGCACCAATTTGTTAACACCCAAAATGACCCCCTAGGTTGTGGGAGAGGGCAAGCTGGGGTAACCACTAACCAATCTTTAGACTTAAGCTACTGACCCAGCTTAGTCTGAGAGGGCTCGTTCTACAAACATATGAAAGACTGGAATAATCAAAGGTGTCAACAATGAAAACATACACCAACATTCATCATCAAGAATATTCAATTACAACAATACAGAAAATCAGATTTATGTTGGAACACAATGATTTAAACATTTGGAGAGAAGATCATAAGAAACTATTGGGCAATGGAGTCAAAACATGAAACATGAAACAAATATAATATTGCTGCATGAGATATCCAAACAGAGGTAGGGTAGCAATCAACTTGTAGTCAAAGTGATTTTAATTGGTGAACAGAAGAGAAAAGAACAATCCATTGATGTAAGGCCTACGATGATGAATCCTACACCAATTTTAGCAGAGAATAATGGTGAAATACATGGAAAGAGTCAAGCAGAGCATAACTTCTATGAATTCTACTTAACTATCACACTGCACCAAGTATGAGAAGAAATTACAGACTGGAAATAACAATGAAAGATACACAATACACAGGAGAAAAAGAAAGAATAGACTACAGGACCAATTACACAAGAATCTCAGTTGAAATCTAGCTTCAAACACTACAAAATATATTCAAGAAAATGCTTCAGGAAACAGAGCAGGGTTTCCCCAAGGCCTCAGCCAAAAATGATTTTCCAACCTATTCTTCTTCTATTACATTTCTTTTATAGATCTATTTGGCCCTGAGGGTCGAGCTAGCTCAATAGGAGGTTGTTACAACTGTATGGACACCTGCACAAGAAGATTCAACAACTTGGGAGTTTGCCACAACAACGTTTTACCCAATTATGGCCGCGGACTGCTCAAAACTGCCTCTCGGTGCCACGACTGTATATCTCAAAAATTGATAGCTGTGTAAAAACAGAAAGATTTTTTTGTATATTGGACCATGCTGAAGAAAAACCTCTTTCAGTTTCCTTAGATTCGCCTCCATATTGTCGGGATCTTCTCCGGAAGTTGATGACTCACGCAGAAAATGTGAATTCTGGAAAATTACCCTGTAAAGATCTCATTGATGCTCCCAACCTGTAACACCTGTGTAAATTCAGAGAGAGGTTATTGAAGATTGGCCTGTGCTGGAGATAAAACTCTCTCAGTTTCCTGACACTTTATTATGGTTAGGCGGAAGCAATTGCTGCAAAACGATGACTAAAACAATCATTTTTCAGTAAAAAACAAGCCCGCCCTTCATGTAATATCATATTGAATTTTGAATTTGGCTTTCTTCTTGCAATTTGAATTTGGGGACTTAGGTGCTGAGGTGGCGGGTGTATCGATTGACATGTAAACCTCCTAGGTGGTGGGTTTAGCTTAGCACAAATGGTGATAATCCCTCCAAAAGCTTAGCACAATTATGGTGCTAACACATGTCACTATAAACAGTAACTAAAACCATTTCCAGATTTCCCTCATATGCATGCCTTGATTGAAAACTTCAAATCTGATATTTGACACCTATTCTCTGGGTTACACATAAACTGAAAGTCATGTTTTGTGTGTTTATTTGTTGACTGGAGATTGCATTTTGATAAGACAGCCATAGGAACTTTATCTTTGCTGGAAGTTACTTAAAGTTTGAAAGTTTTGGTTATTTCTAGGTGGAAAGGCTAAATGTATCCCATTTTAAGTGAAAGTCTCATTTTGGAGAATTGGGTCCAAAAATATATAGGGAATACTTGAGGCCTTAAATGATGTTTTCTAGGGTCAAAATTTTACAAAAATAGTTCCCAGCCTCCAATGTTATTCTACACTTAGAGAGATGTCCAACAAGACAAATATATCTTGATTGGGGTTCACATGTGGAAGTTATGTTCCTTGTAAGTTGACCTCTCCCTTTAGCCTCCATGGTACTAAGTGGATGCCACATCATCTCACTATTTTCACATGTGGACTTTGAATAATATTATACAGTGATTTGATTATAGCTCTGAGAACATAGATAATATGCATAAATAACATGAACATAAACAAGACATAATTAGAACTCAAATCACCATCAACCTTATTTATTAGATAGGTGATGTTTTTGTAGCTTTGCTTGTACAAAATGCATATTGACCAAGTCTACTTTAACCTATCTTCTGGTAGCTTCTAACAACTAGCTACATAATCTAACTGAGACATAAATAAGTGTGCATCAGCTGTGAAATGAGGCAATCATGAATCAAAATGAGGCAATCATTTATTTGTGGAACACACAACTAATTCATCTTATATAACCATCGTGTTGGTTCTGTTACAAATAATCATGCTGAGCTATGCGCTTTGTGGCTCCTTTTAGAAACAGTAGCTAAAAAAGGCATAAATAAATTGCAAGTGTTTAGAACCTATGATGAACCAAGTATCGAAGGTAAAAAGTTATTTTGACTTGAGTTTCTTTTGCTTATTTCTATTGTGAGACTGTGAGTTCAACTCTCTTAGTGAGCATTGTTCTAAAGAAGTGCTAAAAATGCAGGAGGGTCTCCTCTCTGAGCTGGAATCCAGAGGAGGTCCAGAGGAGGTTTTGAGGTCGTTGCTTTTGACATAGACCTGTTCTGATGTAGGGTTTTCTCTTGTTGAGTTTTTAATATCTGATCTGATATGTTTTTGTACGGAGCTTTTGGGTGGAAAGCAGGTTGTCAGTCTCTTTTTGAAGACCACATTTCAGGTTCCTAGGATGGATGTAGTATTTATAGATAAGTTAGAAGCATAACTTTTTGCAAGATAGCTACAGTATTGTTATTTTTTAACCTGTATAGGTAGTGTTATGTCTATTACAAAAATTTAGCATGTTTCAATGAATAAATCTTGAATCTAAGAATGCTTTCCTATGTTGCAAACACCATATACTATTAGGCATAAATTGAGGAATATATTAGGCATAAATTGAGGAATATAGTATATGGATATGAAAACGGTAACAATGGAAAAATCTCTCAATCCAATAATGCTTTCCATTACAATTCATTTTTCAGTGACAAGTTCTATATAAAGATACACCTATTCGATGATGCTCTCTGATATCAGCACACTATCATTGAATACAATGTTATATTAAATATTGAACCAAACAAATTTCATGATAGCAAAGGAAGTATGTACTTCAAAAGAGTCGTCATTCTCAATTGACATGAGACATAGGTTACTCCAAAGTGTACAAGAAATGAGAAATCATTAATGGTGCTTAGTGTGAAACAAAGCCATTGTCATCTAAATTCATTAGAGTCGCAATTCATCTTCCAAAAACAATTTAAAAAAACTCTAGCAAATGATTTTACAATGTATAAGCAATATAATGCCGAAACTATTATTACTTTGTAAAAGAGTCAAAAATTAATCCATTAAGATCTCAATTCACCTTTAAAGGAAGAAATATGTAATCTGCTTCCTTTCAGGTGGACATTAAACAAATTTAGGATTATCTCCTCTAAAACTAAAAGATAAATAGCAGGAATATTTACAGAAGAAAATAGCAGACTCACGAACTACTCAAGGGCATTATAGTCTCGTTTCTGCATATGGACAAGGATATCTGCCGCAATTAAACCACTGGACGATAAAGTCCGCATGATGAAGATGGTTGCAGGGAAACTGTTTTGCAGGTTCTTGAATGGAAAATAGTTCATTACGAATTGAAAATAGTAGTGAGTCATCATTCGGGATAACTATAGGAAAATCATTGACTACTGTTAATGTACCCACAATCATCTCACCTACTGTAAATACATTAAATTCGTCCCAAATCATCTCACCGAGGACTTGCAACATTCTCATGGAAAGGGAAAGGCCAGAAGGGAGACCCCGGGCTTCCAATATTCTCGTTTGAACGTCAAAAGGGAGAGCCAAGAGGAGTCTATGCATAAATATCTCAATATCGAATTGAATGGCATGTAATTATCTACTCCATGCAAAGCTAGACGGTGAGTGGAGTAAAGAAAGGAGGGTAATACATCAACTTCACAGATGCGGAAGAAATGAGGGTAACCACAAAACTCCACAATCCACTCTACTTGCTATATGTATCACCATCCCCATTGTATCCATAAAACAAGGCTCATAAATGTTTGAAATTTAGGGCTCGAGAGATGCGTTTCGATAGTGCAAAACAGACAGGAGGAAGGGCAAATAAAATAGTGCAAAACAGACATGAGGAAGGGAAAATAAAATAGCGTACCTGTCCCCGCTTAACTTTGATCTGAGGTGTCCTGTCAGGCGGGTCGCTTGCAGAGTTACAGTAAAAAAGGCGCGCCAAACAACGACAAAAACAAAGCATATTTGAGTAGTTCCCAAACAAAAAGGGGAGGAGGGGCAGGGGGCGGAGGGGGCTGTGGAGGGCGGAGCCTCAATTTTTGAGCCGCCAGAAGGTACCTGCAGGTAAAATGGCCAGGAAAAATTCCGATCGGAAAAATTTGGACCTCCGACCCGGGCCACCGTGGCGGTGGGCCTAGTCAACAAAGTCAAGCACTGAGCTGGCTTAGCCAACCTGAACGTACAGGTTGGTTAAGCTCGAATTTCTGTGTACTAATCCATGTGCTTTATTATTTTCTCTCTACAAAAATTGGGTTGTTACATCATATGATAAAAATAAATAGTACGGAAGTTTCATGGTTTTTATCAAAATTATCACATATTCTGAACTAAAAGTGTTAGAATGATGTGTTACTAAATCCTTTCAGTGAAAACTTCCTCATTATCAAAATTCTAGATGTTAAATTTTTTTTTGTTGTGCCAACTTTTAGATGTTTTCACCACCAAATCTTTGGATATGGGTTGTTCATGTCTTATTTTTTATATTTTTTAACAATCTATGAAAATTATACTTGATAATACATCCCAAACTCTAAAATATAAACATCTATCAATACAAAAATGCAAAAACTTAAAGTTTAACCCTATTGTGTGTAGCAATGACTATCCAACATAACATCTCACCATTCATCTATTATACATAAATTGTCAAGTTTCATAAAAATAGTCGATCGATCCACAGAGTATACAATTTGGTCCACTTCTCCTTGGGAACTAAAATTAGGTTAGAAGACTTAACAAGCAGGTGGACCTGTAGATGGTAATTCACATCCCTATGAAATTCAAAAACTATGTGTCGTAAGGTGGAGAATCATTTCCAAGAAAGCTATCGGCCAGTACACTATTTTGGAAGCCATCTAACTTTGATGAACTTGGAAAACTCAAAGCTAAGTACGTGAGGTGATTAGTAATCGTTTTTGCTAATTCTAGAATTTGAGGATGGAGAATTTCCATAGTTCGTAAAATTGCCCTTTTTTATTTCTTTAAAATAGTCAAAATCCTCATCTTCTTTAAATTAGTAAAATAATGAACTTGGAAAACACAAAGGTAAGTATGTCAGGTGAGCAATAATCGTTTTTGCTAATTCTGGAATTTGAGGACGAAGAATTTCTACAGTTTATAAAACGTTGTCCTTTATCATTTCTCCAAAATAGGAAAAAACCTCATTGTAAATAGTAAACTAGTAAATATTGCATTGTGCCTCTCCAATAGAGCTTGGAATAGCATCTATATTGAGCAAATGAAGAAAAAATTGGATGCCAACCGTGTCCAAAGAGGTTCATCATTAAATTCAATTTCATTATCTTATTGTTTATTGTTTAAATCAATACGTCATGGGATATCTAGTTTAGGTTTCTTTGTGTTCATTCCGGAAGGTTTAGACATTTCTAGATTCTATCAAATGAGATCCAAATTTTACCATGAGAAAAAATGCGACATTAAAAAATCATGTGGCAGTTTTTTCTCAACGATTTTAAATGAACCAATTTTTTCTATACTAATTTAAACAAATAAGTTTAATCATATATTTATTAATCCTTAAAGGTATTGGACAACAACACATGCAATTGAATCAAATATCTATAATAAAAATGAAGTGGGTCTGTGATGTTTCTCATTTCTGTATCATATTTTCTCCTTGGGTCGGTGAGAATGAATCTTTCTATTTGTTATTAACAATGAAATGAATCAACGTCACTAACGCAGTTGATATCATTGTCAGATGCTAGATGATAATAATGCTGGCAGCGGTTAATTTCTTAATTGCCACTAGTTTTGAAAATTCATTCACCGCCCTGCTGAGTGGCTACCAAAAATCTGAAGAGCAAATCACCGCCACACCGTTTTGATTCTGTCATGCTGTCAAGGTTTCGTAGGGGCAGCACACCACATCGATTTATGAAAATGCAGTTATAGCCTCTACCATAGTTCATCGAATAATTATTGGGGCTGAGTATTACATTGATTTTTGAAGAGCCATTCACTGACCTGTTCCAGCTAGTCAGATGTTAAAAGGAGCAGCGTGTTTTCTTCAGATTGCTTAAGGGACATCACTGTTGCAGCACATTAATGTTCATAGGGACATTCACAAGCTCTGTTGTAGCCTGTCAAAAATTCAAGGGACGTCCATCGTTCCTGTTGCTACTCATGAAAGGGCAGAGAATTAATTAAAATCTAAATAGACAAATTTTGTGAAAGGTCAAGATAATTAATGAAGACCGACTAATCTCATGGTGTATAAATACCGATGTAATCTTGATCTTGTAATATAGAGAAATAGAAAGACATGGTGAGGAATACGAATTCTGAGTTGAATATGAAACAGAGTTTCAACTCTGTAATCTTGCTGCTATGTTCCTCTCTGTCTTTATGAGTTTGAAAACTCATTGTTGAATATTTAAGTTTAAGATTTTGTTGTAGCATGATAATTTTCTGAGCGTATATGATTGACTATGGAATGTTTAGTTTTGCTGTCGCAAGTTAGATTTCGGAATTTGTTGAAACATAGTATGCTGAAACAGTCATTATTTATGAACACGGGGGTTATCTAAACATAGTTGAAAGAGTCAGCTAAAACAGTTTTGTAGATCACTGTTTGCTAAACAATCAGTTGCAACTCAGCTGCAACTATCATGTAGATTACTGTTTGCTGAAACAGTCAGCTACAACAGTCCTGTAGATGAAAATTTCTGAGCTAAGTGATCTGTGTGTGTTGCTGTGAGTAAGAGAAAGACTCCCCTGCCTTCCCTAAATTGGTATCAGAGCTGAGTGTTTTTTATTTATCTTCATTGGTTCTGTGTTCATTTCATGAATGAGTCGTGTGATTGTATGTTGAACCATTTTTGTTTTGTTTGGAGATCTTGCTATTGAGTTTTACTCTAGCGCCCCCTTCCTGCTATGTAGAAAGAGAAGAAGTAAGTTCAGTCGAGCTCTGTGTTGGTAAGAGCCCATGCGCTCCCTTAAGTAAAGGTTGAGTCATCATTTAGCAGCTGAAGTCTGATGCAATTGTTTCTTGTGTCAACCATCTGTTGGTTAAGTTGTTCAAGCCCAGTTGTGGTTTGTGTAAAGAGAAGAGATGGTCATAGTCCGTGGATGAAGTTGATTATGTGTTTGTGTTCCCTCATATAGAGATTGAGCAGTTGAAAGGAAGACATTCTTCCTGGTTGAGAGCTCCCATATAGTTTAATGGTAGAGCAGTCTGACTTTCATTGTTTTGGAAGTTTGTTTGGTTTCTGTTGAATCCCTTATGCATGAAAGAGGACTGGGAGGCCGTATCCAAAAGAAATCTAAATTATATGCAAATATTTATTTGAAGATAGAGACATGGGGAAAAGTAAAAGGATTAAATGAATGAAGAAGAATTTTGTTAATGCAAAAGAAGTTGGTTTTTCCATAGCAAAGATATTAGGAGAAGCCACCGTGGAACTTGCTGAAGCAGAGGAATTTCAAGAGAAGGCAGAGGATACTGAAGCAAATGAAGTTCAAGACAAGTTAGAAGATGCATGGAGAAGCATCTATTATCCACTGCCATATTTCTTAGGTATAACGTATGATTATTGGTCAATTAATATAAAATTTCTTGCATGCTAGAGGTTTATGGAATTTTGTTCAGGATAGAGTTAAGAAACCCCAGGATGAGGCAAATGATTCATTTTCCTTGTACTGCATCCAGCAAGCTCTGAATGATAATATTTTTTATGTAATTGCTGAAGCAAACACAGCTAGAGAATCCTGGGAAAGTTTGAATAGAAAGTTTGATGTAAGGGGGAGATATATGGTTGAGTCACAACCTGTTAATATTTCAGAAGACAAATTTGCAGAAGCAGTAGAAGATAGTCAAATTATTTGTGAATCTCACAGTTGTGTCGATATATCAAATGATGAAAATGTTGTTGAAACTAAAGAAGAAGATGAGGATGTTGTATCTTGTGTAGAAGCAACACAATTTGAAGAAGTTGAAAGTGCTATCGATAAAGATGTTGATGTAGTTTTGAAATTAGATGTCACTGAAGTGAATTGTGAAAATGATGGAATGGTTAACATGCAGAATGTTGATAAATATGATAGATTCCTCAAGTGTGAGGACAACAGAGAATTTTTTTGTGCAAGAAGAGTCCTTGTTGGACACACCCATGAAGGTATTTAAATAATGTATTGAATCTGATGATTATGGACATGTACGTACACTGAATCTAGAATACAACTCTGAAGATGTTGTAGAAGTCAAAGACCAAGATGAGTTTGAAATAAATTACAACAATCATGTTGCAAAAAATGAAGAGTGTTTCACTCATCCATTTGGTGCACATAAGGAAGATGATAAAGTTTTGGGTGAAAAATACATTTATAAAAATAGTGTATCTGCTGATGGAAAAAGTGCTGGTGATATCTTTTAAGAAGAATCTACAGTGATATTGAATGGTGCAGATAAGGACAGAAAAGAGAACAAGATTTTTTCTAATAACTTGTTTGTTAGTGATTGTGCAGGTACAAAGGAATAAAATGATGAAGTCTTGGCTTATAAGTCAAATATTGAAGGTGAAGTAACTGCCAGTGTAGCAGTTTGTTCTTTGAATATTCCAATGATGTATGTTGCTAATGACAACTATGAAGAAGGTTCCAATGAAGCAGCCAGTATCTGTGAAATTTTCCATGGAGAAGTAATGGTCAATGATGATCATGATGATGGAATGAAGACTACCATATCAACAGTATGTGAAGCAACATCATAAGTTAAGAAAGATAAAGTGCATTGTGTTGAAGTGCTTGAACCTGTTTGTGAGTTTTTTTAAAATATTGATGATTTTAATTTTGTTGAATTATTTGATAAGATTGTTGAAGAATGCACAGAAGTGGCAGCGATTGAAGCAGAAGGAATCTATAATGATGTTGAAAATAAAAAGTTTGTTGATTTGGTGATTGCAAAAGCAGTGATAGAAAAAGAGTTGCATAATGATAACACTCAAAATGTTGTATATTCTGTTGTAGATAGAGCAATTTAAATAAGGAATGATGTTCTTGATGAACAGTTGAAATTTTTGGAAGAATGGATTGAAAATCCAAGATATTATGATAACGATGATAGTCTTGTTGTGGAAGCAGAAATGAATAATGTTGATTTCCTTATTGCAGAAGCAGTGGCAGATTTGAATGAAGAGACAGTGACAACTCTCAAAGAAGAACAAAATGAAAAGAACCAATATGGTTCACATTATTTCAATTTATATAATATTGACAAAATGTTTGAGTGTGCAGGTGAGAAACCAATTGAAGATGATATTGTAAAAGATGAATTTGATTTGAATGAATAAAATTGCACTGAAGATAAACTGGTTGAAAAATCAGTTGGAAAAATATTCATGCCATGGAGTCCTGAAGAAATCAGGCATTAGTAACAGTTAATGTGTCTACAGAATGACATTGAACTAATTACTCTTGGTAAAGTCAAAGATAGCTTGTGGGATCTTTGTATTCCCACATTACAGTACTCAGAGGAAAAGATTTGGATTGAAGTCCATGGCATAAAGGACATTGAAAATTTGAATGATGGTAAGAAAATTGAAGAATGTTTTGCAATTGAACCTGATCATAGTGAATTTGAGGAATCACTAAAGGTAAAGATGAAAGTGAAGATGAAGAATAAAAAATATTTTTGGTATAAACTTTGGATTTCTAAGCCAAGTAATGATGAATCCAAAGTTGAGAATGATGCAATTAAAATTATGAATGGTGATTGGCTTGTAAAGTCCAAGAAGGTTGAATGTAATGGTCTTGATGCTGAAGTAAATGATGAAATATTATATTTTGAACAACCAACTAAACCTGAGGATAACAAGTATTGTGGAGTTGCTGAGAAAAATGAGTTCTGATTATTAAAATCTAAAGTCAAGATGAAGAGATGGTTTAAGCCTCGAATGAAGCAAGAGCTGAAGAAGATCAAGGTAAAAATGAAGATAATGCAGAAAACAAAGTTTACATGTTTCAAAGTTTGGATTCGAAAGAAAAAGAAAATATGCACTAGTATGTTCCAACAAAGAATGTGAAACAAATTTTTGAGTCGTTTTCTATACTGATGTAAGCCTTGCTGAGACTTAGACCAGCATGAATTATAGTTGGAATGTTGTTTTGTAAAAAAGTAGGTGTTTGTGTTTGATGTATTTTTGGGTGAAGTAATTAAGGGGGGGAATGTTGGCAGCGATTAATTTCTTCACCCCCACAAGTTCTGAAAATTCATTCACCGCCCTGCTGAGTGGCCGCCAAAAATCTGAAGAGCCAACCACTTCCACACCGTTTTGATTTTGTCATGATGTCAAGTTTTCATAGGGGAAGCACACCACATCGATTTATGAAGATGCAGTTACAGCCTCTGCCACAGTTCATTGAATAATTATTGGGGCAGAGTATTACATTGATTTTTGAAGAGTCATTCACTGACCTATTCCAGTTGGTCAGATGTTAAATGGAGCAGCGTGTTTTCATCAGATTGCTTAAGGGACATCACTGTTGCAGCACATTAATGTTCATAGGGACATTCACTAGCTTTGTTGTAGCCTGTCAAAAATTGAAGGAATATGCTCAAAACTCAAAAGAGTCCCCAAACGCGATCCAATCCTGGTATATGCTCGAAATAGAAAGTAGGAGGAGTATTCCCAACAATCTAATCTCACAAGACCTACTACATAGATCCCAGGCAAGCTTTGAATGAAGTGGATTTACCTGTGATAGTCGAACTATGATTTTTGTGTAATGTGTGATCTTGGGTGGTTTAAGGTGTTTTAAACCCAAGATCCTAACCAAGACTAGTTGGTGTAGTGTAACCTAGAAAAGAAAATGTTACTAGTACATTTTATTAGAGTTCATTTTAAAGGTTACTTGCTTACTCAAAAAGGTAGTGGGTGTGTGAGAGTGGTCATAATAGAGATAGAGTACTGAAAATGAAATATTTACCACCAAACAAATCTTTTCTTTTCAATGCAAGTCTTAAAATTATGATCTCGAATGCATATGCAAATGCAATTTTTAATCTTTCAAATGCAAAAAAGGTAAAAATAAAGTCTAAATGTACAAAATTAAACTCAAAACCTAAGAATGCAGCTACTCAAACAAATAGGTATGCAGAAGAAAACTTGTTCTTTTTGATGCAAAACACTCTAAAATATTTTAAGCCACTTGCAAGTTACTCTATTCAGAAAATAAATCACAATTCTTTATGCTTTCAAAGGTAAGAAACAAAACTGAAACTAACCTACTATCAAAGCAAAGCAAAGAAACTTTCAAGTTTTCTTTATTGAAACAGTAAAAGCTACCAAATATGACTTTCAAATTCTTATTGATATAAGCATACCAAACATTGGGAAAAGAGTACAAAAACTACTTTTAGACCCAAACTAAGCAAATGACCTATGAAGAATTGTGGTTTGGTAAAGTCAGGTCTACACATAAACAATGCAAACAAGGTCTTGAACAACAGCCAAAACACTTGAGCTTTCACTACAAAAGAAAACTAAAAGCATAAGGGAGGATAAGAAACCAATCTAAAAGAGAAATTTCACTCAAATAGGTACAAACAGGGTCAAGAAGACTCAATAGGTTTCAAATCAGTGGAAAAGGAGCAAGCAGGTTCAATCTAACTCAAATTAGGGTACAAAACACCAAACGGATCCACAACCCCCCAACTTGGGTCAACAAGCCCCAAAACTTTCCAAACAAGCAAAAATTGATCAAAAGAGGTTCAAATCATGAATGTAGGATAAGTACAAGGATGGAAGACCACTGAGAGTGGTTTAACTCAAACCTAGGGTCATCGGGGACCCAAAAAAATGCAGCCACAACCCCCAGATTTGGGTCCACAACCCAAAAACTCAAAAAATTCAAACCCAGATTGTGGGTGCTACTGTGTATGAGGCATACCAATGCCCATAGCAGGGTGGGCGCAACTTTGCAGAGGAAAAGTAGCATATGGGCGCTACTGTGCTTCACAACAGTAGCGTACAGGTGGGAAAACTTGAAAAAATGGGGTTAAAACCCCCCAACTGGGTCCGCAAGGGTTTGCAAGGGCTGGGAAGGGTCCGTAAAAATCCCAAGAGGGTCAAACAGAGCCTAATAACTGATTCTAATCAATAAAATGAACAAAGACCATAAAAAAAAACTAAAGAAATGACCTTGGATACCCCTAAGCAGTTAGGATTTCCCCAGTAGAGTCGCCATTCTGTTGTGGGGAAAATGCACCTATAGTTCAGGGGAGAAACTACCAACTTACGGTGATAAAGATAGACTTACAAGCATTCTGCAAGTACAACAAATAAATGAAGAGATTAGGGTTTAGAGATGTAGGCACCTTACTCAGAAGGTTGATCCTAGATTTTCCTCCCTCACTCTTCAATGCTTATCCATTGTTGCAATGCCCAGACCTGCAAAACAACTTAATACCTTTATCAAATACATTTGACTACATATATAAGACTAATATTCATAGTAAAAGAAGACATCAGACTATAATCAAACAGTAATCAAATCTAAGACACATTAATAGGTCATATTTGGAAAGAGAAGAACGTCTGATCTTTATTAATGAATGAAAGCAAATACATAAATTTATACCTTCCTTCAAGCTTGGCACTTCACGAAACCTAGATTCAAGGTCTCCTGCTTCCGTTCTCCAAGGATTCCAGTCTCTAATCAACTGTGCTAGGGTTTACCAAAACTGAAGCACAAGAGAGGGGGATGAGGGTCTCCATTCCTCCAGCATAACTTTGTTATAGGCTTGGTCCCCTCACATGGCCCTTCTACCCTCCTTATATAGTCAATGAAGGAGAGGAAAAGAAGTTATAACCGAGTAGGAGGTTCCCCAACCAACTTAACTTACCAAAATTTCGAGATTTGACTTGTACAGGAATGTACGCTACTATTTCACAGTGGAGTAGCGCCCAGGGTGCTACTATAGTGTTTTATAACTAGCGCTCATCACTTTTTAAATGTTGTACGCTACTCTATTGAATAGGAGTAGCACCCATGATTGAGCGCTACTATTGTACACTGGAGTAGGGTACAGGCGCTAGTTTGTTAAGGTAGAGTAGCGCTCATGTGAAAAATGGCCAAAAATAGGCTTTTCTGCTCATTTTCAGGAGATGGTTTGGTCTGGAAAAATGTTCCTAAGGGTTGTAACCATCAAATGGGTCAAGATTAAGGTAATTGCAACCATTTTTAGTGTCCCAAATGACTCCTCCATCCACAAATGTCCTGTTGTGTGACTCAAACTTGATCTCAAGAAATGTCGTCATGCGACCAAGGGAAGCAAGTGTCGTCACGGACGGAGAGGTGTCATTTTAAGCTATAACAGACGTCCATCGTTTCTGTTGCTTCTCATGAAAGGGTAGAGAATTAATTAAAATATGAACAGACAAATTTTGTGAAAGGTCAAGCTAATTAATGAAGACCGACTGATCTCATGGTGTATAAATACCGATGTAATATTGATCTTGTAATATAGAGAAATATAAAGACATGGTGAGGAATACAAATTCTGAGTTGAATATGAAACAGAGTTTCAACTCTTTAGTCTTGCTGCTATGTTCCTCTCTGTCTTTATGAGTTTGAAAACTCATTGCTGAATATTTAAGTTTAACATTTTTCTTTAGCATGATAATTTTTTGAGCGTATATGATTGACTGTGAAATGTTTAGTTTTGCTGTAGCAAGTTAGATTTCAGAATTTGTTGAAACATAGTATGCTGAAACAATCATTATTTATGAACATAGGGGTTATCTAAACATAGCTGAAACAATTCTGTAGATCACTATTAGCTAAATAGTCAGTTGTAACTCAGCTGCAACTGTCCTGTAGATTATTGTTTGCTGAAATAGACAGTTGCAATAGTCATGTAGGTGAAATTTTCTAAGCTAAGTGATATGTGTGTGTTGCTATGAGTAAGAGAAACACTCCCCTGCCTTTCCTCAAATAATTGGTCCATCCATCACTTATGCGGTCATTCAGTCAACATATCATTTCATTGCTTTAGCAATTATTTAATCAACAAATCATTCTATCACCTGAGCGATAGTTCAATCTCATATTAAATCATTCAATATTCAAAATTTACATGAGATTTAAATTTGTAAACAACCACGATTAACAATCATGATAAGAATTTTTATAAATCATTAAACTTTGTTTGTATAAATATTTGAAATATAAACACATACATTTCAATACATGTTTTCTAATTCATACTTCAATGTAACTTTCTAATGGTACCGAGTGGCCATTTGTAAGAACATGAATGTGCAAAGGAAGCTCTAGATTGTGAGCAATCTACGAATTTTTGTTGGTGAGGCCTCAACCATAACCAATATTACCGAGATGTTGCTAAAATCGGTACATTTTAAGTAGGCCATGGTCCACACATACTCTACCATCACTTCTGCATGAATCACGAGCTCACCAATAAATTCGTGGTGGCTACGGCAGAGCCTTAAGATAGCATCTCTTCTTAAGTTATTTCTCCATAGCTTCATGAAATGTTGTGAGTTGTAATACCCCTTGCTCCCACTCTAAAAACACAAGCACGCAACGATTCCTATATTCTTTAGAGATTTACAGGAGAGCACACCCGAATCTCTATCTATTTGATGTGTCAATACAAGACCTATATACATGCAATGCAATTCCCAAAAAAAGGTGGTTGTACTGTCTATTTACTTGGCCCACATATGCCACAATATTACCATGCAAATTTTCTTTTTGTTGTTGGTTGCTATATGCTCTCAAAAAAGGTATTGTTTTCCCCTCTACATATCAGATATAGATATGTCAATAAAAGACCTGTATACATATAGTGCAGTTCCCAAAAAAAGGTTGTTGTATTGTCCATTTACTTGGCCCACATATGCCATAGTCTTACCATGCAGATTCTTTTTTTGTTGTTGTATAAAGTTTCCATATGCTCTCAAAAACATTATTGTTTTCCCCTCCCCCTCTTCCAGTGGCATATTATTGTAGGATGTACTAGACTGAAAAAGGATTTGAATCAAACCCCTATCTACTAAATAACCCGATCACTAATCACTGCATAGATCGCAGTGAGTATACTACAACTCGATCACAAATATGGTAATGCACACTATGGTGAAACCTATGTCCTCCATTGCATTACACATAAAGTCCAAAACACAATATGATAAACAAATCCACACATTCACCCTATAGCGTCCTTGCAATCTTTATCACAGTACATGCAATAGATTCGAAACACTAGTGGATCCACCCACACATCTAATAACTAATTAATGAATAGGTAATCAAATATATATACACATGGATTTATTCATTTTCTCTCTTTCTCATAAAAAAACTAGAGAAACTAAAAAATAAACCATGTACCAAGAAATGTAAACACATTCATTTTCCGGTATTCCTTTTTTCTTTTCTTTTAAGAGCCAGAGACAGGAAATCATAAAGAAACCAAGAACCGAGAGAACAAGTATAGGAAAAAAAATTAATGTAGTAGCTAAATAAATTTCCGAGTTGGTGGCATGCCCTCTTTACATTCAAGATGCAAAGGAAAGGATATGCACAACTTGGCCTCATAGCCTATTTGGTTTCTATTTAAATAGATTCAAAATCTATCCAAAAATCTAATTGTTATATATTACTTGTTTTTAATGTGTAGTTATAATCTTTCACATTCTTCCAGTTAAAGGGGTCCATATTTGCCCTACTCTTTTGTAAATTAAAAATGTAACTATGTACCTATTTTCTGGTGAGGAGCTCAAGGCCAAGGCCCCACCAATAAACCTTGTAAGCTTTGTTATTTATTTCCTAAAGTTGTAATGGTTGATTATAAACTTAGGAGACGTGAGGGTATGATGCAACTTAAAACGATGAGGGAAAGAATCCACTAGGGGGAGAGGTGAAAGGCTAGGAAAACCTAGAAACCCGTTTGCGAATGACATGGTGTCATTTGGGTACCTATGAGTCATCGATAAAATAATTACAACTACCTAACCTGGCCAAGGCCCCACCAATAAACCTTGTAAGCTTTGTTATTTATTTCCTAAATTTGTAATGGTTGATTATAAACTTAGAATACTGAGGGTATCATGCAACTTAAAACGATGAGGACAAGAGTCCACTAGGGGAAGAGGTGAAAGGCTAGGAAAGCCTAGAAACCTGGTTGGGAATGACATGGTGTCATCTGGGTACCTATGATTCGTCAATAAAATAATTACAAATACCTAACCTGGAATCCCACTGAGCTCAATTATTACTCATCTAGTAACTAAGTGAATTGACTAATAACCTAGCCTTCCCTAAAAAGCTAGGAATATATCATATGAGTGGGAAAATCCATGATATCTATATATATATATATATATAAAGAAGAGGCTCATTTAGGTTGGTGTTCTTCTTAACTCAAATCGTTAAAGATTATAAAGGTGAATATGAATTCGTGATTATGAGAATCACCTAAACAATATATATATATATATATATATATAATTGTTTTATAATAGTTGTTGTTCAGGATTTCTACCTTATAGTGAGGAGAGGGACACTACCAACTTCTGGGGTGATAGGTAAATACATTGATCATATCACATAGGTTTCTACAAAAGGAAAGAGATCAATATCTTAGAAGGAATACCTTATTAATGACGTTCGACCCTAGCTTTTGATCGATCCTCCACTCAATCCTTCACTTGATCTTCCGTTTGATGAACCTGCAATACAAAAGATACCTTCCTCAGCGTATCTTGACTGATATAACAATGATGAAATTGAAACACAATTTAGACATCAAATACAATCAAGCATTAAACCAAACAAATATGCAATCCATTAGACATTTGATTAGGATAGGAAGGGTATTTCTACCTTTATTGTCAAAAATCAATAATCAGTACAATTATACCTGATCATTCAGAGTGCTTGTTCAACCAGATTCTGGGCTCCTACTCTTCACACTAACTTTGTAATTCCTCCAGCATAACAACCCTTAATGCATGGTTTCTCCTTCCCCAATATAGTTCTCTAGATTGAGTCTAACTTTGAGTCTAGTCTCTCTCATGCATCCTCGTATTTATGGGACAAGGTAGGCAGTTGGATTCGAGACGTAGTTGGATTGGGAGGTTGGGGAAGTTGCAAACCAACTTCAACTAATCCCAATTCGTCAAATTAATATATTTTTGATTTCATCTTAAGATGTGCGCGAGTTTTCCAAATCATAGTAACGCATAGTATGCAAGTCCAGTACTTTACAAGCAGCGTTTGCAACTTTTTCTAAGCTGTGCACTAGTTTTCTTAAGTAAAGTAGGGCATACTAGCAAGTGTGTGCTACTATCATGCCTGTAGAGTAGGGAACACTTCCAGATATGCACTATTATCATGCCTGTAGAGTAGCGCACATGTCAAAATGTAGGATAAACAGGGTTTTGTCAGTTGCATAGGAGTAATCCAGGTCCATACATCACCTAGACCTATCTTGCTCTTTAATCCAAGTTGTCCTTTTGTGTGATCGATAGATAAATGTGATCATGGATGGAGAAGTGCATATTTGACCTATAACAGATGCCCCCTAATGTGTGGAGTTAGAGGGAAGCGATGGTTGAAATACATTATAATTCCAAGTCAGAGGAGGAGCAAGAAACCACAGAACCAAGTCACAAAAGTACCTGAAATAACAATCAAGGTCAGTGGGCAATTACAATCTTGACATCATATAGATGTGTAGTATGATACAACATGATCTCCGATACATAACTAGGCGATGTATATATAGCATTGCCACTGAAATACAAGCATGGATCCATGTCAGAATGAGAGATCATAGCCATAACAACAAACTGGATCTATGTCTCATGGAGAGCCAAAATGAGTGAGGCTCAGTCTTGGGAAGCTTGGGTGATAACATAATGAGGTAATGCTATCAAAATCCCAAGGTCTTCATCCAAACAACCCAAGGTACAAACCCTAACCATGTGAATAAATGAGCTGAAGTCGAACATGGGGGGAATCATTTGATTACCGGTCATTGATGTATACCGTTAACAAACGCGAGGGATTCCACCGATAATGATAATGGGGCCCAAGGTACCAAGTATGATCCAACAAGTGTGAATAAGAGGACTTGAATTCGAACACCTTAGGAACCTGTCGAATAAAAGACATTGATGTATTCTCATTATTCAACGACGAAGGAAACTACCACTGATGACTGCAATCCCCAAGGTACTAACCGAAACTCTAAACTTCGTTCCCAGAGAAAAATGAGTTGATGTCGATGGGAAGAAGTCCATTGGAAGGGAGGCCTTAATGTATCCTCCATCGTCCAACACGAGGAACACTCAAATGATATGATAAGATGTGGAGTAGGAAAAGTAACAAGATTGACACTAGGATGGCCGACACTTGAGGTCAAGATAAATGGTAGAATGGCTAACACATGCTGTATCCTTGAACAGTGAGCACAACACAAAGTGACCTATGCAGTTTTCAACATGATGGGAAGTGATATAAGACTGCAATGTAGGAGACATTAATAGAACCTCCATACGGTTGGAAGAATAACCAACCATGGGAGTAAACAACTCGGAGATCAGGTTCACCCTAAGGTCAAAAAACTAAACCCAACTGAAATGATAGACTCAAATAGGTGCTTTGTTCAAGGATAGGACTAACTGAACTTCCTTTGAAATTGCAAGATGTGATATACCCTTCTTATACCTTATTATTTTTAGATAAGAGAATACCTTTCTTGTTGTTTTAATGAGTCCAAGAAAGAATGAAAACTCAATAGATCCAACCATGTAAATAGTTTAACGAGCCCATGGGAGGAAGACTCGGGACTTTCTTCATTGTTTTTATAGTTCGAAGAAGAGATAGAAGAATACTCTATAGTACTGATCTTTGGATTTTAATATCGAGCCAAGATATGTTCTTGCTCGCCGGTGTTTTCTTGTTTAAGGAGTCATAAAAACTTAAATAATCCTCCATACACCACCCCCCCCCTGAGGATTTTAATATCGAGCCCGAGTAGGTGAGTGCTCGCTGGTTTTTTCATGTTTCAAGAGCCTGAAAACCCTAAAGAAGACTCCAAAAGGTCCTTTTTCATACAGTTAGTCTCCTCCCCCGAAAAAGTGTAAAACAATGGAAGAAGAACTCTTCTAGCCACGGATGACTAGAGTATTCATTTTTCGTAAGTAATTTGCAAAAGTCTGGAAAAGGGTTAAACTTATACTTAAGCAGATGTCGCTTCAAATCCTTTAACGAGTCTGAAATGACAACTATACTTGGCAATCTTGTCATATTTAAAGAGTCTAACAAGAGCGTGAAAGAACTCTATAAAGATATTTTTCGTAAAGTTTTAACGAACCCGAAAAATTAAACTCGTGACCTCCTTACTGTTTTTAGAGAGCTCGAAGTGAAGGTGGAAGAATACTCGAAGATTCCTTACTTTTTTTAACTAGCTCGAAGGGATGGTGGAAGAATGCGCGTGACCTCCTTACTGTTTTTAACGAGCTCAAAGGAGAGATGGAAGAATGCTTGTATCCTCCTTATTGTTTTTAACGAGCTCGAAGTGAAGGCAGAAGAATGCTCAGCGGTGGATCAATGTCCAAATGAATGGCAGACTGCATTATAGACTCTAGGAAAACTTCATCAGAGGGAAGTATATTATCCCAGATGGAACGCATATCTAAACCTTCAAATGGAGTCTTCACCTGGTTAATTGCCGAGACCCAGTCCCGAGAAGGTAAGCATGAATTCAGAAGCTTATTCTCAATAGCAATTGGACTCAAGGAACAATATGCCACATAATTTGATTGTGACATAGTAGTTCCTACTGACGGGGGACATACCTGGTCTATAGTTGGGTAATAAGAGGGATTTTAAAATGTAAGTTGATCGATGGTGACAATGCTTTCGTTGTGAGGAGAATGCATCTTGCGAAAGTGCGTAGACACCAAAGCTTGCATAGTATATACGTAATCACTCCCTATGATCATATCAAAATCCATAGGGTCCTTTAAAACCATAAAATCAACTAAGATTGTTTTTCCACCCAAAGTAACGGGTATTTGAGGGAGGAATCCCAATGGTTCACTAGGTCTTTTCTCGAAAGTCAACGGCCAATTAACAGCTGCAACAAGGTTAGAAAAACCTAAATCTCTCCCAGCATAAGGGGATAAGATACTAACAGAGGCTCCTTCATCTACAACACATCGGTGAACCACATGGTTTTCGATATCAACCTTTATCTGGAAAGGTGTAGTAGAAGGAAGGCGAGGCCTATTTAGACTATTCCAATCAAAGGAAATGATCCTAGATATTGGTAGGGGTTCACTCGACACAGATGCAGTGCCCCCATTTTTAGAGACATCCGAACTGGTAATGTAGAAGACTTCAGGGACAGGTGCATCAGTCTCTAAAGGACTGATGGGATCGGTCAAAGATTGCATCGATTTGATCGCTTCACTCTCCGAAGGAAGAGTGGGGTTGACCAAAGATTGCATTGGTTCAACAACTTCATCAACCAAAGGTTGATAAAGCTGTTGGGAATCTATAGACAGATCAAGAGCAGAGGATCCTTCAGACATGGACCACACTCTCCACACCTATGTAATAGCAGGGCACCGGTGAGTAAGGTGATCTCCCTTACAAAGTTTACAAGGGAACTTTGGCTTGCGTCCTATAAGCTTAGACTCTGTAACAACAGCAGTACTCTCAGCATGACTAGCATTGGCTGGCAGCTTGCCCCAAGCATGACTTGCATTAGTTGGTTGCTCAGAAGTAGAAGACTTTTGAACTATGGACCACACTCTTTGCACCTCTGGAATAGCAGGGCACCGGTGAGTAAGGTGGTCTCCCTCGCAAAACTTACAAGGTAACTTAAGCTTCTGTTTATTAGGTTTGTTGACAATGTCAACTTTCTCAGCATGACTTGCAGTGGTTGATTCAGTGTCTCCAGTATGACTCACAGGAACTGGTGACTTGTCATTAATATGACTAGCAGTGATCAATGATGTGTCCTCAACATGAGAAATAGTGGTTGAAGACATGCTTTCAGTATGATTTGCAGTGGCTGAAATTTTTCTCCCAGCATGACCTCCAGAGGCTAGGTAGGTGCCCCCAGCATGACCCTCAGAGTCTGGGTGGCGAGGTATAGTATGATTTCCAGTGACTGAACAAGTTCTCCCAACATGACCACCAGAGGTTGGGTGGGTACCCCTAGCATGACCTTCAAAGGCTGGGTGGCTGCCCCCTTGCTTTGGAATCTCCTTCATATTCTTCCTCTGTCTATTCCTTTTAGACTGCTGGTTACTAGTATTGCTACTTTCACCACATGAGGTAGAAGGAGGAGGAGAATATGCTACTGGAAAAGAGAGCATAGGGTTCTACTACTCTTGATGTGAAGTACTTACTTGAGAAGCATCAAAAGCATGCAAGGCATTTGGAGCAGAAAACAACCAAACCGGTAGCCCTTTAGTGAATCCTGGAAGATTCAAAGTAGCCATTAAGGGAGTACCAATGCTCCCAATGAATGGAAAAGCACAAGTATCCCCTTCAACAGGGGTGCCTTTATTGGTGCTCACCGAGATGCTATCCATAGCTTTCGACTCAACAAACCAAAAATATCTAAGTCCAACTAAAAACAAGCAGCACAAAGAGTACACCACAAAGAGCACACGCACTGTACTCAGGTTGTTTGAAATCCAACAGGTACCAGTAAAGGATCGTTGGTTCCAGTAAGAGGAGGGTTGAAAGGAGTACTGAACTTTCTAGAATTTAGGTCCTCAACCTAGACGGTATCAAAGACTTGTCAATCTGGGGTTCTGGGCTATGGTCTTCCAAGAACCTCTATTTCACCCATAAGTTCAAAAGAACCACAGGAATTAGTTCTCCTACGTCGCGATGGTGGTGCAGGCTCCACATTGGGAGGAGGAAGGTTTTTCAACCTCCGAGACCAACAAAGATGTTGGTCTTCCACAACTATAAAAAGTAAACTAAGTAAAAACCTAGTGGCCACTACAACCAAGGAGAAAACAACATACCACTAAAAAATTCCTAAGTAATCAAACCAATCAAATAGATGGCAAATACTCTCGAAAGCAGGTCTAGGATGATCAGGGCCCAGAACAGACTAATAGAGCATCGACGGTCAGTTACGTGGCGTCCTCCGGAGGTCCACTGGGTGCAGGCGCTTGAATCACCAAACCACCTTCCCAGGATTACTGCTAGAGGCTTACCTTCCACGTCTGTCCAAGGTGAAGTGGGAATAACCACCCACTCTACCTATGTAGAATCCTAAAGGTCTGATACTAAGGCTACTATCAATACAAAATAACCTAGGGGGACAGTCGTCAGCCTAGTCGAAACGCATGGGCAAGGTAACAAAGCCCGAAGTCCGAAAGGACCCACGTACGTGAATCGACTCTGGTTTATGGTCAAAAGGAAAGTGAGGGGATATCCTCAACAATTCCAGTCTCCCACATCCTCCTTCTTAGCTCTAGTTTAAGTAGAGTTTCCCAGGAGTATTTTATATAGATGGATTTACCTAAATGAAAGTCGTACTATGATTGTTGAGTAATGAAGCCAGTTCCGAGCAGTTTAAGGTGATTTAAGATCGAAACTCTAGCCTAAGCTAGTTGATGATGTGTATGCCTAAAAAGAAAAATGTTGCTAATAAATTTTATTAATTATTTCTTTTTAACGGTTACTTGTTACTCAAAGGTTGTAGTGCGGTGTGTGAAATGGTTTTTTATGAAAGTAAAGTGCATATAAAGCTTTCAAATTCACAAAAACGTTTTTCTCTTTTCCGTTTGTATTCTTTTAGAAATTGAAAACTAGGCACCTAAAACAAAGTCTTTTTGTATTTTCTTTTGATATTTCGAAGCAAACTACGCTACTTCAAAGCAAAGCTAGACCTTACTACTAAGTTACTTAAAACAAATTTTGTTTTTTCTAATAATTATGTAAGAAAAAGAAACTGTAAAAGTGCAAGCAAGACCTAAATGAAAAAGTGTGGGTAAAACTAACAGCTAAATGGCTCACCCAAACAAATCAACTAATCTGAAGAATACTTGACTCACCAAGATTTTGCAAAAGAAAAACTTGAGACTTGGAAACAAAGCGCAAAAGAAAAAAGGGAAAAGAGACACTCTTAAGCGGAAAGGTAGACCTGCAAGGCTGCTCCTAAGCATCAAAACCCTAAGGAAAACACTAAGCCAAGTAGAAAGTAAGCAAGCGAACCACAAAGGTAACTTACCAAGCACACAGACTCGAAAGAAAGTGAACTAGAGAGCTTCTACTCACTTGGACTCAAATTGAAAGACGATCAGGAAGTGACTAAACCAAGCAACTCTCCAAAGCAATCCTAAGGAATTCAAACTAGGTCAAACCCTAAGCAAAGGATAAGATACCAAGGAAGCGTGCTAACATTGCCACAAACAACTAACGCTTAAGAAACGCAGGTTTGTATGATTGTAACCAGGAACTAGGATCAAGGTGTGCAACTAGACCAAAAACAGAGAAGTGCACAAACTACGAAAAGGCTAGAAGGCAGTGAAGACACTTACAAAGACTCAAGCAAGCAAAGATGAGTTAAGGGACTTAGGAGAGGCTAACAAGACTCAACAAAGGCTTACAAACCTCAAGGATTAGTTAAGAAGGCAAAGCAAGAGGCTGGAAATCAAACCAAACAAGTGGAAATCAAATCCCAATAGAAAACAGAGAGTTACAGGAATATGCCCTACTGTACAGTGCATAAACCAGCGCACATTGGGAGGTGTGCTCTACTGTGCAGTAGTGAAAGCAGCGCTCATCATCAGGTATGCGCTACTATGTGTAGGGAAGACTAGCGCACATGTCAGAGAAGGTCTGAAACAGGATTTGAAAAGGAAAAGTGAGATGAGTCAAGCAAGAGAAAGCAGGTAACAATGACCTACAGGGCCTCTTAGAGGATTAAAAAGACCAAAAAGTACTGGAAGGAAAACTAACTAGGTCTCCTAGAGCAGAAAACAACCGGTCCCCAGCGGAGTCGCCAGTCTATTGTTCAGGATTTCTACCTTATAGCGAGGAGAGGGACACTACCAACTTCTGGGGTGACAGGTAAATACATTGATCATATCACATAGGTTTCTACAAAAGGAAAGAGATCAAGATCTTATAAGGAATACTTTAGTAACGATGTTCGATCCTAGCTTTTGCTCGATCCTCCGTCAATCTTTCACTTGATCTTCCGTTTGATGAACCTGCAATACAAAAGATACCTTTCTCAGCGTATCTTTACTGATATAACAATGATGAAATTGAAACACAATTTAGACATCAAATACAATCAAGCACTAAACCAAACAAATATGCAATCCATTAGACATTTGATTGGGATAGGAAGGGTATTTCCACCTTTATTGTCAAAAAGCAATAATCAGTACAATTATACCTGATCATTCAGAGTGCTTGTGCAACCAGATTCTGGGCTCCTACTCTTCACACTAACTTTGGAATTCCTCCAACATAACAACCCTTAATGCATGGTTTCTCCTTTCCCCAGTCTAGTTCTCTAGATTGAGTCTAACTTTGAGTCTAGTCTCTCTCATGCATCCTCCTTGTATTTATGGGACAAGGTAGGCAGTTGGATTCAAGAGGTAGTTGGATTGGGAGGTTGGGGAAGTTGCAAACCAACTTCAACTAATCCCAATTCGTCAAATTAATATATTTTTTATTTCATCTTAAGATGTGCGCGAGTTCTCCAAAGCATAGCAGCGCATAGTATGCAAGTCCAGTACTTTACAAGCAGTGTTTGCAACTTTTTCTAAGGTGTGCACTAGTTTGCTTAAGTAAAGTAGAGCATACTAGCAGGTGTGTGCTACTATCATGCCTGTAGAGTAGGGAACACTTCCAAATATGCGCTATTATCATGCTTGTAGAGTAGCGCACATGTCAAAATGTAGGATAAACAAGGTTTTGTCAGCTGCATAGGAGTAATCCAAGTCCATACATCACCTAGACCAATCTTGCTCTTCAATAAAAGTTGTCCTTTTGTGTGATTGAGAGCTAAATGTGATCACGGACGGAGAAGTGCAGATTTGACCTATAACAATAGCCTAACATATTATATAAATATAAACATATATGCTTTTTATCCATAACACACACACACACACACATATATATATATATATATATATTGAAGAAGAAGAATAAAATGCACCTTTACTTAAAATAAGTGCCTCAAATTATAAGACGAGCGATATCTTAGTAAAAAGGAGATATTATTTGGAGTTCATCACGTTAGGAATTTTTTCCATCTCTCCAAAGGAAGGCTACGTATGTCATCTCTAGGGTACAACATACCATTTTTCAAATGGTAAATGCATAAACGATTTGGCCATGAATTCTTCTTTGAGAAATCGATCTCCCAAGGGGGATTGACTACTAGTTTAAGAGGAGGGGCAACTCAACTACCGAGGGGTATGGAATGGATGAGAAACCTCTACTCTAGATGAACAATGCTTGCGTTAGATGAGCGATTTTTTCATTGGATGAATGATTTATGCTTTACATGAGGAATCTATGCAATAGAGGAGTGATGTCAGTGTATGGTATGGTGATCTCTACATCTTTGCATTATTCAATATTTGCTTTATAATCCTTGTGTTATTTTGATCGATGCATTATAGAATAAGATCTCTGCAATGTTGATCTCATGCATTTTAAATTTGTTTGTCCTTTTCCCTCATGGGTCTCTACATATTGCATGGCGACCTCTGCCCTATTGTTCTTTGTATTGTTGGATCTCCACTCATATTGTTCGATCCTTGCAAATAGATTCTAGCATGGAATTGATCTCAACACTCTTACTGTTCGATATTTCAAACAGAGTCTTAGATAAAATAGAAAATTTATCATAATTTGAACAAAACCAAGGGGAAGTAAAGGGGGAAAATGTGGAACAAACAATTAATTTGGAATTACAGGAGACAAATGTGGAACAAACAAGTAATTTGGCATTGCTAGTTCAGACATCAGCTAAGTCTGATGTTACCAATAAAAGAGTTATTTCAGAGGTTGACAACATGGAAATTGATGGAGAAGTTTCAAGTAAAAAGATTAAAATAGAACAACATAAGGAAATTGTCAGCATGGAAGAGTAGGATCTAGTGGTTTTAGGAAAAAATACTCTATTTTCACAACCACCTGTAAATATACAACAATATTCTTTTTCGAAAATAAAAGAATCTGGAACTAGTTCTCAGTGTATGTAATATCTGGAATTTTGACTAACTATTTTTGATGTTATATATTGGGCTTAAAGCCCCAACACATATGATTGTTTTGATTATTGGGCATAAGCCCTAGTGCACATGATTTATTCTTTTATAGACTGACATATTGGGCATGGACCCTTACTGATTTCATTATTGTTATATGTTGGGAAAGAAAGCCCTAATGGATTGATTATGTTTTGTTATGAGAATTGGGTAAAAAACCATAATATACTGAGATGACCTTTTGCTACATATTGTGCAGAGTTATGAATTACATGATTGACTTATATGGTGTGTTGAG
Source organism: Larix kaempferi (assembly GCA_027924585.1). NCBI lineage: Eukaryota > Viridiplantae > Streptophyta > Pinopsida > Pinales > Pinaceae > Larix > Larix kaempferi. The sequence goes on along the minus strand of BSBM01002098.1, from coordinate 5,208,472 downwards.
CGTGGGCTCAGGAACACACAGGTGACCTACGTACTGGGCATAAGCCCCAATGTACCTAGAAGAGTTTATTATGTACTGGGCGTAAGCCCCAATGTACATTGAGTGTTGGGTAGGAGCCCTGGAGCACTCCAAGCTTAATATATGAATACCAGATCCGAGGCCATTATACATTCTAGTTGTGCTTCACAACCACATTCTAGTACTAGTGTTGAGCAGGACGTTATGGAATTGCACTAGCGTAATGCCCATGTGAAGAGTGTTGAGTTAAAGCTCTGAAGAGCACTCGGGGTTACTTGATCTTGAAAGTGTTGAGTCGGGAAGACTCTGAATAGCACTTCTAATTCATCACATTTATTTAATTTGGTTAAATGAATAATTTTCTATCTATCATCAAGTACTGTGGGAACTACCATGTTAAACGAGGGAATCCGACATGCAAGAGAGAGGTCTAGAGGTACCTAACCAAGCCAACTATCCAAGCTTACCATAACTACACTATTGAATAATTAAACTTAATTATTCTTGTGTGAAAAACATGCGTAAGGGCCATGCATAAAATAGTTCTCCAAAGTGGACATTATTATTAAAAAAAAAGCATTTCTTATATATGTATTTAATTATTGCATAGGGTTATGCATGAAAGGACTCTCACATAAATATACTATTAAAATTATTAAAATTATTATTATTATTTATTGTTAAATCTAAGTAATAAAATATATAACTATTATTATTACCAATTATGTAAGAAGTAATTTAAAGTCACTTCTAGTTAAAACAAATAAAAGTCCTAGTTTAACAAGGACTAGATATTTAGTAAAAATATCTTTTAAAAATATTAATTAAAGAAACTAAATAATTATTCAAACAGCTATATTCCAAGACTCCCCTATATAAAAGAGGGCAGATCCCAATAAAGGGGATCAACTTTTCCATTACCATTCTCTTATGAGAATAGAGGAGAATTTTGCTGCAAGAACTGAAGCAGTCCCACATTAATATCCAGATCTAATCCAGTAGTTGAACCTAGGGTCTCTACTTCTCTCATTGCATGTTGGAACCAGCTCGAGGGGATCCAGTTAAGACCACGAATGGTCTAAGGGTCGTGGTTGGGAGGAACATGGTAGTTCCAAAGTTATCAAGTTGAAAGGTCACTCTATAGGTCAGCCAAGTCCATAAGCTTTCTGCATTAATTATTGTTTGAGTGTGCGGGTCTTGGAGAAGAGGAGTAAGCTTCAATATAACTAGATATGAACTATAATTCTCCATTTCAGTTTACAATAGAAGCTAAGAATAATACATTAGGATTTATTTTACAGCACTGTAATTTTCCCAAAATCTTTATAATGTTATCTCTTCCATAGAGCAAGGGCCTTAGGGCATGGGCTCACAGGGTTACACATTAGGATTATTTTTGGTTCCCTTAAACAGAACTATTATCTTCACTATAACCATGAGTTTGAACCAAGTCAACTAGAGGTCTAGCAGGGCTAGCCTAGCTAGCCTGTGCTAGACACAAAATTCAGCAGATAAAGTTTAGAATGCTAAATAAATACGTAAACTGATGACTAAGCTCTTACAAGTCCTATGTTTAAATTGCATTTTAATTCTGAAAAGTTACACTGTATTTTCCAGACTTATATATAAGTAGGGTCAATTCCTTTTTACTGTTTCTATCATTCTTTTCAACTTAGAAAGACAATCGCAGACATGATTGGAGACTTTTCTTTTTAAAAGAAATTACATTACTGTAAATTCCCAAGTCTTATCGAATGCAACCCACAGTAGCGAAACTCTATTACAATCTTAAAGCTTATCATCACCAACGATTTAATATCAAGACTACTACCTATGAAGCTAGCTGTACATTGTCATCAAACTAATCTCTACCTACCAAAGCGAAAGTACAAGGACACGCATACAACACGATTCCACTATCATTAATTTCCAGAAGTTTAGACAGCTCATCAAACATTTACACATTTCATCCAAAAAACCTGACAAGGCATCCTTTCCAATACAAGGATCGAATCCACCTCAAAATGAAAAATGATACACCAGCATTTAAACACATTCTATCTTTTTTTCGTTGACCATAGTAGGACACAGGTCAAGAGATCGATCCCCATTATCGATTCACAACCCCTGAATAACATTGAAATTGCCCGAAATATAGTTTTTAAACACAGGATTATTTCTCAAACAAACGAGTACACAGCAACTAGGGTTAAGTTAGAAGTCTTCAAACAAACGCAGGAGACGATTTAAAAACACAGACCTATCTACTGCCCATTAAACGATAGGAATTACCCATACAAACCACCTGACAGGGAGTAACCCAAATCGCCAGGAAATTAAACTATCTAGATGTTAGACAGAGGCACCACCGGCATAAACAAACACAGGATATCGTAGAGCTACGCTCTTGAACCTTTCATTTAAAAATACCAAATCGATTTCCTTCAGGATAGAGCAACAATAGCAAATGCAAAGATCAAATAGACATTACTATACATACTCCATAGGAAAAACACAGAGGTCAAACAAGAATACGAACCATACATAGAAAAATGCAGAGGCCCAACATTTTACATATCATCAATACATGTTCAATGTTCAATAGAAAATGCAGACCTGTACTTCTTTTCAAAACCCAAGTTTTACAATGTGGGCAGTATATCCCATCACAAAACCTTAAGAGTCTTCACAGAGCCGAATGGCCAAAACTTATACATTAAAACCAGAAACTCTTCAGGGTTATTCCCATTAAAAATAGACACATCCATTAACCGGTCCAGCCAAAGGAGACCCCTATGAGACTTCAAATAAGTTATAGTGATCCCAAAGGGCCTCACGAAGTCCCTCATAGAAAACAGCACACCCTCCATAGATGCGAGAGGAAGGGCAAGGGTTGGTAACACCTGAACTTACCAATCTCAAGTTAGCGTTTCCTGGGATGCTGGACATCTAATGGCCACCCACGCAGAAGAGTATCGTAACCATTCACCTGCCACTAAAACAATCACATGAATTTAAATCCTGAAATGAAAATACTGGGAACAAACGCAGAAGGAATGAAATATCATGTAATGGGTGAAATTACCTTAACATTGTCGCCTCTTGCTTCATCTCTTCATCCAAACAACCATCAGGTGCACTGACCATGAGCGTAGCTCAGGTCACGACATAAACCCCCTCCAGACACGTTAAGGGACTGAGAAACACCAAAATGATACGAAGAATGACGGAGGCAAGTGAAAAACCACAGGTTGAAACCCTCTCTTGCTCAGCTAGCCACCACAACCATGTGGTTATCACATGCAGTAATTACTACCACACCAAACCTCATTTATTAGTTAATATTCATCCAAGCGTTATAGTGGGGATTCGTATAGGTATCATGAAATGGTGGTATCAAGGTATTTATCCCAAGGTTTTTTAAACCTTAGCCTTTAAACTTTAGTCTTGTGACTTGCTAGAACATGGTCATAGGATTTTTAAGGGAGAAACCCCTCATAGTGTCACCTGCACACACATGGAGCGATACATTAGGAAATTGCTAAGTAAAACAAGAATCCCAAAGCTTACCCTTACCTCTCGCTAGCTCTGTCGGGGGTACGTTTCTTTTTGGAACGCCAGGTTTCTCTCATGGACCTCAAACTCCCATCAACAAAGGTCCATCATGCCCGAAGATACCAATTAGACATTTTATAAACTCAATATACATTTGTTTCTTAAAAGTAAAAAGGAGGATTTTAAATATTATTCTAGAATTTGTAAACTTGTCACAGAGTTACATTATCTACCTTACGCATCGCTTCCGCAGAAACAAAAGAATTATAATGAGTAAGATTATCTTGCTTAGAAACCCTAAACTCTTTTGTCGTAAACAAAGTACCAATGCATTTTCCCAGTACTGAAGTTAATTTATAAAATACATTATCTATTTTAGGCATGTTAGCAGTAAGAGAAAAAAAATCAATTTTTACTATTTTCAGGGACATTACAGTGTAAATCCATATTTGATTTTCTTTCACAATATGCCGAAGAAAAGAAACAATCTTTAGAAGAAACCCAGAAATTGTTCCCACAAGTAAGGAAGTTGATGGATCAAAAAGTTTCTCTTGTCACAGTTAAAGATTTAGAAAGAAACACTTTGAGATTTGCAGTTGTAAATGATGAGAAAGTATCTGAGATGGAGGTTAAACTTGATGATATTGATAGTCCATACAAAATCCAATTGCATAGACAAACATAAGATGTTTTGTATTCCAATTTGTTACAGTCAACTTTGAAAATTTCTAAGTTGCAGTCAGTAATAGGAAATCTAGAGGGTTGGCTAAGGCAAGAAAAACGGAGAATAAAGAAAATCTGGTTCAAATTAAGAGACTACAAACCGACCTTTTGATTGTAGGGTCGGAGCCAGGAAATACCCAGTAAACCAAAAAAATCCTTGATGAAAAAGAAAATACTATTCAAATGCTCAAGAAAAAGTTAAAAGTTCCAAATACTCAACATGTACAATCTTCCGAACTGATAGAATTACAACAGGAAAAAGAGGTCGTATATCAAGAAATGATGGACTACAAAGGTAAAATGTTGAAAATACAAGATGAGAAACATACTTGGGAAAAAAAATATGAATTATTGTCACAGATTTCATTGCTAAGTACAAATCAGGTTGAATAAATGCGAGTATCAAAGGAGCCAAAGGATCAGCCTTTATTTATAAAAGAGAAGAAAATAGATAGATCTTCCACAGAAGAATTGACCAATGCCATGTCTAAGATTATTTTGAAAGATGTGTAAATTGAAGAATTTAAAGGAGAAAACCAGAAACTCAAGCGAGAATTAATTCAAAACACTGAGGAAAAGAACAAAGCTTTGAGTGAAAGAAAACAATTACAGAAAAAGATCGATGAATTGAAAGATAGACTAACAGGTAAGCTTCCCTTGCAAGGAGCTAAGCACCTTATATGGGATGCAATATCAATAGAAATTACCAAATTTTGGTCATATTTAATTTTTATTAATGATAAAGCTGTTATAGAAAACACGACTCTCCAAAGATGTAAAGTGGTAAATGAGACATTGAATAAAAATACTTCAGAGACATCCCAAAATACAGTTAGTTTCTTAAATACTTTGACTCAAATAGATATGCAAAATCTAGGAATGAAAGACAGGCTTGTGATTATTATTTGGGAAAAAAAGAATTATTGGCAAGAATAATCATGTTAGAGAGGTACACGATAAAGCAGAACAAATGCTCCTCCAAGTTCAAAGTTTTAAAAAACTATTTCAGAAACTCTTTGAGAATGGTATACCCTCTTTTTGGGATGACAATGGAAGGTTAATTTCTCAATAAAATTATCACAGTTTAATAGATTAGACCTGCATGGATCATTCAAAATTTGAAGATTTGACCAAAGGATTGACTAGGAAGGGTATAATTGAGAATTTAACTGATGATTTTGAAATATTTGATCAGTTCCTGATGATTAAAAATAATTTTCCACATGTATATTACACACTTATATAGAATTGGAGGTGATGATTAAAGAGATGATGGATTATGAGATCCCGACCCAAGAGCAGTGGAAGATTGTTGAGAAATTCGGGAAAACTAAATACAAACTATATCAATAGTAAATATCCAGATGTCTCAATTTGAAACATAGTTCCGGTTTCCTTTTTTATTCACCCAAGTTGCCACATAAGCACTCCTGATCGAACAGATTCACTAGTGAAGCAACGCACTACAGATGTAGTCGACAGCAGAGCAGTCGTTCCTAAAATTTTGGAGCTTCTTTTTGAGTTTCTATTCTTAGTAAAAAATCAGTTAGGGTTTTCTTAAAGAACATTTTGTATAAATTTTGAATTTTACAATGTAATCGGAGTTGGATCCGAGAGAAAGAAAACTCTGTGATGTAATATTTTTGAAAAGACTTTAATGAGAGCAGAAGTACATGTTTATTTTGATCAGAGATTCATATGTTATCAATTTTCTTCAGTTTGTTAATTTCTCTTATGTAAATGTATTTCCTGTTTACACCATTTTATCACCTTGCTTCATATTTGAATGAACTTTGTGAGTTAGAATTCATATCATATGCTCTAATTCACACATTTGAATATTGTCAATGTTCTTTCTTCCAAAATGATGCAGAATTCATCCCAGTTTGATGCTCTATGTTAATAAATTGTTTTCTTTAATATTATACCATTCTTAAACTGTTATTTTTCTGAAAAAGTGATACCCATTTTTCCTCTAAGAATGATTTATCCTACCACCAGTCTCTAAATAATTTTGAGATATGTATGTATTGACTCCATGCCCAATGGTTTTCTTCTCGATTCAACCATTTTGCTAACCCTCGTTATAGTTAAATATTTGGTCATTGTTTAGAAATACATGAGTTGTTATTATAGTGACTTTTGAATAGAAGACTCATCAAGGGAGCCCCCTTTGGATAGAAAAGGCCAGTTTTCATCCTAAATATTAGTTTGAGGTTACCTTGGGATTTTCTATAGCAGTCAGAGAAAAAATATGAGCGATAATAGATCTAAAGGGAGAGAGTTATGTGTTCAACAAAGGGTCGCTGAAGTCCCAAAACTCAAGGGAGAGTTTTGTGTTCAACAAAATGTTGTTGAACTCTTTCATCTCCATGATATAACAATAGAACATAAGGGAATGTCTTTCGCAAGTCAAGGACTAGTTAAGAGTCCAAGAGTTGAAAGTGAATGATATCCTCCAAAAGATAAGTAAATTTTTTCTTTACCTATGCATTCTTTTGATTTATATTGAATAAAATAATGTATAATTTATGGTTATAAAAACATAAATTTCAATGAAAAAGACTAGGAGAATTTTCATGCATGGCAACAATAGTGTGTTGCAAAAGAACTTATTACTTACACACTAATTAAAACTTGGACAATTATGGTATGTTTATATTATGATGAATAATTTTGGAAGAAATTGTATGGGTTGTGTAAGGTGCAGGATATGAAATGAAGAGGAGCGATAACGACATGCAAGAACTGTAGAAGCTCGAAGATGAAGATGAAGAAATAAAATATTACCAACACCGAGGACCGTGTTATTTTTAATGGGTAAATGATGTAACGTCCATATTTTCCCTACTCTTTTGTAAATTAAAAATGTAACTATGTACCTGTTTTATGGTGAGGAGCTCAAGGCCAAGGCCCCACTAGTAAACCTTGTAATATTTGTTATTTATTTCCTAAATTTGTAATGTTTGATTATAAACTTCGGAGACTGAGGGTATGATGAAACTTAAAATGATGAAGGAAAGAATCCACTAGGGGGAGAGGTGAAAGGCTAGGTGTTAACACCCAAAACGTACCCTAGGTTGCGGAGAGGTAGAGTCGGGGTAACCACTAACCACTTTGGACTAATGCTACTGACCCAGCACAGTCTAAGAGGGCTCTCTCTACAAATCTATGAAAGACTGAAAATACTCAAAGGCGTCAGCAGTGAACAAACACATCGGCCTTCATTACTAAAAAATATTCAACTAAAACATACACAGAAGGTCAGATTTCTAATGGGACAAATTGTGTGAAAGTGTTGGAGGGATAATCACAAGGAAAAACAATTGGACAATGGATTCAAGGCATTACACACAAATATGATAACAGTGCCATAGTGTGGACTATTCGAACAGAGGAAAGGTACCCACCCGCTTGCCGTCGTACTGTTGTTTTCTGGTGGTAAAGGAAGAAAATAAGAATAGAGCATTGATATGAGCATCCAACAAAGATGAGTTCGATATCAACTTTAGTAGCAATATTGAGTGAATACCAGAGATAATAACCAGATATTGTTTCCAAGAATTCTAAGTTATTATACACTGATCTCAGGCATGAAATGAAAAACATAATGTAAAGGCATAACAAGAAGCACATGCACATAGAGAAGACAAAGAAACAGACTACAAGTTAGAGAAACACAAGAATCTCTGCAAAACAGTCTACCACAGGAATTGCACATTGTATTAATATGAAAATCTCAAAACCGGGCTCTCCCCTTAGGCCTTAGCCGAATGATTTTCCAACCCTTTATTCTTCTATTACAATACTTTTTATATGCTCTTGGCCTTGAATTGGTCCTTAGGAAACAAAAAAAATTATGCCTCCACCTTGACAGCTCCAAAATTGGGAATATGACATATGTGTCAAGTCTAAAACAGACTGATTAAGACGAGGAACAAAAATACCATGAGTAGGGCACCACCTCACTCGGCCTTAAATTGGCCCTGCGAATCAAAGAAGTCCTCTACCCTCAAAGAGTTGTCCGCTTGTGACTCGTCTGCGGGAGGGGGAGGTGTCACTTCTTCAATGGGGATCACGAAATCATGGACAATCTCCATGTCCTGTTGGATGCCCTGCTCCTCTTCAGGAGGCTATTTCTTTCCTCGACATTGGAATCTTTTGGACACCTGTCATCCTTCGAGCTCCTCATCTTCACTAGTGCAACTGGATTCTATGTGGTCGAATACCATAGGAGACGAAGGAACATGCTCTTCCTCCACCTTGGACCACGCCTTCTCTGGCATGATAACCACTCCGGATTCCTGCTCCTTTTCCATGATCCAATTCCAACTGAAAAGATTCCCATGCTGCCAGGTGCACCACCCTCTCCATATATCGATTTTGAATCGGGGACGTAAGTACCATATCCATAACCGCTGTGATGATGACAACGGTTACGTGTGGTTGCATTTGCCCTGATTACCTGCCCGAGCCTCCCAGTCGAACGACAATGACTCCCAAGGCCCGAGCTGACGTGAAACATGCTTGGCAAAGATATCCAAATAGACGATGGAGCACATGATGGCGCTGAGGTGGCCTCCATCATGTTTTCAATCATTTCAGTGGCAGAACAGATGCCCTTCAAGCGTCGATCCACCTCCTTCATCGTCGACCGAACTATGACCTGCCATGCCTGCCACCACTGTACCAGCGCTTGTAGTGCCGCCAACCTTTCAATTCCATCACCTCTACAAAATTTGGTGGCTGGCATCTTTAGCCTCCTGTTTCAAGTCTGATACAGGTGGCCGAAAAGATTTGGTGGTTCCCATGGAGAAAACCCGTCTCTGTGTAGTGATGATGGACCCCTTCGAATCCGAGCAAAATATAAATTGACAAATGCGACAAAGGGAAAAAAGAAACTAAAACCCCCATACATGTCTGAACCCTCCTTTCTCCCCTAAATTCATGTATAGACAGCCAAAACCTTGTATCAGGTGCCTTCAAACCCTATCCCTCAGAACAACTTTAACCCTGACCTTCCCGGAAAATGGTTCTCAACCCGCTTTCTTGCCGCAAAAAGACTTAGATTTGATAACCATGGAGGCCATAAAGTTATACCTGTCACGGAGAGGTCCTGAGAACGACTCCTTTTGTCGCTCTCTTTATCTTCCGCATGCCCAGAGGATTCCAACCCCGACAAGCTCCAAGACACAAATGTCAACCTCCATGTGCATCTTTATATATATAACCTTTCTCTTTTAAGCTCCGGTCTTCTTTCGAGCCGTCCACTCTCTCCTCCATTGATCTCTTGAGCAAAGATCTGGACCGTCAGATATGATCCCCCTTTATTGATTTGACCTCTTTCCCTTTCCTGCCGTTGGATCATTCCCCATGTCCCAATCTCCACCGTCCGTCCCTTATCTCTGTACCTCCATGGAGTGGTATCGCATTCCCCTAAAGCGGTATTGCTTGTCGCTTATCGTCCTTACGATGAGCTTGGGTCCTGACACCTGGCCAATGGTATTTCCCATCGCAACCACCATTCCCTCTATCTAGCGTGCATATTCCCGACGCGAAGATCATCAAGGACCGTCGATCCTCCTATGCCAATCTACACCGTTTCTTCTGTCACATTGCACTTGCACCTTTCGAACCTTGATCTCTGACTATAGGATACTCCTTAGCTTCCCTGAGCCGTTCACGTGGCCAGCGACCTAACTTTATGCCTCGGCAGTATCGCATGTTGTTGAAATGGTATTACTTACTGCTCGTCTTACCATGCGACGCTTCCTCCATCTACCACCTGTCTGGCAGTATTACCCATCGCAACCACCCTTATGACTATTCCCCACGCTCTTTGTTCATGCGACGATCAACGAGGATCGTTGATCTCCTTCTCGCGCCCATCCAACGGTGGGAAACTATGCGATGGCTATCCTTTAAAATATTTGGTTTCGGACTATAGACTTGGCTCCCTTTTTCCGCTATTTTAGTCGTGCCTTTGCCTTATTATAGCTTTCTCTTATATTTAACACCCCCACTATCAACCTTTCTTATGCCTTAGCACCTGGTCATGAAATATAAATGGCATTGAGGCCTTCTTTAGGGAAATTTTTTGAGATACCCCCTTATTTCACCTCCACACTCATGCTATAGAAATCAGGTGCTAACACTAGGAAAGCCTATAAACCCGGTTGGGAATGACATGGTGTCATCTCGGCACCTATGAGTCGTCAATAAAATAATTCCAACTACCTAACCTGGAAGCCCAAGAGCTCAAGCATTACTCATCTAGTAAGTAAGTGAATTGACTAAAAACCTAGCCTGCCCTAAGAAGCTAGGAATAGCTCATATGAGTGGAAAAATCCATGATATATATATATATAAAGAAGAAGAGACTCATTTAGGTGGTTGTTCTTCTTAACTCAAATCGTTAAAGGTTGTAATGTTGAATATGTATTCGTGATTATGAGAATCACCTAAACTATATATATATTGAAGAATAAAATGCACCTTTACTTAGAAGAAGTGCCTCAAAATATAAGACGAGCGATATCTTAGTAAACATGAGATATTATTCGGAGCTCATCACGTTGTTTTTTCCATCTGTCCAAAGGAAGGCTACGTATGTCGTCTCTGGGGGACAATCTGCCATTTTTCAAATGGTAGCTACATAAATGATTTGGCCAATATTTCTCCTTTTATAAATCGATCTCCTGAGGGGAATTGACTACAAGTTTAAGACGAGGGGAAACTCGCCTAGCGGGGGGTATGAAATGGATGAGCAACCTCTGCTCTAGATGAACAATGGTTGCGTTAGATGAGCGATGTTTGCATTGGATGAATGATTTCTTCTTTAGATGATCAATCTCTACAAAAGAGGAGCAATGTCGGTGTATGGTATGGCGATCTCTGCATATTTTCATTATTCGATCTCTGCTTTATAATCCTTGTGTTATTTTGATCGCTACATTATAGAGTAAGATCTCTGCAATGTTGATCTCACGCATTTTAATTTTTTTTGTGATATTCCCTCATGGGTCTCTGCATATTGTATAGAAACCGCTGCCCTATTTTTCTTTTTATTGTTTGATATCCACTCATACTATTCGATCCTTGCAAATAGAGTATTACATGGAAAAAATCTCCACACTCAAACTGTTCGATCTTGCAATGAGAGTCTTGTATGGAAGCGATCTCCACACTCATACTGTTCGATCCTTGCAAATAGACTCTTGCATGGAAATGATCTCCACTCATAATGTTCGATCTCTACATATAGAGTCTTTTATGAAAATGATCTCCACTCGTACTGTTCGATCTTTGCATATAGAGTCTTATATGGAAGCGATCTCCGATCATACGGTCCGATCTCTGCATATCACGATGGAGTTGTATTATGCATATGATTCTTGATAGGGTTCTCTCTACTTTTTTATTGTTGTTTGATAGAGTCTTTATCTGAAAGGATTTATCCATCTTGATGACAAGTTAACTCTACCCCTGCGATGGCTTGAGACGGATCCAAGCAGCCGATCTTAAACAGGTTATCATTGGTATTTTCCTTGGCTGAGGGACGGATTATAAATAGCCCGATCCCAAATTCAGTTGGTTGACTGTCGAAAAGGTTGTTTTTACCACGATTCTTCTTGGAAGGGACAGCTCGGTGAGAGCTGGATCCCTGTCTCATTTTATTAAATATATTATGTACGTTGAAGTACGGGAAAGGACAGCTCGGTGTGAGTTTGATCCCCATTTTGTGGTTGTATTTTTATTATATATTAAGTTGTGAGTTCCAAATGAGAGGGAAGACTCTATGCACAGAGGTCGATACCAAAGGATACTTGATTCATATATAATATTATGTATTTATTTGTCAATCTTCCTGTATATATATATCGAGTTGTGCGAGTGATGGTAAATTTGACTCGGGTATTGAATACTGCTTAACTTATTTACTTGTTATATTTTATATTCATTGACAATTGAAAAGAAACCTCTTGGTGGGAGTCAACCCATGAGTTTAGTGTGCAGCATATGAGCTATAGTGTTTTCTATGCCTGGACCATTTAAGGACTCAAGTCTAATCATTATAGATGGTCACTTCTTGAGATCGAATTTAAAATTAAAAAAAATAGTTGTGAAGTGAGTAACTAAATCATGTGGAAGGATCTTGTGAGGGGTTTGGATTATTTCACCATTTTAGTGGATTCATTTCCCAGCTTGGGGGTGGTTTCTTGGCCGAAAAACACATGCCAGATAGAGAACCTATGGTTGGGTGGAAAATTACAGTCATGCCTCTAGTCACTTAGGTTCACCAAAGTCACATAAATATTCTATGCAACCTTTGTTAGTTAAATTTTATAATAGACATATATTCTAATATAACAATCTTTGTTAGTTAAATTTATATTAGACATATATTCTAATATAACAACCTTTGTTAGTTAAATTTTAACCTTTGTTAGAAATTCGGTATAAGAACAAATGTGTATATGATCCTTCTTTAATGAATGTTATTTGTTTACATTGCTTATTGTTTTACACTTAGAGTAATAGTCACACAAGTCTAATTAATGAAGATAAGAGTGTATATATATGTATGCCTTGATATTACTATTCATCAATAATGTTGTTTAAAATTGGATATGAGATGGATGCGATATTCAAAATAAACTTCTTTGTAAAATTATTGTATGTGTTGGGGTGAACATCCATTATGTGTATAAGAGTAAGCATTCATTATTCTATTGTCTATACTATTTGAAATAGATTAGAAGTTTAGACTTGATTATTAAAATGAATACATCAATTGAAAGAGCGATTACAAGTTAAATGTGAGCCTTACAATAAAGCTTAAAAGGGATGTTCTTTAATGATCTTGAAATCCATGGTACAATCTTGTGTGTGATCATATGATAATGACCTTGATAATGTATTATTGAAAGAGGTTGTATTATACTAAGATTTGTGGAAGTATGATAGTTCTTATAGTGTAATAAGGAGAGTTATGACGGGATCATTTTGAGAGGTGTAATGAGTTCTCTCAAACTTAGTAAATTTCAGTTGTTCAATTATTGTCAATAGTTAGGAAAATCAATAGTTAAGCATAGATAATTTATTTTATGTTGAGATGGCATTTAAAGATCAAAATTTGCACAAATATTCAATATGTTTAGATTATGTGATAATAAACATGAAGCAACCACATTCGAAGTAGGGTAATTACTGATACTTGGTTATTAAGAGAATATGCAAGTAATTAAGTTTATGAAAGTTGAATCTTATGGATAATCTATCATACTTTCCTTAGAAATAACACATTCGGATGTTTGAGTTAAAGAGAAATGAAAAAATATTTCACCTCATTTCCTTAAAAATAGTAGTGAGGATTGCAGGTGTGTTACAGTTAATCATGCATCACTTACTACTTATCCATGCCTTAGCTACCAATGCCTCAATTACCAGTTATCCATGCATCACTTACTACTTATCCATGCATGAAATACTAGTTATCGAAAATATCGAGAATATAGACAGTGCACTTGTCCCACCCTCCTGCAATTTAGGAAAAACATAAATGGTATTCCACCCCAAAATTATAAGATATAAACACCTATAAGAATAATTAAGTTTTCAACTTTTAAACTTTTCTTATCATTTTTGTGATGAAATCCTAGTTAAAATTGAAACTATTTATTTTTTAAATTGCATGGATTCAATATTCTTTAATTACCATGTATATCTAGATTATATAATTTCAATAATATTTATCGATAATTTTAACATTTTAAATGGGATATTTTTAACAATTTACCAATATTTTAACTTTTTGTTACTAACTAAAAAGCCGCCATATATGTAGGTGACGTAAAACAAAACAAAACTTTACAAGCAAACATCTAACTACAACATTAAAAAATCATGTGGCAGGTTTTTTCTCAACGATTTTAAATGAATAAGTTTTTCCTATACTAATTTAAACGAATACGTTCAATCATATATTGATTAATCCTGAAAGGTATTTGACAACAACACATGCAATTGAATCAGATCTCTATAATAAAAATGAATCGGATCGGATCTATGTGATTGATCCATGTTTTTCATTTATGTATCATATTTTCTTCTTGGGTTGGGTTTAGTGAAAATGAAGCTTTTTATTTGTTGTATCCAGTAAAACGAGGTATTCTACTGTCTAGTATAGGAGAGATCCTCTAACGTGATATAACATTATAACGTTAGTAACAAAATAATTAAAAAAATTCATGTCGGCTTATAAAATAAAAAATTATTGAAAATATTTTTAAAAAAAGAAATACACCTCAGGAAATTGGATCCCTCTCAATGCTTGATAAATACGAGTTTAAGATGAATCTATGCTAATTATTAACAATGAAATGAATCAACACTATTGACACAGTTGATATCATTATCAAATACTAAATGATAATAACTGATCCATCCATCTGTTGTGCGATCGTTTAGTCAACATATCATTTCATCGCTTGAGCAATTGTTTAATCAACAAAACATTCTATTTCTTGAGCGATACCTTAATCTCATATTAAATCATTCAATATTCAAAATTCACATGAGATTTAAATTTGTAATGCTAGATGATAATAACTGATCCATCCATCGGCTGTGCGATCGTTTAGTCAACATATCATTTCATCGCTTGAGCATTTGTTTAATCAACAAGTCATTCTATTTCTTGAGTGATTCCGTAATCTCATATTAAATCATTCAATATTCAAAATTTACATGAGATTTACATTTGTAAACAACCACGATTAACAATCATGATAAGAAGTTTTCATAAATCGTTAAATTCGGTTTGTATAAATATTTGAAATATAAACACATACATTTCAATACATGTTTTGTAATTCATATTTCATTGTAACTTACAAATGGTACCCAGTGGCCATTTGTAAGAACACGAATCTACAAAGGAAGCTCTAGATTGTGAGCAATCTGTGAATTTTTGTTGTTGGGGCCTCAACCATAACCTAGATGTTGCTAAACTCCATATGGTTTAAGCAGGTCATGGTCCATGTGTACTCTACCATCACTTCTGCATGAATCATGAGCTTACCAAAAAATTCGTGGTGGCTACGGTAGAGTCGTAAGGCAACATCTCTTCTTAAGTTATTTCACCGCATAGCTTCATCAAACTATTGGACATGCATAGGATCTCAGACAAACAATAGGAACTGAAATCAAACACAAAAGACATACACACAGTAATATATGATATAAATATGCAACATGATATTTTAATATTTTCTTCATTTAACACATAAAAATCTCTACTTCTACTACTGAAAACATGCTTCATACATATAAGTAATTCTGAACTAGATCGAGAATTTTCCTGCAATAACTAATATACCTAACTGTATTTAAAACTATCACTTCTAATATCAGAGCTTGTACATCATGTAGGTTACTTCTGTCAGTAACACACTGACTTGTTTACGCATATCAGAGGGAGAAATTACTCCATCTTACATGCCCCCTTAATTTCTACCTTATACATTGCATGACTACCTATACCAAGATCATTCCTTTGATTTACAAATTTATATCTTGTCAATGGCTTAGTGAAGATATCAACCAATTGTTTTGAGATTTATATGATTCCAAACATATTTCTCAATTGCTTACAAGATCTCTTATAAATGATATCTCGTATCAATATGCTTGTTCTTCAGATGGAATATAGATTTTTTGGATAATTCTATGGTTGAGTTCTTGTCATAAAAGATGTGTGCTGCTTCCTTTTCTTTATGCTGAATATATTCTAGTATCCTTCTCAACCATACAGCATGATAGGTTGCCGAATTTTTTTCCACATACTCTACTTTTGCTAAAGATATTGTCACAATGGGCTTCTTTTTGGATTCCCAAGAAATCATACATGATCCAAGATGAAATTCATAACCTGAAGTGCTCTTTCTATCATCAATACTTCCTGCAAAATCACTATCAGTGCATCCAACTAGAGAACTGGAATTTTTGGTTGAGTTCATGATGCCAAAATTGATTGTACCTACAATATACCTCAAAATTCTCTTACCTACTTGCCAATGGGAAGTTTTTGGAGTTTCCATGAACCTTGAAATTAAACTGACTGCATACATAATGTCTGGTCTTGTAGCTATTAAATACATCAATATGCCAATAAGTCTTTTATACAAGGTGGGATCCACTGTTGTTCCTTGATCTTGCTTTCTTAGTTTTGTGCATGTTACTACTGGAGTATCTGTTGGATTGCAATTTGTAATTCTAAATGTGTTCAAAACATTTTTAGCATACTTTTGTTGACATAAATATGCCATTATATGATTGTTCAACTTCAATCCCAAGAAGATACTTCATTGATTTATGATCTGTCATTTCAAACTTTGTTTTCATGACAGATTTGAAATTTTCTAGAATTAAATTTCTTGTGTAAAACATATCATCTACATACAGATATATAATCAAAATTTTGTTTTGTTGATCTGTTTTTCTATATAATGTGGGTTCCTATTTGCTTCTACATAATCCATTGTTGATTAGATATGAGTCAACTCTTCCATACCATGCTCTTGGAGCTTGTTTCAAACCATATAGTGTCGTTTTCATCTTGTAAACTTTATGCTCTTGATTCCTGATTTCATATCCAGGTGGCTGATTAATGTACGCTTCTTCTTCCAAAATTCCATTTAGGAATGTTGATTTGACATCTAACTAATATACTTGCCATTTATTTTGAGTTGTTAATGCCAGCACTGTTCTAATGGTGTCCAACCTTGCCGTTGGAGCAAAAGTTTCTCCATAATCTATACCAGGCTATTGTGCAAATCCTTTTGCAACTAGCCTTTCCTTATGCTTCTCCACTTCCCCCTTTTCATTGAATTTAGTTTTATAGATCCATTTGAATCCTATGCTACCCTTGCTTTCTGGCAGATCTACAAGATAACAAGTGTCATTATTTTCAATTGCATCAATTTCTTCATTCATTGCTCGAATACATTTTTCTTCTTTGATGGACTCTTCAAAATGCACAGGCTCATACGAAAATAATGCAAAATGCACTTGCATATCTAATTCACCATCTTGATTGTAAATTTCTCTTAAAATTCTTGTCTTTTTATTTCTCAAAGAAGCTAATGTGGGATCCGATTCACTACTATAGTGAATACTATTACCTTGATGTTCTCCATGTCTTGAAGTTTTACCTTGAATTTGCAATCTTGGTAATCTGGATGGAGATCCTCGTTGTCTTGATAGTTCCACTTGATTTTCTGCTGGTAATAAGGGTGCTAAATTTCCAGCTGTAGTTGACTGTTCACCTTGATTGTTCCAAGCTTCTGCTTCTTAGAATTCCACATCTCTACTTACTATAAATTCCTTTGTGACTGGATTGTACAGGCTATAGGATTTCGAATGCTCACTGTACCCTGTAAAAATGAATTTTTCACTTCTATCATCCAACTTTCTTCTCAGCTATTCGGGAGCATGTGCATAAGCAACACAACCAAATATTCTAAAATGTGAAACACTTGGCTTTGTTCCACCCCATGCTTCTTGAGGAACTTTGTTTTTGACACTTTTGTAGGAGATATATATATATTGAACATGCAACTGCTTCACCCCAAAATTCATTTTGAAGTTGTTTTTATTTGAGCATACTTCTAGCCATATTCATTATGGTTTTGTTTTTTCCTTTCTGCTATCCCATTTTGCCGAGGAGTGTATCTGGCTGTAAATTGTCTTTTAATTCCATGATATTTCCAATAATTTGCAAAGTATTTGGCATCATACTCACCTCCTCTCTCAAAGCTTAAAACTTTGATGTACAAACCACTTTGTTTTTGTACTAAATCTTTATACGCCTTGAACTTGTCAAAAGTTTCAGATTTGTACTTTAGGGAATATACCCAAGTCTTCCGACTGAAATCATCAATAAAAGTCAGAAAATGAAGGTGTCTTCCTAAGGACTGTGTTTGCATGGGACCACATAAATCAATATGCACCAACTCCAATGGTGCTCTTGCTCTGTAGGATGCACTAGTTGGAAATCTATCCCTATGTTGTTTTCCCAATATGCAACTCTCACAAGAATTTGATGGTTCATGTATTATTGGCAAGCCTTTAACCATTTGCTTCTGCTATGATAAATTCAGTCCACCAAAGTGTAGATGACCACATCTCAATTTCCATAACCAAGACTCATCTAGAGTGGTGACCTTGTGAACACATGAAGCTAACTAATTGACATTCCTTAAAGTTAAAGGAAACATTCTATTCTTGGTCATTTTAATTTTGGCAATGAGTTTTCTACTTGGAAATTTGTCCAAGATTATACAAGAATTATTAGTAAAGATGACTTTATAACCATGCGCAGTGAGCTGACCAACACTCATGTCAAATTGTGCTTTAGACCAGGGACTAGATAGACAACAGACATATTATTTTTCTCATTCTTCTTGGTAAGAAAAATGTCTGTCCCATTACCAACTACATTGACAACTTTATCATCTCTTAATATGACATCAAACATGACTGAGTTGTCCACATTTACAAATAGACTTTTATCTCCTATCATATGGTTGCTACAACCACTGTCTAACAACCAAATATATTTATTATGTTCTTGAGCTTCATGATAGCTTAAGAACATGGCCTTTCAGGTACTTTCAAATGTATTAGAAACATTAGGTCTGTTTTTGTTTAGGTCTGCATGATTTTTCCTACATTCATTAGCTAAATGACCAAATATTTTATAATATAAGCATTGAGTTTTAGATTTACCATACCTCTTGTTTTGATGATAGCCTCTGCCTCTCCCCCTTGAGCTCAGAGGGTGTTGTGACTTGTCTTCTTGTTCCATACTTGGCATGTTTTCTCTTTGTGAAATGTAGTTGTTAGACCTGCCCTTGCCTCTGCAATATCTTCCTCTGCCTCTGTTGACAGATGCTTGTTTCTTGAAGGCATGTTCAAGTGATTCTTATTCCCTAGTAATTCTTGATTCATAGGACAATAATGATCCTGTGAGCTCATGATCTACTGAGTATGTTAAAAAGTCCTTAGACTCTTCAATGGGAACTACTACCATACCAAATTTCTTAGTAAGGCTCCTCAAAACCTTTTGCACAACCTTATCATCTGTTATGTTTTCTCCATGAATCCTTAGATTATTGACCATTGTCATTACCTTGGTCATGCATTGATCTATTATCTCAAACTCTTTTGTCTTCAGAGATGATTGTTTCTTAATTTGGTTCTGTGAACCCAACTTCAACTGTTAACTCTGATATGATGTAATATGTTGAAAGTGTTTTTTTGATGCTAACTTTGAAAATTGCTAAATTTGAATCTCGATGTGGTGTTGAAAGTGTTTTGGGAATTTAGTTATATATATAAAGTGTTTTGGGAATATAACATTCTCAAAACACTTTCAACACCATATATGATTGCATGTTTAAAAATGATAATAATTTTTATTTATTAAATTTAATATGCTTATTAAATAAAATAAACATTTATTATTAGTTTTTAATTTGCAATTTTTAAGTATAATTTATTATTATTATGTCTTTGACATATATGATTCACAAAGCTCAATTATTTCAATGTCGTTTATTCAAATTTTTAAATTTATAATGTTTGCTCCAAGGTGAAACAATTTCTATTTAATTGAATTTTAAAAATAAGCAATTATTTGAATGCTTATTGGTTCGTTTTAATGATGTAAGCCTCGGGATTTGGCGCCCGGGCCTTGGTGGCACTGCTTACGCAAGATCTGGTCCCGGGCCTCGATGGTGTGGTGGCGTCATTGCATAATTAAATGTCTTGCAGGGTGTTTAAATGTTGTGGTGTGGCGTTGTGTTACGACATTCCAGCGTGGTGTCCTAGTCTTAAATTTGTGGGTCTTATTTTTCTCTCATTTGATGCATTCTATGTCTTTCGTGTGTCAGCGTTGTTTCGAGACGGCAAGGAAGGTAAGGTTTCCGGCCATTGATTTTCATTAATCTTGGTATGGGGTTTGTCATTTCAAAGAGTATTTTCTCTGGTTGGGTGTTTTGTTAGGTATGGGCAGCGTCTTGTCTCATTTCTGGCCATTCTTCGGTTTTCGAGGGGTTTATTTAGAGGGTAGCAACAATGGTTGTTGCTGTTGTTGGATTTCGGTCTTTCGTCTATTCATTGGCACTTTTGTTGTGGTTTGATGCTTCCATTGTTCATGTTCATGTTCTTATTCGCCTGTGAACTCTTGGAGGTCCGTGGGAAGGTCGAGCGACCATTGTGGAACGGAAAGCAGTCGTTGTTTTCTTCAAGTTGGTGGTTGTCTACTTTCGAAAGGTGTTGGTACTGTTATCTCTCATGCTCTCAGTTTTATTTTTGCTTATGGAAGACTCAGTTTTCATGGTAGGTTTAATTTCTTTGCTGCTTTAGGGTTTTTGAAGTTGCGGAAAAAACCATTTCTTCATATTTTGAGCATTTAACAGAATTTATTGTTGCTTGTCTATGGGTTTCGAGATTTTAGGGGCTTGGTATAAATTTTACCTCTGCAGAGTGTTCTAGGGATATCCTGTGGTTTAGGGTTTCAATTTGGGGATTGGACATGACCGCACTACCTTTACTTATGCAAGCTATCATTCCCATAGTTTTCACATTGACACATATTGTTTGCACTTGCACATGGAGATGTACTCACTGTGTCAACTGTAGCACATTTTCTTGATGCAGTTAATCTCCTCCATAACTTTGGTTTTTTCTTAATGCAAGCTATCACTCACATAGCTTTGAATTCCTGTAATAACTACATATTTTCAAGATATGACTTGCTTTCCCATATATGCTAGACATTGGAATCATTGTTTCTTGCACACTGGAATGATTGGCTTTTCCATATATGTTAGACATTGGATTTAATAGACGGTTGATCTTGCAAATTTGGTTTTTTTATAGTTGTATTAACTCGTACATGTTTGTACATGTTTTTACAAATAGGAAATTGCAACTGCTTGGACATCTTAATAGACAGTTGGGTTTGCAATTTTATTTTATTTTATTTTTTAAATGCAGGGATGCCCTATTGAGGTGTTGTGATTTTATGCTGCGGAGTTATATCCTTTTTGCTTCACTTGAGTTCTGTTTCTAAATTTATTTTATTGGATTTTATTAGCTTGGGGGGTAGGGTGGACACTGTAGTAAGCTAGTGTCTGCTTATATGCTAGCAAAGAGTCTCACATGATAGCTAGAGCAGAAAGCAAACATATTTATTGTTTTCTTTGTCAAAACACAATTTCTTGATTTCATATCTTGAATCTTCTTCGTTTCTTATTGTTGCTTCAAGTTTCAGTTGATGTTTGTAGTGGACATTGGTTCTTGTTATGAACCTAGGGGTTTTCTTTTTTTGTGTTGTTTTTTCTTGCCCTCTGGTGTTTTATTTTGCATTGATCAGCCCTTGAACCAGTGCAAATGAGATCTTTCATCTTTTTGCTTTCGCCCACACTCCTCTATGGGTATCCATATCTTCTGCAGAATGAAATTCTCTACTCAACTACTATAGCCTAAGCATATTTAAAAAGATAAGAATTCACAACAAATTGGTACATGTCTGCATATTTAAAAAGATAAGAATTTCCAACAAACTGGTGTAAAATGTATGCATGTTTAATATGCAGACAAACCGTATATGCCAATGTTGTAAATATTTTCACTTTGATCATCCATGACAAAATGTCGTTGAATCGTTTAGTTGGAAAAGCAATGGTTGAACCATAACAATTTTCCCATGTAAAAGGCAGAGACCCGTCCTAGACGTAGAGCAATTTTTTCTTCCTTTTTTTTTTCTTTTTTTTGCTTTTTTCCCCTTTTACTGTTGTGCTTGGACAATACCAATGCTTCTTTGTTGCAATGGTTCATGGTTTGTAGAGAGCATTGGATTCTCTAGGGACTGTGAAACTTTGGCATTTGATTGTTGAAGGGGAGGCCTTTGTTGAATTCCTTTTGGGAAAAATTACATTGTGCTTATCTAAATCATCAAGTTAATGAGATCATTCATTCAATTTTTGTAACCCATGCATATTCTTAAAGACAAGATGTTATAATAGAGTGACATGTTAATAGCCATTTGAGTTTGCAATTTTTCATTTCCTTGAATTTTGTTTGTAATTTTTTTTTGCATTTGATTATCTTCATAGATAAGGAGTCACTATAATAAATGTCTGCTTTTCCATGTCCTCACAAAAACTGTGTTCAAATAGTTAAACAAGAAAGGCAACTTTTTTTGTTTTTGTTTTTTCTAACCTACAACAAATAGGTATCTTCCTTCTTCATTTTTTTCTTTTTTTTGGTATGAGATCAGTGTTATTGCATGTTGCAATAAGATTGACCCTGGAAATTTCAATGGAATTTTTTTTCCATGTGCTTTAGATTTGACTTCTTATGATCCGCCCTATTTTTTTTAAATCTAGGTTTTGTCAATTACAAGTTTTACAACTTCCAAAGCTTCTATCTAGTTCAACTTTCCGTTCGCTTCTAGGATTAGAAGAATCCATGCTATATGAAAACCTCCTTATATGTAGGATTCAATTCTTCAAACATGCTTTGGACAGAGATATTGTTGTTCTGTCTAGGAGAAAGGTTTTCCAATAGTTCATTTGTTGGAAATCTAGTGACCTGTCCTCTAAAAGGGCACCATCTTCCATTATTTTCCATTGTTTAAAAAAAAAAACAAATATATGCTTCCAAACAATTTATGTTCTTAATTGTAATCTTAATTTTACAGTCTTGTACAGTAGTGGGAAAAAAAATGTAAATTTGTTTTTCCTTTTTACACATTAATTTTTTTTTAATTGGTCTGAGTTGTTTCGCTAGCTTCTTTCTATTTATCATGTTTTGGCATTTAAAAAAACAAAAAAAAGAACCTATTCTTCCTATTTGAAAAACTAGAAGAGTTGCATGCACAGAACTTTGCATTCTACTTTGGCATGGTTATCTGTAGAAAGACATGACAAATATCCTTCAAAAACATTTGCTTACCCTGCCTCCATGGTCATAGACAAATTGTTCCCTGGCGAAATACATCTAGCAAATGTTTCATAGTCATAGCTTTTTATTCAATCAAGCCATCCATTCCAATAGTAATTGCATATAAAAGAAATAAAATCATGTAGCACTTCCATAAACAAATTTGTTTTGTGTTAACAAGTGCTTTATTTTCTGTTCATAATAATTACACTTACTTTTTTGTCATCTTCCTCCCGCAGTAAGCTAAACTTCATGTGCAGGGAAAAAACCAGCAAGGAAATTGTTCCAGGATGCTCGAACTTATTAATGATCCAGAAATTTGCAACAAATATGGATGCAGACTACCTGAGTTGTTGCTTTAACAGTTCTATGTCTTTAAATTTCGTGATTTTTCCAAAGACATTATGTCTTCCTTGCTGTTTGCGCTGTCTGTTGTAGGTCTAAAACAATTTACGATGTGCACTGGACATCTTCACTAGCAACATTCACCTTTTTCTTGAACATTGTCAAGGGTGGTTACCCACTTTTTATATGTACAAGGACTTCCATTCAGGCACTTGCCTCTTTATTTCGTAGAATTTATACGATGTCCATCTTGAACCCATCTTAAATGATCAGTTAATAACTTATGTGAATAATCTATTGCAAACAAATTGCTCTTCTAACATAGTCAACATCTATTTGTTCATTGTTCTTACAAAACTACAGATTGCTTGAAACTTGATTTTGATGGGATTGTATTTTCATGATGTTTTTAGATACTGCTTTCCATTTTTTGTAAATTAAACTCAAAAGCTGGTCAAAATTTAAACACACACACACACACACACATATATATATATATATATTAAAACACAATTCATATTTTTACTTCTTATATTATATTTCAGAACAAATAACTACTAAAAAAAAATGTAAATATATATATATATATATATATATATAGATCGATCTCATAAAAAAAAGCTTGTTCTTGCTATACAAATATAAAAAGGGAAAAAAGAAAAAGGGGAAATTGACCTTTGTTTATATGATTTCATTTCTCCACAATCTATAGTTGTGTTTTTCCCCATTTCTTTTGTTGGTTGACAACATCTCTAAGATTTCAAGTTTTTTTGTTTTCAGTTTTTTCTTTTTTTTGCAATATAGATTTGTTCCAGCGTCAGTTTTGTTTTACAACAAAATAAAATAAAATGTTTTAGCTCTTGTACAATGAAGACAAAAAGATAGCAATTATTTTGCAATCTTTTAGCCGTCTTTCCATTACACTATGTCTTTTTTCAGAATTAAATTTTGAGCCAGTCATATTACCTATGAGCACTCTTCCTCATTAGATCCTTTTCACTCTTGCAACTTTATAGTCATGCTTCGGTCTCCAAAAGTTCCAAAAGTTGGTAAAAGTATTTTGGCCTTTTTCCATTATAATTTATTTTCTTTTGTCCCATGTTTTCTTTCAATGGTTGTTTTAGTTCTATTTGTTGTTAGCTTTCTATGATGACGAAGAACTTGCAATTTCCAATCATGATACAATGCATTTTTCCAATGTTCTACACATCCAAAGACATAAAAAATAGAATAAAAAAAATTCTTCCACAACCTTTTTTCACAAAAAATTGCTCATGTCAATTAGCTCATACCTTTATGTGTAATGGTTCCAGCTAAATCAATATTATATGTATTTTCAAACTTATAAAAAAATTTAATACATATTATTGACTTCAACTCTTGTTGCTGCAAATATTCACTCCATGGCTACGTAATA
This sequence comes from Larix kaempferi, assembly GCA_027924585.1. Classification (NCBI taxonomy): domain Eukaryota; kingdom Viridiplantae; phylum Streptophyta; class Pinopsida; order Pinales; family Pinaceae; genus Larix; species Larix kaempferi. The sequence goes on along the minus strand of BSBM01002098.1, from coordinate 5,183,400 downwards.
TTGATTTCAATATTTTCATATCCATATTACAATGTGCAAATGCAAGTGAACTGCACAAGTCAACATCTCATATCAATTTATCATTCCAATCTCATTTTTTCAAATGCACATGCCAATGTTTTCACTAACAATGTCGGGGACATCGCCACCTTGTCTTTGACATATATTATCGCGAAGCTTAATTATTTCAATGTCGTTTATTCAAATTTTGAAATTTATAATGTTTACTCCAAGGTGAAACAATTTCTATTTAATTGAATTTTAAAAATAAGCAATTATTTGAATGCTTATTGGTTCGTTCTAATGATGTAAGCCTCGGGATTTGGTACCCGGGCCTTGGCAGCGCTGCTTACGCAAGACCTGCTATGGATCTCGGTAAATCCCATAACCGACAATTTATTTCTTCCATTCAAGGCTTGGTGACATCCAGCGTTGAACCTGTCTACCTACCTATATGCCCTTAGCAGACTTGATAGAAGCTCGTGGTAGGAAGATCGATCGGTTTCGAGTCAAACCGGTTTTAACACAATGCGCTTAGCAATTGTGTCTAGGATCAGAATCTCGACCTGTGGCTGCACTTGCGGAGGAGCACTTGTGGGATTCTTCAGCACCAAAACAATGTTTTAATTGTAGGCTTTAACACGACCCTATTCTCCACATCAACAACAAACCACAGATTAGCAGATGGTGGCGGTGAGTACTTTCAAAATGGGGATTCCACCTTTATCTACAACCAGTGGGGGTTTCCAACAGCACCACGCCGCCCATAAACCCAACAAAAAACTTGATTATCCCATGTGGGGTTCACAAAGCACGAGTACTACGACTCCCCTCCTGGCATTCCTCATAACAAAGCCCAATTCTATTCTCACACCAGTCAAAGTTCTTCTTCTGATCAATAGCAGCTACCTCTTTTTCACTGATAAGGTTTGCATACTCACCAACGGTCTATACTGCCTCTCTCTTTGGCCAATCGATTCTATTCACTTCTCCAGCCACTCTTCTACTCTGTAAAAAAGACTTTGTTGTGTTCCTCTCTTTCCAGTGCATGTCTAGGTTGTTTGAGCTACTTTTCTTCATTGAGTGTACGAAGAGAACCCTCCATTCCCTATGGAGAAGTGTGTTATAGATGTGCATGATTCGCTTCTATGAAAGCGAGATGAATGAGTTGGGAGAGTCTAAGGAATTTCCAGTATGTTAGCTAGGTTTTATAGCATCAAAGAATTACAGCAACGAACAATAGCAGGCCTTTAGCTTTGGCCACACCCTAGTTTACTTTTATGATCGACGTTTCTCCTCATTGAATTGTATGGTGCAGGGTATAGATTGGTGGTTTTTTTTGTGTAATAGATATTTTCACACTACTGAGCTTCGTTCAACTTAGGGTTTGAAATTGGTTTTGAGGTTTCATTATTTGTTTGTTAAGAAAAATAGAAGACTTAGATATGTAGCATTCGGCATCACGGCACTGTCATGCAATATAAAATCGAAAATGTTGATGCAGTTTTCCTTTAATTGGTGGATAAAATTTTATGTTTTATTATTCAATTAATCCGTTGCAATCATGCACTATGAGCCAATGTGATGGTGTACTTTTCAATTTCGTTATTAGCGTCTTGCTAACTCAATTTTGACCTATGAATTATGAATTATAGTTTTGCCTGTGTAATACAAGGTTGAGATTAGAAGACTCATAGAAATCCTTCTAAAGGTTAAGAATCCAATTCTCATGGGGGAGAAAGAGCCCAAGGCTGTAATGAAAAAACTTTTGCAGATAATACAAAAAGGTGAAACCCCAGTAGTTTCAATTACTTCCTATTGAAACAGAGAAATCCACTTTCTGTTCCGAAAACAAAGATAAAGAAATTGGACCAAATGGTGGAAAGGCGTTTGAATAACGGTATAATTCTTAATGTGGGTGATTTAAAGTGGCTTGTAGAGCATTCCAATGCAGCAGGAGCATCGATAGAGTTGTCAGTCCTCTTTCTATGAAGTTGTTATGAAATTTGAGCCAATTTTTAGCTCAATATGGAAGAGCCGGTCATCTATGGCTGATTGCGATTGCGACGTGTGAAACATACCTGCGTTGTCAAGTATATCATCCCTTATATGGAGAATGATTGGGACCTGCAGCCTCTACCTATTATCGCCATACCAACTCCAGGATTGTTTCCTAGGTTCTCCCTTGTTTCTTCTGCTTTCCAGGTTCTCCAGTTATTTTAGTGTTTAAAAGATATGTCTTGAAATGCTTCAAATATGTCATTATTTTAGATTTGGTGGATCATAATCAACATCTTCAATTTTGGTTTCTATTTTTTTTTTTGATGTACATATTTCAAAACCACAATAACGACCTAAACATTGCCCATCCACCAAGTGTAGAATGAATGACCAATAGCCAGACCCTGAATTGACATTTGAACCGAGGCAACCTGAACTAATAATATTTAAACGCCTAGATACCAATAGGCAAGGTGACAAATCCCTAATTATACGGGATCTTACCATTTTTAAAACAATGCCTAAGGTTATGTGAAAATGCTTCAGGATAGAAGGATGAGTGATTGAAGGATGAGGAACATATTCCCATTATTTCAAGGATAGAAGGATGAGGAACATATTCCCATTATTTTAAGGGATCTGGCATTTACGTTAGTTGCATATTTGCGAGTATTTGCTGGTAATTAAAAAATATTTATGTTTCCTTTCAAAACAAATCTTTTGCCTAGAAAATTACAATAATTGTATTATGATATAATACCTTAGTCACCTTCTTGGTTTGCATAGAGGCTTCTATTTATGCTAATAGTGGTAGATTGTTATGGCTATCGTAGGAATTAATGCTCAGCAATAAAGGAAAACAATGGCAAAGGAAGAGGCAGAGATGGCAGTTAAGAGGTACTTTAATTCAAATGGCTTGCCATTCTTTCATGTTCAATTTCTGTTCCATTCTTTCATGTTCAATCTTCGTTCTTTTGGGGAATGGTAAGTACTATTGAGAATTGTGGAGGTGCTGGCAAACCTCCATTTCATTAAAAAATGAGTACTAATGATTTGAGCAAGTTTATAGATACATTATTTTTATTCATCTTAACTTTTATCAATCGTTCACAACTCCAAGCAAATATATCATTTCTATAGATTTCTACAAATAGAGCAAGTAGCAATATCAAAGACATTACCACCACGTGACTCTTGTTAATGTTTGTACATTGAAAATGAATATTTATTAGAAAAAATATCAACTAAAACGAGCATTTGTACATGGAACTAATTTACATTTACCTATTTTTCTTTGAAAACATGACATTTATTTGCGTACGTCACATCTACAATGCAATTCCTTCATTTTATTAAATATTTATTTATGTGATCTAAACTCCATCCTTTTATTAACTATTTTTTGTATATGTGATCTAGTTTAATAAGTGTCAAGTTATTCTTTAAATTCTGCCTCATAAACCAAAGGTTATTGTTTGGCCTAGTGTGCGTTGGGGAAGTTAAAAGATCTTGTTAGGTAGCTTGGCCACGTCTATGCATTTTGGATTTCCACTCTCCCATGCAATACGACTTTCTTTTTTGTGCTCGTAGGTGCAATTACTATGCTAGTAATATTGAATATAAAGTAAATTTAAATATTATTAAAAATTAAATTAATTTTTTTTGTTAGAGTAAATATATATCTATATATTTTAATTTTGATAATATGAAATAAATTTAAATATTCTTAAAAAAAGTTTGAATTAATATTTTTTATTATTAAAATTAATATATATTTATATATTTACGTTTAAGGTGTTTATTCAATGAGAAACTGTCACAAGCCACTATTGCATATTCTTTGTGTATCATACAAATGCATTGATATGAAAATTTACATATATAATTAAAAATATATAGTATTTTAATGATAATTTTTTAATTTTAATTTTCATTAATTTCATAATTACATAAACAATAAATATTTCTGAAATTATTAATAATATTTTAAGTTTTATATAATATAATAATATTTATATATTCTATCTAATTTTATATTATACAATATAATTATTTTTGTTAAGGTTATATAAAACTCAAAAACATTGAGTGACACTTTGTACAACAAATTTTTTTTTTTATTATTTAATAAAAATGCACTTGAAAAAATTAGCTAAATGAAGGGATATTACCATGGCACAAAGAACATGTGTAAGTAAGTAAGAGAGATTTTCTACCAATCAAATCCAATCTAAAAGCTCAACTACCAGACAAAATCCTAAATCATAGAGATTGAAGGTTGATTGAAGATTTGATTAGGATGGAACAAGACATGGGAAAAACTATATATATATATATATGAGTGCACTAAGATAGCATGGGACGTACTGTTGTGCATGGAGGAATGTAACATACCCCTTTTGTTGAAAAACACTTTATGTTGGAAACATTATGTTAACTTTTATTGTAAAGTTTTATATTGGACAAGTGTCCAAGGATGACTGTAATTTGCACAATATTTTATTATTAAATAAATTAAATAGGAGACAAACACCTAAGGAGACTGTTGAAAGAGTGTTTACTGACCCACTAGGTGGAATGGAATCTGGGGTAGAAGGCAATGGACAAGTGGCAGCATCATGATGCAACTAACTAGATGTTGGTATGGGACAACTCCCTTGAAATGTGGTCATAGTGCCCTGAAAGATGGGACTGGAGCTTGAGGCTCATTTATTGAAAACTGACCACTAAAGACCTAAGTAGTCTGTATAAGAGCCATCGAATTGTGAACTGAGATTCATCACTTTTCCTGACGAGGAAATTTACCTTGGGGTTTTGTTGTGCTTGCACCCAAGAGATTTGATGAGGGGATATAATAAGTTTTTTATCATGGTGTAAGTCTACTTGTTATACTGCTGAGTGCAGAAGTTACATTGTTGAGTGCAGAAGTTATACTATTGAGTGCAGAAGTTACATTACTGAGTACCTTGCTTCTACACAGAATCTTCTACCTAGTGGTTCAGTGAATAGGCTCGGGGGTCCAAAGGAGGCAAGTAGATTGGCTACTTCCTCTGGAGAAGGTTGGGAGGAACAGGCATCCTTGGGTTGTTTTCCACCCTATCTTCAGCTACAGGTTCTATTTGTCTTTTATGTTTCTAAGTAGTTAAATTATTTCTGAAAGTATTGAATAAGCATTCATTAGTTTAAAATTGTTAATATAATTATGTAGAAGGAATGGTTGCATTTTGTCCTAGTTATAAATATATAGATGATGATTAAAATAGATGAAATGATGAATAAAATGCCCTCACTGTATTTTTCCCCATACTGTTTCTATATCGTACTCCAGTATAGAGAAGGGAGATTAAGAGTGAATAATGATATGCAATGAATTAGGTATAATATTGTTGATATATCTTTCTAGACAATCTCATTATCTATGGTAGTCAGCACATTAATTTATCTAAGGCTAGTCTCAGAAACTATAATGACATCTGTAATATGGTGTTCTTTATAGCTCAGAAGTAAACAATTCTTTTTTGTACAAAACATAGAATTTCATTGATTATCAACTGCTATTAAAAGACACTTCCCATTATTCGGTTTATTCCTTTAAAATGTCAGTATGCAGAAATTATCTTAGATAATCGTCAAAACCCCTTTTTTGTTTTGTAAACTGTGAATCTATTATAGGAAAGTATCCATAGTTATAGAAACATTAATATCTCGACTTTTGCAAGGAAGACTAAAATAGGGATAAATTCTTCTATGACCTCTAACCCTATTGGTCTTCTTTCTTGATAAGTTTCTCATTTGTGTATATTTAAAAACATCTATTGAACACTTCTACCCTTAGTATCAACGTTTTTTATTTAAAGATGTTCTGCAAACAAAATATTTAGACTGGACGAATACCTTTGTTGCAAACCCTAGCTACCATATTGTATTATATAGTGTGTTATCCACATTTAGCCATACAAAATAGATCATCCAAGACAGAAGTTGAAACTCTCAAAAGACGTCTTGGTAAGCCAATGGCAGTTTCATTTAAAATCATAAATTCGATTTTTTCTTTTAAAACTGGCTAAACTTTACTTTCTTTATATTTTCTTTTGCCCAACGTTAAAGTATTTATTTACATACTCAAAATTGAGTTTGAGCTTTAGTCCAAGAGACCAATCCATTCAGCTTTTCCACACCATAAACATTCATTTATCATCGTATTTTTTCCGAACCGAGAGTCTGTGACTACAAAACATTTCTATACCTCAGAACAACGTTAACATTAGGTTGAAGTTTCGTAAAACAAGACTTTCTGCTTTAGAATCCAAAACTGTTACATTCTTATATCTATATTCTACCTATGCATTAAATTTTTTTCTACGCTTTTCTTCCGAGGGAAATCCTATTTCCGTCGGAAGAAAAGCATAGATACCTACATCCGCCATATTTCCTCCTGTAAACCACTTGCCCATCGGAAAAGCTAATGTAATAGCCCATTTCCCAACATCTTTCCTCTGCTCAACCCTACACTCGTTTTCCACGGGAAACCGCTGCCTCCACATGTAATAACTACATTGTTTTGTTGAAAATTAATCTTCTTCTGCTAACTACATTGTTTTGTCGAAAATTGATCTTCTTCTGCCTCAAGATGAGAAATGGCCCCCTCGAGCGAATATGGAATGGCCCTCACTAAGCAAAACCCTAGCTCCAGGGATGGCCCATTGGCACCACTTCCGAGGCTCCGAGGCACGCTGTGGGGGGTCCCCTAGCTGAAACCTGACATCCCGGACCCACCGGAATCGACGGATTCGCTAACTGAGCCACGATTCTAGTGCCATGGGCATTCTAGTTGGGCACCCCAGGGTCGTTCAGGGACACCTGGAGGATTTGCCCCGGGGCCATGGAACCCAACCCAAAGAGAGGACTTGGATTACGTCGCCTCCCACAGGTCCACATGGCCATTGGGGACCTGTCCATAGTGGCCACGCACACCCGGGGGCATCCGGACGAGAAATGGCCCCCTTGAGCAAATTTGGAATGGCCATCACTGAGCAAAACCCTAGCTCCGAAGATGGCTCGTTGGCACCACTTCCGGGTCTTCGGGGGATGCTATGGGGGGTCCCCTAGCTGAAACCTGCCGTCCCGGACCCACCGGAATTGACAGATTCGCGAACCGAGCCACAGTTTGGGTGCCACGGGCATTCTAGTCGGGCATCCTGAGGCCGTTCAAGGACACTTTGGGCATTTGCTCCGAGGCCACGGAACCCAAACCGGCAAGAGGACTTGGATTTCGTCGACTCCCACATGTCCATGTGGCCATAGTGGACCTATCCACAGTGGCCACGCATGCCCGGGGGCCTCCGAACGAGAAATGGCCTCATTGAGCGAATATGGAATGGCCCTCACTGAGCAAAACCCTAGCTCCGAGGATGGCCGATTGGCACCTCTTCCAGGTCTTCGAGGCATGCTGTGGGGGATCCCCTAGCTGAAACCTGATGTCCTGGACCCACCGGATTTGATGGATTCATGAACTGAGCCACGGTTCGGGCGCTACGGGCATTCTAGTCGAGCACCCTGGGGCCATTCTAGTGGTGATAACAAGTTTACTGTCTGTTGAGTGTGATACTACATCCAAGAGCCGCTCAGCAAACTTTGAGATAGAAAGCTCTGTAATTTTAGGATACTGATTCAACCACTCATACTTACCTTCTCGAGGATCTAAATTTATAATTTCCTTCTGGGTAAATTCAGGCATGGAATAATATTTACTGGCACTTCCAAGCTCCTGAGACCATTTCGTTAGCCATAATATGTGCAACTCCTTTGATGAAAGATAAATTCTAGTGTGGACGGCAGCATTTGATACACTAGCCAAATCTATGTTGTTGGAAGAACTTAGATATTTCAACAAAGGAGCGTTTTGTAGGTGACTTGAAAATCCCTTCCATTTTTCAACAATAAAACAAAGAAGTTCAATGTACAGATTTTTAGGCAAGCTTGTCAACCAATCAGACAACCGAATACAGGGAGATAACCACGCCCAAAACATTCAAGCTATTATAAAACTCTTGTTTATCAAGATAAGGATGGACTATGTGTGCAATTTTTGCACACGGGGGTCAACTCTGGAAAATCATCCACCGGGCACTTGTGGCTAGTGTTCCCGGCCGGAACCTGCCTAGACACACCTGCAGGACTCCCCGGAACCTGATTTTGTTGTACGATTGGAGTTCTACGCCCCCGACAGGTATCCAGCAGGTGTCCCTGAAGGCCTTCTGGCAGCGAGACGGGACGAGCCATAGAATGAATACCCTGGCTCGGATCGACAAACCGTCGACTCCATTGGATTCAGAACACCGGCATAGTGCTAGGGGTGCCCCTCCCCTCCGGCCCGGTGGCCCCGCCCTCATCTTGTACGTCCATCTTGGAAACTAGGGTTTTGCTCAGTGAGGGAGTGTGCAATTTTTGCACACGAGGGTCAACTCTAGAAAATCATCCACCGGGCACTTGTGGCTAGCGTTCCCAGCCGGAACCTGCCTAGACACACCTGTAGGACTTCCCGGAACCCGATTTTGTTGCACGATTGGAGTTCTACGCCCCCGGCAGGTATCCAGCAGGTGTCCCTAAAGGCCTTCTGGATGCGAGATGGGACGAGCCATAGAATGAAGAATGTGGCTCGGATCGACGAACCGTCAAATCCATTGGATTCTGCACACTGGGATAGTGTTAGGGGTGCCCCTCCCCTCTGGCCTGGTGGCCCCGCCCTCATCTTGTACGTCCATCTTGGAAACTAGGGTTTTGCTCAGTGAGGGAGTGTGCAATTTTTGCACACGGGGGTCAACTCTGGAAAATATTCCACCAAGCACTTGTGGCTAGCATTCTCGGTCGAAACTTGCATAGACACACCTGTGGGACTCCCTGGAACCCAATTTTGTTGCACGGTTGGAGTTCTACGCCCCCGGCAGGTATCCAGCAGGTATCGCTCAAGGCCTTCTGGATGTGAGACAGGACGAGCCATAGAATGAAGACCATAGCTCGGATCGACGAACCGTCGATTCCGTTGGATTCTGCACGCCGGGATAGTGCTAGGAGTGCCCCTCCCCTCCGGACCGGTGTCTCCGCCCTCATCTTGTACGTCCATCTTGGAAAGTAGGGTTTTACTCAGTGAGGGAGTGTGCAATTTTTGCACACGGGGGTCAACTATGGAAAATCACCCACCAGGCACTTGTGGCTAGCATTCCCGACGGAACCTACCTAGACACACCTGCATGACTCCCTAGAACCCGGTTTTGTTGCACGGTTGGAGTTCTACACCCTTGACAGGTATCTAGCAGGTGTCCCTGAAGGCCTTCTGGATGTGAGACGGGACGAGCCATAGAATGAAGACCGTGGCTCAGATCGATGAACCGTCAACTCCGTTGGATTTAGCATGCCGGGATAGTGCTAGGGGTGCCCCTCCCCTCCAACCCGGTGGCCCCACCCTCATCTTATACGTCCATCTTGGAAACTAGGACTTCGCTCAATGAGGGAGTGTGCAATTTTTGCACACGGGGGTTAACTCTGGAAAATATTCCACCGGGAACGTGTGATGATGATGATGGTGATGATGATGAAGAGGTTGACGGTGATGGTGATGGCGATGTCGATGGTCATGAAGATGATGATGATGGAGGCTTTGATGAGGAACCTGGAGATAGAGTTAGAGTTGGAGTTAGAGTTAGGGTTAGAGGTAGAGTCAATGATGATGATGGAGATGGTGGTGATGATGAAGACGTTGATGGTGATGATGAGGATGGAGATGGTGGTGATGATGAAGACGTTGATGGTGATGATGAGGATGGAGAAGATGGCTTAGTGCTAGGGTTTGGGTGAGGGTTAGGTCTAGGGTCATAGAAGGAAATTGAATTAGGTTTAGAGGTAGAGTCAATGATGATGATGGAGATGGTGGTGATGATGAAGACATTGATGGTGACGGTGATGGTGATGGTGAGGATGGAGAAGCTAGCTTAGTGCTAGGGTTTGGGTGAGGGTTAGGGCTAGGGTTATAGAAGGAAATTGAGTTAGGCTTAGAGGTAGAGTCAATGATGATGATGGAGATGGTGGTGATGATGAAGACGTTGATGGTGACGGTGATGGTGATGGTGATGGTGAGGATGGAGAAGATGGCTTAGTGCTAGGGTTTGGGTGAGGGTTAGGGCTAGGGTTATAGAAGGAAATTGAATTAGGGTTAGAGTTAGAGTCAATGATGATGATGGAGATGGTGGTGATGATAAAGACGTTGATGGTGACGGTGATGGTGATGGTGAGGATGGAGAAGATGGCTTAGTGCTAGGGTTTGGGTGAGGGTTAGGGCTAGGGTTATAAAAGGAAATTGAATTAGGGTTAGAGTTAGAGTCAATGATGATGATAGAAATGGTGGTGATGATGAAGATGTTGATGGTGACGGTGATGGTGATGGTGAGGATGGAGAAGATGGCTTAGTGCTAGGGTTTGGGTGAGCGTTAGGGATAGGGTTATAGAAAGAAATTGAATTAGGGTTAGAGTTCGAGTCAATGATGCTGATGGAGATGGTGATGGCGATGGTGATGGTGATGATGAAGGAGATGGTTTAGTGCCAGGGTTTGGGTGAGGGTTGATAATGCAATGTTTTCTAATATATTTGGTGTATGCTAATGGATGAGGATACAAGTGCAAATATGAAGAATTGTGCATATGTATACTATGACCTGTTACTTCATGGTTATTATGAGTGATTGATCTACTAGATTAGGTAAGGTGTTATATGATGGGTTCACATATGGTTGAAGTTTGTGCACATAAGTTAAGTGGATGTATACATGAGGTATCACAGGGTGGATGTGGTTGTTATGAGCCTAACTAAGTGGATGTTGATATAATTGAGATATTCTCTTAGCTAAGTATGTGTTAGGTGAGTATTTTTATGATTAATTTTTATAATATCTTTATGTTTAGGTTGAGTGTTAAGTTATTAAGAGATTTTCTCTCGACTTCTCTTTTTGTTAAGGAAGTTGTTACATGTCCTTAATGTTCATATACATGTAATAAATGTGCAATTGCATTGAATTTTGTTGAAAAACATCTCCCTATATTTTCTAATAAATCTGACAAGAGAACCAGAAGCAACAAAATATTGGGAAGTTTCATTTGTAGGATAAGAGGATTAACATATAATAAAGTATATTTTTCATTGATAATTATGTTACATAGTGTGTTTCTATGTTCTATGGTTTTTCTATGATGTCATTGGTTCTATGCTTTTTGGAGGTTATTTGTTGCAAAATAGTATTCATTGTCTATTGGTTTTATGCAATCAAAGCTCTCAATATCACCGATACTACTCTGTCCCTGAAGAAGATTTCCCTATAAAGTACCTGGATCATGACCAAGGAAGTGACTACTCCCAATCCAGTGACAACTACCCTCCTCTGATTAGTAGCACTTATTTTTTTTCTTGCGCAGCCTTCACAGGTTGCAGAGCAATGGTCGTTGCTTTGCCTAGAGGTTAATTAGAGTGTGTAAGATAACAAGTGTTCTCCCAGCCATATTTTTTGGCATTTGATTAGCAACATATAGGCCTTATAAGACTGGAAATGACTCAATGTGACTTGGGCCCTTAATAGATTGGGTAACAAACCCTTCTAATAGTGATCCTATCCCACTTGGAGTCCAAATACCCCCTATTGAGGGTACGTGTGGTGGGTCACGGATTCTAGGGCTAGATTAGGTTAATAGGGCTACATTAGGTTTCTAGGATTCTAGATTAGTTTCTGAGGGTTAGATTAGTGTTTCTAGGGTTAGTTTAGATTTCTAGGATTTCTAGGGCTAGATTATGTTTCTAGGATTCTAGATTAGTTTCTGAGGGTTAGATTAGTGTTTCTAGGGTTAGTTTAGCTTTCTAGGATTTCTAGGGCTAGATTATGTTTCTAGGATTCTAGATTAGTTTCTGAGGGTTAGATTAGTGTTTCAAGGGTTAGTTTAGCTTTCTAGCATTTCTAGGGCTAGATTATGTTTGTAGGGTTATATTAGTGCTTCTAGGGTTAATCATACATGAATAAACAATCACATGGCTATAAATCATAACTTAATCATAACTCAGACATCAAATAAACGATATAAGATAATGATATCAAATAAACCATCTAACATGAATAACATTAACCCTGCATGAATAAAAAATCGCATGGCTATACTATGCACCTCAGTCAATTAGGCCTTCTGGATCCTCTCGATTTTTTATTGTCTCAAACAACCTCTCATGCTCCACATGAGGTAGTAAGTAGCGTACCTTGTTTGATGACTTCGTTGACATTGTCTGTAGTTGGATGTTTGTACCCACGATCAAGTGTGTAAAGTGATACACCCGCGACCCTAGTCTATAATCTGTGTATGTGTAGCCATTGCTCTTTGGTCCCTTTCCATCCACTGTAAGATATTCCCCCTGAACAACCATCGAGCCAGTCGGAAAGGTAATGCCTTCACTATCCATTAATGATGCGAGGAGGGTTTGCTTCCCCTGGATGCATCGTGCCAACCAATAATTCGTCCCAATTGCACTGTCTGTCGGGGCAACAACTACGTAGATGTGTCCTCTGAACTTCTAACTACCTTTATGCATAAAATTCTCCTAACATGAGCTAGACAATATGATTTTAACAAAGCAAGAAACAATTGACGTTTTGCTGCATTGGTTTTGGATTCAAAAAAATCTTTGATTATCTTGTTACAATGGAAATCAATAGTGCGTTTGGACATCTTACCTTCAAGTCCTGAAAATGAACTTTCATCCACATGAATACGTCTGGGAGTTCTTCGTCGTCTGGTTGATAGTTGAGGCAAGGGAGTCGACAAGGAAGTACGAGTCTCGTCAACGGTTTGTTGTGGCCCTTCGTTCAGTAATTGGTCCTGCAATGGAGTGTGTTCACCAGGTGGGTGCTCTTCTTGGGGTGGTTGCCAGTTAAGAACTTGTTCAACATCCATCCCTTCATACTCGACATCAGGAAAGATTTGATTGACTTCAACCACTTTGTCATTGCTTGTTGATGGATCTAAGGCACTAACATTTTGATTTTTATGATTTTGCATGTACAACCTGGCCTTTTCTCTTATCTCATGGGCCTTTTCAGGGGGCAGTGGCCTCCTTCTAGACTTTCTTTGATTATTACATCTGTTGCCCATATTCAACGCACTTTTGAGAAAACGAAAATATGACCCCTGCAAGAATGAACAGCAAACAAGATATTAAAAGTCGATGTGCATGATTATTAAAGCTCGATGTAGCAATTGATTATGTACAACAACATCTAGTGATAATGTTTTCATATGATCTTAAAATCTATTGGGAATGCCCTACATATAAAGTTACAACATCACATCTAGGAACTCAGTAGGATGGTATT